>ML058387.1:5488263-6958476 GCA_003013855.2 Liriodendron chinense | reverse complement strand
CTTTCTAGACTTACAATAGAGAAGGGTCAAGCAAGGATAGGGATCATGTATTGGCATTGTCTTGGACATATGCCACCAAGTAGTATGAGAGTATTGCTTCCTTTTATGCTCAAGTCTAAGGGCGATAGAGTGTCATTATATGAAACTTGCCAAATTGCCAAACATTTTTTTTAGAGAGAATAAATAATTTAGGCGAGAAAAGAATACAACTCTACACTAAAATATAGAAGTGAACAAGGAAATAGCCACCTTAGCTACTTTGACACAAGGATCCCAAGCCAAAACGAAACCCTTGATGATTCCCACCACCCCCTCGACCGATGTTTTCTCATTCCTAAAACACTGCCCATTACATTCTTTCCAAATAGCCCATAAGATAGCCATGATAAGAAGCCTCCAAATTACTTTAGCATCTTCCCCCCTACCTTTACCGTGCCAAGCCCACAAGAGAGCCTCAACAAATTCCGGCATCACCCAAGGCATATTAGCCGCCTTAAGGAAATAGCCCCACACCTCACGAGCAAAGGGGCAATAAGCAAACAAGCAATGGATAGATTCCGTGCTGTCCATGCACATAAGGCAAACATTTGGAAGAATAAGAAGATACGATGTAGGTTATCAATTGTCAACACTCTCTCTCTAGCCACCAACCACACAAACACCTCCAGCCAAGGAAGAGCACCGTAAAACTAGTGAAACAGATGAGAAGGAGAAGGACATCGAAGACTCGCAGACAAAACAGAGTAAAAAAAGTGCACGGAGAATCTTCCAGAGCACTGACCCGACCAAATCATGGGAGTCTTCTTCTTGAATTAAGGGAGCTACGTTGTTGAGAAGATCCAAGAGGCCAACTAACTCAACAATCTCATCCTCCATCATATTCCTTCAAAATGTAGTGCTCCACAGAACCGAATTGCCACAAATAGAGAAGCACCGCCAGTGTTGTTAAAATCGTACGATTCACGATTTGAATCGTACGATTGAAATCGTATCGCAGGGTCATACGATTCAAATCGTATAGCCAAATCGCAATTTTAAGTAAATCATACAATTCCAGACTGAAATCGTGAATCGTACGATTCAACAACCAAAGTTAAAAATCAGGAAAATTTTGATTTTTTTTGTTTTTTTTTTTCTTTTTTTTCCATTTTTTTAGGGCTTTACTTACTAAAAGCTATTTAGGGTCCACCTTCATTAGAATATACATTCTTTTACTATCTTTTGAAAGAGATTAGAGAGATTCGGAGATTGTGGGGCCAAGAAAGCTTAGAGAAAAAAGCTCTCATATCTTTTTCATCGTTCAACGGAATCAAACGCCGCTTATTTCGTTAGTTTTCTACATTAAAATAGGTATGAAAACATATAAATTGCTTCTTTAATCTTTCATTTTTATTTTCTTCAAACTATGCAATTTTACAATTGCGATTTTGCTCCCCGGCTCCGAATAGTGGGGGGGAGCCCCCCCCCCCTTGTAGGGGTTGCACTTAGAGATCGAAGAAAACATAATACAAGACACAATCACACACCACCTACATTAGAATATCTCATCTTTTTCTTCTTTAATCTTTTCTTTTTCCTTTCTTTAATTTTTTAAATAAAACATCATTTGGTTCATGTCTTCTAACGACTCTTAATGATTTTTAACATTTTCATGTTTGACTTGTTTCTTATAGTTACAGGTAGGTTTGGGTATTGATTCAACTTGGAGTGTTGAAGATGAAAAAGAAGTCGAAGTTGAAGGATAATGACCCTACATGGGAGTATTGTTCAAAGGTGGATGAGAACAATAATCTCCATCTTAAATGTAATTTTTGTAGGAAGAGTTATTGGGGAAGTGTGTTTCGAATGAAACATCACCTTGCCCGAACCAAGAAGAATGTTGCTTTGTATAGTCAAGTGGGTGATGACAGTCGCCAAAAAATTCAAGAGGTTGTTGGAGGGTAATATCAATGAGAAGAAGCAACAAGAAGAGCAGGCATACGATGTTGAGAGAGTTCCCATTATTGAAGACGTGGAAGAAATTGGAGGAAAACGAAAAAGGACTATAGATGATTTTGTAGGAAGAAAGGATGGGCTGAAAGAAAAGCAACAGGCCACTCTTAACAAAATTTGGAAGAAGGGAGATCGAGATAATGTATGTCTTTCGATTTCTAGATTCTTATATGCAAATGCTTTACCATTTAATCTTGTAAAGGGTCCATTTTTTGCACCTATGATGGAAGCTGTTGCTTCATTTGGGCCGGGGTTGAAGCAACCGTCATATTATGAAGTGAGGAATAAATTTTTGAAAATGGAAGTTGACTCTATAGAAAAATCAATCTAAGTTTATAAGAAGGAATGGGCAAAGACCGGATGCACCGTGATGTCAGATGGGTGGACCAATGGCGTGAATCAGTCTATTACCAATTTTTTGGTAAATAATCCAAGTGGTACAGTTTTTTTAAGATCAATAGATACATCTGATATTTCAAAAAATGCAGACAATTTGTTACATTTACTTGAATCTATTATAGATGAGGTAGGTGAAGAGAACGTGGTTCAAGTTGTTACAGATAGTGCATCCGTTTATGTCAAAGCGGGTCAAATGTTGATCGAAAAGAGAAGGACATTGTTTTGGTCTCCATGTGCGGCCCACTGCATAGATCTTATGCTTGCAGATATTGAAAAACTACAAGTTCATTCTGAAACCGTGGCAAAGGCAAGGGCTATAACGATCTACATCTACAAGCATTGTTGGGTCTTGAGCCTAATGAGAAGCATACAAATGGAGAGTTGACAAGACCGGCGGTAACACGATTTACAACATGTTACTTAACTTTAAAAAGCATCCATGAAAATAGGATTGGGTTGAGGTCGATGTTTACCTCAAAAGATTGGGAAGGTAACAGCTTCTCGAAGACCGTAAAAGGGAAGCATGTTCAAGACATTGTATTGGCCGATGTTGACTTTTGGCCATCTATCAAGTTTTGCTTGAAAATCACTCTCCCATTGGTTAAAGTTTTACGGCTAGTTGATTCAGATGATAGGCCAGCCATGGGGTATATTTATGAAGCAATGGATCGAGCAAAAGAATCGATAGCAAAGAAATTGGGAGAGTTGAAAAGGAGGTATTCGGCTATATGGGACATTATAGACCAACGGTGGAATCTTCAGCTACATAGGCCCTTACATGCGGCGGCTTACTTTCTAAATCCTAGATTTCAATATGATGATAGTTTCCATCCGGATTTAAAAATCAAAACAGGACTATATGATTGTATTGAAAGAATGATCCCGGATTCAAGGCAACGGGTGATCATTGATGATCAAATGGACAAGTTCAAAAAGGCCTATAGATTGTTTGGACGAGAGACTGCAAAATTAACAAGAACGACGAAACAACCAGGTAATTTTTCAATTCTTTTGCTTGTCTTTAAGTAAAGCTACTAAAGTAATTAAGTAGTTATTTAGATTATTTATATATTTATCGATGATTGATTCGTCGGTTTGTGCTGGGAGACTTACAGAGATGAGTGTCCTGAATTGCAAAAGTTTGCGATCCGTATTTTGAGTTTGACATGTAGTGCTACTGGTTGCGAGCGCAACTGGAGCACTTTTAAGCAGGTGAGAAATTATTGAATTCATCACTTATCTTATGAATTCACATGTAGTACCTTTCATTCTTATGAAATTCCACGTTCATTACAGATACATTCGAAAAAAAGAAATAGACTCGAGTAGCAGAGATTAAACGCTCTAGCTTTTGTGAAGAACAATCTCCAGCTTGAAGTCCGACATGCAAAGAGAGAGAGAGATAGAGAGAGAGAGAGAGAGAGAGAGAGAGAGAGAGAGAGAGAGAGAGACCAAGGGCTTGATCCTATCCAGTGTTTTAAATAGCGAATAGCGTGTAGCGTAGCCTTCACCCCTCTGAAGCGTGAGGCGTAAGCTACATAGCGTGTAGCGTAAGCTACATGCTACTTAGATTTTTAGTCAAGTTTGCACTTGGTTGCACCAAATTAGATGATTAATAATAAAATTTAACAATTTTTCATGATATTTGATGCAACCAAATGCAATCTAAAGTAATAGCAAGGGGTGATTATTAAGTATGAAAGTGAAGAAAGAGCGACAAAACTTATTTAAAACTGTTTCTTATATTATTTTACTAAAAGCATTGATAAGTCTAATGAATTTTCATTGAAATAGAAAAATGTAACAAATCATTAAAAACATTATTGATTTTAATTTTATAGTGAAAAATGACTTGTAATATGAGATATGTAGCATGTAGCGTAGTCTATTTAGTGTGTAGCATATCCAAATTAATCATGTAGCGTAGGCTACATGCAACTTAAGCTATTTTCATGAGCTACGTAGCATTTAGGCTAAGCTACGCTACGTAGCGTAAGCTACACGCTACATAGCGTAGCTATTTAAAACACTGATCCTATCTGCTTATCGGATATGGAATCCAATGATGAGTGGATCACTGATAAGGAGGATCCTACCCTTCCTACAGATAACACCTGGATGGACATGGGTGAATGCTTTGTTGAGGGATTGGAGGATGTGCCAGGTGTAGGCGGGTCTACCTCACGACCTGGATAGGCGACGTGGTTAAATTGCTAAACTAATAGTTTACTTTCATTTAGTTATGCTAAATTGCTAATTGCTAAACTAATAAGCAATGAGCATAATGCACTATTCATAAAATGTTTTGTAGGTCCTAGAAAACTTGCAATAAGAAGTAAAGCGAAGGGGAAAGCGAAAGTGGTAGAAGAGAAGGAAGCAGAGTTTATTTCAACGTCAAATTCTTAGGATGAAGATAATGTTGCTGATGTTGATGCCATTGATGATGATGATGATGATGATGGCGCCGCGGTCGGCGAAGACTAGATTTGTTTAGACTTTTAGTTTTCTTAATACAAACAAGTGATGAAGTGAATATATAATTATACATGTAAATGGAGATGGGAAAAGGTTATTCTTTGAAATCATACAGAAAACTTACATGTACATGGGATGAGATATATGAAAAGGGACTTTTTCTTTTAACTTAATTATGACATGATACAACACAATGATACATTTATACAAGGATACAGACATACAATTAATGACGAGAATCATGTTATGGTTAAATTGTTTTTTTTAGCATATTCATGAGAAAATGGATGAGTAATATGTTTTTTAATTTTTCTGATTTATTTACAATTTTTTTGTATTTTGTTATGATATGTTTATGAAAATCTGAAAAAATCTTACGATTTACAATACAATACGATTTAGACCCGATTACGATTCACGATTTGACAACATTGAGCACCGCTGAACTTGGATGAAGCGATCTGAGGCCAACACAACTATCCTAGGATACAAATCTTGAAGTAGCTTGTCACCACAATAAACATCAACCCAGAAGTTTAGGTGCTTTCCGTTCCCAAGATAGAATGCAACACCTCGACGAAAGGGATGCTCAGTCGTCGTTATCGCCTTCCATACATCAAAAGCCCAATACAAAGAAAAAGACTTAACCATCCAAGCCATACTTGTCTTTCCAAAGCCCACTCGAGGTTGTTCCCAATTTCCAAAGCCACTTATCGAGGAGGGCAATATTAGTAAGACCTAAGTTCTTTAGCCCCACTCCCCCTTTCAGATACGGGCTTGCAAACCTCCCCCTATTTTAAGAGGTGAAACTTGCGACCATCCTTAGCCCATCTCCAAAAGAAAAGTCTCCTCATTTTTTTTCAATTCTGTCCAACACTAACTTAGGGCACTTAAAGAGGGACATGAAGTACACTGGCATGTTAGAGAAAGCTACTTTATTGAGAGTCAATCTGATGCAGGACAAATGGCTACTTTATTGAGAGTCAATCCAATGCAGGATAGATGGCCTAAACTAGGATGATGCAAATAATTTAATTAACGGATTACCAGCGTAAATTAAAACATAAAATAAAGTCAATCTACCATAATTTTAGAGAAATCAAATATTCAATTAAGCTCAAATTCAAGACCACATCACAATCCCACAAAATAGAACCTTAAGGATATTGATCGGTCATGGCCCAATGGAACGTAAAACTTCCATCTAGCATAGGATTTGTTCTAGATTCAAGGGTTCACTTATGCTTTGCTAGGGTTTGAATGGATTAGATTTTGGGTTTGGAGAAATTAGGAATTTAGGGTTTTATAAAAGGCTAGGATTAGGGTTAGGGTTTTATAAAATAGAGAAGAAGAGAAAGGATCGATGACAGAAAGGCCATTCGTCTCTAAGGACACTGTACGAACAGGTCCATGCAGTGTATGGGCACATCCATACAGTCGTACGGACGGTGTAGTGGGTTTGGATCGGTTTGGTCGGTGATGAGTTGGGATGATGATGATGGAGTTAGGGTTTGAGAAAGAAGAGAAAAAGAAATATTTAATGGAAAAAGAGGGTTTGAGAAAGAGAAGAAAGAAATACCTTGATAGGAATAAGAAAGATAACTTGAAATCACTCCAATGGCTTCACACCAAATTCCATTCAAATGAAGTTTTCTTACTCAAAAGAAGCGATGTAGAGAAATTTCATTCAATATGCCCATTAGCTCAAGTCTCAAACAAGTATATACCATAAAAGTTAAGCAGACCCTAAGTCTAGAACTATTCTTGACCGTCTGAATCTATTAACGGTCAAGATCAAAACATAAATCTCTAATAACCTAAAATAAAACTAAAAATACAACAGAAATAAAAAAGTGTCACATGGCACAAGGATGATCTCCAACATTCAACAAGTACGTCCACACGTGATCAACGGCCTGGATAATGTGGTCCAACGTGTCCATGGCTCGGATGTGCAGACTAAAGTGTCCGTACACCTAAATCCGAGTCTCCTAACATATCCAAAGGTTCGGATCACCAAACCGATGTGTCAAAGATATCCAACGGCATGATCTAACGTTTGTAATGTCCAAATGTCGTCCGGGTCAAGCTGGGTGACGTCCAAACTAGAGTTGGGTATCAAGTCGAGTCGGATCGAGTTAGGGCTGACTTGAGCCGATCCGGCCAAGGACTATGCCTGAACCGAGTCAGATCGGATTCGGGATCGAGTCAACCAGTCTTGAACCGATCACAGGGACCGAGTCCGACCAGATCACAGGGACCGAGTCGAATCAAGTCAAAACCGAAGTCGGTTCGAGTTAGGGTTGAAATTAAAAAATTAAAAAATCAGAAATCCTTACCTTATTGGGTGGTGGGCAGCGTCAGGTTGGGTAGAGTTGGTCAGGTGGACTTGCAGCATTGGACAGCCGAGTGGGCAGCATCGGCCGTCGGGCAACCTAGTGGGCAATGTCGTCGGGTAGGGAGAGATGGAGGAGAGGAGAATGAAGACTGGAAGGAGGAGGAAGATAGAGGAGAGGAGAGGGTAGTCGGGTGGGCAGCGTTGTAGGGTAGGGAGAGATGATGGAGGAGAGGAGAATGAAGATTGGAGGAGGATAGAGGAAAAGAGAGAGGAGAGGGCAGCAGGGTGGGCAGCATCGTCGGGTAGGGTTAGGGTAAAAAGTAAAAGTAAATTTTTTTAACCTTATATATCTGATTCCGAGTCGAGTCGGGTTCAGTTCGATTCAGATCCAAATTGAATTGAATTTCGAGTCGGGTCGAATCGGATCACACTGGATCTGACACTCGACTCGATCATGAATCGAACACTGTCCTGTTACTCGTTCCGGGACCAACCTAGGGATTCAGATCGGGTCGATCCAAGTCTAATCGGTTCAGATGAGTCAAGTCAACTCTGTTGACTCGACTCGTGCCCAGCTCTAGTCCAAACAGTCCAAAGATGTATCAATCAGTTCCAAATAAGCAGCCCACATGCATTTTCCCAATGTGAGGTCTTAAAAAATGCACAACCATGCATGTGGGGCCTTTAACGTGGCTAAGAACTCGAATTCGGTCCACTGGGCCCTATGTAATGATCATCCAACCATAATGAAAATGGGGTTGGGGCCTCAGCTCTCCTCCTCCGATAAACTCGTGTGGGTGCTCGGATGCCCTCATCATAATCGACCACCAAAAAAAAGGTACCGACACTTCAAGCTAGTAAGCTTCCTCTTAATTCTTTTAAGAACCCTATCCCAAAGATGCTTTGCAGGATTCCCAATACAAAGATGAAGAGCCAAGTACAAGAAGGGAAACAAACCTGTTTTACAACCAAAAACGTTCGCAAGCCGCACTAATTCATCATTGGGAACATTAACTCCCCGCATCTTACTTTTTGTCGTGTTAACTTAAGCCCCACTATAGCTTCAAAACAAATAAGAATCTTATTCAAGTTATCCATAGACCTCGCATCCGCATCACAAAATAGTAGATGTATAGTCTGCATGTTGAAGATGACTCACTTGAATACCATTTTCAACCACTTTGAAACCTCTAATGAGACCATTCTCCTCTCCCTGTATAGCATCATGCTTAATGCCTCTCCAATGACGACAAAAAGATAAGGGGAAAGGGGCCCTTGCCTTAGACCCCTAGAAGCCCTAAAGAAACCATGAGACGCCTCATTAACCATAATAGAGAAATGAGCGAACTACACAAACAACCTCATCCAACCCCTCCACTTGCGGCCACACCCCACCCAATCTAATATATATCTAGGAACTTCCAATCGACATGATCGTATGCCTTTTCCAACTCCAGTTTACAAACCAAACCGCTATTCTTTTGTCTGTATTGAGAATTTATGCATTAGTGTGCGATTAATGTGCTATCAAGAATCTATGTTCCTGACACAAAGGTCCCCCTAATTATCGGCAATGATCTTGGAAATGACTCCCCTCAACCGCAATGCTAGGATTTTTGACAAGATCTTATATGGGCCCTAATAACACTTATGGGACAGAAATCTTTCAATTGTCATGCCCCATCCAACTTCAGAATAAGAACTATAAACAAAGCCCCCAAATCTGTAGATAGACGATACCACTCGAAAAATTCTGACACAAACTCCATAACATCGTTCTTGATTGTCCGTTAGGTCCAAGAGCTTTGTCATCACCTAAGGAGTCAATGGCATTTTTAACTTTGTCTTCTGAGAAAGGCTACATGAGGAAGGAGGCCTCCTCCTCAGAGATCTTATGAATTCCAGGTTGTTGAGTCACAGCCTATTTCAATTGACTCCCGAAAGCAAGTTCTCATAGAAGGTAACAATCGAGTCACAAATCTTCCCATTGTCCAAAATTCTCTTACCACCCACTAGCAAGCTGCCAATACGATTGCATCTAGCCGGGGCACTGGCTATACTATGAAAGTAACGAGTGTTTTTTTTCTCCCTACTTTAGCCAAACCTGTCTAGATTGCTGCTGCCATTTAATTCCCTCCTCTTTCGAATTATTAGCATATCTTAAATAGAGATCCTCCCTTTTGTCCCTACCCTTGGGCAAAAGTTCACTAGCTTCTTCTAATAGGTCCAAATCATGAATCTCCATAGCCATACTATCCAACTCTGCCTCTCGGGCGTCAAGAACATCCTTTTCCAAACTTTAATTTTTTTCTTTCAGCAACCAAAGCTTAGAGCACAGCCTAAAGCCATCATAACCTATCATATACAAAGAACTCGACCATTCAGCAATCAATTCCCTGAAGCCCCCAATTTCCAGCCAGGCCAACTCAAATTGCCAATCATCTTATCACATAGTAATGAAGAACGTTATGTGCCTTTTGCTCTTATTCATTCTAAAGCTTGGGTCCTTCCTCGGTTACTGATACATTTGGTTATAAATACTATATTTCATTTATTGATGACCAACCCCGAACTACTTGGGTCTATCTTACGAAATCTAAAGATGAAGTGTTTTCCCTCTTTAGGATTTTTAATAAGATGGCTAATCAATTAGACACCAAAATCAAAATCTTGCATTCCAATAATGCCGTGGAATGTTTCAAATGACTTTCAAAAGTACTTGATGAAAAGTGGTATTGAATCACAAACCACTTGTTCCTACACCCCTCACCAAAATGGGGTAGCTGAGAGGAAAATACGCATCTTTTGGAAGTTGCTTGTGCTCTCCTTCTAGAAATGAATGTTTCGAAAGATCTCTAGGCTGATGTTGTTTTAACTGTTGCTTATTTGATTAATAGAATACCCACCAGAATTTTAGGAGGAAAGCACCAATCTGAGTCAGTGTTCGTGTTTTCGGCGAGAAATCGATATTATCGTCTCGATAATATCGATGTCGGCAATGTTATCAGCATCATCAATTTTTCAATTTATCGGCGAAAATTTAGCCAACTACCACAAAAAATTGAAGAAAATTTCGTCGATTTCAGTGATGACGATTCTCTAAAAAAAAATCTAGAAATTCAAAATAAATAAATAAAAAGGAAAAAAAAAAAGCCTCTATTACCTTTTTCTTTCAAGATCTACCTAAGGGACTGATTTTCGGCTCGATTTGGCGGCCAATCGCGAATCAACAGCGCTGATTTTCCAGAGGTGAGAAAAAACCTAAAAAAAAATCTGTTTTTTCTTCGAATAGAGAATAGGGTTGAAAGGAAACATCAATTTCGGCAATAATATGGGGATTTTTGTTTGGCATTGAAAGAAAAAATGGATTTCATCGAGGTTTTCTAATGCGAATACGGGATTTGAAATCGACTTTACCTTTCGGTTGCCATGGCTGTTTTTTCAGAAAAGGAAAGCCGACAGGGGAAAGCTCTCTTAGTTTCGGGAGCAGATTAGCTGTTACCCGGGGAACACGTTAGTGGGTTTTAACTTTACCATGTGGGGCCCACCTTGATGAATGTGTTGTATATCCATGCTGCCCATCCGTTTTTTCAATTCATTTTAGGGCGTTATCCCACAAATTAAGCAACATCCAAATCTCCGGTGGACCACACCACTGGAAAAAATGGTGAATGACCATTAAAAGCTTTTTGTAGGCCATAAATTTTTTGTATCAAGCTGATCTTTTTATTCTTTCTTCATCCAGATCTGTTTGACCTTATCAAGCAGTTGGATAGAAAATAGACATTACAGATCTTACAATGGACCCTATGAAGTTTTTAATGGTGGGCGTTCAATCACAACTATTTCCTGAGATGTGGTCCACCTGAGATTTGGATCTGCTTAATTTTTTGGATTATGTCCTAAAATGGGCAGGAAAAACGGATGGACGGCGTGGATA
Organism: Liriodendron chinense; assembly: GCA_003013855.2. Lineage (NCBI taxonomy): Eukaryota > Viridiplantae > Streptophyta > Magnoliopsida > Magnoliales > Magnoliaceae > Liriodendron > Liriodendron chinense. The sequence continues at coordinate 6,947,332 of ML058387.1, read as the reverse complement.
TACAACACATCATCAAGGTGGGCCCCACGGTAAGGGTAACCTAATCCACTCCCCTTACTTTCGCAGTCACACCCTTACAGTACACGGGCCTAGATCACATGCGAGCTGCGACAACTTGTCAGTGGGGCCCACCGTTATGTTTGTGAGAATCTACTCTATCCATCCATTTTTCTAGATCATGTTAGGGCATGAACCCAAAAATAAGGCAGATCCAAAATTCAAGTGGGCCGTACAACAGGAAATAGTGAGGATTAAACGTCCACCGTTGAAACATTCTTGGGGTCCATAAGTTTTAGTCCTTTTGGATGGGGCTAGTATTGTTTGTTGTGTTCTTAGTTCATCCTAGTAAGAATGAGGTTATGAATAGTATGGATGCCATAAAAAACATCATGGACGACCCTGGGATGTTTCAACAGTAGGCATTTTCCTACCCACTTTTTTCCTATTGTGTGGCCCACTGAGTTTTGGATCTGGTTAATTTTTTGGCTCATGCCTTCCATAATTTGGAAAAATGTATGGACGGAGTGGATTTCTGACAAACGCCATGGTGGGCCCTGCCTAGCTTCTGAGGGTAAAATGACCTATTTACCCTCATTGGAGGAAACCGGAAGATTAGTTTAAAAGAAAAGAGTTATATGATACTCTATTGCAATTGATTCTTAATGCACAAGCACTCTAAAATTGTGCATGTGACATACATTACTATGAAAATAGTTGATTGGATTGAGCAAGTCTCTCTAGCCAAGTCACAATCCCAATGATAGATTGATCAACAATCCCAATTGTGGATGCTTGTTTATGAAAATAGGACCATTGGATTTTTTTTCATTTTAACTGTCCAATAAATGTCCACCAATCTGATATTTGGATAATAAGATTAACTTTGGGTCCATGCACATAACTACACCAGGTACCATAATTTGAACGGTTTAATTTGACTATTTGTGTGCCTCGTGTACAATTTCTAAGTGCAAGTGTATCATCTCTCACACTCAAAATTTGACAGTATCAAAGAAAGGCACGAACCAGAATGCATTCCTGGATCCAAAGATGTGGCTGGGACCTGACTATGGGGCCCACCTTGATGTATGCATTCTATATCCACGCCGTCCATCCTTTTTGCCAACTCATTTTAGGGCATGATCCAAAAAATGAAGTAGATAAAAATCTCAGGTGGATACCAATATCAACCATCCCATCAATTGCCTTCAACAATGAATTGTTGACCATTTTTACCTACGGTTCTGACGTGTAATGAATTGTTACGATTCTTATGGGACTTATTATGAGGTGGCCCATCCATTGGGGGGCTATTGCCTCGTGAACGGTTTCAAGCCCGCTCGAATTTTCAACACAATATACACGTCATTCTTATTTTGGCAAGTGGGGCCGATCAGATTGTTTATGAAATAGAACCAAAGACTTTGATTTGTGAACCAAGCATGATTGAACAATCATAGCCTCTAATTCATGGATGCTTCTTTATCAAAATAGGACCATCAATTTCTTTTCATTTTAACCGTCCAATAAATGTCCACCAATCTAATGCTTAGGTAATAAAATAAACCTAACTTTGGATTCATGACAGAATTACACTGGGTGCCATAACTACACTTGATGGATGGATGGGATGGAGGGATGGATGGAATGGACAGGACGGATGAAAGGATGGATCATGGATTGGATGGTTGGATGGATGGTGGGATGGTTGGATGGATGGGATGGAAAGATGGAGTTCATTTACTTTTACATATCTTAGTTATTGTATGGTAGCTGCAATTACCCTTTAAAAAAAAAGTATGGTAGCTGCAATTGTATTATATAAACTCATTTTGGTTAGTATTGGAGTGATTTCTTATAGCAAACGGCAGTGCATGCTTTTCGGGCCACATTAAATGAAAACTTATTATGTAATTCATTTTTTTTGTAATTTTTTTATTCCTAATATGCAGATATGTGTATTTAGGCATGTCCTGAAGTTTCACTGAAAACTTTCACTGTTTTCCCCATTTCCCCCATTTTCCCTGCATTTCTAGTTATCGGTGATAACGATATTTTATCTTTATCTTGGCCAGTGAAACTTGTAGCAATACTGACAACTCGAACACTGGTATGAGTTTTATAACATGATCAACCTCTCTTTGCTATTCCTCCTAGAGTCTTTGGTTGTGTGTGTTTTGTTCATATCAAACGCCAAAGCTGTCAAGTGTATCTTCTTAGATTACTCATATATTCAAAACGGAAACAAGTGTTACTATCCCGACATTCTTGGTAAACTGTTTGTCTCTATGGATGTTAGGTTTTTTGAAGATACACCATTTTTTTCCCCTCAAGAGAAGTCTCTTATTTCTCCATCTTTGGCAGAATTGTCACCATCCTCATGTTTACCTATTCCTACATTTGACACTTCTAGTTCCAATTCTGATGTTAATCACTTAATCTCCCTCCCTCTTCATCTTCCGAGTTAGTTCAACGGAAGAAACGTGATAACTCGCTTTCACTTCATGGCCATGGCCTTCCTAAGTTGGATGTTCCTGCACCAGGTATGCCATCACATTCAAATCCAACTAATCTTTCTATTACTCTTCACAAAGGGAAGCGGTCATGCACAGCTCAACCTATTGTCAATTTTATATCTTATATTCTCTTTCGCCCTCATATTGTGAGTTTCTTTCAAATCTCTATTTTGCCTTGTCCCTTTGAATGTCAAGTAGGCCCTTTCTAATCTGGTGCGGAAAAGTGCCATGATAGAGATGTTAACCCTCAAGAAAAATTAAACATGGGACATTGTGCCACTCCCTCTAAGGGGAAAAAAAAAAGGCAATTGGTTGTAAATGGGTCTTCACAATCAAGCATAAAGCCAATGGAAAGTGGACTGCTACAAAGCTCACCTCATGGCTAAGGGATTTACTCAAAACTCATGGGCTCCATGTCCACAAGATCTTTGCTCCAATCCTGAAGTTGAACTTCGTGCATGTTGTTGCTATCCCTAGCTTGCAAATCTCTCATGGCCCCTTCACCAACTCAATGTTAAAAAATAAAAATAAAAAAAAATAAAAAAAGAAGAAGAAGATGCATTTCTGCATAGGGAACTCCAAGAAGTGTATATGGCTCCTCCATGCTTTCTTCCTACAATTGGGAAAGAGTTTGTTTGTAAGCTCTGCAAATCTATTTTTGGGTTGAAGCAATCTCCTTGCATGTAGTTTAAGCGCTTCAATAATGCTCTGCTAAAGTTCGGGTACACTTGGAGTAATACCAAACATACCCTTTTTCTTGAAACATACTATTGGCCTCTCCATTGTTCTTGTGTATGTTGATGATACTATTGTCACGGGTGATGATATTGATGTGATCAAGTCTTTAAAATAGCTTTTAAGCAAAGAGTTTGATATTAAGAATCTTGGCCCCCTTTGTTTTTGGGCATTTAAGTGGCTAGATCTCAATAGGGGATTGTTATCTCACAACGGAAGTATATTCTTGAGCTTCTATTGAAAACGATCTTCTTGGTGCTCGGCCTATGGATGCTACCATTGAGCCAAATCATCTTCTTCAGCTTGATAGTGGTGAATCTCTGATAGATGTTGGAGGGTATCAACATTTGGCGGGCGAACTTATCCTATCCTGATATTGCATATGTCGTCAGTGTAGTGAGCCAATTTATGCATGCTCCCTAGACATGTCATCTTCATGCCCTGTATTGTATCTTGAAATTTCTAAAAGGTTCTCCATGTCAAGGTGTTCTTTATTTTTAACATGAACATCTTGAAATTGAGGCTTATATGGACACAGATTGGCTAGGTCTCCTGACCAGTGATCTACTTCTGGTTATTGTACCTTAGTCGATGGCAACCTAGTTACCTGGAAAAGCAAGAAGCTATATGTTATGGCCTGCTCTAGTGCTAAAGCGGAGTATTAGGGCATGGCTCATGGTGTCTGTGACCTTCTCTAATTGAAGGCCTTGCTAACAGAGTCTCTCTCTTCTCTAATGACTCTTCACTGTGACAATTTAACACCGTTCACATCTCTTCTAATCTGGTCTATCATGAGCATGCCAAGCATCTCAAGGTTGATTACCACTCCAACCAAGAAAAAGTGGCCTCAAAGGAAGTTTCCATGTCATATCAGAAATCAAATGATCAACTTGCTGAATTTTTAACTAAGGGAACCGATTGTCATCAACTACACCACCTGTGCTACAAGTTGGGCATGATTGATATTCATGCTCCACCTTGAACAGGAGTGTGGAGAGAGGCATTTTATTTGTGTATACACGTGTGCATGCATATCCATGAAGAGTACTATTTTATGCTTCTTTATTAGTTATAAAGTGTTAGCGCCTTTTGGGGACTAACACCTAAGACTATTGCCCTAAATCTCCCTCTCCCCATCTCTTCTTCCCTTCTCTTATCTTCTCCTTCCTTTCTTTCCTCTTCTTCTTTCTTCCTTTCTCCTTCTTTTACTGAATCTTGAGCCAGGGTGGATAAGTGTAATGATTATTTCATGAAATCCTGAGTTTTGCTGCTATCCAATCAGCCCCAACTGTCTTGTCAGTGGAAAACAATTTCCTTTTCCATTGGATTCCTGCTATCCAAACATGCTCTTACATCCCACCCTTTGACCCCCTACAACTAAAGATCTACCACATCTTTCTATTACTAAACCAATCCTAACTCGTAAGTCATAACAAATTCCAACCTCTTCCTTTGACCCCCTACAATAAAGATCCTCCACATCTTTCTACAACTAAGTCAATCCTAACTCGTAACAAATTCCAGCCTCTTTGACCAAGAAAACGAATAATTAAAGACTTCTACTTGTGCTAACTTACTAACCAGTATAACTTAGAAACCAATTCTTACTAAACGACCAAGGAACCAACTCATCTAATCTTGGAACCTTCTAGAATTTTCCACAACCCCAAACCATACCACTTGGAAATTTTCCCTACAGCACATCTAGCCCAATATGGGCTTTAGGTGATTGATGCTGATCCCTTCACTGGCGGCATCACCACCCAAGGGCTCCACACGCTTGCCCTACCTTCAATTGCAATTCTTCTTTGCCATGGGCCCTCGTACAATTTGATGTGGAGCCCACATCTGCAGAACTAACAGAATAAACATAGTGGGTCCTAAAAGTAAAAAGTAGCCTTAGCCAGCCAATTTGCCAAAAACGTTGAGATGATTATTACGAGTTTTCAACTCAATTCAAGCAAATGCAACAAACCAGATGGATGGCTCCATGAAATTTTGATAAAAACAATAAAGGATAACTATAAAGATAAGCAACCACATGGATGACAAATCAATACAGATTTGGCTAAATAACGATCACAGATCATTGGGGTGCAAATATTTAAATCTAATTAAAAAATACACCATTGATAAGAACTGTTTCATATATTTGGAATGAAAACAAAGGAACAAAGAGATCAGAAAACCATGTGAAGAACATTCTACAAGAGAATAGGACACGTATACCTTCAAAGGTTTTGGATGGTCCTTATTGTGTCCCACTGTTTTCAAAATGCCTGGCATGAGACTAGATCGAACAACCTACACAAATCCCAGGTTCTAGTCAAGATATCAAACCCTAAATACATTAAAAATAAATAAAAAAAAACACCTAGGAATGAAATAATCTTGAAGCTAGCATCAAATAAATTTAAAATAGGAACATGCTATCATTACAGCGCAGTTAATCTAACTAAATTCTCTTAGGGCGTGTTTGGATAGCAGTATTCGATGGTATTGTAATGCATTATAGCCATCATTACATTAATACAGTGTTTGTTTACACTAGTATTTCAGTGGGTTAGTCAGTGGTCAAATACAGATGTGTTAGGATAAAAGAATTTGAATTTGTAATCATTACAAATATACAATACAGTACATGAGAAATCTCACATACAAACATGGTTTAAGTGTATTTTTCCTATTGAAATACCATGTTGGCCAGGGAACAGGGCGGTACACTGCAATCATTGCACTATTACCATGGCTATCCAAACACAAGATTTATTGGTCAAAATACCACAACACTAGGAGACAGGTATTGTAGAACGTAATCACTGCTGAAATGCACCACAATGCAGTGCAATACCATGAACCAAACACGCCCTGAAGATGAACGTAAGTTTTAAACATATGAAATCTTCAAAAAAAAGTATAAAACATACGACTGAGACATTAAAAAAAAAAAAACATAAAAGGAATATTTGACAGATTTTTATTATTAAAAAAAAAAAAAAAAAAAAAAACTGGTTATAAATAAACCTGCAACTATCCACTTTTCATGGGACATCACCTATGCATCTTGTGTCTCATGATAGGAAGCACCAAATTGCTCAATGTCTCATGGCCCCAGAGGTGAAAAATGAATTGCCCTGTAACACTAAATTTTTTGCCTCTAACTATTTACAGATGTGAAGATTATTGTGCCTATTATGACACTACAATTCTTCACATAACTTCTACCCTATGGCAGATTGCAATAGTAACTTGGCCAACATCCCTACCCTTTTTTCTCTTGATATTTTTGTTTAAGTATTTAGCAATCTTTTTCAAGAGTATCAGATAGAGCTATGAGCTTCAATCTAGAATTTTAGCAGAATAGTACTATCAACTGTGACACAAACAATACCATGAACTAAAAGAAAATTCGCACAACCCAAAACATCACCATAAGATTCCCCACTCACATTATGGCCCTAGTCCATCACTGAAATGGATTATGCATCCATAACAGTAGTGTGTGTGATGAGTGCATGCATTCATGCACATGGGTGTATGTGGGTTTGTGCTGTAATTTTTTAAGACTTGCATAAAAGTTTGGAAAAAAATAGTTTTTAATGATGTGGGGGGTCAATATCCCTCAAGATACAAACAAAATTCTAAGACCTAATTTGGATGGTCCAGATCATCACCATCATCTACGCCTTATCACAACTAATAGGGTCAGACCTTCAGTTAGAGCATAGGTCATCAACTCAATCCACTAGAAAGGCAAAGGGGGTGAAATTTTTTTGGCTTGGTCCTGGGAATAGGATCTATTTATAGGAGGTTGAGGGTTGCATTGGAAGCACTTGTTTTGGTTAGGGTATTCCATAACGGTAATAGTGGCCGTAATGGCCATCGATGTTACCAGTTACAATACGGGCAGTTAGGGCCATTATGGCCTTTTTTTTTTTTTTTTGAAAAAAAAAAAAAATGCTTCAGCCCCTTAATGGACTGTTACGGCTGTTCGAGGCCATTTTTCTATAACGGCCTTTACAGCCCCATAAGCGTAACAGTTACCACAGTTACCATTACATAACAGACTTTACGTAACCATTTCTAAATACCTTGGTTTTGGTGCTCCACCACCCTATGGACTTCGACATGCCCTACAAGATAAAAAATCGGCCATCCTGCATAATCCACACAACCACATAGACCTATGTCCTTCAACTTTACTATGGAACCAATTCAGGCCTCTAAGACCTAATGCACGACTTAAAAGTTGGAAAAAAAATGTGAATATTAGATTTCCATTAAGCTTGACAAAAACAAATCTACGGTGAAAACAAAATATCTAACAGTTGAAAACCTTCATAAAACCATTTGAAAACATGTAATGATGACAGCCAGTTATTTTTTACATTGATGGAGCATCTAGGGCATTAGATCTAGCCAATAAACTTAGTCCTGAGCAACAAGTGGATTCCTTTTTTTAAGTACATCAAGCCTCAATTGAATCTTAACATGAGAACCCAATAAAACAGTATGCCAGCCACTGATGTAGCATCAAAAGGCATATCAAAGCTTCATATAAAGACCCATGAAGTCCCTTTGCAATCTCAGGTTTGAGGACAAGTCTAAGGTGGTGCATGATCAAGTTGATCCAATCCAAGCATGATGGGTATTTATAGGTAGGAGACTTTGATGCGATCCTTCCAATATAGATATTCAATTAGGACTAGAACAAGATCGCGATAAACAGATGAACGTTCATATTCTGATGCGTGAAGGGTGACGATAACTAAATACTCAATGGTGGAGAATCCATCCCGATTTTTCATTGGTTTCGCAAGATGACAATAAACAAATCACAGATTGCCTAGACCCACTAGGATGGTCATGGAAAATTTCGGGTACTCAAGAATATAGGACATCAACTCTCCAATGACCTACCTAGGACCTTTTTTTTTCTTTTTCTTTTTTTTTTGAGCGTTACCTAGGCGTTATATCCATTGCTTTTTTTCACCAGGGCCCGAAGAGATTCTATAGAAAATCCCTATAAGCCATTAATTCGTCTAAGTTTCCAATCACAATTGATAACAAAGCACATGGAAAAGTGGGTAATTGGAGATCTTATTTTCTAAGCATACTTCCAAATTTTTTTGACAATTTCAATTTGGTAAATTCATATATTTCTATTCATGAGGTGACTGGAGGTGTAGTTATGGTCGTTTGATTTAGAGCTATGAAAAATAGCATTTGTTTTTAGGTCATACTTGTATATGACCAAGCAATGAGAGAAAATGGGGCACATTTGATAATGCTCAAGGTAAGAAGATTATTAACATTGGACAATGTCGAAGGAAAGAAGACATTATTATAAGCAATGACTCTTGAAAGATTTAGTACACAGACCTATAACAATCAAAACCAAGAAACCAATAGGAAAGACGACTATTATGACCCATCTTGGACAATAACTTACTTGAAGGCTCATTTGAGAATTAGCTACAACAGAATGATGCAAGAGAACATTCTCAACAGAAAGGTTTTCATGTAGAAACACCGAAAACAACTTCTATTCAATACTTGACCCCAAATAGCTCAAACAAGACTATAATGGTTATGATTAACTAAACTTTATTCAATCATTAAAAACCCTAAATTCTATTCAGTATTAAAAAACTCAGACGCAATCCTAAAGAATTAAAGGTTGTAGAAATCCTAATCAAATTAGGATTGTAAACAAAAAAGAAAAAGAAACTTCCTTAAAACAATTAACCAATGACAAATTGCCCCAAAGACCTAGGAAAAATTCTCAAAAAGTACAGGAAGAGGGGAGTTAAGCTAGGTGGAAGAGAGAAAGTTAAGAACCCAACTGTCCTCTGCATAAGTAATTTCAATGATAAAAGTGTCCATCAAGCTTTCCAGTGACTTTTGCCGTTGGTATCATTGAAAACAGTTTAGAGAGACAAAACTCTCTGATGGTGTCAGCAGCAATCTTGAGCCTGAAGAAAAATGAATTCCAATACCAAAATAATGATCTTCATCGAAAGAATATGAGGTGTCGAAAGTGAAAGAATTCCATTAGAATGAATGTGTTTTTTTTGCCACATATTAGCCAAGGATGGTGAGAGAGATCCAAGCCTCTCAATTAAAACAAAATGCTACGTGTCAAAGTGAGAGAGTTCCATTACAATTAATGTTTTCTTTTCTCAATCCATTTGTGAAGGATAGTATCAGGAGAGTCATAATTTTCTTTTTGAATTTATTAGAAGTTAGCCAATAAATAGAAAGAAAGAACAGTTCCACTCCTAATTTCACTCAATTATTGTGTATCTATAAAAGCTAAAGATAGTACCATTGCTGAAATTCCAGATATGAATTTACATTTAAAAGTAATAACCAAGATGCTACCTATTTAAAGAAAATAACCAAGATCCAATGACCCTAGAGGCACAATATTTTCATGCCTCCATACCATGTACCATACACATGGCACATGTATGATCATCCTAGACATGCATCCTGCAGGCTTCACCTTTTTTTTTCCAAACAGTAAAGATGCAGGCTTCACCACTCATTGGGGAGTGACCAAAAAATTTCCTTGATCAGACTATTGTAACCATGAAATGAACTTTTCCTTGCTGATTGTAAGCCACTGCTGTCACTTGTCTTTTAGTGTCCATTTATATGCAACCAATTGAAGGGTTAGGATCGTCCATAGACTCCAAACAATGTGACTTTAGGGCCTATGGCCCATTCGAGCCTTCCAACTAAACAGTTTTATACCATGTGTGAGGCAATGGCATGGAGGCGCAGTACAACCCATGCCTCCAGAGGCACTAGAACAGCACCTGTGGAATAAATTGATCCACATCTTGAATCAGAACCTTTCATCAACGAAAAGGCAAAGAGTGCTCATAGTGAAAAGAGGTAAAGAGGTGGAAATTAAAAAGAAATATATCAAAGTCTGAATTGAGCAGCTTAAAATATCGATGTAATTTTAAGATTAAAAAATTCACTTGGATAACAAAGAAATGCAGCTTAACATTGCAATACACCACCTCTATCCCTGTAATTAGTAGAAAAGAAAACAGACCTCAAAATCAGATGATCGAGGATTCCCAATAATGACTGCCAGTTTTTTTGTCATCAGTCCGGTTTAACATTGAGAAATTTTCTTTGTACGAGCACAAAATCCATGTGAGCACCTCCGTAAACCCAGTCATGGCAACCTATAGAAAAAGTTGATTGGAATTTAACATCATAGAAGGATGTAAGTAGCACAAATCCCATTAGATACCGTTGCAAGAGATAATAGAAAAAGAATGAATTGTTGATCCAGGTTAAAGACTAAGCGGTCACAATCAAGCATCAATAAAACAACACATTCTGTCAACTGAAAACTAGACAGTTCTAAATTATATACTTGAAAATGATACTTCAAGTACATCTAAATGGACGCCTTCAAATGTTTGAGAAACTGCAGCCTCATAAAATCAACACATTAAAACCATTTGCCAACAAGCTACATAGCATAACAGGCTGGTAACCAAATCATTATGCTGACAAGGTCTCGGACTCTCAGTCAAAAGAAAGCAAATGTGCAAAGAGAAAGTACAGAAGAAAAATCCAACGTGGGGTGACAATACATTTCCTCAAGAAATGAACTGAACACTAAACAGATGAACCATGTTGGAAGCTAGCATTACAAACAGTAGCGAAGATTCCAGTCAACGGCATGTTTAATGCTTAGATGCATCGAGTAATTAGAAGTGTATGAGTAAGGGGCCATTTGGGTGCCTGTAAAGTCTTTAAGCTAATCGGATTGCATGGGTCATCTGGACGGGCGTATTTGCTCGTAATGAGATTAGAGGTTGTAATCGGAAACACGGCTAAAGGGCATGTTTCAAATTACAAGTAAACAGATTACAGGCAACGGATCTATTTTTTTTTTTTTTAACTTTTCGATGCAGGGAGAATTGCGGCGCCGGCTACGGCATTCCCACCCTCCCCTTCTTCCAACGGCCGGACTCATGGTTCGGTGATATAGATCATCGTGCATTTACGACTCATTATAGACAGCACCCACCGTACACTTGGGCCCACTGTATCCTCTATGTGTATCATCCATCTTTGTTTAAGAAACTAACGGTCACGATCTGGCCCATTGCACATGTGTGGTCATCAAGTAATAAACATGTTTGACACTTAGATGCATCAAGTAATTCAAGGTGCATGTAGTAAGCCTCAGTAATCAACTCCCTCCTACCTCCTACCTCCCCCTACAAATCACACTGCTCCAAAACTTCTAACAATTACTTAAGATTGCAAACTTGAGCTTCTAAAGCCTCCCCCAACACAAGTATGTCATTGACAAACTGAAGGTGCAAGATGGGATTTCCTACTTTTAATCCTTCCCACAGACCATACATTTCTGCTCTAGTGAACATCTTACTCATCCACTTGGCCACAATCGAGAAAAGGGGACAGAGGGTATCCCACCGAGGAGCTCTTGAGCATCGAAAGACTGTTTATCAAAACAGAAAATGACGCCATTGAGATACACTCTTTGATCCATCTCTCTTTGAACCCCATTCTGTGGAGAAGACAATAGAAAGGATTCCCAATCCACATCATCTCATTCTTTTTCCATATATATATTGAACAGAAACAAAAGAACTACATTAGGGAAAAAAGAAGAAGGCATGGAGCCTGAAACAGCAATGGGATGATGAGAGATTATCCCATGCAATAACAAAAGAATAAACCCTTAAAAATTGGTTTGGGTTTACCATATCGATTACCATGAAACCAATACGGATTGGTCGTATCGGCCTCTATGGGCTGATACATGTGCAGCCCATCCACAATGGGGCAGATCAAAACAACAGTATGGATTACCTTATCCCTTCCCATGAGTTCAAGCATTTTGTATAAGTTAGGGTCTAAACTTTCATCATCATCATCATCATCTAAGCCTTATCCCAACTAACTAGGGTCGGCTACATGAATCCTTTTCCACCATTCCACCCTCTCAAGGGCCATAACTTCAGTTAGACAATAGGTTATCAAGTCTTTTCTTACTACCTCCGCCCACGTTCTTTGGGCCTTCCCCTTGCCCTTTTAGAGCCTTCAACTTGTAACAACTCACTCCTAACCAGTGTAGTTCTTAGTTTTTGTTGCACATGACCAAACCATTTACGTCTACTTTCCCTCATCTTATTACCTAGTTGTGCTGCTACTAAATTCCCTCGAATGCATTCATTTCTAATTCTATTGTTGTCTTGCCACTCATCCATCTCAACATCCTCATTTCAGCTATACTCATCCCATGAACATGTTGTTCCTTAACTGCCCATCATTCTATCCCATAAAGCATGGCTGGTCTTAAAGCCATCCAGTAAAATTTCCCTTTCAGTTTGGGTGGTTCATGACAATCATATAAAACCCCAGAGGCACATCTCCATTTCCTCCATCCTGCTTGAATTCTATGGGCAACATCCTTCTCAATCTCTCAACTCTCAGTGAATCATCAACCCAAGAAATCGAATGTGGTCATTTTGGGAAACTTCTTGGCCAACAATCTTAACAAATTCCTCATCCCCACTCCTGTTGTTGCTAAAATTGCACTCTATATACTCTATTTTACTCTGACTAATTTTAAATCATTTAGATTCTAAAGCACTCCTCCATAAATCTAGCTAGGTATTTACTCCTTCCCTCATCTTTCAATCAAAACTACGTCATCCACAAACATACACCATGGTATCTCTTCCTGCAAATGCCCCATTAACTCATCAACAACCAATGTGAAAAGGTACAGGTTCAATGCCGACCCCTGGTGCCATGTTATTAAAAAAACAATTACGTAACAGCCTTACATAACAATAATGGTGGGAACCATTACACAATCTAAGGTTACAATGCCCATTCTGGAAAAATTATGTCCCTTGACAAACTGATACATCTTCTTCCTTTATAAATAATCTTGACCATTGCAAGGCCTTATCAGCCAATACAAGGGTTGAAACAACCGTTACGGCCACCGTTATCGTTATTAAATACCTTGGCTAGTGCAAGCATATAGCAATTGGGAAAACTCATTGTCTCTCCACCAGTGGTCCTCAAATTTGTTATTGCTTCCTCATACATATCCTTTATCATGTCAATATATCCTCTTGAAACTCCCTTCTTTCCCAACACCCACCAAATTAAGTCTCTAGGGACAGCATCTTAAGCTTTCTCTAAGTCAATAAAAACCATGTGGAGATCCTTCCTCCTCACCCTATATTTTTCCATCAACTATCCAAGTAAGAAAGTAGCTTCAGTTGTAGACCTCCATGGCATGAAACCAAATTATTTTCTAATAAGTTCATCACATGCCTTAGTCATTGCTCAATCATTCTTTCCCAAAGTTTCATAGTATGGCTCATAAGTTTAATCCCATGATAGTTCGTGCAGCTTTGTGACTCCTTTATTCTTATAAATAGGTGCCATCGGTACTTTTCCTCTATTTTTCTGGCATTTTCTTCGACCTTAAAATAGTACCAGCTTACCAGGGTCTGAACTTTCATGTTTCAATAACGTAATGTTTGTGGCGTCCAAACCATGCATCGTGTGTGCCCCACAATGATAATGGACTGCCCCAAAAATCAGGCTGATCCGAAACTCAGGTGGGCCATACCATAGGAAACAATGTAAAAATGTTCTCAAAACTGCACACTTAAGTGGTGTGGCTCACTTCTGATTTGTATAGGCTTGATTTCTAGGGCATCTCTTCATCTTGGTGACCCAGCTAATAAATTGTTGGAAGGCATAAACAGACAACAGTAGGCCCCACACAATATGATTTTCTATGTTGAGCATCATCCCCATATCGTTCCTTGTGTTGTGCAGCTTCCCAGAGTTTTGGATTGGCCTGATTTGTAGATTCAATGTAAAAAAAAGTTCCCCAAAATGCAAACTCAAGCAGTGTGGCCTCACTTATGTTTTGGATAGGCTTGATTTTTGTTACACCTTTTCATCCTGGTGGGACGCAGCTTATGAACAATTTGCAAGGCATATACAAACAATAGTAGGCCCCACCACACACTATGATTTTTTCTATGTTGGGTGTCCTCCCCCGATTTTTTCCCATGTAGTGGCCTACCTGAGTTTGTGATTGGCCTGATTCGTGGGCCCAAGAACAAGGTTGGATTAGACAAGTTGCAAGTGGGCAATTTGCTCCATATCCCCCTCACTCAGACAAGTCTAGGGCAATACAGGAAGAGTCAGCCCCTGTATAATCATCAGGATAGGTACTACACAAGAATGATAACAATTGAACTCAGTTGTTTCATTTTTGTTCCATTAATCAAAGCACTTTGAATTCACTCTTAGCTTAATATCTATGAATTACATGAACTAGCATGAAGCCTAATGAAACCAAGCCCTTCTAATCTGTTACATGTAAGAGGTCTAGAGTGGGCCCACCTGAGGAAAAGAGTCACATGTGTGGGTCCTGCATGATTATACGCATAATGGGTTACTTAGTGGCATTTTGCTTTTGTTTTAAGCTTTTTTAAACAATAGAACAACTAAAATACCCATTATTGTTATATGTGAATCAGCCTTAAGTAGGGCATTTTTATCCTATCACTAGTTTTGTGGGTGATTTTTTTTTTTTTTTTTTAAAGGGGTGGGGGTACCAAAAAAATTTGAATTCACAGCTACTAACATTGATTCAATTAGGAGTCATCAGCCTGTTAACCCCGGCATACCTTTGATCCGTTGAGCGAGAGCCCTTCCAAACAGGACTCCCAGAGGGTTCATGATCGCTAGCAGTAGGCTAGGGGATCATGGGGTATCCCACGGTCATTTCTTCTTCAATATGTGATCCACTTTGTATCTTGTTTCCAGCTGCCTCACAGCTATAACAATGTAAACCTGTAGCCAGCAGCATATGGAGTTTGTAGCCATACAAGGTGTTGATTCTCATATTTCTGCAACAGAAGTTAAATTATGAAATCCGTGCATTAATATCTATGAATGCTTCATAGTGATATCGCTCTTCTTCTTTCTCGTTTGGCCAAGGGTCTTACTTGGGGTACAAGGGTCCTCAAGTTATTGTTATTGGGTGACTGAGAACAAGATGCTTAGAATTGATATTTGAGCAAGAGAAGAATGATGATAATAATGTCCGTATTATGTGCCGTAGAAGCCCTGAATGGGTTGACCATCTTTTCATCTGTTGTTATGTTGCAATGAATGTTTGGACAGTGGAGTGATTTACTTATTATCCTCTTTGAGATGAGCTGGATGATGCCTACTTTGATCAAATAATCTGCTCCTCGCTTCGAAAGGAGGGAAGACTAGTAAGAAGAAAAAGATTCCACGGAGCCTGCCCTTGTTGGTGGTGTTGATGTGTTGTAGACTATTTGGTGAGAACAAAATAATCGTGCATTCAATAATAGATTGGTCTCCATGGAGATCCTTTTTGCAAATGCTACGCGCAATATAATTTCCTGGGTGGAGGGTAAGATCTATTGGGTGATTGGGTTTTGATGTTGTGACCTAGCAGTTGCAAGTTGGGGATGGCATTTCACCATCTCCCGTCTGCTTCCTTTCTGGTATTTCATTTTGTTTGGTTTTACTAGAAGTTTTTGTTACCCTCAAGACACCCACCCATGCGTACGCACACACATCTTCCATGCCCCTTTCGTAATCGTAAGCTCGTCTTCCATATTTGTTACATCCAGTCTGAAACTTAGCATATTCAGATCAAAGCATCAAGAAATAAGACAACGTATTCCTAAGCCAAAACAGAGTAGCTTCACATTCACACAAATCCCATTGTATGGATTAAGAAAACAATCACTTGCAATCATTGTCTTAGCTGGATCAAAAAATGATCACGAAAATGGAAAGAAAGTAAACACACTTGCCAGTCTACCATAATTCAGAAAGGCAACTCATATATCCATTTAAAAAGAGAAAAAAGAACTCTTCAATGGAAGAAAAAAGGAAAATGGAATTCACATAATAGAATCACAGTTTCATCAGTACCTCCAATCTGACAAGATCACTGATTTGGTTCAACGGTTGCTGCCTGCCCTGTGTCAATGATGCTGGCTTCGTTTTTGGAATTCTATTGAATCCATAAGCAATGGCCACATCCTTAAGAGAAACAATCATCTAGTTACTATAAAGATAAGTCAAACTGATACTTGATGCAGCAACACCATTATTGTTAACAAGATATTGTAATCAATACCTCCATCACATCACAAGCATGAAGAACATCACTTCTTGTTGGAGGTACGGATACAACAATATTGCAATGTCCATCCCTTGATATGGAATTCTCGGCATGCAATTGCATTTTATTCAATAAACTAGTGACCTGAAACAATGAGATAGTAAAATAAGTATGCACGCCGAATTTTAACTTTGTAAGAAGCATCACATTTCCTTGACACAAACTATTTGTCGTGTAATTGCATGTAATTCACTAAACAACTGACCTGAGAAAGAGAGGTATTCTTAACTATGCAAAGCAAAGTTTGAATGTAAGATGCATTAAGTGACACAAAAGATGGGAAAAAAACTCAAAAAATGATATGGCAAACCATTCATTTAACACAGGTAAGCGTGCAAATGACCACTTTATAAACACAATCATATCCAAAAATTGTAGTAATTAAGGAGAATATGTATTATTCTACAATTCAGTCAAAATGGCAAAGGAAGTACAGCAACAGGTGACCACAATGGTTATATATCGCATGCTCTGGTAGACCATTCATTAAAGACAGGTAATCACACAAATGACCAATTTATAAACACAATCACATCCTTAAATTATAGTAATCAAGGATACATCTATTACTCTCCATTCGAAATCACAGCAATTGATGATCACAGCGGTTATTGATCACATGCCCCTTTGCCCTTTCGCTAGCGAGATGTGGGAAACGTTCTTGGCGGAGACAGAGTGCACGGTGTCCTAGGTGATGCGGGTTCCATCAAGGGCCTTTTCTTCGCTGGGCATGGGGGTAGGATTGGGAAGAAAGGGAGGCTGCTTTGGAGATTGGTTTTACTGGCTGTATTTTGGGCCTTACGGGGAGAGAAACAACTGGTGCTTCCAGAACCGGAATGGATCAGTCTCAAATGTCTTCTTCAGGGCTAAATCAGATGTAATTTACTGGGCCCCAAATATAAAGTCGCTTGCTGGGTGTCCTCTTTCCTACACCCCTTGGGCAGCTTTGTAGTTTGTTCGGCCGCTTTGGCCTTTTTAATAATAAACTCATTACCTTGAGTGAGTGAATGAGAGAGAGAGAGAGAGGAGAGGGAGAATCATCACATTCCCAAGAAATAACATTATCTAATTATCCTAAAAAAGAGGTAAGCTCACTTGGAATATGCTAATCTCAAGTGTAGCCGAGTCAACTAGAAGCCAGACAAAGGATCACAGCCTAGCAATTTTCTCAAGACTGAACAAGCTTCACAATCAAGAAAGACTTGATAGACTAGAGTATTTCTTTGTAGAACTTGAAGAATAGAGATAATCTTTAGCATTATTTCACCAAACCCTTGTGTGTTCCCCTTCTTCTTCTTCTTCCTTTTAAGAGAGGTCCATTTCTTATGAGTAACAAGATAAAGATCAGAAACAATCTTTAGCTTTTTTTCTTTTTTCTTTTTTCTTTTTTTCTTTTTTTGAGAGAGAGCTGAAATTTTACTAACAAGCGCGTCAAAAATGCGAAAAAATACAACCCAACTCTACAACTCAAAAGGGGAGGAGAGGTCAACAGATTTAACTACCTTTACATAAGAAGCCCAACTCAAAACACTAACTTTAATTTCCTAAATAACCTCATCTGGTGAAGAACTCTTATTCTAGAAACAACACCTACTATGATCCCCCGAAATGGACCAAAATTACTGCCAAGCTAAGCAATCTCCACACGACTTTCCCAACTTTTCCCATCCCTCCTCTATACCAAGCCCACAACCGATCCGCAACAGAATTCGACATCACCCAAGCAATATGGAAAGCATCTAAAAAATGGTCCCACACCTTTCGAGGGAACCCATAGTAAATGAAGAGGTGATCGATCGACTCCGCTTCTCCCATACACATCAAACTTATGTTGGGAAGTACAAGGGACCTCCTTTGCAAATTATCAATGGTCAGCACTCTCTTTCTTCCCACTAGCCAAGCAAAAGCTGACACTCTTGGAGGATCCAATTATCAATGGCCAGCACTCTCCTTCTTCCCACTAGCCAAGCGAAACTTGACACTCTTGGAGGGGCTCCATAAGAGCACAAATGATATGGAAAATAATAGGAGTGATATGGACCACATATCATCTTATAAAAAAGTCGCACGGAGAAGCGGCCCGAACTATGAGCATTCCACACCATCGAACCTCCTCCTTTTACCAAAGGAACCACATTCTTCAATTGGTCCAATAAAGCATATAACTCTGAAATATGTTCATCTGACATGTCCCTATGATGAGGAGACCAAATAAACAAGCCACCTCAAATCAAGTAGCTTGGATATAAATAAGCCCATCCGAAGCGATGCAAGCCAAACTAGGGAAATCTTCTTGAAGCGCCCAATCTCCACACCAAACGTCCACCCAAAAACTAATGTGGTTACCAACCCCCAAGGAGAAAGAAACCCCTCTACTGAAGATATAGTGAAACCGAAGTAACCGCTTTTCACAAGCTAGAAGCATGGAATAAAGAAGATCCCATCATCCCAACACCCCCCCCCCCCCCCCCCCCAAAAAAAAAAAAAATTTTGAAACCTCTGAGTAAACCCGATACCTCCCCTTTATGAAGCATCCTACTCAAACCTTCACCAACCACAACAAAAAGATTATTAGACAAAGGATCACCTTGCCTAATGCCACTTGAAGACTTGAAATAACCTTGTGGTGACACATTAACCAAGATGGAAAAATATACCCATTGCACGCAATTCCGCATCCAATCCCTCCATTTCTGACCGTATCCCCACCTAGCGAGCATGTAGTCGAAAAATCCCAATCAACATGATCATATGCTTTTTTATGTTAAGTTTGCAAACTATCCTATCTTTCCTTATTCCTAGAGTCAATGCATTCATGAGCAATTAAAGCACTATCCAATATTTGTCTTCCTAACACAAAGACCCTTGATTCTCATATATAATTTGTGCAAGCACCTTTTGAAGCCAAAGAGCCAAAACTTGAGCAACAATTTTGTGTGCTCCCCCAATTAGGCTAATGGGCCTAAAATCTTTTAAGATTTCCGCCCCTTAGACTTTAGGAATAAGAGCAATGAAGGAGGCCCCTAAATTATTTGAAAGACAACCTCGGTCATGGAACTCAAAAACGTAATCCATCACCTTACTCTTGATGACTTCCAAATACTTTTGGAAAAACATCATGGACTTCCAAATACTTTTGGAAAAACATCATAGCGAAACCATCAGGATCGAGGGCCTTCTCACCACACATAGAATCCAAAGTAGCTTTAACCTCATCCTTGGAAAAAGGAACTTTAGAGACATCGCGACCTCACCCAACAATTGAGGAAAATCCAAATTATCCAACCGCGGTCCCCTTTTAGCAATATTTCACCAAACCCTTCTGGGTTCCTTTTCTTTCTCCTTTTTCTTTTTCTGAGAGGTCCCTTCTCTTATGAGTACAAAATCGTATCAGAAAAGAAGCACGAGAACAAAGGGGAGAGGTAGTGAGTCTCCAACAGCGAGTCGTCCTCTAGTTACTCCATCTCTAAACATGGAACACTCTTCGCATCCACAAGGACATGACAAAAAGATACATTCAAATAGCAAAAAAAATCATCCAGACATATAAGACAAATGAAACTCCTAGGCTTTGAGTGCACCAGATGATTCCATTTGAACAATCATCTTCTACAAGCAACAGAACGAAGAAAGAGAAAAAAAGACAACTTAAAGCTAGAGATTTTAATGAATAATTGAATAGTGATCCCTTATCCTCATTTAGCATCCTTGGCTTCCAAAATACCTAAAGAAAAATCAACATTGCCATTATCATCTCTATGGATGCCCTCCAGTCCCTAACATCAACAAGGCCTGGGTTACCAAATGAATTGCCATCAAAATGGAGATTCCAAAACCTCAGGAGGTGCTAGTAGCATGGACTTTTTCATGGCCTTCTTGTGTCTGGAACTCAAAGAAAAGCCTTCTGATTTATACAAAGCTCAATTGTAGTCACATCAGGGAATTCCATCTTCACAAGCACCCAATAAATGAAGAAGGAGAAAATGGATTCACGCGGATTCTAAGTGGAGTAAAAAGACAAAAAAAAAAAAAAAAAAAAAAAAAAAAAAAAAAAAGAAACTCCTCTAATTCTGTGCCTTCCAAATAACCCACGTAATGGAAAAATGCACCATCTTCCAAACATCCTTCGGATATTTCACTAATTGATTTAGCATGAACCCATTGGATACCAAAAATGCCACAGAAAATGCTATGAAACAATTCGTACTTAGAAATTGATGAAAACACAATCAACCATTTCTTCAGCCTCCCAACACAAGCAAACGTTCAAGGCAAAATGGTGCAAATGGAGAATGACAATTGTGAGGAATTTATTTGTTACTATTTGTTACTATCCACACAAAAGCTGCCACTTTTTAGTGGGACAACATTTCCATACAAGGGCCAAAAAAGAAAGATTTATCTTCCAAATCCTTTAGTCTTAACTTTCATGTATCAAAGAAAACGTTTTCAAGAATTTCCTAACACTCTTCAAAAAGCCCAATTTCCTATCCCAAAGATTAGGTCTAACAAAGATTATCCCACACCACTTTTCCACTTAAGAACTTATGGTAATAACAAATCAAACCACCTTTCTCTTTTGATCAACGAGCAAAAAAAATTTACAGATGAGGCACCATCTTATAACAAAAAAAAAATTCTTCCCAAAACCTCAACCAATTTCCTATCCCTATTTTAAAACACTTGGAAAATTAATAAGCCTCACATCACTATATATATATATATATATATATATATATATATATATATATATATATATATATATATATATATATATATATAATTTCCTTCCCAATAAGAAGCACTGCCAAATTCTTAGCTTTCCAAAGCCACCATCATTATCCACCCACCATCATGCTCTCCAGATTTGGTCGCAATTGCTGTGCACTACAATGCCTCCATTTTTGCACTAAACCACGACCACCACTTGCTAAGAAGTGATAGTTTCTTTCTGAGATTTGCCCAATACCTATTCTCCATTTTCTTTTGGATTCTTTGCACATCCTTCCGATTAATAAGGCAATGGAAAACCGTCTTCAATTACTTTTAAACCCAATTTGACTAGGGATTCTTCAAATTGAAGGTTGTGTGGCGTCAGACTATGGAATTCTCTTCGAAATAACAATCTTTGCTGTAGTTCATAATCAACCCTTTCATAGGATGAGTGTAGCTGAAATGAGGATGTTGATATGAATGAGTCATGAGTGGCAAGACGAGGAAGGATAGAATTAAACATAAATGCATCCAAGGAAACTTAGGAATAACACCAATAAGTAATAATATGGGGGAAAAGTAGACATAGATGGTTTGGTCATGTGCAACGAAGACCAAGAACCATGCCGGTTAGGAATGAGTTGGTACAAGTTGAAGCCTCTAAAGTCTAGAAGGGCAAAGGGAAGGCCCCAGTGCACATGAATGGAGGTCATGAGAAAAGACTTGATGACCTATGGTCAAACTGAAGGTCTAGCCCTTGAAAGAGTGGAATGGTAGTACAGGATTCATGTAGTTGATCCCAATTAATTAGGATAAGGCTTAGATGATGATGGTGGTGGTAGTCATGATGATGATTAACAAAAGAACTTCCATCATAAAACTTCTTAATAGCATTTACCCTCCTAGTGTTCACAATTTATGAGTAAAAGTCATGTTTTCGTCATCTACAAGGCGTAGTAGTGCCAGTTAAGGCGGAAAGGATTTTTTTTTCTTTTTCTTTTTCCCTCTACAAAGGATCTCGGGCACTGGCTTTTAAGATTTAATTTTAAATCTCGTGGTCAGGGGTATGGGCACAACTTTTTCCTCTATCTATTATGTCGATATCTCTTGAAATAGTCTCCTTATTCTCATTGATCCTTCCAAAGGTTGGATCACTTTCAAGCTTTATTTGAGGAATAAAGGTTCTAAGGAATTTAAAACCATCTCACCTTTAGGTGAGGGCCAATTCGACCAACCCCAAACCAGGTCCCTAGAATTGGTTTCTTCGAGGGCAGACCCAATACTTAATCCAACTTATCTCATGCTCGAATGCCCTTTGATGATTAGCTGAGGTTGAGGTTGACTGCTAATTTAACACCTTGAAGATAGGCTGCAGCTTCGGCATAATAGGAATCACAGATGTCTGGATGACCTGAAAATTCCAGCAGGTTTTCTCCCTGATAAATCCTCTCCCCAATCCCAGCCAACCCTGGGTTCCCAATAGAGCAAACATCAAAATTAAGCTTGAAGCAGTTTTCCTGGAGCTTTTGCCAAAGATCTGAGGATTCAATGGTTTTAGCTGCACAGCCTGCACCTGATAAGTTTGTCCCAGTTAGATCACAGCAGCTAAATGGCAGTCCCTTATCCATGTGGAAATTTGATATGTTTTCCCTTGACTCTTAACTCTCCGAACCAAGAAACAACTAAAACCATAACTTGTCAATAAGGCTTTCTTAGAACAAATCTGATTTCTCAAAAATCCCTTCACTAGGATGCAAAGCTTCCTCCCAGATCAAAATACAGAAGTGGCATTCATTAGCACTATTTCACCACTCAAGGCACTTCCCTCTACAACATGCCTTAACGAAGGAGTATAAGACTTGGAACTGGGAGCCATGGGTATTGGGATTGATAGTGTTCAAAATCCTTTTAACCATAAAGCCCCATGAGAACTAGGCCATCGTCCCGCCATAAGAACCAGGTGCAAACGGCATTCTGATAAGGATCACCAGCCTGGTCCCTGCTGCAAATCCATTTAAAAATAGCATTTGAAATACAACAAAAACAGTCCATCTCCATGGCAACACCACGCTCTTAGTCAGTTAACAAAATTTATTTAAATTATTCAAAATTAGAAAGCCAATGAGAACCAAAGAACAATAGTGTAAATCCTTCATTCCCGTATGTTCATGAAACAGTAATTTGTAGAAGGAAACCATACGAAGTGTCCAAGAGTGCTAATACCTCATTTGCCTCCAGTGCCACACCAATTGAACGAGTGATGTAGGACAAAGGAACATCCATATGGGAGAGTGACAAATCAGGATAGGCATCACTCTTGCCATTGGCATACACCACTTCCACTGGCTCAACCTCGAATTTTCTTCTGCAGTATACTGAAAACATTGTTACCTACACACATACAAAGACACAAGCCTAGTGAGAAAGGTCAATGTTTTCAGGAAATCTTTGCAAAGAACTTGCAAATGAAAGTGCTTCCTTGCTTACCATTGTGTTCAAAACAATTTTAGCCTTCGTCAAATCAGTGGCTGTGCATTCAATGAACACATTCTTTGTCTTCAGAGTAATTGCTGAATGCACACCATTAATAATTGGGGGTAAAGACAAAACAGTTCTGCAAAAAAAAAAAAAAAAAAACAGAGTATTTGAAACCAACAGAAACTTCAAAAGGCCAAGAGATTGTGCTACCATTTAGTTCACCAACTTTCCTGTTGAACTATGTACAAAATTCACTTCAGGCAAGAGCAAACCATAAATGATGCAAAATCTACATGTTTCCTGGACAGCATAAAGAGTAGAAGGAAAAGTCCAACAGGCACACTAACTAAACAAAGGTAACAAGCATCTAACCAGTTTTCATGAAGAAACTGATTTGGAAAGTTACCTAAAAAAGGAAGCAACAAACAACAGCCATGGAAGGGGCAAGTAAAAGAGCAAGGAAGACCAAATCCTTAACCAAGTGATAGATAATAATAGTCGAGGCTTCCACACCAAAAAGGTTATTATACCTGTTGCTGTCATATATGACCGGGAATACTGGGGAATTCTCGATTATATGCAAGAATTTCTTCAGTTTCATATCTGACTGCCAAAACCATTGATGGTAAACTACGTATCAGAGAAGATCAAGTTGACAACCAAGATCCAACATAGCACAAAGATGACAAAAACACTTGAAAGAGTGAAATTTCTCATCCTTGCAACTTGATGTCAAACAGATTGCCTAACGAAATGCCATGGTATGGCATTCAGACTTACTTTGTAAAATTCCATTAGTTCGTCAGCTCTGAAACTTTTCACCTGCAGAAAGACAAAGTTATGGCCAAGGAACAAAGGTATAAAAAACAAATAAACACAATGAGGCAAAGCAAATAACCCTGAATAATAGAATAAGACATGGGCATTATCATAACAATAAGGAATTGCTAACTGGTCACGATAAAGATAAGAGAATCATAAGTAGAAACAATGATGCTCCAACAGGCTGGAAGGTATACATTAGATCAGGTCAAAATCAAGAAAATAATCTGAAGGGGCAAAAAGTAGTGAAAGGAGCTTGCTATGGAATGACAACTGAGAATGTTGACTGTTTGTGCACCAAATAAACTCACTCAGTTTTTATCTTTCCAGAGAAAAATCTGAAGTACCAGAATCCTGCACCATTTTCCTCCAATTAACTATGTTGCTCAGAAACTAATTATTTGGATCCAAGATAAGAAAAACCCAAGGTAGTGGCAGAAGCTCGAGAGGGTTGAGGCAAGGGGATCCCTTATCCCCATTTCTTTTCTTGGTAGCGGCAGAAGGTTTGGGCAGAATGTTGTTAAAAGGGCAGCAGACGGGCCTCCTAAATGATTTCAAGGTTGATAGAAATGGGACCCCAATTTCTCATCTTCAGCTCGGGGATGATACTATTATTTTTTGTGATGCGGATCCTGATATGGTGGGAAGGCTTTACATGGTAATAACTTGTTCTGAAGCGATTCCAGGGTTGAAGGTTAAAATAATTACATAGCTAAGAACGAGTTATTGGGATAAAGTGGAGGAGGGGGAGTTGAATGTTTTGGCAGGTATATTTGGGTGAAAGGTGGGGAAGTTCCCCTCTTCATGCTTCAGTCTGCCTTTGTGTATTGGGAAGTCCCCAAAGCATCTGTGGGACAAGGTGGTGGAGAGGGTCGAGAGGAAGCTTTCTCAGTGGAAAGGAAGATACTTGTCCTTGGGAGGAAGGATTATGCCTATTAAATCGACTGTCTCTAATATGCCTCTTTATCTTTTATCCTTCAAGTACTCGAAATCGGTGCTGAATCTGTTGGAGAAACTTAGGAGGGACTTTTTTGTGGCAAGGCTCAGATGATAAGGAAAGGTTTCACCTTTTGTACTCGGAGATGTGCAAGCTATGAATATTGCGCTTCTTGGGAAATGGGGTGGGGTGGGGAGGCTTGGGATAAAGGAAAACTCTCTATGGAGAAGAACGACCGTCTCCAAGTATGGGTGTGAGAATGGGACATGGTGGACAAGGGATGCTTCCTTGTATAGAGCGTATGGATTTTGGAGGGGCATTGCAAGTGTGAAATTTAAATTCGAGGAGGAGATAAGTTGTGGTCGAGAATCGCGAAAAGATTAAATTTTGGAAGGACGTTTGGGCAATGGATTCCCCCCTTTATGATCGAGTTTCCTAGGTTTAGCCAATCTAGCATCGGATGTTGACAGTTTTTGCTGTGGATCATTAGTCGTCAAGTGGTTCTTCGAAGTTGTGGGCGCCCCAGTGGCGGCCTTTGGGCAGCTCATTGAAAGAGGGTCCTAACTATTGACAATCTTCGCAAGCAAGGAATGGGGATTCCGAACATTGGTGCTCTATGTAAGGTTAGTGAGGAGTCGGTTGATCACTTATTCATCCATTGCCCTTTTTCTTGAAAAGTTTGGGATTCCATTCTATCTTCCTTCAAGATGCAATGGTGCATGCCCACTTCAGTGGATAGTCTATTGGAGGCAAGTCATGGGGTTAGTCTTCTGAAGCAAAGCTTGGGTGGAGTGGCGGTTGGTGATCTTAGCAGCCTTTTGTTCTATTTGGGGGGAGATGGGAGATGCTTTAATGATTCTAAAAAGGATGTTGCTTTTGTCATTCATAGGATGAAAGCTCTTGCAGCTGAGTGGGCTTATTGTAACACGCAATCGAAAGATAGTTTTATGCTTTTTGTTAGATAGGGTTGTAAGCTTTTTGGAAGATAGTTTCTGCTTTTTGCTAGATATGGTTGTAAGCTTTTTGGAAGATAATTTTCTGCTTTTTGCTAGATATATTTGTAAGCAATGTTTTCAGTATCGACGATATCGGTCAATATATCCCACAATATATCTTGTATCCCACCTGTGCGATTTGAAATGCATAGGTAGTGCCAAGATATCCCATATGTTTGATTCGGTGAGCATTTTCGATTTTCGATCCTTTTTTTTTCTTTTTCTTTTTTTCCTGTAATTACAGATCCATAATTCTTCATGTTTTGCTTGAAAATCATGGATTTGGAGGATTGATTTCGAGATTTAGAGGAGATGGGCCGAGTCACGAAAAATTTTAAAAAAATAAAAAATTTCCAATTTATCAGAAATCGGTTGCAATATGTGTCCAAACATAAAATCAAACATATATGTAATCTTTTTCTTTTCTTTTTTTGAAAGATGAAAATTTATTAGGCAAAGCCAGAGAACTGTACAACAGGCCAGGCTTGAAAAATACACACACACACACACACACACACGCAAAAGGATGGAGGACCACAACGATTGTCAAGGCACCGATTCTCTAATCATGAGGGAGACCTTGTTACAAATCAGATGAGCGGATGCACAAGAGTTATTGAGACACCTATTATTCCTTTCTAACCAAATGGCCCACAAAACTGCAAGGAGAGCCACTTTCCACCTCTTTTTCCTCATAGTACCAACTCCTCCAAGCACCCAAGCTCGAAAAAGCCATCAATAGAAGCAGGCATCACCCAGTAGATTGAAGCATCCTTGAATATGCCAGGTCCAAAGAAAGGAAGAGAAAGGACAGTGTAAGAGTAAATGATGGACCAATTCTTCCGCATGCAGGCATCGAGGACAGGAATTTGGAATAACCATTCCTCTTTTGATGAGGTTGTCTACCGTTAAGATTCACTTTCGACCCACCAGCCAAGCAAAAGCCGCCAATTTCAAAGGAGCTCCAAAATTCCAAATTCTAGAGGTGTGACTTTCTTCTACGTTCCAACCTTCTTCTTCCAGAAGCGAATAGCAAAATCTTACTGAAAACATCCTCATCTTAGAATATTTCCAGCCCATGGAATCTTGAGAACCTTGCGTCAACTGTATCCCCTGTAGAAGAGACAGAAGAGCAATAAGTTCCAGAATTTCATCCTCTTCTAAGTTTCTACGACAAGGGGGGACCCAAACACCCCTCTCAAGGTCAAAGCACTAGATCACAAGGATGTCGAGAGAGGGGGTAGGGTTTGCCAACCTCAGGAATGAAGAACATAAAGGTTGGTCCCCAACCTGAACATTAGTCCAGAAACTAACTCTAGATCCCTCCCCTACTAAGAATTTAAGACCATTAAAAATGATCGGCGCTATGGCAACTAGAGGTGGGCACAAACCAAGCCAGCTCGAAAGCTCGGCTCGGATTGGTTCGAAAAAGCTCGGCGTGGATTGGTTCGAATGGAAGTTCAAACCAAACCAAGCCTCCGAGTCAAGCTCGTTTGAAAAAACAAACCAAACTCAAACTAGGGCAGTTTCGGCTCGGCTCGACTCGAAGCTCGATTTGATTCAGCTCGGTTTGATTCGGCTCATAGATTATAAGCACACTGTTTCCTATGGTGTGATCCACTTGAGCTTTGGATATGATTCCATTTTGGGATCATGTCCTAAAATGATATGTAAAACAGATGGATGACATGGATAATACATAATGCATATACATGAATGCACACTGTTTCCTTGCACTTGTAAAATTATGCTTGTGTACTTTTGTTTGGAAAATACCCTTATATGTCTATTTTGAAGGTGCACTCTTTTGAAGGATGTTAAACATCATATAGTAAGATATGTTTGTACTTTTTTTTCTAACTTTTTAAATTCTTTTCTATTTAAATGAATAAGGAAAAAAAGAGACACGGTTTGTTTAAACTCGGCCCGGCTCGGTTCGAAATTTTCAACCAAGCCGATCCCGGCTCGAACTAGATTTTTCTGGAGCAAACCAAACTCGGGCCGCATGGGTCGGCCCGAAACCCAAACCAAACCGATCCACGAACTGTGGGGGTCTAAAAACAAACCAAACCAAACTAGGGCTAACTCGGCTCAGCCCGAATCGTTGCCCACCTCTAATGGCAACCACCCCTTTCCAAATTAAAGAAGCCCTATAAATGGAGGAATTCCGCATCTACCACCCAAGGGGCGCCGAGCCATATTTAGCCTAGATCACTATTCTCCAAAGGCGTGTCTCCTCCATTTCATATCGCCATACCCATTTAGCAATCAGAACCTAATTAATCTGCGTCAATCTTCTAATACCTACGCCCCCATCCCTAAAAGGCCAACAAACCTCAAACCCCCCCAACACACACACACACACACGGAAAGTCACTCCGCGATTTCTTCAAATGACTTAGAACAGAAGCAGGGCAGCAAAAAAGGGAGAGAAAGTAAACCGGCAAATTAGAAAGGGAGTGTCTTACCATAACAATCCTACCCCCAAGGGAAAAAGATTTATTTTTCCACAACGATAACTTGCTTTCCATTCTCTCAACAATTTTATCCCAAAGGTGAATCGGCGGTTTTCCCAAACCGGGAATGATCCCACATTGCAACCAAATAATTCGGCCCAACCTAGCAGTTTCTACATCCGAAACATTGATGCAGAGAATCTCACTTTTACTCAAGTTAATATTCAGACCAAACATAATTTGGAATATGCAGCTTAATTACCTCGAACTGTAACGCATCACAGAATAACAGGGCATCATCTACAAACAAAAGATGAGACATACACCAAGGTAAGTTAGGAATTAAAAAGCAAGAAAAGAGTCCCCTCTCATCCCCTCAAGAGATCATTCTGCTTAGAGCCTCTACTACAATGACAAAAAGCAAAGGGGAGAGTGGGTCACTCACCCTACCTCAATCCGCTCGTTGATTTGAAGAAGCCAAAAGGAGAACCATTTACGAGGACTGAAAACTTTGCATAAGAAATACAAGCCTCAATCCATTTTCTCCATTTTTTGCCAAAACCCAACCTAGAGAGCACGTAGAACAGGAAATGGTCATACGCCCTCTCCAGGTCTGACTTACAAACTAGCCCTTGAGCCCCGTTTTTCACATATGTATCTCATGGGCTATCAGCGCACTGTCTAAGATTTGCCTCCCGGCCACAAAAGCACTCTGGAATGAGGGAAATGACTTTATGAAGAACACCTTTCAACCTACGAGAGAGAATTTTAGCCAAAACTTTGTAGGGACTTCCAACTAGGCTAATAGGTCTGAACTAATTCAACGTATTTGCCCCTTGAATCTTAAGAATAAGAGTTAAGGAAGTACACCCCAGTTCTCCTACAATATAACCAAAATCAGAAAAATCCTGTATAAAAGCAAAAAGATCGACGCATAGAAGATCCCAGAATTCTTAGAAAAAAGCAATTGGAAAACCATCAGGACCAAGGGCCTTGTCCCTGCAAAGGTCCCACATTGCTTCCTTCAATTCCTCCAAACTGATGGGGGATTCCAAAGACTCGGCTTCCTCATTGGAGAGCGATTGAAAATTTAGATTATCAAGAGATGGCCTTTGGATCCCCTCATCCGAAAAGAGAGACCGAAAGTACTTGATAACTGCATCCGAAATAGGACCCTTATCCTTAAGAACAGCCCCATCCACAAGAAGGGAGGAAATAGAATTGGTAAGCTTCCTGGCACTCGCAATACCATAAAAAAATTTAGTGTTTTTATCCCCCTCTTTAAAGCCAGACCACCCTCGAACGTTGCCTCCATTTTATTTCCTCCTCTCTCACCTTAGACTGGAAGTCCAAATTTAACTTATCTTGCTTAGAGCTTTCCTCCTCCATTAGCAACCCACTTTAATCCCTAATATCAAGGTTTTCGATCTCAGCCAGGATAGCATCCATTTCCTTTTCTCTCAAACCAAGCACTTCTCGTTTCCAGGAACATAACTTAGCTTTGAGAAGTTTCAACTTTTTGAAAAGTCTGAAACCAACATTGCCTTCCACCTAAAAAGAAATGCACCAGCTTCTCACCAAATCTTTGAATCCTTCAACCTGTAACCACGCAAGTTCAAAAAAAAAGGGCTTCGGTCCCCAGTTAAGCTCATCCGTTTCCAACAATATAGGGCAGTGATCAAAGACTATTCTAGGTAGCCCTGATTGATGGAAAAAAGGGAATTTCCAAGACCATTCTAAAGACACCAAGAACCTATCAAGGAGGGACGTGGAAGGGAGGCTTGATTATTAGACCAAGTATACTTCACTGCCCTCATAGGCAAATCAATCAAGTTGTGGGTAAAGACCCATCTAGCAAAGCCTTTCATACTAGAAGTGACTCTAGTCCCCTTAAATTTTTCATGGACGAACCTAACAACATTGAAATATCCCCCGATACACCAAGGGAAGGACCATCTAGATGGGATGGACGACAACTCATCCCAGAAAGAAGCCCTCAAAGAAGGAATATTTGGACCGTAAACCCTTGTGAAAATCCATTTGGACCCCAAGATAAGATCCTCAAAGACAACACTAAGAGAAAACAGACCTTTCCAAACATCACAATTACTCTAACAAGAGGGACTCCAACAAAGAAGAAGACCACCCAAAGCACCAATCGAATCCAAAGACTCCCATTCTAGTTCTTTTTTACCCCAAACTGACCTCACAATCCCCGAATCAACAGACTTTAACTTAGGGCCTATTTGTTTTCATTTCCCTGGGGTAAATACACGGTAAATGGCTAATGATTATTTACAATGTATTTACCTATACATTTTTCAAGAATGACAAATGACCGGTTGCTTTTTTGCACTTAAATCAAGGAGAGAGTGAATTTTTTTCTGGGGCCCAGTATGATACATGTGGCTTATCCACTCCGTCCATCCATTTTTCAAGGTGATTTTAGGGCATGCACCCAAAATTGAGGCAAATCCAATGCTCAAGTGGACCACACCACACTGAATAGTAGATTGGACTCCTACCGTTAAAAACCTTTAACAACAACGTTTTCCTATGGTGTAGGCCACTTAAGCTTCAGATCTACTTCATTTTTGGGCACGTGCCCTAAAATGTTCCGATAAAATGGATGGACAGCATGGATATCTCAATGACATCACAGTGGAGCCCACGAATGTATGTGGGTCCTTTTGAAACCCTTTTTACAAGGAGGAAATACCGATTCTATCATACAGGGGTAAACGGTAATAATTACCTATGCACATGCATTTACCCTGGAGAAATGAAAACAAACAGGCCCTTAGTTTCTTGCAAGAGCAAAATGCTAGCTTTCGACTTTCTGTTAATCACCTTAACTTGGATGCATGTTTAGGGACATCTAATCCCTCTAACATTCCATGAAAGGATTCATTGACTAACCGATCTAGCCCTTGTGCCCTTTCTTGTGCTAATTGATGTTGCTACGCTTGGAGAATCAGTGATGATTCCCAGATTTATAAGCTCCTTGCTTCTTCACGGAGATCTTGCCGATCTTTTGTACGCTTCTGAATTAGGAATACAAGAACCCTTTTTTCCATCAGAAGGAACAACTCTATATAATCCTCATCATAATTAAAAAAAACCACTCCCAGGTTTCGAGCCACGTGAGCTAACGCCTCATTAACTCATTTCTTACTTTTGATGAATTCGACTAACAAAAACATGCCCTCCATGGATAAGGAGGACGGAGCGTCGATAATCTCAGAGGAATCAGGAGGAACAAGAATGCAAGACTGTAGGGGAGCTACCATAAGCACCTCCTGTCTCCGTTGCATCCAATCCCTGTCACCACCCTTACCCCATCCTCCGTACTTGATAAAGGTTCCTGCTCAATAGAGAAAGACAGGTGGGGGATGAGGCGTAGCTCCTCCCCAAGAGGAAGATAAAGCTTTGAAGAAAGATTCGAAATTTTGACAAAAGAAGGATAAGGATAACTGGATTCGACATCAGTCGATGATAGTAGAGGATTGGAAGAAATAGAGACTGGCACTCGATTTGGGAAATTTTCATGCGTGCAACTAGAAGAGTTGTCTGGACTTGACACGTTTCCTCTCAAACACCTAGCGAGAAAGTAAAAGTTGAATGGGGTGGGCATCCCAGAATAATACACTCCATAAAATCGATGGGCCTAATATGCTCTCCTGATGACACGTAACCCTCTCCAGAAAAGACAACAGAGGGAGGTATCGCCTCGTCGTCGAAGTCGGCAGAGGATGAGTAGACATCATCTTCATAATCATAAAAGCAAATCTTCCTCAGCGCCTCCATATCCGATTTTACAATAAAAGGCTCCTACAGTCTCTTTGATGTGGCGATACATTCGTATTCCACGTCGTTATCATTAAAATTTTGAATTTCTTCACTAATCATTCTAGTCACCTCTGACTTATCTCCTTGAGACGATTTAGGGGGAGAGAGGGATATCTCACCACATGTCATCGCAACATGAAGATCTACAGAGGGGCCCACCTGGCCCGAGATCTCAACACTTAGATCTCCCACACGAACCACATGACCTTTCTGGGCCGAGGAGGACATACTGCGAAATTCAGGAGACTGCACCACCTTAGCCTCTCTTAGGACAGAGGCATTAAATGATAGGGCACGTGGAGATCTTGAGTTGTTCACACGCCCGTTGTCCCTTTAACCCTAACGAGAGGGTAGGCCAGCTAGAACAGATGGTCCGGCAGAGCACCAAAAGGCAGGATCACCAGAAATCAGTGATCTCGTCATCTCCAAGATGACTCCACTAAAGATGCATCAGAACAGAACAACAGAAACTGTCTCGGCTCACCTTCTTCCTTCACCCCGACCTGAATGCAATTCACCTACCTCAATAGAGATACTTGTGGGGGTAATAGATGAATTCTTTATACGAATTCTGAGTCTGGCCCATCTCAAATCCTGCCACCTGGTCGTGGCATCATCTATGGAAATAACAACTCCGATGGAAGATACCAAAGTAACGAAAACCTCCTCTGACCACAGTTCGAGAGGAATGTTATGAAGACGAATCCATACACAAGAGTGGCCAAAAAGGGACCATTCTTCCCACTTACATAAGGACAGAACAGGGCCTTATGAGAAGGAGAGTCCTGCTAAAATGATACAGTCAATATTTTCAGAAGGATTCAATGCAAACCAAAAGACCGATCAGCTAATTGACAGATGAAAAAAAACCTGATCATCTAAATTGCAAGAATTAGACAACCAAAAATGAAGATCAGCCACCAAATTGGACTACGGTCTATCTTTAAAATTATCGATGAAATGCAATGGAAGATAGATAGTAGTTAGGAGTAGGATCCTTCGTCAAGGAGGAAGATAGAGAAGAGGACGGAGGGATCGCGGTTGTCGGTGGAGGAGAGGTGGTGGGGGATGCCAGATGGCAAAACAGGACGATCAGTCGTTCCCACGACCGCCTCCTTAAAGGACCATGGCGGGTCGCAGCAAGAGGAATCTAACCTCTACCCTTTAGAGACAGAGGTGGAAGAAATCCCCAAAGGACACGGCTTTCTTCCCGCACCCACACTGTTAACCTCCTTCGGCCCAAACTTGAGCTCTCTGAACCCTGATCAACCGTCCTTGAAACTTTTTGACCAGCCATACCTTCTATAGCTGACTGTGGATCTTCCTCAAACTCCATACGAACAAAAGCGAAGCCTCTAATTACTGAGGAACCTTTCTTCCTAGGAATAACAATCTCTCTGACTTTACCGTAGTGGTTGAAAATGCGCCTGAAGTTGATATCCATCCATTCCTCAGGGACCTGATCCACAAAAAGGGTTGGAAGAACCAATAAAGGTCCTCGAGCTTTCTTCGAAATCTTTTTACCTCTCGAAACTAGCATCCACAATTCTTCTGCACCCTTGTTAACAACACCTTTC
The DNA here is from genome assembly GCA_003013855.2 of Liriodendron chinense. Lineage (NCBI taxonomy): Eukaryota > Viridiplantae > Streptophyta > Magnoliopsida > Magnoliales > Magnoliaceae > Liriodendron > Liriodendron chinense. The sequence goes on along the minus strand of ML058387.1, from coordinate 6,912,984 downwards.
CCTTTGTAAAAGGCAGTATCCGAAGTTCCCTCAACTTCCATGTATTCCATTTTCAAGAACTGATCTGCGAGAGCATCTTTTGAAGGAACAACTATTCTATTCCCAAACGGTTCTTGTAGCATCACCCATTGAGCAAAAGATGCAGCAAATTCTTGGGGAGCAATCTTCCAAAGTGGAGGATTTGAAGATGTTTTTTCTACAATAACTGTATTCCCTCCTTTAGGGTTAAGATGGAAGACTCTATTAGGGATTCAATGCTCCAATTCCTCCACGTCCCCGCGAACTCTCCTCTGCTGCTAACCATGTATCCCTCTCAATATTGTTCATCAGAAACATCTTCGTCTTCTTGGAGAGGAAGGTTGTAGACCTCGAAGCCCCACAGGGCCTCTCACACTCGCTCTCGCCACACTCACACTCTCGCTCTTGCTCTCGTATACGTAATCTAATCTAGTGATTCTTGGTAATTTGGGGATTTTTCAGGAAAAAAAAATATATTTTTAATTAAAAATGTCAAAAAATATTATTTTTTTCAAATTCCACTTCGATCAGCGGTCAATTGACCCCTCTTTCAAAGTATTCAAGAGTGTTTGATGAAATCATCATCACATATACTCTAATTTTGGGATTTGGGGGGAAAATCGGCTGATTTGCGAAAAATTAGGGAAAAATCAAAATTTCTCCAATTTTTTTCAAATCGGAGAGAATGAATACCAGCGTTATTTTAAAGAGTATCTTCACTAATATCATTTTGTTATGACCTAAGCATAGTATTGTTGGTTTATGGAGCAGCAGTACTATGTTCAGCCCTATTAAGATGGAGATGATGATTTTGAGCCACCGCACAACTCTATATGGGTTTGAGCCACAACCATACACATTATTCACATATATATTTCTATTTTTCTTCTTCTTTTGCTTTTGAATATATTGCTCGTGTTTCTATACATGTCTTCTTACATTTATAAGTTATATGAATAAACTTTGAATATACTTGCATCAGTTCAGTCAAACAGCGCATAGATTAGGACCCTGTAAAAAGGAAACCTATTATGAGCGCTTGTTTTTTGTGTTGTTTTGATTTTTAAGTGTGCATTGATGTCTTTTTAACAATCCCTGAAGCTTCATAGAAAAAATCAACCAATTTCCCAATGTTTCCCCCCATGTTTCTCAACAACAGTGATACATTACGCGATACAACTGATATGTATCCATATCCCAAGGGTGAGATATGTTATGTGATAACAATACGGAAAACATTGGTTGTAAGCTTTTTTGCGCCATCTCACTCCCTTCTTAATAAATCCCTTTATCTTTAAAAAAAAGAAAAAAAGATAATTTGAGCATTTCCCAAGCTAATTAGGTCTTCCACCACCCAAGTCCAAATTGATAAGGGACTCATACATATCAAAGACTGACTAAATAAATTAATTCTGGTGTAAATTCATGTTTCATTTATGAGGCTCCATATGGCATAAGACAATTGCCCCCTCCCCTTTGCATTAAAGATGATTTACAAGGTGCGTTATGAAGTGATAGTAGCATTCAACAGTGGATAACTTCTCGAGTTCAAAGAGATCAATGATATTCCTGGGATTCCGTGCCCCTTCCAAAGTTCTTATAGTTTAAACAAAATAAATGTAATCAGTGACCCTCTAGCCAGATTATAGTTTGTAGCATTGATCTTCAGTCGAGGACTTCCAAATTCTGCCTCAGTAGTGATCTTTCCCATTTCGTTGCTTCCTAGTTTCCCTGTCAATTTGTATTTTGTTCATTGCATTTGACAAGTATAGTTTCACCAAAGAAAGAATCATTATCTTTCTCCTCAAGGGAAAAAAAAAAAGGACAACCACGTTTCAAATAAGATCTATTATGGTTTAGACTCCAGATGTTTTTCGGAATACTTTACTTGGTAAAAGACGGGGAATGATATTGTGGCATACACTAGATACAAAAAAGAACCGTGAACTCTAATCGGCTTCATAAAGCAAAGCCCTCACACAAGGCAACCAGAACTGACATAATGTCAATGAGCCCTGTTGTATAAGGCTAATGAGAGTTCATCGATTTGAGCAACCCACCCCATATTCCATAAAAGAATAATAACAAATTGTGGAATGGGGGAAAGGGAACACAATCTATAGGGCTAGAATTGGGTCAAGGTCAGCCCAAGCACAACCCATTTACTAAATGGCCCAATAATCCAAGCCGAGGACTGACCTCGGACCAATGTTGTCAAAATCATTATCATATCGCAAAAGGAAATAGGGTTTGAATCATATTGAATTGAAATCGCATCATAAACCATAAGATATTTTCTTATTTCTTAATAAAACATAAAAAAAAAAAAAAACAACTGAAAAGATATAAATAAGTTAGAAAAGATTCATCAAAAACAACTGAAAAGATATAAATGAGTTAGAAAAGATTAAAAACTCATCAATCATCACCATGTACCAAAAAAGAAATACATATCATGATATTATCAGTTGAGAATATGTATATAGTATGCATATCATGATAGTAAAGGATTCTTGTCGTTTTCCTTTACATTCTTTCATTGTCTTTTCAAAAAATTTACCTTGAAAAACATACAAGTCCTTTAATAGCATTGTTCTTTAATGCCTATCTTGAGCGTAGAATCATGTTAGAAAAAATGGCATTTGATTCCATTGAGTGAATAAAAAGATATCTTGATCTATTTGTTCTTGACTTTTTAATATCAAAATCTCTCTCTCTCTCTCTCTCTCTCTCACACACACACACACACACACGGAAAAATGAGAATATTTTTAATAGGAGAGTGCTTTTTTCATGTTTTATAAGCAAAAGATTAAAATGAACGAAGAAAAGATTGAATAAAAAATTTTAAAAAATTGATTTTTTATTTAATTTTTTAGCCTATTTACAAAATCTACAATTATCATACAATTTGATATGATTATCGTCCGACTCAATATGACTCGTATAATAATGTTTGTTTATGCTTGGCTTGTTAGGAGAAATAAGATCCTCACAACTGACAATCTCTAGAAAAGATCGATGATTCTCCCAAAGGCATGCCTTCTATGCCTAAATGTCGAGGAGTCTGCTGACCATCTCTTCATTCATTGCTCGTTCTCCAGAGTGGTGCAGTCTGGTATCCTCCAATCCTTGAGCATCTTCTAGGTGATGCCATGATCGATTGATTGCCTTTTTAGATCGTGGCATGCAGGAGGGGAAGGCTATTTAGGCCTGGGTCCAAATGGAGGCTGGCCATGCTCACCGTATTATGGGCGATTTGGTTGAAAAGATGATGCGGACATCAGTGGTGCACCCTTTAGAGTGTACCAGAGGAGGCGACGTCGCAGATCGAGTGTTGGAGCAGACGAGTTGATGTGGATGGACGCCGGGCCCATTGGGCCCATTTTCTGACGCGTTACGAGTACGCGAGATGCAGGATCGCGCAGGAGCATCATGACCGCTGGACCATGGAGCGGATTACATTTAGGCGCTTTTCTATTTATTTCCTTGTTTCTAGGCGCTTTAGTGTCGTTATTTACTTTAGACGTTTTTATGTTATTTCTTTGGTTTTCAGGCACTTTAGTGCACTTTTTTTTTCGTAGCTTATATATACTGTGAGAACTCTATTTCGAATTTATTGAATGAATAGAAAATTCGTGAGTTTCTTCCTCTTTGTTGAGAGATTAGGGTTTCAGGATTGGCCCTCGGGTGTTGAGGATTCCACCCCGGAGTTTCCGTTTTCTCTTCTCTCTTTCTTCAAGGTGCGAGGAAAGGTAAGCTTCTTTTGGTTCTTAATTCGTACTTCATGATAACCCATTGTTTTTCGACATCCCTCGTCCTTTTCTGAAACCCCCCCTTCTCCTTTTTTGGTACGTTCGAAAAGAGGGATGCCTAGCCACGATAACCGGATCCAAACTTGACTGTGGACTGGTCTATGCTAGATCTGGGATATCCTCATATCCCTAGATCCTCCCTGTTTTACGATTTTACATGGTTTTATGCAAAGGGGCATGATCCGGACGGACGGATTTCATCTTCGTGTTGAGATTTGTTAGTTTCCTCTGATTGAAAGTAGTTAGTTTCGTAATTTTATTATTTGAATATCTTCCAACTTGATATACATGCATCTAGGGTTAGATCATCACATGCCCCTGCATCAATTTTGGTATCAGAGAAAAGGTTCCTAGCATAGGTCAGTTTACCCAAAATTTCCCTTTTCGGTGATTTTTTTTCAAAGGAACCGGATATCCCAAATCGAAAAAATCAGTTTACCCAGCTCGACCCGCGTCCAACTCTGCGTAGGGGTCATAGTTCGTTGAGTTTAGTTAGCCTTTTTTTTTCTAGATTTTGTTAAGTCCACATAGGATAGCTTGCATTGCACTGAACTAGGATAGTCAAAACTGCATTTAGATTTTACCTTTTTTACACCTTTGCGCACCTAGATCTAGGGCCTTTCACATATCACTCCTGGTGTATGCCTACGCGCATTGGTCGTAGGTTTGGTCTTCATAATACTATGGAATCTAATCAAATTACCAAAGCTCTGGAGGGTCTAATTAAGAGAATGGATCAGCAATTTCAGACCTTGAGAGGTGAGATCGCGCAGCAGTTTGCGCATCAGGATGATAGGTTTACACGTTTAGAGGAGAGGGTCACGCGCTTAGAGGATGGCATCCAGACCACCACTTTAGATGGTCCCCAAGCAACCCCCGACACTGGGGCAGTCGATCAGTCCCAAGTTGTGGGCCCTGATCCGCCTAGGGATGATTTGGGCGCAGGTCAGGCCCGTGGGCCTAGCAATGGACACGATAGGGCTCATCATCAGCCACTCCCACAGATTCGTGATCCTGTTTTCCCCGCCCAGCGGGAGGGCCATGGTGGGGTGCGATATCCGCAACCTCAGAGATACCATGAGCAGGACCCTGTTATTAGGGTCATGAAGGGCATCAAGGTTGACGCTCCTAGTTTTGATGGGAGACTGGACCCCAAAGTTTTTTCTGATTGGCTAGCAGACATGGATCACTTCTTTCAATGGCACGGTCTGCCAGACCCACAGCGGGTTGGATTCGCCAAGATGAAGTTGGTGGGCCAGGCAAAACTACATTGGGGAAATGTGGAGCGTCGCCGTGAGCGATCTAGAGAGGGGCCAGTTCTCTTTTGGATTGAAATGAAAGAACTGTTGCGAGAGAAGTATGTTCCCCTTTCTTATAAGCAGAGGCTGTTGGATCAATGGCACACTTTGCGCCAAGGATCCATGACGGTAACGGAATACATTTCCAAGTTCGATGAATACATGATGAGGTGTGATGTAGATGAGGACCCTGCTGTGGTTCTCTCCCGTTTTCGTATGGGCCTCAAGTTTGACCTCCAGCGTGAGCTCATGCCTCATATGGTCACCAGCTTAGAGCACGCTTACCAGATGGTGCAGGAACTGGAGCACTATGTGCGCCAATCTCCTGCTAGAGGGTTTGAGATTCGACCTACTGTGCCTAGAGTAGCTCCGAGAGAGCGAGACCTCAGGTCGGAAATCAACCCAGAGCTCAACCTGGTACCCAACCAGTCAATAGAAATCAAGGTAACAATGTGGCTGGACCAAGTACTAGGACTGCGATGCCAGGGCAGTGCTACCGCTGTGGTGGCATGGGTCACATTGCCGCAGAGTGTTCAAATCGGGGTGGGCGTATTGCATTTGTTTCTGAACACTCTATAGAAGAAGAAGTGGCATATGAAGTTGAAGGTGACCAGAATAATGAGGAAATCATCGTCCAATCCCTTGAGCCGGCCAGTGATGCCGAGGATGATGTTGTGGAGACTACCCCACTTACTGTGGTGAGATGCGCTTTGGCCCAGGTGAAGGAAAGTGAGGATTGGCGCAGAACCAATATCTTCCACACTTACGCCAAGTGTGGAGATAAGAGCTGCAAAGTGATCATAGATAGCGGGAGCTGTGAGAATGTAGTTTCTCCAAGTACTTTGAGTTGCCTGGGGTTGAAGCCAGTCCCTCACCCCAACCCATACCGAGTTTCTTGGGTTGATGCGACATCACTTCCTGTGACTCAGCGATGCCTTGTGCCAATTGAATTCGGGCCATACAAGGACAAGTTGTGGTGTGATGTGGTCACGATGGACGTTGGCCATATCATCTTGGGAAGGCCATGGCTCTTTGACAAAGATGTCACAATATTCGGGCGTACGAATAATTGTGTGTTTAAGCATGAAGGAAAGAAGCTTGTCTTGAGCCCGCTCCCTCCCAAATCGTCCACAGGAGCGAAAGATGTTGCGTCTCGAGGCAGTTCTAAGAGTCAAAGGGCACCTCAGTCGAAGTCTCTCCACATCATAGATGCTAAGGAGTTTGAGAGAGAGGCCAAAACTGGGACTATGGTGTACGTTTTACTGGCTAGAGAGAGCACACCCGAGGTTGCTATAGGGTTACCCCAGGAGGTTCGTTCAGTCCTAGAGGAGTTTCGGGATGTCTTCCCTGAGGACCTTCCAGACGAGCTCCCACCAATGCGGGACATTCAGCATGCGATAGATCTTGTCCCAGGGGCGACCCTACCAAACCTCCCTCACTACAGAATGAATCCCACCGAACATGCCGAGTTGAAGAGGCAAGTGGATGAATTGCTTAAAAAGGGATTTATTCGTGAGAGTATGAGCCCGTGCGCCGTGCCTGCGCTTCTTACGCCAAAGAAAGATGGCACGTGGCGCATGTGTGTCGATAGTAGAGCCATAAACAAAATTACTGTCAAGTATCGGTTTCCCATCCCAAGGCTTGATGACATGCTTGACATGATGGCCACCTCTACTATCTTTTCGAAAATTGACCTCAAGAGTGGTTATCACCAAATTCGTGTTCGCCCAGGAGATGAGTGGAAGACTGCCTTCAAGACGAAGGATGGGCTGTATGAGTGGTTGGTTATGCCCTTCGGGTTAACCAATGCTCCAAGTACATTTATGAGGGTGATGACCCAGGTGTTGCGACCCTTTATGGGTAAGTTCTTAGTTGTGTACTTCGATGATATCCTCATCTATAGTAAGTCTCCTACCCAGCACCTTGAACACTTGAGGCAGGTCTGCAACGCCTTGCGAGCAGAAAAGCTTTATGCGAACCTCAAGAAGTGTTCCTTCTTGACTTCTAGAGTTATCTTCCTGGGGTTCGTTGTTTCGTCAGAGGGTATGTCTGCAGACCCTGAGAAAGTCAAGGCCATTGTCAATTGGCCCGAGCCGCGTAATATACATGACGTGCGAAGCTTTCACGGCCTAGCTACGTTCTATCGGCGGTTCATCCGTGGATTTAGCTCTATTATGGCTCCCATCACAGATTGTATAAGAAAATGGGAGTTCCAATGGACTAAAGCCGCGACACGGGCTTTCTCTGAAATTAAGAATAAGATGACGAAAGCGCCCGTCATGCGTCTACCTGACTTCTCTAAAGTCTTTGAGGTGGCGTGTGACGCGTCAGGACTTGCCATAGGGGGAGTGTTAAGCCAAGAGGGACATCCTGTGGCCTTTTTCAGTGAGAAACTGAATGAGGCTAAACAACGCTACTCCACCTACGACAAAGAGTTCTATGCGGTTGTGCAATCATTGCGCCATTGGCGGCATTATTTATTACCGCAAGAATTTGTCCTGTTCTCTGATCATGAGGCCTTGAAATATTTGAGCTCTCAAAAGAAGTTGAGCCCTAGGCATGCCAAGTGGGCTCAATTTCTTCAGGAGTATACGTTTCTACTTAAGCACAAGGCCGGTAAAGAGAATAAGGTTGCTGACGCGCTTAGCCGTCGTGTCATGACGCTGCGGTCCATGAGCGTTGAAGTTACTGGCTTTGAGCAACTCAAGGGTAAGTACTCAACTTGTCCTGACTTTGGGACCATCTATGCGTCGTTGTCTAGTGACCCACCCTCGAGGAGTGCTGAGTTTGTCCTTACAGACGGATATCTTTTTAGAGGGGACAAGCTCTGCATCCCACGCACATCCCTCCGTGATTTTCTAGTATGGGAGCTTCATGCTGGAGGGATGGCAGGTCACTTTAGTAGAGATAAAACAGTTGCCCTGGTTTCTGATCGTTTCCATTGGCCTAATCTCCAGCGAGATGTGGCCAAGATTGTAGGGCAGTGTCGAACATGTCAACTGGCAAAGCAGAGGAAACAAAATACAGGCTTATACACTCCTTTGCCAGTTCCACATGCCCCGTGGCAAGATGTCAGCATGGATTTCGTGCTTGGGCTTCCGAAGACTATTCGTAAGCACGATTCCATACTCGTGGTCGTTAATCGGTTTTCTAAGATGGCCCATTTCCTACCCTGTTATAAGACCTCAGATGCCTCCCACATTGCTAAGATATTCTTTCAGGAGGTTGTGCGACTTCATGGGGTACCTAAATCCATCGTGTCTGACAGAGATACTAGGTTCACTAGTTATTTTTGGAAGACTCTCTGGCATCTTTTGGGTACGAGGCTTCAATTTTCTTCAGCATATCATCCTCAGTCGGATGGTCAAACAAAGGTAGTGAACTGTAGCCTAGGGAATTTGTTAAGATGTCTAGTTGGAGACCACCACAGGACCTGGGACACTGTTATTCCCACAGCAGAGTTCGCTTATAACTCTTCAGTGAACAGGTCCACAGGAATGAGCCCATTTGAAATTGTTTCAGGGCTTAGACCCCGAGCCCCCATAGATTTGATCCCTATGGCTACCCCACAGCATCCTTCAGAGTTAGGAGAGTCATTTGCCCATCATATACATGCATTGCATAGTGAGATCAGAAGGAAGATTAATTCAAGTAATGAACATTATAAACTTTCTGCTGACACTCACAGGAGATTTAGGGAATTTCAACCTGGAGATGACGTCATGGTTCGTATTAGGTCTGATCGGTTTCCACCTGGATCCGTGAAGAAGCTTCATGCCCGTAGCATAGGCCCACATAAAATTGTGTAAAGGTTGGGGTCTAACGCTTATGTTGTCGATATCCCTCCTACCATGGGCATCAGTTCCACATTTAATGTGGATGATCTAGTTCCCTATCACGAGCCATTACCTCTATCCAGTGATTCCCCTGTTTCTTCCCAGACCTCCCCTATATATGGACCTTGGCCACAGCCTGACGGTTCACTTTCGCCAGTGGCGAATTCTTCCCACCCGAGGAGAATTGATGCGGACATCAGTGGTGAACCCTTTAGAGTGTACCAGAGGAGGCGACGTCGCAGATCGAATGTTGGAGCAGACGAGTTGATGTGGATGGACGCCGGGCCCATTGGGCCCATTTTCTGACGCGTTACGAGTACGCGAGATGCAGGATCGCGCAGGAGCATCATGACCGCTGGACCATGGAGCGGATTACATTTAGGCGCTTTTCTATTTATTTCCTTGTTTCTAGGCGCTTTAGTGTTGTTATTTACTTTAGACGTTTTTATGTTATTTCTTTGGTTTTCAGGCACTTTAGTGCACTTTTTTTTTTCGTAGCTTATATATACTGTGAGAACCCTATTTCGAATTTATTGAATGAATAGAAAATTCGTGAGTTTCTTCCTCTTTGTTGAGAGATTAGGGTTTCAGGATTGGCCCTCGGGTGTTGAGGATTCCACCCCGGAGTTTCCGTTTTCTCTTCTCTCTTTCTTCAAGGTGCGAGGAAAGGTAAGCTTCTTTTGGTTCTTAATTCGTACTTCATGATAACCCATTGTTTTTCGACATCCCTCGTCCTTTTCTGAAACCCCCCCCCCCCCCCCATTTTTTGGTACGATCGAAAAAAGGGATGCCTAGCCACGATAACCGGATCCAAACTTGACTGTGGACTGGTCTATGCTAGATCTGGGATATCCTCATATCCCTAGATCCTCCCTGTTTTACGATTTTACATGGTTTTATGCAAAGGGGCATGATCCGGACGGACAGGATTTCATCTTCGTGTTGAGATTTGTTAGTTTCCTCTGATTGAAAGTAGTTAGTTTCGTAATTTTATTATTTGAATATCTTCCAACTTGATATACATGCATCTAGGGTTAGATCATCACATGCCCCTGCATCAAAAGAAGCAATCATGGTTTCTGCAATCAGAGGGGTTCGGCGAGAGGAGTTCTTAATTGGGTCTTTCATCTTTGTGTATATTTCCGATTGGACGGTCGGAATTTTTGTAATCCTGGGGTTGTTCTTTCGTAAGGGGATTGAGTCTGAACCCCACCCGGAGGGGAAGGCTATTTAGGCCAAGTCCAAATGGAGGCTAGCCATGCACATTGCATTATGGGCAATTTGGTTGGAAAGAAGCAATCAATGCTTCCGCAATCAAAGGGGTTCGGCGAGAGGAGTTCTTAATTGGGTCTTTCATCTTTGTGTATATTTCTGATTGGACGATCGGAATTTTTGTAATCCTAGGGTTGTTCTTTCAGAAAGGGATTGAGTCCGAACCCCGCTCGGAGGGGAAGGCTATTTAGGTCGGGTCCAAATGGAGGCCGGCCATGCTCACCGCATTATGGGCGATTTGGTTGGAATGAAGCAATCAATGCTTCCGCAATCAGAGGGGTTCGGCGAGAGGATTTATTATCGAAGTTCTTTGATAGGGGTCATTTCTCTTCCGAAATGGGGACAACTTTCATTGTTTTGATCCCTAAGGTAGAGAGAGCTGACCAGTTGAAGGATTTTGGGCCAATTAGCCTCATTGGTGCGCCTTACAAAATTCTAGCTAAGATTTTGGCGTCTAGATTCAAGGCGGCTCTCTCTAATGTCATTTCTAACAACCAAGGAGCTTTTGTGGTGGGTAGACAGATTCTGGATAGTGCGTTGGTGGCTCACGAATGTATAGATGCGAGACAGAGAAAAGAAGAGAGGACTAGTTTGCAAGCTAGATATTGAAAAGGCCTACGATCACGTAGATTGGAAGTTCCTCGACTATAGGCTCATGGCGTTGGGCTGCAGCCAAAAGTGGAGGAGTTGGATGAGGGCTTGTGTCCAGTCTCTGTCTTTCTCCATTCTTGTCAACGAGTCTCCCAAAGGTTTTTTTCGGTCCTCTCGTGGTTGTAGGTAGGGAGATCCTCTTTCTCCCTATCTTTTTGTCGTAGTGGGGGAAGCCCTTAGTGCCATGTTGTGTAGAGGAGAGGAGTTTGGGCTATTCTAGGGATTTAGGGTGGCCCGTGATGGGCCCCAAATTTCTCACCTTTAGTACGCGGATGATACGATCCTTTTTTGTGACGTGGAGGCGAGCGCGATGGACAATATCCGGAAGTTGACTATTTGTTTCGAGGCGATTTCGGGTTTAAAGGTTAATGTCGCTAAATCGGAATTGCTAGGCATTCACATCGATGAGGAGGAGTTGCAGAGCTTAGCAGATATCCTTGGTTGCAAGGCTGGGTCCTTTCCCTCCTCTTATCTAGGCTTGGCCCTTTGTGTGGGGAAACCGCCGATGCATCTTTGGGACAAAGCCATTGAGAGAGTTGAGAGGAAGTTAGCTTGCTGGAAAGGTCATTGCATGTCATTGGGGGCTCAGCTAACCCTTATTAAGTCGGCTCTATCCAATATGCCCATTTATTTCCTTTCTCTGTTCTGGTGCCTAAAGTCGGTTCTTCACAGACTCGAGAAGTTGCGAAGACAATATTTGTGGAATGGTAGCAGTGAAGATAAGAAAATCCATCTCCTCAAGTGGAGCGAAGTTTGCAGGCCTATAAAAGAAGGACGGGCTGGTATTAAGCTCCTGGAGGAGATGAACACCGCCTTGTTGGGGAAATGGATTTGGAGATTCGGAAGTGGAGGATGGTAAGATGTGGAGAAAAGTGGTGGCTAGCAAGTATGGTACGCAGGTAAGCGGGTGGTTCATTAAAACCTCATCCCTATACAGAGCGTCTGCAGTTTGGAAAGCAGTGGCCGCGACGGAGCATTTCATTCGAAGGGGCACCAAGTTCGATTTGGGTAACGGAGCGCGGATTCGCTTTTGGGTTGACATTTAGCACGGGGATCAGGAACTACAGGCTATGTTCTCGAGGCTGGCTCGTCTAGCGCCCGATCATTTTGTCACGGTGGCTGAATGTTTTTCTGTTATGGAGCAATTTGTGGTCTGGCCGCCACCTTGTCGTAGAGATCTTTTGGATGAGGAAATCATCGATTTCATTAGCCCTCAGCAGATGTTAAGGAGTGTTGTCATTGACCCTCCCAGGGAAGATTCTGTGGCGTGGAGGAGCGCTTCCAGGAAGTTTTCTGTTAGATCGCTATATGGGGTTGTCTTGAATATCTCGCAGAGTCTTCCTACTCATCCTTTCCATCAGTGGTGTTATGGGGCCCCTCCTCAGGTGGCGGTGTTTGTGTGATTAGTGGGTCGGAAGCGAATCCTTACGATTGAGAATTTGCAGAGAAGGGCGATGATTCTTCCGAACATTTGTCTCATGTGTATGTGTAATGAGGAGATGATTGATCACCTATTTATTCATTGTTCCTTAGCTTGGAAGGTGTGGAGTTTCTTCTTATTGTCACGTCATTTGGCTTGGGTGATGCTGAAGTCGGTCGATGATCTTCTTTGGGCTTGGCATGGAGGGGGTGTGGGGAGGAGTTCCAATCAGAGGTCGAGAATCCACATATTGGCAGTTTTTTTGGCTATCTGGAGGGCAAGAAACGATTGTTGTTTCAATAATATTAGGGCGAAGGTTGAGGAAGTCAGTAGCAGAACTTCTTCATTTTTAGATTCTTGGCGTGGCGTGACTGAGTTGTAGGGTTGTATTCTTTTCTCGTCTTTTGGCAAGTTTCTTTAATAAATCTTTTGTTAAAAGAAAAAAAAGAAAAAAAAAAAATCTTTGTGCATATTTCTGATTGGACGGTCAGAATTTTTGTAATCCTAGAGTTGTTCTTTCATAAGCGGATTGAATCTGAACCCTGCCCGAACAATAATTTCTTCATATAGGGGCTCTTGTGGGGCCCACCATGATGTGTCTGTTTATCCATGTTGTCCATCATGGAGCCCAAAAATGAGGCAGATCCAACGCTCAAGTGGACCACACCAAATAGTGAGCTTGGGTTGCATTATATGCTTTGTGCATTTAATGCAAGTTGCATTAAATGCAAGAGTCATCTCTGGTGTAGTCCACTTAAGCATTGGATCTGCCTCATTTTTGGGCTCATGCCTTAAAATAATCTGAGAAAATGGATGGACGGCGTGGATACACAATACGTCATGGTGGGCCCCACAGAAGCCCCCTATATGGACGGATTATTGTTCGAGCGGGATCGGACGCAATCCGCTTCATATTCTTTCAGGGTGGTGGTTTGTTTTTCTTTTGTTTTCTATTTTGTGTTTTTTTTTTAGTTTGTCGTTTTGATTAGTTTTCTTTGGCTTCCTGTTTTCTCTTTTTGTTGGCCTTTGGCCCTAAAAGTGCATCATCTTTCAAAAAATAATAATAATAATAATCCGATGATTATTTAACATTTGCGATTCGGCTGTATGATTAAGATTCGATATGACTCATACAATTCATATTGTGAAGCGTAAGATTCTAATAACACCGCCTGCCACCAAGATGAGATTCCCAGGCCTAGCTTATTGGCATATACCTAAGCCCAGGGCCATCCATTTGTTAAAAAAATGTATTGGTATGATTTGAACCCAAAAACTTGTGCAAGGTTCCACATATTGCTACCACAAAAGCAACCACAGCCGATCATTGAAAATTGTGTCTGTCTATACATATCATGTCCAACTAATTGGACGAAATGTTACTGTCCAGCCAGTGAATAAGTTCTAACTTGCCATATGCATGAGAGATCCAACCCATTCAATAGGTTGGCAGTTGGCACCACGATGAGCACTGTCAAATAATCACTTGCTCTAAAAGCTCGAGCCATTAGAGGATGGCATATCAATGTATATCAAGGGACCTTAACACTCCCCCGCACGTGCGGGGTGGAGCTCCGCACGGGAACATACTGGGCAAGGGTGGAGGGAGGGACAATCACACCATAAACAATGCGACATCATCCCCCCCCCCCCCCCCCCCCCCCCCCGGTGCACCCAACATTTTAGATGGGTTGGACGTCTTTCTGAATTTTTGCATTAGATGATCCCCATTGTGCAGGCCAACATTTTGGATGAGCTGATGGAATTTTCTGCTGCAGTCCCACTAGATGATCCTCATACAGTCAACATTTTGGATTCCAAGGTCAACCCAAGCCAAACCCGATTATTTAAATGGGCCAAATTTTCTATCCTAAGCCTGCCCCAACCCAATAAACTCAGCCTGAACCTGTCTCTTACGCGGGTTGGGTTGGTTTGCCAATGGGTTGATCCAACCCATTGCAATCCCTAACAGTAAGCTGATTAATGCCCATAGCAGAGGTAAAAGTTCAAACCCTCTTTTTTTCTTTTTTACCTATAGGAGTTTAATCCCTCCTACCGACCAGCAACTTTCATTCTCATCAGTTCCTTCTCGCCAATATCTTTAGCCCCGAGTGAAGACAGCACTGAGATGGGTCAGATCGGTCCAAGGTCAACCCAAACCCGGCCCATTTATTTAAAACGGGCCAAATGTTCTGTCCTGAGCCCGACACATCTATTTAAATGGACCAAATGTTCCATCCTGAGCCCAAACCAAACCCGATAAACCCCGCCCAAACCCGTCTATTTAAGCAGGTCGGATTGGTTCGCCAATGGGTCCGACCCAACCCAATGCAAACAAGTTAGAACTCCTCGTGCATGCAATGTGATGGCCAGACTGAATTATTCCTAGCGATCAAGTCGAGCAAATTCCTTGCATAGATATCTCAGACATTCCTTTCCTACTACAAAATCCAAGATGTAACATTACACTTTGAGGCCAGTAACTGACGATGATTGCCTCTATTGAGCATTTTCCATACATCTGTATGTGAACCTAGCAATAAAATTCATTGCCAGGAAGAAGGGCAGCCTCAAGAAAAGAAATGATCAAGCATTACATAGAAAAACAAGAACCTGAGTTAATCAATCTTTAAGCATGAAATAGCTGAAACCACAAGGTAAGCTGGAGAAAAGTAAAGGACATCCAGGCATCAAAACATGTAAGCATAAGGATCAAATGGCGTGGGTGGATTCATCTCTATCTCTCAACCGCGTCTTTCTCTATGCTGGTCAATGGATGCTCAAAGGGTTTCTTCGCCTCTCCAAGAGGCCTCACACAGGGTGACCCCCTTTCCCCCCTGCTTTTCATCATTGCGGCTGACGGCCTGAGTCACATGTCATCCAAAGGGGAATCATTCAGCTATTTCAAAGGCTTCAATGTGGCCAATTCCACTCCCAATATCTCCCATATCTGATTTGCAAATAACAAACTTTTATTGTGTGACGCTTCAGAACAAGCTGTTGGAAATCTGAGGATGGTAATAACTTACTTTGAAGCCATTTTGGGCCTTACGATTTATCTGTATAAGACTGAATTGTTAGACATTAACATCTCTGACAACCTTCTATCATCACTTGCCGCTGTCTTCAGTTGTAAAACAGGTTCATTCCCCTCCGAATACCTAGGTCCCCCCCTCTGTATTGGCAAGCCTGCAAATCACCTTTGGGAAGCCGTCATTGAAAGAATGGAGAGGAAGCTTGCCCCCCAGAAGAGCAAATACCTTTCACTAGGGGGCCACCTTACTTTGAGTAAATCAACTCTTTGTAATCTTCCCACATACTTCCTCTCTCTGTTCCGTTGTCCTGAGTCCACTGAAGCTCCATAGAGATTTTCTATGGAATGGCAGCTCCCCCCACCACAAATTTCACCTCCTTAGTTGGTCGGAAGTCAGTAAACCGTACATTGAGGGAGGTGCCGGAAATAGGACCCTGACTGATGTTAACTCAGCTCTTTTAGGTAAATGGCTTTGCCACTTCGAATCAAAGATCGGAAGCAGGTGGAGGGAACCTTTAGCGACTAAATACAGTGTCGACGAGGGGGGCTAGTTCACTAAATCCACCTCCCTTTACAGAGCCTCCAGCATCCAGATAGCCATTATAGGGACTAAGGTGCCCCTTCTTGAAGGTGTGTCACTTTCAGTCGGGGTAATGGTTGAAGGATTAAATTCTTGTTGGATAAATGGATTTTAGATAGACCCATTGCTGTTGTCTTCCCTGATATAGCCAGGATTTCCTCCAACCTCTCTTCTTTTGTAAATGATTCTCTCCTGTTGAAACATGAACTTGGTGCCCTTCGTGCAGAAGAGCCTTCACTGAATCAGAATCGGAAGCCTTCCTCAATCTTCTCCTCCTCCTTCGAGGGATTCAGCCATCTCCAGATTCGGATGACAGCCTCTCCTGGTTGTTATCTCCTTCTAGTGTCTTTACAACCAAGTCCTTCTACACCTCCATCATCGCCCCTTCTCTTAATCAAGCTCTGGACTTCCCTTCCTTCTTTGGCACTATCAGGCCGCCCTAAAGGTTGCAACTTTCGTTTGGCTCCTAGCTAGAGGCAGAGTGCTTACCATAGACAAACCGCAAAGGAGTGTGGAATGATCCTTCCTAACGTCTGCCCCTCATATGGCAAAGATGCAGAGTCCATTCCTCACCTTTTCCTTCACTGCAGTTACACTGCTGAAATCTGGGCCTCCATCTCCAACAACTTCTCCGTTTATTGGGTAATGCCAGGCATTATCTGTCAATTCCTCCATGTCAAGAACACCCCAATCTCCAACAAAGACTACTTCATTATGGTTGTTGACAGGCTTGGCCACTCTATGGGGAAATTGGTGCGAGAGGAACTTCTGCATCTTTCATAATGGTTCCTCTTCCTTAACCTCTGTTTCTCAACACATCCTCTGGGAGGTGAAGGAATGGTCTATCTGTCTACCCCTCATAGAAATATCCATCACCTTGCCGACCCTAGGATGAGTTTCTGGGTTCTGAGGTTTTCAATCTCAGAGGTCCCTCTTGTCTTAGTCTTGAGTTGTATAGGTGTTTTCTAGGCTTCTTTCTCTTTTTCTTTTGTTCGTTCTTTTCTTTTTTGCCCTTTTTCGGGCTCTGTCTTTGTTTCTTTCCTTCATTTTTTATATATTTCTCAATCTTTAAAAAAGGGGGGGATCAAATGTAAAATTAAATAAGAAAATTGCAAGCCTAATAAAATCTCATTAGGAAACGAACTCAATGCAACAATAGACTTTGTTCAAACAGGTTTATGATCAATAGACTTAATTCATAAAGGTTTATGATCAATTCACAATCTGAATTTAAAAACTTGCCTGCTTCAGTGGCACAAAATTTATCTCTGAAGGTGACAAAGCCTGGAAATATATAAATGAGGCGTGAGTAATGATGCATAAAATCAGTCCTCAATGCAGATTTTGACATTAAAACACATGTTAAGCTATATTAGGAATAGCAGCAATTGCCAAGTCACTGCAGCAGTTAAAGACGTCATACACATGAAACTACCAAATAAAGACATAACTGTATTACCAAAAGAACTGAATTAATAAATCAGAATATGAAATACCAAAAAATGCAGAATCAGAACTTCAAATCATATCTGATTATTAGCATTGCCATGTTGATATGAAAACAACAGATGATCAGATTCTGAGGCATTCATAAGAAAAGGAATAAGAAATAAGATACAATAGGTCCATTTCAGGAAGTATTTTGACCCTTCAAGTTATGTGTTGGAGCAGCTAAACTTGAAAACTTTGATGTGAATTATAATATTTTAAAGACATGGCAGTACACGTGCCTGTTCTTATATGTCCTTTGGTACACCTTCCTCTTCGAATAAGAAAATAACAGTCATTGTCAAGTCAAGATAGCAGTTTGGAGGTCATGCATAATAAACTACCTGATAAAAATGTAACTATGCTAACAAGATGAAATGAAATTAGTAAAAGGAATAAAAAAAATGCACGCTCAAAACTTGAAATCAGAACTAACATTACCCTGTTGGCTGGAAAATAATAGAACATAAAATATTAGGTCCTGTTTGGTTAGACACCTAAAAATGAGTTATCTCATTTTTGTTAATCGTAATTATGTATTAGAGATGATATTTTCGTTTCTGTCAGGATTATACATAATTTATACATAATTTCTTTTCTGTCAGGATTATAAATATTCTTTTTTTTTTTTGAAAGATAACAAAATTTATTAAAGACCTGCCAAGAGACAGGGAAAGAAAACAACACCAACAAGAAGCAAAAGCAAAAGAGGCAGCTGAAGCTGCAACATCAAAAGGGGCCCATTCCCAAACAAGATTAACAATTGAAGCAATCTCCCCACTAGTGGGTGAGCACTCATTTCGAAAGCACCACGCATTCCTTTCTTTCCAAACTACCCAAAACACTACCATAGCAATGAACCTCCACAAAACTTTACCAGCCTTCCCGCTTCCTCCCCCATGCCCACCCAAGGAATATCCTTAACCAATTCTGGCATGACCCATGCCACATTAGAAACAGCTAGGAAGAAGTCCCACCCTTCCCGAACAAAGACGTAGTGGATAACGAGGTGATTGATAGACTCAGCATCATTCATGCACATCAAACAAATATTTGGAAGAACAAGGGATAGCCGCTAGAGATTATCGATTGTGAGAATTTTCTTACGCCCGACAAGCCACACAAAAGCCACAACACAAGGAGGGACCCAATAGTGCCAATGAAGATAAGGGTAGGAAGGACCTCGACGAGTAGAAGAACCAGCAATAAACAGGAAAAAAAAAAAAAAAAGACGCAAAAGTGAAGATCCCGGACTTTGACCTTTTCCATAACTGAGAATCCTCCACAAGGGGCAAAGGCGTCACACTCCTAAGGAGATCTAACAAGCCAATCAACTCCCCAGTTTCATCATCAGACAAATTTCTACGACAAGGAGGGCACCACACACCCCCAGGAAAGTCATAGCATTGGGAGACAAGGATAAATAATCTTCATGACCAACAATCATTATTTTTTTTTTCTAAAGAGTTATAACCAACGATCATTATGTCCAATGCACAATCATAATTAACTAAAATGAGATGTACTTATTTTTAAGCGTCTACCAAACTAACTCTTAGACAATAAAAAAAACAGAAAATTGGAAAATATGATATGTTAGATCTGTGTTTGGATTTTTTTTTTTTTTAAAGGTAATTTTAGGAAGTATTCTTGACCCTTCAGGGCAATATATAATGCTTTAGTGGCATAGCATTAAATATGCCTTTGCACATATCCTTTCCTAGTCCTTTCTCCTTTTGTATAGGGTAAGTTGGGCTCAAAATTGCGATTAGTCCTATCGCTTCAAATAAGATTTTTTCAATTGACTTAAAAAGAAACTGAGTCATGTATCGCTAACAATACAGTCTTTTGTATTGGCAAAACTGGCAACCAATCATCATTTTATACATTGCTGTGGTGGCACCAATGGCCCTTTCTGATTTCTTAGAGCACGATGTTTAGGCAGCTCACAACCAGAGCTTGCATTTGTAAAGGATATGTTCATTGGCAACCTTATGGACTTACGCTAAAAGAACATTTCAATAAGAGATTTAAAGATAAAGCCTAATCACCTAATTGGTGTTAGAAGAGGACAAAAGACAGCACCATGCCTTGGATATTGAAGACAAAATGAATTTGGCTTAATTAATGGAAATGATATTTGAAGGAATTGAAAAGCGATGGTACGGTGGTGGTGATTTTTGTTGGAACGTGGGACAGGAAGCTTAGCTGCATGAATCTTTGATGCAGAACCGCATCTGATCGTTACAATAGGGCCCAAGTGGACCCCACAGCTTACACAGTCAATGGGTCGGACCTTAAAATTTCAATTAGTACAGGTATCTAATGCTAGATTTATCATGATATGCAACCAACACGAAATGAAACAAGAAATCCAATTTTATAAGGTCTTGCATCAAACAAGGATGGAGGAGATGAAGTGATAGGTTACCTCGTACGTAAAAGGACCTTGTATTGTGTCCAAATCATGAGTCCCAATAGCAACTAGAGTTCTCTTCCTAACAGAAAGGAAAACAAGAATTACAACTGTAATGATTAAGCATGACATTTCCCATGACTACACAGGCCATGGGCATATTTAAAAGACAATAGGCAATGCATGTATCACAGAAAACTGGAAACAGAGTAATTATGACCCATTCATGCAGATAAAAGAACCATCTTATGATGTTGCCTAGTAAGAAAAGAGTTGATGACCTATGGTTTAACTGAAGGTATGTCCTTGATAGAGTGGAATGGTGGAACAGGATTCATGTAGCCGGCCCTAATTAATTGAGACAAGGCTTAGATGAGATTATCTGCTGTTGTTGCCTAATGGGTGTATTATTTGTTGAAGCGCGGAAAAGTCCGGGAAACCATCTTCTGCTTCAGTGCACAAGAGCTAGGAAGATATGGTCCAGAGTGTTGAGCAAATTTGGGGTGAGCTGGGTATTCCTGGAGACGGTTTCCAAGATATTTGAAAGCTGGGACATGAAGGCTTGGGGTAGGATTGGTACATGGTTGTGGCAGGGAATGTTCTTCGCTGCAATATGGAACATATGGCTGGAAAGAAACAAGCGCACATTTCAGGGAAGACAGATCCAGTAAATATTATTCTTAGGAGGATTAGTAGGATCCTTGATCCAGTAAATATTATTCTTTGGAGGATTAGTAGGATCCTTCTTGATTGGGCAAGAGCCAACAACCAATTCAGGGGGTATTCTAGGAAAATGATTCTACCAAATTGGGAAATAATTCTGCACTGCTGAGTGCTGATAGGGGTGCTGCTGATTTTTTGTCATATTTCAGGCAGGAAATCTGACTGCGCTTGTGATGTTTCATTGTGGTGTCAGCGTATGGAGTTGATGTTTATTGCTTTATCTGCCCAAGGCTTTGGCCTGTGCTTTGTTGTATTTTAGTTTTCCTTTTTTAATAAAAATGATTAAAATAAAATAAAACTTATAAATGAACTCCTTTGAAGTATTCAACATGCACAAAAAGTGCATGTGCATGCAATCAAATTGAGATCTTAAAAATGAAAGATAATTCTATCAGCCCATCAGATCCTCAAATGAAATCACCCTTTGAATATTTGCAACTTGCAAAAATTACTTAGCTTCTCTCTCCAGAAATTTTTTTTTTTTTTTAAGGGGAAACAACAATTTATTGGAAAGGCCCGCCAAGCGGAAAAGAATACAATGCAAAGAACAAAAAAGCAAAGAGGCAGCAAGCTGCCTACGCATGAGAAACCCAACCCGATAAAAGGTTAATAATCCTCCAAATCGGCCCAAGGGCTGTGGAGTATTTATCCCTGAAGCAGCACCCATTCCGCTCCCTCCAAATGGTCCAGCAAACGGCCATAATGAGCATCCTCCAAGTCCCCCCCCCCCCCCCCCCCCCCGGGACCAAAGGAGCTTATCCACCACGTCCGGTATTACCCAGGCCAAGTCCATAACGGAAAAGAAAAGGTCCCAAATTGTAAGAGCAACGGGGCAGTGACTGAACAAGTGGTCAATTGACTCCACGTCCTTCATGCACATCAAACATATGTTGGGCAGAACTAAAGCTCTATGCTGCAAATTATCTATTGTCAAGATTCTCTTTCTTCCAAGAAGCCAGACAAAGACCGCCACTTAGGGGGGGGATAGAACCATAGATGGAATGGACTAGAAGGCCCTGAAATAGGAGCGGAAGAGCGAATCGCATTGAACATTGAACGAACCGAGAATCTCCCGGAAGGATGAGCTCTCCAAATCAAGCGGTCATCCTCCGTCGTGGGGATCGAGAGTTTTAACAAATTCAGCAAGGTGATGAAATCGGAAATCTCAGCCTCATTCAAATTTCTGCAACAGGGGGGACTGCACACAATCCTATTCCCCGATAAGGAGAAATAAGAGGCAACTGAAACGTGACAGTCCGGAGCAAGAAGAGCCAATCTAGGGAACTCGCCACACCAAATGTCCATCCAGAAGCTAATAGACTTAAAAGAGTCGAGTCCACTTGGAAGGGACGAGCCGATGGGCACCGATGAACAGCTGCAACATTGCCGGCACACTATCTTTGAATGTTAATGCTTGTCTCAATTTGGAGATAGCGCCTCCGTTTTGGCCACATGTGAAGCTGCACTCTGCTCAATCGGACTTTCTTATTTGATTGTGTACAGTTGTTTGCATCATAGCCTTTTCCTTGCTATGAATAACCAAATTTCCCCCGCTACCTTTGATGTTCTCCTAAGAAAGTGAAAGAGATAATATGAAGAGGCCCTCATCATTCGTGCAATCATAGCCACATGTCCCCTCACAACCTAATGGAAGACAATTGTTATTCCACCTTTGAATTGTTTAAAGAAGGGGGCTCTAGATCACACTGCTCATACTGCTCAAGGAACCCCCCCCCCCCCCCCCCCCCCCCGCCCTTTCGCTCACAGGCTTGGGCGTGGGCGCCACCACATACTGGCTTGGCCGGGCCAGCTCTAATACCACTTGTTGGGCCGGTTCCACCTCAAAATGGCTAGTCATTATTGAAGGGCCTCTTCCGAATATATAGCCCAGCAATCTCCCCAGCCTCTAGCCGATGTGGGACAAACCCAACAATCCCCAAACCCAACACATTCTACATGCACCAAGCCACCAACCAATCTATTAAGTTCTCCTGTTGAAGACCTCCATAGATGATAAACTTGGGCATCTCAACCTATACACCATTGAAGTAATCACAATCCACCAAATCTACCATCCCTTTTACCAAGGGATGAATAAAAACACCCATCAGAATTGCTATCGCTGGTTCTCATGGCACCGACGCCTTCCCACGTGCAACTATGCAGGGAGGCTCCTCTTGGTGTTGTGTAGACCGTTAATTTCACCAATCCATTAAAAGATCTCCTTGGTGTTCCTTCTATAATTGCAAGAAGCGTGAAGCGAAGTGGCAACAAATTCAGGGCGCGGGAGCGTCTCTTTCAAAATGTAAGCAAGTATAAATAGGTAGGAAGTGGGAGCAAGAGTCCACAGCGGGGATTCAAAGCAGGAGTTGCACCTAGTTAGAAGGATCCTAAAACTAAAACTCCCTTCCAATCAATCTTGTTTTATGACAACTTCCTCCATAGCGTTCTTCTCATTATTAGTCATCAATCACAAATAAACGTATGGATGAACTTGCTCTAGTACCAATATGACTGGGGAGGAAGGAAGTTGAAGAAAGAAGGAAATAAGAAAAAAATTACACCACACAATTCAAAGAAGTTAATATTATAGGTTACTTGTTTCTTTTTTTAATACTCCAGAAACTATATCATCATTGTTATCATCATCTTAGACTTTCTTCCAACTATTTGTAGCTAGCTTTTTTATGTAGGGGAAGAACCCCATGATCGAAGGCATGGATTACGCACCTTCCTACAGGAGATGGATAGGAAGAAAAACAAGAGGAAATTAAGGAATTTCTGATTTTGGAGTTTCAACCAAAACAGGAAATTGTTATTCCCGTTTTTAGATTTTGGCCCAACTCATGGGGCCCATCTTGATCATTTATGATGATCCATTCAGTCCATTTCGTAGAGTTGCTCGACGCCGAGAAAACCCAACAAGTTTACGTCGATCCGAATTACGGATTGATCGTGGCGTCCAAAATGGTATGAACTGTCCAGAAAGTTCTGAATTCCTCCCACTAAAACTGGAGATGGTCCGGGTAGCCCACTACTACTGATATGGAGAATCTGAGCCGACCATCTTGAAAAATACATCGGTGTAAAAAAAAAATACAAAGTTTTGTGGCAATCAGATATGCGGATTGCTCGTATCAGCGGAAGGAAGACGACACCCGAAAGGCGTTATACAGTTTGCGCAGATTTTTCAGTTTCTTTTCTAATTGTATTAGGATTCTTTTCTTCCATTGCAAGTTAGTATTAAGTACGAATTTAGGGTTTAGTTTATTATTTAAAGCAAGGTAATTATGTTTATTTTATTATTCATTCAACCTATCAAAAAAACAATTATTCGGAATTAATTTCCTCTTTTATTCTTTTATTTCTTCTCATGGATTCGAGAAACACTCGGTTAGGGAGACAGTGATCGACCTACCACGTCCTCCTTGCGTCATTGGTATCAGAGAGAGGTTTCTTCCTCAGGATGATGGCCTCTAATAAAGGGTTGGATCTTCATCCTAAGGACGGTGCTCCAAGGGATTATGTCACGACGGCAACTTTCAATGAAGCACGACGGGAAAATCGGTTGATCATGCAAGGTATACAGGCAACCCTCGACCGCATCGTAACAGCATTAAATCTGCCACAAGCCCAAGGCAACAGTCAACAACCACATGTGCTCACTGTACGGAACAACCCCATGTTCCGTAGAGCATCCTAGGTGGCCTATCGCAGGGCTACCCTAGACAATTCAAAACCCAACAATAAAGAGGTCGAAGACATCATCATTCGACGACATGCATATGGGAACGATCGTGGGGGTTATGTTGAAAGAGATTTTCAAGGTAATGTAACTTCGGCTCAGGTCATTGAAGTACAACCCACCACCATCTCAGAAGATGTTCAAAATTCTGAAGAGGTGGAGGAAATCAATACCTCAATCTTAAAGGATAGGGAATGAGAGTCTAAAGTTATTCCAGATATTATGGAGTTAGTTTTGACGGAATCCATGAGCATCCTAGAAAGTGTAACGCCAGCAATGCAGGAAATCGAGGCGATCGTAGTTGCCAAGTTTTCTGATGAATTGTTCATTATGGAAGAAATTGTCCTTTCTCAGAAAAGGTCAACTTTCGATGTGCCAAAAAAGGTTGCAATTATTCATGTTGACGTGGAGAAGAAATCGGATAAATTTGTTGCAGCATTCCAGGATAAGGCCAGCAAGCATTGACTTCCGAAGTTAAAAGCAAATCATGGCCCTAATCTAAAGCGAAACTCGATGACGAGTTTTTTTTAAGTAGGAAAGAATGATGTAGGGGAAAAACTCCATGATCGAGGGCATGGATCACATACCTTCTTGTGGGAGATGGATAGGAAGAAAAACAAAAGGAAATTAATGAATTTCTTATTTTGGAGTTTCAACCAAAACAGGAAATTGTTATTCCCGTTTTTGGATTTCGGCCCAACTCATGGGGCTCATCTTGATTATTTATTATGATCCATTCAGTCCATTTCGTAGAGTTGCTCGACGCCGAGAAAACCCAACAAGTTTCACGTCGATCCGAATTACGGATTGATCTTGGCGTCCAAAATAGTACGAACTGTCCACAAAGTTCTGAATTCCACCCACTAAAACTGGAGATGGTCTAAGTGGCCCACTACTACTGATATGGAGAATCTGAGCTGACCATCTTGAAGAGTACGTCGATGTCAAAAAAATCACAAAGTTTTGTGGCAATCAGATATGTGGATTGCTCGTATCAGCGGAAGGAAGACGGTGCCCGAAAGGCGTTATACAGTTTGCGCAGATTTTTCAGTTTCTTTTCTAATTGTATTAGGATTCTTTTCTTCCTTTGCAAGTTAGTGTTAAGTACGAATTTAGGGTTTAGTTTATTATTTAAAGCAAGGTAATTATGTTTATTTTATTATTCATTCAATCTATCAAAAAAACAATTATTCGGAATTAATTTCCTCTTTTATTCTTTTATTTCTGCGTGAGGACGTGGTAGGTCGATCACGTCTCCCTAACCGAGTTTCTCGAATCCACGGGAAGAAATAAAAGAATAAAAGAGGAAATTAATTCCGAATAATTGTTTTTTTAATAGATTGAATGAATAATAAAATAAGCACAATTACCTTGCTTTAAATAATAAACTAAACCCTAAATTTGTACTTAAGACTAACTTGCAAAGGAAGAAAAGAAGCCTAATACAATTAGAAAAGAAACTGAAAAATCTGCGCAAACTGTATAACACCTTTCGGGCGCTATCTTCCTTCCACTGATATGAGCAATCCACATTTCTAATTGCCACAAAACTTTGTGGTTTTTTTGACATCGACGTACTCTTCAAGATGGTCGGCTCAGATTCTCCATATCAGTAGTAGTGGGCCACCTGGACCATATCCAGTTTTAGTGGGCGGAATTCAAAACTTTCTGGACAGTTCGTACCATTTGGATGCCACGATCAATCCGTAATTCGGATCGACGTGAAACTTGTTGGGTTTTCTCGGCGTCGAGCAAGTCTACGAAATGGACTGAATGGATCATCATAAATGATCAAGATGGGCCCCACAAGTTGGGCCAAAATCCAAAAACAGGGAATAACAAATTCCTATTTTGGTTGAAACTCCAAAATCAGAAATTCCTTAATTTCTTCTTGTTTTTCTTCCTGTCCATCTCCCGCAGGAAGGTGCGTGATCCACGCCCTCGATCATGGGGTTCTTCCCCTGCATCATTTTTAAAGGGTAAGATTGGCAAAAAAATTACCATCAGCTATCCACCATAAATCAACCTTCCCCTTTTACCCGATCTCTGAAGCTCAGACTAAGTTTCAGAAATAAGGAACATGATGTAAGAATATTTAATTAAATCCTTTCCTGCAAATGCCTTCAGAGGATCACACGCAAGTACCATATGTCATCTAGAAGACCATGCATATATATAGAGAAAGCCCTAACCTAAACTTCACCTTGGCCCTTGCTTGTGCCAAAAATAAAAAGAAAGAAGTGCCATATATTTACTGTAGCTAGCGCTGTAGGTCATACTGTAGCACATTATTGTAACAAGTATTACAGCTAATATTAAACCACACCTTTCTTTTACAGAGTAAAAAACTACCAAAATCCTAAAAACTCTCAATGGGACTGTTTTTGGACTTGGGTATATGTAACACAGGCTACCAGTGGGCCATAAGACCAACATTTCCAATGGCCCTTATGATCGTATGACTTGCATTACAATCATATCAGCAAAGACACTTTTGCCTAGCAGAAATACTAAAATTCTAGATATTTTAGGATGGCTTCAGTTACAGAACAAATTATAGTTTACAACTTTAGATAACATTTTGGTAAGCAAACATAAATCATCCTTTTCAATACTAACTTTCGGGAGGGTGGACAACCACCACACAAGTAGATCAGCTGCTAACTGTATGCATCTCTACACACATCCAAAGCACATGCGCCAGCGTAGACCATGTGTGGGAACATTCTAGCTGTGCATCATGCATTCCCCACCATCTGTACGTTGCACTAAAAGTACGTCAGACCACTCATCAGGCATGCCATACATGCATATTGAATGTGGGCCATTTGGAACCTTTTAAACCATCCATTGTTTCAGACATCTGTGGCACACCTTATTATTTTTACTGATAACGATACATTTCGTTCATAAACAAGGAGGAGAGCATTCAACAGAGGAATAAAGCCAACAGGTGAATACAGCTAAGGATAAGAGTATCATAAGGAGAGCCGTGCATCAGGCATTGCCCACCATCTGTAAGTTGCGCTGAAAGTATGTCAGACCACTCATCAGGCATGCCACACGTGTATATTGAACATGGGCAATTCGGAACCTTTTAAACCATCCACCGTTTCAAACATCTGTAGCCCACATTATTTTTACTGATAACAACACATTTCATTCAGAAACTAGGAGGAGAGCATTCAACATGGGAACAAAGCCAATAGATGAATACAGCTAAGGAGAAGCATATTATGGGGAAAGAAAACCCAATTGTCCCCTTCTCTGACCTGCCTGATGAATCAAACCTATCTATTTCTGCATTAGGTCATCTACATGGTTGGTCCCACCTGATGCACAGCTTGGAATTCACACATGATGCAGAGAGAGTGCATGAGCGCTTGGCAAAAGTCCACGACTAGACTGAAACTTTAAAAAGTTCATAGGGACAATGTAAATTCCATAAAAAACTTAGAAAGCATTATAGAATGGAATAAAAAAGACCATCTATATGACGTAATATAATACGAGTTCAAGTCCTTACCGACAAATGTTCTGATGGAGCCTATCTTGAAGATCAATGAAACTATTATATCGCGCTTCATCAAATGTTATTCCTCTTAAAACAGCACAAACGATGAAGGGGCGAATGGAGGTCGTCTGCAGCACCATCCCATCATTAAATATAATATGTACAAACCACTACAAAAAAAAGTCAACAAAGGATTCAATAACCAGGTAACTACCTCCGGCTTTACATGCATTTTAAGCATGGATTTGATCGGAATGTTAACTACTCTATACTCGGGAATCTTGTCAGATCCAATAAAAATGCGAAGGGCTTGCACGAGGCCTTCAAGACAAAGCAAATCATATCTGTCCATGATGGCAAGAAAACAGAAGTTGAAATCATTACACTCCTCCAAGCAACAAAACTTTCTGGACAAACCTGATTGTAGGGCTCACCTGACCACCTGAATTGGTAGTCAGCCACTATCTCCATCATACACGTGACTCATGCATGGCAGTCGGAAACTATCCCCATCAAGTGGGGCCCCTTCAGTTTGCTCATGGTTAAATAAACACATGTACCAGATAATCTGATATGTGACTTCCAACAGTTAAAGACTTCAGACTTGGGAAACCTTGGTAAGGAATCAGTCATGATTTAAAAGTATTTAGAAAAATCCCAGACATCAGGAAAATTAGGAAAAATAAAAGGAATTCCAAGAGAAAAAAAGTTTTTTAAATTTTGGATTTGTAATTTCCAGATGAAAAGTTTTTTTTTCCCGTTCTTTTCTGTAGCTCTTGCTTTGGCGCTATCTCAGCACTTTTTTCAATGAAATTTCTAGTTATCTTTCAAAAATAAAAATAAAAAGGTGAATTACTAGGGATAGAGCTTTGTTTAATCCCAAACAATGTGCACCTTCTAAAAGAGCTAGATTACGATGAACTCTCAACACCATTCACTAAATGCAGCAACTCATCCCCTGTACGCATGGGATACATGTAAGCCAATCCAGACTATCCAAATCGTGAACGGCAATATAGGCTGAAGCCGCTGAACCTAGATCATAAGTTATGCTGATTGGACAATCCTAAGTATCCAATTGCAGCCATCACATGCCCAATGAGAAAGAAAACATTCAGCAGTCCAAATTCAATGAGTAAAATCAGACAGTTAAATCATCCAATGGCTCCAATTAGCGTGACTTTCAGGTTACATGCAGGAGGCCTGCATTCATACATGTATGATGTATCCCACATGTACCCTGGATGATTTGCAAAAATTTGTAAGTTGTTGCAAATACACACAGCAGTCTATTCCTCCTTAAGATAATCACAGGTTTTCGCTGCCTGCTACAAACAACAGTAAAGAGGAAGCAGTCAACAAGCGAAATTCCATCAACCAAACAGTTAGATTCATCTTATCTGAGAGGTTTTCTTAACCTTGTGTAATCCAAACCCATAAGATGGATAGTCCATATCAATGAGTGGACAATCCACATATCCGACCACAGCTCTAATTCAAAAACAGTTAATAATTAGTATAGTGCTCCTAGTTGCATTAGTATGGTTGAACAGTCCAATGGATCAATTTGGAACATCCATTGGGCGTAGCACGCATTTCATGGCTACCAATGGAGTATCCAATCCATCTGTAAGTGGGATTTACATTTTATACCCATTTTTTTCCAAGCAATTGAAGGATGTTTACAATTGTCTAACAGAAGTGATTGGACATACTTCTTTATAAATAATCTCAACTGTCCATTTTATAGGACATCAATCAGATGTTTAGAATTTTCTCGTGATAAAGAACATGGCCCATAGTCACATGGCCCATGGCCACATGCAACACATGGCTTATAAGTAATCTCAACTATCCATTTTATAGGGCATCAATCGGATGCTTAGAATATTCTCATAATAGAGAACATGGCCCATGGCCACATGCAACACATGGCTACCATGTGGGCCATCTTCTCTATTATCTCATTGGTATGAGCTTTACATGGCAACATGCAAAATGTGTGCTGCACCTAATGGACAGTCAAATCAAATGATTAGACCGTTGAAGTGTTCGAAAGCAACAACGAGCACTGTAACTTATGGTAATCTGAAAGCAGTGGATCACTCATTATTTCAGAAAAGAAACTAAATAATAACAGTTTTCTTCCCATGATCAAATTACGTTCCTATCCAAATCCGAGCATTTGGATGTGCCGCCAAATCACAAATGGTTTGAATATTTTAGCATAATTATCTGCTGCACACAAGAACCCCAATATCAATTCCAGGTGGAAAACAATGGGGGGGAAAAACATCCTGCCAAACATGGTTTTTGACCGGAAATGATAACAGTCCATTCCGCCAATTTGCAATTTGGGCCTCATCCAAACGCACTATTGACCCAATTTCATTACGATCCAAAAAAGAAAAAAGAAACCCTGGTACCTGTTCGCAGGAACCTCAATCTTGTAAATGACCTCCTCATCCCCTTCCACATCCTCGTCTTCCAAGTGCTTCTCTTTCCTGATAATAGCTTTCTCCGTCGTCTACATACAAATACACGTGCAAAACTCACCAGAATACGTATTCATACGAAATAAAAATTTAAAAGAAAAAATCAACTAGATACGGAAAACGAGAAGGTGATTCGGAGAGCTTACGACATCGTCAAGCTCGATTCCGAAGTCGAAGCAGAGCTCTTCAAACTCTTCCTGAGCTGAAATGTCAGAAATCGAAGAATATCAGAAAATATACGTATACGAATACAAATGCGTACATATATACGTAGGTATTTGGGGTTTTGAAGGGAATAGCAATGAAGAGATTTTGATTTTCCGTACTGTAGGATTTTCCGAGGGCGGCGAAGAGGCGATCCCGTCCGACGCTTACGGTAGGCATGATGGCGAGCTGCGGGTGCTAAAATGCGCTAGCGTAAGCTCTACTCTCGCCGCAGCTTCCAGCGATGGGTAGTGGGGGAGAGGGTTTATGAACGAAGATGCTTACGCAACCGCAGATTGCTAAAATACGCTTGGGAAACTGAGTCCGAGTCCGCGAGAAAGACCTTTTGCGTGCGGAATCTCGCACAGGAGCCCGCGAGCCGTCCGTAAACCTGTCTACGAGACTCTCTTTCTCGGGCGCGGATTTCCTGCGAAAGCCTTGCGCAGGAAGTTCCTGAGCTGCGAACCAAGGTGGGCCCAGAGTGATGTTTTTTTATAAATCCGTCCATCCGTTTTGGGGAGCTCATTTTAGGACGGTAGACCAAAAATGAACCGGATCCAAGGCTCAAGTGAGCCGAAAACGTGAGGATTGAACGTCCACAGTTGGAATATTTGTGGAGCCACAGGAGTTTCGAATCAGGATAATATTTGTGTTTCAGTTCATACCAGCAGTAGTGACGTTACGAACGGTATGGATGTCATATAAACATCACTGTGGACTCTTGGGAGGTTTCAACGGTAGTAATTTACCTACCCACCTTTTCCTTTAGTGAGGCCCATGTCCTAAAATGGAACACGGGGTGGGCCCCGCTTTGGTTCCCAGTGGGGACTTCTGCTTTTTTATAAATCCACCCCGTTCATCCGTTTTAGGAGCTCATTTTAGGACATGAGAACAAAAATGAACCAGATCCAAGACTCAAGTGGGCCGAACTAAAGGAAAAGATGGGTAGGTAAATTACTACCGTTGAAACCGCCCTGCGGTCCACAGTGATGTTTATATGACATCCATACCGTTCATAACGTCACTACTACTGGGATGAACTAGAAACACAAATATTATTCTGATTCGAAATTTCTGTGGCTCCACAAATATTTTAACCGGTCGACGTTCAATCCTCACGTTTTCGGCCCACTTGAGTCTTGGATCCAGGTTCATTTTTGTTCTCATGTCTTAAAATGAGCTCCCAAAATGGATGGACGGGGTGGATTGATCAAAAAACATCACTTTGGGCCCCGCCTTGGTTCCCAGCATAGGAACTTCCTGCATAAGGCTTTTGCAAGAAATTTGCGCCCCTCTTTCTCCCTACTGGCAAATTGCGAGCTAATCTCAGCCGTTAAGGCGATCCGACGGCTTAGCTTAGAGCTCACATAAACAGTATATGGTCCCACCATGATGTATCTATTTTATCTAAAATCGCTCTTGTCGTACTGAGTAAACTCAGTTGGGCCCACTGTAGATGTATGTAGTTTATCTACACCGTCCATCCTGTTTTCCATATCATTTAAGGGGTTGAAACCAAAATTGAAGTATATCCAAAACTCAGGTGGACCATACCATAGGAAACAGTGGGTATAACGATTTCCACTGTTGAAACCTTTCCAGGGCCCACAGTGATATTTATTTGTCACCCAACCTATTCAAAAGATCACACAGACAGTTGATGAAGGGGGTAAAACAAATATCAGCCTAATCCTAAAACTTTCCCAGCCCCCAATAAATTTTCAACGGTACAGGTTTAATTTACATTGCTTCCTGTGGTATGGTCCACCTAATCTTTTTATATGCTTCATTTTTTGCCTTGAGATATAAAATTATCTGTTAAAATGGATGAACGGAGTAGATGAACGGAGTGGATGAAATACAAAAACACGGTGGACCCTGCAGAGTTTACTCAGTACGCTTAGCATACAGAGTTACTCAGTACGCAATCCACTTCCGTTTTATCCACGCTGTCCCTCCATTTTTCCATATCATTTTAGGGCATGAGCCCGAAAATGAGGCAAATCCAAATCTCAGGTGGACCATAGGCAGCAGAGGAAATCATTGGTGATTAAACACTCACCATTAAAAACTTTTTTTTGCCCATGTAATGTTTATTTATCATCCAACCTTGCTAAAAGAAAACACAAATATAAGCTTCATCCAACACTTTCATGGCCCCAAGAAGCTTTTAATGGTGGGTGTTCAATCACCACTGTTTTCCATGGTGCGAAGATTTGGATCTACTTCATTTTTGTTGGATTTGGATTGTAAAATCTAGATAAGTGATACTAAAAACTAAAAATAGAATATAAAAGAAACTATTTGAAAACAAATAGGAGAGAATAAGTTTAAAAGAAAATAAACTAGAAGAGCTTATTTGGATACTCAAGGTGTGATCAATGATCACTTGGCTTAAAGTTGTTACTACCCCCCTTTAAACGATTTTTTTAGTGCAATAGGACTAGTGGACAACCAACCTCCAGGATACAATAATTGTTGTCTGGTCACAAGGTTGTACTCTGTACTTAGGCCTAAACCCCCATTTGTAGATTTAACTCGAAAAGGAACAAAAAAATTATTGCAATTCTAGAAAAATCATAGAGCAATAATGATTTTCGAATGAATAAAGCAGAGGAGACAAGAAGTCTTCTTAATTTTATAACCTCCAAGAGATGCCTCGAATGGATATTTAATCATCCATTGAAACAGATGTTATGTTTCGTTTTAAAAAAGAAACGACCATTGAGCTTGTTATTGAGAAGAAGATCGTTGTTGGTTTGAATTTAAACCGCAACCCAATGGATGTGTCTTTTGGGAAAAAGATAGACCATTTAGGCTTTCTGGCTAGGATTGCACTGCACCACGCACACATACATGCCACATGGGCTGGCACAGTGAATGTTTGAAATCCGGTTAACGAAAGCACCGAAGAGATCCAAACCATTACCACACGCCACACAAGCAATCAACGCAAAGACACTCGTTTTTACGTGGAAAACCCTTGTGGGAAAAAACCACGGCACAAAGCAACACCTCCACTATGAATTCCAGATGATTACAGAGCTAATCTACCCTCAAGCAAATCCCAAAGATGAACAAGGCACTCTCAAAACCTCACAATCTCTCCCCCAAGCCCTAAACTCAAAACAAGACTCATTGATATTGATTAGGATACTTCTAAGATGGATTAGGAGGTGTTTATATAGGTCTCCAACCCAAAATAGAAATATGCAACGCGTAATTACACAACTCCGCGTAAACACCCGACCGGTCGAACTAGTGCAAAAACCGTTCAGAGAGTTTTGCCTTCAAAACTTGTAATTCCAGCAAGCATGTTGCCTCCACTGTCTAAAACAAGGATTAGTCAAACCGGTCGGACCAATCTGTCCGATCGGTCAAACACCAAAACTGACTTTGGAGGCTCTATCAACAAACTCCACCAAGGCTTCAAAGTCGAACCATCTTCCCTTTGCTTCATCGATCAACTCATCTTCAAACACAGCGTCGTCGCTTCTCTTGTATCATTGCGTCTTCATTAAGTCCTTGCCAATCCTAAAGAAGTTATGCAGAACTTGAACTTCTCTATTGGGACCACCTTGGTCAACATATCCACCAGATTCATGCTAATGTGAATCTTCTCCAGAGTCACGTCTTTGCTAATGTGAATCTTCTCTGGAGTCACATCTTCTCTCTCAAGCACCTGTCAAATAAAATGGTGACGCACATCAATGTGTTTAATACGAGACTGATAGACAAAATTTTAGCCAAATTGATAGCACTAAAACTATCACAATTAACCGACACGGCCTCCTGCTAAAGCCTCAACTGATTTATCATTCCTTTCAACCAAACAGTCTCTTGAAAGCTTTTGTCATCGCCATATACTCAGCTTCAATAGTGGAAAGAGCTACCACAGACTGAAGCTTAGACATCCAACTAATCGCTCCACCCACTAAATACAAACGAGTACCATGAAGTCAATCTCCTACAATCCACACTACATGCATAATCAGAATCGACGTACCCAACCAACTTATCATTGGACTTCTCAAACATCAAGACGTAATCCTGTATATCCCGAATGAATCAAAGTAGCCATTTCACAGCTTTCCAATGTTGTCTGCCTGGGTTAGACATGAATCGGCTAACAACACCCATAGCCTGTAAAATATCCGGTCTTGTACAGACCATGTCATAAATTAAACTGCTCACAACACTTAAATAGGTCACATGAGACATAACATGCTTTTCTTCATCTGTCTTGGAACATTGTTCAGAAAAAAGCTTGAAGTGAGCCATGGGGGACGCGAGGGGAACGATGTTAGACATGCTATGACTGGCAATAAGCATGTCATTGACATACAACACCAGTATAAGAAACTTCTCATCATTCAGTGTCTTGAAATAGACACAATGATATATTTACTCCTGGAAAAGTCCTGACTCATCATGAAGGAATCAAATTTCCTATACCACTGCCTAGGCGACTGTTTGAGACTATATAACGATCTCCTCAACCTGCAAACCTTGTTCTCGGCCCCTTGCATTGTGCAACCTTCTGGCTACACCATGTGAATCTGTTATTCCAATTCCCCATGCAGGAAAACAGTATTTACATCCATTTTGTTCCAGCTTGAGGTTGTATTGGGCAATCAGTGCCAACGCGAACCTGATAAATACTTGCTTCACAACTGGCGCAAAAATCTCACTGAAGTCCATGCCTTCACGCTGAGCATACCCTTTCGCTATCAACCTTGCCTTGTATCTATCCCATTTCTTCTGAAAAATTCACTTTCACCCAATCGCTTTTCAGCTCACAGGAAGCTCCACAAGCTCCCAAGTCTCATTCTTGTACAGAGAATTCATCTTATCTTGCATTGCCGTCTTCTACTTTTTAGCATCTACATCCTGTAGTACCTGTTAGAGTCCCTTTATATACATTGATATGCCATCCTCTAAAAGCTTGAGCTTTTAGATCAAGTGATTGTTTGACATGGTATCAGAGAGGAAAGTCTTGTGTTCAAATCTCGGAAGTAGCAAATATGCCACTGATAATATATTCTCCCACTGGGGGGCCGTTTATGGTGTGAGTTGTGAGTATCCCTCCATCGAGGTGTGAGTTGTGAGTGTCCCTCCACCCTTGCCCAATATGTTCTTGTGCGGAGTTCCACCCCACACGTGCGGGGGAGTGTTAGAGTCCCTTAATATACATTGATACGCCATCCTCTAAAAGCTCGAGCTTTTAGATTAAGTGATTGTTTGACATGGTATTAAAGCGGAAGGTCCTGTGTTCAAATCCCAGAAGTAGCAAATATACCACCGGTAATACATTCTCCCACGATGGGCCGTTTATGGTGTGAGTTGTGAGTATCCCTCCATCAGGGTATGAGCTGTGAGTGTCCCTCCACCCTTGCCCAATATGTTCCCGTGCGGAGTTCCACCCCACACGTGTGGGGGAGTGTTAGAGTCCCTTAATATACATTGATACGCCATCCTCTAAAAGCTTGAGCTTTTAGATCAAGTGGTTGTTTGACAGTACCTCGTCAAAGTTAGACGAAGAGCGAATGCAATGTTCAAGTCATCCTTATACATTGCCAATAACCTGCGATCTCTATGTGGATTTCTTCGCACAGGTGGCTACTCTACCTGATCTTGTACCTCTGTCTGCGTCCCAGTGTCGGCACGTGTCTCATTTCTGTCACCTTGTGTGTCAATGATCTCTGATTTTTCTAGTTCCTTTGTAACATCATTTCGGAACAAATAACCCTCATCAAACTTGACATTACAGCTCAGGGTGATTTTTCATGTGACAGGGTCATATATGCGATAACCCTTCACACCATCACTATAGCCCACAAAGACCCATTTTTTCTGATCCTATAGTCTAGTTTATCTCTCTCAACTGACGGTACATGAGAGTAAGCCTCACAACAAAAAACCCGCAGACTTGAGTGGTCTAATGTACGACCACTCTACACTTTCTCAGGAATTTTACATTCAACTGTCGTAGAGGGTGACCGATTTATCAAGTAACAAGCTGTGTTAACGGCCTTAGTCCACATCTCTTTGCTCAAACCAGCATTACTAATTATGGATCGGGCTCTCTTCAAGAGAGTCCGATTCATTCGCTCCGCCACATCATTTTGCTCTGGTGTGTGGTGCACTGTGTTGTGCCTCACGATCCCCTCCTCCTTACAATACGTGTTAAACTCCCTAGAAGTGAACTCACCCCATTGTCGGTTCTCAAAATCTTTAGTTTTTGCTCTCTGATTGATTCTCCACCATTGCCTTCCAATACTTGAAGGTCGTGAAGACATCGAATTTATTTTTTAGAAAATAAACATAAACCTTCTTGCTATAGTTATCGATAAACAACACGAACCACGATAACTCCCCAGTAGAAATTACGGG
Organism: Liriodendron chinense; assembly: GCA_003013855.2. NCBI lineage: Eukaryota > Viridiplantae > Streptophyta > Magnoliopsida > Magnoliales > Magnoliaceae > Liriodendron > Liriodendron chinense. The sequence goes on along the minus strand of ML058387.1, from coordinate 6,876,082 downwards.
CGACGGCTCCTATACATTAAAATGAACATATTCAAACACTCTTTTACCTACATGTTTCCTCCTTTAAATGACAACCTAGACTGTTTTTCATACATGCAATGCACACGTATATTAAAGTCTATAGATTTAAAGGAAGGAATAAAAGATCGTTTTGAGAGTACCATCATGCCCTGCTCGCTCATGTGGCCTAAGCGCATGCCACATACGTGCAGACGTGGAATCCGCTACAATCATTGTAGCTCCACTTACTGAAGTGCTCCCAATCAGCCTGTAAATGTTTCCATGCTTATGTCCCTTCATAATTACAAGGGCCCCCTTTGAAATCTTACAGAACCAGTGAACTTGCACCCCAATGCCTCGAGTGCAGCAAGGAAAATCATATTCTTCCTCAAATTGGGAACGTGCTTCACTTCTGTCAAGGTCCGTTCGATCCCATCGGACATCTTGATGTGCACAGTACCAATCCCTACAACCTTACAGGCGTAGCCATCACCTAAAAATACTTAGCCTCCCTCATACTCCATGTAGGAAGTAAAGATGCTCTTATCCAAGGACATGTGATACGAAGTCCCGGAGTCAATGATCCACTCATCGCTGAGAGATCCCGTCTTTGACGTCGTCAAGAGCTCGCACACATCACTACCACTTTCTCCAGCTTCAGCAATATTGGCTTCCCTAGAGGAGTCTCCTAACTTCTCATTCTTATTATTAAGACTCTTGCGGTCCTTTATGCGTCCAACCTGGCCACATCCCCAAAACTTCGACTTCGCTTTGCCTTTGCCCTTCGACTTGGATCAAGAACGCAACGATCCTTCACTCCGCTCCGAATTTCTTCCCCTCATAATCAGTGCATCGGAGGAAGAACCAATGTCACCGCTCTTTTGTCTCATTACCTTCGACTGAAGGGCTAAGACGACGGTCTCAACACTAATAGTATCCCTACCCAAGCACAACGAGTCCCTGAGTGACTCATATGAACTAGGAAGCGAGTTCAATAGGATCAAGGCTTGATACTCGTCCTTCATCTGTTCACCAATATCGAGCAACTTGCAAATCAACTTATTGAACGTGCTGATGTGGTCCTCCACATCTGTCCCCTCGGCCATCTTCAAAGTGAAGAGCTGTATCATCAGATACATGTGATTCTCTAGAGACTTTTTTACGTAAACGTTCTCTATCTTGGTTCATGTCTCTACAACGATTTTCTCCTTCATGACGTTATAGAGGACGTCATCTACTAGGCACAATTGTATTGAGGCCATATCCTTCTCATCTATCTTGGTCCACTCATCATCATCCATGTCTGTTGGTCGCTTTCCAAAGGTATTCATGACCCCTTGCTGAGTTAGGATAACCCTCATCTTCACCTTCCACAACTCAAAGTTGTTTTTACCTTGAAAATTTCTATACGTCGAACTTCGTACTTGATGCCATGAGACTGTCTCAGAAAATTCTCTTCTTCAACCTTCCAACAATATCTCTCATACTACTTGTTGGAAATCCAGTAAGTGAAAGCACCGAAGAGATTCAAACAATCACCACATGCCACACACACAATCAATGCAAAGACAATCCGTTTTTACTTGGAAAACCCTTACGAGAAAAAACCATGGCACAAAGCGACACCTCCACTATGAATTCCAAATGATTACAGAGCTAATCTACCCTCAAGCAAATCCTAAAGATGAACAAGGCACTCTCAAACCTCACAATCTCTCCCCCAAGCCCTAAGCTCGAAATAAGACTCATTGGTATTGATTAGGATACCTTTAAGACAGATTATGAGGTGTTTATATAGGCCTCCAACCCAAAACAGAAACATGCAATGCGTAATTACGCAACTCCGCGTAAACACCCGACTGGTCGAACTGGTGCAAAAATGGTCCAGAGAGTTTTGCCTTCAAAACTTGTAATTCCAGCCTCCATCCGACCGGTCGGACCATATGTCCAGCAAGCATGTTGCCTCCACTGTCCAAAACAGGGATCGATCAGACCAATCAGACATATTTGTCCAACCGGTCAGACACCCAAAACTGACTTTGGAGGCTCTATCAACAGTGCACATATGTGTGTGGTTTTAGATGTGGTGGGTGGCTTTGGGCATAGCGCCCCCCCCCCCCCCCCCCCCCCCGGATGGGAGAGAAAAAGTTTAAAAGAAAATAAACTAAAAGTACTTATTGGATAGTCGAGGTGTGATCAATGATCACTCGGCTTGAAGTTGTTACTGCCCTCCCTTAGACGATTTTCTTAGTGTAATAGGATTAATGAAAAGCTAACCTTTAGGATATAACAACTGTTGTATGGTCACAAGGTTGTCCTTTGTACTCAAACCCGAACCACCCTTTATAGATTTAACCCAAAGAAGAACCAAAAAATAATTGCAATTCCAGTAAAATCATAGAGAAATAATGATTTTTGAATGAATAAAGCGGAGGCCACAAGAAGTTTTTTTAATTTTTATAGACCTCAAGAGATGCCTCGAATGAGTATTTAAACATCCATTAAAACGGATGTAATGTTTCATTTTAAAAAAGAAACTATTGTTGGGCCTGCTCTGGAGTAGAAAACTGTTGTTGGGCATGAACTTAAACCGTGGGCCGATGGATGTGTCTTTTGGCAAAAAGGAAAAACCATCTAGGCTTTTTGGCTAGGACCGCATTGCACCGTGCACACGTGCATGGCACATGATCTGGCACGACGTGCATGTGTGTGTGGTTTTAAATATTAAAAATGTTAACTTGAGCCGTTTAAATTTGGAACAACAAAAACAACATTCGACAAGTGATCTCTTTGCCGTTTTCTTCTTCGTGCGAAAAATTGAATTGACGGTAATTAAGAAAGAGACATTCAATTAATCCAAGATGTCTAAACCTCACTAAAAGGATGTTCGAATCTCAGTAGAAATTCAAAGAATTAAGGAGAGCCAATTACAATGTTGTTTCTTTCAATTTTTCGTAAATATGTGCTTTGGCCCAGAATCTTAAAAAATAAACCCACCAAGCAAAGCTATCTAAAGCATTGATTTCTCATCCGCCTCATGAGCTCATTTTAGTACATTATACAAAAAATGAATAGGATCCAAGACTTAAGTGGGCCGAAAATGTGAGGATTGAACATCCACAATTGAAATATTCGTGGGGCCACAGAAGTTTCAAATCAAGCTAATATTTGTGTTTTCAGTTCATCCAATAGGAATGACGTTATGAACGATATTAATGTCATATAAGCATCATATGTGGATCCCAGGGAGGTTTCAACGGTAAGAATTTTCCTACCCATCTTTTCCTTTAGTGTGGCCCACTTAAGTCTTGTATCTAGTTCGTTTTTGGTCTACTTTCCTAAAATGATCTAACAAGGCAGATGGACAGGTGTGGGATTTCTCGAAAACATCATGGTGGGCCCACTTAGGTTTCCAGCGCAAGGCTTTTGCAAGCCTTTCGGAGGTGTTGTGCGGAAATCATTCCAGGCACTGGCGTTTATGGAAAAAAATGGAAAACTAAAAAAAATATCCACCGTTCCCTATTTCTCCCAATAATCGGAATAACAATCCGATCTTCCATTTTTCTTCTCTTTCGAACTTCGTTCTTCTATAGGTATAAAAAAAATAAAAAAAATCCCTTCATTGCTCTTCTATTAAAAGCTACTCTCTTCTCTAAATATCTGATCCTTTGAATCAGAGTATTCACAAGTAAAGTTTCGATTTGAACTCCAATTTATAATTTCTGTACATTGGTATGAATATATGACTTTTATTCTCCCTATTTGCATTGAATGTTCTGATTTTTGCCATTGTTTTATTTGAGCAAATGTCACAAGTTGATGATTATGTGATTTGTGGAATCGTAATACCATTGTATTCATCTTTGCCACTATAATTACTTCTAATTACTCGTAAATATTTGATGAAATACCTCAAGTGGATATTCGGTTGGCTCCACCATGATTATGTGTTAGATCCACACCATCTACCCATTTTTTCAAATCGAAAGTGGACAATACTATTGTATTCATCTTTGCCATTATGATCCAATCTGATAATACGAGGGCTCTAAAAAAAAGGCGAAAAAAAATGAAAAAATGGTTATTATTACCTTTTGATTGCAAGCATGTGGTTTATTTATTTAAGTTTTATATTTGTATGCAATAGACAAAAGAATCCCCTTTTCTCATTTCTTTCTAACAGACACCTTTCTTTCTTTCTTTTTTTTGAAATAAAGAAGATAGATTCCATTAATCATCAAAAGAAACCCACTACAAAACATAAGCCCCCCTTGAAGTCGCAACAAGCAAATATAAGTAGAGGAATAAAAAAGAAAAGATCCAAACCAGAGGCAATTTTTCTTCATTGTGTGATTGCATCAATTCTATCTTGTCCAATATATTCACATGAGCTAGATTGTTGTTTATGCCAAATCTGCTTTCATCAATTCTTGATTGTGTGATTGTCCTAAAATGAGACATTTGTTTTGAAACATTGTTTTTACATTTCAGGTCAATGGAAATATATACACGACATTGAATCTTACACGCAATTTGAGGTTGAGGTACCGAATTCGAAAATTGGTATGGAGTTTGAAACAGAAAAAAGATGCTTATAATTTCTATAATAGCTTGAGAAGGAAAGTTGGTTTTAGTGTACGGATCAATAATAAGATTATAGATAGAAGGACGGGTGTATTGAAAATGAGAAAATTTGTTTGTTCTAAGGAAGGTAAATGCCCATTTGATAAATGTGATTCCAATGTAAAGCATCACCGTGATGAAACAAGAACAGAATGTGAGGCATATATCACCATTAGATTGGGACATGATGGTAAATATCGAATAACTGCATTTAACTTTGATCATAATCATATTATTGCATCTTTAGAAGAATCTCATTTGTTAAGATTACAATAAAAATTTACTAGTGCTCAAGTAATTATAACCAATGATTGTGATAGGTCAGGTATAAAGTCAAAATCAACATTTGATTTAATGAGTAGACAAGCTGGTGGTTAACATAATGTTTGACATAGCATGGTGGACTATAAGAATTATTTACGGACAAAAAGAGAGAAAGTAATGGAAAAATATGATGCTGAAGGTTTATTGAAATTTTCAAAAAAAAAGCAAGTTGAAGATTCAAAGTTCTTCTATTCTATTCAATTTGATGTCGAAGATCGTATCACTAATAGTTTTTGGGCAGATGGAAGAATGATTTTAGATTATGATTGTTTTGGAGACGTGATTTGCTTGGATACGACGTATAAAACAAATGAATATGGACATCCATTTGCATCATTTATCGGGGTTAATCATCATAGATAGATTGCCATTTTTGGGGCTGCATTCCTCTATGATGAAACCATCGATTCTTTCAAATGGTTGTTTAACACTTTCTGTGATGCGATGTCGGGAAGGAAGCCCCAAACCATTCTCATTGATCAGGATAAGGCCATGTCGAATGCGATAAAGTCAGAGTTAACAGAAACGGTTCATCGTATCTGTGTATGGCATATGTTTCGGAATGCATGCAAATATCTCAGTCATCTATTTACTTTTTCTGAATCTTTTAGTAATGATATATGATTTTGATGATGAAGATGAATTCCTCCAGGCAAGGAAAAAAATGATACAAAAATATGATCTTGCAGATAATACATGATTGCAACATTTATTCGGTGAAAAGGAGAAATGGGCATTAGTGTATGGAAAGAATGTATTTTGTGCAGATATGAAAAGCACACAACGTTGCGAAAGTTTGAATAAGGAAATAAAGAGGTACTTAAATCCTGAACAAAATATTCTCAGGTTTTTTGAACACTTTGAAAGATTGGTGGATGATAGATGCAATACAGAATTAGATGCCAATTTCAAAATGACACAAAGTTCACCTAATCTTGTCGTTTCCTATAAGAATCTTAAAGCACGCTGCTAGTGTATAAACATCAACCATATTTAAATTATTCCAGATAGAGTATGTCAATAGTCTTGATCAAACTGCGATAAAATTTAAGGAGTATGGGACAGTTATAAAATACCAAGTACGTGATGGAAAAAGGCACAGACCCTACTTGGTTATCGTAAACTCAGTGGATGATAACATTGCTTGCAGCTGCAGAAAGTTTGAATTCATGAGTATTTTGTGTAGCCATATATTAAAAGTAACAAATCATACCCTCACAACTATTCCAACAAAATAAATTTTGAAGAGGTGGACAAAGAAGCTGCTTTAATATTATTTCCATTAGAAAGTGGTGGACCTGACTCAGATGGTGAGCATAAGAAATTGCATTCCGAACGTTATAATAATTTACTTTGCAACTTTATTAAGTTGTCAACAATGAATTATGAAAGTGAAGAAACATTTCATTGCATTTCTAAACATTCAAGATTGATATTTCAAGATTTGTCTAAGATGTTAAAAAAGAAAAAAAAAGACATTTGAAAGAACCCTCACCTACTGCTGAATGCGTAAATAGTAAGTCTTCTATTCAGGCCGATTGTGTAAATTTGGAGGTTGACAACAGACAGTTGAGAAATAGAATTGTTAAAATTAAAATGGAGGCTTATGAAAGTATAAATGAAAGTCATACTGCTAAATTGAGCTACTGATAATGCAATTCGTAGAAATGAAATTATTGACATTGAAAAAGAAGGTAATGAAAGTCAAAGAAAAGAAGCTGAAACGGTTGAAAGTAAATAAAAAGTTTATAAAATTAAAAGAAAAGGAAAATTGTCGTGGAAGACGTAGGATTAAGAGTTGTTTGGAGAAGGGAAGACCGAAGAAATATCAAAAGAAAGAGCATAAAGATGCACCAAATCCAGTCTATCCCGTGAAAGAGCAAAGAGATGCACCAAGTTCACTCCACCCCGAAACATGTCTTGTAACGGTATGCTTTGTTAGTCAAACTCCATTAAGAAAAGTAGTATTTTGATAACAATAATAGCAATCAAAACGAATTTATAGTAAAATTGAATTTCTTAATGTAATTATTTTTTTTAATTTTTACATTATGTCAGGGATGCAATGGTGTTGGGTTAGAGCCCATGATTATGTATTATCAATTGCATGCAAAAATTCAACAACGACCGTCTCCTTCGCCAATTCAACCACATCAAGCTTTGCATAATAATTTTGGCTTTACAGAATTACTTCAGGTAATGAATATTTTTTTCTAGAAATGTGGCAGCACACCACTTGTAGTTTTGTTGATATAATTGCTTATCTTGGGTATTTTAATATTTAAAATAATTTACTGGTCAATAATTTGAAAACAATTTCACTGATCATCTTAGTTATTGATATTAATTTGAATTTATGAATTGCTAACTTTATAGAATACAACAAAATATGGTGTATTGCATAATTCTACTGTAGGTAATAGTAGTTCAGTAATTGGAAGCGAAGAATAACAACCTTTAGAACAAAACAATAGTGGACGATAAATTTTTATACCTGTGAGATTCACATTTATTTTCTAACATTTCATAGAAATTTCATTATATTTATGTGGTTGACTGTGTATCAATGATGCAGTTTATGTATACGGATATAAAGAAGTAAAAAAAAAAAAAATGAAGAAGAAAATAAAAGACAACCAAAGCATGATAGGTTTCTTATAAATGGTTGATAATTTTTTTTTTCAATATATGATTCATAACTTTCTTTTTGTTCATTCAGATTGAACTATTTTTTGTTTCTTACAATTGATTGAAATGAAGTACGCGGAAGATGATAATGGTTTAAGCATTCTTCATCATTTTTTGTTTGAGAAATAAATGTGTGAATGATTTATTTGAATTGACTAAACCACTATCATTTGGTATCCAAAATACATTTATGACACTTGATCAGTGGATGACCAAACTTGTTCGTGGCCATATTCCTGCAGAGACTTCATATTAGTTTTTTTTTTTTCAAGAGCCTCAATATTAATTATAGTTTGTCTTCAATTGATATGTGAACAATGCTCGTGGATGAAGTATGAATGGTGTCTGTGAATACTGATCTTTGAATGATGCTTCTCAGTATATGTTTTCATCTGCTTGTCATGCAAGGGTAGAGAGGGAGGCTATATTTTCTTTACTATGAATTGTTAATCTTTCATAGTAGCTTGGGTGGCATCTTGTTACTTTCAGAATTGGCCTCACCCAAGCACGGTGCAGATCGTGGGGCCCATCTTAATGTATGCACCCTATATCCACGCCGTCCATTCATTTTTATAGATCATTTTAGGGCTTGAATCTAAAAACAAAGCCGATCTAAATGTCAGGCGGACCATAGTATAGGAAACAGTAGTGTTTAAACATTCCACCATTAAAAACTTCCTCATCTCCAAACCGTACATGCATGTTGAAATGCTTTTTTCTTCCATCATTTGCGTGACACGTGTGCTGAATGGACATGTCTAACACACACATTGAGGACCATCTAATGAGTGGCTTGATCTCACACAAGTATGCCACATTCGCACATGTAAGTAATTCTAAGAGAGTGACTCGCACCTAGTGGGGACTCTCAATAAAACCTCCCACATTGGAAGGTCCATCAAAGGTTCCCATCGTATCAATGGTATGAATCACCCAACGATAGTGTGGAATGTTGGCTATTACCGCTTTTAACTGCTTACAACGACAGTTTATGTAAAATGGATTTGCTTGTTCAATGTGGAATGTTGGCTATTACTGCTTTTAACGGCTATTTAAATGCCATCAATTTGGATGATCAGAATCATAATTATCAGGAAGTTACCTTCCCACTGCAATCAACCATCTTGGAGCAAGGTGCAGTCCAGTTGTACTGGTACCATTGTAAGCTTATAGAAAATGATGGTGTGGAATGCATGCAGCTATCTAACTATAGAAAATGAGAGGTCTACCTGGCTGCTCCTGTACCTTAAACATAGCACAAGGGCCCATATTGTAGGTTTGTAGGGGTGTCTGAGTGATGCATTAGGCGGGCCATGCTGTGGGGATGAATTTTTGTAAAAATAGGGGTTTACTTTTTAGGCAGGCCATACACGTGTACGTTGAGTATGGGAAATTGACAATTGTTTTTTAAATCTTCACAGGAAGTCCATCTTATCCAATAGTGAAATGTTTAGCCCCTTGCCACGTTGGCAAATGTGCTACTTGTGGGTTGGCAGAAAATTTTCTATATATAAAAGTGTGCAGTTTGTTGGTGCATCATTGCCATCTTTTGGTAGGACCATTGCATGGTGAAATTGGTTGAGCATATGCATGGTGGACCATCAGTGATGCAGCCTCCTAAATGAATGGCTCTGATGATTAACGGTGGGCCCCATGCAAGACTGAGGCCACGTGTAACTACAAATTTAGTTCCTACCAGGTTTTCGCTTTGAGCCTTTTCCAAAAGGTGCACTCGTAGTTTCCTCCTTTCCTTCAAATGAAGGGAAGGCTTGCATGTGAAGTTTGAGAGTTGAGAAGTTGTGATCTCTTTTTCCTCACTCTTTATAGCAGGTTCCTCTAAATGAGATAAGGAAGATATTACATGGACTATTGAACTTAAGCCATCCTCTACCCATCTGACTACTGAACTTAAGCCATCTTTTACCCATTAGAGTATATGGAGCGGTGTAAAGCCCACTTCAAGAGGTGGGTCTTTAACTGGATAGGCCATGGAAAGTCCTCTCTTTCCAAACTGAATTGTGCTTTGCTATAGGTGTGTACAAACATGGTCTATGTATGTACAAACACACATTTACATACATACATGGTCCAGAGTCTTTTGAGTGTGGACCATCCATACTCAAGCCAACCAGATGGACGGTTCATATCACTTGTGCAGCCAAGAAGGTGAACTGCCAATCTTCAATCACCACCTTAGCCTCAAGCAAAAGATACACGGACACTGTAATTCATCAATAAATGACAATGGACAGAGAAGCAAAAAGAAAAGGGAATATAGAGTGTTTATTGAATTATGCATGTGTCCAATTTAGACAACATCTAAGCGTTCGTCAATGGCCCTAACCTAGGTGGTTCATTTCCTAAACCTCCCTACTGGCAAACAATCCTAACATCTAGTTCTAGGGCATTTTCTGTCTTTTTTTTTTTTTTTAAACTTCCATCATTTCATATTATCTTACTCACATAGAAGTATCTTTCATTTCTCTTTGTAATTTTTATTGTTTGTTTTAACTGTACTGAGATATATATGATGATGCCTCTCTATTCTCTCTACTCCTATGGGATTTTGATGTGTGTAGATATGAAAAACTAAACATCATGCTATCATTTAATAAAAATATGAGAACCACACCATAAGAAAAAGTCGTTATTGAACCCCCACCATTAAAAACTTCATGGGGCCACTGGAATGTTTATTTTCCATCCAACCTACAAATATCAATTTGATCCAAAAATTTGTTCCCATGAGAAGTTTCTATCTAAAAAACAACTTAGAATAAAAATTTATCAAAGAATTTTCTTAACATAAACTGTAACATATCCAATTTTTTTATATCCAACTTTAGGCCCGCTTGTACTGAATAATCTGCATCGAAAATAGAACCATTAGTTTTGTTACATTAATTCAAACTATGAAATAAATAATAGAATGATTAAGATAATTTTTTTAAAGGTATGGAAGTAAATAACTCTTTTGAGATGAAGTTCTCAATTGTCAAGATCATGATATGAATATACATGTTTCACCTTACTCATATGAAGAAAATTTGCCTAGTATTAGTTGTGCGGCCATCTTTTTTCGTTCCAGTTTCATATGCCCCTGGTAATAACTTTGTTAATGTAAGTCGCATGAATTATACATTAATGTACAATAGGAAAATAAAATAATAAAAATTTACCGGATTGAAATCAAATCCAACTCCACGTGATAGGTAATCCATAAATTTCATTATAAATGCACCACAATCATCCCTACGTATACAAAATATAGAAAATTAAATACATATTAATTAGGCACAACGCATATAATAAATGATTAAATTACGTATTGATTCTGTTGTTGAGGGCATTCATCGACCATGAAGAGTTTGAATGCAGTACAATTCATTGAACAATTTTTTAACAAATATATCCTCATACGTGAAACCTGCATTTTTAAAGAAAAAATAATTACATTCTTCATCACTTTAATAAAGCACAATCAATTTAATGAGAAAGATTTAAATACTTACCATCGTATTGACGTGGCTAAAAGTGTGGTAACCTTTGATGGAGTTATAAACTAAAAGGTTTTGACTCTCTAGGTCAATGACAAGTAAATATTAGTGCCCTAATTCGTACATAGGAATGAATAATTTATCTCTACTCTTTAAGTTGTAAGGGATCTTTCGTATAATCTATTCTATTTGTCCATCAATATCCGTATGCTCCATCTCCTCAATTTTCGTGTAATCTGTCTTATAACTTTTCTTTGAGCACACAGTTTGCTGAAATGATCAATTAAAATAAAAGTAAAGACTGTTAAAAATAATTTAATGAAAAGATACTTGCATCGCATGAATATTAAAGTTAAACTTATATGAAATCATGCGTTGAAAAAGTGGCATTTTAGAAACAAATTATCAAATCTTTTTTCTCAATCAGCTAACAGATCACTGTACTTGAATATAGCTTGGAATGAATTTTTGTAATAATTTATTAAGTCATGTATTAATAATTTATCATATCCATGAATATTAGATCAATAAATATTTGTGTAAAAGATTGTATGAGGCAATAAATAATATGTTCAGATCATACATCATCATCAATCCATCCTCTTGGATCCAACAATAAGCCTAAAGATCTCCTTGTGACTTGAAGTGGGCCATATGAGTCACTATAAATATATATTTTACTATTAGTATATAAGATCACAACATTATAATTTAGTGTATTTGTAATGAATTAACTAGTAAAAGTGACATACTTGTATTTAACATCGTTAGTGAAAGATGTAATTGCATATTTTTCTTCTGGGGACAACATAAACCCATGATGATCTTCCATACTCGATTGTAATGCTTTGAAAGCAATCTTATTCGTATCCTCCAATTTCACCCGCCTCACTAAGGGGTTTTGATATACAACATGATTTTCTTTTCGTGTGGTTTTTTGCTTGAATGGGAGTAGAAGGATGTGTAATATCTGCAACTAAGTATGTGACTTCAAATATCTCATACGATGAAGATTCTGAATTGCGGGTTCTCTTCAATTGCTTTAATTATTCAGATAACTATTTAATAATTCTTTCCTGCTCAACTATCTTATCTTTTAATTTTTTTTTCAATCATTGATTCTTTATACTCTAAATTGTCTTCATTTTTATTATTCTAAGTAAAATAAAAAATAAAAATCGATCACATCTAATGAGAACAAATTATTTCTAAGTATTATGATTGATAAAACATATACATATATACAAAAAAAATCATTAAGTTTACACTAATTTCAATTTTCTGTTCAATCTTCAAAAACTTAGGATCTAAGCGCTGGCATATTTCTTCGACTGTGTTTAATTTCTCTTATATAATAATGGAAACAATGATTTAAATAAAATAGTATCTTAATGAACTTTAAATAAATTTAAAAAAAAAACATGTACAACAAATAATCGTTAGTGGAGAATCATTACAATTTTCTTTTCAATGTTCACAACTTTAGTTTCTAAATCCCGACATATTTCTTCCACCGACTTTAGTCTCTCCTGTATAGCAATCATAAAGAATATTTAAATAAAATAATATTTAAATAAAATAAAACGCTCGATCATATAGTACGTATAGTAGACTTCAGTAAGGTCGACTCATGTTTTCCCGTCATCTGTTGTATGACAAAGTAGAAAAATCTACGATGGAGATTCTTCCGCTCATATAAAAGAGGAAACTGGCTAAACCAGCTCTCCCCCCTTTAGGGCTACCATCATGCATGTTTATGAGAATTCCATACTGTTTATTCTAACATGACATGGGCGAAAAAATGGGTCAGATTGAAAACTCAAGTGAGCCATATGATTAGAACAATGTGGATCTGCCTATTGGTCAATTTGAACTTTGGATCTACCTCATTTTTGAGTTCATGTCTTACAATGATCTCTTTAAATGGATAGGCGGTGTAGATATAATACATACATCATGGTGGGACCCACATAACTTGGTCATGGCAACACAACACCGAGCCCGTGTTCACCACACGCAATCCGCTTCCATCTACAGAGAGCAACTTGGTTGCGACCCCTGAACTAGGAATGTGGGTGAGATGCTAACCATGATGTATGGGTTTTATCCACTACCGTCGGTCCATTTTTTCATATTATTTTAAGCTAAAGGCTGAAAAATGAGGTAGAAACAAGACACAGATGGACCACACAATGGGGACTAAACTCTTGTCATTGAAAATTTATTGATGGCTAAAGAAGTTTTGGATCGAGCTAATATTTGTGTTTCCCCTTCTTCTAGGTCTATGTAACTTTATGACCAGGTTGGATGCAAATAAACATCACGGTGGGTCCTAGGAAACTTACTCAACGGTGAGCGTAATTATCATTGTTGCTTCTCGTGTCTTGGATCTGCCTAAGTTTTGGGCAGATCTCCTCAATTTTCAACGGAAGCAATCCCCTTCCCATCCGTGTCCATATGGGATGAGCACGGTTTCAGTGGATCCCCGAATCCACAAGGTGGGTGGATCCTTGAATGTGGGGTCCACCATGATGTACGTTCATTATATCCAGGCCATGCATCTGTTTATGGTATTATACAAAAAATGAAGCAGATCCAAATCTCAGGCGGACCATAATACAGGAAACAGTGGTAATCCAACATTAAAAAACTTTTGGTCGGACCCAAAAGCTTTGGATCAACCTGATATTTGTATGATCTCTTCATCCAAGTCTTTGTAACCTTATCAACAGGTTGGATGGAAAATAAACATTACGGTGTCCCCCGCGAAGTTTTTAATGGTGAGGATTCAATCAAGACTATTTCATGTGGTATGATCTCCTAAGTTTTGGATATGCTTCATTTTTGGGTAATGCCCCAAAATGAGCTGTCAAATGAATGGATGGTGTGGATGTACATAACATACATCACAGTGAGCCCCACAGTTAGGGATCCACCCACCTCGGTGGATCCGAGGATCCACCCAAACCGCTACCTATGCGACGCGGATTGGCTATTGACAGGTTGATTGGCTATCTCGCTACTGAAGTGTTGTCATCAACTTATGTGGGCCCACCATGGTGTATGTGTTGTATCCACATCGTCCATCCATTTAGAGAGAACATTTTAAGGCATGAGCTAAGGCGTTAGATAGATACAAAGCTCAAGTGGACCCACCAATGAAAACAGTAGGGACAGTGACATGACTGTTGAAACAGTGGGGATTGAACATTCACCGTAATTAAAAATTTGGGGACCACAGAAGTTTTGGATCAAGCTGATATTTGTGTTTTCCATTCATCCAGCTCTTTGTGATCTTATGAACAGGTTGGATGACAAATACACATCACTGTGGGCCCTAGGAAGGTTTTAATGGGACATCATTCTCCTCACTATTTCCTGTGGTGTGGTCCACTTGATCTTTGTGTTTGTCTCATTTTTGGTCTGATGCCTTAAAATGAGCTGTGCAGATGGATGGAGGGCGTGGATAAAATAAATACATCATGGTGGGACCCACATAACTTTGACACCACTTGCTGGCCGGTGTTCACATCACTAGACCACCCGTGTCAGATCATGGTTTCAGTGGATCCCCGGATCCACTGAGGTGGGTGGATCCCTAAACGTGGGGTCCACCATGATGTACGCTCCTTATATCCAAACCAAACCATGCATCAGCTTTGAAAACTCATTTTATGGTATTATATAAAAAATGAAGCAGATCCAAATCTCGGGTGGACCATAATACAGGAAACAGTGGTAATCCAACATTAAAATCTTCTGGTCGAACCCAAAAGCTTTGGATCAACCTGATATTCCACCATGACTGTTTTCCATGGTGTGGTCCACCTAAGATTTGATTTTGTTTCATTTATGGGATCAGTGCTAAAATCAACTTTCAAAATGGTTGGACGATGTGGATTTTCATCATCCAATGAATGACAGGGAAACATGATTCGACCTTAATGAAGGCTACTATACGCACGACCGTATAGTACCAATATTCCCCCCCCCCCCCCCCCCCCCCCCCCCCCCCCCACACACACACACACACCCACGAAATAATCATTATGTGGAGATTGCTTACAATTTTGTCTTCAATATTTAAAATTTTAGATTCAATATGTCGACATACTTCTTCAGATATATTTGATGTAACCTGTATGTGAAACACAACAATGAATTGAATTAAGTATGGAATTCATTATTAATTAAATAAAAATTAAACAAAAGGATTAGGTAACAATTACAGAATGAGGTAATATAATTTTGTAATTGAAGTTTGTTGAATGAAGTGTCTCCTCCTGTAATAAATGAGAAACATTCACAATTGAGCATTTTACATAGAATAACTATTACATCATAATTTATTATAAAATTGATCAACATAACAAGAAACATAAAGAAAAATAACTCACCATGTTGAGAGCAAACTGACTTTAAAAACTTCTCACAGTACAATAATATACCCCTATTTATAGGATAATCAATGTATTGTTGGGGTAGCCTTCAAACTGTGCACGTGTTGGGTGCTTAGACCGGTTGGGTGACTGGTCTGGTTGTGTAACCCTGATGCACGTGGAGGCCGCTGGACAAGTTTGTGTGCCCAGACTGGTCGGCCGACCGGTCTGCAGAGGGCTCCGACCGGTCTGGCGATCGATCGGCAGTGAGGCAGCGATGACGTGGATCTCCTCGGACTATTTTGTGCGTTGGCCGACACGTCGGTTGTGCGCGCGGCTTTCTTGCGTAGCTCGCAATACTACATAAGATGTTTAAGGAGTTGTAATCTGAACTTAGAAGGAATCCTAAGGTGTCCAAGGTTTCCTAATCGTGTTAGGAAGAGGGGAGATGTGTGTGTGAGAGAGAACTTGGGGCTTTCTTTGTTTATTCTTTACTTGTGGGTTGCCGATCTCTTGTAATCTTCTGTTATTAATGGTGGATAGCTTTGTGCCGTGGTTTTTTACTTGTTGAGGGGTTTTTCCACGTAAATTCGGATTCTCTTGTGGTGAATGCTTGTGTGTGGCTTGATTGTATAGTATTTCTTGTTTGATCTCACGTTACTTTGCACGTTTTTTTGCTTCTACTTCCGCTGTTGATTTTCCCAACAAGTGGTATCAGAGTTAAAGTTGGGGTGGAGTAGAATTCGGATTTGAGACAAGAAGATGGGATCGGACGCAAGGTTCGAGGTAGAGAAGTTCTCCGGCAAAAATAACTTTGAGCTATGGAAGGTGAATGTTAAATCCTTCCTAGTTCAGCAAGGGCTTGATGAAGCTATTGGAAAGCGATCTAAGGCTATAAAAGATGATGAGTGGACGAGGCTCAATAAGAAGGCTTAGAACCTTAATCCTGTTAAACCTTACGGATGACGTTCTTTATCATGTCATGAAGGAGAAGACTGCGGCTGAAACGATGGTGAAGGTAGAGAAGGCTTATGCCAAGAAGTCTATAGAGAATTGCATGTATGTGCTGATGCAGTTGTTCACCTTGAGGATGGCTGAGGGAACTGAGGTGGAGGACCACTTGAGCACGTTCAATAGGCTGGTTTGCAAGTTGGTGGAGATCGATAAACCGATGAAGGATGAATATCAAGCATGCATCCTGTTGAATTCTCTTCCAGATTCATATGAGTCGTTCAGGGACTTTGTGTGTGCAGGGTGGGAAACCATAAACGTCGAGACCGTTATCTCAGCCCTTCAGTCGAAGGCGATGAGAAAGAAAAGCGGTGATTGGCTTCTCGTTATTCCTCGGAGGCACTGGTTATGAGGGGAAGAAGTTCTGAGCATGGAGGATATTCGAGATCGGGATTTAGGGCCAAGGGCAAAGGGAAGGCTAAGGTAAAGTGCTGGAATTGTGGTCAGGAGGGCCACATGAGAGGGGATTATCAGAATCCCAGGTTGAAGCAAGAGAGGTATAGAAGTTCTCCTGGAGAGGGAGCCAATACTGTAGAGAACGGTGGTGATTTTAGTAAAGTTCTGACTGTATATGTAAGGGATCTCACGGTAGTGAGTGGATCCTAGATTGAGGAGCTTCATGTCACGTATGTCCTGACCGGAGTTCATTCATTACATATAGGGAGTATGGTGGAGAATCGGTGTTTGTGGGCGATGGTTACGCTTATAAAATTGTGGGTATTGGTACGGTGCGCATCAGGATGTTTAATGGGATCGAACAAGTCCTGGAAGATGTGAAGCATGTTCTCAAAATGAAGATGAATGTGATTTCTCTTAGTGCACTCGAGGCGAAAGGGTGCATATTTATCGGCCGCAATCGTTGTTGTGAAGTAATAAATGGGGTACTCGTGTGTATGAAGGCATAGAGGTGTGGCCATCTTTACATGTTGATCGAGAGCACAATTCACGATGGAGCTACGTGAAAGGCAACGAGATTCACAGTTGCTCATATGTGGCAAGTGCCTAAGGGCCACATGAAAAGAGCAGTAAAGGGCATGAATTTGCAAGGATATGATCGATGATGGCACGAGAAGCAGTGGAGCTATGATTGAAGATGAGATGACGTTGCAAGGATAGTGTTGATTCGTCGTTTGAAGCCTCGGTGGAGATTATTAGAGTAGCCTTCAAACTGTGCACGTGTTGGGTGCTCAGATCGGTCTAGCTGTGTAACTCAGATGCACGTGGAGGCCGCTAGACAAGTTTGTGTGCCCAGACCGGTCGGCCGACCGGTTTGCAGAGGGCTCCGACCGGTCGGCAGTGAGGCAGTGACAGCGTGGATCTCCCTGGACTGTTTTGTGCGCTGGCCGATTGGTCGACTGTGTGCGCTACTTTCTTGCGCTGCTCGCAGTACTATGTAAGACGTTTCTAATTTCGATGTTTTACTTATTTAAGGAGTTGTAATCCGGACTTAGAAGGAATCCTAAGGTGTCCAAGGTTTCCTAATTGTGTTAGGAAGAGGGGAGAGGTGTGTGTGAGAGAGAACTTGGGGTTTTCTCTGTTTATTCCTTGCTTGTGGGCTATTAATCTCTGCAATATTCTGTTATTCATAATGGATCGTTTTATGCCGTGGTTTTTTACCCATTGAGGGGGTTTTTCCATGTAAATTTGGATTCTCTTGTGGTGAATGCTTGTGTGTGGCTTGATTGCATAGTGTTTCTTGTTTGATTTCGCATTACTCTACGCGTTCGGCTTCCGCTTCCGCTTCCATTGCTGCCGATTTTCCCAACATGTATGAGAATAAAATTTTACAACTATTTAAAATAATAAACCATATGTATCTAGTAAATGCTTATTTTTGTAAATGCTACAACTAAAATCTAAATTTTGGATATACCTGATACCTACTGTTCAAAGCTTGAGTTCATAGAAGATGTTGATGCACCTTAGGAATAAAATTTTTGCAAAGTTTATTGTTCCTTGACCTAATACATTAAACAAATAAAAGCAAATTGTGAATTGTTCTTTTTCTTTCTATGCCATTTGTTTTCTTTTTTCTTGCAAATAAAAATAATTATCATTAAAAAAACAATCAGCTGCTTAAACAAAATTTAATAAAAAATATGCAATTAACTAAAAGGAATTACAAAATTTATGGTTAACCACAATCAATCTCCAGTTTCACATTAGGAATTAAATTTGACAAATTTCTCCTAGCATTAATCTAATTTCAAATGCATGACTATCCAAATAAAAATTAAAATTAAAAAAAAAATTACAATGTAACATTCTATTACGATTCAATGTAAAAATCTTATAAATAATACAAATTGTCAAGATTTGCAACCAAATATAATAAGTATTGTGTTCTTCAAATCACAAAATCATTAACAACTTGAGACATTGCTCAAATAAAACAATGGTGTTATTTGAAAAATCAGTACATTCAATGGAAACAGGGAAGGATAAATGCCATACATTCATACGAATGTATAGAAAATAAATTGGGGGTTGAAGTTGAAACTTTACCTGTGAATATATGGATTCAAAATAAGATTTTTAGAGAAGAGATTGACATATGACCGAAGAGTGTAGGGCTTTTTTAGTTATAGGACATTAAAATTCGAAAGGAGAGAACAGATTGTTCTTGAGATTTTGAGAAAATATAAGTGAATTAGACATTGCTTTTTTTTTTTTAGTTCTTTTTTTTTTTTAGGGGAGTTGATGTTGGAGCTATGGATTTTTTTTCTTTTTTTGCTTTTTTTCTATGAGAGGAAAGAACAAAATTTCAACCCAAAAGCATTTCGCACTATTTAAGCGCGGACGACAATCTAGGTGTGGCCCATCGTGATTTGCGAGAATCCACCCAGTTCATCAGTTTTTAAGTTCATGTTAGGTCATGGACCAAAAAAATGAGGCACATCCATAACTCAAGTGGGCCGAATGACAGGAAACAGTGAGAATTGAAGTCCACCGTTGAAACATTAGTGGGGCAAAACATTATGTGGTGTGGTCCACTTATTCTTTGGATCAGACTCATATTTCGGACCGTGCCTTAGCATGATCTGGAAAAACTAATTAACAGTAAAGATTTCTCACAAACACCATAGCGGACCCCACATAGCTTCCTGTCGCATGGAGTTCCTAGCGAAGGCTTTCAAAGGAAATATGCGTAGAGGGTGATTGGGCGCGGATTTCCTGCATAACCAAAGTTGCTGCACTAGCATCTAGGTGGGGCCCTCCGAGACGTTTGTGATAAATCCAGTCATTCAATCCATTTTTAGATATTAGTTTAGAACATGCGACCAAAAATGAGGCAGATCCAAAAATCAGGTGGTCCACACGAACTGTAAAATTGGGGAAAGAAATGTCCATTGTTGAAAGTTTTTTGGGCTTCATCTTAATGTTTAGATGCCATCCTAAGATTTGGATATGCTTCATTTTTCGGGCCATGCACCAAAATGAGCTGTCAAGATGGATGGATGGTGTGGATGTAAGAACATACATCACAAGTGAGCCCCACATAACATAGGAACCAGTGGTGATTGACCACAACATAGGAAACAGTCATGATGGAATCATCTGGTAGACCATAACATAGGAAACAGTCGTGATGGAATCATCTGGTAGACCATAACATAGGAAACACTGGTGATTGACCATTAATGGGCCACGAAAGTTTTAGATGAAGATGATATTTGTTTTTTCCCTTCATCTAGGATCATGTGACCTTATCAACGGATTGGATGGTAAATAAACACTACGGAAACATGAAGGTGTGTTCTAAGAAGTTTTTAATGGTAGGATGGTCAATCACCACTGTTTCTTATGGTATGGTTTACCTGATAATTTTTTCTGCTTTGTTTTTGGGATAATGCCCTAAGATAATCTGGAAAAACGTATGGACGGAGTGGATACATAATACATACATCAAGGTGGGCCCCACAGTAACCCTACGGTAAGGGCTACACAGTTTTAGGTTAGCCCCAGGTCTCACCTAATCCGCTCTCGTCAAGAATATTCTCCGACAGAGATGATTGGGAGCGAATTAGGTGTTATCCTGGTTACACCTTAGTGGGTGGTACCCCTACCGTATGGGGCTATCTAGATGTATTTTTTGTATATCCATGCCGTCCATCTGTTTTTACGCATAATTCTAGGACCAAATCTAAAATTATAACAGCTAATTCCCTCCCGAGATGATTAGGTGTTACCCGGGTAACACCTTAGTGGGTGTTAGTTACCCTTAATGGGGCCAACCTTCCTTCATAATGTGTTGTATATCCACCACTTCTAACTGTTTCTCAAGCCCATTTTAAGACTTGATCCTATGAATTAATTAGTTCCAAATCTCAGGTGGACCACACCATATGAAACACGTACATCATGATGGGAATAGCTAGTGGCAGGTCACTAGCCCATCCACTTGCGGCTAGTGAAGTTGTGGTAGGTGCTTTGTGGCCCCACCATGATGTATGTGTTCTATCCTTGCCGTCTATCTATTTTTTAAGATCAATTTAGGGTGTGATCTAAAAAATGAGGTTGATCTAAATCTCAAGTGGATCACACCACAGGAAATAGTAGCAATTGAATGTTCACCATTAAAAACCTCCTAAAGCCCACTTTAATATTTATTTAACATCCAACCGGTTGATTACATCATATAGACCTGAATTAAGGGGAAAAAATAAATATTTGCATGATCCAAAACTTTTATGGCCCCCAATAAGTTTTAAATGGTGGGCGTTTAATCAACATGGTTTCTTTTTATGTGATGTGGTCCACTTGAGATTTGGATATATCTCATTTTTTGTTTTGTGCTATAAAATCATCTGGAAACATGGATGGACGGTGTGGATGAAACACAAACACTGTGGTGGGGCTCACAAAGCACCAACTACTTGCCATTGCATGTTAACAATTAGCCATGTACACTGAGTCGAACCAAGTCGAGCTTGGCCCTGCTTAGTAGCCCGACTTGAATCCCCCAACCCTCACACGGTACTCGACTTGACTCAGCAGCCAGCCTAAATGTCATACTTGGTCAGCAAACTGAGCGAGTTCAAGTCAAGTTTGAGCTCGATCCGAGTTCAGAGTATTTGGTTTCGAGTCGACTTAGGGTTATCAGGTTAGGGTTATTTGGTTAGGCTTATCCAGTTAGGGTTTAAAATACATATATAGATTCATATTTACACCATTATTCAAGCCATGGCAGCATCTGATTGGGTTGCTCTGGTCGACGGGATGCCCAAATTCATTGTATTGTATGAATGAGAGAGGAGAGAGAGAGAGAGAGAGAGAGAGAGAGAGAGAGAGAGAGGTGGGCACAAACCAAGCCAGCTCGAAAGCTCGGCTCGGATTGGTTCGAATGGAAGTTCAAATCAAACCAAGCCTCCGAGTCAAGCTTGTTTGAAAAAACAAACCAAGCTCAAACTAGGGCAGTACCGGCTCGGCTTGGCTCGAAGCTCGATTTGATTCAGCTTGGTTTGATTCAGCTTGTAGATTATAAGCACACTATTTCTTGTGGTGTGATCGACTTGAGCTTTGGATATGATTCCATTCTGGGATCATGTCTTAAAATGATATGTAAAACAGATGGACGGCATGGATAATACATATACATGATGACATGGATAATACATAATACATACACATGATGGCATGGATAATACATAATACATATACATGTATGCACATTGTTTCCTTGCACTTGTAAAATTATGCTTGTGTACTTTTGTTTGGAAAATACTCTTACATGTCTATTTTGAAGTTGCACTCCTTTGGAGGATGTTAAACATCATATAGTAAGATACATTTGTACTTTTTTTCCTAACCTTTTAAGTTATTTTCTAATTAAATAAACAAGAAAAAAAAGAGCCGCTGCCCGTTTGAACTCAGCCCGGCCCGGTTCAAAATTTTTGACCAAACTGATCCCGGCTCGAACCAGATATTTCTGGAGCAAACCAAACTCGGGCCGCATGGGTCGGCCCGAAACCCAAACCAAACCGATCCACAAACTGCGGTGGTACAAAAACAAGCCAAACCAAACTAGGGCTAACTCGGCTCGGCCCGGATCGTTGCCCACCTCTAGAGAGCGCTGATCGGACAAACAGCGAGTCAACGACGATCGACAAATGGACGACTAAACAAGTAGGGCTGTAAGGGTAGACGTAGTAGGAAAGGGCAGTGATGGACGTCGACCGCTGGATGATCAGTGGTGGATTGGGAGGAAAAGGGTTTGGGTTTGGGATTTGGGGGGTCGGGCATGGAGAGAAAGAGGGAGATATGAAAGTAGGATGTTTTTAAAATAGGTATTTATATCATTTATTAAAAATCGAGTTGGGCCAAGTTGAATCAAACTGAGTTAAGTCAAGTTATATTCTGAGTCGAGCAATGACCAACTCGATGCTCGACTTGAACTACTCTCAAGTTTAAAATTTTAGCTCAAATCGGCCCAAACTCAAATTCGAGTCGAGCTATTTCAAGTCGAGTTGAGCGAGTTAACAGAGCTTTTCCAGCTCGTGTACAATGGTATTAGAGTGTCACTAGCTAATCCACTTCCTCATTGGACGCAATTTGTCTAGTGACGAGTTAGTGCTCTATATGCCCCACCATCATTATTTCTTTAATCCATTCCATACATCCATTTTTTCAGATCACGGCAAATCTAATTCTGAGGTGGACCACACTATGAGAAAACAATGGCGATTGAATGTCCACCATTAAAAACTTCTTAGGTCCCACTATAATGTTTATTTGACAAAACTAAGATATGGTCCACTTGAGATTTAGATCTACCTTATTTTTGGGCTCATACTAGAAATTAATATAAAAAAATGAATGGACAGCATGAATGAAACACATACATCATGATGGGCCCACAGAAAAATGACCACTAGACATTGGCTAATGGTAGGGTCACTAGATAGTCCACTTACCAATTGGATGGGATTTGGCCAGTGAAGCTATGGCCAGTTCTATGTGGGGCCACCATGATGTATGTGTTTTATCCTCATCATGCATCCATTTTTCCATATCATTTTAGGTTTTGATAAAAAAAAACTGAGGTAGATCTAAATCTCACTTGGACCACACCATAGGAAAACAGTAGCAATTGAATCTCCACCATTAAAAACCTCATAGGGCCCATTTTAATGTCTATTTGACATCCAAGCTATTGATTAGGTCATGCAGACTTGGATGAATGAAAAAAAAATATTTGCTTGATCCAAAACTTTTGTGGCCTCGAGAATGTTTTAATGGTGGACGTTCAATAAACACTATTCTTGTGAGCCCAAAAATGAAGTATATCTAAATCTCAAGTGGACACATAGTATTCATTGAACGCCCACCGTTAAAAACTCTTTTACCTTCATCCAGGTATGTATGACCTAATCAACATGTTGGATATCGAATAAACAATATAGTGGATCTTAGGAGGTTTTTAATGGTGGACATTCAATCACTGCTATTTTCCATGGTGTGGTACACCAGAGATTTATATATGCCTCATTTTTTATATCAAGCCCTAAAATGATCTGTAAAAATTAATGGAAGGAGTGGATAAAACACATACAGCATGGTGGGTCACATAGAGCATTGACCACTAGCTACCTAGCTAGGTAGCTAGTGTCATGTAGTGGATTTCCGGCCAAAGCCTTTTGGGGGATTTCCTGCGCTGGGAACCTAAGTTATGTCACTGTAATGTTTGTTAGAAATCCACCCCTTCTATTTGTTTTGTGAGCTGAATTTAGGACATGCGTATGAAAATAAACCGGATCTAAGACTCAAGTGGGTCAAAAATTTGAGGATTGAACGTCCACAGTTGAAATATTCGTGGGGTCATAGAAGTCCTGAATCATGCTAATGTTTTTGTTTTAACTTCATCCCAGTCTAAATGACAGTATGAACGGTATGGATGGAATATAAACATTACTATGGACCGTAGGAAGGTTTCAACGGTAGGAATTTCTCTACCACCTTTCCATTTAGTGCGGCACACTTAAATCTTGGCCCGGCTCATTTTTGGTTGCATTTCTTAGAATGAGCTCACACAAGGGATGGACAGGGTTGATTTCACCGGAACTTCCGGCAAAAGGCTTTGGCAGGAAATCCATGTCCACCAAAACGCGTCCCTAGGCAGGCATGGCTTCGCTGGATCCCTGGATCCACCGAGGTGGGTGGATCCCTTACTGAGCCATCCACTGTGTGATGTGTGTGTATTACATCCATGCCGTCCATTCATTTTGAACACTCATTTTAGAGCATGATTAAAAAAATGAAGTAGATCCAAGTCTCAGGTGGACCATAATACAGTAAACAATGGTAATCAACCATTAAAAGCTTTTTGTGGGTCACAAAAGTTTTGGGTCAAGCTGATATTTGTTTAGTATCTTCATCCAGGTCTTAGTGACCTTTTCAACAGGTTGGATGGAAAATAAACATTCCAGTGGCCCCCATGAAGTTTTTTATGGTGGGGATTCAATCACTACAATCACTACTATTTCATGTGATATGTGTTAGTGCACTTTTCCGTGGCATACTAGTGCACCTTGTTTGTCAATCACTTACGTCAGTGAGTCTAGAGTCGGTTGAGCCCAATGAAGACGAAGACCGAAGACTCAAGACGGACCGGCCGCATCAAGGAAGAAGATTCAGGTAAATGAGATGCCTTGGTGCCTTAACCTTGACCAAAACCTATCCCCTTTGTATCCTTGATGACCTTGACCATATTTAGAACCCTTTAGGCATCATTGATAGGCCCTAGGTGTCCCATTTGATCAACCAAACCTTGGCCTTAAACGACAAGCTGAAGAAAGTAGGATTCAACACATTGTAGAGGGGACCCAGGCTGGTCCGACCGGTCAAGACTGGTCGGCCAGCAGCCCTGCTGGATTTACAAAGGCCAGCCGACCGGTCAAGACCGGTCGGCCTTCACAAGTGAAGGGGTACAGCAAGGTGGGCCGACCGGTCATGACCGGTCGGCCAGTTTTTGGCTCCCACGTCCAGCAAAGGACGCCGACCGGTCATGACCGGTCGGCCTATTTGGTTTGAGGCTGTCCAGCAAGAGGGTCCGACCGGTCATGACCGGTCGGCCCATGTATTTGGCCTATGCTTATGGCTTCTTTCAGTAGGGGAGTCCGACCGGTCATGACCGGTCGGGACAGGTCGGCCAGAGCCGTTTTATGGCCGTTTTCTACCCGTTTTGTGACTGTTGGAGCTGCCTTTTCTATATATATGGAGCTCCATTCTTGGGCAATTGGAGAGGTTTTTGAGAGCCCTTTACCCACACCATTTGTACATCTTTTGGGGCCTCAAAGAAGAGGGTTTCAAGTCATATCCCTTGTGTTTCAAACACAAGTGTGGGCATTCAAATGCTATCAAGAGATGACTTGATTCCTCTCTCATATCTAAGGCTGAGACACCTTTCCATATAGGTATATCCCTTCTCCTAGACCTCTAGAAGAACCTCTAGGTGAATCTCCTAGTTAGAACAACCTACATATCCCATGTAGGAGATTCACCCATCCTCCTAGCACCTTGGGCATTTCAAGGCATCGCATGCAAGGTGTTTGATCGAATGTGGCTGAGGCATTGGCGACGCAACGGCGGCACGATCGAGGGAGCAAAGGGAAGCTGATTGAAGCACGGGAGAGCGGAGATCAAGCAACCCAATCCGGCGCTAAATAAGGGGCTCATCCGATAAGTAGGTTGTCTTATTTGAGAGTCCACTTTAGAGTTTGTTTTCGAACTCGACCTAGGGACGTTAGTCGTTCCTTGGCCCGTCAGCCGGGCCTAAACTAAGTCTCCAAGGGGGAGCCTCCGACATGGGAGTAAACGTGCGAATAGGTTGAGAGTTAGCCTATGTCTAAAACTCCGAATACGGTTGAGAGGTGATCCGATAAAACCTCTGTGTAAAGGTTGAGAGGTGAACCTCATTTAAAACCTCCGATAGTGAATGCCGGTGTGCTCAAAGGGGTTGAGTACTTGAACCGGGAGTGGAGTAGACACGTAGTCGAACCACTATACATCCTTGTGTTTGTGATTGTTCTTGAGCACATTCTATCTTTGCATTGTTAGTTTAATTGCTTAATTATGAATGATTGATAGGAATGCATGTTAGCCACTTTTTAGGCATCCTCACACAAGATGTACCTTCACTACTTGTGTAGACTTGAGCTCATAGATCCACTCTCATAAGTCTACACAAGATGCATAGGCTAGAAGTTTAAATAGTTGTATCATTTTCTTACCTATGCATGCTTAGACTAGGATTATTTATTGCTTATACTTTTGCTAGTCTTGTGATTGGACCCACCTAGGCTTGGAAGCCTAAGTGTTCTTGCTTACTTTATTATATTTGTTGAATTGTGTAAGTAGGCGAAAAGAGTTTCAAAAAGGTCCATATCACCCCCTCTAAGTCCATAGACATATCTCCGAGTATCTCTACAAGCGGTAAAACCGCAATTTCAATATGGTCCACCTAAGATTTGGATCTGCTTCATTTTTGGGATAAATGCCCTAAAATGAGCTTTCAAAAAGCATGGACGGTGTAGATGTAAGGTACATACATTATAGGGCCCCACAGTTGGGGATCCACCCAAACTGTGCCCTCCGTAGGCGGGAGCCGATTAGGTGAGACCCCGTATCCACCGAGGTGGGTGGGACCCCTGACGGTGGGGCTCACAGTAATGTATGTGTCTTAAATCCACACCATCCAACCATTTTGAAAGATCATTTTAGGGTGTGATACAAACAATGAAGCTAACTGAAATCTTAGGTGGACCACGCCATAAAAAAAGGTTTTTAATGGTCATTGACCATTGTTTCCTTTGGTGTGGTCCATATGAAATTCGAATCTGGCTCAGTTTTGTAATCATGGCTAAAATAAGCATTAAAAATAGATGAGCGAAGTGGATGTACAATGTATACATCTAGGTGGGCCCTTAATGTTTGGGCCTCACCAACATCGCTTGTTCGGGTCGCAACGAGGTTGTGCTAGTCCGTTACCAAGGAAAAACTATTATTTTAGAGGCGTGGATCTTTGTGGGCCAATCATGATTATTATTTTAGATCAATAACACCCATCTATGTTCATATATCATTTTAATGCATAAGCAAAAAAAAGTAGACATTCGCAGGTTTGGTAGATCACACAATAATGGCCCGTTTGGCACCATGGATTTGAGGAGAAGTGAGGAGAAGTGGATTCCATGATATGAATTCTCACCGATTCCACTTCTTATCAATTCCAAATTTTCTGTTTGGCAGCGAAGATTTGAGAGAAATCAAACATGAAGGAATGGACGGTGTAAATTTTAATCCCACCGTATGCCTACTGTATTGCCTCGATTTTTAAATCCATGCCATTCATCCATTTTTACATATCATTTTATGCCAAGATCCAAAAAATAAAGCAAATCCACATCTAAAGTGGACCATAAAACAAGAAAAAATGGAGAGTGAGACCTTTATGATGCACAAAAGTCTTCGATTAAACTGAAATTTGTGTGGTCCCTTCATCCCGGTCCTTGTGACCTTATCAACAAGTTGGATGGAAAATGTACATCATGTTGGATCCCATAGTTAGGGACACATTATGGTGGGTCCCACGTTGGGAAGGATTTCTCCTCAAATCCCACCTTTTTTTGAGGATTTGAAAAAGGGCTAAAAGTGCCTTTTTGAGTTCTCCTGGATTCCACTCAAATCCACTTCTCTTCAAATCCATGGTGCCAAACATAATAAAGCAACCAGTTTCTCCTCCTTTCCCTCACTTTCTCCTGGAATCCAGGGTGCCAAACGGGCCATAAGAGGTAACAGTGGTAATTGTGGGCTTGCCGTTAAGATATCTTAAGGCCATGGAAGGGTTGGATCAACTTGATATTTGTGTTTTCCTTTCATCTAGGTCTGTCTGAAGAGATGAACATCCTAGATGGAAAAAAAAAAGGTGATGGGGCACTAGGAAGGTTTCAACAGTGGTGGGAGTTCAATACCGACTACCTTTTATAGTGTTCTATGGTGTGGTCCACATGAGCTCTAGATCGGCTTCATTTTTTAGACGGTGGCTTAGAATGATCTATAAAAATGATTGGACGTTAACGATCTAACACATACATCATAGTGGGCCCACAGACTATGCACTCCTGTAAAATCAAATTTGAATTAGGGGTATTTCGTATAAGCAATGAGTAAATACGTATAAAATTGTAAATGTATTTCTACTTTTTTTTTCTTTTTTAAATTTATTGATGATGACAGCTGACATCGGCTCCTATGACGTGGATGAATAAGAATGGACAGCGCTGGATTCTTCTATGCCACCAACATAGACGATCCGCACTCATATTTCAAATCCTCATTCATTTCGTGATATTAGATGAGGAATCATTTTCCTTATCTCTTTTCTTGACCAGTAGTAGGAATAAAGTAACGTCACTTTTAGATTTCAATTTAGTCTCTTGGAGAAAAATTGAAATCTTAAATGTTGCATTTGCACTTTCCCATCGTGTTAGGAAATCCTTTGATTAATCATGAAATTTTAGGATTAGTTATTGAATTGTCTAAACATAGACACCAAATCATTTATATACACGAGTGCTTTGATTTAATTTATAAAATGCATGATATACTCGAAATATGATTCCATGTTTATAATGTTCATATAACTGCTTTATTTAGATTTGTATTCAGATTGGACAATAGATAAGTGATGCATGGTTGGTATGCCGCTTCGCTGTATCGGTTAGGTGAGCATGTTTGATTTACGATAGATTTTTAATGTCTAGAGTTGTGCAAGATCGTGGACATATGATTTTATGTACACGCCTCACTGTACTGGTTAGGTGAGCATGGTTGATATATGACAGGTTCCTAACGTCTAGAGGCATGCGAGTTCATTGACGTTTATCAGTTTAAATTTATCATAGATTCATCATAGCACGTATGACATCATGATAATCATACTTCACTTATTAACTTTTTGTAAGGTATCTAATCTATAACATTACTTTGTCAATATATTGACAACTCTATCTAATATTGAATATGATCGTAACGTATATCAACTGAAACTTTTCCTGTGATAAATATGATCTCACTGGGCTTTTAGCTCACCCAAATTATAATAATTCTTACAGGATTTTAAGAGGAAGAAGCAGTGGCAGAGGCCAAGTATCTTAGATGCAATTACTTCTACTAAAAACGACAACTGTAGTTTAGGTTGAATTATTTTTCTGTTGAAATTGATGTCACAAGCCAATAGTGGTATTTTCTCCTTTAATAGAAAGTTAGAAGAAGTAAATTAGTTAGTTTTGAATTTTAAAATTTTAAATTTAAATCGGAGTTAAATTATTAACTAATGAAGTACCATTTGAGTTTAGTTTAAATATGTGATGCGTGGAATTGAATATCGAAGACTGTTTGCTCAAATTTCAATTCAAACTCGAGAATTTCAAGATCAAGGTCATCGTGCTTGGGTTTCGAATTTCAAGACGTGACATACTTAATTTCGGTTTATGTCTTGCCCCTACACCGCACAGGAGTGTGAGTGTACCATGAACAAATGATCCAGGTTTGGACCTTTGGTTGCTCACATTGGTGGATCAAGATTAAGTCAACAGTTTTAGAACCCATTAGCCTGAACCGCGATCGTGAGATCAGAATTTAATAATGCATAAAAGATGATTAATCTTTAGACCTGAAGACATGTAAGGGTTACGATCTTGATTGGTCGGCTTTGACTCTTCGTATAAGGTACATGCAAGGGCCAATAAAGTGAATATAGTTGGGTACTTCTATCAGGACCCGTTAATTCTTACACGGTCCAATAAGAGATCCACTGGTTTGTTTTGGAACATGCTTATGACTTTACTCTGGATAGATTAAGGATTCATCAAGTGATTTTTTTTTGCTGAGCCCAACACTCTAATTATTTTAATTGCCTCTTCAAAGGTTTTTAATCGTTGATGTTTTATTTCAACTGTTAAAATTACTTTGGTTGCACTTGATGATAGCCTATGGTTCAGATCTAATAACTTTATTCCAGCAGTTAAAATTGCTTTGGTTGCAGTTGATGATGACTTGATGGTTTAGATATGATGATCCACTTCTAAGTGGCATGAAATACGGTCATTAGTGGATGGGTATGGTAGTGGATGGATTGGATCGTGAGTATATGCATGAGGTAGATCGACATACTTCCCTCACAATAGGTTGGAAAGTTGTGTGTAAGGTGGTGGAGTACTATAATGGTATTCTCCTGAATGGGAGAAAATGAGAGAAAGAGAGTGCAGAAAGAGAAAATGAAGGAGATCTCTATCATTTTTTCCATATCCTCTCCATCTCTGCATGGTCCATCGTAATTGATGGTTGTGAAATTCCTTAGTACTTATTAGAGAAAATTCCGTGGGCTATTTGTATTTGAGTCAGTGCCCTGAAAAACCATCCATACTCTAATCCACTAGTGTAATGCGTTGAAATTCAAAATTTGAGATGGTGACCTGATCCTGAGTTATAGGGTGTGAATTAATTAATTTTCATGCTTTCATTCTTTCAATTTACATTCAAATCATCATTCATCCAAACCACACCCTAATTATGTCATCCGATTATGAATAAGTAAAATTTAGATTTGAAATTTAAACTTCAAGAATTCACAACTCAAAATACTTTCTAACACAACTCTCTACTTGTTGCGCAGCATGCCAACAACGCCGGTTAACCGATATCCAATCTTCGGTCTCACCCATAAACGATAATCAAGAATAAATATAATCTAGAAGTAGAATCCAAGCAAACCAACAAATTACAAGATAGATTTTACGTGGAAAAACCTCAAACAAAGGTAAAAAAACCACGGTGTAAACTTTCACTATGAAGAAGACAAAAAAGTTATAAGCAATACACTTACCTTATCTGATGCTCCCATGCACAGAGATGACCCTTTTTGCTAACCTCTTGCCTCTTTCTCACCTTGAACATATAAAAGCCCTAATCCCATTCCTTAATCCCGGATTACAATCCTTTTTATAGTAAAATCCGAAATTAGAACACAAAATAGGAAACCCCGCACTTCAAGTCACGGCCGGTCGGGCGCTCGGTTAGGCTTGGTCGGGCGCCCGCCCAAATAGAAAAACATCTAACGAGCTACAGGCCAAATTAGCCGATTATCGGGCGCCCGGTCCACTTGATTGTTAGGCGCCCGGCTGTTCATAGAACGGTCTAGAGACATCTGTCTCTAATTTATGAATATCGGACGCCCGATCCATAGACTGTCCGGGCGCCCGACCATCCCTTGGTGTGATTGGCTCTACACCTCAACAATCTCCCACTTGGAAATACATCATCATAGTCCTTCGTCTTTTACAACCGGAGTGCACCACCTCCCCGTCTTCAAGCCTGAAGACTAATCAAAGCTGAACAGAGCTTCAGCTTCTCCCGTGTGATCGCTTTGGTCAATATATCCGCAGGGTTCTCACTTGTATGTATCTTCTCCATAGCAATCGATCCATCTTTCAGTAATGAACGTATGAAGTGATATTTGATGTCAATATACTTGGTCCTTGAATAAAAGGCCGAATTCTTGGCCAAGTGTATTATACTCTGACTGTCATTATACAACTTGTAATCTGTTTGCTTTTTTCCCAACTCTTTCATAAAACCTTGCATCCACATCACCTATTTGCACGCTTCTGTAGCTGCAATATACTCTGCTTTTGTTGTACTTGATGGACATTATCTTCTGTAACGGAGAGACCCAACTGACTACAACACTACCTAGGGTAAAGACATACCCTGTTGTGCTCTTTCTGTTGTCAATATCCATTGCCAAATCCGAATCAACGTAGCCTTGTAGGTCGATTTTCGATCCTCTATAACACAACCTTACATCCACAGTAGATCCACTTCACAGTTTCCCAATTGTTCCTTCCCAGGGTTGTTCATGAACCTGCTAACAACTCCCACTGCTTGAGAAATATCTGGCCTCGTGCTAACCATAGCATACATGAGGCTCCCTATAACTGATGCGTATGAGACTTTAGCCATGTAGTCCTCTTCCTCCTGCGTCTTAGCTCCTTGTTCCTTAGAAAACTTGAAATGGCTGGCTAATGGAGTGCTAACCGGTAGCACCTCCCATGCTGAATCGATCAAATACCTTAGCTATGTACTCTGCTTGTGACAAAACTAGCTTCTTGTTTTTTCCTGTCACGCTTTATCCTCATGCCTAGGATTTGTTTTGCAGCTCCTAAATCCTTCATGGCAAACTCTCTAGACAATTGTCTTTTGAGATCTGAGATGTCCTTCATGCTTGATCCAGCTACAAGCATATCATTACGTACAGAAGAAGGATGATGTACGACATATCAAACTTCTTCAAGTAGCAACAGTGGTCTGCATGACATCTCCTGAACTCGTTTCTTGTCATGAAACTGTCGAACTTCTTGTACCACTGCCTCGGGCCTGCTTCAAGCCATATATACTATTTTTCAGTCTACACACCTTATTCTCCTTTCCTGGTGCCATGTATCCTGTCGGCTGATGCATATATATCTCTTCTTCAAGGTCCTCATGAAGAAAGACTGTCTTAACATCTAGCTGCTTTAGATGTAAGTCCTCCGTAGTCACTATATTCAAGACCATGCGAATCGTAAACATCTTCACCACTGGTGAAAATATTTCAGTGAAGTTGATGCTTGCTTTTTGTTTGAAACCTTTAACAACCTAGTCTGACCTTGTATCGCTTCGAACCATCATGCTCCTCCTTCAATCTGTAAACCCACTTATTATGAAGAGCTTTCTTACCCTTAGGTAGAGTGACTAGCTCCCACGTACGATTGGACTCAAGAGAGTCTATCTCATCATCCATGGCCCGCTCCCACTTAACCCGCATATCTGACCGTAATGCCTCTTCAAAACATTCTGGTTCACCATTATCTGTCAGTAGTAGATAATGTAAGGAGGGTGAGTATCGAACCTTGGGTCTCCTCTCCCGAGTAGACCTCCTCACAACCGGTGTCTGCGGTTCTGCCTCATCATGTTCCTGTGCATGCTCATCCTGTGGCATTGTAACACCTATGTCCGGTAACTCTTCCAACTCTACAAATTCTTTCTCATCGGTCTTATTCTACTTTTGCTGCAAAATGTCCTTATACATCACTTTTTCATTGAAGATTACGTCCTTACTTCTGATTATTTTTCGGTTCTCTGTATCCCAAAATTGGTACCCAAAATTATGCTGTAGGTAGCCTATAAACGTGCACCTCCTGGACTTTGCATCCAGCTTGTTTCTGTGCTCTGCATCAATGTGAACATATGAAGTGTAACTGAACACTTTTAGATGTGCAAGGTTCAGTTCTTTCCCAGTCTACGTTTCTTCTAGTAACCCACCATCCAATGGTGTTGATGGACTTTTATTGATGAGATATACGGCAGTATTCCCAGCATCTGCCCAAAAGGTCTTAGCCTCATGCTCCTGGTGCGCTTAAGGATAGTTCTAGTTAATGCGCTCCACCACATCGTTCTGCTGTGGTGTCCCTGGAATCGTTTTCTAATGTTTGATTCCATGTGCTGCACAATACTTCTCAAATCTCTTATCACAGTACTCTCCCCCATTATCGGATCTGAGACATTTTACTGTTTTTCCTGTCTCATTTTCTACCATACACTTCCACTTGTTAAATACATCGAATACCTCATATTTATGTTTTAAGAAATAGACCCACAGTTTTCTACTAGCACCATCAATAAAAGAGACAAAATAATGTGATCCACCAAGAGATGATACCTATGCCGGTCCTCACACATCAGTGTGTACAAGCTCCAATAGATGTGTCTTTGGAGCGCGTCCTGTCTTCTTGAAGCTTACTCTTTTCTGCTTACCATACACGCAGTCCTCGCAGAATTCTAGTTCGATAAACTTCAACATTGGTAGCTTCTCCTTTGACAATAGTACTTTCATCCATTTCTCACTCATATGTCTCAACATCTGATGCCATAACTGCCCGTTTACTCCAGTTGATGCGATTGCGAGTGAACTGTATGATCTGGAAGTCACGTATAAAGTACCTTTCTTCTTGCCTCGAGATATCACCAAGGCACCTTTTGTGACCTTCCAGGAGTCACTTGTGAATGTCGTCACATATCCGGTATCGGCCAACTGCCCCAGTGAGATCAAGTTCCATCTCAAACTTGGTACATGTCTAACATCCTTCAACTTCAAGACCGTTCCGTCTTTTTTACTTGTGTGAATGTCTCCCTTGCCAACAATACTGCACGGCTCATCATCACCCAGGTAGACTCTCCCGAAGTCACCTGACACATAATCACGAAGAACTTCCTTAGACGAAGTGGAATGAAACGAAGCACCCGAGTTTATAACCCAAGACTCATTCCTGTGTATTAAGAGACAAGATCAACGCCTTTGTGTTACTCTCCTCAAATAGATTCACTGAATCCTTCCCACCTTGAGAGTTTCTTTCTTATTTCTTAAGCAGCCCTGCAATTACGCTTTATATGCCCCTTCTTCCCTACAATGCCAACACCCTGTCCTTGTCTTTCGGTCCCTTTGACTTATTTCTTAACTTAGAATGTCCGTGTTTATTGTCACCTTTTTTCGAAGATCTTCCTCTTCCTTCAACGTTTAAAGCATTCTTTAAGTCCCCTGAAACTCTCAATGCTTTCCTTCTAGATTCTTCGCTGAGAATTAGACTGGACATATTATTGAATTTCAACTTCGTCATTCTTGAGGAATTGCTCATGGCAATCACCAAACCATCCCAACTGTCTGGCAAACTGGATAAGATCAATAGTATACTGACCTTGTCATCAAAAGTGATGCCAACGGATTCTAATTGGCTCATGACTGTATTGAACTCGTTTAGATGTTCAGCCACGCCCCCACCATCTGACATCTTCATGTTGAATAGACGTTTCATAAGATGAACCTTGTTGGAAGCCGAGGGTTTCTTATACATCGTAGCCAAAGCTTGCATTAATTTTTTTGTGGTCTTTACTTTGGATATATTAAAGGCGACGCTCTTAGACAAAGAGAGTAGGATCGTTTCTAAAAGCCTTCTGATCCACTAAAGTCCATTCATCATCTGTTATCTTCTCTGGTTTCTTCTCTTTTCCTTCTAGAGGAATATAGAGGTTCTTCTGATATAGATTATCCTCCATCTGCATCTTCTAGAAGGTAAAGTTTGAACCATCAAACTTCTCAATTCTAGTTTTCACTTCTTCTGTTATCGCTCCCACTTGAACTAAACCAATAGCTTTGATACAGTTGTTGCGCAGCATGCCAACAACATCGGTGAACCGAGATCCAATCTCCAGTCTCACCCACAAACGATAAACATGAAGAAATATAATCTAAAAGTAGAATCTAAGCAAACCAACAAACCACAAGACATATTTTATGTGGAAAAACCCCAAATAAGGGTAAAAAGCCACGGTGCAAACTTCCACTATGAAGAAGACAAAGTTATGAGCAATGCACTTACCTTATCCGATGCTTTTATGCATAGAGATGGCCCTTTTTGCTAACCTCTCGCCTCTTTCTCACCTTGAACGTATAGAAACCCTATTCTCATTCCTTAATCCCGGATTACAATCCTTTTTATAGTAAAACCCAAAATTAGAACACAAAATAGGAAACCCCGCACTTCAAGTCGCGGCCGGTCGAGCGCCCGCCCAAACAGAAAAATGTCCAGCGAGCTATAGGCCAAATCAGCCGATTATCGGGCGCCCGGTCCACTTGACCGTTAGGCGCTTGGCTGTTGATAGAATAGTCCAGAGACATCTGTCTCTAATTTGTGAATATTGGGCGCTCGGTCCACAGACCGTCCGGGCGCCCGACCATCCCTTGGTGTGATTGGCTCCACATCTCAACACTACTTAGATCTTATTATGAGCTTTCAAATAAAAAGATAAAGATCTAAAACTAAATTCTAATGAAAGTAGTTGTCTAGTTAGTGTACAAGTGGATATGATAATCTCATAGTCAATTTAGCATGATTGGGTGGTTTAAAATCGAAGTGGACAATTGAATATCTTTAGCTAATGATGATGAGTTATTTAAACGATTGATTTGATGACTGATCATGTTTACTAGTATATATGAGGGTTCAAAATTCATTAAAATGTGTATGTGGGTGTAAGGATGTGTATATACACTTTCATCTATATAACTAAGAGAATTCGGTTAGCAAAAAATATGTGTGAAAGTGCACTCGTATTCCTACCCATGCATGAATTTTTTTGGGTTATTACAACTAGTTATGTGGATGTATTCGGGTGGATGTTAGTTGTTGATCATGGTGCCAATGGGTTCTATATTGGAGATGTGATATGCCATGGAAATATTTATTGACATTCTCATCTTATGTTTATTAGATTTGTTGAGGAGTGATTTGTCTGTAGTCCTTGGAAACTTGGGATTAGACATGATGGTCATTGACCTGGAGAGTTATGGTCCATGGATCTTAGTACCCTGTTAGACCATAACCATCACAGGCACGTGAGACACACCTGTGGACATTAATTTGTGAGATGTAAGATCATCTTGTGCGAAGGGACTGACTTGAGTAACGATGGACATTCTCAACCATCAGGAGCTAACTTGGTATCGGTTCATGCCTTACCATTTCCTTGCACAAGAGTGTGGATGTGCTATGAATAAAGGATTCATGTTTGAACATTTGGCTCATTAGCTTAGGCTGTAATCGTGAGATCAGGACTTCATAATGCACGAAAGATGATTTGATCCTTAGACCTAAAAACGTGTAAGGGTTATGATCTTGACTGGTCGTCTTTGGTTCTTCCTATGAAGTCCATGCAAGAACTAATAAATTAGACATAGCTGGGTACTTTTATGAAGAGTCGTTGATTTTTACATGGCCAACATAGGATCTACTAGTTTGCTTTGGAACATTTTTAGCGTTTCGATGTGGATAGTTCAGGGACTTATCAAGTAGTTTTTTCGCTGACCCAACACTCATAATGTTTTAATCAGTTTTTTAAAGGTTTTTAACTATTAAAGTTTCGTTTTAATCATTAAAGTTATTTTAATTGAACTTAATGATAACCCGATGACCCAAACATAACGGTCCACTTTTAATTGTCATGGAATATAATTATTAGTGGATATGTTGTGGTAGTGGAGAGATTGAATTATGAGTATATACATGAATGAGGCAGATTGACAGGCTTCCTTCATAGTAAGTTACACTGAACTCAAAATGAGGGTACTTGGTCGTTTTAAGCAATCAAGGATCTTTTGATGTTGGACCCCACCAGTCATCATCCAAAGCACAAATCAAAATGGTCACTTTCGTCAAATTCATAAAGAAACATGGACCTCAAATGGCCAGATGTTGACACCTCATCAATGGCCCAGAAGGTGGCCCACTGTCCTCAAAAGGTTTGCAGTTTCACGTTGCCCAAAAGAAGAGTCAAATGAAACAAACGGCAAAAATTATGTAGCACTCGTCTATCATTCCTTGCCATGCCCAAGTATGTTTGCAAATGAGCCAGGCCGGCCAGCCAGCGGCGGGCCTGTCCTTATTTGAACGGTAGGGCCCCCATTTTCAGATCCGATAACTAACCGAGCCGGACCCAGATCTAGGCCTGCTGAAATGCCCAGTAGGATGACCTGGTCCAGCTTTACATAATAAAAAGTCTGTCTTAGCTTTTTGGGTTCTTTGCCACTGGGCCAGAGTAGCCTTTGATTAGTCAATCTCTCTCTTGTTGAAAGGTTTGTTAATTGCACATGAGGGTAGAACGGTTCACCTCTACAGGTGCCATACCAGCATGTGGAATGTAGGTCTTGAGATCAAATCCATCCATCAGATGGTCCAACCATGTTTTTCCTAAAATCAATCTGGTCCACTCAGAACTCCAGCCCTGACATTCGAACAGTTGGATGACTTAGCAGGCCACCCTGCAGGAAACATTGGGTATTCAACACTCACCATTGAAAACTAGTTGGGAAAATTTGTTTTTCTTATGCATGTTTACCCAACATGAACTTTCTCACCTAAGCAATTCTCAAGAAGCAATTCCAGAGAACCGTCCCTTGAGAATCAATTCTGGAGCAACTGCAAACATGCCCTTAATGTAACAGTATAAATGAGATAGGAATAGGATTCAGTGCTGCAAATGATCTCAGCCATCAAGCAATTCAACATCCATGCCACATCCAGACTTTTCATTTGTTGGGTCCCATTGTCGAATGAGGCACACACCTAAACTGCTGAGAAGGTGATCAGGAAATAGTCCCGCCAACAGTCAGTGTTCAATGCACAAAATCCCTTCAATTTGAGGGCTATGATCATCTGACTGGTATGATTTTCAGCGCAAAATAGATGAATGATGTGGTTTTCATACATGCATTCATTCAGGAACAAGAAGAGGAAGGATTGCTATGCACTGATAATTACATCAGATAGACTTACTAACTTCTTCACATCCTACGTTATTCAAATATACACAGGGGAACCAAAAAGAAAAAAAAGAAAAAAGAATAACAACAATAATAATAAGGTAAAAAAAGAAAAGAAAACCCTCTAATCTTCTCTAATTCAAGATATATTATATATTGTTACAACAAAAGAGAACTATAGCAAACACATATTTTATACAAGTTGCTCCACCATCTAGCCTGCCCAAACTGCCCCTGTTCCTGTCGCACCTGATCAGGTTGTAAGATTAATACATTGTGAAAAGGAAGAGGAATGATATGATGTGGGAGGTTAGCTAGGCCCACATGCGTGTCATGTCCATCAGGCGGGTCCCACCAAATATGAGGTCGATCCACTGATTGGGTGGGCTGCAAAGTCATAATCAAGTCGCTGGCCAGAAAAGGGAAGAAAAGAAAACTTGGCCATGTTTTATTGTTTTTAAAGCTGTGGCCCACCTGATAAGTGGTGTGGCCTGATTTCTGGGCAGATCATTTACATGGCAGGATCCACACTGATGAATGAATTGTATCTGCCACATTGATGCAAGTGGTGGGCCTAGTTGTGTGTAAGGGGCTGCTTTGCATATGCATGGCAGCTTAGCAAACCTTGTGGTAAGATTTTGAAATTTTTACAAAAGATTACCACATTATTTTGGAATTTACATTCCAGTACCTTCTATTAATTTTTTTTATTATTAAGCTAACTAGTTTTTTTTTTTTTTTTTTTTTTGTACCTACTAATAGATTCTCTAATGGAGGTTAGATTAAATAGCTTATATCTTTCTAATGACGAAAATGCACTCCCAATTTCTCAGCACTTTGATCACTAAATTTCTTTGAAAGCAGCGTGACATGTTTGGTGATCCAACAAACAGTGTATCTGTGCATATTTTTATACTTTTAAGCACAAAACCAAATGATTTGAGAGCATTTTTGTCATTTAAAAAATAAGTTGGTTAATTCAATTGCCCTTGGAGAAAATCTAATGGAAGGTACCCAAATGAAATTTATCTAAACTAATGAGTATTTTAATCAAAAGCTTTTTACAAAAGCTACCAGGATGTAAATCCCAAAATAATGAGGTGGTCTTTCGTAAGAATCCCTAAGATTTATCTGGTCAGGAGAACAAAAGAGAAGCCCTTTCACTGGCTCGATATGGCAGGTCCTGCTGATACCAACAAAAAACATTGTGAGATAACTCCTCGCTGAAGGAGCCAATCAAAGGGCTTCTTCCATTTGCTTTTTTCTCGTTAGACAACCTGATTATATCATTCTCAAAATAAAGAGAACTAAAATCTCCCTCTTTGAGGGTTTCTTTAATAAATTTGTTATCTTTCAAAAAAAAGAGAACTAAAATCAACATGCTATAAACAAGGAATTATGTGATCCTTGGTTTGAGGACATGGAATATTGTAATGCAATGAGTTTGTACAAGTGGGCCCATTTCCACTGACCTAAACAATAGGTCAAAAACCCAAACTGGTTTGTCAACTTGAAGACTACAAGTGGCATGCCATGAGCTGACAGTAAGCAACGGTAGCCAAGCAATGGTTGCTAACCATGCCATTAGCTGGCAGTAAGCAATGGCAGCCAACTTAAGCAATGTCACAGACGCTAGTAGAACGTTACCCCAGGGCTCCCTCTTGGAGGGGAAGGCTCTATGGCCTACGGACCTAAGCGACTCCGGAAAAGAACTGCCGTTCTTGTTCCTCTCTTGCTTCACCAATCAGTATAGAAAGGTGATGATGTTATAATGATTTAAGGAGAACACCTTTCCTAATAGCTGCTTTAATCATTTTATCGGAATAGCAATCTTCTCGTAGTAAGAAATAATTGAAACTGTAGATCTCACCTCCTTGCCCTTGTTCCTATGGACACAGGGAGTTTCAGGTCCGGCAATGTTGGACATAATCCCTTTGCTGTAGCTAGGCTCCTTCCTATGTTGGCGGGCAGCGAGGCTGGTTTGAGCATGGTGATCTGTGACCATCCTGGGGAAGATGTTTTTTGTTGTATCTGTGGAAGTGATCTTGTCACTGTGGCAGATCTGGTTGGGCTACGTAGTTTACTCTCCTTGGATCAATAGGAATCTGGGAAAGGTCGCTAGAGCAATTGGAGCAAGCATGGATGAAGAGGAAGAACATTCTCAGGAGATTCTCCTCAAAATGGAAGGAAGCAGGAAAAGCCGCGCAACTTATGTCAAGTTGACCGGGAAGAAGCAGAAGGGATTTCGAGA
The DNA here is from genome assembly GCA_003013855.2 of Liriodendron chinense. NCBI lineage: Eukaryota > Viridiplantae > Streptophyta > Magnoliopsida > Magnoliales > Magnoliaceae > Liriodendron > Liriodendron chinense. The sequence goes on along the minus strand of ML058387.1, from coordinate 6,834,898 downwards.
ACTCTAGAATCTGAAGTCAAGCATAAACTATGACAACAAACAGGGCAGGTCAGACAACACTGGGGAAAGGGACCAGCTAACCATTTATATCAAATAGTGATTGTTTCCTAAAAAGCTGGCTGTTAAATAATTGGTGCGGTCCAATAAGGCTGTTCTGATGTTGCCATGCGTGGCATGGTTCATGATAGTAGTGGCTCGGTGTTGCTTGATTTCATGGGTCCTCTTGGTGTCATTGATTCCAATTTCACAAGGGCTGTCACCTTGCAGCAGGTCATCAAGCCAGTTATGGAATTTAATTTTCTCTGGGTAATTATTGAAGGGGAAACTAGGAACGTTATTGCTTGGGCTATCTTGTTCGTGGAGGGGGGCTGATGCAGTTGGCAAGGCTTTGGAAATGTGTGGCAAACATGCCATATCATTCTCCCATGTTTTGATGGTTCTTGGATCCCATTTATTGGATCCGAAATTAGGTTGGCTTCAGCTGTCACCTTTTGGAACTGGTTAAAATTGGGTCTGGTTCATGTGAGGGATGTGGTTAAAGTCTAGTTGGGTCCGCATCTGGTCTAGTTAGTTTTAGTAGTAAAATTATTTGCTTAATATATATTGATTATTCTAGCAAAATAAATGAGGTTTCCTATGCCACACATGAGTAAGAGAGCCTTTTTACACACCATGAGCATCTCAAAGCAGCATATGTGTGTGAGATTTAATCCATCCAGCGGCTAGGGCTGACCACACAAGCAATTATTTGTTTGTCCCGAACCCAACTCGAAACCTAGATCCAAAGATCCGATTGATACCCAACAGGTGGTCCGAGTCTCCAGGATCACGACCCAAACTTGAAAGGACAAAACCCAGCAAGGCCTGTAGTTAGCGTAACTATGATAGGACCTGACTCGAACCCAACACATTGACAACCCTATACCCAGACCACCAAGCTTTCCTTGCTTGGCAAATGGTAGCAGCAACTGGAGTCAGGGAAGGAGTCCCTGCTTAGGAGTATTCTAGTCTACAAGTATGGTGTTGATGGAAATGACTGGGATGTACAAGTAGCATCCTGAAAGGATCCCTTTGACACAGCAATGTTGCCTTTGTAATTTTCACTTTAGAGTTAGGCATGGTGCTAAAATATGCTTCTGGCAAGACCTGGTGCGGTGAATCCCCACTATGTGAGCAGTTCCAGCGTATCTATGCGGTGACTGTTCATCAAGAAGTGTGGGTCAACCAGACTTTCAGCAGATTCGGAGAAAGGTGGTATGGGGCCCTTGCTTCCATTGTAATTTGAAAGATGAAGAAATTCAAAGTATGTCCAAGAAGTTGGGTTTGTTGGATGGCATTTTCATCCTGATGAATGAATTGTACGTGAGAATTGGGAACCTGAGCAGAAAGGTGTGTTCTTCATTAAGTCTCTGTCAGCCTCACCAATGGATGGGGAGTGGGGGAGCAAAGTTCTTTTCCCTTTTCCAAGATTTGGTCCGCAATAGTTTGGATGGAAGTATGTTGTTTTATATGGATAACAAGCCTGTATAAAATCCTCACCATTGATCATCTCAAGCAGAGCAGGAAGGTGCTGCCTAACCAGTGTTTGATGTGCTACTCAAGTTGATTCACTGTCACACTGTCACTAAGGTTTGGTCTTCAGTTCTACCCAAACTATGAATGCAGATTCCATTTAGAATTTGATTGGGAGCTGGGCGTTTATCGCATGGGGCCAAGTTGTCCATATGTTGCGGCAAAATAGTAGTATTTGTTAGTGCACTTTTCTGTGGCATACTAGTGCACCTTAATTGTCAATTATTGAGGTCAGTGAGTCTAGTGTCGGTTGAGCTTAAAGAAGACGAAGACCGAAGACTCAAGTGGACCTGCTGCTTCAAGGAAGAAGAAATGGGTAAAAGAGATGCCTTGGTGAAGCCTTTAACCTTGAACCTAAACTAAAACCCAAACCTCTAGATGACTTAACCCATTTGGCATATCATTAGTCATCTTAGAATGGCCTTAGGTTTCCCAAAAGATCACCCAAAGAATGACTCAAGAGGTTCTTGAGTGACTGTGAAAATGCACAAGGAACAACCATCTCAAAAGGTCTGATGACCTGTCTGAAGACTAACATTACCGGTCGGGACAGGTCGGACTGACCTCTGCAAAGACAAGAAGCTCTATCTAAAACAGGCCTTTGGCCGACCGATCGGGACTAGCCGTTTTTTGCCCGTTTTGTATCCGTTTGAACCTTTTCTATAAAACGGCTTGGGTCGAATTTGAGGGTAAGTAGAGGGATTTTGAGGAGATTGAGGCCATCATTGTTGGAGACCATTAGAGGCTCAAAATCCTAACCCTAGCAAGGCATCTTTCTTGTGATTTAACACAAGAATGGAGCATTCCAAGCTCATAAAGAAGATGTCATTCCCCCTCTCTTGATCTTTTGAGTTTGGATCAAACTTAATAGTTATATTTCTATCCAAAGCTCTATGATGAGATCCTTGTAGCTGAGATACTCTACGCAACCCATTCCCATTAGTTGTAGAGATATCAAACCTACCCTCCTATCACCTTGGGCATCTCAAGAGCAACATATGCAAAGTGATTGATCAAGTATAGCTGAGGCATTGACAACGTAGCGGCAACACGATCGGGGAACAAATAGGAGCTGATTGAAGCACGGGAGAGTGGAGATTAAGCAACCCGAAGCGGCGCTGAACAAGGGGCTTATCTAACAAGTAAGTTGTCATATTGAGAATCCGATTGCACTCCTTCCTCGGTGAGGATTGAGTGTGAGAGTTTGGATCTACAAACTCGAAGAAGTCTCCGTGGGGAGCCTCTAGCGGGAGTATACGCTAGGTTCTTGGATTGGAACTGAATGGTTGGGAGGAACCTTGTCAAACTCCTAGGTTGAGAGATGAACCATAAAATCTATGTTATAGGTTGGGAGGAACCTTATTAAACTCCCCGGTAGGGTGGAACTATTTAAACACCTAGGTTGGGAGCAACCTGATTTAAACTCTCTAGTGAATGCCGGTGTGCTCATAAGGGTGAGTACTTGAACCGGGAGTGGAGTAGGGTAACCAAACCACTATACATGCTTATGTTTGTGATTGAGTTGAGCACATTATTAATCTAGCTTTGTATGGTTTAATTGCTTAATTATTCATGCTTGATTAAGATGTATGCTAGGCACTAGATAGGCACATCCACACAAGATGTACTTTCACTAAGTAGAGTAGGCTTGAGCTTATATGATCCTCTCTCATATAATCTACTTAGGTTGCATAGATTAGGTGCTTGATTAGTTTAATCATTTGATTATGTATGCATGTTTAAGCTAGGTTTTTTAATTACTAATTATATGCTAGCCTTGTGATTGGACCCCACTTAAGCTTGGAAGCTAAGTGTTCTTGCTTAACTAGTTTATAATTATTAATTAGTTTAATTAGGTAAGATGTTATAAAAATGATTTTTAAATGGTCCTAATCGACCCCCCTCCCCCATTGACTTAGCAATAGTTCTACTAGCTCTGCTCTAAGCTTCTGTATGCTTGGCATCTCAAGTGCTATCTAAAGACGCAATTTCAGTCTTTGCAACTATGTGGTTGATTTGGTTAGAGAGGAACCATATGATTTTTTCAGGCAAGGTGGTATCTGGTCATGTTTTATCTCAGAAAATTTTCAATATGATCAAGACATGGGCAACGACTGATACCAGAACCTTGGGACTAAGTTGGTCTCAGCAGAAAGAAAGAGTTAGGTGGTTCTCCCTCTGCAGAGGGATTTTAAAGCCAATTTTGATGGTTTCCCATTTGGGAATCCAAGGCCAAGGGCCATGGGTGGCGTGGTTCCTTACAATATTGGCTCGGTGTTGCTTGATTTCTTGGGTACTCTTGGCATCGTCGATTCCAATTTCACTAGGGATGCTGCCTTGTAGTAGGTCATCAAGTCAATTATGGAATTTAATTTTCTCTGGGTAATTATTGAAAGGGAAATTAACAACATTATTGCTTGGGTATCTTGTCCGTGGAGGGGGTTGATGTAGTTAGCAAGGCTTTGGACATGTGCAACATGCATACTATATCATTCTCCCATGTTTTGAGAGATGCTAATAGTGATACGGACTCTTTGGCTAAAGAGGGCACATCGAGGACCCTTCTTCTAGTTCTTGATAGAAGATAGGCAGCGTGACTGGTTGTTGATTGGCTTTCTTACTTTTCTCTTCTATCTCATGTGGCAGTGTAGCTGCCCATTTGTGAAGATATTGTATCGGGTCCATTTGTGGAGGCTTTAGTTGGCCATGTTTGTCTTTGCTTTCTCCTTTCTCAATAAAATCTTAATTATCGATAAAAAGAATAATTGAAACAGTTCTTCTTAACATATATAAAATAGCTAAAATGAATAAAGGCAAAACCTATGGTGTGCTGGTTTTAGAAGTTTACTTCCTTACCCTAGGTTGTGAGTTTGAGACAAACTACTACTTTCACTTTTTGGTAGGTTCCGTAGCTAGCGCCATGCCAAAACCATCACCTGCAGGACTTGAGGCCCAATTTTCCCTATGCACGGAACCCCCCCCCTATATTAGAAAACAGTTGACTGCATGAGTGACTTGGTACAAATCATAATGAGTCTCTGATGGGACCTGCTTCAGGTGAAGAATGCCCTGAAACCAAATTACAAGAACCTGGCATCTAATCAGTGGCTCCTTGACTATGGCCATTCGTATTGCTCAAAACCACACACAGGATTGTCTACAATGATGGCGAAGATCAACAATGATGATTCTTGATTGACAATGGATAGCGCGATTCAGTGAGCTACTTAGTGACAAACATGTCAAGCAAGGCGGTATGGTCACCCTGGTAGTGACTCAACAACAGGAAAACCAAAGACTTAAAATCTAAGAGGCATAGAGCTCTCTCCTCTTTCACAAAGAGGAGAAAAACACGATTTTATAAAATCAATCAACAATCAAGTTACAATGTAATGAGAGTATGTATGCTAAGTGCTAACTCATAATCCTAATTAGTCTAGGCTATTCATTCTACATCCTAACTTCTAATCCTAACCATCCACTTTAACAAAAAATATTGCAAACAATAAAGATACCCCTTAATCTCGTCAAAACCATATACAGTCCCAGAAAATCCAGCCATAACTTGCACATACAGTGTTAGAATTGCATGATCTTAGGCTTGTTGGAAAGCTAACTTAATAAGCTTTAGACGGGATCAATATCATGTCATTTCGACATCATTTGGTACCCAAAAAGCGGGTCACAAAAAAAGTGATGGAGATAGTAGTTAAAATGTAAACTCTATCTAAATAACTAAAAGGGAGAAAAAAGAATCTTTCTAAAAAGAAGCTAGCATGAGGAGGAGTTACTCAACGAGAGGACCGTTCATGTGAGACACACATCGGTGGCCCATTCTTCACATGATCATGATCACAGTCCTCCAATGTCAAAATTGGCAATCACATGTGACTCCTTGGAATCTGGGCCATTGAATGGTTTGATCACGGGTTGTATGAAAATCGACTATGGAGATTGGATTGGTCTAGATGCTGCCAGCATCACTCTTTCCATTGAATGTGGACTGTCCCCATTCCTTTTTCTTAATGTCTACTTTTAGGCTGCTAATTTATGTGATGTTTAATCTAGTATATTAATGAGGAATCCTCCATTCAGTGGGGCCCATCAGATCACCAGCCTGGATCAATGAGATAGGTGACCCACTTGTACACGCCCAATGCCGTATCCATGAACATACTTGAGCAAAGATCGTATAGTTCCATGTTATAGAAAGTCATATTATAGTGAAGCACTAAAGAGTAAAAGAAAAAAGGAAAAGAAAAAAAAAAGGAAGAAGCTTACCTCGTTGAATAAAGGTTCAACCTCTTCATAGCTAGTTAGTTACGTCACACTTCACTCTTCAAATCCCCACGATATCAGCTTATTCCAGTTCCAGTTATTACAGGGGCCTCTTTTCTTTTGTCCTTCTGGTCGACAAGGTTCTTCATCCTCTTTCTTTTGCTTCTTCAGTAGGAGTTAAAATTTTTTTTTTCTTTTTTTTTTTTTCCCCTTTTGTCCCGAGATAGGGAATGGCTCGTGTTGTTAAATGGAAACTCATGTCAGAATGTCAGACTACTTGATGTTTCCAGTCCGTAGCAATGGCTGTAAGATATTTTCGGATTCCTTTTTTGGAGTACTGATCTTCATCTTCTCATTTTCCGCTTCTTTCTGAGCTTTCTTCTTCTCAAGCTCAAGCTGCTTGCAGTTCTCCTCATGGGCACGCACAAACATCCTCACAAAGTTGAGAAGTGTAGAAACTGACTGCATCAGACATTTGAAAGAACAGCTGACATCTAAGAAAAAGCCAAAATGCATACTGTGAAAGAAATAAGCTGGATTGACATCTTGAAGAAAATAATTTGGCTAGAGAAAACCTAACCAAGTTCAGATTCATGAATCACAATACAAGCATATGCACACTTGACACAAAGGGCTTGGATCTCCGCAACTACTTATCTAAAAATGGTGTCTGCAAACATAAGACTTCACAACGCTCTCTCCAATTAAGATTTATAACTTGGTAGTCAGTCTTTGACCAGTAACCCAAACCCTTGGCAACACCAAAATCTTCAACAACAGAATCATTAAAGAAAGAATTCCTAGAATGTGCGTTTTCTTTTGCTTGACTTATCAGTGACTATCACTTGTACACATTGTAGAAGTGTACAAGATTCATACTTATAATCAAGTAGGCCCTAGCCATATCCCAAAACCCAAACTTATTGGGAAATCCTAATCCTTGGATTGGAGGATTTTTCTAGGAAAAAACAATGGACGGTAAAAGGAACTTGACTTCTTTTATAACCAGCAGTTTTCTTTTCCCAAAATCCCTCCTATATAATGGTCAGGCTTGCTAGATCAGCTTGATTATTGAAGTATGGTCCATCCAAGTATCGCCAATCTGATGATTGGTTTGGATCTTGTATACTTTTGTTGAGGGTAAGTACTCATAAGTTGAGCAAGAAAGTGACAAACACCATATTCTAGCCCTTGAACAAAACCTATGCAAATTGAGCCATGTGCATGCAGATGTTTGGAAGAATGACATTATTCTAAGAGTAGAACATAACAACCTTAAACAAAAATACAATGCTTTTCAACATCGGAGCAACCTTTTTTTTTTTTTTTGAGAAAAAATAGGTTAGCTGCATACACCAAAAAGAATGCGTTAGCTGCATACACCAATAATAACACCCAGATATGTTAGTTACTACATGATCCCAATACCGACTGTTTCTGGGGTTTAGTTGGATCCTATGGGTAAAGTTTGTAGGCCCTTAATAACTCGAGTACTAATTATAATTTGTTGTAAACTGACTTGACAAGACCACTTCTGCTGTAAATACCAAGTGAAAATAAAATTAGGTTCCAGAATAAGGTTGAGAATAACAATATCCCAGTACACATCACAGCATCAGCCTGCCCCCAGAAGGTTATATATTGGTATGTAGTGTGCCATTTAGTTGATACAATAGAGAAAGCATCAATTTATGTTCTGCTCACCCCCCCCACCCCAAATATATATATATATATATATATATATATATATATATATATATATATATATATATATATATATATATATATATATCAAACATATTGGCCAATATTTTGGGGTTAATTAGTAACATCAAACATTCAAGAAAATCAGACAAATTAATGTCACAGTAAGCAAACAAATTCTAGCACAATTATTGGATCACTTTTTATTTATTTTTGAATGGCAATTATTTGAATGATTGTTAAACAAACCATAGTTTAAAACTTGGCGACTGAAATCAAAACTTGAAACTCACCCGAGTCAACTTGATTCGATGCGATTTTACATCCAGCAGTAGGAAACTTCCTCACGAGACTGACTTGGTCCCGAAAATACAAAATTTATTGAGTCTGCTCAATAATTTGATTGACTCAATAAGATTTGCTGTGACTCAAACCCAAGTCACTCACTAGTTAACTCTTTTTTTCTTTCTTTCCTTCTTTCCTTCAATAAAAGCTAAAAGACACCCGTGTGGTTCAAAATCACGACCTTAGTTAAAAAGGTAAAGGCCATTTACCAACAACACCATGAGTTGTGCATCTAACCAAAACTATTTTAAATATTATTACTCTAAATATTATAAACTTAATTCTTAAATATCGAGATGAGACAAGTAAAGACTCGTCTTGTATTCGAGTCTACCCGATATCAAGTTAAGGTGAGTTTTCAGGGTTTTGAACTATGAAACAAACCAGGAACCAACATCATTGAGTATCACCAAATATTCATCAAGGCTGCACATCAGAGACTAACTAAACCACAATACTGGTGTTTGTCAATTTTAAAATTTCCATCCATCTACCAATGGCTGAATTAGAAATAACAATGGGATCAATTTTTCAACATAGATTTTCGAGAGAATTTATCACATCGGATCAAAGTATTGCATTTTGTGCAACAAGAAAGATTCTATGACAATCATTTTTTCATAAATATCAGCAGAGAACTTCATGATTCCAAGCTAGGAAATGATTTAATGGCACTATTAACATAAGTAAAACTGTATGTAATGGCACAAGGAACCAGTAAAAAGTTTTTTCTGCTTTTGGTTTCAGATTTACAAAAGCAGAATAGGGGAATAAAAAGACTACTGGAATGAGAAAGACCTTGCTCAAATGGGCAGCGAGTAGGATCTTCTCCAAAATAAGTGGCCAGTGCATCTGCATTTCGACCCTGTAAAACATCCAGCCCAGAAATCATGTTAGGTAACAAATATTTCTGCCCACAGCATAAACGTTTCATAAATTTCAACTAGTATCATGTAAGTGAAAAACTGATACATACCACCCCAGAATAGAGTGAAGTTAATGACCTCACTTCAGCTTCAGCAACAACAAGAAATTCCTTTAAAGTCTGAATAGTCAAAAAACTTGAATTAGAAGTGCCAATACAAATAGGAATATTATTCGAAAGGAGAGTAGAAAGGACGAGTTCATGACAGGGAACCACTATTTACATCTCACACCCACCCTTATTGATAATACACATCCATCCTCCTCTTGGCAATCACTATGACAAATATTGCCGAGGCTATGAAAATCTTGTCATATTTTCATGGAAAATCAACTAAAAGAATATCCCGCGATTTTTAAAATATAAGCTGTTTTAATATTTTGCAAATTTATCACAACATTAACATGGCATTTATTAAAAAATTAAACAAATACACCATAAAATTATTTATTAATTTATAATGATTTTTTTAATTTTTATTATCAGTGAGATCTTCCTGAGAATGCCCTCAAAATTTGAAAATCTCCCAAGAAATTCACAAAATGAGAAATTCCCAAGAACGATGTTTGCCATTGTGTTGGTAATTCAATAGTGCATTGTTGTATAGTGATTTTACCAAAAGTTGAATTGTGAAAAGAAAGAGTGTATCTATTAAACAGTGCAGGCATAGATATCAATGTCCTTCATGAAATGACCATTTTAGACATGTATTGCATGAGAAGCAGGCCCGGTATGATCCAACAACTCAACATCTATGTACTTGCGTATGGACCTGTGTCAATGTCTACCAAAGACACAAGGTTTTTTACCTGAAAACCTTAGGAGCCCAAGCCAACAAATAAGCATAGTAATGTAATAAAAATATATTATAGTATTATTCAAAGTGCTCGCCTGCTAGCCCAGCCGGAAGACGCCTAGGCATTTCAACAGCAGGTCTCAGGTTTGAGTGCTAAGGAGACACACTAACCCCATTGGTGGGTGGGTGCGTCGTGTGACTAACTAGGTGGGAGCGTTGCATGACTAACGAAAAAAAAAGCTTTAAAAAAAGTATCATTCAACTATATATATATATATATATATATATTATATTTGTATATTTGAAGCATATACGATCATATAAATATTAGTTCCTTTTTTTTTTAAAGGTCATTACCAGGGATTGAGAGCATATAATCTAGAAAAATATGTCTAGACAAATAAAAATACACTAATGCCATGTAAATATTGTACAATTTACACTAAACACAATAAGAAAAAGATAAACAATTGGGTTTTTCTAATGGCTGGATCTGTGTAAGTCTACACATGGCCAATGCAATTTAGAAGTGTAGTGCCCCAAACTCGCTCAACCCCAAAAGCTCATGATACATGGCCGAAAATATATAAATTTATCTTCATTTTATTTTCTAAGTTCTAACTAGTCTTTTGTATTTTAAATTGTTTTTTCAGTGCAGCTTAGCCATATTGACAGAGATTCCATATCCATGTTTAACATGGGTAAACTAGGGATCTAGAGTATTAGGGTGACAAAGATTGTGGTTATCTAAGACTGTTGTAAATCTAGGGATAGATTCCTACGATATGTTGCCAACATTTAAAAAATGGTGGTAACTCATCCAACAAACACATGGCACAGTTGTATGACAACCCAACCATCCAAATCACTGACCTGATTGTGGAAGGAGCATATCCCAAAAATCACATTGGTGATAGATGATTGAAACCATTTGATTTTGCCTATTGAATTTGGGCAACCCACTATCTTAGTTCCAACCATCTTTGCTATCTGCAAATTGGATGGTTAATATTTTTCAATTAGCGTGATATTCAAGCTATGCTCCATCCACAATTGTGTTCCACAATTTGGATAGCCATGCATGTGTGCTGCAGCCTGCAGCCTGCATGTGAAGATGAGTCACCACCATTTGATAAAGGTGGAGAACTACCACAACAGTATTGTCCCCAATTTCATTGATTTATATTAGGAAAAGAAATCTCCTATTCCACCTTTCCAAAAAAAAGTCTTCCACTCAGCTTCTTTTATCTTAGAGCGCCAAGGGTTTCTTCAAAACAGAACTAGCTTTGGTACCATGATAAAATGATTACCAACAAATCATTTCAAGTAGAAAAGGGGAATAAGATTCTAGGAAGAGAGGTAAAAGAAGGGAAATAAGAAGTGAAAGGAGAAAACGTTAGGGCCCTATTAAGCCTTCTCTGTCTCTCTGAAAGGTAACACTACCAGGGATTGAACCCTAGATCACTCACACACTACACTATCTCTACCAGCTCATCTAACAAGTGAGAGCCCCCCCTTCTCTTTTTTAAAAGCAACTTATTGAAAATTACAAATAGGCCCTTAGCTCATCTAAAATCCCTTCTAACTATATTCTATGCACTCCCCCTCAAGCTAAGCATAGATATCTATCATATCCAGCTTGTTAAGAACATATTCTAATTTTGTCTTAACTACTCCCTTAGGGAGAATATCAACCACCTGGTTCTCAGTTGTTAGTTGTTACAAACAATAAGCAAAGATCTTGATAGTTAACTTGCTTACAACACGAGGTCCTTATCCTTGCCTCCGTGGTAGACTCCTACGAGTTTCAACACGAGGTATGGGGTTCGAGTACCCAGAGGTGGTGAAATCCCACTATGGCGCGAGTACAAGGGTGTGTGTGTTAAAAAAAAATTGCTTACAGATGAAGTGCTTGTCAACTTCAATTTGCTTGGTACAATCATACTGAACTGGATTTTTTTACTTTGCCAATGGCCACCTTGTTATCACAAAACAATTTCATAGGAGCCTCTGCCTCGATTCCCAAATCACGCAACAAATTTTTTAGCCACAACAACATACAACGTGCCATAACCCTGTATTCTGCTCTAGCACCAGACTTTGCTACCACAATTTGTTTCTTGCTTCTCAAAGTGAACAAATTTCCTCCCACAAAAGTACAGTATCCTATAATCAACTGTTTGCCATCTACACCACTAGCTAAATCTGCATTAGTTTAGGTCTTTTTGTGTAGATGACCATGATCTGCAAACAAAAGTCCCTTCTTAGAAGATGCCTTCAAATATCTTAAGATTCTTTCAACCATCTCCAAGTTAGGAACCTATGAAGCCTGCATAGACCACGTATACTATATCAGGTCTCCTGCTGAAAGAAAGAATAGTTAGCTAACCAAACTCTAATGCATCTCTTTATTCAGTAACAACTCTCCCTCACTTCGACTCAGCTTACGATTAGGATCAATAGAAGTCTCCGTTGGTCGAGAACCTACCTTACCGATCTCCTTTAGTAAGTCTAAGGTATACTTTCTCTGAGATATAAAGTATATTTTCTCTGAGATATAAACATACCCTTCTTTGATCGAGCAACCTCTATACCCAAAAAAATATTTCAGGCTTCCTAGATCCTTAATCTCAAATTCTTTTGCCAAAACTTCCTTCAAATTTTGAATCTCCAAAGAATCATCTCATGTCACCTCAATATCATCCATGCAAACAATCAAAGCAGTAGTCAATTGACCTCGTTGCCTCACAAAGAGAGTACTGTCAGCGTGACTCTGGGAATAACAAATTCTCTTCACAACCTTACTAAGCCTCTTGAACCAAGCCCGGTGAGATTGCTTAAGTTCATAAATAGACTTCTTTAACCTATAGAGCTTTCCTTCACTGTTGGGGAACTTGAAATCAAGTGGAGCCATATACACTTCCTCCTTCAAGTCTCCATGGAGAAATGCATTCTTCACATCTAGCTAATACAATGACCAAGAAAACTTGGCTGCAAACGACAGTAGAACCCATATGGAGTTCATCTTGTCTATAGGTGCACACATTTCCTTGTAGTCAATCCCATATGTCTGAGTGTACCCCTTAGCAACAAGCATGACTTTAAACCTTTCAATTGACCCATTTGCCTTGTGCTTGATTGTGAAGACCCATTTTCTACCAATTGGCTCCTTCCTTTTAGGTAAATCTACCAATTCCCATGTGCCATTCTTTATTAATGCCCTCATCTCTTCAATCATAACCTCACACCACTTTACTTTCTGGAATTTAGAAGGCAAAGAAATAGCAGAAACCAAAGACAAGAAGGAATAATAGAAAGAAGACAAGGTTGTACATGAAACAAACTTTGATATAGTATGCAAAGTATATTGATGCTTCCATTGGCATAAGATGATGGGAGCATTATCCTTAGAGAAGAAGGAATAGATAAAGGAGAATCATTAGCCCAGTTCTACGGAATCAAAATTCAGTGAGTGGGCATGTTGAGGCGATCACCCCTTTTTGGCATCTTATGTATACTTGCGGTTCATTTGCTTGTGAGTGTTGGGCTGCATTAGTAGGCTGCCTTAGACTTATTAGAGCAGCAGCCGATGGACTGTAAAGAACGGGAATAGGAAGGGAATAGATTAGAGAAGGATGCCTCTCTTCCAAGTTCCAACTCACTAAGCTCCCCATGAAGAGAGGCAGGATTATGAGAAAAATAAGGCGTGGCCTAAAAAAACGTGACATCCATAGTGACAAAATGTTTCCCAAATACAAGATCAAAACACGTGTATCCCTTTAGTGTGGAAAGATACGAGATCAAAACACGTGTATCCCTTTAGCGTGGAAAGATACGCCCTAAATGGCTTTTGGATCTTACTTGGTCAGATTTAGACCCAGGACATGAACAAAACACACGCCCAAGTCAAGGTGGAATAATAAAAGACTATTGATTCGGACGAAAGGACTTGATGTGAGGACTTCAACTTAAATACCTTGAATGGCAGGTGACTAATAAGATGGTTGATTGTAAGCAGTACATCAGCCCCAAAGCAAGTATCCCAATCAAGAGGCTTTGAGTAACTTTAAGAAGATGACCATTCTTCTGTTCTACCACTCCATTCTATTGAAAACTGTATAGACAAGAGCTTTGTTGAATCATCCCATACTCTTCTAAATAGCCCTGTAATCCACCTTCAAAGTATTCTCAAGCTTTGTCTGACCAAAATATTTTTATTTTCTTATCAAACTAGGTGAGTACCATCTTATGACACCTTTTAAAATATGTGGTACTTCATAGCCCAGATTGAAAAGAAAAAAAAAAAAAAAAAATCCCTGCCTTGAAGAATGAATCAAATAACAAAAAACTATCTTTTTTCAAAATTTCTGGAAGAAAAGATCATTCCACCTTCAATCTTTATCAAATCTATTGAAACATGGCCAAAAAATCAGACCCAGATCCTATACACGTCTGGCCCAAAGCATGTGGTCTACGATTGCTGACATCAGTTGTACAACCCTATGAGGTCACCAACAGTTGCAGGGGCCTTAGGATGTGGCAAAGGCAAGTGATTCCTTGCTCTGATACCAAGTATAAAAGAGGAATAAGATTTTGGGAAGAGAGGTAGAAGGAGGAGAAGAGAGAAAAAGAAGAAAATAAGAAGAATTGAGGAGAAAACCTTTGGGCTTTATTCAGTCCCCTTTCTCTTATTTAAACGTGATTTATCAAAAATTACAAATAGGCCCTTATTAGAATACATATTACATAAAAGCCCTTCCAACTAGATTCTCAACATTTTGCACATAGTATTATACAAGAAAACATCTTAGAGATGGATCACAAAATTACCCCTCAAGCAGTAAAAATAATTGGACGGCACATCATGGCAGTTTGGCCTCTATGTAATAAATTAATGCCTAAACAATAAATCCCTATCATATAAATATGAGTCCGGATCCTCTGTTACTGTTTGGAGCCTTTTCATTGGTCCACATCACACAGCATGATGTCAGTGTGATCAGGTTCCACTGAGGTGTGATCAGGTTGCACTGAGGATGTGACTAGGTTGCAGGCCTATGTGATGACGTGGACCAATAAAAAGGCTCCAAAGTGGGTTTTCCTGTTTGGCAGCCAACAGAGGATCCAGATTCTATAAATATAGCAGTAAAAGTAATTGGACGGCAGTTTGGTCTCTACATAGTAAATTAATGCCTAAACAATAAACCCTATCATATAAATATAATAGACTTTATGCTTTCCTGATCTTGGTTCTTTGATGCATCGAAAACTTGTAATAATATATTTCTTTTCTTTTCTATAGAAGCCTTTTAATGGCTAGTAACACAAATCTCCTCCATACCCTACAGCATTGCTCAGCTAAGGAAAGCCCGTTTGCATGAGTAAACTCCACACAGTGTATCACAAGTCCACATTTCAATGTCAATGAAGACTGAATATCAATATAAACTATGACCTCAGAGCACTAGTCAAGTAACGAGATTCAAATGATGACTGCTACTGTTCCGCATGGAAACATAGGATTTTGCATGTGCCCTTGAGCAACTTTGTCATGTCCTAAAATTAAGACCTAACCAAGAGAAGACTAACGTGGAGATGTGTCTTTCACAAAGTCGGAAAGTAATCAAATGCTGCTGCATTATGTACCTTACGAAAGATTTGTGAGACAGGACCATCATTTTCAGATGCTGTCAGTTCCTGTTCGACTTTCTCTAATCCTTTGTTTATTGCTTGCATCTCTTCTGCCAAATATTTCAATTGTACCTGTATGGAAAATGGAAAATAGCTATTTGATTCAATTCTATACAACTTGGTTTATAATAGCACTAACAAAATTTCAAACCTTATCAAACCAAAATACCTTTGATGAAGCTTCCAAGATAACAAGGTCCTTCTGAAAATCAAGAAGTTCTGGTAGTTTCTCATTAAGCACCTACAGCTTGTCAGGCAGAGAAAATGAGAGTAAAAAAAGAAAGTAGCATGTGAAGAGAAGCTGTAAAATGATATTGATTAGGTAGGGAAGCTTCCTGCTATAAAATGCTATTAGTGCATATGCACTGCAGGTAGGTTTAGAGAATAGAATCAAGAGAATGCTGGGAGGCTATGTATAATGCCACGGTTTCTGAACAGAAAGTAGAGGATATAAGACGGTGCATGGAGGATATGATTTTGGGAGAAGAAATGAGCTGGGAATGCTATCTTGATTTTCTTATGGCATAAAATTAACTGTAGAAAGTACATCCTTTAAAAAGAGAGAGACACATTTAATAACTTACGAAAGTGGATCATATACAAGCCAAATAGATTTCTTTTTACTTAGGAAGACAGAACGATTAACATAAAAGGATTGCAAGGTTATACCAGAAGAAAGTTTGACCACACAACTTAGGCTAATGGTTATGGATGTTTATAGTAAGAGATGGAAGAAAAAGAGTGAAATTAATAGGTGTACAAAAACAAGATGTTGGAATTAAAAAGGAGAGAACAATGTTTAAATAAATTGATGGAAGAAGGAAAGTAGAATGTTGAGGAAGAAATTATTATGTGAAATGAGATGGTTGCTTGCATTAGGAAAGTGGCAAAAGATGTTTCAGGAGTATCTGGAGGGAAAAGGCACTCATATAAGGAAACTTGGTGGTGGAATAACGATGTACAGGAACTGTTAATAATAAATGTTCATGTTTGAAAGAATGGCAAAAATAATGAAATTTTTGAACAAATATAGAAATGCAAAAAAGATCACCAAGTACTAATGAAACTATACTTAAGGCTTATGATGAGCTTTACAATAAATTAGGGACAACAGTCAGTGAGAAAGATGTCTTCAAACTTGCAAAATTGAGATAGAAGAAGCGTAGAAACCTAGATCATGTCAGATGCATTAAGAGCGATGACCAGAGGTAACTAGTCAAGGACAATGAGATCAACGAAAGGTGGAGAAGCTATTTTCAGAACTTCTTAAATGACAACCACTTTGAGAGCATAGTGATACAAGGAACCATAAACTCATATGAAGTTTGAGACCATAGACACTTTCATAGGATTAGGATATTTGAAGTGAACGAAGCTTTGAGAAAGATATAAATGGAAAAGGCCCTCAAACCAGATGGTATACCAATATCGATTTGGAAGTGCATGGGAGATATGATGTTATTTTGGTCAACATAGTTGTTTGACAAGATTGTAAGATTGAAAAAAAAAATGCAAGATGAATGGGGAAGAAGTTTCATGGTACCCATTTATAAGAATAAATGAGAAAAAGCTGCATGAACTATCGTGGGATGAAACTTATTGAGCCATACTATGAAACTTTGGGAGAGATTGATTGAGTAACGAGTAAAGGAGTACAGAGGAAAGACTAAGGCATACGACAAATATATTAGAAAATTAGTTTGGTTTCATGCCGGGGAGGTCTATCACTGAAGTTATTTTCCTACTTAGACAATTGATGGAGAAATATAGGGAGAGGATGAAGGATCTGCACAGTCTTTATTAACTTAGATAAAGCATATGATAGGATTGCCAAAGTTAATCCAGTGGGTATTGGGGGAAAGAAAAAAGGAGTTCAAAAAGGATATATTGACATGATTAAGGATATGTTTGAGGGAGGGGTAACAAATGTGAGGACCACTAGTAGAGAGACAAGTGAGTTCCCAATTACTATAGGCTTGCACCAATGGTCAACATTGAGCCTGTATCTTCTTGTGTTGGTCATGGGAGAGGTAATGAGGCATTTGTAGGAAGAGATCCCATGGTGTATGTTGTAGTTAGATGCGTTGGTTTTTTTTATTAATAAGACGAGGAAGGTCGTAAACACAAAGCTAGATTTATGGAGAGGTGCATTAGAAACTAGAATCTAGGAAAGTGGAAAGATTGAGAAGGATGCTGCCCATAGAATTCAAGCTAGGTGGAAGAAATGGCGATGTGCCTCTGGAGTTTTATGTGATCATTTGTGTACCACTCAAACTAAATGGGAAATTTTAGGATAGCTATAAGACCCGCTATGTTTTACGGGACAAAATGCTGGGAAGTAAAGGAAAAACATGTTCACAAGATGAGTGCAATTAAGATGAGGATGTTGAGATGGATGAGTGGCAAGACGATGAAGGATAGACTTAGAAATGAATAAGGCAACTTAGGAGTAGCACCAATAGGTAATAAGATGAGGGAAAGTAGAACTAGATGTTTTGGTCATGTGCAATGAGGACTAGAACTGCGCCAATTAGGAGTGAGTTGGTGCAAGTTGAAGGCTCTAAAAGAGCAAGGAGAAGGCCCAAAAGGATGTGGGTAGAGGTTATATAGGAAAAGACTTGATGACCTATGGTCTAACTAAAGTTATGGCCCTCGATAGCCTGAAATGGCGGCGGATTCATGAAGCTAACCCGGATTAGCTTCATGATGATGATGATGATGATGATGATAAGGCTTCAATGATGATGATGATGATGATGAGGGAAGCTTCAAGCAAGAGACCCGACTGATTGAAGCAACAATACAAGAAAACTTGGAATGAAGAAAGACAACATAATTTTACTTGCCAGACTTTTATCTAAAATACATTTCAACTCCAATGCACATAATTTTTTAGGAAAATGACAACACTCAATGAATCCAGTTCGTTCCAAGAACCAGCTATGGATAAGGATAAATATTTGATATGATTGTGCCAACCCCATTAGTTTTTGGATAGTTTGTTACAAGCAGCAGCTAAGGATTCATTTAGCCAACCCAGTTAGTTGGATAAGGCTTAGATGATGATGATAAGATTGTGCTGGTTGAAACTATAAATACAACCTCACTAGATGGCTTTATACTGCTAAGAAAACCCTGTAGGAGTAAAAAGTAATTCATCATATGGCAGAAAGTACTACCTTGCAAAGATAATGCATAAGAGTCATCTTGTTGTTACGGGCACGCGTATCGGTGAGTTTAAGGAGACTATCCAGTCTAAAGCCAATAGCAGAACCTACACGCATGGATTATGAGCTCTGTTACAAGGATGGAAAAGACCAGAGAACTTCAAAAGCAGAATGCATAAATGACACTGCACAAGGAAAAGAAACGAGTGCGAGGCCTAGTGCAAAATGTACATGTAGGGTGAAAAATTAACAAACGATTTGGAGACCAATATAGTCAGGCACTGGTTGTCAAAACTACACACATAGGCATGTAATCAGAGAGATGGTGCCACCAGTGACTACACAATTTTTTGACACAAAGCTCTTTCAGGATTATATAAACTCAGGACATTCTTGATCTCTAATGAGCTTTGCTGAGGCCACAAGGCAGCTCATGAACATGCCACAACAGGTGCCTGCGTGGCCTATAGTTGCAATATCCAATGCTTACATCATGTGTGTCTGACCATGATTTTAGAAGCAGTCGGACGATTAAAAAACCTCGACCAAGTTTTTTTCAGCAGTACGTTTGTTCCATAAACTTTGTCCTATCTGATGAGTGGACCAGCCAGATATTTGGGCAAGAGAATCTACATGGTGGTAACCCTCTAGTGAGTGGATCAGTTCTCAAATTAATGTGCCCTACTGGTAGATGAGTGGCATGTACTTACCTGTCTTGTACACCCACATGGGCTTAGGAAAGCTCGTTTCTTATTGCAATATAACAATATTAGAAAGTTGTGAAGGCAATTAGAGTTTCTGTAATGGTTCATTGCTTGCTTGTAATGAAAACAAGGATCACTTAATTGAATCTAGAAAAAGGAACACTTGGAAACATTTATAGAATGCATTAAGAAATTCAGTAATTTCTGAAACATGTTAGGCAAATGTGCTTTCAACTCACCCCTTGCAGTTCCTTGGTTCAAAGCATTTCCTAAAGAAAGAATTGTCTGCATGATTCTTTTCAATTTGACAGACTTTCTGATCTGATAATCACAAGGGTTTCAATGGTGCAGGAGATGTCATTAACTTAGATGAATCAAAACAAGTGAAAAGGAAAAGCAGGGAAAATGAACTTGCCTCCTCTGCTGCAGAATTTACAATATTCAGGCTATTCCTAAGGTCAGAAACCTGAAAAAAAACGAGCATAAGGTGATCAGATCAAATTGTGTTTACATGGGAAGATGTTTAGCAATCTGGGTGAAAAATATGGTTTTGCCTGACCTGTGAACTGAACTGAATCTTAAATGAGAAGACTCTGAGCTTAGATTCCACCCGTGGCACTTTCATCAACTCTAAGAAGAACTGTCATGAATGTCCGAACATGTCAATCAGAAAATTATGCAGAACGCAGTGACCGGGGGACATTCATAAACTGATACAGGAATGAAATGACAATGAAATCAAATTTGACCTAGGCGCACACCTGAGGCATTTGGGCCACTTGCACTTTGCCTGGGCCTCAGGTGATGCAACATCCCTGGGTGTGTCCCTAGGTTTGCTTAGCACATAAAGCGCAACTGTCCCAGGCATGCATCTGCATACCATCCAAAAAAAGGACACGATGCATTCCCATGGGTATCTCAAATAAAGGGCACTTTTGATGCATTACATTTACACATCAGGGTCCAAACTCGCCACACCATTCACCACCAAGCAGACCACGATCTTGGTCCAACAAGTACCGGGTTTCCGCAGCTTTACATAGAATCGACATATTTGATCTGTCCAGTGGATAGCATAGTCCCTTTGTCTGCAGATCCCCACGGGATGACATCTGGACATCCAAAACACCAATAAAGCCCGAGAAAAGATACCAAGCAAGTGGGCCGCATCACCATCATCAGATCACACAGCTAGACCAATCAACATGGGGCAGGAAATTATCGTCTGTGGGGGATGACTGGCCAGTGGAAAATGGAATTTTCCACCAGCCAGTAATGAACCCAGACCCAACACTGGATGGCAGAACTCACTGGCCAGTGGAAATCCATTCACCACCCACTAGTGATGAGGTTGGCCATGTTCTGTATGGCTCAAATCTAGTGTTCTGGCAGTCAGTGTGCAGTCTGGTTTGGTTAAAATAAAATAAGTTTTGTTTCTGCCTTGCTTTAAGTTCTAAGGCAGCTAAGTTATTTTATATGGAATTAACATTTGTATGTGTTTGATATTAAAAGGTAGGATGGTGGATGAATGGTCTGGTCATCTGCATTGATTAGGTTTATCGTTAGCACAAATAATTGTTACGCATAACGTTTGCCATTATGTTGTTACGCATAACGTTTGCCATTGAAATATTGCTATAAAAAAAAAACATTTGGCATTGAAATGGAGTTTTTTCTGTGAGAGTGAAAGAAGAAGAAAAGGCTGGTGGATTCCCTCTCTTGTTCTTTAAACTTGGAGATGGGTTCTCAATGGATCCATCAGACTTAGACTTTCGGGTAACACCCAAGCAAGTGACTAAACAAGACTCCCAACCGAATCTCAGCCAACAGTCCCTTTCCCAGCCGATAGCACTAACAGTTCCCAAGTACCATTCTATCTTCACTCGAGTCGGTCATGGATCACCCATCTTTGGAGGATTTCCTGCTCCATGCTTGAACTACTGAGCAGAATCGTAGTCCTTAAACCACAACCAACCGTGCCATGGATTCTGTGCATCCACGATTGCATTGGTTGGTACCCGAGCACAGTTCATTCAGCAGGAGAAAGGCTATTGCAATTCCAATGGTGTTGGATTGTTGGATTGCGAGACCAGCTTCAATTTCTTCAAGGATTGGGTGTAAGCAGAGGCACAAACTGAGTGTTCAACAATTTGCTTGAACCACACAGATTTCTATGGAGGTTAGGTGACTTGCGACTAGTGTGCTGACTGTTCAATGGAATTGTTGGATCCATATCTAGACACTAATCGTAATCAGTGTTTTGAATAGCACCCATAGCGTAGTGTAGCTACAGCGCTGCGTAGCGTTAGCAAATAGCGCAAGGGTTGTAGTGTATGCATGGCGTATGCAGTGTACGCTACACCTTAAATGGTAATTATATTTTGTATTTTGTACTTAAGACTCTCAACCTGGGGAATTTTAATTACTTTTCATACTTGTGACTTGTGGTTTCAATTAGACATTATTAATTATAGTTTGCTTAAAAAGTTGTTGATGTGATAATAATTTGATTTGGTTTGTGTGTGAATTGGCCTTTGATAAATTATTATTAATAACTTATTTGAACATGCTTGTACTTCAAAAAATGAATCATTTTCTAGGCACGCGCGCGCGCGCGCGCACACACACACAGATATATATATATATATATTCTTACTATTTATCAATTTTTTTTCTATTTTTAAATTAAAAATGAAGTATATAAACTACACGCTACAGAGGGCTGAACGCTACGCAACACAATACTGCTATTTAAAACACTGATTGTAATCTCACACTGCACATGTTCAACGAATCATTCATACATCACTGGAGCTCTACAAAAGGATCGGTTGTAGCTTTCAATCATATCTTCAATCTTGAAGTTGTGCTAGATGCACATGTTGGAGAGTGTGGATCTTAACAAGGATCCCATCTCTAATATGCAGCCCAAGGAGCAAACAAAATTCAGTGGAGAACTGATATTCAATGAGGAACCTGTAGAGTATCATGAAATCATTGGAGATCCTATTTTCGACAAAGAACCTGGAGAAGTCGAGGCTGGCACCAGCTGATATAAGTTGGCCATGAAGAATTCACTGTGCAAGTCGATTTGGTTCAACCAAAGTGCCATCAAGGTTGTGGTCAATAAGTTTCCTTCAGTGATAGAGGTGTTCCAATCACAAAAAAACTTGAATAAAGAATGGACATTGTCAACGGAGATCAGATTGTGTCATGGACTGCATTTATTTGCAAATGCCCATCACAGTGATGGAAATCAAGTGAACTTTGCTATAGAGCTTCCCTTCAATAAAAACTTCAGGACAAGTTAGATTCAAGGGGAGTCTGACGCAGTACAAAAGATCCAAATTCACCATGTTGTCCATCACCAAGTGGACCATGATCTTTGTCCACAACAAGTACCAAGTTTCTGCAGCTTCACATGAGGATCAACATATTCGATCTGGTTAGACTGCATAGGCTCTTATCTGTGAATCCCCATAAGCCAACATCTGGAGTCCAAAACACACGCACGTGCGAACACAATAAAAAAAGGAGCCCAGGAGAAGATGCCAAGCAAGCAGGCTGCATCACCATCATCAGACCACGCACTCGTTGGCATGGAGGGGGACCACCAGCCAGCAAAAAAGGGATTTCTGCCAGCCAGTGATGAGGCAGGACCCATCACTGGATGGTGGAAATCTATTTCCTGCCAACCAGCAATGAGGTTGCCCATGTTCTGTATGGTGGATATCCGTGTTCGCACAGCCAGTGTGCACTCTGTTTTGGTCCAAAATGCCTTATTTCTATGCTTTGCTTTAAGTCTAAGGTGGTTAGGTCATTTAGCTTGGGATTAATGTTTGTATGGCTGAGATTAGGAGTTAGGATAGTGGAGAATGGACTACATTGATTAGGTTTACGGATTAGTATAAATACTTGCCATGCATTGCTACTGAATGGAATTGAGTTTTCCCTTTGGAGGGAATGGAAGAAGAAGAAGAAGAAGAGGTTGGTTGGATCTCTCTTTTTTTTTTTTTTTAGGTGAGGTTGGTTGGATCTCCCTTCTCTTGATTCTAAAAATTGGGATTGATCATCGGTTGAGATGCTCACAGACCACCCAACTTCAAAGGATTCAGCGCTACCAAGCCTGCATTAACTTCAGACATTTTTACACTCATTTAGGTGGAAGACCGGTGGGGCACATGTTTCCCTTAAACACTTTTCCTATTTTCTTAGAGCAGAGCTTTGATTTATGAA
The DNA here is from genome assembly GCA_003013855.2 of Liriodendron chinense. Taxonomy (NCBI): domain Eukaryota; kingdom Viridiplantae; phylum Streptophyta; class Magnoliopsida; order Magnoliales; family Magnoliaceae; genus Liriodendron; species Liriodendron chinense. Next base: position 6,811,480 of record ML058387.1, on the reverse strand, counting down.
AAATACCTCCTCACCCAAATTTCTTAGATTTTTCATAAACATGAGAGGTCTTCTTGATTTCTTTCTTCAACAAGTGCTGCAAAGCACCGCATTGGACTTCTTGAAAGCAATTTGAGCTTCTATTGTTGCTGAATTTTATTATATTTTTCAAGGGTTCCATATAATAACTACCTAAGTACATTCTAAACACAAGTGTACACCTGCTGGAGCCTGGACATTTAAAACTCAGTACATACTAAACATAATAAAAATATACATGAGTCTCATTCCGGCATTCACATGCTCATTAGTTGTCAAGCCTAGTTAGCATATTTGTCATTGCAGCAGCATTGTTACGGATCCTAGCAACTAGCAACTAGCAACAAGCGATTAAATGGAGGGGGAAAATAGGGATGTAGAAACCAACTAACCTTTTCACATTTGCCTAAGCTCTCTTTATCACCAGTGTAGCCCTAAAACATAGAAACACGAATACAAGTACTGCTCAAAATAATCAGGTGAGTATAATTACTAAAATTAACTGCATATAAGTGAATTCCCATTTTCTGCAAAAATAGCATGACATTAGGAACGATGCAGCTTCCATCAAACCAATTTTCAGCAGTATGAGGTAAATTGAATTTGACAACATCTCTCTACCTTGAGCATTTCCATTTCCTCTTTCGTTGGACAGAACTTTATGAGGTTATCTACCTGGTCAGCATCTAAAACTGTATCATCCAAGGCAAGCACTGCACTCTGCAAACACACAAAAAGAAAAGCATGAGAAGAAAGCACAAAAGTTTCCTGCATACCTTATTTTGTGATAGAGGTTCCCAGGAAATCTGCAAGAACACATAAAGAAAAACAAAATATAGGGCTTTCAATGGGCTGGCCAGACTGTTGGGTTTTGGGCCCAGCCCAACATGAGATGTGTTTGGGAGTTTCTGGCCCAATTAATAATAAAACTGAGCACAGGCATATCCAGACACTGACTGGATCAGCCTTTTGGCAGCCCTTGAAACTTCCTATTGCAAGGAGAATAAGTACACTAATCAAGACAAGGGAGATGAAGATCATGCCTACATAGAAATTGAGTTGATCACCATGAATTAAAGGAATGCCATTTTTCAAAGCATTTTACCACCTTTTGAATGTCAAAGCCTTTCTAGTACATTAACATTGCAAAAGAAGGCATTGCAAAATGAAGTATATGATTTCCAAACCTAAAAGGGATGAATCTGGTAAACTAATATGGTGTAAGCTTACCATTATATCGGGCAATGGCATCTTAACCTTTGTAAGCATGATTTCACAATTATTAGCTCGTCTTAGATCGATCTGCAAGAACCAGTATGTCAGGATTATAAAATATGAATAAATCACTGGGTCATAAACGAGGAATAAAACTATTCAGAAAGGTCATAACTTTTCAATCTATGCAACAAAAGAAGAACGCATTTCTGAGATTCATCTTCAAATGCCTCTTTTAATGGCATTATCAGATGCCAATATTCATAAAGTGTATAAACGATCACTCTATTATTAAGAAAAAGATCCTACGAGTCAGATAAACTGTACTCTCTAGGTTTTATGTTTATGATTTATTGCAGTTTGATCATGTCAATGACCATTTATGGGCACCAGACCTTGCTCATATAGTGAGCCTCGTAGTAATCACACCATTCCACAGGCTAAAAACTCTCTCAGGAGGAGAGAATTGAAGCCACAATCTCATTTTATCATGCGGCAATTGGAACACAAAGGGTATTACAGTAGCCAGTTGAAACTGATATAAAGGTACCATAATGACATCTTTCAGTCAACTAACAACAGGTGAAAAGAAATTTCAGATCCACAAAATTTCTAGTAAAATGTGTCATTCATTCTTTTGATCAAGAATTGTGTGAAGAATCAGGAGCAAAACCCCTAATAAATATTTGTTCATGAAGTTTCTTAAGCTGGAAATCATTTGCTGAGCAATTCGAGATTTATTCTGACAGCATGACCTTACAAGTCAGCAACAGAGAAACCTTGAGTAGCCGCTGAAGAGGAGAAATAATTTGACACTGCATGTTATGTGGGAATTAAAGACTACAATACCAGCTGGACCGATTTAGCTCCAAGTGAGGCACGCCGACTTGATTTTTCACCCGTTTTCGCAAGATCTGAGCTCGGCACTACAGCTGAGAACAGACTCTCAAGTTCTGAAATGTCAAACTCTGGAGCCCTGGCAGAGACAAGAGCAGAAACAAACATATGAGCAGCCATGAGATGACATCAACGAGCAAACATCATCCGTCACCAGATGTAGGGACTATATCTCTATGCTAGTAAATATAAAAATAAAGAAGATGCAAAGAAATGAAGTTCTGATACTTGGAAGCTTCATCGCGGTTCTGTGACTCAGCCCATAAGCTTCCCTGCATTGCCCTTGTTACTTTTACCCAGTGCAATGGCTTTAGAGAAGACTTTTTTGATGTCGATTGACTCCTCGGTCCCCGTCCCTTAACACCAAAGGGTGGTGGGCCAATTCCTATGGCGGGCGGAGGAACACCAACTCCCTTACTGCCTACAGGGAGAGATGGAGGAGAAGGAGCACCAGGTACCTTAGCCAAAGGCCCTCCAAGAGGAGGAGGTGGTGGCACAGGTGGAGCATGTGGTGGATTTTGAGAAGCAGGGCCAACATGAGGCTTCAATGTAAAATGAGGTGGAGGGGGTGGTGGCGGCGTCAAAGCTGTTTTAGCAGGACTAGGGGACCCAGAGTGGAAAGGAGGTGGTGGAGGGGGAGGAGGGCTAGCTACAACAGCCAGCTTTGTCATAGGTGGAGGGGAAGGAGGGGTGGCTGATGGGGCAATCATAGGTGCAGGAGGAGGTGGAGGAGGAGGTGAAGCTGATAGGACAGACATAGGTGGAGCTGGAGGGGGAGGGGGAGGGGGAGGAGGAGGGGGACAAGGGGCTGATGAGGCAGATATAGGTGGAGCTGGAGGGGGAGGGGGAGGGGGAGGGGTACCAGGGGCTGATGAGGCAGATATAGGTGAAGCAGGAGGGGGAAGGGGAGCTGACGAGGCAATCATGGGTGCAGGGGTTCGGGGAGGGGGAGATGATGAGGCGATCATGGGCGCCTTGGGAGGGGGAGGGGGAGAGGGCAAGGGAGTTGATGATAAATTTTTCTGGATGACACCTGAGGAGAATGGGAGAGCAGGAGGATAAGGAGTTGTATCCGAGCTGGTGACATCGGATAACAATGCCCCAAAGTGGAAAGAGGGAGGAAGCGGGGGAGGTGGAATTGATGTTGATCCACCTCTGATTGGTGATGAGATTCCAGGATGTGGAGCAGGTGGGGGAGGTATAGGAGGTTCCAGCCTTGAAGCTGAAAGAGGTTGAGATACAATTGGATCTGGTGTTAGGGGTGGAGGAGGAGGAACTGTAGAAGTTTTTATAGTTGGGCCAATCGAGGGGGCTTGTGAAGATGAAACAGAAATAGGTCTTGCAGGCTCAAGTAAACACTGCCCACCGACGATTGAAGAGGATGGGGAGGGTGAAGGTGTTTTCATTTGTTGAGTGGTTTCTGCACTTCCATATGTAGCATGGTCATGCAAAAGAGCTGTAATTCCAAGAGCTGAGGGTGCACTGTGATATCTTGATATGGGGAGAGGTGATCCTTGCAAAGAACTACTATAAGAAACTGGATTTGACAAAGATGATGGTCGGATCCGTTGAGAGATGATTTTAGATTGGGCAGGGCGTTGAAGTGCAACAAGCAGTTCTTGGAGCTGAAGCTTCTGTTTGCTCAGGTCAGGATCTGCAAATGGTTTTGGTGCAACCAGTTCCTTTTGGGGCTGAACCTTCTCTTTGGTCAGGTTAGAATCAAGAGATGGTTTAACTGCAACCAGCAGTTCTTGGGTCTGAACCTTCTCTTTGGTCAGGTCAGCATCTGGAGAAGGTTTAGGAATGGGAGAGGTCTGTTTCTTCAGAGCTGAGGGCGATGAGCTCTTGATCTTCGTTTCAGTTGAATCAGATTGCAGCTTTTCTTTAAGCATAACGGGGCTCGGTTCCTGTTTCGAGGCAACAGTTTCCGTATTCAGTGGAGCAACAGTCTCATTTTTTTCTAGGACAGGTTTTGATGCAGTTATCTGTTGAATTGCATTAAGTGCAGCATCCCCCTTCGAATCTAGCCAATCTACAGTATTGAACATCTCTTGCACTTTAGCAAATGCTTCCATTGGAAGCCCTTCCTTCTCTTCCCCACCAGCCAAATCCACAGTGATTAGAGAAGAAGAAGCATCCATCTCTGAAAGAAGAACCTTCATCCAAAATCAAAATAGAATTTGCTTATTACACTAACAGAACTAAAATGCAGTTAAGCCCATTTAAGAAAGGAACATAGATGCATACCTCTGCTCTGAAGTCCTTCAGAAATCTATCTTTGGCGTTCCATAAAATGTCAATTTCATCGCGGTTGAGCATCAAAATATTTGATCTGATGAAAGCTGTGTTGAACATGACTCGAAACATCATCTCTTCACGTTCCAGATCATCATCCAAGCTAATGCACTCAAGTACAACATCACCTTGAATATGGCAATGAATGTCAATTTTAACTAGTTCACAGTCTGCCTGCAACAAAATATAAAGTTAGAAAAAGAAAAAGACAATGCGAACCACAGGTTTCCAAACTGGAGCGGCCCAACTGGGTTGACCAGGGTGAGCCATAACCAGCAGATCAGCGGTGTGGTTGAATATCGACCATATTTGCATTTTGGACTTGATCGGATGAACCATCTGGTTAAATAATAACCAGCCTGTTCATCCGGCCTAACATAAATCACTTATACACAGTTCCCTGTGGATTGGGTGCAAAAGATTTCACTTCACACTGGTCAAAGCTGAATCCTTAGTCAATCAACAAGAGTCTTAACCCCTATGACCACCACCACCACCACCATCATCTAAAGGCTTATCCCAATTAATTGGGGTCAGCTATGTGAATCCTGTTCTGCCATTCCACTCAATCAAGAGCCAGACCTTCAGTTAGACCATAGATCATCAAATCTTTTCTTACTACCTCCATCCATGTCCTTTTGGGCCTTCCACACAATCACCATTAACTTTATTAATAAGTCATCATCAATTCACAAGGTATGTTTTGGAACCTCTGCCCTTGGACTCAGTTTGGCTCAATGGAAATTTTGATTTGGCATGTCAATCCATCAGGAATTTCATAAATTTTGACTAGGCGTAACTAGAAATGGTAAAAGTTAAGATATTAAACATTATTTCACAAGAACATGATACATCACTCAAAGGACTGTTAATATGCTGCTCTCATTTTAGAAGTTTTATGCAGATCCCTTCTCATGTTACATGTGGCAAAAACACTTGGTCAACGTAACTGTTGATCTGGTAGGCCACAGTGTGGATGAGCCATACCCCAAAGGGATTTAACTGTGGCAACCATCCGGTCAATGGCCTGAAAAAGGAACAGTCTACATTCACTCATCAGTGAGAAAAACTCAGAGCAACTAGATGGGGAGAGTTCATCAATCACAGCAACTTTTTTGCCTATAACCTGTCTACACATTGGCTTATCAGATCAACATTTCTGATCACCAAACATGTTCGCCACATGTGTCTTTGAGGGAATTACATCTAACTTCCATAGCCATAGATGAATATTACCATTCCAAAATGTGGCAACTCTGGAATCAAGATCAAAGATATATCAATATAGCCTTGCAATACTAAATCCAGTATTAAATTCACACTCCTCACGTGCAGACGTCTTCAATCTTTTGAAGATTGAAACCTCTTCTATCTCTTCTCACTCCCTCCCTTAAAACTTTTCAAGACCTTTATAACTAAAGCTCTTTGTAGGGCTAAATCATAAATAGATGCTAATGAAGAATTCAGTGGAACAAGAAGAGGCAATGTTAAGGACTGGAATGAGATCTCTAGCAGTAAGAAAGAACCAAATCCGAAAGAGATGCCGGGAAAAGAGGAAATTAACATAAGTAACAAAAAAAAAAAAAAAATTGAAGAAACCAGATAGAAAATTGTTTATAGGAATCAGTTGAGTTCTATGACCTGACCAATCCACTGAATCGTAACCAACTTGGCCAAGTTTTGAATAACTCAGGCAATTCTCGTATCTAGTGACAGATAAAGCCCAAGAGTGGCCATGATCAAAATCCAGTTTTAATAATGTATAGGTACCCTTATTTTCATAACAAATTCTGGGCCACTTTTTTGGGTAAATCATTCAAATGACACAACATTAATCCAATTTGAATGCTTATTGAGTTAGCTTTCAAATGAGCCCAAGATCGTGCAATTCTAACATAAATGGAGTCATGAACTTACAAGGTATGACCAATTTACATCAGGGCCGAATGGATGAGATGGAATTTAGGGATAGTTTAATCATGATTAATATCTTAACATTTTAGTAAAATTGATGGTTGGGTTACAAAATAATGGATGGTTAGGATTATATTAGGATTTCTTTGCTTTGGAATTAAGTATATATACATGTACAGATTCTCTTATTTATGAATGGTTAATGGTGAATTGGAAAAAGAAGAAGAAGAAGAAGAAGAAGAAGAAGAAGAAGGAAGAAAGTTCTTCTTTTTTTTTTCTCCTTAATCCCTTGTTGGATTAATTTTCGGGGTGTGATGCTCCCATTGATAGTGTGATACAACCTGAAGTTCCGAGTTCAATGTGACTGCATACCAGAAACTTTGAATTGGGTACAGGGTGTGCTGCCCTGATTCATCTGTCCCACATTGGTTTTGGTATCAAAGCGAGCCTGATTCCATGGGATAGATTTTATGTTAGCAAAGTCTATGAACGGGGTGATCTATTTAGGACAGATGTGGTGTATTTAAATTGGTAATAAATGGAAGCGGTTGTCAAAACTTCATGTCCAAAGAAGTGGTGCTGAAATTGTTGAATATGGGATATTTTCTAAATTGTGAAGAGCATCCAACTAAACAATACCTTAACTCGTGTTTCTTGGAGAAAAGTATTTTGAAGAAGCAGGATGCGTAGTCAATTTGATGGACCTTAACAGAATTCTTCTTGGAGCAGTACTGTGGATATGGGATGGAAACATCATTCAAGATTCAAAGAAGAATAATTATTTATTCAAGACAGATGGGAAAAGTTTGTGTTCACTAAGAAGATGACAAGTCCCATGAAGCCTCCAGAAGAAGTACAAGTGGTAATTGTCAACAGATGAACAAGAGGATAGATCCTTGAATGAAATTGTTGATGGACTAATGGCAATGGCTAGATCAACCTGAAAATTGCAAAATGGACCTGTTGATAGATCAGCTGCCAATCACCAGGAGGGTCAATGGAGGGATTTGTGGATGTATGAAGAAATAAATCGACGGCCAGATCCATGGATGGAATGTGAGATCAATCAACGAACAGATAGACAAGGTGAGTGTGACACCAGAACAGACAAATGGATCAATGATCAGACTGATGAGTGTGAATAACATGATCATGTGATCTGGAACACCTATTTGAGATCTAAAGATGAGATGGGGACCATGACATGAAATTAGATTGGGGATTAGATACAAAAGCCACAGCCTGATTTGTTGTGGAGTCTAGCGATGATCAAGCCAATCTGATGAGTGAGCCTTCATGGAAATCTGTCTCTCGAGAGGGATATATGGATCTGGAAATCAAGCAATATCGGAGTATTTACAGTTAGATCTTTCTATTCACCTAGCAAACCCCTCAATGCATCATAATCTTGACACGATTCAGCATATGCAGAAGTACCCAGGACCTCCTAGGGTGGTTGCATTGGGGTGGTTAGCTGGAAAAAACAAGATTCTGGAATAGACAACCTGAGGAAAAGGAATATGATCATCCCCAACAGCTGCTCATTATGTCTTTGGGACAAGGACAACATGGACCACCCATTCTTACATTGTCCTTTCTCTAGAAAAGTGTGGGAAATGTTTCTCATCCTCCTAGAAATCAATTGGGTCATTCTGTCAGCTCCTGGAATTGTTCTCCATGTGGCATTTCACTAGAAATGGAGGGAAGAGAAGAACAATATGGAGCTTGGTTCTATTGTACACCTTATGGTCAGTTTGGTCAGAACATAACAGTAGGACCTTCAATGACAAGGCTCTATCTCCTAATCAAGAGCTTCACAAGGCTACGTGGTTGGTAATAGAATAGGCCAGAGCTGATAATGGTTCTGTGAGGTGCCATTTAAAGGCCTTTCAGGGTAGTTTGAGGGAATTTTCTTCTTTGTACTAATGGGATTGATCTCTCATCATCCTTTCTGTTTCTCTTTTTTGCCTTTCTTTTAATAATATTCCAGTTACCCTTAAAAAAATTAATAGAAAAAGAAAAAAGAGAAAACAGATTTAACAATAGTCTATAGGTACCCTAATTTTTCAGACCACTTTCAGGTAGTAAACGTCCGACGCGAAATTGGTCCCATTTGAAAGCTTAAACGAGCTTGACTATGACATGAGCAGAGTATGATCGATCTGTAGAAGGGTTGTATGACTGTGATGGGTTCAAAAAATGATGGCTAGGATTAGAAATGATGGATCCCTTGGATTAGATTATGGTTTCTTCCCCTTAGGAAAAGTAGATATACATGTAAAGACTCCTTTATTAATAAATTGTGAATATCAAATAAAAGAAAAAAAAAATTGTGTTTTTCTTTTCTTAATCCTGTGTTGGATTAATTTTGTAGGTGTGATGCTCCTATTGGTCGAATGATTCAACCAGAAGTTCCAAGTTGGACGTTAATTCCAAGTCCAAAACTTGGAATTAGGTATTAAGGTATGTTGCTTTGATCCATCTACCTTGCATTAGCGACCCAGACAAGGTACCACCTAGGATCTCCACTAATCTGATTTAACTCAGCCGATTCCCGAGTTGACTCACCAAGTTCTCCAATCATTAGTAAAAGTTTGACCATGAGTCAAGTTTAATGTGAAAAAATTTCTATTGGTTTGCAAGCAACATGTCACGTAATAGACCATTGAACATTTGTTAGCATTGTCTCATTGAACATTTTAGTTCATGACCTGTCTATGGAAGGTCCACCATATAGATGGTCTAGATCAGGATAAATGTGTCCACATGTAGAAGTTGCTCGATTTTTCATTTTGTAATTTGTAGAAGTTGGGGCCATGGTTCTGTTATCCAAACCATTGATATGCTGGGTGCCACCATGAATGCCCCAATCACCAAAGATCTCCAAGATTCAAAGATCCTAACCATTAATAAATCTCTGGCTTGCTACTTGGCGTAGCCAGTTGATGTGAAGGATCCACCCAAGCATAGGCACCTCCAAGCTAAGCACAAGAATCACACAAAATAGATAAAGACAATCTAGAATTTGTATTCAATTCAAAGGTGCCTTGATACTACTCATCCCGGGCCCTTAAATAAGCTTTGAAATGTACATATAAGGAAAACCCAAACGTCATTGACAACCAATAACTTATTACAAATATAGAAAAGAATATTTGACTAATGAATTATTCATAACTAGCTTATTGCTTTTGCTAGATAACTACATAAATAAGAGGCTTGGGCCTCCTTATTGATGAGCCAGCAGTTGGGCTTGGGCTTAATGGGCCTGGGCTTGCCTGCATCACTACTCAATTAAATGTTGATCATCACTGTATTTCTTTCTAACCATCTATTATGTGACCACCAAGTGAAGGGTTGGTATTACCTAATTTTGGAGACTTTGTTGCATGGATTATCTGCATTAGGCTCTCATATCAGTGCTTTGGGCCTTGTACCAATGGTTTGACATGTGTTCTGGTTTTTATAACCATGATGTGAACCATATATTAAATGGATATAATGGCAAGACAGTTTTCATCTAAATTTGCACATACTTTTTCATGTTAAGATGAAAAATAAAAAGAAAAGATGAGGCTTTTCCTAAGGCCAGTGCATATTTTACATATCTCCAATGGGTAACATTGGCGGTAAGGTTCCAGCTCTATGTTGTACATCAATATATAAAAGACCAGAATACAAATGTAAACTTTCTGCTTAGAGTTTACTATTTTGGACAGAACTTTGCAGTTTTGAAGTCTAAACCAGACTGATGAAACAGCATTGTGGCATCAAAAATCACAACGCCAAAACCCAGAAATTAGAGAAAAAGCAAAATGATGACTCGAGAATTTCTTCTCATGATATATAGAGTTACAAGGGAAATAAGTAAAACTTCTTAACTAAAGTATACAAAGTTCTAAACTCTTCCAAAAAGAGGATAATGCAAATCACACAAGGACAGTTATGAGAATCTCCTCACAGAAGTATAATGACGAAGAAGCTGAGCATCCCAGCTATCTAGGGTTAGACATGATTGCTTGGAAAAAAGCTCAACATCCAGCTACCTACCAAACATCGTACGACCTCCTTTACATAGTTTGGGGACCCAATGGTGCATAGCTACATATGTACGTGTTGGTGCGGTGGTGGTGGTGATGGTGGTGGTTGAAAAAAATGACAGTGTATAATAAGATAAAAACGCATAGAATCACCTGTTTGTAAAGCCGAACACTTTTGCTCTTCTTTGGTGTTGAGAACAAAACTTTAGGAGTTCTATCAGTGGCAATAAAGGGATCTTGTCCATAAATCCGAAATATTGGCCGACATCCCCCTTCTCCATCAAAGTTAGGAATCACTCTAAGCATGACACAATCCAATGTAAGTGCCCTATCCAATGGTGGCCATTCTGAACCAACATTCCGCCGAGAAATGTATTGTAGGTATCTCAATTGTGAAGGCAGCGGATTCAATGGTGACAAGAACTGCAAAAGCTCACGGGGTGCTTGTTTGTAAATCATGTCCAGAGTTTTCTGCTCCCCAGTGTATTGTTTTCTGTAAATCAAAAGCCCAGCCAGCATGAAAGCCAGAACCGGCCACCCACCTCGTTCACAGTGCATTAGCAACACGTTCTGCTGCCCAAGAGATAGCCAACTCTCACTCGACCTCAAGAAATGGTGGACCATTTCCATTGTAAGTAGCGGGCACCCTTCATAATGCCGAGGATAGTCCATTACAGTCATATCGTACTCAGACAAAATATCTGAAATCTGGCTTTGCCTTTCTCCCTCTCTGAAGTTGAACACCATAAAGGATGCATCAGGAAACTGGTCACGTAGCTGACCCACTATCCCGCTCATGTAGACTCTATAGCCATCTTCTTCCAACCCATCAGTGGAAAAGCAACAATCGAACACTGTTGGCAGAGGAGAATTTCTTACGTAAATAATTTTATTTTTTCCTCAAACCAGAAATACTGAAAGAGATGCTGACTACCATAAATAGCATTCCATTTTCCCACATGTGCATTAACAAAGCACACAAAATATCATAAAGCATTTGAATAAATAACCACATAAAAGCTCGTGATGTGTACAGATTAGACATCATTTTTAACAGAAGGTTGGAGACACAGTATCTAAAAGTAAGATTATTTTCTTCTCCTAGCCTGTCAGTAGATAAAATTCCATTATTTTAGACAAGTTTCTTTCGTCCAGGCACGCAGTGGATGATCATTTGTAGCCATTCTAAACCGATCTGGAAAGCTTTTGACACCCAACTACATTATGTGCATCAGTTAAGTATGACATAGCACTAACTAGGAACATCCATAAGTGGTGTGTCTACATGGGGTCTTCAGAGTATTTAAAAAAAACAGTTACATAACGGCCGAAACAGCCAATGCATAATGGAAACAGATTGGGCTGTTATGCTAGCGGGGGCTAGGATTTTCTTCTGGAGGGGGCAAGGCACAAGCATAAGCAACGGTGGGCGCCATTGTCCCCACTGTTTTTGTTATGGGGTCCATTTGAGCTTTGAATCTGCCCCATTCTTTTTATCCAGCCATAAAATGATCTCTCTAAATGGTTGGACGGTGTGGATACAACACATACATCACCGTGCAGCCCATAGAACTTGCTTACATCACTTCATGGATCGCCAATGAACCGTTAGAGCTGGACACAGATTTCTTTAGCAGGAAGTTCCTGCCCTGGAAACTTAGGTGGGGCCCACTGTGATGTTTGTGAGAAATCCACCCCATCCATCCGTTTTGTGAGATCATTTTAGGACATGCGACCAAAAAAGAGCCGGATCCAAGACTCAAGTGGGCCGAAAATGTGAGGATTGAACTGCCACAGTTGAAACATTCGTGGGCCCACAAAGGTTTTGAATCAGTCTAATATTTATGTTTTCAGTTCATCCAAGTAGGAATGATGTTATGAACAGTATGGATGTCATGTAAACATCGCCGTTGACCCCAGGGAGGTTTCAATGGTAGGAATTTCCCTACCCACCTTCTCCATTAGTGCGGCCCACTTGAGTTTGGGATCCAGCTTATTTTCGATCTCATGTCCTAAAATGAGCTAAAAAAATGGATGGACAGGGTGGATTTCTCACAAACATCACGGTGGGATCCACCTAGATTCCCAGCGTAAGAACTTCTTGCGAAAGGAAAATTCGCATCTGCCAGAGCTATTCCGTGTCCGAGATTTCTTGCCGACCAGGTCCAGGACCTAGCTTGAAATGGAATATCTTGTTAGGGGCTCTGTGGGGCCCACAATAATCTATATATTTTATCCAAGACATCCATCTATTTTGAAAGATCGTTTTAGTGCTTGAGCCCAAAAAAGAGGCAAATCGAAGGCTCAACTGGACCACACCACATGAACCAATGGATTGAACACTTACGGTTGAAAGCTCAAGGGAGGCATTTGCGATCCCCCCCCTGGCGTGGGCCTAATGGGCCATTCCAAAAAATTTAGACCATATCGATCCCGTCATTGTTCGTTATGATGATGTGTAAAGGCCCAGGAATTTCCTCCATCTCTCCTCCACTTTTTGACATTTTTTCTTCTTAAGACTATTTTTAACCCATTTTCGACTAGATTTGTGCAATCCTTGAAGATTTAAGCCGTTTTTGAAGAATTGAAGATCCGAAGCCGAATTTGGGGAAAAAAAAAAGGTAAAAAATACTTTCTTTCTTTTTTTGTTTTTTCTTGCTACAAATTTCTTGATTTAACATTATATTACCAAGTCAACCAAATCTTGCTAGATTTGTAGATGTTCAATTTGACTATATTAGTATAAATGTTCAATTTTTTTGTATTTTTGCTTTTTTATGTAATTTCCAGCAATTTAAAAAAAATGTTTTTTTTTTTTTTACATTGGAAATTTTTATTAACAAAGGGCCGAAGCTGAAATTTACAAATATACACAAGCCAAAACAAAATTACAACTCCAGCCAACTATCAGGGAACTTCTCAACTGCCTTAGACACAATCACCCATTCCATAACATTTGATTTAGCCCTATTTAACACTTCTAAAACCTGCCACGCCCAATTCCTAAAGCACTGATTATTCCTTTCTAGCCATAAAAACAAATCCCTGTAAGCAAGCATGACCGCCACACTTTCTTATGTGTTTTACCAAATACACCACCATGCCACATGAAGAAAAACTAAGGCAATGGAACCCGGTGATACACATGCTATATTGAACAAACTTGAAAAAACCTTCCCAAATAGCTCTTGCAATGGAACAGAGAATAAATAGATGATCTACCGATTCTACTCCTTGGAGACACATAACCAGTGTTTGCATTGTCGACGAATTGTCGATAATATCGCCGATATTATCGGTGTCGCTGCACTAGCGACATCGAGAACACAAGAATTCGTTTCTCTACCAAATATCGGCGAAATATCGACGATATTTTCGATATCCTCGATAATTTGGGTTATTGCCGAAAATGTCGACTGTATTTCACGATAAAAGAGCGTACTGGTTAATGCATTTTGGCATCGTAAGAAAATTGGAAAAAGAGAGAGAAAAAAAAAAACTCTATTTTTGTAAAGATTGAGAGAGATTTTTGCACCTGTTTGATTGGAACTTGGAAGAATACAATCCCGTGGGCATCATCCATCGACAGCGCCGGTCTTTGATAGAGGTAAGAAAAAACCTAAAAAAATTCCCCTTTTTTTTCGATTGGAAGATGAATGTCGCAAGATTTATGGAATTCGGCAACATAGCTGGGATTTTGGAAGGATTTCAGCCCGATTTGGTTGCGATTTTGGGTTTTGAAACCCTCTTTCAAAACCCCCCACATATCGGCGAAAACCCTTGCGAAGATGAATGAGGGTTTTTTTATTTTTTTAAAAGAGGAAAGTCGAAGCGGCTTGCGTACTAAGTAACTCAGTACGATTTATCTTACAAGAGTAAACTCTCTTGGGCCCACTGTGAATGTATGTGATTTATCCACGCCGTCCATCCGTTTTCCAGCTCATTTTAGGCGTTGAACCTAAAATTGAAGCATATCCAAAGCTCAAGTGGACCATGCCACATGAAACAGTGGGAATAATGATTTCCACCGTTGAAACCTTTCTAAGGCTCACAGTGATGTTTATTTGTCATCCAAACTGTTCATAAGATCACACAGACATGGATGAAGGGAAGACACAAATATCATCTTGATCTAAAACTTTTGTGGCCGTCAAGAATTTTTCAACGGTAGACGTTGGATTCACACTTTTACTATGGTGTGGTCCACTTGAGATTTTGATATGCTTCATTTTTTGGCTCCAAGCTTATAAGTATCTGTTAAGATGGATGGACGGAGGGGATAAAATACTTAAACCATGATGGCCCATAGAGTTTACTCAGTACGCAATCCGCATTCCTTCTTTACGTGGAGAACGGATTAGGCGAGACCCCGGCCGCACGCAAGACGGTGCGACCCTTGCAGTGGGGTTACAGTGAGCCCACCTTGATGTATATATTATGTATCCATGACATTCATCCGTTTTTCCATATCATTTTAGTGTATTATCCCGAAAATGAATCAGATCCAATTATCCGGTGGACCATACCATAAGAAACAGTGGTGGTTGACCATCTTACCATTAAAAGCCTCTTAGGGCGCACATTAATGTTTCTGTAGTGTTTATTTACCATCTAATCTGTTGATAAGGTCACATAAGCCTGAATGAAGGGAAAAAAACAAATATCAGATTGATCCAAAACTTTCGTGTCCCATTAATGGTCAATAACCACTGTTTCTTATGGTATGGTCCACCGAATAGTTGGATCTGCTTCATTTTGGCATAATGCCCTAAAATGATATAAAAAAACGGATGGACAGCATGGATATAAAATATATACATCAAGGTGGTCCCCACAGTAATCCCACGGTAAGGGCTGGACCATGTTACGTTAGGTCAGGGTCTCCGTCTCACCTAATCGGACGCAGGTTGGCTGGTGACGTGAACACCAGCCAGCAAGCTGGGGTCAAAGTTCAGTGGGTCCTATCATGATGTATTTGTTTTATCCATGCCGTTCATCCATTTGCACAGATCATTTTAAGGCATGATGCAAAAAATTATGCAGATACAAAGCTCAAGCGGACCACACCATGGGAAACAGTGGGTATTGAACATTCACTATAGGAAAATTTTTGGGGCCACAAGTTTTGGATCAAGTTGATATTTGTGTTTTCCATTCATGCAGCTCTTTGTGGTCTTATGAACAGGTTGGATGCAAATAAACATCACTGTGGGTCCTAGGAAGGTTTCAACAGTGGACATCATTCTACTCGATGTTTCCTGTGATGTGGCCCACATGAGCTTTGTATGTACCTCTTTTTTGCTTCATCCCTTAAAATGATTTGTGCAAATGGATGGACTGTGTGGATAAAATAAATACATTATGGTGGGACCTACTGAGCTTTGACACCAGCTTGCTTACCGGTGTTCGCGTCACCAGCCAACCTGCGTCCCACCTAATCCTCTCTCTTTTATGAGAGGGTCCTTAGGTGGGGCCCACAATGATGTTTTGGAGAAATCCACATCATCCATTCAGTTTGCAAGCTTATTTTAGGACATGATTCCAAAAATGAGGTGGATTCAAATCTCAAGTGGACCAAAAATGAGGGGGATCTAAATCTCATTGAATCCCCACTCTTTCCTCTCGTGTGGCCCACTTTAGTTTGGCATCCTCCTATTTTTTGGTAACATGTCCTGAAATCCCCACTGTTTTGGTTGCTATTGGAGTGATTTCTTAG
Organism: Liriodendron chinense; assembly: GCA_003013855.2. Classification (NCBI taxonomy): domain Eukaryota; kingdom Viridiplantae; phylum Streptophyta; class Magnoliopsida; order Magnoliales; family Magnoliaceae; genus Liriodendron; species Liriodendron chinense. The sequence continues at coordinate 6,795,385 of ML058387.1, read as the reverse complement.
GCAACGCATGCTTTTTGGGCCCTATTGAATGAAAACTTGTTATTTAATGTATTCTTTTTGCAATTTTTTTATTCCTGAATATTCAAATATGTGTATTTAGGCATTTCCTGAAGTTTCACAGAAAAAATCCACAGTTTTCCTCATGTTTTCCCCCTTTTCCCCACATTTCCAGTTATCAGCGATAACGATATTATATCTTTATCTCCAACCAGCGAAACTTGTAGCGATACCGACAATGCGAACACTGCACATAACACAGACATTCGGAAGAATCATCTTCCTCTTTTGAAGATTATCTACCATTGGCACTTTGTTGCAACCAATGAACCATGCCAAAGCGACAACCTTTGGCGGAGCACCATACCTCCAAACATAAGTATATTGACTGATTTCGTCGCTAATTCTAACACCATTAAGCATCTTGTAGAAAGATTTAATTGAGAATCTGACTCACTTATCACTAGATGAACCTTGGATAGCAACTTTCGCATGTTAATGAACTCCTCCAACTCATCATCATCTAAATTCCTTCTAACCTGTGGGGACCAAATAACTTCCTGACCTTGCATGGAAAAACAACTTCCACCCATACATTTGCCTCTATCGATAACCTTACTAACCTAGGGAAGAACTCACACAGTTTTTGTTCCCCCACCCATATATCGTCCCAAAACCTAAACTTTAGCCCATTTCCTAATGATAAACCTATCCCTTCCCAAACCTTACCTTTTAATGATGCCACCATTGTTTGCAGTATCCCCGATAGTACCAAAGTATCCCCGATATTATTCATATCTCCAGCTTGGCAATACCGATAACACTGGTATTCTCAGAAATTCCAGGTATCGGCGATGTATCGCTAAGTATCACCAATGTACCGATATCGCCAATGTTTTCGACTGTGCAAATTCCAGGCATTGCTTGTATCGCCAATGTATCGATATCGCCAATATTTTTTAGTGTGTAAATTCCAGGTGTCGCTTGTATCGCCAGTGTAATGGCGATATTTCGATAATATAACCAATGTATCAATATTGCCCAAAAAACCATTTATTACAAAAAAAATTCATTTCAAATTTTTTAATAGGCGCATGATTATATGCAGTGTTCAAATTATCAACGATAATATCAATCATATCGTGATATTATCGTAATCACAAGATGGGCGATATCGAGACCACGATCTTTTGTTTCCCTTTCAGTTGTCGGCGATTTTTTGGAGAAATATCATGTGTTGTCGAGATTTTGAAATATCGACGGATGTCTGGATAGAAGGTTGGATGATTGGATGGATAGATGGGATGGTTGGACTGATTTCTTACGACAGCACATGCTTTTAGATCGCCATTAAATGGAAAGTTATTGTGTATGAATTCTTTTTGCAATTTTTTTATTCCTAAATATGCAAATATGTGTATTTTAGCATATCCCGAAGTTTCACTAAAAAAATCTACCATTTTTCCATGTTTCCCCACATTTCCGGTTATCTGTGATATTGATATTGTTTCCGTAAACCCAGCCAGTGAAACTTGTAACAATATTGATACTTTAAACATTAGATGCCATTGGTTTCCAAAGAAACGAGGACCTATACAAAGACGAGGCTTGGGTCCACCATCCCCCCTCTTCTACCCCATATTTCCTACTCACCACCTCTCTCCATAAATTACTTTCTTTAACCTCGAACCTCCATACCCAATTCCCTAACAAGGCTAAGTTCATAACCTCCAAGTTTTGCAATCCTACGCCCCCTTGATCCCATGGTTTGCACACATCTTCCCACTCCATAAGATGAAACCTATGCTTATCCTCCACTCCTTGCCACAGAAAATCCCTTCTTATTTTTTCCAACTTACGTACCACCGATTTCGGGCATTTAAATAAAGACAAAATAAATTAAAAGATTCAACATCACCGACTTTATTAAATTTAACCTCCCTCCCAATGACAAATGCCTACTCCGCCACTAAGATAACTTCCTTTGAAACCTTTCCGCAACTTTGTCCAATAGATGTTTTGTTGGTTTTCCTAAACTTAGGGGAAGACAGAGATGTGTGGATGGGAAAGAACCTTCCCTACATCCAAAAATGTTATCAAAAGAAACTACCTCTTCCCTTGAGACACCAACCCCCAACAATTCTCTCTTACTGATATTTACTTTTAAGCCCGACACCACTTCAAAGAAAATTATAATCATTCGAAGGTTGTCCACCATTACTTCATCTGCCTCACACATTAAAAGAGTATCATCCATGTACTAAAGATGAGTCACTTCGAAACCCGAATTTATCAATGGTGAAACCTCTCAGAAGACCCATTAAACCTTTATCTATCATTCTATTTAATGCCTCTCAACCACAAACAAATAGGCGAACAAATGATCCCTTTGTCTCAAACCTCTAGAAGCTGGAAAAAAAAAAACATTTGGGGACCTATTAACCGATATCGAAAATTTAGCCAATTGAACACATGCACAGATCCAAGCTCGCCATTTGTCTCCACACCCAAATCTCCCTAACATGTAGTTGAGAAAACCCCCATCCGCATGGTCATAAGCTTTTTCAATAACTAATATGCACACGACCCTTTTCAGACCTCTTCTATTACTTGCATTAATACATTCATTCGCCACTGGCACACTATCCACCATCTGACACCCCGCCACAAATGCCCGTTGAGATCTGGATATAACATCCCCAATTACCACTTTGAACTTAGATGCCATGCCAACAACTTTGCTGGAATCTTATACAAGCCCCCAGAAGACTAATGGGCCTATAGACTATAGTCCTTCAACCCCCTCCCCCCCCCCCCCTTTTTTTTGAATTAAAGCAATAAATGCCGCCCCTAACTCCAGTTCAATAGAGCCTTTTTCGTAGAAATCATTAATGTAGGACACTACTTCATTTTTTACAAGCTCCCAAAATTTCTAGAAAAACAGAATCGAAAAAACCATCCGACCTAGGTGCTTGGTCACTTCCTAAATCAGAAATTGTCTTTTTAAATTCCTTTGAAAAAGGTTTTTCTAATGATTCCACCGCCTCACTCGAGATCATATCAAAATGCAAATTATCTAGCTTTGGTCTTAGCCAATCCTCCATTGATAGCAACTTTTTGTAAAACTTAACTATTGTCGCACACATTTTATCTTTGCCTTCTACTCTTCCCTCCTCAACCACTACTGTTTTTATTTTGTTCACTCTAGCTCGAGCACATGCCACATATGAAAAGATTTTGTATTCTTGTCACCTTCTTTCAACCAAAGGGCTCGGGATTGCTACCTACATTTTTGTCTCCTCTTCCCTCTATCCTGCATTATACATACACTATGAACTCCTCTCCAAGCTCTTTCTTCATCTGATAAGTCTCCATTTTCTTCCTTGACATCAAGCATCTCAATTTCTGCCAAAAGATCTAAGGACTCCGCATCTCTTTTTCCCAAAACCTCTTCTTTCCACATGTTAATCTTACTTTTTAGCATCTTTAACTGTGAAACGAGAATGAAGACCACCATTCCTGCATCAGTGCTAAAAAAATCCCAATCTCTAACCAAGCAAGTTCGAATCTAAACAGACATGAGCCCCAATCCTCTTCATCTATTTCTAGGATTATCAGACAATGATCTCATATTGGTTTTAGTAAGCCTATATGATACGCTAAGGGAAACTTTTCAATCAACTCCAAAGAGAGTAAATCACTGTAAATTGTTCATGTAGGAGTTTACATCTCTACACATGCATGCACTCAGTCGGTGTGTTTTTTCTTCTCATTTTCTATTTTTTGATATTTTGAATCATTTTCTAAATGAACAATGCTATATTTATATTTTATTTTTTTTTCCTAAAATTTCTTAGGAGAAATGATGTCAAATGCCTGGATATATGCGTTAACGCGATGAATCCCACGGATTGCATGAATATTGGCCTGTTTTGGGCATTTGAGTGCCCAGATTGGCCCAACACTATTCATTTGAATTTAATTTTAATTTTTCCTTTAAGTTCTTGAAAAAATGTGTCAAATGGTTAGGGATGTGCAATAGCAAGATGAGTTCCACAGATTGCATGAATTTCAGGCGGCCTGATGTTATTGATCCAAATTTAATATTTATTGCGCAATAGTGGGATGAGTTCCACAGCTTGCATTAATTTCGGTCCGTTTTGGAGGCACTCTAGTGACACTATTCATCTGAATTTAACTTTCAAATATAATTGTCCCATCACTAAATTCATGCTCATATAATCTTATTTATATCGAATCATTAATATTACATATTTAAAACATTAAATATAGGAGTTTTAAAGTCAGTTTGAGCCTCTCAGGATAATAAAATCACCAGGTAGCACGAGACGCATTCTTAGCAAAGAACGGATCGTTACACCATCATAAACATGTTCAAAAATTAGGAAGGAATATATATTCGGAATCCTCTCATTTTTTTAGAATTTTTCTAATATTTTTCATTTTTTTCTTTAAAGAAAAAAATCAACCGTTATAGCCCGTAATGAAATGGTTGAACAGTCAGCCGCTATGCCGGCCATTACTGTTATTGAATACCTTGGGTTTCCTCAATGTGCAGTTCTAAGGTGTCGTTTGGTAAACTGAAAAATAAGGTTTAAAAAATAAATTAAGCGCTAAAATTTTAAATTGCTAAAGTTTAGTATTTATAAGTACTAAAAAATTTGTTTGGTAATTTATTTGGAAAAAAAAGTCCTGATATCTAAAACTAAACACTTTTTTACGAAAAAAGTTGTTTGGTAAACACAAACCACAAATGTTTGAAAATTGACAATTGTCATATTTCCCATATTGTCTCAATTTCTATCTTTTGTAGAGTATGAGAGGAAACATACTATTGCCATGGTAATAAATTTGGCACACCTATGCTTAATCCAATAAAATTTTAATAATTTCCTATTGTGCATTCCAGCAAGAGAATGCCACTCAATATATAAATTTTAACCCTCACTATTTTAGGGAGTTCAATGGTGAATTATCGGTAAAGAGAGACTAAACGTCAATTAGACCCATGTGCAACATCTACGTCAGATATCTCATGAATTGCTTAGATATCTATTAGGTGTGCCATGCCAATCAAGAATAGCGAGATATTGGGCTTAGATATGGGCTGATTTGATAGGTGATCCTTTGCTATCGCCATGCAACAAGACTAGACATTCACGACCTACATCTCCTTAATTGGACCACCATTCGATCATTTCGAACGCTTAAATGTGTTTAGTAGGTACTCGTTCGGCTAGAGAACAATTTTCAGCCCAATTTGACCTGAATTAAATTAGATTTATCAAAGACAAGATCGAATTGACACGATTTCATCTGACCAGATCTAGTCAGGCATGTTCCAATCCAATCAAACCGTTTCGAAGAACACATCGAGAGCCCCACCTAGAACAAATTTTGTCAAAATTTAATTAACAGACGAGGATATATCGCCCACTAAAGAAAAAGGTTCCATTTCTGTTGTGATCCATGCCCTAATTTGGACGAGCGATCCATTGATTTCATAAAGCTTGAAGTGTCAGACATCGTGGAAGGCTCAGATCTCCCAAAGGAGACCAAAAAAATGTCAAAAATTGGCCACAAACATCTAACGTCAAATTTCACATTTTTTAACTTTTTGTCAGCATGTGTGGCGACACACAAGTTTGTACATCCAAGATCTTAGCGCTTAGACCTCCATTCGGGATGTGCGACTGCTTGTTTTGAAGCTATAAATGAGTATTACAAGATGTGCGGTCCAAATCTCAAAAGAAGGCTAGAAACACCTCATAAATTGGGCTATAAAGTCAAATCGTTATTACCGCACACGTAGCCTGATGTACAGCGATACACCAACTTCAACGTACAAGATCTCAGCGTTCCGATCTCCATTCAGGACGTGCGACCACTTGTTTCTAAGCTATCAACGAGTACTACAAGATGCACGGTCCACTTCACGAAAGGAGTCTAGGAATACCTCAAAGTCAAATCGTTATTACCGCATATGTGGCCCCGATGTGCAGCGACACACCAACTTCGACATACAAGATCTCAGCGTTCTGATCTCCGTTCAAAATGTGCAACCACTTGTTTCAAAGATACCAATGAGTATTACAAGACATGCAGTCCACTTCGCGAAGGTAGTGTAGAAACACCTCAAAAATGAGCCACAGAGTCAAATCGTTATTACCGCACATGTGGCCCAGATGTGCATCAATATGCTAACTTCGCTGTCCAATATCGTAGCACTTCGATCTTCATTCTGGCCAAGTGACCACTCATTTTGAAGGGCTTAACGAGTACTTCAAGATTAACGGTTTATATTTGTGATCATGCCTCATAATGTTGCCCAAAAAGTGTTGCCATTTTTTTAGAAGAGGAAGGGCAATGTTGTCATTTTAAATTCTTGATCAGGAGCAAAATCACTTACCGCATTCTGAGTTAAGTGATAAATTAGGAGAGGGGAGCTAAAAAATTAACCCCCTTTTTCAATGGAGATCGAAATTAAGTACTTAATTATGTGGATTTACCAAACGCCCTAAATAAGGGAAAATCATTAAAAATACAAAAATAAAGTGATAAGTGTTAAGAATAAGTTTTATCAAACGGGCCCTAACTCACAAGGGACTATGATGCAGGACGCCTTAATTATGATGCATGCTCATGATCACGTATAATCCAGCGGAAATAAAAGACAATAATAATCTAAAAATTCAACATCAACCATCATAAACTGAAAAAACCACAAAGAGACATGCAATGGAGCGGGCCATCATCACAACCACAAAGTATGAAATTCAATTATTGCAATAATTGGATCCGGAAAGGGATGGAACCTCCCGATCTTACATGGTCTTAATCCAAATACCCAATGTGAATCACTAGTCCAAGGGATCGAGGGATTTCTTGGATTAGGGGTTTTAGAATTTAAGGAATAGGAATTTTGGATCAAATCTCAAATCTAGAATCTAAAAGTTATGAGAGAATAGAAATAGAGAAGAGGAAATAATAAGTTTACCTTAGAAGAAGTTGGAGGGGCATAAGAAGCAAGGAGAAGAAGAGGATTGAAGAAGAAGATGAAGTTCCAAGAGAGAGGAGGAAGAAGAGCCACCAAGCTTTTTTTAATCAATAATCAATAACTAATGAAAAAGGTTTAGGGCAACAACCTTATAAAATTCAGAATCAGCATAATTACCAAAATACCCCTACTAACAAAATTTCAAAAAAAAGATATTTGCATGAAAAAAACGTGCGCACACTAACTTAAAACTCAAATAAGTAAAAATGCATAAAATAAACTCAAATCTAAGATGTCCAATGGGCTCCAATGATGTGTGATGAAAGTAGGCCACGACGAACCAACGGTCCGATCACATCATCATCACGATCCAACGGTCCGATCATCTCCTCCAAGCAACTCACACATGTTTTCCCAAGGTGGGGTCTTTTTAAATGTCTCGGACTACATGTGTAAGGTCTTCAATGCTCCTCAAGTCATCACGAACAATCCAGGCCCGCCATCATCGAGCCATAAAGATACAGATGTCACTCGCCTCCTACGCTGATAAACCCTAAAGGGCTCGATGTCCGCATCATTCTCCTCGTCTGAGAAGAACTTGACTTCGACGAGTTAAAACTCTTGTAGCGCTCTAGTAAATCTGGATTAACGCTCTGCAACTCCACTTCTGTCAACCATGTAGATTCTGACGGTGGTTTATTCTTTCCATTTGATATCTCTGGAAACCTCCATCTCTCGTGATAACTATCTCCTCATCCACGATTTCCCCAATTTCTCCTTTTTGAATAATAGGTGGGGAAAGGGTGGAGTCGGTTGTGAAGCAAACTCAGAGTATGGCCATGAAAGGGAAGAGAAATCAATGGTAGGAATAGGAAAAATGACTAGATCTTCCACATTAAACTTTGGATTAATGCCCATTTCAGGTGGAAGGTCTATCCTATACGCGTTGGACCCAATTCTTTGCAATACTTTGAATGGTCCAGCACTACGTGCTTGTGATTTCTTAGGAGTACCCTGAGGAAACCGCTCTGGCCTTATCCTCACCATTACATAATCTCCTTCCTGAATTTCTTGCAATCTACGATGCGAGTCAATTGAAAGCATATAACGATCATTGCTTCTATTAATCCGCTGTCTAATATATGTATGCAATTTATGAATGTGTCATGCAAATGCATTGGCTGACTCTGAAGACCTTTGGGTGACAGACATGGGTGAAACTAAAGGACTCTCTGAATAAAAAAAGGACTCGAAATAAACAATCATATGACCTAGAACTTGAAAAACTGAAACAAAAGGACACTTCTCATGGGTGACACATAATTTCTCATTATAAGTATTATAAACAAGGATGATTTTCAGGTATCCCAACACTTGAGAACACACACTATTAATACCAAGTCTTGAGCAGATCTTGGCATCGGCCATTATGTCCAAAATGTCATCAAGATGCGGGATAGGGACTCTGACCATCATATCTACCATGACGTGAATACGTCGCACGATGGCATGACACTTGCTTGAAGCTTTGTGGACGGTCAGGATATGCCCACATGTGTGCCATATGCCATTGTTCTTGGAAGTGAAAAGGGCAAGCATGACACACTGATGCGGACATCAGTGGTGCACCCTTTAGAGTGTACCAGAGGAGGCGACGTCGCAGATTGAGTGTTGGAGCAGACGAGTTGATGTGGATAGACGCCGGGCCCATTGGGCCCATTTTCTAACGCATTACGAGTACGTGAGATGCAGGATCGCGCAGGAGCATCATGACCGCTGGACCATGGAACGGATTTACATTTAGGCGCTTTTCTATTTATTTTCTTATTTCTAGACGCTATAGAGTCGTTATTTACTTTAGACGTTTTTATATTATTTCTTTGGTTTTCAAGCACTTTAGTGCACTTTTTTTATTTTCGTAGCTTATATATACTGTGAGAACCCTATTTCGAAATTATTGAATGAATAGAAAATTCGTGAGTTTCTTTCTCTTTGTTGAGAGATTAGGGTTTCAGGATTGGTCCTCGGGTGTTGAGGATTCCACCTCGGAGTTTCCGTTTTCTCTTCTCTCTTTCTTCAAGGTGCGAGGAAAGGTAAGCTTCTTTTGATTCCTAATTCGTACTTCATGATAACCCATTGTTTTTCGACATCCCTCGTCCTTTTCTGAAACCCCCCCCCCCCCCCTTTTTTGGTACGATCGAAAAGAGGGATGCCTAGCCACGATAACCGGATCCAAACTTGACTGTGGACTGGTCTATGCTAGATCTGGGATATCCTCATATCGCTAGATCCTCCCTATTTTACGATTTTACATGGTTTTATGCAAAGGGGCATGATCCGAACAGACGGATTTCATCTTCGTGTTGAGATTTGTTAGTTTCCTCTGATTGAAAGTAGTTAGTTTCGTAATTTTATTATTTGAATATCTTCCAACTTGATATACATGCATCTAGGGTTAGATCATCGCATGCCCCTACATCACACACAGAACAAAACTCCAACTCAAACATTCCTTATTGAATTCTTCTCCGAGAAGTTTGTCAAATTGACGCTACATTTTTGTATTTTCTACGGGGTTCACTGGTATGGAGGAAAGCTTGACAGGACCAACCTAGGGACAAGATCAACTGTGTGTTGAATGTCCCATATGAGTGAAAATTTATCTCAAAAATCATCTGCTTGGATATCACAAGTCATGTGGGTGTCCACCATCATATCCTCGCTATTCTCCTTTTCAAATTCATTCGTGTGTATTATGCTAAGAGACTTAGATTGGGAATCTACATCACTTAAGTCGCACATGACATCTGGAAGTGGTGCGGTCTCAATTCCTTCTACCTTTTCATCACTAGCACACACTTCGTCATCCTCAACGATGATGAGTGATGCCTCAATTTCTTCCATTTCATCACTAGTGACGTTAGGCACGTACTCTTCCACTTCATAAACATCATGTTTGGACCCATCCAACTTGCCGTTCACCAAGGCATAATGTTGATCATCTTTTCCATAGTTAGAGCTAGTCTGGTTGAATACCTCTAATTTGTCGTTGAGATTCTGAAAGGATTTTCTAGAATGGTTTTCAATGTTATCCAGACATCGAGATATGGCGGCCAAAGCCTCCAGAATCTGATCTTGATTCATGGTAGTGATGCGTAATCCAAAACCATGACCAAAATGAATGGGCACACAGCGGAGGAATTGTCCTAGGTTCTTCCTAAACTCGACTCTATGGACTAGATGACTCACAATATGAATGCGATGAATTTAAACTGCAATGAACTGACACTAATTAATTCTAGATGATGCGACTCAAATATGGAAAATTTCAAAATTAGGAAACTTTCTGAAATTGGAAACTTTTTTAAAATTGGAAACTTTCTAAATCTGGAAATTCTCCAAATTAAGAAACTTTCTAAAATTGAAAAGTTTCTAAATATGAAAATTCTCCAAATTATGAAACTTTCTAAAATTGGAAACTTTCTAAATCTGAAAATTCTCCAAATTAGGAAACTTTCTAAAATTGGAAACCTTCTAAATCTGAAAATTTCCTAAAATATACCTAAAAATCAAAACCCTAATTTAATAACTCGATCTAGATAAAACCATGCAAGCGTAATCTCTGATACCAAATTTGATGCAGGACGTCCCTAATTAATAATGCATGCTCATGACCACATATAATCTAGCAGAAATAAAAGACAATAATAATCTAAAAATTCAACATCAACCATCATAAACTGAAAAAACCACAAAGAGACATGCAATGGAGCGGGCCATCATCACAACTACGAAGTATAAAATTCAATTATTGCTATAATTGGATCCGGCAAGGGATGGAACATTCCGATCTTGCATGATCTTAATCCAAATACCCAATGTGAATCACTAGTCCAATGGGATCAAGGGATTTCTGAGATTAGAGATTTTAGAATTTGAGAAATAGGAATTTTGGATCAAATCTCAAATCTAGGATCTAAAAGTTATGAGAGAATAGAAATAGAGAAGAGGAAATAATAAGTTTACCTTAGAAGAAGTTGGAGGGGCATAAGAAGCAAGGAGAAGAAGAGGATTGGAGAAGAAGATGAAGTTCCAAGAGAGAGAGGAAGAAGAAGAGCCACCAAGCTTTTTTTAATCAATAATCAATAACTAATGAAAAAGGTTTAGGGCAACACCTTTATAAAATTCGAAATTAGCATAATTACCAAAATACCCCTACTAACAAAATTTCAAAAAAAAGATATTTGCATGAAAAAAACGTGCGCACACTAACCTAAAACTCAAATAAGTAAAAATGCATAAAATAAACTCAAATCTAAGATGTCCAATGAGCTCCAATGATGGTGTGATGAAAGTGGGCCACGATGAACAAACGGTCCGATCACATCATCATCACGATCCAACGGTCCGATCATCTCTCCAAGCAACTCACACATGTCTTCCCAAGGTGGGGTCTTTTCAAATGTCTCGGACTACATGTGTAAGGTCTTCAATGCTCCTCAAGTCGTCACAAACAATCCAGGCCCGCCATCATCGAGCCATAAAGATACAGATGTCACTCGCCTCCTACGCTGATAAACCCTAAAGGGCTTGATGTCCGCATCAGACTAAGCTATTAAAGGAGGCCAATATTCTTCACAAATGAATCAAGTGCGCTACTCAAGATATCGGTAGAAGGAGCTCACACATGTAAAGGGATCTTACAAGATAATGAATAGTGCTTATATGGAGAAAATTTTGATTTTTTTCTGGTAAAAATTTTTGTTTTTTTTTCTGGTGGAGTATTGTCACCCATGCTCCTACACACATCCATCATAGACATGACACACATGAATGTCAATCTAGGTTCTAGAACATTCAAATGGGGGCTCCATTGTGGAGTGGGCATGGCAAAAAAATCACATTAAATGGAAAATCCAAACCATTCAAACTTGCATATGAATTTGCACCTTGACCATTTCTTCTTCCCAAATAATAATCATCCATTTAAAGGAAAATTATAGAGAGGAAGAATCTATGCATGATTTTTATAGATTTAAAGAAAGCATACAATAGAGTGCCCATGATGGTTATGTTGTGGGTGTCGATGAAATAGGGATCCCATTAGGATATATTGGCGTCACTTTAGGATACGTATGCTGATATTGTTACAAGAGTGAGAACGGCCCTGTGGTGAGATAAATGAGCTCCCAATAGTTGTCAAGGATCAACGTAAGGCCCTCACCTTTTTGCACTTGTTATTGTTAAATTAATCACTAGTGTCCAAGATGAAGCCCTTGGTGTATGTTGTTTGTGAATGGCGTGGTGTTGTTCAGCAAGAAGAGAGCCAGCAAATGCTAAATTGGAGGAAGGCTCTAGAGTTGGCCAAAATATTAGCACAATCAGAATTGCGGCATTTCGAATGCAACTTTCATAGGCATATTTATATAGGAGACGAGCCGGCAAATGCTAAATTGGAGTTAGGCTCTAGGATCTAAGGGCTAAAATATTAGCATAATTGGTATGGAGTATTTCGAATGCAACTTTCATAGGAACATTTATAGAGGCAAGGCTTCAATTAAAATCGATGGTCAGGATATTACTTGTAGTTATCTATTCAAAGGGATGAGGAGATTGATTAGGATGTTTCCAATAACATTAGGCCGAGTGGTTGAAGTGGAGATGTGCTTAGAGTATTGTGTGATTAGCCTATGAAAAAAGAATTATTTTACGAGATAGTTCCTTGAACGACAAGCTAGATGGAGAAATTGATGAGGAATTGAGGATGTTTCACTAAAATAACCACGTTCAATACCTTGGGTCAATAATTCATGAGAGCGTAGAGATTGAGAAGGATGTTTCCCATAGAATTCAAGGTGGAGAAATGGAGATGTAACTTTGGAGTTTTATGTGATTGTAGTGTGCCACCCACACTGAAAGAGAAATTTTATAGGATAGCTATGAGACCGGCCATGCTTTACAGGATAACATTGGGCAATTAAGGAACAACATGTTCATAAGATGAGTGTACCTAAAATGAGGATGTTGAGATGGATGAGTGGCAAGACAAGGAAGGATAGAATTAAAAATGAATGCATTCAAGGGAATTAGTAGTACCAACAGGTAATAAGATAAGGGAGAGCACACTTAAATGGTTTGGTCACGTGCCGAGAACCGCGCCGGTTAGAAGGAATGAGTTGGTACAAGTTGAAGGCTCTAAAAGAGCAAAGAGAAGGTAATGGGAAGGCCCAAAAGGACGTGGATGGAGGTAGTAAGAAAAGACTCAATGGCCTATGGTCTAACCAAAGGTATGGCCCTTGATAGAGTGGGATGGCAAAATAAGATTCATGTCACCAACCCCAATTAATTGGGAAAAGGTTTAGATGATGATGATGCTGATGATGATGCTGATGATGATGAGTTCCTTGATTGGTGACGCTACATAGGCAAAGTATTGAGCAATTAAAAAGGCAGCATAAGCAAAGATTGAGTTTTGCAGAGGTGAGGATGTTGAGATGGATATATGGGAAAACTAAGGAAGATAGTAAGAATGAAGTCATCTGAAGCAACTTGCGAGTAGTCATGGTATGAGATGAAACGATGGTCAACGTATCAAGATGGCTCAGTCATGTGCAACAAAGTCCAGAGACAATCTCCGTAAGGAGATCAACATTGATTTGGGTTGGAGGGCATGAGAAAAGGATGAGAGAACTAAGAGAACTTGGATCGAGGTGGTGAGAAGGGATGTGAAGGCTTACATACCATGGGTAGAGCCATAAGAATGAATGTAATAAGATAAAGTTGACCCCAATAGCCAAGATAAAGTTATGATGATGACAACAATGGTTCATGTAGTGATTGATTTTGATTAGGTTAGTTCGATAACTATAGTGTCCAAGCCATGCCACGTCCATACTAAGGCCTATGAAACTGATAGTTTGGATTGACATACATATTTTCTCCATGTACAGTGCATGAGTGCATACGTATTATACACCCTACTCTGCTAGGTATGTTACAATTCTTTCTAATATTCTGGCACAAGCTTACATTCATACATTAAACCAAGTTCGTATTCTCTAGTAGTTGATATAAAAGACAGTTTTTTCCCCCTCCAAGGCTTGTCAACCCAGAAAATTACAAAGTCCAGATCACTAAATTTTTTTCCAGTAATCATGAAAAAAAAAAAAAAAAAGGTCAGAAATCGCAACATCTTGTCCAACTATGCAAGGTGAACATTGAAAATAAAAACCCGAAAATATCTTTAACTAAACGCCGTGCAAAAAAGTGAAAAAATACAGAACTACACACTAATCAAACAAAATCCACCAAATTTTACAAGAAGCACCATTCAATCCTCATGCTCATGTTTCATTATTTATATTTTTTGGTCCCGGGACAGTCTCTCCTTATTGAACAAAAGGAAACAGTAAAACATTAAAACTCATTGACTTTACAAGGAATGACATTCACTATTGCTTGATTGATAGAACTATCGAAACGCGAACAGCCATTGAGTTTACAAGAAATTTCACTAAATTCTTGGGCAGCTGAACTTTTTTTTTTTTTTTTTTTTTGAAGATTTATGCTACTGAACAAAAAAAAAAATCTAAAGAAACGAATTTCAAAAAAAAAAAAATCTAAAGAAACAAAACTCATCAAATTTACAACTGCCGCTCACTTATCACCTATAAAAACACCAACTTTCACAAAATTTACAAGAAATGGTGTTGCCTTGTTCACTAACTGCAAGAATAAAAATGTATTTGAACAAATAGAGCTATAGAAACACCTATCAAATAAACAAGACATTCCACTACTTTTCATCTAACTGGACCCAACAAGCACACTGAGAATTTATGAAATTTACAAGAAATGCCAATCAGTTGCGCAGCCTAAATAAATAAATAAATCCAACCAAAAAATACAAATCAAAGCATTGACTTTATAGGAAATGCCATTCACTAATTGATAAATTGAGTAAATACAAGACAAACAACATTTTGTTATGAATAAAAGGGACCAATTACTTATCAAATTTACAAGAATTGCCATTCACTTCTTGCCTAATCAAACAAATCCAGCCAAAACAAATAAATAAATAAAACACTGCCGACTTCACAAATGCCATTCACATGTCACTTCTATGAATACCAAAGACCAAAATTTATCAAAATTTACAAGAAATGCCATTCACTTGCCGCCTAATTGAACAGCCCAACAAGGAAAAAGCCATAGAAAAACCAAAATCCATCGAATTCATGAAAACACCATTCCAAATGTATTGAAATTCGACAATGCCAACATACCATAGACTCTCTCCGAGATCTCCAGAAGCCCGTCCGGTGGCTTCCGGTAGAAAAACTTCCGGAACAGCGCCATGTCCGAGATCCACCCTGATCAGCCGAACGGAAACCCTAGACCGCCGAATCTACGCCGGAAACCTCAAATTCCAGCAAAATCAAGGCGTTCGGATCTCAAATAGGAGGACGCCGAGCGGCCAAAAGGGGAAAATCATCATTTCTCTGCAGCAGGGAGTGAGAATGCCGTAATCAGATAATGGATTTTGCCGTGGATTGAAGGAATCGAAAGAGAGAGTTCGCTTTTTTATGGGATAAAGAAGAGAGAGAGGGTTTGAAATGGCGGATTTCTTTGTCTAGGGTTTGGTTTTGGATTTGGAGGGAATTTATAGGATTGAGAGATTTCTTTCTGGAATTTGATTTTCTTTTTCCATTTTTTTTCTGTTTTTTGTCTCTTTCTCTCTCTCTTTTGTGTTTTGATGATGATGATGATGAAATGTCTGATTTTTCTTCCTTGTTTTTTCTAACAGAAGCTCCGTTTTGAGTTTCGGAGGTTCGCTGTCGCACATGCACATTTTCACACGCATACCCACACGTGACAATAAGAAGATTTTATAACAGATCTCAACCGTTGATTACGATTATATTTAATTATTATGATTAATAGAAAATTAATCAGATTTCTTTTTTTTTATTAAGGACACAGATTTAAGTGGAATTTGGACCGTTGGTATTTTTTCAAAGCCTTACACTGCTTTTTTTTTTTTTTTTTAACTTATCTGATTATTGAATCGGGCTGATTCTTCCAACAGTTTAATATCTTCGTAGGGCCCACCTTATGTACAGATCCGATCCCATACACGCGAGCCTTTTTCAGTTCATGTGATGCGTGTAAAGGTGATTTTGACGTAGGTTGGTTGTGGGGCTTGGAAACGGCTTAGTTCGGTTAAGGACTTGTTTGCTTTTCACGTGTATGCACCGTCCTAGATGCACATTTTCAGGCCTCAAGCGTGCAAAAATGGAATCTTACAGATGATCTGAGCCGTTGATTATCATGATGTGGTTATTTATATGATATGGAGAAAAAAATTAAGATTGGTGGTATCTTAGAAATTCTATGATGTTTTAAGTTGAATTTGGGTCGTTGGAATTTTTTCAAAACCGTCCATTGTTTTATAGAATTGGCCTGCTTGATGATTGGACGGGGTTGATTCTTCCGAAAGATTATGTCTACGTAGGGCCCACCTTGTGTACAGATCCGATTCGAGACACGCGCATGTGTTTTTAGGTCGTGTGATGCGTGTAAACTCGAGTTTGCATAGGGTGTAGGTGTGGGGCCTAGGAAAGCTCTCAGCTCTGTTAGGGACTTGTTCGCTTTGCACGTGCATGCTCTGGGAACGGGCGACAGAAAGGTACGCGTCGGAGGAGGGCATTTTCGTCATTTTCATAAAGTTGACAAGGATGGCGAGTCTCCGAATCCTTCCCCTCCTCACACGTGACAATATGGCGTGTAATGTACTCGATTCATCAGGTGGGGACTTTTCTATGATCCACGGTCCAGAAATCAGGCCCCTTGCATATGTGCCCATTTGAAGAGGAGCCAGCCTGGGTTTTGGCCTACAGAGCTGGGGCAGCCAATGAACGGCGCAGATCTTGTACGCACGTGCTTACTGGCAAGTGGGGTGCACAACTCAGAGTAGCGGAACGTTTCCCTTCCCGTGGCTGGAGAATTGGAGACGGATCCAGTGACGTGACTCTGTAACGTGAATCACATGTGTTGTTTAAAAAATACCCTCTTAACATGTAAGGCCATCACATACAAGAAAATGACTAAACAAATAATTAGAGACGTGTTGTTTAAAAAATACCCTCTTAACATGCTAGGTAAGGCCATCACAAACAAAAAAAAAAAAAAATGACTAAACAAATAATTATAGACAAGAACGATAAAGATTTACATGGACCGAATGCTAGCTTGTTTAGATAGCTTGTGAGTACTTTTTGACAACTCGCCACTTATAATGTGAGCTCAAAATTCGAACCATTCACATAATGTAGCATCCCAAAAACACTAATACCCAACTTTTACCCCTGTCTAGAACTCTAGCCGAGCATGGAAAAAGGAATTAGTTCCCTCACTTAATTTACCCCTCTCTCTCTCAACTATGGCCCACCAAAGTTTTAGATCATATTGAAAGTTGGGCATTAGGGTTGTTTTGGGTGCTACAACACGTGAGCAGTTCAGATGTTGGGCTCACATCACATGTGATGATATCTCAAAAAGTGCTCACAAGTTCTGGTGCACCATGAGCATTTTTTAATTTATATGGGTCAACATTATGCCTACTCCACGTAATAATATAGAATTTTTTTCTTCACTGAAAACAAGAGAAACAAATTAAAATAAAAGACTAACCTCTCACATTCACATAAAGATTTTTCACGCTAAAGAATACCTAATAAGATGAATCAATGGAATACACTCTTCCTCCAAAGTGGTCCTCCTTGTACAATCAACACACACGTAAAAGCATGTGGGAAAATGTAAGAGAACTATGTTCGTATGTATGTCCACATATACATAAGAGAGGAGGGGAGAAATGCCTACCATAAAGAGACATCTTCTCATGGACCACTTCAATATTCTCTTACTTAAAGACGGATTTTTTAATAGTGTAGAAAACACTCTTAATAACAACTACTCAAATATCACTAATCACTAAGCGACAAGTTCAAGAGAAATTTTGCACCAAACAAACTTCTCACTTGTTATAGGCTTCATCAATATTTATGTTATTGTAGACACCTGCCAAAAAAATATATATATACTCTTGAAATAATTGACCGAGCTTTAACAAAATCACCCCTAGGCCACTCCATGATTGTTGAATAGCCAACCAAGCCAAGAGGTAGGATCCTCCGCCCATCATAAGCATACCTACGGGATCCAATCAAGAGATTCTCAACCCTATAACTCAATAAGCAGATCTAACAATCCGCACCTGCTGAAAACCATGCCTCATGCATTGCTCTGAAAAAACTGCAGCTACACATCTAAAGAAGCATCAAAATTGACCAAAAAGTGAAGGAGTGGGATTTGAGTACCCCTCAAAGCCAGTAAGCATCCTTGATCGAGCAATTGCAGACCTAAAATTAACAAGGAAAATGATCATAAAAAGAGAAAAATTAAATCTTATGAACACAGCTTGGGCGGAAGGAAATAAAGAGAGTTGACCATTGGCCTACAGCATGCCAACAGACACCTGGGCCACTTTTTACCAACCAAAGAAATAGATGCCTTACTATCGATGTTGCACCAATGGAAAATTGGTAAGTGCCCACTGTCGGCCCTACCATGAACATTCAATCCACTCATCAGATGGGCAACCCAACAAGTGGACCCATCTTGAATTTTGAGCTACTGACTATCCTATTTTGGGTCCCACCAAGTACATGTGCAAGATCTCATATGTGCGTGCTACGTTGGATTTCAAGGTACATTCTACCACGCAACTACACCAATGACTAGATGCTAACTGCACCCACCCAAGTAAACTTCAAAAGTGAACTTAAAATGACGGTGATTGACAATTAACAAGGAAAATGACCATAAAAATGATGGATCAAGATAATATTTGTGTCACCTTATCAACAGGTGACATTGTGGTGGGCCTTAATAAGTTTTTAACGGTGGCCGTTCAATGATGACGCTGATGTACAACACATACACGAAGGTAGCCCCAAGGTAAAAAGTGAAATAAAAAGTAAAACACCCACTAAGGTGTTACCTGTTACCCAGGTAACACCTAATCCGGAAGTTGGTTTCGGCAAAACCCAACTCCATCCATTTAAGAAGGAACGGCATAAGAGCCACAAATTAAGCCATTCATTAGAGTTGCACACTGCGCTCAATCGAGCTGGGCCTATCTCGGCTCGGCTTCGCTCGGCTTTCAAGTTGGAATGACATGCTCGTAGGGCTCTTAATGGGTTGGTTATGGATCGGATCCAGTTGAATCCGGCTCCAAGTCTAAAAATCTGCAATTGGATTCGGGTCCAAAAGGTGACATCCATATCCGATCCACTTATAAATAGCCAAATTTATTTTCGATTCAAAAATCCATATAACCATTTGATTCAGGTTGGATCTAGGTCCAAATCTATAACATCACAAATATATATATATATATATATATATATATATATATATATATATATATATATATATATATATATATATATATATAATTTAACAATAAAATGGTGTAAATCCCACCATTTACCGTGGAGATTAGGATATGTCTCATTTTTGGGACATGGCCTCAAAATAATTTGAAAAATTAGATGGCCGGCGTGGATATAACATAAATATCAAGGTGGGTTACCCAAAAAGGGCATCCGCCTCTATGCTCACGGATGCTAGGCAACAATGTCCCTTGAGGCCAACTATTTAGTGTCTCAACCTCTTTTTTTATATATCGTTAGCCAAGTGGGGTCCACGTACGAATGATCCTTTTTGTTCATTAGCTTGGTCAACCTTATGAAGGGCCTAAAGAGTCCTATATTGGGTAGCTTTTGGTAGCATATACTCATCACAGTGGACCTGGAACAGTTTTAATAGTAGATACACAACTTCATTGTTCCCTATTGTATGGTCCACCTAAGATATGGATCTTCTCCAAATTTGGGATCCATGGCCTTAAATGATCTGTCGGGATGAATAGACTGATATGAATGTAATATATACATCATAATAGGCCTCACAAGTGGGCCCTAAAACCACTTTTCTCAAAAGGGTTTGAAGGCTTAAAGCATGCAATATTGGGGATTTGATCAGATCTCACTACTAGATCTGAATCTGATCCAAATATGATTCAGATTTATTTTTGTGAATCTGAATCCGGTCTATTTAATTAACCGAACCTATTTTAAGATTTAACTCCGCATTATATTGGTTCAGAGTGAATTGGATCTCGGATCTGACCCACTTTATTGAGAGCCCTATATGATGCTCGGTTTAGTTTTGTCAAGCTTTCAAGATAGTTTGAGCGGAGTTCGAGCTTTAAAAAAACTAAATTTTAAATAAGTCCAGCTTAAAAGCCCGACCTAAAACAATTCAAAATTTAGGCCTAAAGACAACTCCAGGCATATTAACATCCCTGACCACTATTCCACTTGCTTTTATAGACGGTTTTCTTTCTTATTCCTTTGCTCTCTTCCAATGTGGTACTAAATAACTTCCTTTTCCAACCAGCCGAGTCAAGTCAAACTTAAACCAAGTCAACATAAACTAAGCTTTGAGTTAAGCCAAACCGAATTAGGGTGAGTTGAAAAAAATAAAAAATAAATAGCTCAACTCAATTCAAACCCAGCATCTAAATTGAGCTGAGTTGGCTAAGCGCGCCCACCGGACTAGCTCAACTTGTGTGCAGCTCTACCATTTATTAGGTGGGCAACATGTCACCGGCGAAAGATTATGTTGGTCCTACACGTCAAACTCGTATGAGACAATCTGAATGTAAGGGAAAAAGCATGGCAAAATCAAGTAAACACCTCTCTAGTTGATTAGTGTGGTGACCTTATTTTACGTGCACAGTACATTCTCATAGTGCTTAATGATGAATGGCTAGGATCTCTGCTATGTGTACACATGTTCCCATGATAACATTAGGTATTAGAGTGGATCCTCTGTTGAAAACAAGCAGAGAAATCCTGCTCGTCACTACTCTAATTGGTTCAGCTCAACCTGCCTGACTGTTAGAGCTGATCTGCTCTGACATAGTCAGGATGATTTGGACCAATCAGAGCAGTAGTAGCAGCAGAGGTTCTCTGCTCATTTTCAACAGAGGATCCGGATTCTAGGTACTAACTGAGCTTGTCCTATGTGTCACATTTGTATAGGCGAAGGGCACATTGCCAGAGGAAACTTGCCATGTCAGCAAGCCCGACACAGTCATATCATGCCTCTTCTCCCCTAATGCCCACACACCATGCACCAGCCTGTCCTGAGCACCGGACAAACTCGGGTAGTACTTAATCTGCGCTCCATGATAACCAGAGGGACAGAAGGCGGTCTCCACTGTTTACGATATTTATGTTTTCCATTCGTCCGGTGACCTAATCAATAGGTAAATAATTATGGTGAGCCTTAAGAAGTTTTTAACTGCAGGCATTCAATCACCATTATTTCCTGCGGTGTGGTCCATTTTAGATCTGGATCTGCCTCACTTTTGGGCTCATAGCCTAAAATGAACTGGAAAAATGGGTTGACGATATGGATAAAACACATGATGTGTGGTCCATAGAGTTTTGAGATAGAGACGATCCACTTTGTTCCAATCTAGCTAGTACATGTGCCACATCACATACGCGCGTGCTACGTTGAATTTCAGAGTATTCTACTACAGACAGCCGCACCTAACGGCTTGTCGCCAATGACTAGTGAGAAAATGCTCATTGCACTCGCTTGAGTAAACTTCAAAAGTGCACTCGAATCGCACGTGGAGACCATAAACAAACGTGTGAGAGATCTAAACCACTCCCCAAGTCATCCAAAAACGTTATTGCCGCATGTGAAAAATCGGGGCTATATGATCTTATTCGAGCCACACAACCATGCAAAACATGTTAACGGTGAAGGAAATTGATCAACGGTTAGGATTCTGTGTAAATGCGTGGCCCATCTTATGATCGCATTTGCCTGACTACGTATAGAACCTAGACACTGACTCAGTGAGTATAAACTGACTAGTATAACACGTGTGGATCGTTCCCTGACAGTGGGGTCCACCTTGAGTCTATCCACTCCGTCCATCGGTTTTTCCACAACATTTTAGTGCAGGTTCCAAACATAAGCAGATCCAAATTTCAAGCGGACCCCACCACAAGAAACAGTGGTTAATGACTATTGAAAACTTCTTGTGGGCCACAAAATGTTTGGATCAAGATGATATCTATGCTTTCACTTCATCAATGTATGTGTCACCTTATCAACAGCTTGGATGGTAGACAAACATTCCCGGTGGGCTCTAGTAAGTTTTTAATGGTGGGCGTTTGTGACCACTATTTCCTGTGGTGTGGTTCCCTTTAGATTTGGATCTGCTTCATCTATGGTTCTGTGCCCTAAAATAATCCGGAAAAACTGATGGACGGCGTGGATATACAACACATACATAAAGGTGGGCCCCACGGTCAGGAAACACCCACCACGGTGTTACCCGGGTAACACCTAATCCGGAAGTTGGCTTCCCCAAAACCCAACTCCATCCGTTTAAGAAAGAACGGTCGTGATTCCACAAGGGCCCTTCATATAAGCCATTCATCAGGTGGGGCCCACCGTAAAAATCCCACCGACAAAAAATTATTGCGGTCCTATAATCAATCATGTCAAACTCGCTTGAGAAAATGGGTGGTAAGGAAAAAAAAGTAGAAGTAAATACGTGTCTACTTGATTAGTGTACCTAACTGATTTTTCGTACACGGTACGTTCACAGAGGGTATGATGCATGGCCAGGATCTCTGCCACGTATATGGTATGCCCATACATCTGACACGTGTTCCCGACGCTAACTCGAAGGGACACCGACGTCTGGTAGCGGACTGCGTCGTGAGTAGCGTAGCGTCCTGAGTAGATTCTGTGGGGCCCACCGTGGACGTATGTGTCTTATCCCGCCCTCCTTCTGTTTTTTTCCGGGTTATGGTAGGGCATGAGACCACCTAAATTGAAGCATATCCAAATCTGGGGATAATGACCTCGTCGCAACACTAAGCTCATGACATAGATTTCCAAAGTGGAGGTGGCTAACATTGTAGTGTGACTAACAGGGCAGGTGGGTGTGCTAACAGTGGGATGTGTGAACTAACCGAAGAAAAAGAAAAGAAAAAAAAAATGTGGGGATGTCAACATCCACCTTTGAAGCTTCCTTAAGGCTTATTGTGGTATTTATTTGTCATCCAACCTTTTCATAAGGTCACATGGGCATAGAACAAGGGAAAGCAATAATATTAGATTGATTCAAAATTTTATGGACTTTGAGAGGTTTTTAATTGTAGGGTGTTCAATTCATACCATTTGCTGTGGTTTGGTCCACTTAAGTATTGAATATGCTTGAATTTTAGTCCATGTATTGAGAAGTTTTTAATAGTAGGTGTTCAATTCATATTATTTATTTCTTGCAGTGTGGTACATGTTGTTGCTTGAATTTGGCCAGTAGACAAGTTGAGCGGCCAATCTTGTAATCTTTTCCACCCTTGTCATTTCAAAATGAAGCAAGCTTGTAATGTCATTTGGTTGTTGGCCCTAAAAGATAGAATGAAACTAGAAAAGTGCCGATGGCTGATTATAGAACCTCGGCTAGCTATAGACCCTTTGATGCTTAAATCAAGCTGGCAAAATTTGAACATAAGGGTTGTAAGGGTTCTAAATGCTGTACATTGGTTTGAAGATTGAATTTCTATTTATAGGATGCATTGAAGGTTCTGAATGCCGAAGTCTCGCTTGGAAACGTTAGGAGAGTCATAAATAGGCGGGAGTTTCATCTCCGGTTGTAAGAGAGATTTATGATTGAGATGAAGCTGGATTCCTATTTCGTCTGTATTTTGTAGATCTGCTCTGGACTTGCCGTACCGCCTCTCCGACAGTAGTCGTCCTGGTCTACTCGGGTTGTCAAGGTCGGTGCTCGAGCTCATTCCCTTTCGATTTCTCATTTGGATTGTAGATCTTTCTAAGAAAGGACGAGTCCGAGCTTTGCGTTTGTCAATCTAGTTCGACAGCTCGTTTTCGAACCAAGGAAATTGCTTGCTCAGATGGTCTCCTTGCTCAGACCATCAATTATTGTTCCTAAGCTCGGTGGTGTGGGCATTTATAAATACCGCTCAACCCTTTTACTAGGTTATCTCAGCTCAGAGGCCCGATGACAGAAAGATACTTTACTCTAGCTTTAACTATTACAGATATTGATAGGACTGTAATAGAAAGCTTTATAGTCGATACTCCTCAGCTTTTCGCTCAAGCCCTACCTGCTCCTTAGCTCGAAGGGCGAGGACTTATACTTGGGACTTTTGGGCCCGTGGGCCTTTTTCCTTTATGAGGGACCAGTTAGGATTCCCCCACAATAATATACTTAAGCGTTGGATATGCTTGAATTTTACTCCATGCATTAAAGTTATCTAATAAAATAGATGGACAACGTGGGTGGACACATACATGCCAGTCAGCCTCATAGAGTTTTGCTCGGCACACCTTCGATGTCATATATTATGTGCTGTTGGAAAAGCTCTGTGGTCCCATCCATGATGTATGTGTATTATCCATGCCTTTTTGACAGCTCATTTTATACTATGATAAAGAGGCTAATCCAAAACTCAGGTGAGCCACACTATAGGAAATGGTGGTGATCGATTAAGGTACACGTGCACTTGGATGAGAGTAAAACACAAATATCAACTTCATCCCAAACTTTTGTAGTTAGACGAAGATTTTAAGAAGTGGGTGTTCAACCGCCACTCTTTCCGATAATGTGATCCACCTGAGAGTTAGATTTACATCATTTTTGGGCCCCACAAGACAAAACATGTACATCATAGTGGGGCCACAGATGCTGTACTATGGATGCGGATTGCGTCCTTCCTCCATGTGGACGCGAAGCGTCCATGCTGATCTGTGCAAGGCCCCACCTTGATGTATCTGTTTATCCATGCTGTACATCCCTTCTCTAAGATCATTTTAAGGCCTTAGATCCAGGAGGCAGATCCAACACTCAGGTGGACCACACTAGAGATGACTCTTGCATTTAATGCTTTGTACATTTAATGCATCTAAGCTCACTATTTAGGTGTGGTCCACCTGAGCGTTGGATCTGCCTCATTCTTAAACTCATGCCTTAAAATGATCTTAGAAAAGTGGTGGACGGTGTGGATAAACAGATATATCATGGTGGGCCCCTTTACAAATCAGCATACGTACATATTGAGGAAGGACGCAATCCGCTCCCGTACACGTCCATGAATTTGCTTATTTCTCCATACGACAAACTTACACGTGTCGGAGACTCGAGGTTTCCATCTTGGCTGGAAATAATGCTGGCATCTTTTACCTAAAGAAAAGCCAGTTTCAGTTCTCAGGTGGGCCACAACGTACGAACTAAACCCACATTCAAAGCAAACCTATTCTAACCGTCCATTTGTTTTCGAATGGTGTGGAGGGACGCGGATTGGATGCTACCCTGCTGGTCGGAGCTCAGAACAGGCAGAGCTCTGAGCGCCCCACCATGATGTGTGAGTGTGGTCCATTGTAACTCTTGATGGAAGGCTCAGAACTGGCACACGTATTTCATATTGTCATGTGTGCCTGCGTGTGGATAGGCAGTGCTCACACACACACACGTGTTCGAATCAGAAAACCTGGACAAATTAACAAGAGAGAACTTTGAAATGATGAAATATACAACTTCACCTACTCTGGATAAAAACATGTAAGTAATTTATACAGTGGGCCCATGGTAGATGAGAGATCAGATATCCTGAGTCACTTGGATGGCGTGACTTCCGGACTCTGGTTTCATCAGTGACACCTACAGCACCGACGTCGGTGCTTTGTGGGGCCCACCATCATGCATTATTTTATCCCAAAAATAAAACAGATACAAATCTCAAGTGGACCACACCATAAGAAATAGTGGTGATTGAATGCCCACCACTGAAAACTTCATAGGTCCACTGTAATGTTAATTTTCAGGTAAACCGAAAATACAAATATCAGCTTGGTTTTCAATAGTAGCCGTTCAATCACCATTATTTTCTTTGGTGTGGCCCACTTGAGATTTGGATATGCATCTTTTTTTGTCTCATAGCCTAAAATGAGGTGAAAAAATAGATGGAAGGGTGTGGATAAAGCACATGCATGACTGGTGAGGCCCACAAAGCACCAACCAGTACCGACCTCGGGTCACTACCGAATCCCAGTCCGTGGCGTGCACTAAGCACAACGTGGGAGGATGATGCATGGCAACCACCCAGACTATTACAGTCTATTAGGTGCGCTGTCACATCTCGACCGTAGATCCTAAAAGACACTCTAATGCAGGACTAAGGTGGACTGGACTGCAGGGTACGTCCGAAATCATGGCTAGAACCTCCAAATTCATGTAGCGTGTGGCTCACATGAGTGTTATTGTGTCCTTTGCCTTTTCATTTGTTTTATCCTTGTGAACTGTACAGCATGTCAAGAGCTGATGGACGGGTAGTCCTTTTAGGGAGCGAATTAGCTGTTACCCTGGTAACACCTTAGTGGGTGTTACCCCTACAGTGTGGGGCCTACCTTGATGTATTTTTTTTTTTTATATCCATGCTGTCAATGTGTTGTTACGCCTAATTTTTGCACGCAATCCAAAATTATGAGAAGATCTAAATCTCAAGTGGACCGTACCAATAGAGAGAGTGATAAATAATCATTAAAAGAATTTTGCGGGCCACCAAAGTTTTAGATCTAGCTGATATTTAATTTTTCCCTTTGTCCAGATCTTTTTGACATTATGAAGAGCTGGATTGCAAAGAAACATTACCAAAACCTTACGATGAACTCTTTGGAATTTTTAATGGTGGGAATTCAATCAGCACTGTTTCCAATGGTATGGTCCACTTGAGATTTGGATTTGCATAATTTTTGACAGACCATCTTAAAATGGGCTGGAGAAACAGATGGATGGCGTGGATATACAAAATACTATACATGTGGGCCACATGGTATGGGTTAACACCCACTAAGCTGTTCCCGGGGTAACACCTAATTCGCTCCCGTCTTTTAATTGACTGTACAGCATGTCCAGAGCAGTGTGGACCCCCACACAGTTTCCACCCTTTTAATGCTGGGTATCTGGTCTCCACTGTTTTTGTGTTGTAGCCTACGGTCCACCTGAGTTTTGAATGTATCTCATTTTTGGTCACTGGTACTAACAAAGGGTGGCATGGATGGTTGGAATGGGACACGCATTTCCTGCAAGAGCTTTTGACAAGAATTTCCTACACGGGGAAGCTAGATGGGGCCCACCCTGATGTTTATGAAAAATCTACCCGTCCATCCGTTTTGCCGTATTATTTTAGGACTTAAGACCGAATCAGGTGGATCCAAAACTTAAGGAGGCCATACAAGAGGGAAAAGGCTCCACCTTGATGTTTATATGCCATCGAAAACTTTTATAAGGTCATTCCTCTGGGGATGAAGTGAAAAAACCCAAACAAAAGAAAAAAAGAAAGAAAAAAAAGTCTTAGACAACTTTTGTGCTCATACGGTGGTCATTGAATCATCACTGTTTCCGCTCGTGTGGCCCACATGAGTTTTGTGTCCACTTCATTTTTGTAGCATGTCTTAAAATGAGATCTCAAAAACGGATATACAAGGTGGTTTTATTACAAGCATCACAGTAGGCCCCACCTAGCATCCCAAGACTTCCTTGTAAAGCCTTTCATAGGATATCCGTCCCTCATGCAAGTGCTTTAGTTAGTTATCCTAACCATCCATTTGGCCCGTGGTGAAATTGGTGCCATTGGTCATGAATGTTTAGTTTAGGATTGAAGAAAGATATTAGGATGTGTTTGGCGCATGGTATTAAAAGGGATGGAATGGTATTAATTGGGATTAACATCATTTATTGCACAATGATTGCATGTCTGGTAAACTCATGGTATTTCCATATCCAATCCCCAGGTTTGGGATCAAATAAAAACCATTGGATTAATCCCGTTTGGTGGACCATGGAATTGCAATCAAAGGACCAAATTCACAATGGATGCCCATCACTTATACATGTATATAACCATAGTGTCATGTATAAAGGACTTGTATGAATATATGGCATGGATAAAACACATGCATCAATGTGGGGCCCACATGTGTGGGATTTTAAAATCCCTTGGAAATCCCATATAGGGTCAAGTGCAATTCCATCCCACCTAATCCAAAACCTCCCATCATTCCCAAACATCATATGAAATTTGCACATAACCAAATGTAATTCCATCCCACTTAATTTCATCTAATACAATGCGCCAAATGTCCCCTTAGAGGATGGCCGGATGCATCCCAACACAAGGCCTCCTTAGGTTATTGAACAGGTGAGAACAAAAATTTGAAATTTTTTTTTTCTCACCCTTACAGTACAAAATTGTCATTTAACATTAGATGGAAAAATGATTGTAAAATATTTAATATTGAACTGAGAATCTTTTTTAAAAAAATGTTACATTATACTTTAGTAAAAAAGAAAGCGCTGCACACATAAAGACCACACAGGAAAAAATTGAACAAAATAATATGACAACCAATCAACTGCATGATCAGGATGAATTAACACCCTTAAGATGAGGCCGTTTCAAAATTCGGGTGGACTACTACACATTGATTTTCAAGGTTTTACGTATAATTTTACATGGTGGGTCCCACTTGAGTTGATCCAACACAATTTCAAGAGAGAAGGAGATTGCAAGGAAGTGCACCTGGTGGATGGCTTGGAAGTTGTGCACATATCATGTTGTGTTGCAATGATAGCCTTGTAGGTTACGCTTATCCTACAATGCTTTGTAGTGGATATGGCCTTAGAAAGATGGATATATTTTAGCAATTAAGCTATTGCAATTCTTTAAGCATGGTCCATGTTACCTTCCACTCATTACTTTTAACTGCAAGTGGCTTTACTCTTAAAAGTGGGATAAGATTCATGCGGTAGTTGCCCATCATTCGCAAAAGGACTATGATTCATCCTTGTAAGCGATTATACTTGTGTGTCCATCATCTAAACTGTTGGGCGTTTGGTGGATGGAGCATAGCTTTAGAAATTAGGGCATGGTTTTGGTGGATCCCTAACCGTGGGGCCCACCGTGATGTATGTGTTAGAGTTAGTGCCCTATAAAACCATCCAAGCCCTTATCTACTAGCCACATGGATGTGGTTGGGCAGATCTCAACTGTTGATTGTGGTGAACATGGGTTCTAAATTAGACATATGATATACCTTAGATAGATTTAGCATTACTCTCATTCATTGGGTTTGTTGATGAATGTATCTTTTGGTAGTAATTGAGAACTTGAGATTGGACATGACGCTTATTGACGTGGGAGAGTCGCGGTCTATAGATCTCAGTACCCTTTTAGGCCATAACCGTCACTGGTGTGTGGGACATAATTGTAGATATCAGTTCATCAAATGTGGGATCATCTTGTGTGAGGGGACTGACTTGGGTTAGGATGGACAGTCTCCACCATCAAGAGCCGACTTGGTATCAGTTTATACATTGCCCTTACCGTACACAAGAGTGTAAGTATGTCGACGTGAACAAAGGATCTAAGTTCAAACCTTTGGTTACTAACATTGGTGGATCGAGATAAGTCAACAGTTTGAGGGGTCATTAGCTTGGATTGTGATGGTGAGATTGGGACTTGATGATGCATGAAAGATCGTTTGATCCTTAAACCCGAGTGCATGTAAGGGTTACGATCTTGACTGGTTAGCTTTGACTCTTCCTATAAGGTCCATGTTGGGGCCAATTAAGTGGATGTATCTGGGTACTTCCATCAAGAGCCATTGATTCTTACACAGGCTAACAAGGGATCTATTGGTTTGCCTAAGAAAATGTTTATGACTTTGATCTAGATGATTAATTGATGACTCATCAAGCAATTTTTCCACAAGGCCCCACACTTTGATTATTTTTATCAGATTTTCAAAATGTTTTTAATTGTTGAAGTTTTGTTTTTACCGTTAAAATTGTTTTAAAAGCACTTGATGATAATCTAATGGCTTAGATCTAATACTCTACTTTTGATTGACATTAGATATGATCAATAGTAGATACACCGTGATAGTGAAGGGATTGAATTATAAGTCTATTCATGAATGATGAAGATTGATGACTTCCTTTACAATAGGTTACACATAAGTCCATAGGGTGGTAGAGCACCATACTGAGTGAACCCTTTAAATCTTATTCCCTCTTTATTTATATGATCCTATTCTAGAGGAGAGTAAGGCTGTAAATGGGTTAGCGGAACCGATGGGGTATCCAAACTCGACCCATTTAGACTGACCAAGACGCGACCCGTTTGTTAAATGGTATGAGTCTGGGTCCAAGAACAGACCCAAATGCTAAATGGGTCTGAATCTGGTTTCTTTTATATTAGGTCCAACCCGACTCGACATGAACCCATTTAGTAAATGGGTGGGTTTGGTTTATGTTGTAAGGGATCCATCTAGGCTCGAACTCATATAGACTCGATTTTAAACTTGGTAAAATGCTTACATATAAAATTTGGACCCAAACCCATTAGACCCAACCCATTTAAATGGGTCTGAGTGAATCTTCCTCTACTAGACCCAGACCCATTTATTAGGTCCCCCCATTTAGTAAAAGGGCCCGGGTCTAAAATTTGGACCCAGCCCCATTGTAAATGGGTAGGGTTTGGTTTTGGTTAAACCCACCTTAAACTCGACCATTTACAGCTCTAAAGGAGAGGAGGAGCTAGCTTGGACATCCCTATCCCATGGGACATATGAGTGTGAGGAAAAAGAGAAAGTATGTGACAGAGTGGAGATCCACTCTATCCTCTTTGATTGTTCTTGTGTGTGGTCCACTTGTGTGGATGATATACATCTTCATCGACGCCTACCAAAGGATTAGACGTTGGGCTATCTTGATTTTTCTGTATCGGGATAGATCAGGGAGAAACTTCTTGATTTAAGAGATCAGAATCACAAATATCCCTTTTGTGCACATCACGTGATATGTCCCATGATTAAATTGTATTATACTATATTTTACAGTGTTTGTACGTTAGTGAGTACCCAACAGTATATGCCTTACATCTGCATCATCCATCCATTTTGAAAGCTCATTTTAAGGCATGATTCCAAAAAAACAAGCAGACCCAAATCTTAGGTGGACCATAGCACAGGAAATAGTAGTGGTTGAATCCCCACCATTAAAAACTTCATGGGGGCCACCGAAAATGTTTATTTGTCATTTAACCTATTGATAAGGTCACAAAGTAGTTGACGAAGAGCTTGATCTAAAACTTTTGACCCATTCAATTACCACTATTTCTTGTATTATATATGGTCGACTTCAGATTTGGATCTACTTCATTTTTGGGATCATGCCCTAAAATGAGTTTTCAAAATGGATGGGCGGTATGGATGTAAGGCACATAAATCACAGTGGACTCCAGGGTCAGGTCGATGGATCAAAGGATCCACTGTAGCCGCGCCCCAGAAATCACACCTATCAAGTAAATCTAATCATCCTACTGGCCGCTATGATGGTTGAAAGGAAAAATTGCAAGTGGTCTTCATTCATATAATCATATTCCATCCGGGATGGGTAGCAATTTGAGTGGTGTAGATTTTCCAAAATGGTGCCCACCTTGATGTATGTATTCTATATCCATATCGTCCATCTGTTTTTCCATATCATTTAGGACACAAGCCCAAAAATAAGCAGATCTAAATCTCAACTGGGCCATACTATAGGGAACAGCTATAATTGAACGTCCCACCATTAAAAATTCCTAGGGCCCACCCTAATGTTTTAGTAATGTTTATTTGCCATCCAACCTGTTGATAAGGGTGCATAAACTTGGATGAAGGGTTAAAAACAAATATCAGCTTGATCCAAAACTTTTGTGGCCCATTATAAGTGTTTAATGTACAATTACCACTGTTTACTATGGTATGGTCCACCTGAGATTTATATCTGCTTCATTTTTAAGCAAATCTCATAAAATGATCTGAAAAATCTGATGGACGGCGTGGATATAGAATACATGCATTAAGATGGGCCCCATATTAAGGGCCCCACCGTCTTGGGTGAGGCAGCCAACCTCTTTCTCTATCCTCCCAACCGTACACACCACCATGCGAAACGGTAAGCCCATAGAATCATTAGGTGGGCCACGCTATAGAAAACTTCCAAATTCACGTACGATACTCTTATGCATGATTGGATTGATTTTTGGTCCACCCTTCCAATGGAAAACACCACCCAGAAACTTCCAAATTCACGTACGATCGATCCTCTTATGCATGAGAATAATCAAACAGTAAGCCCATCAAATCATCAGGTGGGCCACGCTATAGAAACAATATACACCACCCAGAAACTTTCAAATTTAGGTGCGGCCTGTTATGATTGGATTGGTATTTTTATTCATCTGATCATCACCGTGGAGTGCACGTTGGATGGTCCAGATGCATACCATGTGTAACTTGTAAGGAAATTGAATGCTTAAAAACTTAGATAACATCATTGGCGAGTGGTCTTAGAGCTGTTAATGAGCGAAGCTCGGTTAGCTCGCTCGACCTGAGTCGAACCAGCTTGATTTCGCTTGATTTGGAGGTTGGGTTTGAACCAAGTCGAGCCATTTTTCCAAGCTCAAAATGCTTTCAAGCCGAGCTTGAGCTAACCCAAGCTTGATATGGCTCGGTTCGACGGAAGCTCGATTCAGTTCGACTCGGCTGACTCAGTTGGAAAAGTATGTTTTCTAATCCCAAATCAGAAGTGAGCAAGGAAATGAGTAGGGCTCTCAATGGCTCAGATCTGGATCGGATCCAGTTGGATCCGGCTCCAAGTCCGTGTATCTGTAGATGGATTCGGATCCAACTCGGATCCAAAAGGTGATATCCATATCCGATCCCTTTATAAATTGTTAGATCCATTTCCGATCCAAAATCCATATAACTATTGGATTCGGGTCGGATCTAGGTCCGAATCCAACCCCATTACTAATCTTAAAAAGTACATAATATAAAATATATAATATAATATATTTAATTTGGTGGAAAAATGATGCAAATCCCACTAGTTACTGTGGCATGTCTCGAATTTGAGACATGGCCTAAAATAATCGGTAAAACAGATGGCCAGCATGTATATAACATATAGAGTAAGGTGACAATGAGTCAGATTTTAATCAGATTTGGATGGAATTTGGATATGTTCCTATGAATCCAAATCCGGTCCATTTAACTAATCGGACTTATTTTAAGATCCAAATCCGGTCCATTTAACTAATCAAACCTATTTTAAGATCCAAATTTGCATTATACGGATTCGGAGAGAATCGGATCTCAGATCTGACCCGCTCCATTGAGAGCCCTAGAAATGAGAGGTAAAACTCACTATAAAATTAAGTACTTGTTTTAGGCTGAGCTTTGGGATGGGCCTATTTAAAATTTTATTTTTTGAAGCTTGAACTTAGCTTGAATTGGGCTCAAACTCGGCTTCTCGAACAAGTCAGTCCAGCTCGAAGGCGGAGCCAAGCCGAACAGAAGCTAGGGTGGTCATTAAACAAGCCTAGCTCGAACAAGGCAAAGCTCAGCTTGGCTCGTGGACATCTAGACTGATCCTCACAAATTACACTCCTTGGCCCAAAAATTGTGACCATATTCATTCTAGCTGTCCATTTGATGGCCACTAATTCAACGTCGATCGCTAAGACTTTCAAGGCATGTTCCATCCACATTGGGTCCATTATTTGAACGATCTAGATTGACATACACGTATGCCACATGAAAGTTGGCGGGAAACATGAATATTCAAGAGCACGTAAAAAAAAAAAATACAAAAGGTCTACAGATTGCACCATTTTCCTTGAATCGAAATGCATACGTTCATTCAAGTGAGAGAATGAGCTTCTTGGATTTTATGTAGGATCTCATCCAAGGTGGGCCTGTCACGATCAGATGAAGATGTAATAAACACAGCCATCAATAGAAGACGTTGAAATGCAATTGGGTGATACAGACCGTTCAATCTAGGGTCAGCCATTGAACAGGTATTTCCTCCTTTCCTTACTATAGTCCTTGCCTGCATTAGTCAGAGAAATTGGTAATTAAAAAACTCAAAATACCCTTTTTCTGAAGAATAAGATGGTCATCAGGATGTACTCCATGTCCAGATGCATGTACAAGTGGGGGCCATAGTTCAGTGATCAGGACCGTTGATGGATATGATCCACCAAGGGTGTAGCATGGCCCAAAAAAGTTTTGAGATTGGATGATGCTACCGATCTCGCTTATAGGAATTAGATCGTACGGACAAGGGTGTCTTTGCACACTACACTCTGGTTTTTAAGTTTCTAGCAAGTGGAACACATGGGTTTGTAATCCAAACCGTTGATCTTGTTCGGTCAATGTTGAAATATTGAAAATGCCCAAAAAATCTACCGGATTGGTAGATCCCAATTATCAATATCAGGTCCTTTTGAGTTATAGTCCATGAATGTGGGGCCCAACAGAACAGTGATCTGGATTATAAAACCATGCGCTCCACTTGTTAGAATTAAAAACCCATGTATACTATGTAAAGATGAGGTCCATATATCAATGATTCGTTAATTTCTCTCCTGTGACTGTAAACGGTGTAAGGTACACGGTATACGAGCACGTCAATCCGGACCGTCCAAATCGTGGGCCCCATTTTTGAATGGATCATACCCAAAATTCACACTGATCAGATAATTATAACCATGCTATTTCGTCCATTGAATTTGGACTACTACCGAGCTTTTTTCCTTACAACTGTTCACGTGACACAGAATTGTACGGTTAGGATAATCTGATCGGTGTGATTTTTGGATGGTCCGGATTATCTGATCAATTCACCTCTTCGGCCACGATTCAGCCAACGTGATTATCATAGGATGAAC
This sequence comes from Liriodendron chinense, assembly GCA_003013855.2. Lineage (NCBI taxonomy): Eukaryota > Viridiplantae > Streptophyta > Magnoliopsida > Magnoliales > Magnoliaceae > Liriodendron > Liriodendron chinense. The sequence continues at coordinate 6,760,402 of ML058387.1, read as the reverse complement.
AGCTCAGATCACTACACCAATGTGTCACATATGCGATTCTGTTGCGTCGCACGCAACCATGTATCATGTATAGATACATATGCCCACTGCAGGCATGCATACACATGCAATCATGGTTTTCAAGACTCGAAAGCCCCATGCGACTCGTCCGAGTCGACTCACTCTCGGTCAGATCCGATCCAGTTCAACACTACAAGTCACCTGGACAAGTCACCCGGCCCCACACAGCAAATCGGGCCGATTCACCCCGACTCGGTCGAGTCATGACTCAACTCAAGACAGAACGAGTCGGTCTAACCATGCATGCAAGCGATTCAAGAACAGCCTCGCCCAGGGTCCACCCATCACAAGTGCTGAATACCGAATACATATATACACCAAACACCCGATGTATATACTATCCGTCTATCGTTCATTGGAGAATTTCTGGATGCTCAGAACAAACCTCATTGATGAGAGATCGTGGTCTCGACTCGATGAAATCGACCATCCTTCCTTCCAGTCAGTAGCTGAAGAAGAACAACCCCAAAAGCAGCAATATCATTCGGTTGCACTGCAAGCTCATATCCTGAATGACCGTCGGTCGCCGTCCACTTGCGAGTCGATAAAACAAAATCCGATATCTTGGGTTCGAATTTCTCGTTGAGAAGTATGTTTGTTAGCTGAAATCCATCAATGTGTGATAGCATGGCCAAGAAAACAAGCAGAAAATGAGCATCCATGTACCTAAGTGGTACTCCAGTGCATAAACTGTATACTAAAACTTCGTAATTAAAACATAGTAATTTTAAAACTTGAATAAAAAATAAAAAATCAACTTGAGTTACCTAAGTCAACTCGACCAAACCAGATTTCACTAAGTCTTGGAGAAACACTCATCTGGTCATGACTCAGTCAAAACTTGAAAAAAGCTCAATAAAATTCAATAAAACTCAACTCGACTAGGCAAAACTCGACACTGTTTATGTATTTATACTATTAGAATATTAAGTATTACTGAAAATCAGAAAAACTGTATCAGTTTCTGATTTGGCCCAAAGATCCAGACCGTCCAATTTTGAGTCACCTTTATGTTGCCGTGAATAATCTTTTCATATGGGTTGTTCCTTAGGAACGATAAGCCTTGTGCAATGCCGTATGCAATTCGTAGCCTTTGATCCCATGTTAGCACATCCAACTTCAAGTCACCTAATCAGCAAGCGTCATTCCACGTCGTTAGTAAGAAATTTGATTATTTAGGCTGTGTTGATGCACATGCGAATTGGGTCAGGAAGATAATTGAGTTTCATTAAGGTTCTGTTGGAATTTGTGAAAAGAGTGGAAAAGAAATTACATTTCCCCATAAACCTTGTTTTCAAGAAAGTGTTGGAAAGGAAACATTGTTTATAATTTTTGTTTATCAATAACATTGTTTTCGATAAAATTGATCGAGATTTGTTTTCAAATCATATGTTTAGTAAAATAACGTTCTCTTGAGAAATTATTTTAGTATCGTGTGGTGTCTTTGTGTTCAGAAGTGGGATGTATGGAATTAACAATTAATATTTCCTTTGTAGTGTGGAAGTATTCATCAGAAGGGCAAGGGCATCTAATGAATGGTTTATATGGAACATGCTAGACATATAAATCCATGCAGTGTGGCCTACATAAATTGTGGATTAGGCTGATTTTTTGTCCCATCATTTAATATTGATGGACAATCCTGATGCACGGAGTGGATTTGACAAAGAGAACATAATGGCTTCATGTGAAACTCATTTAAAGAAAGTTATTCTACCCTTATTTTTAGAAAAAAAGAAAGAAGAGATAATGACTAGAACTTGAGTTATTTCATAGTCTCACAGGTTTGATACACAGGAAATTAGAAATTGTGTGCATTGAACTCATTCAATTAAATTAAGCCAACTAGACTAGTGTGGAAGCCATTAATGTCTCCAAGTCACAGTGCAAAAGTCAGATTTGTTGAATAATCCTAACCTTTGATTTGTAGACACTTGTTTGTTGAAATAGGATCATTGAAATTTTTTTTGTTTTTGACTATGTTCGATAGATTTTCACCAATCTATTAGGAAGATGATTCAATAAGAATGATACAAGGTTCATGACGGGTCTAAACTCCTGCCAGAGTGGCAAAGCTGTTTTGAACGACAAAGTTGGATGTGGATTGCCTATTGGTGCTGCTTATAACAATGTCTCTACTGGTTGGTGCTCTATGGGCCCCACCATGATGTATGTGTTTTATCCATGCCATTCATCCATTCTTTTCAATAAATTTTGATGGATGGCTTGGATATTTCGCCAGTATGCCATGCCGGTGTGTGCATTAGCAGACTTCTAATCGCTTGTGAGCTTATCAAAGCTTATTTTGTTATTTCATCTGTTGAAATTATCGCAATTCAATTCAATATATAATGCATCCAAACACAACCCTTGAAATTAATGACACTCTGTGAAGCACTTTTATATCTTGAAGAAATATGAGAGAGAGAGAGAGAGAGAGAGAGAGAGAGAGAGAGAGTACCCAAAAGCCAACTTTCAAGGTTGCCATTAGCACAATACTCATAAACCAAGCATTGTTGTTCTTTATCACAGTAACCCAATATGGAGGCCACGTTTGGATGTCTCACTTTAGCAACCTTACTGACCTCAGTTGCGAAATTCCGAACCTTCATTTCGTCATTAAATCGTTTTACAGCCACCTTCATTCCACTAGGCATTATTCCCAAATAAACTTTCCCTGTGCCACATCAAGTAAATGCAAGTTAGTTTCCAAGTAAAGGAACCTCTATTGCATGCATGGTTCAAGAACCCTAAAAACTCAACTCGATGCAATGTCCAACCAGGTTGGGTCGACTCGAAGACTTGACTAAGCCTGTGATTCGACCCGACTCAGTATCTATCTTAAAAAGATTAAAGGATTGATACATATTTAAAACAGCCTAAACAAGCATTGGCATATCCCAGAGGGTTGCAACTTACGTTTGGGTCAACCTGAACCCGACTAACCCAACCTGAGTTTGGGTTGGTCGATAGGGTCTTCGAGTTGGGTAAGGGTTAGAAAACTCCAACTGATTTGGCTCCGTGCATGTTCAAGTCGGGCTAGGTTGGGAAAAATCACATGTATTTGAATTGGGTTGGCTTCCAACGGCTAGTTAGAGTTAGGGTTGAGTATGGAGAAATTCAGGTTGGGCACCAAAGGGTTAGAATTTGGGTTGTGTACTCTTGAGGTTGGGTTGGGCTTGTGTTAACGCCAAAAGCCCTAGGACTAATGGAACACATGGCTTTCACTCTGGTCCAAGTTGTCCTTTCCACATGTTGTCCATTCTGTGACTCAAACACAAGATATGGTGTTTCGCTCTGGTACCAATTACTAAAAACCTAACCAATACACCAAAAGCCCTAAAAACTAATTGAATGTGTAAAGCTAAGCCCTTTAAACCATTGGGATTATAAGGTACTAATAGCCTATGGTGTTATGGACCTTTTTTCACAGGTTTCAAACTCACCCTCCCTTCCGGCATTTATTGAAAAGAAATGGTGAGATTCCAACGGAATCAACTCGGAAACCCGACGCTTAGCCAAATTTCAAATAGAGACCATTTCGAGACCTTAGCTCAGACAGGGATCTGAATTTCCAATAGAGTCCATTTCCAAAGTAGATTAGGTTGTTTTACTAGTGACTCATTCTCGAAAGTTGGCCGAGTCAACTCGAATCAACTGAGGTCTGAGTCAAGTCACTGAGTTTTCGAACTTACGATGGTAGGTTCATATCTGAAATGGCTAGACATTTTGTGACAACTGAGAAATAATCTAGTGTAACACACCGTAGTACGGTGTGGGTTTGTGAACGGCCAGGATTTGATGCATAAGCCATGGGCCTGCAAAATGAGGTCTGGCCCGGCACATCGAAGTCATGATGGGCATTGACTTGAGCTTGGGATGGGCCTCATTAGCCCAAGCAATGAGTCGAATGTTCGCCGGGGGAACTGCCCTTATCGGACTAAGCCTGTGGGCCTTTGGGTTGGTCCAATCTATAACCAGACCTAATCCACTCCACACGATGAGCCTTTCAAGATCCAAGACATCCCTCGAAACATATGGGCCACCTGATACCGTACAGGCATGGGCCCACCACCTAACAAGGGATCTTCCATTTTATGCATGTGTATGTATATATTGCATGGCCGTACTATCTCACCTATGCTTCCTTCTCCAATGAAATTGGAAATATTGAAATTATCAGTGGCTCTGGCGATTTCTACTTGTGAGAAAATATAGAGCCCAGAAAAGCTGAATGGATTTGCATAATCATCCTCAAGTGACTTCTCCATGACTATAACTGCACCATTTGGAAAAAAAAACAATAATGCATTAGTGATGCTAATCTATGTACACGTGGCACAGGTCTACAACATCCAAACCGATCATCCAATGGACCCTACCTCAGATCTAATTAGCCCAAAAAATCAGACCGATCTGACAACTTTAAATATTCATTTGGAAGACTTTTGAGAAAGTAGAGTAGATGGTAGAAAATGCAGATGGTTTTATGAACTTCATTTCTCTTCCTCAAAAGATTGTTCTAAAAGGGGTAGGAAAATGGGTTCAATGAGTTTTTATTTGATAGGTGTTACTGATGGTGACAATGCCTGTGAGAACTTATATCGATAATTAAGATCGTGTTTACAATTGTGGTCCCCTTGTTTTAGCTACAGGCCTGATTTTTTAGGAAATGCCTTTTCTTGTGATGATGTGTCATGTGGACGGTTTGATCTCACACACATGGCACATATTTGAACATGTGAACAGGTGGTAGATCATTTGTTCAGAGAGCAAACCAACATAGGGGCAGATTTTAAATCAAGTGGTTTCAACTAGATTCTAGACACCGTATGGGTTATGGTTAGACCTGGCAAAATTCGACCCGACCCGCTAACCCGACCCGACCTGACCCGGTTTTTTCTAGTTTAGGGTTGGAAAATTTGACCCGAATTCAATTTTTGGGTTGACCTGACCCGACCTGAATTTTTATGGGTCGGGTTAGGGTTAAAGGTGACTCAACCCGACCTGAATTTTTATGGGTCGGGTTAGGGTTAAAGGTGACCCGACCCGACCCGACCGGAATCATATAGGGGTTAAGTAGACTATTATATATTGATTTTCTTATTAGTTAAATAATATATAGTTTCTCTCTCTCTCACACCCAGCTGGAAACGGTCCGCATGTCTGTCAATTTAATGAACATTACGGTGGTCCCTAAGACTATTATATACTGATTTTCTAATTAGTTAAATAATACATAGTTTTTTTTTCTCTCTCACACACCTTGCTAGAATGGTCCACATGTCTGTTAATTCAATAAACTTGGTTGATGTGTCCTGAAGCATCATCCCATTACTCTAACTATGTTGATGCTTAAAGAGGTATGCTTTAAATCTGCACTGATCCATTCTATCCATTTATTTTTCTCTTTCAGTATTTACATAATAGAAATACTCTATAAAAAACATCGGTTTATAGAATGGTACTATTAGGTCTACCTCATGGGAAGAGCTATGTGGGCCCCACATGTCAGACATCAATACCGTGAATTTGATGGGTCCCCTTTAGGTCATGGGATATTCCAAAAATCATCCGTATACAGAACTCATGTGGGCCATACCATTTAAAACCATGCGAAGACATGCCTAAAACATCTAAAAGCACTAGGTGGGGCCCACTTGAGTTTTGGATGTGTCTGAAACTTGGTCTGACCCCTCATCCAAGTGGGACACATACAATGGATGGGCTGGATTTGTGAACCACATCTCAGTGGGCCAAAAAATCGATCATGAAGGTTTTAGTGGGCGGATTACCCCTCTCAACTTTTTTCTGTGGTGTGGCCCATCTAAGTCATGGATTGACATGATTTTTAAGTCCGTGGCCCACCATGAAATGGTGCATCTGACTAATGGGGTAGATGTTTGACACACATCATGGTGGGGCCCACACAGCTTCATTCTCATGAAAGTTCCCATGAGGTCGACATCATAGTGACATTTCCTATGCACTCATGTACCTATTAAACATAGATGGTTTGGTTTTCAATTGAATGCTAATGTCATATGCATTTAGTTTAATCTACAAATTAGTTAGTTCATCATTAAAATGTGGGTCAACTCGACCCGACCCGATTTAATTTGGGTTGGGTAAGGGTTAGGAAAATCCAACCCGAATTCAATGTGGGTCGGGTTAGGGTTGAGGTGGAAACGACACGACCCGAACTTGACCCGACCCGACCCGACCCGACCCGACCCATTGCCACCTCTAGTTATGGTCCATACATGTTACAGCTGGCTTGATGAACGTACGGTTCGAATGTTGGATATGTGTACCACTTGTTGAGCATACGTCGTGAATAATTATTTGAAATAAGAAAAGAAAATCTAGTAATGATTTTCCTCTTACCTGATAAATCTTCTATTTCCTTTCGGCTCGCTTCTTTCAATCGTTTTTTGGTTATCTTGTAAAGGATTGGAGCCAACACGGCTAACACGGCCGCTATGGCTATCGAGATCATGAGTTTCTTTGACCCGAGTGGAAATCCTATACCTTATACAATTCTTTAAAACAATGTTAGACTTTCATTATCTATCATGGTTTTCAGACTCAGACAAGCCCCGACTCGGACACGGCAGAATTGATATGGTTGGATGTAACGAGTCACTGGGACGAGGCATCCCTGACTTGGGTGAGTCACGACTCAACTCAAGACGAGTCGACTCCAGTCGCCGAGTCTTTAACCATGTTTTGCAATGCTCATATATCTAAAATAATTTCAAATATATATATATATATGTACCTTTTTTGTCTTTTTCCATTGGCAATGGAAATGGGAATTCTGCAAAATCAATGAAGAAGAAGATTTCATCAGCCCAAGCATTTAAATCGGATATATGGAAATACCTATCACCTGCGAACCATCTCTCACCAGTTATCGTGAGAGAATTTTTAAGGCTCATCACACATGAAGTGTCTCCAAAATCGGAGCCGTCCACTTGATGCATCACCCCAAAACACCCCTTGAGGGCCAACTTTCAACCTGATCCAGAAGTGTGGTGGGCCATAGCAAAAGGAAATAGTTTCCTCCCTTGATTTGCCTTTATCTCTCTTCTATGGCCCACCACGCTTTTGGATCAGGTTAAAAGTTGTCCCTCAGGGTTTTTTTAGGGTGCTGCATCACGTGGACTGTTGAGATTTTAGAGATACTTCACGTGTGATGAAGTCTTAAAAATTCTCTCACAATAACATGTGAGAGATGGTTTGTTGGTGAGCATTTCTCGTACTACTACGCATGTTGGTTTAGTACAAGTACAAAATTCTAGAAATGCATGTATTGGAGAAAAAACTTAGATACTCCGGCAAAGTGTAATAGTTGATACGCAGGCACTAAGAAACTGTAGGTACATGGTACAGAGATAATTAAATTAAACAGTCCAAATTGTGGGCCCCAAATTAGATGGATCATAGATCAATTTTCACACTGATTTTAAGAATCTTTCTACCCGATTGGTGTACATCGGTGAACGGCTGAGATGAAAAATAGCCAATGGTCCAAATTGCTTAGAATTGTTCAACGAAGTTGATTAATTAGCATGCCGACCTATGTATAATTGATCCAGAAAATTGAACGGTTTAATTTTTGTTAATATGCCATGTGTACAGTTTCTGAGAGCCTGCGTATCAACCATCACTCTGCAAGAGCTATCAAATGATTTCCCATGTAATTTAAGAATCTAAATTGCTTTTATGTATGGTAGCATGGTTGAATTTATAAGCATCCAGTGCTGGGAAATGTGGTGCACGCGTACGAGATCTGGACCTTTCATTTACCGGTTCTTACATGTACTATTGGAGAATTGGCAAAAAATCACACTAGTTGGGTCATCCTAGCCACTGATTGTATGATCGCTTACATATATATGGCCTATCCCCGGTGGAGCAGAATAAAGGAACGGTCCAGGTCTCTAACACGTGTGCTATGTGTACGGAAATAGAGGGCTTGATGAATAACTTCAATATCTTGAATTGAGAGAGAGAGAGAAAGAAGAAGAAGAAGAAGACTTACGTATTTCATCCCATAAACATGAAAAAAGAGCTTGAACCCAATTCAAAGAACCCACATCGGCGCTTGCAAGGCTAACAAGGAGAGCTTGGGCGCACACGTCCCCTCCATTCCCTTCTGCCAGAGCTTCCAAAGATCTTCTATACTCAACCTACACAGCTGAAACATGCATTGTCGCTATATCTATCTATCGTCAAATTACCGCAGCTTGATCGCAGTGCGTCGAATCTTTCCACCCCAAGTGATTCCATGATCGGTTGGACGTCTTTTGCGCATGTAGTGGCTGAGGACGAAGAGATGAAGTCTTGGAACTGGCATTGGGATAGGTTGGTTCGGACGTGGAGGCCTTGGAACGTGCCGGTGCACTCGTTGGCTTCAGTCGGGTCTAGGAAGATGGTTCGAGTGGCGTTGGCTCTTATGGCCATGGCCTCGAAGATGGGTTGGAGGGACGAGTGGCAGCATGAGTACATGGTTTGGGGTGGGGTCGAGCCTATGGGGATGTCCAAGCAGTTGCCGCTTGCTTCGTAGGGGAAGAGAGTGAAATCCAGTGTGCATGGGGCTGTAGAAATGGAAATTTTTAGAGATTTTGTGTTAATGGAAATGCGTGTTTGAGAGAGAGAGAGAGAGAGAGAGAGAGAGAGAGAGAGATTGTCTTGGGTGTACTCACCTGATTTGGTAAACTGAAGATTGCAGAGGATGAAGATGGATAGGAAAGAGAAGACATGATACTTCATTGATTGTTGATGATTGATGGTTTGGTCCTCTCTCTCTCTCTCTCTCTCTCTCTCTCTCAAACTACCTTAGCCACCTCTCCCACCTCTGAAACCCAAGACCCAAATCTCTCTATCTCTCTCTCAAACTACCTTAGCCACCTCTCCCACCTCTAAAACTCAAGACCCAAATATCTCTCTCTCTCTCTCTCTCTCTCTCTCTCTCTCTCTCTCTTTCTCTCTCTATTTGGGGATCGTTTGGTTTTATGAAGCAATAAGACGATTCCAACGAGAGAAATGTTCGACTTTTTAAGGTTACTCTTATCCACTACGTGTTTCCAGAAAACGTGTCACTTGGGTTAATCATCCGAACCGAGAAATTAAAGTGCGGACCACCTTTTGCACGGGTAGGATCACTTATTCACGGCTTAGATATTTCACAGCACATGCATGTTGGCACATGTGCTGTTCTTGTAGTATGTGGAGGTTGCGATGTGAGGCTAGCATTGGCAACCCTTCATTTAGTAAGGCATTTTGAGGAAAGTAAGCGGGACATGCGATTAGGTAGTGATGGAGAGTACCATATGACTGTGAGAAGGGTCCCCATCTCTGCATTGACTGTAACAAACGCAATGACGTGGAAACATTCGAATCTCAGCCATTAAAACTGTTATTCTTTGTTAGAGATGTGGACTTTTCAGACACAAGCCTACAACCTAAATGTCGTATGATAAAGGGTTGTACCTAATTACGTGGGGTTTTCATTTTGTACCGTACAAGTGGGGCCCATAGGATCGTTGATCCTAGCTTTTATATGATGGTGATCATCAGGGCCCACGCACGAAAATCCCCAGATTGGACTTGGTTAGATTTTATTCAGTACTTAATTTGAAGGTGACAACACCATCTTTAGAAAGTATAGATAGCTAATTGCTGGTGATGGTGAAAGGGTTCAAATGGTCTATGAATGCTTACGTTTGAAAATGACAACCATGTGTATGACAAAGGCAAGATGCTTCTATAGTCCATATATACCATCCATATGATCTCTCTCTCTCTCTCTCTCTCATTTCTCTATGCACTGCTGTACTAAAAACTCAACACTACTCACCACAATGGGACATTACATAATATTATTTATACTTTCTAAATATTTAATAACACTAACAAAAAACTTAGAATCGCTTGTGTGAGTTTTTCAGAAGCTCACATAAGTTTTTAAATCGCTCTATATCATGTAAAGTGAAGAAATTCTCTTTTGATTCTTAAAGAATAGTGATCCTCATATAATAGATTGAATAAAATCAATTACGTATAATTCTAGGACAAGGAGAGAAAATCTAAAGAAAATTTCTTGACAAAGATGTGAATTAAGAAGAATTGGATGACGAAATATGAACCAAAGACTGAATTTTCATCAGAGCTATACACGAGTTGAACAAAGTTGAGCTTGGCGCAGCTCGGCTTAGTTTGATCAACAACCTACCTTAGCTTGAGTTTGGCTTGGCTCGGTTTTTGGGCCTAACTAACAAGCTCGGCTCATTTTAGTCAACTGCTCAAGCCATCTCTACGAGTTCGAGTTAAGTTCAAGTTCAAGCTTTTGTACAGAGTTTAGGTCAACTTGGGCGAAGAAACAAAAAAGAGGGTTTATGCAAAAAACAAAAAAATAAAAGGGTAAGAATTAGGGTGCTCGAATTTGATTACAAACACACGCACACACAAGTATTTGAAGTTGGTTGAGTCTAACTAAGTCAAGTTTAAGCTAAGCTTTGAATTGAGTCAAGTTGAGATCGGGTCAGCTCGAACTTGGCTTGAAATTAGTTTGAGCTAAAATAAAATTAAAAAAAATAATAAAAATTGACTCGGCTCAAACCTAACTTCAATTCGGGCCAAAACGAGCTTAATCAAACTAAATTGAGCAAATTAACCAAGTAGCTTGGCTCGTGTTCAACTCTAATCTAAATGTACCTCAAGAACAATATATTTTTGTTAGCATAGGATGTATTGGTTGCTGCGGATCATTTGACTGGAATGAGATTTGGCATCGGCAAGGAGATTCTGAAATTGCATAAGCTTACTCCAAACAGGGCGCGGATCAGCTAGTCCCACTGGGACTAGCATAAGGGGTGGTTTCAAATCTCTGTGGGCCCCACCATGATGTATGTGTTTTATCCATTCTATCCATCCATTTTTTCATCTTATTTTAAGGAACCAGCCGTCAGAAAACTTTTTTGGGGGCCACAGAAGTTTGGTATCAAGCAGATATTTGTTTTTTCCCTTCATCTAGGTCTATGTAGCCTTATCAAGAGGTTGGATGGCAAATAAACATTACAGTGGGCCCTGGGAAGATTTTAATGGTGGACGTTCAATCCCCACTGTTTTCCTGTGGTGTGGTCCACCTGAGATTTGGATCTGTCTCATTTTTGGGATTTTATTTTGCCTTAAAATAAGATGAAAAAATGGATGGACTGCGTGGATAAAACACATATATCATGGTGGGGCTCACGGAGATTTGAAACCACCCCTTAGCAAATCCGCGCCCCTCTAAACAAGCTGCTAAATATTGAAAACAGGCTATTAAAAAAATACGAACTATTTTTAGTAAACTTCTATAGTTTAAGAATAGCTGTATAATTGTTGATCATAAATTCTAAATCTAATTAAGACTAATTAAAATCAATTTACAGATTTATACAGATTTACAATCTAACAACTGGGTTTTGAGTAGCGTCTGAGTTTTTAAACTAGGGGCCGCACTTGTATGAAAAATGGACATTAATAAATGAATTCACAAACCATGAACGTACAAGTGGTCCAACTGATTGCTGGGTCAGCCCTATTTTCTATTCATTGTGCATTAATGGCAGGGCCCACTTGATAAACGGCTTTGATCTCTCTCCTTCTCTATGTCTCTCTCTGCCTCCAGCTCACACAAGGTTACAAACACCAACAGCAGTTTTGTACCTTTCTTTTATTTCATTCAGCAAACCGTCTGTTTTTGTAGTAGAAATGGTCAAGGGCCGGCACAATTAGAGGACGCAGAAAATCCATAGAGAAGGAAACAACACTCACTTTGACCATTGACTGTTTCTGTGGACATTCGAGTCCATTACAGGGCGTGATCTACGGTTTAGATGGCCTGGCCTAAAAAATCAGTCCGGTCGAGTCATCAGACAGGCAACATGCGTATGGAAATAATGGACGGTTTAGAAAAAAAACTGGAGATTTTTTGTCCATGCGTGGCCTACCTGGTATTTTGGCCAGTTAGATTTTTTTCCTAGATCATTTACACGGCTTGGATGTTCTGCACATGTACCAGGTTGGCACGTGCTGTGTAGACTTGTGTGTGGCATAGGTGCGCATGGGGCTGGTAAATTTCATCAATGTTACAATCGGACGCGGTTTGGCTGGTGAGCCGCACACCAGCCAGCTAGTTGGTTTCAAAGCTCTGTGGGCCCCACAATAATTTATGTGTTTTATCCACGCCATCCATCCATTTTTCGATCTCATTTTATTGCACGAGCCTAAAAATGAGGCAGATCAAAAGCTCAGGTGGACCACACCACAGGAAACAGAAGGGAGAATGATGTCCACCGTTGAAACCTTCTTAGGGCCCACAGTGATGTTTATTCGTCATCCAACCTGTTGTTAAGGTCACGCAAACTTGGATGAAGTGAAAACATAAATATTAGCTTGATCCAAAACTTTCGTGGTCCCCCAGAAGTTTTCAACGGTAAGTATTCAATCCCTGTGGTGTGGTCCACCTGAGCTTTGGATCTTCCTCATTCTTAGGATCATGCCGTAAAATGAACTTGAAAAATGGATAGATGGCATGGATAAAACACATACATCATGGTGGGGCCGACAGAGCTTTGACACCAGCTAGCTGGATGGTGTTCGGGTCACCGGCCAAACCGCGTCCGCTACAATCCTACGTTTATATATTTTAGTGGATGTTGCTGAGACCGAATGCCTTGGGGACTTCATATGGGTCCCACCAGCAAAACGATTTTGGTACGTACGCGTCTTGTTTTGGCCATTTGTGGTTGAATGGTTCAACGGTTGTCTTTCGTTGTTTGGCCGATGAAAGGAATTCCTTTTCATAATTAAAAAACGAGCAAGAGTACGACTTTATCAGCTGTGAGGGATCAACAAGGGATTAATAGCTGAAAAAGCCTTGATTTATCACGTCGTTTGTGACATTATTCCCCCATAGAGCTTATTATTTATGTAGTCCATTGGGCATTGTAGCGATTTTCACTAGATCAAAAATGCTCATGCGACAACCTGCCACACCTTCTTTCATACAGCATCAACTTTTTTCGAAAGTCAAGAGAGCCTTTTGAGAATTGAGTGTCGGCCCAACAAAATCGATTGTTGGGGTCATCCCTTGGTCGATCTGATGTGTTCACTTTAATTGGACATCTATGAACCTATAATAGGGTCATTTCAAAAAAAAAAAATTGGAGCTGTTTGTAGCCCACACTAATGTTAACGCTATGAGTTAATTTTGAATTGTTTCCTCTAGTGTGGCCCATCCGTGATCAGTTTTGCCTTCAAACTTAGATACATGATATGAAATTAAAACACATTTTATGTGGATGGCTTGAATCTACTCCAAGAAAATTCAGTGGACCCCACAGAAGATATGGGATGGGTTCAATAGATGAATCCCTTGTGCGGGAAAGGCCATTTGACATTTTCCTTCTTTTTCTTCTTTTTTTTTTTGTTTTTGTCCCGAGAGGGGACCATTTGACCGTTAGGACCTTTGCCACCTCTGCAGGACCCACTCCGACGAGCTTTCGACGTGTATCTGGCGTCATTCCCTCCATTCCAATGAGCTTCTAAGTATTTTTTTTTTTTTTTTTTTTTTTTTTGGAGTTAAACTGTCATAACTCCATGAAGGTTACATATCCTACAAAAATAAAGTCCACTTTTGGGCAATCAAATGATGTTCAAATGATGTGATTCTAAAGTCATATGAAAGTTCATCAAATTACCTTCCAAGAAGTATAAGATCACCGAAATTGGACATGCAACGAGGGAGTTATGACCATTTTTGTTGGATCTGCGAGGGACGAAATATTGACGAATGACAGTGACTTTGTAGCCCACTTTTGGGTAATTAAGTGGTGTCTAAATGAGGTGATTCCAAATCCATCTAAAAGTTCATCAAATTAGCTTTCTAACAAATATAAGATCACCTAAATCGGACATGTAACGAGGGAGCTATAACCGTTTTTGTTGGACCTGCGAACGACAGGATATTGATGAACGACATTGAATTTGGGTCCACCTTTGGGCAATCAAGTGGTGTCCAAATAAGGCAATTCCAAAACCATCTAAAAGTTCATCAAATTAGCTTTCCAACAAGTACAAGATCACCCAAATCTGATATGTAATGAAGGAGTTATGACCGTTTTCGCCGACAGACATTGACGATCACCAATACTCATCGTCCATCGCTAATACTGTGCTGTCCATCACCGACTCGCAATGAGTTGTCAGAGACGGAAGATCAAAAAACTGCAAGGTTCATCGGTGGTTGAAGGCCCGCAATCCAGGATCAAGTTCAGTTACGGTTGGTATGGACTGTGGAGTAAGTTTTTCAGATTCCTACTCGCATTGAGACGCAGTTAGCGAGGGTCCCTGCACGTGCCAATCCTTCTCCTATTGTCCCCACAAATAACCCTACTCAAGATCCATCCCTATCCAAGGGAAAGAAACCTATAGTTGATTGTGTTCAACCCCATATTAGCCGCCAAGCAACACAAGGAAGTGGTTTAATAAGGTCGCAATGTTTAGTAATTATGCTCGGTCCAAGTAAAATTCTGAACCCTTACGGCTGAGTGGGGCCTGATCATTGTTTCAGATGTGGACAGCCAAGCCACCTATCAAACGTGTGCCCTCAACGATCCGTGGCTAATGTAATTATCATCGTGAAAGAAGTACAGGTTGAATCAGAAAATATTGTTGATGCTAAGCAAGTTGAAGATGATGAAGGAACTGAATGACTTTTAGGAGATTAGGGTTTATCCTTAGTCGTAGAAGGTAACACACGCACGCCTAAAGCACACGCCCATCCCCAACGCCACAACCTTTTTCGCATGAGGTGTACGGTGGATGAAAAAGTGTGTGATGTGATTATTGACGATGGTAGCTGTGAGAACATTGTATCCCAAATGATGGTGGACGAATTGAAGCTCAAGACCGCACCACATCCTTCATCCTACGATATAGGTTGGATTCGAAAAGGAAGTACGACGATAGTTACAGAACAATGCCTTGTCTCCTTTTGTATTAGCAAGGCCTACAAGGATCAAGTATATTGTGATGTTGTTGACATGAATGTCTGTCACATGATACTTGAGCGCCTATGACAATATGATCAGGATGCTGTACATCATGGTCGGAACAATGTCATCATATTCGTCAAGGACGGGAGGAAAATCGTCATCGCTCCAGCAACCCAGAGTGAAGGCCGCCAGATAACCAAGGGAGATGGATAGTCTCTCCTTGTCTTACGCAGCAAGGTAGCAGAACTTTAAGGGAGAAAGCGAAATTCGAGGTCAAGTTTCTTTCAAGAGGAGGCGACTGATGAAGCGAGGCGACCCCCTGATTGAAGAAGGCATAGAGTCAAGAGGACTCAAGAGTGGGCCCAGAAGAACTTATGGAAGGCCCCAAAGAAACGGCCAAGATTCAGTGAATTTGAGGACCAACATGGCCTGACGACCGACCGTCCACCATCCAGGACCGGTCCACAAACTAGCCGAATTAACTCTATGAGCCAGTCCAACACGCTGGACTATTTTGGCCACCAACCGATCGATCATGCAATGCGCAGAGTCCTTCGTGAGTTTTTTATTTTGAACAATTTTATTCCGTTTTGGTTTAATTTTCTTCCATATTGCAATTACGACACCTAGGTTGCGTAGATTAGGGTTGGAGAACGTATTTAAGGTTGCTTTGGTTTCGTTTTTAGGTATTATTTAATATTTTTAATAAAATTCTGAATTCATCTCTGTTTTAGCTATGGATTCAAGTTATTCTTCCTGGATTCAAAGAGAATATCTCATGAACTTGAATAAAATTGATTAAGGAGTCCCAATTGTTCTGAGATTCGGAATAGTTATCCCATGAGAAAGACAGTACTCGATCTCACCCGCCGGGCTACTGCGCTATAAAATGATCCTACCCATCAGGTTAATAGCCACTATATAACCGGTCTATATTAGAAGGAAAGATAGGGGAACAAGGGTGAGGCTCCCTGCAGTAAGAGTAGCATGTACATCAGATCTGAACCATTCAAATAGTGGGAATGACTATAGATTGGTCATGTATTAAAAATCAAATTAATTAGAGAATCCTGACACCTGGTTTGTGGACATTTGCAACATTTATTATTATATCTCACTTTTGGGTTGTTCAAATTTGAGGTACATGCCATGTGTATGTTAGGGAGCCTCACTTGAAGGAAGCCACACGGGTGTATAAAGGCAGCCCATCTACAATGGCCCACATGATGGTTCGATCAACCTAAGTTTTAGGGCATCCAACTTTCACAGTGGACCAAATCTGTTAAGAAATCCAATGACGGGACCCACTGATTGCATGGTCAAGATGTCCTCCATAACTAACACATGACCCCAACTTGGATTCAGGTCAACCCAAACCCAGCAGACAACAAAAAAAGATGTTGGACAATGGTCCACACGTAAGTACCCCACCTGATGAGCGGATGGTATTGATTCTTAGGTGACGCTTCTTTAAGTTGGGGTCCACAGAATGGATTGGTTAGAAGCTTACACGTGCGTGCCGCACGGGTTCATGCGAAGGCATGTATATACACGCATGTGGACTTAGCAAACTCGACCTTGGCTATCTGTGGGGCTAAATCCACCGTATGCATGGCTATGTTATTGATGTTGCGTGACCGAACAAATGATCTTAGCCATCTACAGGTGAATATCAGAAGGATGCTTAAGAAGAGAATGGTCGAGATTTCAAAGTAAATTCTAATGGTTTAGATCATCTGATGATGGGGCTTAAAATTTGGATGGTACAGATTACCATGCACACAGGCTACACTCACAATTTTCTTGCATTCATCCCCCACATATAACTAATAAAAAAATTTAATGTATAGGTGATCCACAGTAAGGGAAGTGTATCAACGGACAGGATCACCTACATGTAACTTACATAGTATCCAAGATCCGGATCCTTTCCCTAGTGAGTTGTATTAGTGGGAAACCTTTCAAATTTGGCATAGGTGTATGGTTGCTAGTGTGAGAGCCAACTCGTTCATCAGGTGGGCCCCACGGAATGGGCCACGAAATATCCAAACAGTCCATCCCTCAGCGCTATCATATGAGCCAAGATCTTGCAAACTATGAAGACATACGAGCCAGATCATTGGGAAAATTGCACCGATCAGACCATCCTAACCATCCAATCAGTGGATTACAACGGGTGAGCCCCATTGGAAGGATCCATGGTTGCTAATGGGCCATTCATTCACAACCCTCCCTTCTGGTGAACACTACGGCCTATGATTCCATGCTTTGGCTGAGACAAAATCGCATTGATCCATTTCCAATGTTCGGGTTCAAAGTACTCGTGGGACCCACCTGATGCATGGACCATCCCAACTATCTTGCCAGGTGATCTTCATGGTGGGGCCCGCTTGTTGTCCTACACTTGCACACCATAGCATGCAATATAAGATGGTAGGCTAACCTACAACCAGTTGCTAAGTTATCATAAATTTTTTGGGTGGGAATAGCATATCCATCAAGGGATGCGCATACAGCCCTGTAGGCTGAAACTTAGGGCTGCCACTTGGGTTCGGGTCAACCCCAACCCGAGTTTGGGTTAGGTTAGGTTGGGTTTAAGTGTCAAGGTTCGCAAGTTGGGTACGGGTTGAAAAACGCCCACAAGATATCAATTCAGGTTGGGTTGGGTTGGGGTTGAGCAAACTTAGGCCAGGTTAGACCAGGCTGGTAATAATCATGTGTATTTGGGTCCGCGCGGGCCGGGTTGGATCAGTTATGAGTATAGTCAACTTCAGCATTGGTTTGGGTTGGGCACCTCAGGTTGGAATTCAGGTCAAGCCAGGTTTGGAGGTTGAGTCCTCTTGAGATCAGCTTGGGCTTGGGTTGACCCTTAGCCCAACCTGACCTGCCTAAGTTGCAGCCTTACTACAACTCGGGTTTAGATCGACTGGCCCAACTCTGAGTTAGGGTCAGGTTCAGTTGGGTTGTTAGGATCCTTGAGTCGGGCTAGGGTTCAAAAAATCCACCCTGCTTCAAATTCAGGTTGGGTTCAGGTTGAGCAAATTTGGGTCGGGTTAGATCAGGTGGGGAATGATCATATATTTGGGTTGGGTTGGTCGGTATACAGTTCAGTATGGAAGGATTTGGGTTGGGTTCGGGTTGAGCATCTTCACCTGCCATACAAACAGGCCTCCACCCTGATTGATTACGACCATCAATCACCTATCAGGTTGTCATGGATTCTCCATGGCCCAGGAACTCCCTGAACAGACCAACCTAACCACTTGACCAGTCGAGAAATATAGGCAACAGTCCACATTCAACTGTCTAAAAATTCATTGATCAGGAAAGCCTAGTTGGGGCTGTTGGATGTTTTACTGTGATCGTCAGATGGACCATTCCGCTCGCATGTTGGACGGATAGACATATCCATTCCATCATCATGTTCAAAAGACTCAGCGACCCAGATCAACTCATTCAATCCTGAGTCAAGGCAGGACTCACCCGAGCCACAGATGACTCATATCAAACTGGATTGGGTCCCACTGAGTCAGAATCGACTCGTCTAATCTTAAAACCATGGTCCTCATGCTAAATCCAAAACAGAAATATCCTTTAGACATGCTGGTCCCACCTACAAGCTTAGCAGGTTTCATGTGATAAGGCCCACCCCTTCTTCACAATAATGTTAGTGGAGTTCGGGAGCAGTTGCATATATAAAAAAGACCACAGACTAATCACACAATCGCAACTACTCTTTTTTTCTTTTTTCTTTTTTTCTTTCTTCGATTTTGGGTATATACAATAACAACCGTGTATGTATGAATGACAATGACTTATCAGAGCATCATGAGCAGTTTATTGTCCCCCTCTAGGCCATAAATTTACATATGGACAGATAAGGCCACAATAATCATTTGGGACTTTCATGTGATAAGGCCACAATAATCATTTGGGACTTTCAACTGAACTACAAATGTACATAAGGTGAGCAAGTTCTACTTCCATACCTTGATTGCACCATCTCTGCTGCTGGATATCAACAGCCTTTGATTCAACTTGACAGACGCCAGAGAGAGGATGGAGTCCCGGTGGCAACCTGCGGAATCAGTGGCTGCAGCTGCAAGGATAGCTTTCGGGGTCGACTTGGTTGACGGAGGACGCTTGTTTGTCTCCTGTTTCGGCAGCAATTGAGAAGATATCATCAATCTCACAGACATAAATCACATGCTCAACTAAAATGTATGAACTGTGTTTGACTTCATTGGTGGGATCCATAGCACTCAACACAGGACCATCCTATCTTCTAATACCCCTTTGGAGATCTACTCAAATCATTGGGATTGTTTCTGATTTTTCAGTGGAACCAACACTCACACTTTTGTGGAGTAGAAATGAGAACCACATTAGGTGGATCCCACTTCGCTTGCTTTTTCCAACCCCAAAAAAGCAAGTGGGTTAAGCCCGACTTGTAGTTAGGGCACAGTGCATCAAGTCCGCTGCAAGTCGGGAAACTTCTGTACAGGTTTTCAAAAAGAGTTCCAGATTTTGGTGACCTGCCATGTCCCCCTTCATTCCGAGAATCAGCATAAAAGCTGCTCTGAGTACGTCTAGCAAGCCAAACCCAAGTCAGATTGTCCTCCCGGCTCTTATTCAAGATTATCTATCCAAAATCTATGATGCTCAGATAAGTTAGCCTTGTACTTTTTATTTCCTCCCTTTCACAATCTTTTTTACCCATCGCCCTTCAGCGAGACTTGGAACTTCAGATCTACCCTAAACATTCAAAAAGAGTGTTGTAGGGCAAGTACAGTAAATAAAATTATATTTATTGAGCTGTGATCGAGAGATAAGCTCAAAGTGATTAGCACAAGGAGACACTGAAAAGGTGGATCGCAGTATGCATGCCAACATGGCACACATGCGAGACCCAGGTCGTGTACAGGTGCGTTTCTATTTGAAATATGCTAGTCTCAATAGCCAGGCTGGTCTACTCATCCAGTGACCCATGTGTATAATGAATATAAGCTTTGGTGATTTCGTTCTGCCCAACCATTTTGAAATGTCACCCAACTAAGGGGTGAACTGGCCTGATCTGTGACAAAGCACACGATCACAGACCCACCAAATGACTAGCCCAAATCCCGTGCATTTCCATGTGTATAGCAATCCACCTCTTCAGTCTCTCAAGCAGACTACACTAGAATCTCTCTAAGATCAATCCTATCCTTGACATAAATTGTATCCTGAGAATCAAGTTCAACGGACCCCCTATATGATTGTACCCAAGAATCTAAGTTCATAGGATCCCGTGTATGATTGTACCTAATCCTTTCTGTATAGATACCCACATCCATCATAGTCTATAATCCTCTGCCAGCTTGGCAAGTTCAATCACTGAACTGGACTCAACTCAGGCACCTTATGAGGCGGATTGAGAATTCAAGTTTTGAAAGTATAAAACCAAATAGGGAACAACCACATGACCTTGGAGTTTGGACATGCAGACCTTAACATTAAGCTTGCAGGTTTGAACTTTGGTCCTAAGCTTTCCAGCCAGATGGCAATATATATATAAATGCGAAGAGATCCATTCCTTATGACTTACCTGCACAACTTGAACTCCGAAACTAGATCTTGTGTCATAAAACTCATCATTTCCCATGCTCTTCGTTGAGGGCCCACAAACACAGTAACTACGATCCGGGCTGGAACATGGTGAAAAGCAGGGGTTAGTAAGAAGAATAACCATAGCACATAAGAGAACCTAGATAGGAAAACATGGGTGACATGTAAAAAACCAAACCTGGAATGGTCCCACCGCCGTATCTTCAAATCAGTTCCTCCAGTTAACAGGTCTCCCGCAGGTAAGGGAAGCAATGAACGGATGCCAGGAAGGCGAGGAGGAGGTTCATTCAACTCATTGACTCTATATTTTGGATTGGCATTCTGCTTCATATCTTGTTTAGAATTGGACTTACTCGATGGTCTTGCCAGGGCCCATGGGATGTCAGACATTTCAGCATCAGCTTCACTGTTCGCTATTCTCAACACCTGCAAACAAGGGCATAAAAACATGGAATCCTCAAACTGCAATAGAGTTGGGAGTAGAAGATGGCAAGAGAGAGTATATGATCCACAGCCAAGGGTATGCATGGTATCCTCAGGCTTTTGGTTTTTGTCTGCAGCAATCCACCCAATGATCTGGTGGGCACCACATTAGATAGACACACCCAAAAAATCTACCATATTGAAAGATCCTAGTTATCCAATCATTGGCCTTTCTTCGCTCAGATATGGACCATCGTAGAATTTCTTAACAATCTATACCCAGATGAAAGCTTAAAGATTGTCACATCAGGGAAATTCATGGGAAGTTGTTCTTCAGAGAGGGGCCCATCAGAAAAACGGTTCGGATCACTAAATCATGTGCCCCACTTGTACAAACTGAATCATGGCGATCCTATTATTGTCCTCGGGTAGAGGATCATACAAATTGAACAAGCAAATGCTTAAAGTACCTGATGGCAGCTTCCGTTCTCCGCATTCCAAAGGGAAACTTCATTACAACCTGCAGCAACATAAACCAGCGGCCTTGCTGTAGCAGATGCAGGGGCCGACGAATGGGGGATGAGCAGACACATTTTCTCCACAGGGCACACACGGGAGTACTGCCATGAGCTAACTGGTAGAAGGAACCTCAGATCCCACAGAGTGAGTACACCCCTTGAAGACCCTGATACAAACCAATTCCCACAAGGACCTGTTACAAGAGAAGACATGAAGCCCTCCTCAGGAACTGCTCTCAAAGTCCAAGTTGTAGAATCCGTCCTTGTATCCCAGAGATGGATCCCACAACCTTGAGTGCTGTATAGGATTGTTTGGCTGGCACAGCCATCAGTGGAGTAGTTCATAAGGCTCATAATCGCACCTTCACTTACTTCTTTCTTCTTGATGTCGGCAATCCCTGAATACCGCTCGACAACACTACCCAACCCTCTGGAGATATAATCAAGAGAGAACATATGTATCGTTCCATCGCTTGCTCCTACAATGACTTGTGTGCAGCCACGGAGCATTGTAGAGCATAATGCCCGGCTTCCTTCGAGAGGATAAGTCAGTCGCGACCTGAAAGAGATGTCTTTTTCCAACTTCCTAGTGTCCCATACCTTGACAGTGGAATCATCCGATGCACTCACAAAAAAACTATGGTCATTTGAAATTGCAATGTCATTGACGGCAGAACGGTGCTCCTGGAGATGAGCCACAAGAACCCCGCGGGGCCTCCATCCATTGTCTGGGACCATTGATCCTCTGGCAAAAGAAGGCAATCCAGCTACATCAGATGGTGATGCCACATCTTCTGCAGTTATAGATGTGATGCCTTTCACTGTTGCTGAAATACCCATGTCTTGGAACTTGTTTGACAGAGAAGCAGCTTGATCATTCTCCCCGTCTTCAACTTCAGGCACAACTCTATAGACCTGTTTGGAGCCACTGGTGAGGTTGAAGAAGGAGCCTGAAACAAGCTTGGGTGAAACTGAATTAGCCAAGCTGAATGATTGAGTAGAAGGGTCCATCCAAGGGATAGACGATGAACCAATTACCGTAGAATTCCACAGTGAAGAGGAATCCGAGCCTGCTGCGGGTGCTCCCATTGCTCGCTTATCCATGCAAAAGGAGTACAATGGTATACCTTCAGATGGCCCATCACACATTAAACTGCTTCCAGCACTCATTTGTGGGGAAATGATACCTGAGAACTGCAACCTCTCTGAGCTCAGAGGATCCCGAATATCCATCGTGCTCGGAGTGTTACGGATAAAACTTCCTGTTGCTCTCAGCTTAGCACAATCTTCTGCATCAGACAATCCAGTTTGTTGCATGACATTGTTGGCAGATTTGTTACCCTGTGGATCAGGTTGTCTACCAGGCCAGTTCTTCGAAAGATTTGCATCTCCTCTCTGATCCAATTCAACGGCTTCAATTTGTTTTGAATTAGCAGATGAATTGTACCATATCTTTCTCTGTCTCTCCAACATGTCCGAACTCCTGGCATTTTCTAGAACTTGGTAGAAAACCTGCTTTGAGACTGGAGGTTTGAGACATGAAAGAAGAGACATCTCTGAAGCTAGTGAGGATGGCTCTCTGCGGAGAAAAGGACGTAAAACTGGAGATAGGTAAACATACGAATCGACTGATCCTAAATTTTCGCTGCTCGCTGCTATGAATGTGACGGCCAATCTTCGTACCCACCGACTGGGATGACATAGCAATGCCAATACCCGCTGGCTTATTTCGAGTAGTATCCTCTTACGCAAGAACCCATTTTTACATAGCATTGCCAAGCATTCCAATGCATTGACGATGACAGCCTCCATCCCATCATTTAAAGCCTGATCGATATAAGGTAAAAGATATTCCTCCACACTTCTTTGGCCAACGAAAAAGCAGACGAAAACAATCTGCTCATAGAAAACTGCCCTTAGTTGCTCATCTCGATCATTTAGAAATGCAGGGAGGATGGGTAACAGAAAGTCATTGCTTTGCCTCTGACCAAAGAAGCAGCATAGACTGCCAATGTCCTGAAGGAGGGCTCTCCTGATATTGGGAGTTTGCTTTGAACCCATTACCAGTTCTTGTATGACATCCCCAATGGACTTCCTCAATTGCATGAATTGCAAATCGCTGCTTTCACTGCGCAGCTGTCTGGATGTTTCGGTGGCAGGAGCTGATGATTTCTGAGGTGAACTTAATTTATCAAGAACCCCTGCCTCGCTCAAACTATGCGAGTGAATCAAAAAACGGTAAGCAGTAAGTGCAATTTTGTAGATGTTGCTAGCATAACAGATCCGCACACTTTCTTCTGGATCATCAGGAAGCATGGAGAGCATAGGAAGGATATACTCTGGGAAAATCTTTGCATCACTTGGAGGGAAATCTTGGACTAAAGGTAAAATGTCGCACAATGTCTCCAAAGCGGCACAGCGCACGATTGCTGCTGAATCGGAAAGCATCACGATAACGTAAGGAAGCACATGCTGCAACCGATCTTCATCATCAATATACAAGGAAGAGGACTTCAGCAGAAGCACCGCCCACCTTCTCAACTGCGGCTGTTTGACACTTCGTATACATGAACATAGCAGTGATGCAATCAGAACCATGCCTTCACATCGCAAATTATGTTGGGGCTCTGGAAAGAACAGCAACTCAAAAGTATCCAAACGATTGTTGTATCTGGACGTTAGTAAATTCAAGTCACTTTTCACAATCTTTCTCAACGAGGGGAATTCCTTTCCTTTGAATCCGATGCAAAGGCTTTGATCTATCTCACTCAAAGATTGCTTGTTATGGTGGTTAGCATTTGGAGCAAACGACGCATTCCTTGCATCTGAGCTGCTCAAGACAGTGGCCGGCAAATTCTCTAGCTTAACCTTGGTATAAGAACCATGGTGATTCCGTTCAACATCTCGGAGGAGAGATGTGATATCACCCACAAGCTGAAATTTATCACCAAGCATGTCTTTCTCTAGCTCTGCTCCCTTTCTCAATGAAACTTTTAACAGGCTCACATTTTGCTTGTCGCTGTCCATCTGATGAAAATCGCTGATAGACTCAGGAGATGTGCATTCCTTCTGCCCAATCTCCTCACTTGACCTAACACTCATCATTTTCTTATGTATTTCATGGAAAAGACTGTGTGTCACTGCAACCTGCAACATGAAAAGCATAATGAGGCTAAGCATGTGTATGCAATTATGTAGTCCCTTGTCTCAAATTTAAAACCTGAAAAGAAAATAAGAAGAAGAAAAAAAATACACTTCTTACCCTCGTATCAGAATCAAGACCAGTCAAGCAAGAAAAGAATTTATGAAGAAATGGCGAGAAGTAGGCAGGAAACACAACTGATGCATAACTCTGCAAGTAGCTTTCAGCAGACAGTCTCGACTCTGGATCCAACTGAATCATATGAAGAATCATCTTGCGGATCCCTGGATCTGGTATCTGCACTCACGAAACATGCACCAATCCAGCAAATATGATAACTGAGACAAAAAAAAAAAATGAAAAGAAGAGAAGAAGAACATGAATTTAAAAAAGTATGTGAACAGTTACCTAGAAGCTCTATAATGAACATGAGAATAAGGGGAAAACAAGCAGAAAGAGCCATATTTATAGTTCATGTGTCCAAAAAGTACCTAAGAATCATATATTTGCAGAAATCCTGGATTGATAAATAGGTAAAAACATCCTTTTTTGTCATTTTATTTTCTTTTTTAACATTTTATCCTTAGCTGCAAGTTGAAGTGGCTATGGAGATGATGAGCTAGTCCAACAGGCAAGTTACATTAGCTGCTGTGGACATAATTAGATGTAAAATCATGTTTAATGTTAGCCACTGTTTTTTCCAGCAGCTAAAATGTAAAAGTATATTAAAAAGGGAAAAGGGGGGAGGGGGGGGGGGGCGCGTTCAAAGTGACTGCCAAGTGCCAAGACATCCTTCGCAATACTTTTTTACCAAGGATTTTGTAGAAACACGCATTCTTAGGAACATTTAAGACATGGAAATGCAAAAAATTACTTTCGGGAAAAAAAAAACACCTTTTCAAGGTACTGGCTAGGATCATATTGCCCTCTACGGTAAGACAGTAACTGGGATAATTCAAACAATGGCTGCCCCTCAAGGAAAAGCTCCGCAAGAACACACCTGAAAAAGTAACAAGATGTATTCCAGCTGAGTAGAAACAACCTTTCAAAGAATTAAATGCGCATAGAATAATGCCATTATGCCATGTTAACACAAAATGCTTGAGAAAATAGTTGCTGGTTTATGACAGAAAGGTCCCAGCTTCCACCAATTTAGACCACACAAAACTTAGTTTGTCATGGATTCCAATACCCATGAGTATGATTGAGACTTACATGTTGTACGAACAAATTCCTCTGCCACAGGAGCAATGTGCAACCCACAGCAATAGTAGCTACGTGCATTTGTAGCTTGCAAACACATCGAGCAGACTCATGTGGTTGTCTTTGAACCTGTGACTAACATCAAGTTCGTAATCATGTAGATCTCGAGTACACGGTATTCGTTGATCAAGATGCATAGAATCAAGATGCTAATTGCTTCACATCGCAGAAACATTCCCATTGAAGGAAAACATATGCATTATTTTCAATGATGGATTCTCAATGACAGTGTTCGCTTCCAATTCTAGTTGTGCTTCCTTCACAACTATTTTGTGTCACTATCCTTCAACACATTGAAACTCGTCACACATGTATTTTTCATCTAGTGGTCTGTGGCATTAACTTCTGTATGAAAATTCAAGATATTGCTGCTTTCCTTTGTTTTTCTATCAGTAAAAACATAGTAAATCACCTGCCAGTATCATCTCAAAAAGGAGGGGTAAGAAGAAATAGATACGTAGAAGAGGAATAAAAAGAGAATTTGAAAGAAATGGAAAACCTACTCCACTAGGAGAAGAGGAATAAGAAGAGAATTTGAAAGAAATGGAAAAACCTACACTAGGAGGAGGAAAAAAGAAGAGAATTTGGAAGAAATGGAAAACCTAGTCCACTAGGGTTACCACATGGTAAAGGCATATAAAAGGGTGTGTGTGCACATACAATATGGAAATAAAGTAGAAGTGGAAGAGAATGAAAATTTGAGAGAAATGGAAAATCAACCCCGGTAGGGTTCCCACATGACTTTAATCAACTTTTTTTTGCATCGGCTATTTCGCTCACACCAAATAACCCACAAACAGCCAGGAGCGTGAGTTTCCATCTTTTCTTTTCAAGTTTTCCTCCGCCCCCAACATCCCAAGAGGACCTCAAATAACCTCAAGATCCTAGTATAACTTGTAAGGGAATTTTACAAAGAGTGTGCATGAATTAAACCATCACACACGCATGTGGCACATCCAATCTTGTGAGAATTTCAGTTGGATCTAGAGCAACTGGGCGCGGCCATGACTTTGTTTATAGCAATCAAGGCTGGGGCCGTGCCATCAAGCTACCGTGGCCGAAGTAGACATGGACGCGGCTGTGATGCATCTCGCAGTTGCACACATTGTGGGGGCACAAACTATTCTGTTGATCGGTGTTGGAAACTCATGGGTCGTCCTTCCTGGGCGAGTGCATCTTTGTCTAGTAGTGTATCTTTTGATGATGATTCAGCTTTGCAGCCTATACTTGGAGAACCTAAAGGGAAGATTCCTTCAAGTGATACTGTTCTTGTCTCCTGAGAGATCTATGATGCCTTTATGCGACTCCCTGTTCATGATAATCCTAAGGTTTCCGGAGCCATTGTGGCCCAGTCAGGTACTGTTCTCCATGTGTCATCTTCTTCTTCATCCCGGGTCATTGACTCTAGAGTCACCTCTCACATGACTGGTAATCCTCACCTGATTAATTCTTACCTTCCTTCTAACCAGTCACATTTTGTCACTATTGCGATGGAAATCAAACCCCTGTATCTGGAACTGGTACCATCAAGCTTTCTTCCTCCCTGCATTTGTCGTCGGTTCTACATGTTCCTACTTTTCCCCCAATCTATTATCTGTTAGTTCTCTTACGAAATCCTTAAATTGTTCATTAACATTCTTTCCCTCTCGTTGTATGTTTTAGGACCTCCAGATGAAGCGGATGATTAATGGGGGCCATGAACATAATGGCATTTACTTCCTACATGATGCTCCTGTGATAGCAACTAGTGCCTTATCCTTAAATAGGGAGTCCGTGTCTCGATGGCATTGCCACTTAGGGCAGCCATCCTTGTCTAGATTAAAGCTCTTAATTCCTTCAATTTTTGTATCTAAACCTTTATGTTGTGAGACTTGTGGTTCTCCAAACATCATCGGATTGACTTTCCTCCTAGTTCATCTGACAGGAAACCTAGACCTTTTGAGCTAGTCCACTCCGATGTTTGGGGTCCTGCCCCTGTTATCTTTCTTTGTGGACATAAATATTTTGTTACATTTATTGATGATTGTACTCCAACGACATGGTTGTATCTTTTAAAGTCTAAACATGAAGTGTTTGATATGTTTAAAATCTTTTACAATGAGGTGGCTACCCAATTTCAATGTCCTATCAAAGCTACTCTTTAACAATGGGGGTGACCTGTCGCATGCCTTTCTTTCTTGCAGGACCATGGTATTTTATCTTGCACTTCTTATCCATGAACCCCTCAACAAAATGGTGTGGTTGAGTGAAAGAACCGTCATCTTCCTAAAGTCACCCATGCCCTCTTACTCGGTATGAGTCTTTCTGAACTTTTGGGGATGATACGTTGTTTACTGCTGTATTTCTAATTAATCGCATTCCATCTCGAATATTGTCTTACAAGTCTTCATTTGAAATTTTGCATCCACACAATAAACCCTTCCCTTTATCCCTAAAGTTTTTGGATGTACATGCTTTGTTCAAATTCTCGATGGCCCTAATGACAAGTTGAGTTCACAGGCCACAAAGTGCATCTTTTTAGGTAACTCTAGATCACAAAAGGGGTACAATTTTTTTTTATTATTATTTTTAAGATAACGTGGATTCATTAAATTGGAAAGAACTACAAAACAAAAACAAAAAAAACGAATCGTTGAGAAAGGAGTACAAATGTTATGACCCTTGGACTGGTAAGAGATATGTAATAGCTTATGTGACATTCTTTGAAGACATTCTGTACTTCTCTGATGAAGGGAGATCTTTACAGTCCTCTTCTTCCGAGTCAAGGGGAGCATGTGCAATCTACCTCTATACCACTTCTTGTCTCGTCTTGATGATGCTCCCACTCCATCTGTCTCGAAGCCCATTCATGTGTATCGTCGACGGACTGAATCTTCCACTACTCAGCCACCCCTACTCTCATCTACTTCTGTTGGTGGCTCAGGTATAAACTCTTTACCTCTTGATGATGATCTTCCTATTGCCTTGCGCAACCCCCCCGCTCATGCACTAAGCATCCTATTAGCAATTTTGTTTCATACCACCATCTTTCACCCTCATTCCAATCTTTTGCAGCTTCCATATCCTTCACTTTTAACCTGCATAACTTGAAGGAAGCTATGTGCAGTCCCGACTGAACTAAGGCTATGATGGACGAAATCCAAGCGTTGGAAAAGAACAAGACTTGGGAGTTAGTTCCGTTACCTGAAGGCAAACAAATACTTGGTTGTCGATGGGTCTACACCATCAAGTACATTCCAGATGGTTCTATTGATCGGTATAAGACACAGCTAGTTGCAGAGGGTTATACTCAGACATATGGCATGGACTACTTTGAGACATTCTCACCTGTGGCCAAGCTTAACTCTATTTGTGTGGTTATCTCCTCAGCAGTCGATTTATCTTAGCCCCTATTTCAACTCAATGTGAAGAATTCTTTTTTGCATGGCAATCTCGCCAAGGAGGTTTATATGGATTAGCCCCCAGGCTTCTTTCTGGCTTATAACAAACGCCTTGTGTGTTGCCTGAAGAAGTCCATTTATGGTCTTAAGCAATCCCCACATGCCTGGTTTGATAAATTCAGTTGTGCTCTCTTGATTTTGGATTTATTCGCAGTCACGCCGATCATTCCCTATTCATCTGTCGTCGGCTTACTGGGATCATGGTGCTGATTGCTTATGTAGATAACATCGTGTCGTCCGGCGATGATACTAAGGGAATGGCACAAATTAAATCTTTTCTCAAGACTCGATTTGAGATCAAAGATCTAGGAACTCTTCGGTATTTTCTGGGCATAGAAGTTGCACGGTCTAAATATGGAATTGGGCTCTCTCAAAGGAAATATCCCTTGATCTTCTTTCCGAGACTGGGATGCTAGGATGTAAGCCTACTACCACGCTTATGGATCCAACTTCCAAAATTAGTCCTAATAATGGTGAGCTTCTCTCTGATCTTGGGATGTATCAGTAGTTGGTTGGCAGACTCATCTATCTCACTATTACTCAGTCAGATCTTTCAAGTATTGTGGGGGTTGTAAGTCAATTCATGCATTGTCCTCAAACCACACATCTGACCGCTTCGGTATCTCAAGTCCTCCCCAGGCAAAAGTTTACTTTTTTAATCACATGGTTGCATGGCCATCTTCATTATCTGATTACCCTAATGCCGATTGTGTTAGAAGTTCACATGATCAACGTTCTACGTTCAGGTACTGTAATGAGCGCACAAAACACATTGAGATTGACTGTCATTTCATTCAGGGAAAAGTTGCTACAAAGGAAATTTCTACTCCTTTCGTTCACTCCAAGAACCAGTTGGCTAATGTTCTTACCAAATCTCTTAGCAAAGATGCTCTTCTTCGTATCTTTAGAAAGTTGGGCATGATCAATATCTATGCTTCAACTTGAGGGGGAGTATAAAGAGTTATAGGGATGATGTAGATTATGTGCTTATGTTCCTTTACGTGTCTTTTTGTGCGTGTATGTTTACTGTGTTTGGTGCTCTTGTGGAGTACCTTATTTATAAAAAGGGGGTGTAAGTGTGTGTGCGTTGGGGGGGGGGGGGGGGGTTGTGAGCCCTAACACACAACTCACGCATCCTCCAAACCTCCTCTCTCTCTCTCTCTCTCTCTCTCTCTCTCTCTCTCTCTCTCTCTCTTTTCTCTATTCCTTTCATCTTCTACCTCAAATCTTCACTCCTCTACCCACGATATTGATATTTCAAACACTGAGGCTAAGAGTGATTTGTAAGGAGCCCCAGTGAGGCTTTTTAGGTAGTTAGGGGGAAGCCTCTTCTTCATATTAGCTATAAATAGGGCTCTCAACGGACCAGATCTTAGTTCGGATCCGCTCTAATTTTACCGGATTCGGATCAATGGGTCGGATCTCGGATAAAAGATTTTGATCCGTTTAAAAATCAGGTCAAATTCGGATCTACCTCAATCTGCTCTGTTAATAAGCAAGGGTATAAAAGGAAAAAAAAAAAACCTAAATACCTAAAGCATATGCACCTCCGCCCCCTCTCAAATCTGTCGCCCTCTCAAAAAGTCTCAAATCAGGTACCTCTCTCTCTCTATCTCTCTCTCTCTCTCTCTCTCTCTCCCTCTCTCCCTCTCTCTCTCTGGATGGCCCACCGGACTGCCGGAGGCCCGGAAATAGGGGTGGGTGCATGCCTAGCTAACAAGGGTGGGTGCGGTGCCTAGCTAACAGAGGTGGGTGCATGCCTAGCTAACAGGGGTGGCCGGGTGGGTGCGGTGCCTAGCTAACAGGGGTGGGTGGAAATGGATTGGCTAGTGACCCTGCCACTAGCCAATGGCTAGTGGTCGGTGCTCTGTGGGCCCAACCATGATGTATGTGTTTAATCCATGCCGTCCATACATTTTTACAGATCATTTTATGGTGTTAGACCAAAAATGAGTTCGTTCCAAAACCCAAGTGTATTCGGATCAAGAGTCGAATCAGCCGAATCTCAATTGGGTTGGGTTTTGGATCAAAAGTTTAGAGATCCGTCAGATTTCGGGTCGGAGTCGGATCATCCGGATCACAAATCGGGTCGGATTCGGATCTGCCCCGATCCGCTCCAAATCCGATCCGTTGACAGCCCTAGCTGGAAGATCTCTCATCATCCTCTCTGTTTTCCATTTTTACTTTCTTTTTAATAAAATTTTCTGGTTACCCTTCAAATATTTTCATTAATGTAGCAATATCAACTCCTTTTAAACCATGTACACGTTTTCCACTCATTCAATACCCTATCCGTGGAGTTGGTGACATCATCACGTAGGCCGATGGCATTAACCATACAATTAAATTGATTGAGAAAGTGGACAGGAGCTTCCGAATCCCTTTTTAATGGTCCTTCGATTCAAGTCATTATAAACGAGTCAATGATCATAAAGTTGGTGTTTCAAAGGTAGTTTCGTGAAGAAATGAGAAAACAAAGAAAAGGATTCAAAAGAATCGGAATGTCCACCCAATAGAACTTCCAAAGAACTTCTACCGACTTCCCTCTAAGTAATATATATATATATATATATATATATATATATATATATATATATATATATATATATATATATATATATATATATATATATATATATTCCAAAAATAACCTTGCTACATATATCAAATGAAAAATCTGCCCTCAACAACTATTCACCATGTCACAAAGTAATCCATCACTACACTGCTAAATGAAACTTATGTAAAATCAGTATAATTCAATGAACCAATATATTTCATCCCAAGCTCACTTTTTCTCAAAAGAGAATGGCACAATTGGAAACACGAATGCCACAAACATTCTATTACTACATGCTAGACTCCTATGATAGTTCACCACCATTTATCCCCTTTAGATGTGGAATCCATTATGGCTATCGAGCACATTGTGGATGGAGAATAACTCTGAAATAACACTTTCAAGCAATCCTAACCATCAAACTGATGGCTATAAGTAAAATAGTTAGCGATCCAACTTCCACAGGCAAAGTCAGATGGGTATTATAATATTCTCAATGTAATTATTGGGTTATGCTCCATCCATAACTGTGTCAACGAGTTTGACAGTATGGATTACAGTACAACTATCCCATGTGTATGGTTGAAGACTCGCCACAGTTTGAAAAAATTCCTATTACCGACATTGTACATTTTAGGGGACGGGCACATTCCAAATTCTACATACATCAAGGATTTCTAAAACCATATGCTCACAAGCCTAATCTCATGAACAAAATTCTCAGCATTATCTTCTCACACAAACTATGAGCAGACAATTGAGAATGAATTATGAGTTTCTGAAGTCCATAACTGTAACAATGACCTGAGTCAAGTTCCAGGATAGTGGTTGTGGGCAGAAAAGACAGACAATGCTCACCCTAGAGAGAAGATGTCCATAGATGGCTTTAAAGGTGCATCTGGTACAACTTGTGTCTCCCCTCCATGCTCAAAAAATCTCTGAAGAGGATGCACAACTTTGTTAATGATCAAAAGAAACCATCCATGTGAATATAATACAGAGTATTTGCATATTCAAGAAATAATTAACTTCATTGTTATGATACCTAGAGGAAGAGTTGTATGGAGACTATACGATGACTGTTACCATAAATAACCTAACTTACACTATTCATGTTTATCAGTTTAAATTGTATTAAGCAAGCTTAAGCATTTATATCAAAACAGAAATAAATAAATAATCCAATCTAGTGTTATAAAATTCCTAAAAGGAAAAAAGAAAAAGATTATTGCTGTCAAGGAACTATATTCCATTCCATACCTTTTTTTTTTTCCGGTCAGTCATGCAACCCACCCACCCAGTCAATCGCGCAACACACCCACCCAGTTAGTCATGCAACGCACCCACTGGTGCTGTCAGCAGTGTGGATATTTCACCACTGATGGGTTTCGAAACCGAGACCCGTTGTTGAAACTCCGCAGAGTCTACCAACGAGGCAAGGCCCCGAACCCCTATTCCATTCCATACCTAAGCAGTACAGCATGAAGCACCTATTACCCTTTACATTTATATCCATTCACTCCACAACTCATATGACATGAGTAATTTGAGGTGAGGATACACAGCACATTCAATTCTCCCCCCCCCCCCCCGCCATCCTTCCCTTTTTTTTTTTTCCCCAATGGCACAGCACATGCTATCCATTGACCCCCTGTTATTAACAATGAACCATTCAACTAGCTTACCAACTAAAGCTTTGTGTACAAAAAGAAACCTATGCATTATTTAAAACCATTCAGCTAGCTTCTCAAAGTCATCAAGGCCAACTAAAGCTTTGTGTACGAAAAGAAATCTATGAGTT
This sequence comes from Liriodendron chinense, assembly GCA_003013855.2. Lineage (NCBI taxonomy): Eukaryota > Viridiplantae > Streptophyta > Magnoliopsida > Magnoliales > Magnoliaceae > Liriodendron > Liriodendron chinense. Next base: position 6,726,538 of record ML058387.1, on the reverse strand, counting down.
ATTTAAACCACATACAGAGTATTTAGATATGTCTAGAAAATTTAAAGTAAATGCAAATATATCGGCATGTAAACTGAACACTAACCACATATAAAGATGTTTGAATGTCCTCAATCATGTAGGACATCTACTATAAATGCTGAAATGGAACTTGCTACTTTCTCTGCAGTTGGGTGATGTGATACTTTATGTCACATCCAGGTGCATAACAGATGTTGCCATGAATAAAATAAAAGAGAACAAAAGAAATGTGCATAATAGATATGGTCATGAATGATATTATATATGAGGAGCGAGCTAGTTCTTCTCTAGTTGAGCTTACAGCTTTCAAATCTGGGACAGAGTAAGAAATTCGGAATATAGGAAAGCAAATTCCTATTTTAGCATAATTGCAAGGAGAGTCGTGGCCTAGAACGAACATTGAATTGTTTTAATAATTGCGGTTAAACATATGCTGACCAAATCAACAGTCAAAGATGCAACTTGACTCACTATCTGAGGTTTTTCTTTTTTACCTTGCTTCAAGCATGTTTCACAGCAAAAAGAAGCATATGATGATGTTTAAACACATCACCTTTTCCGTTAGGGTCTCTTTCAAAAAGCAAGTACAGAATAGATCAATGTCACTTCACTGCATTGTTCGGTGCATCTCCGATATTATTGAAATATCCCCAATATTATCCATATCTCCAACTTGGTGATACCGATAACGCTGGTAACGATACCGATAACACTGGCAGTATCAGAAATTACATTTATCGGTGATATATCTCCAAGCATCACCAATGTATCGATATTGCCAATGCATCACCAATATTTTTTACTACGTAAATTCCAGGTGTCTCTTGTATCACCGATGTTGTCAAAATTGTTATCATATTGCAAATCGTAATAGGGATTGAATCCCAAATCATACCATAAATCAAAAGATTCTTTATAATTTTCTTAAAAATTTGAAAAAAAAATTGAAAATATAAATAAATCAGAAAAAATTTAAAACTCATCAATAATCCTTTTGCCATCAATATGCACCAAGTAATACCATGTCATGATAGTGTTAAAGGATTCTTATCTTTCCTTTATTTTTTTTTGTCTTTGAAGAAATTTTCCTTCAAAAAACATAAAGGATCCTCTAATAATTTATGTTCTTGTTACCTTTTTTTAATGAAGAATTGCGTTGGAAAAGCGGCATTTGATACTGTAAACCGGCCAAAAAAGATATTTTGATTTGTAAACATCATTCCACAATACATATAAATCAATATGACCGTAACCATCCATAAAAACATTCCAAATAAGTCATCCATCAATTTGGTGTTTCAACCAGTTAAAAAGTAAGAAATCATAAGAAAGTTCCATGATTTAACATTGAAGAGAATATATATCATTTAATGTCTTATAAAGAACAAGTAAAATAATTTTCCTTTTCTAAACGATTCTTAGAGCCCCCACCAATTTTGAAACATAAAATGAAAGCCAAGTGAAGCTTAAAATAAAAGAGAACATGTATATCATTTGAATTGTAAATCGGGATATGAAGATTCATATAAAAAGGGATTCAAGGTGGGATTCAAATAATTTTGCTTAAGATTTGACTTAAATCGTAGGATTTTGACAACACCGTGCATCACCAATTATCGATATCGCCAATGTATCGCTAATAGTTTCAACTGTGTAAATTCCAGGTGTTGCTTGTATCGCTAGTGTATCAGCGATATTTCAATAATATCGCCAATGTATCAACATTGCCAAAAAATTATTTATTAAAAAAATCTCATTTCGATTTTTTTTTTATGAGTGCATGGTTGTATAATGAAATGCATGTTTGTATGTGTGTATATGATGGATCATGGATGGTGGTTGGTTGGATGGATGGATGTGTGCGTGTGCATGCATGGATGGATGGATGGATGTGTGTGTGCGCACCCATGCATGGATGGATCATGCGTTTGTGTTTGTATGTATGTATGATGGATCATGCATGTATGTTTGTTTGTGTGTATGTATGTATGTGCATGCATGCACAGATGGATATTTCCCCAGTGTTTCCTTGACTCAAGGATACATGCATGTAGGCCCCATTAAAGGGAAACTTATTATTTGATTCCTAAATATGCAAATGTGCGTCTTTTTCGCTATTATTTAATTCTTAAATATGAAAATATGGGTATTTTAGCATCTCATAAAGTTTCACTGCAAAATTCCAGCATTTCCCGCATGTTTCCCCACAATTCCAGCACTGTCAATATTATCGGTGATAACGATATTGTTTCCATCTCCTTGACCAGCGAAACTTGTGGCGATACCGATACTTCGAACACTGCTTCACTAAAGTTTAAGTTGCATGGAAATGTTACACTAAGAAGCTGAGGGGACATTTGGATGGTCGGAGAAGTTAGTCTAGGGAGTTAAGAATCCTAGAAGTCCACCATAAATTTGTTATTCCTTTCATTGACTAATCTATTGTTTGGTCAGACATCTTGAACCAGGAATCATAAGCCTAGAATTTGTAAAGTTATCATTTGTGTTGGATGTATATGCCCTTGAATGCCAATCCTTTTTTTATAATTGTTGACCTATTTTACTATATCTTTAATATGAGAGATGCACCAGTGCTCCTAGTTGCAAAGCTTCACTTTGACAGTCCAACAGATCGATCAGAACTGTTCATTAAGTGGAGAAAACATTTTATGGACTGCCTTAACAGATCGGATGATCCATTCCATCCCCCAATTGCATTTTTTTTATAGCCATCCTCCACCAAGCGATGGATGGGATGGTTATGATTGCCTAAAAAAGTGAACCTTTAGAATCATAAGCAATCCATGATGGGCATTGACGAATAGATGAATCAAATTGTTGATTGGACCTATTTTGTGTGAACAATCTTGCCCGTCCATATTAAAATTTAAAGGCCGTTGATTAAATGGTTAATATTTATCAGATCAGTTTGATGTTTGCATGGTAGCCTATGAAATGCGCATTTGACGTAATGAATACTTGCAATCAATGGACCGGACTTTCTAAGTGTCCCAATGCAACTAGGAGCACTATAACTTGTCGTGCTTTGAGAGAACTGGAGCATTTCTCCTTTAATATATCTTGCTTGGCTTGATCAATTGTGCATGAAAGCTTTGGGTGGCAATGCGCATGGGTTAATGTGCAAGACTCTCTAAGGGTCAAATGCACGGTACTTGGAATTGACCCCAATGGTGAAATGCTAGAGGGAGGGTTGCGATCACAGGTCGCAAGTACCTGAAAGTATCTACAACCATTGGATTGGGATATGGATGACCCAATCAGGTTACATGTGGCTAGCTTGTGCGAAATGGACCGGTAACATAACTGGCATGGACTAATCTCTACCATGGGAGATGGGTTGATATCCTCCCCACACAAGAATGCAGATTCACATGCATTAGATAGATCACATCAGTATCTCTTAATAGGGGCCCATCGCACCTAGCTGAGATAACAATCATGCTTTGGCTTAGGCTTATCATTGAACTAAGGATGCAGAGTGACTTCATTTATTGTCGCTCTGGTGGACTTTGTTGATACAATTTATATGGTTGACAAAAGGGTGTTATTGGATTCACAATAAGAAGATGCTAAGAGGCCCAGATGCAATCAGATATCAGATCCACAGATCACCATGGGACTTCTGTTGCAAGGTTATCATTAGAATCCATCAAAAAACTAAGTCTAGCCATTTGAAAATGTGATTTAAACAATGCTATAGAGATTGTGGATTGGTCCAATATGTGGCACGGGAACTGGTAAGCAATAAGCTACCTCCTCCAATAAGTGGTATGCTATGGATAGGATCAAGTGGGTCCGTCTAGTACATTCACCAAGTATATGCAATATAATTCTACAAAAGAGTTGATATTGTAATTTATACAGACATGATAAAGTTGTCATTAAAGATTCTGCATGCATGATATCATATTACATATTATATCATGCATGCTATTGCATAAACCAAAGTATCAATCTCTACAGTCTAATTATGAAATTTATTTTAACAATAGATCAAAGACGTCAGAAGTGGAATTTCAAGGAGTTTAAGGATAGGGTTATTTGAATGGGCTTCAATTCTCAATCTATTCATTGGTTGTTTTATTGTTGAGGTCATTGGGCCAGGCAGTAATTGTCCAATGTCGCTTGGGAGAGGATGATTCCTGATCATCTTCCACTTCGTTTGTAACTTTTTCCTGTTTCGTGTCGTGTTTTAATAAATTTACGTTGACTTCTAAATAATTAAAATAAATAAATAAACATTTTTTTGAACCACCTGGTCAACCCATTACACCCCTAAATTCCTAATTGACTAGGCCCATTACTGACCGAGTCCAAAGCTGAAACCTGATTTGGAAACTATGAAAAACATGGATAGTACCTTCTTTTTTTATAAATGAACTATAACAAGCTTTAAAATAGAAAATGTTAATAAAAAATGCCAAACAATCAAACAATCTTAAAAGTCATAAAAATCTATAACTAATCAAGAAAGCAGCAGCAAACAAATAAGCTTCAAATTGGCAAATACTTAGAAACTCTTAAAAATCATAAGAGCTATTAACTAATAAAGAAAGCAGTAGAAAAGAAAGGAACCAACTTCCGGTGCGAGATAACAACGCCTCCTCCCTCCAGTGTCGAAGAAAAATGAGAAATCTGAGGGATCATCATCAGGTATGTACGTCGGCTTGAATGACGCGAAGTCAGCAAGGTAGAGCCAGTTCCAAGATGTGACCAGAACATTCTCACACTTGATATCTCCTGTTTAAAAGAATAGAACCTGCTGTCACTAAGAAGAACATGCTTACGCCCTACAGTATCATCAACAACATGGATCTACGGATCACGACACAGAGCCTTGGCCTCAAGATGCTCACCATGGCAAACACCATTCTCGTGGCTCTGCTTCACGGCATAGAGTAGCTGCAAAACAACAGAGCTTAGTCACTGTATCTAGAAAGATACAAGGAGATCATGTCTGCAAAACAAGACACGCAAGGGTTCCACCCAGAACCCAAAGTACGTAACACACTGGCATTCCCCTCTACCTGGAAAGCTAGCCATTTCTTCTCTATGACACTGAGGAACGGTCGGGTGCTCAACCGGTCAAGAAGATTGCTAAAGAAATACTGTCGCAAAAGGTATGCAGCTTTATCTGTCTCAAGCCAGTACTACGAAGGCAAAAAAAAAAAAAAGGTTAAAAAACCATCGATGTTGCTGATTATGGTGCATTGTCAAAAAAGGAAAGAAAAATTGATGGTCAATCTTTAGGACATGTGAATATGGATTCAAATAGACCGTGATCAGATAGAAATCAGTGAGGACGAGCTAACTCCTGATCTTGTCTTACTTGGAATGGCCAGACATGAGAATGGTGTACATTACGAAAGATCTCCCTGATCTCAAAGAGCCTCCTCTCATAGTCCTGCAAACATGGAATCATGAATGCAGCATCCATCAGGGAAAATATATATATAGAAGAAAAAAGAAAAAGAAAAAAGGGGACATGTAGTAAGACAAACATAGGATGATATCTGAGTTAAGAAATCCTATGACAGATCTTAACTGAAATATTATAAAAATAATTAAATATGACAGATGATTACTAAAACCAATTCTCAAGATAATAAAAGAGCAAGGGCAAGAAGAGAGGCCAAATACATGCATACCTTGAGCTCTAAATAGTCCCCACGTTTAAAGTAGACCTTCACGAGGACAAGTCCTTCATCATGCTTGCACTGGACAGATTTGAAGAACCTCCCCCGACCGAGGACCTCCTTGAGGACAAGGTTGTAGGAAGAAGGAAGGTCATGGAGGTAGTATTCAGATGCTGATACCTGGGTAGTTCGGGCAATCTTATTTCCCATCTCTACCCCTCTCTAGATGCCCCTCCTCCCTCCTTTCTTTACTTCTCTTGTCTTGTATCCTTCTTCCTCTCTCTTTCATAGATCAGAACTAAACTTTCCCTTCCCAAATTACCAAAATGTTCTCCTTCAGTATAGAACTAGCAAGAAAAATATGCAAATGGGAAATCAGCCAAAACGTGTGAAGAAGGGAAAAGAAAGAATTAAAGAAAAAGAGGAATCTAAGATGTGAGGGAAGGGGGAGACCCTGTTCAATTCATAAGATTGTTGGGAAGAAAACAAATGAAATGTGCAGGAACTGTAAAACCATTTAAATCACATGGGGACAAAATAAAAACATTTTTAAATAGCAAGCAAACCTGACTGAATGAATAATAAGCAACAAATAACTGCCATATCTTACGAGTATAATTGGAATCAAAATCATATGCAACTTTTTCTTCAGCATCTCGCAACCACAATCGTATCAGGTCAAAGGCCCTTGTAAAATATCTTATCAAGGCTATTTGAGAATTAGTTCATAAATACGAACTGAGTTTAGTTTGATCATTTTACGCTTCATACTGCTCTAAATTGTTCACATTTATCAAATAAATGGCAATGTTTATATAAAGCAATATGCAAAATAACTATGGAATAAGCATATAATGCCCTATTATCTGAGTTCAATTTTTATTACATTGTACTACTTTTACACCCATATCTAAAACATCACCATAACTACCTACAATATAACATTACTTGAATAAGCCCCATGCATAACAGTTCAGAAAACCACATGGAATGATGAGGAAAGCCACAAAGGTGAGAAATAATAAACAATCTTCTTGTCCCTGTGTTACACATTCTATGATGCCATGTATGAAGCCTGACACACACTATGGTGTGGGCATTGAGGCACCATCATGTGCCATAGATGATACAACCACCCTAAATATACCATATAGCACAAACAAAATATTACTGCTACATGCCTGTTAAAAGCATCTATTCTCTAACAGATTGGCGTTATTTCAGTCATTTGTGAAGGTACTTTTATCCATTTAAGAAAACAATTGACTACTTGTGCTTCTTCTTTTTTTAAACAAGAGTATTTGTGCAAATTTAATCATTTTAAACTATTTGTTTGGGTGTTTTCTATAGCTGAACAAAGAATGAAAGCAAGCTGTAGCATATTCAAGTGCAGGAGAGGGGAAGCATCTTTTCAAAACATCAGCAAGTATAAACAGCTAGGAAGAGAGAGTGGCAGCATGAGTCCGAAGAGTGATTCGAAGTGAGAGCAGGAGTGTGAGTCTGTAGCATGATTCAAAGTGAGAGAGGGAGCGAGTCCAAAGTGTGGTTCAAAGTGGTAGCAGCACTTGGGTAGAAGGTTTGTGCAGCTAAGGTTTTCTACATAGAAAAAAAAGGATACAGCACATGAATATGAAAAATACCTGCTACAAATATGGCAAGGCGTATAAATGAATGATATGCTTTTGGCTGCTCTAGCGCATGCATAATAACTCTAACAACTATTCCTAAGATGGGGTAGGTAGCGTACTTGATTGACAGGGTGGGCCTCATGAAAGTTCCACCACATGGCTTTTTGTTTGCGAAAGTAACCCGGTAGGTATCTGGCAGTGAGTTACCAGCGGTTGGGGAAAGTCGACTTTGGTGAGAGAGGAAGTTGACACACAAGGAGATTTTTTTCATTTTTTTTCGGAAAATATAAACCGTGGATTGACATTTGGAGGTGAACTCTTAACCGCACGTTGTTAAGCAAACATTTTCGAATTCCTAAAATACACATAACTTCATTAAAACGTCTTTTGATGTCCCATAAATACAAAGAGTTATCTGCCGTTGGAAACTAATCGCAGGGACAAAAATGGCACCCACTATCCGTGTTTAATCATTGTTGATCTCATTTTAGGCATCTAGCAAACGGGGCCCAAAGGTATAGAATCGTAATTATATGCCAGTAAAAATGCAAACCCAGATTTCAAATGCCCATATCCGTTACGGTTTATAGGGTATTTGGAAAGTAATGAATGCACATATCCTCAAAGGTAGAGAGTCTAATGAGGAGTTTCCTGGAATGATCTAGTTCATGATAGTTGGGTGAGCTTCACATCTCCAAGTAACAGAGGCATCTCAATCCCAGAGTTTTCTCGAAATTGGAAGGATCAGTGTCAAGGCATGCATTTAAAGCTTATAGGAATATTTGTCATTGGTGTTTTGGGCTGATTGAGAGTTTCTCTCTAGCTCTCAGTTTTGCTATGTTGTTCTTTCTTTGTTTGTAATTTTTTGGGGGTTGATAGCTCATCATCCTCCCCTACTGTTTTCTTGTTTGATTTTTATTCTTTTTAATAATATTTGGTTGCCATTTGGAAAAAAGAAAAAAAAAAAAAAAAGGGACCCTTTGGCGTCTTTTGATGCTTGCAGTCCTGTGGTTGATATAGAAGGAGCACAATAATAGAACTTTCATGTAAATAGCTGAAATGTATGAGAAAGTTTATCAAAAGGCCTGAAACACGGTCATAATTTCAGTGTTGAGTTTTAATCTATTTGGCTGGAAAAATAGGCATTCTGTGAAAGATTGTCTGCGGATGGTTCTGATATCATTTTGGCTAGATGACCCCTGATCCTCTTCGCCTTTGTATTTACTTTTAGCTTTTTTGCTTTTCCAATTTCTATTCAAAAAAATTACACATACGTGAGTGTTTTTGTTTGTAAACATAAGAAACTCGTTACTGATGCAACTGGGCCCCATCCCACATGTGCAAAAGAAGATGCCAGATAGGGACCCACTTAAGCATACATGGATGAAGTCTCTTATTTGTTGCAGTTTCGTTTTCTGTTGAAGCTTTCTTAATTGTTTCTTTTTAATTTTAGAAAATCCAGTTGCAGTAGATTAGGAATAGCAATACTCAATGAGAACTTGTAAATAGGCTCATATGGTCATACATATACAGAACTTTACGAGATTTTTTCAATATGAAAGGTTTTCCTACCGTAGAAGGGTGAAGTGGGTCTGTGTGGTCTCTAGCATAAAGGCTAGAGAATCGTTGAGCTTTGCTCACAGCCTTATTTCTTCTTCTATTTGCTGTGGGAATTTTCTTCTTCTATTTGCTGTGGGAATTTTCTTCTTCTAACTTCAAAGTGAGGAACTGCACAACTGGCCAAGTGAGTTTATTACTTGACAAATTACAATAATCAATTCAAAGGTATAAAGATTATAGAGAGGCCAACCAGGTGGTGGGTGGGCCAACTAGAAATTCAGGTGTGGGATTTCTTTTTTACACAAGGCCGGCACCCATTGTGAGTAATGGCTAATGGAAAATCTACAGAGAGCCTGCGCCAAGTGCCAACCTTATAAAAGGTCCCTGTTTCAGACTTCGCGATTAATGTAAGCAAGATTGGAAGATCCTAATCCTTCACCCCACAGCCCAGAAATACATAGTTAAGAATAAAATAAGAGCTCTGCCAAGCCCACAAGCTTGGACAACTCAGACCCATATGCCAGCATGATAGCCATGTGAAATATCCAACCCATCCATCAGGCAGAGCTCACCATGTAGATGTTACTGCCCAAAGATAAATGTGGTCCATACAGAAGGTGGGCCATGATATTAGAAATTACGCCCACTGACTAGAAAACTTTGGCTGATTTTTCGCAACCGTACATTTATTCAGTTAATTGTGGACCATCATAATTCTTCCGATAGGGAATCTGCATAGCGCTATCCTTCTGATCAATGGCTTGGATATTGCACGTCTATTGCGCTGAGTGCATTAGCTAGCTGACTTGTAAATGTGTGTGGGCTTAGCAAAGCTCGTGCAATAAAGTACTAATGTACATTCAACGAAGGAGGGGGAAAAGGAGCTAGGATTGAAGGATTAGGATATTCCAATCTGGGAGATAAGGCCCATCAGATAGACGGTCCGGATCACTATCTCGATATCACCTTCGCAGCAGCGGCAAACCGCAACTTTGCCTCTGCACGGAACCCTAAAATTGTAAAATCCCTCTTTAACGATGATCAATTGAATGAATTGCAATTCAGTTCAATGACGCACCCCAAACGCGCCCCACCACACATAAATACTCCGTCTTGTCGTGATATTTACAGATCGCAATTGCCAGAATTCAAATATATTTAGAATTGAAAGTGGAAAAACGCAAATCGCTGTCATTCCAAGTCCAGATTGAAAAGCGGGTGGCGAGAACCTACCTAGCGAGGAGAAGAAGCTGCAGACATGGTTGAGGAACCGGATCCAGATCGCGAACCGGCCGAGTTCCGAATAAACCGGACGGGATTCAGAGCGAGGCCGAGTTTGGGTGGGAAAGGGCTGAGGCTTGTGAAAGAATTCCTCAGGAAACGGAAAAGGGAAACGTAGCTTTGCTAGGCACACGCGCGTGTACAAATCAGCCGATGCACATGCCACCTCTTGTGCCAACGTGGCACATAAGTGCATGATCCAAGCCATCCATCAGAAGGTTTCAACTATAGATTCCTATTCTTAATAATTTTGTGGGTCCAATAGTCATGTGGTTAAATAAAAAAATCTACGGTCGTCCATACATTTTTTTTTGTATATTCGCGTTCTGTCAAGAGGAGCAGATTAGGTGTTACCCTTGCCATTTGAAGCCCAGTTTGATTTGTTTTTGTATATCCACGCCGTCCATACATTTTTTCATATCATTTGAGTCATTGGTACCAAAATTAAGTATATCCAAATCTCATCTGAACCACACAGCTCGAAATAGTGGTGAATGACTATTAAAAGCTTCATGTGGGCTACAAAAGTTTTGGATCAATCTGATATTTATTTCTCCCATTCATCCAGATCTGTTTGACCCTATCAACGGGTTGGATGAAAATTAGAAGTTACGGTGGGCATTTCTGTGGGCCCTGGGAAGTTTTTAATGGTGGACGTTCAATTAGCTTTCCTGTGTGCAGCCCACCTGATATTTAGATCTGCCTAATTTTTTTGGAATTTCACCTAAACTGGGCTGAATAAATGGATGGACGGTGTGGATGTACAACACAAAATTAAGGTAGGCCCCATGGTTAGGGTAACACCCACTAATCCGCTCTCCTGTCCAACCCCGGTCACATTGTTCAACATAGGCCCGATTGTGGCCTGTGCCATCCTAAAATGTTCATGCCCCAGGCCGAGCTACAATGTTTTTTTTTTTTTTATTGGGGAGAAATACCTGTTTAAAGCTCATTGCTGCAACAACCGCAAGGTCATGTTGCCGGTCAGATTGTTCAATGCTTCTAAGGGGTCGTTTGGATGCCTGTAAAATCATTAAGTGGTAATCTAATTACAGTTAATCCGATCATATGGGGTGTTTGGGTAGGGGTATTTGCCTGTAAACAGATGGCATGTTGTAGTTTTAAATATGAAATATGACAAGAGGCCATGTTTCAAATTATAGGTAAAGGGATTTCATGCAACTGTTCTAATTTTTCTAAAAATTCAACAGGGGGCCTCAAGCTATGCAAGGACCCAAAACAAAAAAGGAGGAGAAGAAGAAAAACATACCCTTTTCTCTAACAAGTGTCTGGACCTCAATGTTTCCTCTCTTCCTCTCTCGTTATTGTTGTTAGGGTTGGAAACCTAATTGCAAGAAACCCCTCAAGTGGTTGGCAGGGATTGGTAACTAACCCCATTGGGCCCTAGTTTGAGACAGAAGGTACAATCAGGGACTCTATAGGGCCCATGGTAATGTATGTGTTTTATCCATGCTCATTTCCGAGCATGAACCCAAAAAGGTTGCTGGGGTCATAAAAGTTTTGGATCAAGCTAGTATTTATGTTTGCCCTCCATTGAGGTCTATATGACCTTATGAACAGGTTGGATGGCAAATAAAAATCATGGTGGGCCCTAAAAAGGTTTCAATAGTGTGGTTCATTATCACCATTGCTTCATGCGGTATGGTCCATTTTAGTTTTCGAACAGCCTTCTTTTTAGGCTCATATCCTAAAGTGATCTTTCAAAATGAATGGATGGCTTGGATAAAACACATATATCAAGGGGGGCCATGAGGCCCCTTTTTATGACCATCAATTGAAAGATTTTGATCCAATGATTTTAATCGTCGATTGGATGACCCGTGGCCAATAAATAGATGAACATTATAGATTGATTATATGAGGGTCATGTCTATCTAGCAAATATGGTTTTAATCAATTTTTTTCTTTCTAGTTATACCTTTTGATAGCCATCAATTAAAAGGTTTAGACCCGATGATCCTAATTGTCAATTGAATGGCCCGTAGCCAATAAATAGATAAACATTGTATATTGATGTATGCAGAAAATATGTCTATTTGGATCATTGAAGACATGTTTAAACCCATTAGTTACTATTAATTTGATATTATTTTATAGTTAATTGTTTATACTAAATAGTTTCTCATAATAATAAGGAATTTGAATTAGTGTGTCTACTTCTGTGGCCCACCAAATGTTGGTTTACCATAAGGATCAGTCACAAGCTTTATTGAGTTTGACTTATCCCACTGGTCCATCTTAAATGAAGACTTTATATGTCATTTGATAGTTTTTAAAAGATTTATCACTCAAAAACTCAGTCGTGCATGAATACCCAATTACAATCTACAAACATATTACAAGTCATCCAAACACAAACAACTATTTACGTATAATCAAATTATAGCTTAAAAATAAACAATACGGGTTGTAAACACTTTACACTTGTAACCGGATTACAACTTAATGATTTTACAGGCTTCCAAATGACCCCTTAAAAATACATATTATTTGAAAAGATGGCTTTGCTAAGCATGCGCATGTACAAATAAGTTGATGCACATGCCACCTGCGTATGCCAGCATGGCACACAGGTGTGCCATCCAAGCCATCCATCATATGGACGCGGTTTGGCTAGTGTCGCTGCCACTAGCCAGGTGGCTAGTGGTCGGTGCTATGTGGGCCTCACCATAGTGTATGTGTTTAATCCACACCGTCCATCCATTTTTCTAAGATCATTTTAGGAGTCGAGACAAAAAATGAGGTTAGATACAAATCTCAGGTGGACCGCAACATAAGAAAATAATAGTGATTGAATGTTCACCATTAAAAACCTTCTAGGGCCCACTATAAAGTTTATTTGACATCCAACCTATTAATTAGGTCATATAGACCTGGATGAAGGGAGAAAAAAAAAAAAAAAACAAATATCGGCTTGATCCAAAACTTTTGTGATCCTCAAGAAGTTTTTGACAGTGGATATTCAATGAACATTATTTTCTATAATGTTGTCTAGTTGAGATTTGGATCTACCTCATTTTTTGGGCTAATACCATAAAATGACATGGAAAAATGGATGAACGGCGTGGATGAACTACATACATTATGGTGAGCCCACAGAGCACCGACCACTAGCCAGGGTCACTGGCCAAACCACGTCCCCATCAGAAGGTTTCAACTATAGATTCCCATTCCCAAGAATTGGGTGGGTTCACTAACCATGAGGGCCAGAATTAACTGAACAAATGTACGGTTGTGGAGAATCCACTAAGCTGCCAATGTATATCTTAGATTGTGGCACACCTATTGAATGGACCACCTTTTATCTTTGGGCAGTAACATTTGCACGGTGAGCTTAACTTGATGGATGGATTGGATATTTGATATTTCACTTGTAGCGGTGTTGACAGGCTGGGCTAGGCTGGTTCGAGCTTTATCACACCAGAACCATGTGTATTAATTACCATTCGAATACTTTAGGCATTTGCAGCTCTTTGCCATCCAAAACAGAACATGGGGAGAGAGAGAGAGAGAGATGCCCATTTCACAAAAGTTCAAATTTATACAAGAATCTGGACGTAGAAAGCTTCCACAACCCCCCCCCCCTCTCTCTCAACTCTATCATTTCTAAACATTTCTAAACATGAAGAAGACCAGATACAAGAAGAACGAGAAAAATAGAACTCGTCTCTATTCTTAAGGGTGGAGTCTGTCTCTAAACTGCTTCCTTTAGTGTGGTCAACATGATTCACAAATCACCTTGAATTTTTTACCCTTGGGGCTCGACGTTGGATCACACATCTAGTGACTAGAGTAGATTTCAGATTGGTGAGTCTTGTAAAAAATCAAGGAGGGTGTCTCCTAAAATATGAAAATCTCTGTTTTTTCAGAAGGTTGGGAGGAGGGTCCTATTGGTTTTCTAGGGGGTTCACCGTGATGTGTATTCGAAATCCAGTCTGACCATTAGATGTGTAATCCAGTGTTGGGCTTAGGGCCAGAAATAGGTTGACATATGATTCATGTGGGCCACATCAAAGGAAACATTGGGGAGAGAGAGGTCCACCTTTGATTTTACATGGCCCACTATGATGATTATATGAAATCTACTCTAGCCATTAGATGCCACGCCAAAATTTAGACATAGGGCCCAAAAATCAGGCCCATAGGTTATTCAGGTGGTCCACATCAAGAACAAAAATTGGAGGGTGAACATTGTCCTTTACATTGTTTTCCAATCGTGTGGTTCACCTGAATCACAGATGGGGCTGATATTTGGGCCCTGGACATAAAATGAGATAACATAATCGGTGTGGAATCATATAAGAATTGAACTAGGGCCCAGTTCAAATCTTATGTGGAATTGGGCTCACCTATGCCACCATCACTCTCTTTTATAAATTGTAGGTTTTTCTTTTAGTTCCTTCACCATTGCAACCCTAGGCAGACCGAACTCAACTCTAGCCAAGGGCATGTTGTTCATTGTCCAAGTCCATACAAATTGAGAAGCGGGCTTGAATTTTAATCCCGAGCCGAGCCCTTTTGCCTGTATGTTAGCCCAGTTCGCACAAGGCAACCAACCCAACCCATTGACAACGCTGCTTTGAGGAATGAATGCTCGAAATATTATAAATGAAGTTATATATTTGATACTCTAGCCAAGTATGACACTTTATACACATGCATGCACGCCATGAGTTGACTCAAATTAAAGCAATTAAAATCTATAAGGCAATGTCACTATAGGTGATGGGGACAGTTGTTTGTGGAAACATTACCATTCGATATTTTCATTCTTAGACGCCTATAAATGTCCAACAATCCAATAGTCTGGTAACTAAACAAGCGTTATTTTTTGTTCATTATACATCTAAACCGGCATCATAATTATTACAGTTCAATTTCTACGTAATCACTTCATAGTTCAAGATGATGTTGTGTGCCGTCCACCCTAGATATTGGTATATGCCTTACATATAAAAAATATACATTTATTCGACGTTCACATCCAGTGGATCGGTGGCCATTAAAGCAACCATAAATAAAATGAGAATAGTTATAGTCAGTTGTTAAAAGGTTAAATTGAAGAAAAGTAATAGATAGAACCGTACAATGGATTTGAGTTTGATATATATTTTGTACTCGTTGGGTCCCACGTGATAGATGTGTTGGGAAACCCGTCAAAAGAAGCACTAAAGAGATTCAAACAATCACCACACGACACACGCAACCAACATAAAGACAATCCGAATTTTATGTGAAAAACCCTCATGGGAAAAAATCACAGCACAAAGTGACACTATGAATCAGAAAATTACATAAATAATCTACCCACAAGCAAAGCCCAAAAGATGAACAAAGTACTCTCAAACCTGACAATCCTCTCCCCAAACCCTAATCTCGAATTAGGACACCTTGGTATTGATTATGATACATTTAAGACTGATTGGGAGGTGTTTATATAAGCCTTCAACTGAAAATAGAAACAAATTATACAAAATCATGTAACAATGCATAACACTGCCACGTCGGCTGACTGATCGCAACCCATGGCCGACCGGTTGGTTGTGGCACAAAACAGTCTAGCGAAGAAACCTTGAAATTTGACCTATCCAGCCTCAATGTTCGACCGGTCGGAGCAACCACCAGACCGGTCAGCTACCTGTCTAGAAACAAAAAATCTATCCAGAGACTATGCTGCCAGCATGGCCTAAAATTAGACCAGTCGGAGACCCTGTTTCAACAGGTTTGAAGTCTCCACTAACAATCTCCACCAAGGCTTCAAACATCGAACCACATTTCCTTTGCTTCATCAATCATAGTGATATCGCTTCTCGTGCACCCTGCATCTTCATTAAGTCCTTACCAATCTCAGAGAAGTTAGGTAGAACTTGAACTTCTCTGTTGGGACCACCTTGGTCAGCATATCCTCCGGATTCGCACTAGTGTGAATCTTCTCCAGAGTCACATATCCTTCTCAAGCACCTGTTGGATAAAATGGTGACGCACATCAATGTGTTTAGTACGAGAGTGATAAACAAAATTCTTAGCTAAATTGATAGCATTAGAGCTATCACAATTAACCGGCACAGCTTCCTGCTGAAGCCCCAATTGATTTATCATGCCCCTCAACCAAACAATCTCCTTCAAAGCTTCTGTCACCGCCATATATTCAGCTTCAATAGTGAAAAGAGCTACCACAGACTGAAGCTTCTGTCTTTCATTCCAACGTATTCTAGGGTTTAGGGTTTCTCGTTCGTCCGAGCGCCTAGGATTTTTGTGTTGAAGGGATCTGGCTAAGCCTAAACACAAGACAATGTTAGAGTGAGATCTACAAGCTCAACTTTATAATATGTTGGAATGGAAGGCGTGATTTAAGTCTTACCTCCGATCATAAGGAAAATACAATGACTTGGAGGCCAGAGCAACCAATATCCTTCTCCCAGAGAATGGCCTTGGATTACACAAGGAACATCACTCTCAATCTCACTTTTTACCCTCTCTTTGCCCCTTAACTTCTCTCTCTTTCTCTCAATCCTTGTAACTTGAAATTCGGATTTGGGGAAAAATGCCCAAAATCAAGCCTATTTATAGTGCCAAATGGGCACCAAATGGCCTTGGTGAGTTAGTTGTTAAGTATCTAGCCCTGGGGGAGGCCAATTCCATCACTAGGGGTCCACCGGGACCCACATGGGTCCATCTAGACCATGAGATAGTTACCACTTGACGAGATCTACCTAAGGTCTTGGCCTTTCGCAATTTGGATGTGGCGATCGACGGTTATGACACGATTCCTATTTAACAGTCACCAATCATCGATTAGGGCTACAACTTTAGGGAACTAAGTGGGAAATTATTTAAAGCTAGGGCCCTAATGTTTATAGTGATCTAACAGTTCAAACCCCACAACTTAGGAAAAGTTCAAAAGGACATAAATCACTTGTTGAACATTATGGTGAAGACTCACACATTACATGTGCTAACACTTTGGACCTAAGTTGTGCATTTCAGCTCCTTCTATTGGCTCGATGACCTACAAGGGTCGTCAAGCCTGACAAGATGGAGGTTCCCACTTAGTTTCATGTCTAGTGATGCCCTAACGAATGGCCTACGGATTGTTCCAATATTTGGGGCACTATTTGACATCGTTTGGTGATGGGGTTTTACGGGTATGATGGTTAGAGCCTAGGCTAGCCAACCCTAGGACTCACCCATGTGATTAACGAAAATGCTTATATGGCCTAAATTGCTTTAAACTAGGACTTTTAGGTCAGGAAATCCGATTAATCGGGGTGTACAGGCATCTGTACATGAATGTTTGTACGGCAATTTATGAAATGTTACACAAAATCAGCAAAGTTATGGACTCCATGGATAAATTATAAACAATTGTTAACTTTCATCTATTTACATAATGACATTTCATTTCGATTAACCAAGGTAATACATAGACAATCAGTATAAATGATACCGCTTGCATGCACACCATTGTAAAAAGTATTACAACAAACACATCTACCTTGTGCTCCACTTGCCCTACTTGCCCTACATGTGGCTGTGTGGAGAGGTCTCAAATAAGGAAACTTGGATATATGCTGTAATACCCCGAAAATTTGAGCGCACGAGTAGGTACACGAGTGCATGTTCACACGTGGAAAAAAATTTAAATTCTGGGCCGTGTTGTTCAAACGCATACACACACATATATACTTTTATACGCATTCTAACATTTTTTTTAAAGCCTTGGAAAACTCAGTATACTTAACTAAATCAATAAACTGACCGTTAGAATGATCTATCGTTGCTAGACCAGAAGATTTAACCGTCCACTCCGATTTCGAATTTCGCGATCAATGTAAACCGCCGTACATTATCCTGTACACATGCCTGTCCATAAATAAGACCCGTATATTGTGTCCATCACAAGGTATATCCTTAGACCAGTGATTTCTTAGCCCTATGAACCTACTCGAGTGTGTTTGTAACACCCTAGGATTTTAGAATAATCTAAATTATAAATTAGTTAATTATTTAAGAAATTAAATAAATTTAATACAGATAAATTAATATTAAATAATCCGTAAGAAATTGTAGTATGGCTCCCTCATTAAAATTGCTCAACATGAACCCTACGATAGCATGGAAGTGGCAGACTTCGCAAAACTCATAAATCTACAAGTATTAGGAAAGTACCATTAGTTAAACTTAAGTTATAGGACCAATTGCAAGTTTTATGATTTCTGGAAATCATTTTCACGCAAAACTCTATATATTAGTTCTAGGACACGATCCAACCACACATGTCAAATTTCAACCATTTGATCATCCTACAAGTACCTTAATAAAAAATCGGGCCATAAGTGGGCCATCTAACTTCGGAACTGTCTCATTTTTTGTGTCATAAACTAAAATCATGTACCCTACCTAACTATTGGAGTGGATTTTACATATACATCATGGTGGGACCCACGTGCACCGCGTGCATGACATACATCTGGTCAACCCGCGTTGACCACGTGAATTAAGAAGCATGGCTTCTTCTTCTTCTTCGTTCGCAGCCGCTACAGCGAGCGGACGTTGTCCGCCTGCTTCATCCACGTCGTTCGTTTGATGGACCATCACGGGTGGACCCCACTTGTCAGGACAGCTGGCAGCTGTCTTATACGTGCAACGCACGTAAGATAAAAAAAAGGGGGAGAGAGAAGAGACCGTGTCCTCTTCGGACGCTGCAACAGCGTCCGCCCGACCAGCTGGCCATTTACACCGTCCATCTGTGGACCCCCCATCAAGCGATCTAAACCGTCCATCATGTTTTTCCGCCACGCGTCCATAGTCCGTTGAAAAGTTTTCGATCATTTGTTGACCGTACGGACCTCCTCAGATCACCGTTTAAAGCCCGAGGAACCAAGATCTACCAATCCGTTCTGCATGGACGGACCGTATTCATCCTGGACCTTCGTGTGGACCTCACCTGGGACGCCAACGGTCCATGTTGGCCAAGAACATCTGGAGGGAGGTTTCGTTCTTCAACTCGGATATGCGTTCGGGAATGCGTCCGCAAGCGTCGACGTCCATCCAGCGGAGTGTGTTTATAAACCGCTGCAGGCTCTCTTTTCCTCCAAGAAAGCGTCAGAGATAGAGAGTGAGAGAGGGAGAAGCTGCAAGCGAGGGAGAGAGAGAAGAGTGGGACGTTAGAGAGAGAGACGGAGAGAGAGAGAGTGAGAGAGAAGGAGGTGGGGTGCTGTGGCCTTGCTATTGCTGCACCACAACACTGCCAGCGCTGCTGGACTCTTCTCCAGCAAGAGAGAAAGAAGAAAGAAAGAAAGAGAGAGAAAGAAGAAGAAGGAAAAAGAAAGAAAGAAAGAGAGAGAGAGAAAGAGAGAGAGAGGGGGAGAGAGAGAAAACGTGCGTGAGAGAGAGAGAGAGAGCAGCTTCCATGCCGCTGTTGTTGCTGTTATTGCTGTGGGGACAGCACCCCAGTCAGCAAGGGAGAAGAATAGAAGAAAAAGAGAAGAAGAAGGGAGGAAGAAAACTGAGTCGACTCGCTGAGCCAACTCAGATTCAAGTTTGGGCTTGTTTGGAGCCTAGAGATCGTCATATGGGTGAGTGATTCATCTCACATAACTTTCACTGTTAATTCTAGTGTTCTTCCCGTTTACGTTTAATTTATAGATTCTCTTTCTCTAGTTAGGATTTAGGCGTACTTTAATACTTCCTCCCTTATCATGGAATCCTGGGTACAAGACTCATCTATCTAAATTTCTCTTTTAATTAGGTTTTTAGCACTTCACTTTGTTATTTCATGTGATTAGGGTATCCTAAGTAGTAGATTTATCTCTCCCAGTTTCTCCATAAATTTTCTTAAATTTCATCTTGTTCTTTCATGTGGTATGGATCCTAGGTAAGGGATCAATCCTTTGTCTCTATTCTTCAAATTCATATATGAATTATCCTTTCTTAGAGAATTTACTTTCTTCAAAAAATTTCCTATGTTAAAATTAAAAAACAACTTAATGTAGGTTTAGGTGGACAGGATGCTACTGTTGTGTAACCCTGGATATGAGTAGGTGTAATGCCCCGAAAATTTGAATGCACGAGTAAGTACACGAGTGCATGTCCCGACGTGAGAACTTAAATTTTAGGCCGTGTTGTTCACTCACATACACACATGTATATACTTTTATACGCGTTCCAACACTTTTTAAGGCCTTTGAAAACTCAGTATACTTAACTAAGTCAACAAATTGACCGTTAGAAGGATTTATCGTTACTAGACCGGAAGATCTAACCTTCCATTATGATTTCGAATTTCGCGATCAATGTGAACCGCCGTACATCGTCCTGTACATACGTCTGTCTATAAATCTGATTCGTATATCGTGTCTGTCACCTGGCATATGCTTAGACCAGCGAGTTCTCGACCCTATGAATCTGCTCGGGTGTGTTTGTAACACTCTAGGATTTTAGAATAATTCAAATTATACATTAGTTAGTTATTTAATAAATTAAATAACTTTAATCTTGATAAATTAATATTAAATAATCCGTAAGAAGTTGTAGTATGGCCCCTATATTAGAATTGCTCAACTTGAGTACTAAAACAAAGTAGAAGTGTAAGATTTCATGTAGATTTACAATAATTAAGAAAAAGTGTTCATTAATTAAACTTAAGTTACATGACCTTTTCAAGTATCATGATTTCTGGAGATCATTTTCGTACAAAACTCTATATACTAGTTCTAGGACACGATCTAACTATACATGTCAAATTTCAACTTCCCGATCATCCTACAAGTACCCTAATAAAAAATCGGCCATAAGTGGGCCATCTAACTTCGGAACTATCTCATTTTTGGTGTCATACCCTAAAATTATGTGGCCTACCTGATGATTGGAGTGGATTTTGCATATACATCAGGGTGGGACCCACATGCATCATTCGCACGCAACGCGTTCGGTCAACACGTGTTGACCGCGTATTCGGAAGACGGAACTGTCTTCTTCATCGGCTGCTGTAACAGCGAGCGGACGCTGTCCGTTCGCACCATCCACACCGTCCGTTGTGGACCATCTCGTGTGGACCCCACTTGTAAGGATTGCTAATGAGCTTCTCACACGTGCAGCGCATGTAATAATAGAAAAAAAATTCTGTTTAGTAGCGTCTTCTTCGGACGCCATTACAGCATCTGCTGCGACAGCGAGCAGCGCTGTCCATCTATGGGTTTCGATCGTCCATCACAGTGGACCCCAACAGGCGATCCAAAACATCCATTCACGCATCTGGTCAACCGTGTCGACGGCGTTTGAAGAAACACAGTTTCCTCTCCTTCGTTCGCCGCTGTAACAGCATGCGGATGTGCGAGCGCTGTCCGACTGCAACCTCCACACCGTCCTTCTGTGGGCCCCACATTCATCATCCAAACCATCCATTCTTTTCCTCTCCCTCACGCATAGTATCCCCTTGAAAATATCCCACATCGGTCGTCTACCCGTTCTTTTTGAATTCACCGTCCAAATCGAAAGAAGCCAAGATCCTGGCCATCGCTGCGCATGGGAGTCTGGGGATTGCTCCGTTGGGGTCGTGTAGACCCCACTTATCGTTCCAATGGTTGAAAGTAAATTATTTTGCAAGACGTGGGATCCGAGTCCAAGTGGGATTCGGAAGCGTCCAGCGGCTCGCACGGGTGTGCAAGCTTGTCTATAAAAAGCCGGATCTCTGCGGCGTTTTCTGGAAGAGAAACAGTGAAAGAGAAAGAGAGAGAGAGAAGCTACGAGAGAGAGAGAGAGAGAGAGAGAGAGAGAGGGTCGTTGGAGAGAGAGAGTGGGTCGTTGGAGAGAGAGAGAAGGAGAGAGAGAGAGAGAGAGAGAGAGAGAGTGAGAGAAGGTGGTTGCGTGCTGCTGCCTTGTTGTTGCTGCACTGCACCACTGCTGGAATCCTGCTCCAGCCAAGAAGGAAGGAAGAAAGAAGGAGAGAAGAAGAAAGAGAAAGGAAGAAAGAAGAAAGAAGAAGGAAGAAGGAAGAAGGAAAGGAGAAAGAAAGAAACAAGAGGAAGGATCGCCAACCGAGTCGACTGAGTGAGTCTACTCCGACTCGATTTGGGTTTAGGACCTACCAGGTGAGTGATTCATCTCACGTAACTTTCTCTGTTAATGTTCTTTAGTGTTCTTCTTTGTTTAAGTTCAATTTATAAAGACCCCTTCCCTAGTTAGGAATTTAGGTATACTTTTATACATTCTTTCTTATCATGGAATCCTAGGTAAGGGATCCACCCATCTCCTATCTTTATATCCATAACAGTTCACTGCCAATTATCCTTTTCTTATTTAATTGATCTTCTCAAGTTTTCCGTTTTAATGCACATGTTAGAATTCTATGACAATTCGATTTAGGATTTGTTACGTATGACGTAACCAACATGCAATACTAAATACATGTAGTGTTCTCAAGATTCCCCGTGTCATCATTCTCAAACTTCCCGATAAACAACATCTTAGGGTTTGACAGTATACAATAAATAACTCTTGAAACAATCTTAGCCTGTCAACATACTAAACCCTACACGACGACCTTTTCAAATTCCTCGATTAACAATAACTAAAGTAAGATCAAGAATTACCTAAGTGAAGATAACACATGCATGTTGTGATTGTGCTTGAATTTTGGATATGCATTGTATGCTTAAAGGAGTGGTTCCATAACTCATTACATGAACATACATTTATACACTGCGACAGAACAGGAGCATGGTTGATTTGACTCCTGGCGTACATAGTTGATTTGTCGCCTCGCTGTACCGGTTAGGTGAGTATGGTTGATTTGCGACAGGTTCCTAATGTTCAGTGGCAGCGAGTTCTGGTCGTTTCACTTATTGAGCATGGTTGATTTGCTCGGTTGGATCAGTGGTGCATGGTTGATTTGCCCACTGGCGTGTATGGTTGATTTGCCGCCTCGTTGTACCGGTTAGGTGAGCATGATTGATTTGCGACAGGTTCCTGATGTTCAGTGGCAACGAGTTCCTAGATATTTATTGCTCTCACACGTATCATGACATACATGACATCATGATAATCATGTTCTATTGATAATAAATCATAAAGTGTATCAATCATAACCTTATCCTCGTATATTTCATACAATTCTATCCGTTGATGATTCACGTCCTATCTTTTATTAACTGAAATATTACCTGTGATGGAAATGACCTCACTGGGCTTTTTAGCTCACCAAAATCACCACAGTTCTTGCAGGTTTTCAGGAAGGAAAAGACGTAGACAGAGCAGAGTATTCAGATGGTCACGTATTACTCAAACGCCAACTATAGTTGATCTATTTTATCTTGTAAAATTCAATGTAATAAAATATTAGTGAAAAAGTTACTTTATATTTGGGATTTATTTTAGTTATGCGATGTGTGGAATGGAATCTCATGGAATCTACGCTCAAATTTTCAATTCACACCTTGGAACTCGGGCTTTGGGTTGTTGTACTCGAGTCCCGAATTTCGGGGCGTGACACATGCAATCAAGTAGATTGGAATCATCTATGGCTCTTTATTTCTGTAGTGCATAAATCACCGATCTTTTTGGCCAAATCATGTTGTGTTTGATATCTACTCCGTCCATAAAGTGAATTCCTCGATTGCACACCATGGGGCAAGAAACCATACAAGTATACAAATAACGTGGGCCATGCTACAAAGGACAGTGGCTACGAGTAGGGCTGTTAATGGATCGGATATGGATTGGATCAGTGATGATCTGAATCCAATCCGATTAAAGATATACCTGATCTGTATCCGATCCGAATCCGATTCAGATCACAAGCATATGATCCGAATCCGACCCGTTTAGATATTTACAAACTCAAACCCAACTCGAATATGACCTAATCTCATTCAATAGTGGTGTCCATTCAATCTGGCTGAATGGATGGATGACGTGGAAAAAATACATACATCGTGGTGGGGGCCACCCTGTTAGCTAGGTAATACACCCACCCTATTAGCCAGGCGAGGCACCCACCCTGTTAGTCACACGCTACACCCACCCTGTTAGTCACACGCTGCACCCACCCACCTTGTTAGCCAAGTAACGACGGTCAGCTGACCATCCAAAGAAGGAAGGAGAGAGAGAGAGAGAGAGAGAGAGAGAGAGAGAGAGAGAGATATGCAGTCATGCACAGAGAAAGAGATGGATAGAGAGAGAGAGATGCATTCATGTAGAGAGAGAGAGAGACTGGTAGGTGAAAGGTTTTTTTTATACGTTATTTAATCGGATCATTAACGGAGTGGATCGTCCTCAATTCGAATC
The DNA here is from genome assembly GCA_003013855.2 of Liriodendron chinense. NCBI lineage: Eukaryota > Viridiplantae > Streptophyta > Magnoliopsida > Magnoliales > Magnoliaceae > Liriodendron > Liriodendron chinense. Next base: position 6,702,084 of record ML058387.1, on the reverse strand, counting down.
CGACCCGATTATTAAACAGACCAATATCTTCAATCCAAATCCGACCCACTGATCCGATTACTGCTCCGAATCCGATTAAATCGGATCGAATACGGATCGGATTCATATCATGATCCGAGCCGTTGACAGCCTTAGCTACGAGATGCCAACCTTAGGCTTGTCATTGAGGACACTATGATGTATATCTTTCATCAAATCCATTCATCATATGTGAATTATAAGGATGAAAGCAATATTAAAAAATCATCATGACACAAAACTTAGGCGGGGTACAACATATGAAGTTAGAGGTTTTGGACGTAATTTTACATTATTACCATTGGTGTGGACGATGTGAATCATTTTTTCAGGTTCATATTTCGTATGTAGGATAAACATAACGATTGTAACCTAATAGATGAAGTGGAATATTTTATATATACAACATGGTGGGCTCCAAAGAACGTGGATGTTTTACGCTCAACTTATAATGTGTTTTAAACGATTACAATCTCTGTCAATCTAGTATAGGAAACTACAAAAGCATAACCTACTTCTAAAATTCTCTCTTAACATCAACGAGTTTTAAAATCCAACTCTTCTTTTTAACATAGTGGTATAAATATGATGGAAGAGTTTCAGAGTTGCTTTAACTGTAAAATATGCTTTAAAACCCCCAGAGACCATGTCCTCATATCGGAGGACAACTTCTACTATTGACCTTGTCTCTACCATTAGACACGCTACAAGGACGGATTCACCTACCCATGTGTAGAGAAGAACTGACAGAGATAGATGTTATGCTGATCTATGGCTGTGATGGGAGCAGTCGACCACGGGTTGAGTTAGGGTTTACGGTGTTGTCGAGTCTTCATGCCCATAGGATCAAGAGATCGCATGAGAGAGTCCCACGTTGTCCCATGTCTTCTGCAAAGGAGATGGTTACGACGATCACGAATGAGTTGAAACAATACTAGGTATATCCTAATCCTCCCAAGCAAGTGGGTTTAGTAAGGTGAATAGCTTCATGGAAATATGCATGCAAAAGATAGAGATTCAATTCCGAGCATTATTTGGAAATAAGTTGAAGAGTATATTTTTAGAGGTATATGTTAAATTTTCTCTGGAAATGCCAGAATGTATGTTAGTTGCTACTACTGTTGTTGTGTTTGTTTCTTTTTTATTTATCTATTAATTTTTGGTAATTTTGATAGATAAACTTTGTATCGTTTAAATAATCTTGTTATGGTGCCAATGGCTAGGTTTAGGTCAGGCCAAACAAGGCCCAGCCTCACACGCCTAAGCTCGAGCTTAGAAAATTTATTAGGCCCACACTCAATTAGTCCCAGCACAAAACATGATCAAATTTCTATTTTCACTAGTGAATATTCATAGTTCAGCTTTTAGTCAAGCTAGCTTAATATGCATTAACAAAAATACATTTAGAAAAATGAAAACTTGCCTTGGCAATGCTAAGATGACATGAGCCACTGGACAATGATCATAGGTCCAAGCCCAATCCAAAGTCATGTCACCCCGTGTAACACCCCATACTTTTAGCACTTGGGTGTTACCATTTAAATCTGAATTAGTGTGTGGGTGTTGGTGTGGATACACATAAGTTGCATTTTGTCCTATTGCTAATATTTTATAATATAATTTGATTAAAAAGGGTTGTGATTAAATTTATGTGAATATAAATAGAAATAAAAATAAAATAGTTTATAGTAAACATTTTTATAGAATATAATTTTATTTATAAATTACTATGGTAGACAGTAATTATAATGATAAACATTATTGATTTAAAATAATAACAATAATAATAATTACATTATTAATAGTGTATTATATGAATATTAGTGATAACAATCAAGAGTATAACCCATAGTGTAAACCATATTAAATCTTAAGATTTTTTAAAAACCGTTGAAAATTAATTTTGAAGCAATCCAACCGTTGGTTTCACTAGAATTATAAAAGAAACCAATTTTCTCGTAGCATAGCCCACCCGATCTGTAGAACCTGCCTGTCTGTGGGCCATTAGCCTTAGAATGATTTGTATAAAGGAGTAGACGGAGTGGATTTTATATAATATCATTGGGGGTCCCACTTGGTGGTGCGTGAGTGCACCATGAGGGGTGAACTTGAGGTGCACAGCACCAAAGAAATTGGGTCAGCAGTTGCTGCCCGTGAGATACCAAAAATGGTATCTCTCTCTCACCCTTTTTAACTTCTGCCCGAATGGGCAGTTTTAGCCTAACGGACGGATATCTGTTTTGTGATCAGTGTGGCCCACTTTTGGGCATTGTCCTGCCAAATCCGAGCCGTCCATTTGGTTCGTACGATGGACCTAACCAAAACCTTGGTGGTGATTCCCACCTCTAGTCGTTAGTATTGTCGCAAATTGGGCCTGAAATCAGGCTGTCCAAATGTTTCCTGTTTTTCCAGCAGCCTACAAATCGATGTATGGTGATTTCTGTGGGCCACCTCTGGTAAATCCAAACCGTTCATTTTGTAGAGAATAATGTGTTCTATCAAACCATGATAACCTCCTCTGTTGGGGGCCACTAGTTACAAACAAATCTGCAGCCAAAGTCCAGTTTCTCACCTTTCCTTTCCAAAAACGGAAGCTGCCAAGCTGGCAATCCATGTGCATTTGCCTCCTTCCATCCCAGCCGTCCATAACCACTGTAGAAACCCTTTTCTAGGGACACCTCAGTCGTCCAATGCCATTGACACGGATTGTTGTCTTCCTATAAATAATCGCTTCAAACTCCTCCTTCATCTTTTCTATTTTTGAAACCCCTCACAGTTGCCAACGTAGAAACCAGATCCGATTGCAACTCCTCCGATTTTCCAGCATCTGAACGCCTTCCTTCCGTCTTCTCCTTTATCTCAGAGAATCTAGGACTCGTTCCAGTCATTGGATTATGGAGGTTTTCATTTCTGGCAGTGTTTCTCCAAAATCTGGCCGTAGTAGTTACAGCTCGAACTCGTCCTCCGGAGGCCAGTTGAACTCAAGTTGCTGGATTCCATGATCTTCCTACTCTGCATTTAGATCTATCAACAAACGGATCTGTGCTGTTCTGCAAGCTTTGTATCAATGTTGGAGATATCCAGAAGTTCTAACTTGGAGGAAACTGCATCCCCAGATCAAGCTTCCATTGACGTCTGTGCTTCCTTATTGAGTGGGGTTGTGACTGGCGTATTGGCTTGCAAGTGGGAGTTCTTCTTATTGCTGATCAGGTAGGTCTCTACTTTCAGTTTTAGATCAAGTTATGGTGGGGTTTAATGCTTTAATGGATTTTTTAAGAATTGTTGTTGAAAACAGGATTCGATAATAGTGTTTGTAGCTCTGATATGAGCAACTCAGTGGAGGCTGGATCTGAGCTGTTGAGTTTGGATTGTTCTATCAGAAAAGTTAATTTCAGTTTAGGTTCTAATGGATTCAATCTCAAGACCTTCAGATCTAGCCATTGGAGCTCAACTGAGCTTGATCAGATGATTGATCAGAGTGGTATAGTCCATCAACTAGTAGCATTGATTGAAGTAATTGAAATCCCTAAAATCGGGACTAGATCATCTTCTCCAGTTGTGTATGTGAATGGTATGTAACATTCCCATTGAAGTTAATCTAGAAGTTGGGTTTGGGCTCAACTTGATTTGAGGTTAAGGTCTACCTTGAATCAGTATTTTGAATTTGATTATGTACTCTTGTTCATGGAACTCAGTTGGGGAAACTAGACCTGATCTAATCTGACCCGGCATTTGAATCAGTTCAACAACTTAAATTGGCCTTGTGGGTTTCTAGGTTGGCTTGTGTTGGCGAATGAGTTTCAAGTCATTGCTAAAGTGACTATGTTGAAATTCACTGAGTCGGATTGAATTTAGGATCTAAATAGTATTCGATTATATTAAAATGACACTAATATTGGGTTCGATTGATTCTCCAACTAGATAGGAGTTACTTTCAAGCTTCATCTCTCCTTGCTTAATTTGTCCTAGAGCCTTAGTGGTGCTTTAAGTATAGATCCTCCTTCTAGTGGAATATAACCAAGTGGTTTAACCTAATTTGGAATTTGAGTGAGTTTATCTTCCAATCTTTAATTACAGTAGCTCTTATGATACTAGTGAAGTTCCTAATTGTATGATATATCTATTGTACGAGTTTGGGGTTTTCCCAAAGTTCTCTTTCCTTGTTTTAGCTTAATTAATGGTATTCCAACTTCAGGTGAGGTTCTCACCCTTCAAGTTTTCCATTAATTTAATTGAATTGAGTATTTCTTATATAGTATTGTTTGTTTAAATATATGTTGTCAATTGAATTCCTATATATATTGAAATAATTGCTTTGGATAAATTGTGATGAATATCTTTTATTAATTGTTTCATACTTAGATTTCAATGGATACAACTTTTACTTGTTGGTTAGTGATTTCAATGGATGGGTTGTACATGAATTGAGGTTGTCATTGGGAGAATTGGTTCTGAAATGTTATATGTTGGGTTCTAAGAGAATGGCTTGTTGCCATTTAGTGAAATTTATATTGTTGGTATCCTTAAATGGACTTGATGCCATGTGGCTTTTGTTGGAAAGATTTCCTTGTTGGTGTCCATCAATGGACTTGTTTTTCAGGTGGCTTGGACAAAGAAGAGTATCCTTTTTGTTGAAAACTTTGGAACACACACGAAATAGTAACGTTAATTGTCTAATTGTAGAGAATTATAGAATTTGTACTATAGTATATTTTGATGGATGTCTCATGGGCCGGGGATGGTGTTATGGGATGCTATGCCCGAGCCGTCGGCCTATGCTGGGTTGCGTACCCCCTATAGTGACCGTGAGCTTTTAATTGCTTGTTTTGTAAATTGGACTAATAAAAGCTGGTTAATCATACATACATAGCATTTGCGGGTAATGTTGGTGACGAGCCACATTACTGTCGGCTTGATATGCATTGCATTGCGGGTAACATTGGTGACGAGCCATGTTACTGTCGGTTTGAAATTCGCCAGCTGGATGTACATCCCCAGGCTGAAGAACATGTGCATGCACACATTCATGTAAACTAGATTAAAGTTGGAATGTATGGATTGAATGTTATAATTTGTTGGTATTTGTAATAGGAGTAAATTGTTACATTTAATTGTTTTAAATGTCATTTCTTTTGGAATTGTATAAATTGCTTATTGTGCAATATATTATTTTCAGTTGGTCTTTACTTAACTGTTATCGTGCTTGGTAATTTTGGAGGGTTTGTACCTCACTATGATAGCGTTTTAACGCTATCAAACCATAACAGTTGATGCAGGTGTCTTTGGATGAGAAGTTGGAAGGTGGTGCAACTCAAGTCTGTTGCAGTGTTTCTTTCCTTTGGTTTCCTTTTTAATTAATGTAATATGGAGACAATTGATTTGTATAAGCCCTATGGGCGCCACTTGTATGGTTTCATTTATATTAGACATCACATGTCTTGATATGCTTCCATTGCGTTTTAAGTTTAAAAGAAAAAAAAAATTATACTGTAAAGTGGATCTTTGAATGTTTACACTCGGGTTTTCAGAACTCGGGCCCAACACTCGAGTAATGAAAACTACTGCGTTACACCCCGGCTTATAAGGAAAAGAAATGGGATATCGTCAGGTGGAAAATGGGTCAGAACATGCCAGGCCTGAGAATGTCCATTTCCAGCACATATTTACGTACACTTGTTCATGCAAAGCGTAAACTGTGTACATAATGACCTATCTCAGTATGAGCTAACAATCTAAATACTCGGCCCACTGTTGTGTCAGTTAATTAGTATGTGTTGGGCCTACATGTTAAGTTTTTAAATAGATACAAAAGTATAGGTCCAACCCAATTCATTATCGGACCTCAAGCCCAATACCAAATCTGGCACATGCCAAGTTAGGCCAACTTAGCCCATTTAATAACATAGTTGTCAATGCATGCCTCTTAATTAAAGTTTTCCAATCCCATAAGTGTGCAAGTGCAGTCCTCTATAAATCACCAAATGAGCTATCACTTTTTTATACTTTAGACCTTTGATTTGTTAAGCTAGGGCTCATATGGATTAGGAAGAATGAAGAAAATATCGGGACTTCAAAATCATACAAATGTAATCTGTATGATTAATTATATTATAATCATTAGGCCATGTGATGCTCACTCCTTATGAATAGCCTAAATGTCTTTCCAATTGATGAAAATATTCTACATTGGAAAACCTTTCTTTATTTGCTGATAAGTGGCTTTGATGTCTTACCAGTTTATGACAATTTACTAAGTTAGAAAACCTTACAACTGTGACCTACCTCATAAGTGGACCAATTATTTTGAGATCATAGATGCTCACGCTGAGCACTTCCACATTTGCCTCGTCGAGTAACATTTCTATGGTTATGACATAGGCACAACTCTTTCATGGACGCTGAAACTTTCCCAAGGATCGAAATCCTCAAACTCCTGGGTGAGCCTGTCAATATAAGGAGAAAAAAATGGGATGACCAAATTACAGGCGGAGAGGTTACTGACTATAGTGTTAGAGTGTGAGTATTATATGTATTGAGTGGTCTTGGGGACTATTATAGTGAAAGTAATTAATAAGGAATGTATCTTTCTTACATTTAACTCATTCAATGATAAAATTAAGCTAGATGTTGGATTATATTCGGGATCTTATCAACCTAGCTCATATGTCACTTCACCGTCTATTTTCCATGTTCCCTCTTTTCCATCCAGTCTTCTCTCTGTTAGTGCTCTAACCAAATAGTTATAATGTGTAAGAAAAATAGCCTGCCACATGCGTGGGCCTTGTATTGATTTATAGAAGGATTACAGAAGTCAACAACAAACAATTATAGTTAAGCTACGAGTTATGCATTTGCTATACACGGGATCGTAATCTGCTATACACGAAAAGTAAAAGATACATATTTTACACAACAAGTTAAGATCATGTAGAGAAAAGTATGGTGGAGAAGATCAGACAGTAATGTTGGGATGCTTATCTTATCATTCCCCCTCAAGCTCAAGGCGAGACTGGATGGACGAAGAGCTTGCTACGGTTTGGAACAAACTTGGGAGCGCGCAAAGGTTTGGTAAAAACATCAGCCACTTGATCATTACCCGAGATGTGGGCCAGAGAAATAATACCATGGACAACTTGCTCTCGAATAAAATGTAAATCAATATTTATGTGTTTAGTTCGATGATGAAACACTGAATTTTTAGCCATGTTGATAGCACTGAGGCTGTTACTATTGGGAACAGGGACGCCAATAGGGCAAGCGAAAGCCGAACAACACACACAACAGTATATAAGATCAAATGAGAAACACAATAAAGCCAATTCACACAAGCATTCAACCACTAGAGACAATCCGATTTTACATGAAAAAACCCCTCAACAGGTTAAAAACCATAGCACAAAGCGATCCACTATGATTAACAAAAGATTGCAGAGAATGAAGAAACAAAATGCTCACAGGATAAATCCTCGAGCTACCTAAAGCTTATTCTTACATGAAACGGACAAGCACAGTCATTTTCTTCATCCCAAAGAATCCCAAGCTTTCCCCAAGCTCTTTCTCTTACCTTAGAATCCTCTCAATCCATTTAGGAAACATGACACCAATGGCAAAACTCCTAATCCCGCATTACACCACTTAAATAGGCATAAAACTAAAATTAGAAACCTCTTGCGTAAAATCGCGCAAGAAACCGACTTGCAATAGGAAACTTCTAGATTCGTTGTGTCCAGCCATACCACTGACCGATCGCTCGATCGGTCGAAGCCGCTTGCAGACCGGTTGCCCGACCGGTCTAGGGCACATGGAATTTGTCCAGCGGCCTCGCTGTGCATCTAGGCCAAACCGTCAGACCGATCCTTCGACCGGTCTGAGCACCCAAACCGTGCACAGTTTGAAGGCTACTCCAACAGTTACAATACAACGTGGGTGAAGGTAGTGTTGAGGTGTGGAGTTAGCACACCAAGTATGCCAGCCAGGAGGTGGTCGGGCAGCTGACGATTAGTGGACTGGGCGCCCGGTGCTCAGGGTGGGCGCCCGACCATAGTTGGCCAGACACCCGAAATTCAGGCAGTTTCTCTTAAATCTCACTGGACATATTTCACATTGGGCAAGTGCCCGACCAAGCCTGACCGGGCGCCCGAAGTGTTTCGCGAAGTTTTCTATTTTGAGTATCATTTCCTCATTATGCTATATAAAGGAGTGTAATTCGTGATTAGGGTATTGCATTAGGGATTCTATACGTCCAAGGTGAGAAAAGGTGAAGATGTTAGCAAAAGGGCCATCTTTGTGCATGGGGGCATCGGAGAAGGTGAGTAGATTCATTGTAACCTCATTTTCTTTATAGTGGAACTTTGCACCCGTGGTTTTTTTTACCCTTGTTGGGGTTTTTCCATGTAAATTTTGTCTTGTAGTTTGTTGGTTTGTTTCAATTTCGCTTCTAGTTGTTATTTCTTCTTGTTTATCGTTTGTGGGTGAGACCTGAGATTGGATCTCGATTCATCGACGTTGTTGGCGTGCCGTGCAATAGGTAGAGCATAGCCGAGACTTTTGAGAAGATGCATAAACCAAATGAGTTTAGCTATTGTTACTGTCAAAGCGCGATACTCCGCTTCAGCCGTGGAACAAGAAACGATGGCATGTTTCTTGGCTCCCCAAGATAACAAGTTATCACCCATGTATATAGCAAAATCGATTGTGGAACGACGAACATCCTGGGAACCTGCCTAGTCAGCATTACAATAACCACAAAGTGCAGTGAGGGGAGTCTTAAAAAAATGAAGCCTAAAACTGAGTGTTCCTTGAGATAACGAAAAATTCACTTGACAGCAATCAGATGAGGATCTCGAGGACTTTGCATGAATTGACATACAAAGTTGATGGCATGAGCGATATCGGGATGGGTCAAAGTAAGGTATTGAAGAGACCAAACCAGTTGCCGATATAGGGTCGGATCAGGCAAAAGAGCACCTTCAGTGGCTGGCAATTGAACACCTGAGGCCAATGGTGTTATAACAGGTTTAGCATCATCCAAACCAAATTTTTGAAGAAGGGAGAGCACATATCGCGCCTGAGTTAGGGTAATGGTACGTAGACTCATCACGAGCAACTTGAATAGCTAAGAAATAGTGCAAGTCTCCAAGATCCTTCATATTGAAAGCTAATGACGAATGAGTAATAAACTTGCTGATTTGTGAAGAAGAACTTTTTGTGATGATGATGTCTTCGACGTATATCAAGAACATAAGAATATCGGATCCATGGCGCCCGAAAAAGAGGGATGCATCATAAGGGCATCGTTGAAAACCCATTTGTTGAATGTAGGTGCTAAATTTCATGTACCAGGCCCGAGAGGCCTGTTTTAATCTGTATAACGCCTTGTGAAGATGACAAACATAATCAGGACGAGATGGATCCTAAAAGTCGGGTGGTTGAGATAAATAGACGCGTTCTTGTAAAACGTCATGCATTGCTCACATCGAGTTGCTTTAGGGCCATCCTTGAGACAAACCCAAGGTTAAGACCAATCGTATAGTCCCTGATGTGATAACCAGACTAAACGTTTCATCATAGTCGAGTCCGTGGAACTGTGTGAAGCCACGTGCTATAAGACGTGCTTTATACCGTTCGATAGATCCGTCAGCTTGAGTTTTAATTTTGAACAACCATTTGCTGCTAACCAAATTCATGTTCGGCTGTTTGAGTACTAAAGTCCACGTACGATTAGCATGGAGAGCATCTATTTCAGCTTGCATGACCTGCTGCCATTTTGGATCTTGAAGGGCTTGTTTATACGTTTTTGGCTATTGAGGTTGGGCTCCCAAATCTGCTACAAAACATGTAAGAACGGGATGACGTGAAGAGAAGAGAACTTTAGGCCATCATGTGCCATCTTGAGTCCGAGTGACCATAGGATGAGTGTTAACTATAGCAGGGTCTGGCACGGGCTGAGGCACAATTAGAGCAGAAGCAAGCTCATGAGGCGATGACAGCGGTGGCCTGAATCGTGTGATAGGCCCGGATCTCTAGTTAAGTATGAGGGAGCATCTGGACCCTGTAGAGCGGCAGTTTGAAGACTCTTGGGAAGAGATCGGACTTTGAAGGCTTGCAAATCTTCTTGGATAGGACCTTGTTAATGAGTGAAAGAAAAATTAAGTTCATCGAAAACAACATAGCGAGAGATAAATGTGGCCCGTTTGCGTATCCATACACCGATATCCCTTGTGGTGAATTGAATATCCAAGAAAGACACATCGACTTGATTTATAATCAAGCTTTGACCTGCCAAAAGGTGTTAAGCACAGGTAACATACACACCCAAAAACCCGTAGAAATTGTAAGAGGGAGGAGACCCAAAAATCATCTCGTAGGGTGACTTGTCATGGAGAATGGGAGTAGGCAACCGATTTATAAGAAATATTGTTGTATTGAATGCCGCTGTCCAAAATTTGGATGGAACCCAGGAATGTGCCATTAACAGTAAACCGGTTTCAATTATATGCTTATGACGTCGTTCCGCTAAATCATTTTGTTCAGGGTCCCGGGACAAGACAATCTGTGAAGAATCCCTTGTGAGTCAAAATAAGCCTTCAAAATTCGATTAACATATTCGCCACATCCATCACTCTGAATGATTTTAATTCGAGTGTTGAATTGATTTTTCATCGACTTTAGGAACACGGGAAAAATGTTAGCCACATCAGATTTTCTAGTTAGTGGAAAATGCCAAATATAACGACAATATTCATCAACAATGACAAGATAAAAGTGAAAACCATTGTAGGAAGACATAGGGGTGGGTCCCCACACATCTATGTGAATAACATGAAGAAATGAGGAAGCATATGTATGACGGGACTGAAATGATAATTTTGTAGATTTTCCTAAAGTGCAACTTTCACAAAATCCAAATTTTTTATTCAAAGATGGTAAACAAATCAATAAAACTTAAGAATCTGAGAATGTGGATGCCCTAATCGTGCATACCACAAGCTTCTAGATACTTTAATTGTCATAAGTCCTACTGGAGGATGTTGAAGCCATTGTGGATTGATCGGGTACAAGTCGTCCATTGCTGATCCTTTAAGCATCACCCGTCCTGTCCTCAAGTCCTGAAGAATAAAACTCCATGGATAAAACAAGAAATAACAGTTATAATCCCTTGTAAATTGAGAAAAGAAAAGTAGATTCTTCTTAATATCAGGAACTATAAGAACATTATTCAATTTGATATCAATGGCAAGAACTGTAACATGACCAACACCAGAAATCATTTCCAGGGTAAGGTTGAATACGTTGCACTTCAGTAGTGTTGGAAGTCATATGATGATTAGCCCCGGTATCAGGATACCAAGTATCATCCACGATATCACCCACCTGTAAGGCAGCAAAGGCCTTGTACTGTTCATCTTCCTCATCCATTGCGAAACAACCATCTGCTTTGTAGTTCGGACCCCCACAACGGAAACAAGTGATACAGAGAGTATCACCGCCATGACCACGTCCAGGACCGTGACCACCACGGTTCGACGGCTGCTAAGAACGACCACCAGACGAACCACCTTGAGAGTGGCCACTACCTCGAGTGCCTTTTTGCTGCTGTTAAGAGGTTTGTTGGTTGCTAGAGCCATGTCCACGACCTCCTCGAGACCTAGTAGTAGAACCACCACGGTTGATATAGAGAGCAACGACGGATGAAGCATCTCGCACAGCAGAGATGCGCATCTTAAAGTCCCGAAGCTTGCTATAATGGTAGCAACAATGGGATCAAACTCAAAGCCCAAGCTTTTGAGAATACAAATGATGAAATCATTATTATCCATCGATTTTCCTACTCCCCAAAGTGAGAGAGCCAAAGATTTGACTTTGTGCAGATAGTCCTCCAGTGAGGAGGTGCCTTTTGTGAGACTCTAGAGCTAACCCTTCATCTATTGGACACGATCTCGTGTATGGATGCCATACATAGTTCCCAAAACTTCCCAAGCATCATGGAAAGACTTGTCGTTGATCACCTACGACAGAGGAGCATTAGACAGAGAGTTATTGAGCCATCCAAGGATCAACCGGTCAATGCACAACCAACGTGCTGCCGCTGGGTTAGGACGTAACACACCATCCTTACCTGATGATGGTAGCTAGTGGGCATGTGACTTCATTTTTCACATAGTTGAGAAGACCATGGCCACGCAAAACAGGGACTACCTGCGCCTTCCATAACAGGTAGTTGGTTGAGGCTAATTTAATGGAAGGCAGATTTGTTTTGGCTAGGGAGAAATTAAGATCATCCACATGTGAGATCGAAGAGGTAGAAGAAGACTCTATTGTTGGTACCTTGGTGGTCTTTGATACCATGCAAGAAAAACAGCCTGCCTAATGCATGAGCCTTATATTGATTTATATAGGGATTACAGAAGTCAACAACAAACAATTACAGCTAAGCTACCAGCTATGCATTTGCTATACATGAGATTGTAATCTGCTATACACGGAAAGTAATGGATACATATTTTATACAACATATTAGGATCACGTAGAGAAAAGTATGGTGGAGAAGATCACGACACCAATGTTTGGATGCTTATCTCATCATAATGTTCTGTTACTTTATTTCTCAATTCCTGTATCTCATAGGATGTATAGACTGGGAGGAAGATTGGTGGTGGACATGAGTCCTAAGGATTATACCTTATTTGTGTATGCTACATGCTTTTTGTGTATTATAGCATCCAAGGTTAGCGATGGGGAATCTCTTCAACCTTTACATTATCTTTAAAGCATATTTATTCTTGTGAAATTTCTCATTTGTTTTAATATAAGTTTCGTGAGAAACACGTACATCATTAAGATATGTTCGTACTTTTTATCCTCCTAGTGTAATTAGAACTACAATGGCTTTTGAACTGGTTCATTCATATCTTTAAAGTCTTAGCTCAATACTTTTATTTTTAGTTATCAATATTTTAATTTTTTTATAGATCATTATTCAAGATTTATATACTTATACTTAATGAATAATATATTTAAAGTGTCTTTCATTGTTCAAATGTTTATTAAATATGTCTGAACCTAATTTTATAAAGTTATTAAAATATTCCGATATGATAATACGAAAGAATACACGTGTTTGAAATTGAACAATTTTTTTTTACAGATTTGGAGATTGAATGCCTGATGTTTTAAATGTATGCTCCCCAACGAAAAAGAGTTACTTAATAGAAAAACATGCATTTGTTGGAGGTAATTAGAGTAATAATGACAACAATGTTTGTTCTTAAAATATATTGGGATGATACAGTTCTCATTACAACGTATATAATAAACCATATAGCCTCTCATTTCCTAGTAGCTAATTACCCACTTCAAATTTTAAAAATTGACTCTTCTCTGTTCAACACACCTCCCAAGATTTCTGAGCGTGTATATTTTGTCCATATTGTAGGACTCTCATAAGATAAACTCAAATCAAGATCAATCCTTTAAAAGGGGTATAATTGTTACTGTCATGTCATTAATTGTAAATATATCTTTAAACACGTTATTTTTAGGAAGTTTTCTACTTTAGAATTCATGACTCAGCTCTGTCTCTTTCTCTTACAATTCTAGATAGCGAGGACCCAAGTAAGCAGGTACATACTGAGCCTTATTATCTTACATCGTTTAACTCATCAATTGCGAACCTCGGAGATCCTCCCACAAATGATCTTCCCATTGCGGTTCAGAAAATTAAACGTACTATTCTATCTCCCATTCGGTATGGTGCTAGCCATAATATCACTCATCTTATTGGTAATCATTTATACTATTACTGTCCTTCACCGTCCTTATGCGTTTGTTTCTGTAATTTTTCTTGTTTTTATCATTCCTATAGTTATAGAAGCCCTAAAAGATTCATGATGGAAGTCAGCGATGCTTGATAAGATGATTAACCTTAAAAATAATGGACGTGGGAACTGTTAGAATCCCTTGATATATATTGATATGCCATCCTCTAATAGCTCGAGCTTTTAGAGAAAGTGGTGGTTTGACATGGTATTAGAGCGAAAGGTCTGTGTTCGAATCCCGGAAGTAGCAAATATGTCACTGGTAATATATTCTCCCACGGGGGGCTGGTTATGGTGTAAGTTGTGAGTGTCCCTCCACCTGGGTGTGAGTTGTGAGTGTCCCTCCACCCTTGACTAGTATGTTCCGGTGCAGAGTTCCACCCCGCACATGTGGAGGAGTGTTAAAGTCCCCTGATATACATTGATATGCCATCCTCTAACAGGAATAAGATATTCTTCCTCCTGAGCATCATGTCGTAGGAAATAAGTAGGTATACACTCTCAAGTATAATCCAAATGGTTCAACTGCTTGGTATAAAATTTATCTTTTTGCTAACGACTTCACTCAGAAGTTTGGAATTAATTATTATGATACATTTTCTCTAGTGAAAAAACTCACGTTAATCCATATTTTTCTTTCTGTTGTCACCCATTGCAAGTGGCCTTTTATCAACTTGATGTCAGGAAAATCTTTTTACATAAAGAGTTAGAAAATATTTATATGCGCATACATCTTATCTTTCTGTCTCTTTAATCAGAAGTGAAAGTGTGTCGACTAAGAAAGGTACTATAAGGCCTCAAATAGTCATCTTATGCTTGGTTTTAGCGCTTCAGTAATGTTATGCTTCAAATTGGGTTTCAACATTATGTTTTTGACCATTCTATATTTATTAAAAATATAAAACTTCATTGCGGTTTATATGGATGATATAATTGTAACAGGCGTCAGTTTAAGTGAGATCTCTTCTCGTAAAACATTTTTACCCAACCAATTTGATATAAAAGATCTTAGACTGTAGCGTTACTTTTTTTTATATTAAAGTTGTTCTTTCTACTAATGACATCTTTATTTCCCAAATAAAAAATGTCATTGATCTTTTGAAAATACCTAGAATGCTTACATCTCATCTTATACACCCATCTATTTAAGCGAATAATCAATTTATTTTCACAGAATCGAGTCATCTTAATGATTTTTTCTTATATCAAAGATTGGCTGAAAAACGTATTTATCTATCCATCACTCGCTCAGATAAAACTCATGATGTTAGTATAATTAGTCCGTTCATGAAAAAATCAATTTCGCCTCATCTTGATGCAATTCATCGCGTACTTTTGATATGTGAAATCTGGCTCAGAAAAAGGCATTCTTTATAATGGCCATGGTCATCTTTAAGTGCACGCCTACTGTGTGCTGACTGACAGTCTCTACTAATGGTAATCGCTCAACGATAAGTTTTTGTACATTTATTGATAGTAACTTTGTCTCTTGGAAGAGTAAAAAGCAGGTAGCCCATTCTTCATCCAAGGTTAGATATCAATATATAGGGCATTTTGACTAGTGAGGTAATGCAGTTATGGTCATTTCTATTCGAGTTGGGTATTTTCTCTACTGTGCCTTTTTTTTAAATTGCTTCTAATCTTGTATTTCATGAGCATACTAAACATATAGAAGTTGATTGTCACTTTGTTCAAAATAAACTAGTAAATGACATTATCAGTATACCTTATATTTCTTCCAAGAATCAACTTGTTGATATTTTCACTAAGGTAATTGTTGGAATTCATTCATTGTTTTTAAGCTAGGCATGCATGATCATTATGCTTTAACTTGAGCGAGAGTTTTAAAGTGAGGGTATTATGTGTGTTGGGTGGTCTTGATGACTATTATTATTTTTAAATAATTTATTAATATAAATAAGAACGGAGAGTGAGGGAACATAACAACCTTAATTACCCTGACTAAGTTTAACATGAAGCTTTTCGTGTGGGGTTCACCATGATGCTTTTGTTTTATCGAACCCGTTAATTAGGTGCACCTTACAAAAAAAATGATTTTGGTCATGATTTTACATATTTTCCCGTTGTGTGGCTCACCTAAGTTTTAAATCAGTTTGACTTTTAAAATGTATACAACATGATGGATATATATATATATATATATATATATATATATATATATATATATATATATATATATATATATATATATATATATATATATAGCATTTCTTAGAAGAAATTATAAGATGACACCATAAAATATGATAAAACCATTATTCCAATGTACGTGTGTTAGGATAATGCATCAATTCAAGCTATTAATCATGGGATAACTATCGTGGTTGGGCCATTTTCAAGAATCACACAAATTCAATCATACATCCCATTTGTCATGTTTTTTTAACCGAATTCTTCTTGAGTGTGCTGTAGAGATATGAATTTATCATAATCATCTCCAACACCTACACTGCCCAATGACATGATATGATAGGTTGTATATATCTTTAAAAGCTTTTTGAATTTAGTGATTTGTTCTATATATAGGTTGTATATGTCTTTAAAAGCCTTTATTGAGGTTAAAGCAATAGATAGAATAGTCATGTAGAATTCTCTGAAATTTTTAGTATTTCTTGTATTATATAGTATCAGAGTGGTATTTAGTCCTTTGCCATTGCAATCCTTATCATCTTCACTAGTCAAGAGATTGCCTAAGGCGTGCTTGCATCTGAATGTGGCAGTTCTTATCATCATTATTGCAAACAAGCCATCTGCTATCTTCTTCCCCGTGGTCGCAGTACACCACATGCTGTCATCCCTATTCCAGAAAAAACTCCATTCATTTGCTTACACTTTCACACCCTCTGCTCGTGCACCATCTATACAGAGATCTGCTACAACCTCTATCTTATTGTACCCTCTCGTACAACACCCCATCTCACCTGACCGATCCTAAACAACCATCCCATGCAATCTACTAATCAGAAGCTTCAATAACCTCAATCACACATCTTTACCAAACTCAAATCCTTGTTCTGCAAGCCCAACCTCTCGCATCCATGATCACGGCCTCCGGACGACAACCCTAAACCCACTGTCACCATCTCTAATCCTCCAAAAACTTGCAACTACATCCCTTACTACTTTTGGCCGCCTCCCCCATAGCTGACACACCACTGCCCGCAACCCATCTTGGTTGACAACTGGCCTATAGAAATTATAAGCCACAGAAAACCCCAATCTCAAGCCATATACGGCTTAGTGGACGACTCCAAGGCCGAACTTACAACCTTGTTGTTCTAGCCCCCATCCTCTTGCGAAATCTTCTTCGGCAACCTTTGCCCTCTTGCGGCATCCTCTCTGTAAGCCACTCCCCACCATTGGCAGTTCTCTCATCTTTTAAAAGTGTGAGAAGCAGTCCACGATCCCCAAGTAAAGCACAGAAGTTGAGTACAAAGTTATATCCTCTGATGCAGTGAGATCGTTAGGTTACGAGGCCTCGTTTTTTATTTTGGGATTAACATCGTTGGACCAACTCCACTCCATGTAGATAACACCAGTGATATCCAAACTACTTCTAATAATGTGTTTCAAATGCGAACAAAACACATTGAAGTTGATTGTCACTTCATTCGAAAAAAGTTTTAGTCTGGAATTATTTCACTTTCTCATGTAGCGTTTCAGAATCAGATTACATATATTTTAATACAAACTATGACAACTGCCCATCACTCTTTCTTAGTTCACAAATTGTTGTTGGTTGATCCCCTACATCAGTTTTTTTTTTTGGGGGGGGGGGGGGGGGGGGGGGGGTGATAACAAGTCAATTCCTTCCATGTATATAGATTTTGTATTTAGTGATTCTTTCTTTATATAGGTTGTATATCTCTATAAAAGTCTCATTCATGCTAAAAGCATCATAACCAAATACGCGTAGTTTTAAGTAATCAACTTCACGACCACTTTATATTTTCTTTGGAATTTTACAATCAATCAGTGTAAATAGAGATCGATTCACTAAATAGCACGTTGAGTTTAGGACCTCAACCCATGTCTCTTTGCCCAATGCAGTGTTACTCAACATACTTCAGGCTCTTTCTAAAAGAATCTAATTTATATGTTCAACCACAACATTCTGCTCTGGCGTATGCCCATCTGTGTCATACCTCACGAACCCATTCATCTTTGCAATACTGATTAAATTTCATATAAGTGAATTTTACACCATTATCCGTCCTTAGAACTTTTGACTTTCGCCTCGACCGCTACCTTTCATCTCAAGTGGTGAAAACATTGAATTTATACTTTATGAATAAATTCAAATTTTTCTAGAGAAATCTATAAATGTGACAAAATATGATGACCTTCCTCCAGAAACCACGTGCGACGACCCCTGTACATTAGAATGTACATAGTCAAGCACACCTTTACGACTGTGTTTTTTAGTTTTAAAAGATAATCATAATTGTTTACCATATATGTAATGCTCACATATATTTAAATCAATATATTTAAAACATAAGAATTAAAATGACGATCAAGGAGTACTTCATTCCTTGCTCGCTCATGTGGCCTAGGCACGCATACTACAAATGTGTAGATGTGAATTCTGCTATAAACGCTTCAACTCCACCCGATATTGTGCTCTTGATCAACTTATAAAGATTTTCACTCCGTTGTTCCTTCATAACTATGAGTGCCCCTTTTAAAACTTTCAGGATATGATCAAAATCGGTGAATTCGCGCCCAAGTACCTCGAGAGCTCCCAAATATATGAATTCTTTTCTAAGTCAAGAGCATGCTCCATCCCATCAAACATCTCAATGCGTACCGAATCAATTCCTACAATCTTACAGGCATAATCATTACTCATCAGAACTAGGCTACCATCATACTCGTTATATTTGATGAACCAACTTCGATGATGATACATGTGGTACGATGCTCTCGTATTTAAAATCCACTATTTACTAAGATACCCGGACTTGGACATTGTCAATACGTCACAACCACTGATCTCCTCGCTGGATTCCACTGAATTGGTCTCCATTAGTGAATCATTTGATTTCTCTCCCTTCTGAGTTTTGAGATTTGTACAGTCCCTCTTTATATGTCCTATTCTGCCACAATTCCAACACTTTAACTTTTCTTTGTCCTTCAACTTAGATCTCAACCAAGACTTACTATTTTCTTGCTCAGAATATCTTCTCCGAGCCAACAGTGCATCCGCAAAAGTACATTCGCCTCCATTCTTCCTTCTTAACTGTTTCGGCTGAAGGGATCAGATAATAATATCGACGTCCAAGGTATCCTTACCATGACACAGAGTATCCACCAGATATTCGTAAAAGTCGAGAAGTGACGTCAACAAAATTAGGGCTTTGTCATCTCCCTCGATCTTCACTACTATACTTGTCAGCTTGTAGACCAATAGATTATCTCCAACTTCGCCTACAAGTCCTCAGTAGTTGTCTTCTTAATGGCATTATATCTGACTTTGTCGGCCAAGCACAGTTGAATTACGTTAATCGCCCTGATTAAGTTTATCTCAATCCTTTTTTTTTATCAATTCAGGACGTTTTACTTTTGCAAGGAGTACCTATTGCGGTTCTTGTTGAATAAGGAGGGCTTTCATCTTCACCTTCCATAATTCAAAGTTATATTTTACCTATGAACTTCTCTATCTCGTACTTCACATTCGTTCCATTCGATGTCATGTCTCAGATTCAATCTAATACATCAACGTATTCTCTGATACCACTTGTTGGGAGCGGAATCAATCTCAAAACAAATTACACAATGTAATAGAGAAAGAAAAATATGAGTATGCACAGAGAACATAATGATTTTACGTGGAAAAACTCTTACAGGAAAAAATCCACGGTACAAAGCGACAAAAAATCCACTATGAACAAAAAGTAATAAGAGATGGAACAACTTATAGATATGAAAACCCCAGCTTTCTTCCTCGCAAAACCCTAACCTCTCTTAGAATACTCCTTGTTATACGCTAATCCTGTATTAACATGGTTGATATAACCTCCATATAGAATTAAAAACTAAAATCACGCACTTACTCAAAATTGCGCGTATGATCGATTGATTTAGTTGATTGATCGACATCAATCGATGGCCCATCGATCGAATTGACCAGATTTGTTGATTGATTGATGACGTCAAAAAATGTTCAGAGAGTTAACTAGCAAATTTGGGATTTTCTCGATCAGTTGTCCAAGTTGTTGATCGATCGATGATCTCTATTTTTGTACAGATTGAAGGCACTCAATCAACACTAATCATTATCATAGCTAGTTAGGAGTGTCGTGGAACCGCCGCCGTCATGGTTTTGGAAAGAGAGAGAGAGATAGAGAGAGAGAGAGAGAGAGAGATTCATGCTCGATAAACGGCATTAACTCCTGTTGTTTACACGTGTGAACCACACATGGACTGGATGAATGGAAACCCTCCACGTTCGGGTGTCATTGAGGTTGGTGGTATCAAGCCTCACTGACTTTGTTCCTGCTTGAATTGGAACCAGATTTAGTGTGGTCAAGAAACACGGACTATAGTGAGGCCTTGACATGGAAAAACTTTATTGTTCCAGGCCACATGTAACCACTCGATCCAGCCACTTTCAAACATACTTTACCTGCCCCATCTTAAATAGCAGTAAGTAGCTCAATCAAAGCTCTTTTAAGCCTGGATTGATCTCAGTGTTCCCTTGGTGCGGCCTTATTGAGTCTGGTTTCATTTGCTTTTGAACACCCACGACGCCAGACAAAAGGGAGTCCTCCACATCTAGGTCTCATCAAGTTTGGTGGTACCTGTACCTCATTGAATATGCTGAAGTTTCTATGAAAAAAAAAAAAAAAACTACTCCTATTTACACTAGAACCTAACGCAGCAAAATTTGATTGGCATAGCCTCATGTGAATTAGGTCAAGTACGGACCCCACCAAACCACTCATGCTTTGCATTGCCCAGGTCTCTAGCAGCAGCAATCAATCTTACAGTGTGGACCCCACGAAGTTAGCTATTGAAGTGACGTCGGCAGCTTATGGGTCCCCACCGTAATGTAGGAGTTGTATCCACACTGTCCATCCATTTGAAGATATCATTTTAGGGCATGAGCTAAAGAATGAGACAGATGAAAAGCTCAAGCGGACCCAAAAAAAAAAAAAAAAAAAAAAAAAAAACAGAGGGGAACAGTGACAAGATCGGTTGAAATCTTTCGGGAGCCCACCATGAACTGTTTATTTGAGATCCAACCGGTTCATAAATTCACAAAGACATGTAAGAAGTGAAAACACAGAAGTTTTTGATGATAAGAGATCAATCCCCACTGTTTTCACATAAAATTGGTAAGTTTGGATTGTCTGCTCGGTTCCAACAGAATTTTTCAGTTTGCTGACCGCTTGATTGGTCCAGCTCAGTGCTGACACTTTTTTAATAAAGTAAGTACTGATGTACTCAGAGCTGCATCAATCAGGTGTCCGCAGACAGAAAAATCCTGTTACAACATCATGATAAAAAACTGATACGTTGTCTGTATATGATCAACGGACGATAAGCTAGCTGTACAATGGCTCGGCTGGGATGGACGTCGTGGCAGGTGATCAACGGATCGGGTCCTCTCATATACTAGCACCTTAATTGATGGACTACGTCTTAAAAATAAAACCCATGAGGCAATCCTGTCCGTTACTTTTTCTACAGTCTATCACCTGTTATTACCGTTAACTGTTTTGGTTTTCCACATATCAGATGGACAGGTTTCAAGAAATAAGCTATCTATACTAGATTCTGGATATGGACGGATCCGATTTGCATATTATCCTTCCACGTGTACGGTGGAGAGACGTCTATACCATATTCCAGTTCTTCATCTCCAATGTTTCCAAACCACCCGCATCACGCGTGTATCCCGTGAGTTGTTTTCAAAACTATAGACTCCTCGCGGCAAATCCGTCGGATTTTGGGAACTTTCAAGGAGATCTGCCACCGTACATCCCGATGTATCGCATTTTTCACGTCAGGATTGTAGCCGTGGGATTTGGGTCACTTTGTGATGGATCCAAAGCAGTTGTACGTTGGCGATCAAAATCGATGGCTGATAATAAAATTATCGAGAAAGAATAGACGGTCCATATTCTAACAAAAAGAGTTAAAGTAATCAGACAGTTGAAATAGTCAGATATAATAAAGTTTCTTCAGATCCGCCATCCACTGTGAGGCATATCATGTGAACGGTTTGGATCAATGAAATACGACCTCAGATGCAACCGATAACGTCCAGATTTAAAATAAGCGATGCATCAGGAGATGTACTGTAGCAAAATAAGCAGACTTCGTGTAGCGTTAGACAGCCGCCCTCCATCACATATCCCACTTCAATTAATTAATTAATTTATTAAAAACACACTCCACTTATTCGAAATAACAAAATACTCTCTAAAACCAATTTTCAGTGAGGATGTCAGCCATACACGTGGCACAGAACTTCGCGAAACATGGGTCCTGGATAGCCACTTGCCAACACTTGCACTTCTAATTGCTTGATTAGTGGCCCACGGAAAGCTAGCGGTTAACAAGGAAAATGCCAGCTGCTCACTTAAGTAATTGGACGGTTGAGATTTTCTGATTTGTAATTAAAATCTTGATCATCTAACCAGCAGGATTTTAGGTCCAGGCTATTTTCATTGCGGAGAACGGCCTGGATCTTGCACACGTGTCCCAATTCCATCATCCTGCACAGTTAACATTGCACGCTTGGCTGACTGATCCAGACCGTTGGTACGATGTGCCCAACATGGATAGTGGATCCGGGAAAATGCTCCTCATCTAAATACTATAATCTAAGATATCTTCGTAGTAGGCGCACCGGGCGCATCAGATCAACGGTCTGGATCACTCACCCATGGGCCCCACCAATACAAAATAGGGGCTTGAGGATCCTAACGTGTCGCTTTTGATACTCTGGCGGACCAGGTTAGTTCAAACACATCCAGTCAGCACATACGTATGATTGGTTATTATAAATGGACGGTTGACATTAAAAATAGTGAACGGCCCACATTAAGCAGACAAATGTCCATTAATCTGATGATAAGATGCTTTAGCCAGTCCATGTTTTCGGTAATCAACTATCTACAGTGGGACCCACCTGTCAGAGGGGCCCACCGTGATGGTTGAGCTATATCCACTCCAGCCATCAATTTCGCAAGCCTATTTTAGAGATTGAGCTGAAACGACAGGAATATTCAAAATTCAAATGGGCCACACCACGAGAAATAGTAAAGATTCAAATGCCACCATTAAAACCTTCTAGGTGGTCGAGGAAGTCTTTTATATATGGCTGATATTTCGGGAAGTGGATTAGGTGCGGCTGGCGGATTAGCTACTGACATCGTGAGTATAGGCGAATCTTGCTAATGAAGTAACGTCACCAAGTTCTGTGGGTCCCACCATGATGTATGTGTTACATCCACACTGTCCATCGATTTGGAGAGATCATTTTATGGTATGAACCAAAGAATGAATCAGAGCCAAATCTCAAGTGGACCCCACCAGAAAAAAAACAAGTGGGGATTGAATGCCTACCATTAAAAATTTCTTGGGGGCTACAGAAGTTTTTGATCAAGCTAGTATTTGTATTTTCCCTTCATCCATGTCTGTGTTGACTTATGAACAGGTTAGATCTCAAATAAGCATCGTGGTGGGCCCTAGGAAGGTTTCAACGGTGAGTGTCACTGCCCCCACTGTTTTCTATGGTGGAGTCCACTTGGGCTTTGAATCTGTATTATTCTTGGGCTCATGCCCTAAAACGATCTCTCCAAACACACGAACGGTGTGGATATAACAAATACATCATGGTGGGGCCCACATAACTTGACGTCACTTCAAAACTCGCTACTCATGATGTCAGTAGCTAATCCGCGTCCTACCGTAGATTTATGATTTAAGCGGCCCCACCAAGGTTGGATTTTCACATCAACCACAAGCTTCCTCTAAAAATTTCATACATGGGGGATAAAATTTAGACCCATGCGCTGATTTATGAGGGCCATGCCAAATTAAGCAATTTGGATGGTGAGCGTCCCCTAACTTTTTACCCTCACGTGGTCCACCTAAATTATGAACATCGCTGATTTTTTAGACTTATGCATAAACGTTTGTTTCTCACCTTATGAACGGAGTAGATTTAATATACAGATCATGGTGGGGCCCACCCCAGCCTACCGCCTCTTGCATGCCTTGGCTGGCACGTTGTCGGCAGTCCCATGATGTGGATAGCGTCGACTGTTGACCATGCCGTTCGCCGGGGTTGGTGCTCATGGAGCCCAAAGTATATATTTTATCCATGCCGTTTATCCATTTTTCCAACTGATTTTGCGGCATGAGCACAAAAAAGAGGCAGATCTAAATCTTAGGTGGACCACACCACAGTAAAACATTGGTGATTGAATGCCTACCATTGAAAACTTCCTAGCGTCCACTGTAATGTTTATTTTCCATCTAACCTGTTGATTAGGTCATGCAAAATTGGATGATTGGAAAACACAAATAACAACTTGATCCACAACTTTTGTGGCTTCTAAAATGTTTTTAACGGTAAACTTTCAATCAGCACTGTTTCCTGGGTTGTGGTTCACCTAAGATTTGGACGTCTCAAGCCCGATAATGATATAAAAAAATGGATCAATGGCATGGACAAACCACATGCATCATGGTGGGTCCAAAGATCACTTCCAGCACCCACCAGTTCTAGGTGAGGTAAGTGTGCAATACGGTCTCTGATGCCGGGCGAGCTCTGGCGACCAAACCAAGACATAGAGAGTTGGCATGGGCCCCATCGTGATGTGTATGTAAAATCCACTCCGACTATAAGAATTCAGCCACATCCATAATTCAACTAGGCCACGCGAGAAGAAACAGTGCAGGAGAATACCCACCATCCAAACTTTCTCACTTGTCGTGACCCATATATACACATATGAGCCTAATTTTTAGTCCTCATGGATGAATTTTCACCACATAGCTAATGGTTGGAGTGGATTTTATGAATGCATCATGGTGGAGCCCACCCTATTTTAGTTCTCAATGCCACGGGAGTTGGACCGCAAAAAAGTCTTGCAGTACAGTGCGCAGGAGACCATATCTCTCTCTCTCTCTCTCTCTCTCTCTATATATATATATATATATCCGATTTGACTATCATTTTAGGACATGAGCCAAAAATGAAGCAGATCCAATTCTAAGGTGGGCCATACCATAGTAAACAGTGGTGATTGACCATTAATGGGCTGCAAAATATTTGGATCAAGTTTTGTTTTTCCTTCATCTAAGTTTATGTGAACTTTTTTTTTTTTGGTCCATCAAGATTTGTACTTCTTCATTTTGAGCGCATGCCCTAAAATGATATGGAAAATGGGATGAACGGTGTAGATATAAAATACATATATCAAGGTGGGCACCACGGTAAGGACCACACCGTCTCAGGTGCGGCCCAGGCCGCACCAAATCGGCTCTCGAAATAATCCACCTTACCGACAGGTTAGATCGGGCCCAGGAAGGTTTCAACGGTTCAAATTCCATCTCCACTTTTATCTGCGGTGGATCTCCCTCATGCTTGATCTGGCGGGAAACGGATGGATGGATTGAATATAACACACATACAACTGTGGGGCCTGCAGAGCTTAGGATTCCAGAGGCAAGTCGCGTCCGCATGCCGTGTATACCTTCCAAGTATCAATTATTATCAAATGAGAGGTAAAAAAACTTTGATGCTCGGGTGGAGTGTTATGTATGATAATCAGGCACTTAAAAATTGGATATACGCGTGAAAATTATTTAAATTAAACTGTACAAATTATGGATCTCCTTTTAGATTTATGATGGTCCAAAAATTAAGATTATTAGATTAATACACTCTCGGATTGGTGTATATTTATTGGACGGTTAAGATAAAACTGTGTAATTGTCCTATTTCAACAAACAAGTGTCCTCGAATCAAATATATAATTTTATAATAAAATAAATTTTTAGGAAAATGAATTAGACGCAATGTATTTCACAAATTATACGGTTTCGTGTATGTCATTTGTACAAGTTCAGAGTACCTGCGTATCAAGCGTCATAGTCTGCCAGAGTATAAAACAAAACCCAATCATATATCTCTCCACCTCCTTGTCAGTACTGTCCTCGCTGCCCATCGGTTCTGTGCGGGAATCACAATGATGTATGTGTTTTATCTACACCGTCCATCCATTTTTCTATACCATTTTAAATCATTGTTACAAAAATGAAGTACATCTAAATCTCAAGTGGACCACACCACATGAAAACATTAGCGATTGACCTGCTACCATTAAGAACTTCCTGGGGCTCACTGTAATGTTTATTTGCCATCCAATAGGTCATAGAGACTGTGATGAAAGTAAAAAAAAATATCAGTTTGATCCACAACTTTTGTGGTCCCCAAGAAGTTTTTAATGGTGAGCGTTCAATCAAGACTATTTCCTATGGTGTGGTCCACCTGAGAATTAGATCTGCCTCAAGTTTTTTCATAATGACCTAAAGTTATCTGGAAAAATGAATGGACCGCGTGGATGAAATATATACATCACGGTGGGGCCCACAGAGAACTGATTAGTAATGACGTCCGTACTCGTAGGGTCAGTATGCAATCCGCATCGGCTTTAAATGCCCATTTGCTTCTTTCGCTTTAGCTGCATTTATACAGCCGAAAGCGAAATTTCAAACGCGCGAATTCCAAAACAATCTGGACCTGCTTCGATTCTCTCTCTCTCTCTCCTTCAAAACAAGCAAGCAAGCGTCTCTTGATCTTGAGAAGGGCTTTTGCAAAGTCTCGAAAGCAATCTGGACCATCTACTGCAGGTATCTGATCTATTCTCGATTCTCCTTCTCTTCCTCTTCGTAAAATCTGTAGCTTTTGGTTTGATTTCAGCATGGTGGACCATTGGATAGTATAGGTCCGCCGTTGATAGCGCATGGTTGTAAAAGAATCGCGATCGAGTGATCACATGCGTCCGATTAAGGGCCTGGAATAGTGGACGGTAGGGATGTTTTCAATATATCCGTCCATTTTCATGCACTTAATCTGGTAGTTTTGATCATCTGATCATGGTGTTTTGCGGCCACATACAATCTACGGTTGGATTCTTTCTATTCAACGGTTGTATGGTTCCCCGAGGCCCACCAGGGTGGGTCCCACTCTTAAACTGGGTTACTTACCCTGGAAGGGAAAATCAACGGTTAGAAAATTATATGGCCTAGAGTCTATATTCTCCTTGGAAGGCGGATGTGGCCTCAACATTCTCCTCGGAAGATTAAAAGACAAAATTTCTGAGGAGTTGGTTTGGCTGGTGACACCTTCACCACCCAGCTAGATGGTGGAAAAGCTACGTGGGTCCCACCATGATGTATGTGTTTCATCCACGCCGTCCATCCAATTTGCCAGCACGGGAAACAGTGGGGATTGAAGCTTATCTTTGAAAAATTCTTGAGAATTTCACCCTAAATCTTTAATGTTTTAAATGTGCCCTGTGTGTCTGTTGAATGGCTCAACAGATGTGGGCCCACTGAATCTAACGGTATCTACACTATCTTAGAACCTTCACTCAAAGTCAAAATGGCACTGCGAAGAGGATTTGATATCTTATTTTATTTTACGGTTAAGATAGTCTTGAATTACGACTGTGGGTTTTGGACCCTATGAGTTTGGAGAAAAGGGGACTAACGGAGACGCGGGTTAGCCGGTGACCTGAACATCAGCCAGAAAGCCAGTGTCAAAGCTCTGTGGGGCCCACCATGATGTATGTGTTTTATCCACACTGGGGATCTATTTTTCTAGATCATTTTAAGGCATGAGACAAAAAATAGGCAGACATGAAGCTCAAGTTGACCACACCATCGGAAATACTGATGAGGATTATCTCCACCGTTGGCCTACAGTGATGTTTATTTGTCATCTAGCCTGTTCATAAGATCACAAAGAGCTGGATGAATGGAAAACAGAAATATCAGCTTGATCCAAAACTTTTGTGGCCACCAAAAATTTCCATTTGGTAATTGCACAATCCCTTCTGTTTCTTGTGGTGTGGTCCACTTGAACTTTGAATCCACCTCATTTTTTTGGCACATGTGCTAAAATTATCTTAAAAAATTTATAATGGATGCGGATTGCATACTGCCCCACCGGGACATAGCTAGTGATGGACGGTGCTGGTAGGAGCTCTCTGGGACCCACTAGGAGGGGACCCACCATGTTGTATCACCTTGATGTATGTAATTTATCCACAAGGTCCATCCATTTTGAAGGATGATTTTAGATAGTGAGCCCAAAAAGGAGGCATTTTGTATTGTTGAGTGGACCACACTATAGGAAACAATGTGACCATGAAGTCCTTTGAAACCTTCCTTCAACCCATTGTGATGTTTATTTTTCACCCAACTTATTTATATGGTCAGAAAACAACATGGATGAAAGGAAAATATAAATATCAGCTTGATTGAAAACATCTATGGCCCTTGAGGTTTTAATCGATAGGCATTCTATCCCCATTGTTTCCTATAGCGTAGTCCACTTGAGCCTTAGTTCTTCTTCCTTTCTTTTTGAGATCATGCTCTACAATGAATCATCCAAAAATGGATAGACAGCAATACATACATCAATGTGCCCCACTGAGCCCCTGTTAGGACCGTATCTCTCTCTCTCTCTCTCTCTCTCCAATGAAGTTCATGTACATGCCCCAAGTGTGCCAACGTGTCACAATATGTACGAAATCCGATTCAATCCATCCATCCATCTGAACAACACCACTACATTTATACCCTAGCCAAGAATCAGGTTGGCCCACCTGTCAACCTAATGCATGCTTAGGAATACTTGATTGAAAATTTTCCAACCCATCCACCTGTTTCCAATAGTGGGTCCCACGCGCTGATTGACCAGATTTTCTTTTGTGGAAAACATGTATGAGGCAGAACTAACTTGATGGATGGATTGGATCTCATGCCAGCACACGAGTGGTGTGTACCTGAGCTTTATTATACACACGTGTGCACTTAGCAAAGCTCTTAATGTCTTTTTATCTCAGGTCTTATTAATACATTGGAACCATGGTTTCATAAATATGATACGTACGTATATTATTTTTTTCAGGCCAGAAATTGCCGAGATTTCTATTTTTTTCAGGCCACAGGTAGTTATTTTTTTTTATAAATATAAATATTTTTATTTTTGGCTGAAAATTTTCTTAATATCCGAATAAAAAACAAAATTTGAAAATCTCCTAGAAATTTCCAGCCAGAAATTGTCTGAGATTTGCCAGTATGCTAACGCAGGTGTCGACGTCTCCAAGTTAGGTGGGGCCTGCCATGATGTATGTGTTATGTCTGCTTCGTCCATCCATTTGTATGACGCGGAAAAACCAAATATGTGTGGGGCCCACCATGATGATGTGTGTATTTATCCATGTTATCTATCCATTTTCTAAGATCACGTTAAGGTTGGGGCACCAAAATGAGACAAATCTTCTTTAGTGGACCACGCCAAATAATAAGCTTGGGTTGCATTAAATGCACATTAAATGAAAGAGTCATCTCTAATGTGGTCCAGTAGCTCCAACCTTAACATGATCTTAGAAAAGGGACAGACAAGACGGATAAATAGATACACCATGGTGGGTCCCCACATAGATCCAGTTGGACATTTAAAGGTTCGGCTAGGGGTTGTGTGCAATCCACATCCTCCATTTGTAACATCATTTTAGTAGATGATGCCAAAAATATACATATGGGTAAGATCTAAAGCTCACATGGACCACACCACAAAAAGTAGTGGAGATTGAACCCCTACCATTGGAAAGTTATGGGCCACAGAAGTTTCCAATCAAGCAAATATTTGTGTTTTCTGGTCATCCAGGTCTGTGTAAACTTATGAACAGGTTAGATAGCAAATAAGTATCATGGTGGGCCTTGAGAATGATTCAACGGTGGGAGTCATTCCCCCTGCTTTCTACAGCGTGAGCTTTGGATCTGCCTCATAAGAGAGATCTCAAAATGGATAATATACCAATCATGGAGTAGCCCACGTGACTAAGTGACGTGACGCAATCCACTTCCACTCGCACAGGTATGTGAGTGTGGTGTAGGAGAGCGGATTAGGCCTCACTGCCCTCGCCCACGGCCCCTGCCGTGGAGAGCGAATTAGCTGCGGGGTAATAGCTTAGTTGGTGTTACCCTAACCGTGTGGGGCCCACCTTGATGTATTTGTTGTATATCCACGCAGTTCATCTGTTTTCATCTATCATTTTAGGATATGATTCCAAATCTCAAGAAGATCCAATTCACAAGTAAACCACACCACTAGAAATAGTGATGAATCACTATTAAAAATATTTAATGAGCTACAAAAGATTTGGATCAATCTGATATTTGTATTTTCCCTTCATCAAGATCTTTTTGACATTATCAATGCGTTGGATGAAAAATAAACATTACTAAAACCTTACTATGGCCCTTCAGAAATTTTAATGGCGAGGCACTCAATCACCACTGTTTACTGTGTTATGGTCCACTTGAGATTTGAATATGCTTAATTTTTGAAACCCCATCCTAAAATAATACGTAGAAACAGATGGACGACATGGATATACAATACATCATCAAGGTGGCCCTCACGGTAGGGGTAACACCCACTAAGCTGTTACCCGGTGACAGCCAAGTTGCACCCTTTACCGTGGGGCCACCATGGGCCACCTTGATGTATGTATTATGTGTACATGCTATACATCCGTTTTTGCATATCATTTTATGACATTATCCTAAAAAAATGAAGTAGATCCAATTATCAGGTAGGCATACCGTAAGAAACAGTGGTGATTGACTATCCTACCATTAAAAACTTCTTAGAGCGCACCTTAATATTTTCATATTATTTATTTACCATCCAATCTGTTGATAAGGTCACATAAGCCTGGATGAAGGGGAAAGACAAATATCAGCTTGATCTAAAACTTTTGTGGCTCATTAATGGTCAATCAACATTGTTTCCTATGGTACGGTCCACCTGATAACTGGATATGTTTCATTTTTTTTTTGGATTATGTCATGAAATGATCTGGAAAAATGGATGATCGGCATGGATACATAATACGTACATCAAGGTGGGCCCATGGTAACCCTATGGTAAGGCCGCATCATGTTGGGTGAGGCCGGAGTCTCACCTAATCCGCTCTCGTAGGGTAAGTGTACTCACCCCACACGTGAATTTGCGTTGGGATGCCAACCAGCGGTACTGAACGGACTCTGCACAACTTAACTTCCTGGCTGACCACAGTCACGGCTGCCCTCATTTACAGACCTAACTCTAAAGGAGAGTTGTTACTCTGGCTGCCCAGGACATTTGAAACTCAGGCACTCATAGTATGAACACGTGGCATATATTAACTAAGTTAAACTACTAATTTATGAAACCTTCAGTTGATGACTTAAACCCAAAAATTGAACAATTCCAGCCTCTGATTTGTGGAAGCTTGTTTGTTAAAGCAAGATCTTTAGACATTTTCCATTTTTAACCGTATTTATTTATTATTATTATTTTTTAAGAAATTGGATCAGCTCTGGGTGTTACTTTCCTGGCTCATTAAAATCAGGTCTAGTCAAGTTTGAGTGGGACACACATCGCGTGAACTTTCTAAAATGGAACCTAGGTGGGCTCATCGGTATGTTTGTGAGAAATCTACCCCATTCATTTGCTTCTCCAAACTATGTTAGGGCAAAATGAGGTAGATTCAAAATTAAGTAGGCGGCATGACAAGAAATGAAATAGAGAGGAATGAACGTCCACAATTGAAACACTCATAGGGCTTAGAAGTTTTGGATTAGGGTAATATTTTTGTGTTCTCAAGTCATCCTAAGTAGAAATGACCTTGTAAATGGTATAGGATGGTATATAAATCACCTTATGAATAGTATAGATGGCATATAAACATCATGGTGGACCTAAAGAGGTTTCAACATATTCATTTCCCTACTCACTTTTTCCTATCATACCTTGAGTTTCGAATGTCTCATTTTTCGGCCCATGTCTAGAGCTGGACATTGAGCCAAGTTGAGTCGAGCTGGACCTAGCTCAGCTCAGCTCGGCTCGACCAGTAGACAATCCTGGTTCAAGCTTAGTTCGAGTCAGCCAACGAGCTGGAGTAGTATGCTCAGCTTGGTTTGATCAAGCTTTTGAGCTGAATACCTAAAATAGTTTAAAATCTAGCCCAAGGGTGACCCATCAACACCCTTTACTGCTCCTTTTATAGACAACTTTCTCTTTTATTCATTTGCTAACATTCTTTGTGTGTAGGGTCGTCAATGGGCTAGGCTTGGGTAGGTATCGGCCCTCATTTTGAATTGTTTCGGGCTGGGCCTGCTGTTGGGCCCGCTTGTGTAAAATTTTAATTTTTCAGACCCAAGCTGCTCATTGCCAGCCCTAGATGTAATTACCTTACGAGTCAAACTTGAAATGAGCTTCAAGTCGAGTTCAGCCCAGCTCGAACTCAGACGTGGTTTTTTTTGGGACCTCACCTAGCTTCCTTGACTCGGTTTGAAATCAGCAATGAGTCAAGTCGAGTCGAATTGAATCAAGTTTTCACGAGCCAAGTTGAGTCAAGTTAACCGAGTTAGCTCGGCTCATGTCCAGCTCCACCAATTTCCAAAGATGATGAGGCAAAATGGATGGACCGGTGGATTTCTCACTAACATTGTAGTGGGTTCTACCTAAGGTAATCCACGTCCGTTTGTCTGGGTCCACCAACTTTGACCCACTTAAAGTCAGACGAGGTCAACTAAGGTCTGGTTCAGATCCAGTTAGTCCTGGGACCGATGCTTTATGACCCAACCCAAACGGTACGCTTCCTGTTGGCAGCCCTACCCATGACCTAAAGGTTTCCCCGAGGAAAGTTAATACTCTGGCAGACTATGATGGTTGATACTCGGGCATTGTGAGATTGTACGTATGGCATATATTGTCGCAAGATAAACGGTATACATTGTGAAACCTAAAGTCGAGAGGTTATTTCCTCAAAAATGTATTAATCTATTTGCAACTTTGAACGTTACATGTTTGTTTGTTGAATTCAGACCGCTGATTATTGCCGCCGTCATCTAAATCATGGCCCACTACTTAGACGGTTTAATTTGTGCTACTAATATGCCATGTGTACAATTTCTTAGTGCCTGCGTATCAACCATCACACCTTACCAGTACAAAAATTACGGTCCAACTCGGTTAGTGTTGACCAGAGTCTGAGTCAACCCAATTCAACCAGAAAATCTGAACTCATCAACCTGAGCCGGGCCCATTGTCCATATTACCAAACCTGAAATTGAATTTTCGTATTTGGGTCCACTCCAAGCTGACCCGAACCATGGTCCTCAGAAAATGGGCTCATGGTTCCTTGATGTAGACCATCTATACGATGATCTCCACCATGCATGGTTAAAAGACTTACGGACCTGGATCCACTCATTCGTTACTGAACTGAGTCAGGGTTGAGTTGTTCCGAGTTGACTCGGATGAGTCGTGGTGGACTCGTCTGACTCTTAAAAGCATGCTGCCAGGGATGGTGACTCTGCATAGCATGTCCATTTTTGGTCGGGTTGAGTCTGACCGAGTTGAGTGATGCATATTCGGGTCTGGACATGACTCAACCCGAGTTAAAATGGGATCGGCCGGGTCGGGTTGGTGGGTAACTAACCCACCCAGTTAAAAAAACAATAAAGCCTTTACCAGTCAAGATTCCTCACCTTTGATTGGAGATCCTGAGCTGGTTCAGATGGCCCACTTTTACGGAAAGAGAAAAAACTTTTATACTCTGGCACTTTGATGATTGATACACATGCACCTTAAAATTCCAGACGTGGCAAATAAATAATTCAAATTACACCGTCCAAATTCTGAGTCTCAATCTAGATGGATGAAAACCAAAAACAAAAACTCTTATTGGTTATCTGGTTCGCAGATTATAGAACGTTAAATGGATGGTTTAGATGAAAAGCATCAAACTTCCCTACTTCATTAAACATGTGTATACTAATCAGAGAAATGAAATATTCAAGCAATATGATTTTGAGTTGATAATCTATCCATAGTTGGTCCTTCGATTTGGATGGCTTAATTTGAGGAAATGTATGCCACGTGTATAATTTCGGAGTGCCTGCGTATCATTCGTGACATTCTGCCAGAGTATCAATGAATACTCGTTGGCAAAATCCTCGATGCTTGTTTTTTGCGATGTATTCTTTTTTGGATTCATTGCACAGACATACAAGTCATTCTCGCATATTTTAGTTGAGAAATGATATAGTGGTTTAAGTGTAAGGAAATTTTCCCATGCTCCTCAGCAGCATTTGGACATATGTGCAATCCTCATCACCTATCTGGACCGTCCATTGGATTGATCCCAGTCTTCTTCCACTACTGTGAAAAAACCATAACCACCACCTTTCTTTTAAGAATGATCTTGTCCATTCATTTTTTCGTGGTTCTAAATGGATGATTTGGATCATCTGGTCAGATGTTTCTTTCATGACTAGTTCTGAAGATTGGGTCATGACAAATGGAAGGTCCTGATGATGTTATAGGTTGTTCACGTGTCCAAATTAGGGCTGTAGTTTGGGTTTGGGTCAATTCCAGCATGTCCTAATTGTTACCTAACAATGTTTCTATTTCCACTTATGTGTCACTTCAGTGGAACATCTGAACCATTAAAATGTGGGCCATACAATTATCTTGAGTGGATCCACCAGCTATATATTTGTTTCAACGGTGTAGCCCTCCTAATGAATGGACCATCCTGGGGTTTAGTCCCTGGAGATCTTTCTGATGTGGTCCACCTTTTGAACGGCTCGGATGTTATATATAAGTGCGATTTCTGCAGGAAATCAAAATGTTAACATGTCACTTAATATATGAACGTTCCATATTTATTACGGAAAGTCCTAAATAGTTTTTGCTAATGTGTTAGTTCACCACCATTTTAGAGCTCCTCCTCCGTACAACATGTACTCACGTGAATCCAATTCAGACTTCCCCCATTGATTGGACAATCCCAACCATCTGACACCGACCGTTGAATTTCCACGCTACATCATCAGATCATCATTAATGTTCAGCAGATGATCCATCCACAATAAGGCCCGCCATCCGGCGGTCTAGATTGACAAGATGCTGCCACGTGTACGGTGGATCTGTTCAATCTTAAATGGACGGACACGCATATTAAAACATTTCACCATCTGGTTCGTCTTGAATTTTGATTTTTTTGACATCTGTCTGTCTTAAATTCGGGAACATAATTCATATCAGCCCCGATTGTGGTACAAGAACCATCTTGAGACAACTAATCACGTACAATCAAAGTACCACAACTTGTGGTACCGCACATTCTTTCCCTCCAAAATACCACCTGTACAGAGCATCACCACCATTAAAACTATACATCTCATCATGATGATTACCTATCACAAAAAACAGACTAGTTCAGTTATCAGGTAGGACACATCATTCAAATTAATAAAAAAACCGATTGTCTTACCCAACATACAAATATGGCCCACCTAGTCATCGAATCAGTTTGATTTTCTACAATTATGGTCCTTATGGTGGGACCTACCATTATCATGGTACTGATTTCCTCTTCAATGGCATATGTTTGAGAGAGATGGTGCAGTACCACAAGCTGTGGTACAGTTGAATGTAGGTGGTATCTGCAACGCTCCGAATCTTTCCCTCCTGAGACTTCTCATTTAAATATTTATAGTACAAAACGGTGCAGGTATTTAAATATGCCCCCTTCTTTGAGAGAAAGGAGAGGCTTATGCTTCTTTGGAGAATCCATAACTGCTGGAATTGGGAAGAAGAAGGAGATGAGAATTGTCGATTTCCTCAAAGAAGGTGATGGTGATGAAATGATCAAGAAGAAGATTGGTTCGTCGTCGTCTCTACCTTCTTCGCCACGGTCGATTCTCTCTCGTTGGGTCGCTTCTCTCACCCCTCGGTGTGGGTTATCGTCGGCGGTTTCAAAAGATAAGAGAGAGGAATTGCCATGGATGGATGGCGATGGTAGTAAGGCTGTTGTGGGGTCACTTGCTAGGGTTGCGCCGGACAATGAAGGGTCGCAATTGGAGTCGGGGGTAGATGGGTGCGGGCAATTGGAGTTTGTGAAGGGAGAATGTGGAGGTTTGAAGGGGTCTAGATGTGGAAAGAATGTGGAGACTGCAGAGGGTGAATTGTCGGTGCATTTGGAAGATGGTTGCCAAAGCAAAGAATCAGTTTCGAAGGAGTCGAAAGAGAGTGGGAGTAGGCAGGCTTTGATGGGCTATACGTCAGCATGTTCGACGTCTACGCAGACTGTTGTCTCGTCAGGTAAATGTTCGATGATATGCTTGTATGTGTTTTTTTTTTTTTTTTTTTTTTTTTTCACTTGTACTGTTTTGATTCATCATCGAATCGATTTTATGCTGAAAGTGACCATTTAGGTTTGGGATGTACCCAAATTGGAAGAGGTGTATAGTTTGGCTAGAGTTAGTTTTGCCTCTTTCCCGACTTAGCATCAGAGCATGTGTTGCCCCAATGGGACCCGCATGCTTGGATGGTCCAATAATTGGAATGATCCCTGTTCTTATTCCTTCTATAAATGAGCTATCATCTAAAAATCATGCCTCAATGATGATATTGACCTTTGATTTTTTTTTTTTTTTTTTTTTTGTGGTTGAATGTGAGCCATTGGAAATTCTTTTCAGTTTTCTAAGTTCATCTACAGATAATCATAATCAGAGTAAAACGATCAGTGTAATTTTCTTATGATGGCCTGTAAGGATCAAATCCAGAACATGGATAGTTCCAGTTATCGTACCATACTACCATCTCAGCATGTGGGCCCTGGTGGGGTGACATATGCTGGGATCTCAATTCATGAAAGAGGCAAAGATTACTCTTTTGATGGAACATGTTTTCTGTCTTTTCACTTTCTGTTTAGGTTAGTGGGGAAAACATATGCTGTGTTTTGCATGATTTTGTGCTATGCATGGTTTTAAATAGCTTTTTCGGAATGTGACTTGCCTGGCAACTGAAACCAGTATGACTGCCCCTCACTCATTCCCACGTAGTGGTTTCCGGGTATTCTTGCCCAGTGAAGCATTTCTCTCTGCTGATACCGAGTCAACTTGGTTTTGGACAATATTTAAAATCATGATGTCAAATCAATTTGGGTCTACTTTCAGGTCCTACTGATTTGAGGAGAAAGGTTTCTTGATAAAGGACATCCAAACATGCCTTTAATTGGTTTGTTCATCGAGATGGTTTCTAGATATTCTTTTAATCAGTGATTACTGACACAGAAAAGTTGCTTTTGAGGAAATGTAACTCTTCTTAGATTTCTATTTTCTATCGGAAATCGATAGCTATAGATATTTTGGTTTTGTCAGGATAAGAATCTTAACTGCATTTGATAAGTATCTTGTATAGATGTTGCTTTGGTAAAGAAAATATGTCTGCAGATCATCTAATCTGAATTGTATCTTGCAGTTGTTGCTTTCTGCCTGTGACTGTGTTTGTATACTCAATTGAATTGGATTGCAATAATTCATTTCAATAAAGCAGAAATTGCCCTAGCAGGACGAGTTCCGATCTATTCATGAGGAGCTTGCTTACAAATAGCAATTCGGATTGCTTCAAGTCCATCTTGAAATGCATGGAACTACAATTATGAGTTGAATGCCATTACGGATTAAGACATCCCACATTGAATTATTTCAATTCAGTCCATCTTAGCATCCAAATGCACCCTAGGATATTATTTTGAATCCAAAGCCTTGTCTTCCATTGAATTTCTAAATCTGGGATTTTCTCTCTTCACTTATCAGCAATCCACTACCTTTCTTCTTTATTTTCTTTGGCCTCATTTGTCCAACATTCATTTGAAGATTTCTGAGATAGTGATTTGATTAGCTTGAGAACAGAAGGTACAAAACTATGCTTTTATAAATTCAAAATGAGTGTTTGTCTCCAATAAGGGCATGCTTGAATTGTTGGAACAAAAGGTAAATGAGGTAAGAAAAATGTCACATCTGAGAAAACTATAACTGAAAATGCCAAAAAATACACCAATTTTGATATTTTTTAGGAATGAAATTACCTCAAATGCTTAACCATGTTTGTCTTCTTCACAGCATAGAAACACGCCCCAAAACAAAGGAAAGTCCACCAGAGATGTTGATTCTTAATCAATGGGGAAGAGAACACTATACATACTATGGAATCTCCAGATTTTGTGGATTAGGGTTTTAAAGAGAGAAGAGATTTCTTTAGGACTAAGGCTGGAGAGGAGAGAGAAGTATCTTATGAAATCACGTCGGGTGGTCTAACACTACACCAATGTATACGCGTGCTGAAGCTTAGAGAGCAACTAGAATTATGGCTAAGTCCTAGAGGGGGGTGATTAGGACCTTTTGAAATTCTTTTTGTCTACTTAACAGTTTTATCAAATTAAACTAAGCAAGAACACTTCGACTTCCAAGCCTGAGTGGGTCCAATCACTAGACTAGCATATGATTAACCAATAAGCTACATAGTCTAAACATGCATAGATTAACATATGATTAAACTAATGAAGCACCTAATCTATGCAACTCAAGTAGACTATATGAGAGTGGATCATATAAGCTCAAGTCTACTCAAGTGAAAGTACATCATGTGTGTGTGGATGTACTTATCAAGTGCCCAATATACATTCCAATTAAGCATTCATAATTAAACAATTAAACACAATGCATAATAAGAAATGTGCTAAAATACAATCACAAACACAACGATGTATAGTAGTTCGACTTCGGGTCTACTCCACTCCCGGTTCAAGTACTCAACCCTTTGAGCACACTGGCATTCACTAAGGAGTTTAAATCTGGTTCCTCCCAACCAAGGTGTTTTAAATCGGATCCACCCAACCGGGAAGTTTACAGGTTCCTTCCAACTTACACGTTCACACCCATGTTGGTGGCTCCCCTTGGAGACTTATTTAGGCTCTACAACCAAGCCAAGGTCTTACAACCAAACCTCAATTTAGACTCTACTCATGAGTTAAGGTTCTACAACCGAACCTAGCATTCACTCTCGCTGGAGGCTCCTCATTAGAAACTCAATTCGACCCTACAACCGGGTCTAGGTTCTACAAGCGAACCTATCAAGTTTGAAGACAAACTCTACACTCAATTCCCCACAGGAAGAGAGTGGAATCGGACTCTTACAAACGACAACTTGTCGGATTGAGCTCTTTTGTTGCGTTGCTTCAGGTTGCTTGATCTCCGCTCTCCCGTGCTTCAATTAGCCACCCTTGTGCTCCCTCGATTTTTGATGCCGTTGCGTCGCCAATGCTCCAACTCCAAGATCAGCCACCTTGCATATGATGCTCCAATGGAGATGCCCAAGGTGCTAGGAGGTAAGTTTGAGATCTCTACAACTAGTGGAAGTGGGTTGCCTAGAGAGTCTCTCCTACAAAGATCTCATTCTAGAGTTTTGGATAGGAATATCACTATCAAGATCAATCCAAACTATAGAGATCAAAAGAGGGATAAGTGCATTTTCATCATGAGCTTGGGATGCTCTATTCTTATGATGAATCACAAGGAAGATGACTTGCTAGGGTTAGGAATAGAGCTCTTAATGATCTTCAACAATGGTGGCTTCTATCTCCTCAAAATTCCTCTCTTTTACCCAAAAACAAATCCCCCTCCTTTTATAGATTTTCTTCCAACTGTAAAAAAACGTGCAGATTCGCGCATCTCCGATTGATTGGAAAAAAGGTCTGATTGATCGGAGGTCACTTCTGATTGGTCGGAGACCTGTTCGATTGATCAGAAATCTGTCTAGAGAATTCTCTGGAACAAATTCCAATTGATCGGAACATGGTCTGATTGATCGGAAGCACTGTCTGATTGATCGGAAATCTGTCCAGTGAATTTTTCAAATCTTCTGGAACAAATTTCGATTGATCGGAACAACTGTCCGATTGATCGGAGTCCTATCGGGACCTTTGTCTGATTGATCGGAGTCCTATCGGGACCTTTGTCTGATTGATCGGAGAT
The DNA here is from genome assembly GCA_003013855.2 of Liriodendron chinense. Taxonomy (NCBI): domain Eukaryota; kingdom Viridiplantae; phylum Streptophyta; class Magnoliopsida; order Magnoliales; family Magnoliaceae; genus Liriodendron; species Liriodendron chinense. Next base: position 6,662,092 of record ML058387.1, on the reverse strand, counting down.
CAATCGGAAACTGCTGTTTGGGCTGAATTGTTTACAGCAGCTTCCACCTCTTTAATTAGTCTAACTTATCATATTTTTCATGGTGTTCTAAGACTAATGAAGATGACTAAGGGTATTCCTAATTGGTCCAAGTCATCTAAGAGGTTTTTGGTGTTTTGGTCCAAAGGGTTAGGATCACCAAGGCATCTCATTTACCTGTTCTTCTTCTTTGATGCTTCCGGTCCATTTGAATTTTTGGTCTTCAGCTTGCCAAGGCTCAACCGACATTACAACAAATGGACTCACGTGATTGACAAATAAGGTGCACTAGTATGCCACAAAAAAGTGCACTAACATCTTAAACCAAAGTCCTAAACCTATATTTATAAACCTGCATCATAGAGAAATCTCAATTAGAGATTAACTCCAGTATCCCTTAAGTTATGGTGGTAATAAGGTGTACTAAATTACTATGCTCCCTCTTAATAAGAAAACCTAATTTACACCCTCCAATCAGGTAGATCCATTGTGAAACTTCTGAGACTATTAATACTCCCTAAGGGAATGACATCGTACCAAATCCACAAGTGGACCGTGTCTCCCCTGCTAGCCTAGCTGGAAGACGTTTAGGCATTTCAACGGTTGGTCTCAGGTTCGAGTGCTAAGGAGACACTAACCCCACTGGAGGGTGGGTGCATCGTGTGACTAACCGTGTGGGTGTGTTGCCCAACTAATAGGGTGGGTGCATTGCATGACTAACAAAAAAAAAAAAAAATCCACAAGTGGATCGGAAACGATTCATCCCAATCTTTGATTACTTGTCCAAGAACTTTGATTTGATCACACTTAATCGAGCATGTTTAATTCCATCTGTGCACGTGCATAAATCCCAATGCTTCAATCGTGAAGCACACTTATCCACTTTTGAGATCAAACATAATCTTGGTAAACTTTATCGATCAATGCTCGTGGAAAATATTAATATAATGATATATAAATAATTTTTTCAAAAAACAGTTCTTTATAAAATCTGATCATCCACTTGATCCAACACCTTAGAAAAGTCACTTTTTTTTGGGTTATTACACACACCGCACTGTTAGTACACCCACCGCCACTGTTAGTCACACTACAATGTTAGCCACCCCCACTTGGGAGTCAATACCAAGACCTCATTGTTGAAACGAGGTTATGTTCACTCAGTTGAGCTATGGATTTTGTATCATCACCACCGTACAATCATCAATAATCTTCCTCTCACCCATCTATGTGACCCGATCTTGATTTGGCCACTTTGCCAATGTGCTTTTAACCTAATTGAATCTGGGCACATGGGTTTAGGAATGCACACAAAAGTAGAATCACCTTATTACAGCCTTGCAAACTAGCATAGAGTAATAAGGATACAAGAGTCACCTGCTTAGTAGCATACTCGCATAGCGTGTGATCTGGAATCGATCTGTTGCTAGTAGGTAATTAGTCTTGCAGTGTGTGTGGCTCAATTCACACTATGAATAATTAAGCATTCGTTGTCTATGTGTTCATCACGCAGGATTTGTCTGATAAAAACCAATGATCCATCCCCACTTCAATATATAGGCTTACATGATCTGACTGGGTATAAAGCTGAACATGCCCACCTACGTATGATCTCATCTGGATCATCTCATAAAATCAAGATGGTGGGACATCTCATATGTACATGCATCTTAATTGCATCATTCTTGTTGTGTATACCTACGCAATGGTCTACTTCATGGGAGAAGCAGACCAAGCCTTTAATCGACGAATGTTGGCTATGCCTCATCGTGATGACCAATAAGAAGATCTATGTATGTACATTATCATGAAACATGGGAGAAGCAGACCAAGCCTCAAATGTTGGCTATGCCTCATCGTGATGCCCAATATGAAGATCTATGTGCATACATTATCATGAAACGATCGCATATGTGTATATAAAGTCAAACATCGGAAAATCTCAATATAATCCAATGAATAAATATATACACATGTCGATAATAGTTTAATGGGCAACACAAAATCTAACAAAAACTATGGAAAAGGAAATCTATGGAAAAGTATCCTTAATTAACCTGTTTGTTTAGCACACATGATTTAATGGAAATGTGGAATGGTCAATGATCACAAATTTAGAGTTTTCCCTCAAAAAGGGTGGATATCTCCATTTCTTAGGTTTTAGAGAGGAAAAGGAAATGACCTTTTTCTGAGGTAATCTGAGGAAAAGGAAATCAATTGCCTCAATGCCCTTATATTTCACAAACATGGGAAACCGTCACATCTAAGGAAATTGATTTCCTTCATCAATTAATTTTTAGTTTCCACCAATTCAAAAAGCCCCTAAATCGAAATGGGAGAATACAAAACTTGCCTAAAGGTATAAGACTACCCAGAAGTAAAGAGAGTTAACAGTAGTGGGGTACATCAAGCAGTTGATAAGAAACCAGACCTTGATTCCAGCTCATCTAACGTATCTTCTATTATCCCATTGGATATTACTCCTTTTTCTTGACGTGCTTCTTTCTGTGACAATTTGTTTACTTTCATTTCTCAAACAAAACACCAATTTGATAAATTGTATTCATCACTAAGAAAATCTTTCTGTATCATGTCTGAAGCATCACCTGTTTCCATATTCATTTGGACAATAACAGATTGTTAAATGAATTCAAGTTTTTAATTCCAAGGCCCCTCCACATTTTGGAACTTGTATCATATACCGTTTGGTTAGAATAGCGCTGCACCAAAAGAAGTCCCATCAGAATTTCTCGCAACTTAGCTACGGACTTCAAACTGCAATATGCAATGTATGTGGATTTCAAGTATCTGGAATAGCTTGTGTGGGTCTTGCTACAATTGTTTTATGCATTTTATTGGCTTTTGCTGATAATTGAAATGGAAACATGACCCCAATTTTATTTACACCCTTGATTGTCGAAGTTCATTGATAGACTATGTTGTCAATGTGCTTTCTTCATCATATAATGTAAAAGAGGGCTGATCACCTACAACCAGTTGTATGGTACAGTCCTTTTCTTTTATGCTTCCAGATTTTTCTTGCCAATTTTGGCCTTGAAAATATTGCTCCAAACCAGTTGTTGCTGAATACTTCACTCATATAATTTAGACTTCAATGTCCAAATTCAATGTCTAACTTCATTGGTAGACTGGACATGCAGCCAATGTGCTTTCTTTATCTTAAAATGCAAAAGGGTTTGATCACCTAGAACTGGATGTATGCTACAATGGTCGGCTGCATATTTCAGCAACATGATTCTTTCTGGTTTTAAAGATGCTTCCATAGATATTTATATTTATTGTGTATTATTCTTTATCGTTTTTTCAGGAAGATGTATAGAGGATGCTTCTTTTAGCTTAGGTGTCGGAGCTGGCCTGGTTTTTCTTATTGCCACAAGTAGAAATGAGTTCAATAAGATGATAGAGCTGCAGACCCAAATCGAAACTCTGCTTAATGACATTAAAGATGAAATGCGAAGGAAAGACATGAATTGTAATGCTTCTGAGACAAATACTATTCTTGTGTATTCTGATCCAAATTCCCATGGAGTTGAGAGAATGCATGAGCATTTTTCCATTCAAAATCATGGATCTTCTGTCCGTTTGAGTGAGGAGGATTCAGCAGCTGAATGTGTTCGATCTCCCAAATTCAGTTCAACTACTGAGAGTGAAAAGTGTGTAGGCATGGATCAGTTGGAGGCAGAGCTTGAGGCTGAATTGGAACGTCTGCAGCTCAACTTGGATGGTGAAGATTTGTCAGGACTTGGACAGCAACAGTACATTGAGGTATGCAATTATTGATATCTAGATCTCATATTCCTTGACTTTCTTATGCCCTTTATCACATGTCCTAGCAAACCTTTTAGTTTGATGTATCTTGTTTATGGGCCATTTTGGGGTCCCAAAACACATACTGGACAGCCTGCTTGCTGCCCAAAAGGAGGAGAAGAATTATACAGTCTTCGACCCAAGGATTTGCACTGTGTACTTGAGTTTTCAGTTTGGGGTCCATGGTTCTGTATTCCGAACTATTGGTCTGGTGGGTTCCACCTTGCATGAACCATGGCCCCTTGCCCAAATCTCCTGAAGTGGAAGATTCCAGCCATCGATATTAGGCTATTTTGGTTGAATGTGGACAGTTTCTATATTTATCTTTTTGACCATCTAATTTGCATGCCATGAGTGGAAAGGTAAAGATTGTCGTATGAAGGAGGTTTTTGGAGCATGGTTCATCAACAGTGGGCCAAGAAGCAAGTGGTTTGGTTCACTAAACCATGGGTACCATGTATACAAGCTAGAAATCTGTATCCTCAGGTGAGGAACATATAATTCCTCAAGTGAGAATTGGATTATCTTCTCTTAGACTGAAGCATGTAGAACATCCTGCCATTTGCATTTTGTGAGGTGATCCAATGGCTGAGCTCCTCAAAACATGGATGGGGGGATGCAGTGTTGTTGCAGCATGATAGTTTGACAAGAGGCTAGAATCACTACCACTCATGATGGGGGAGTGGGTAAAATCTGAGCCATTGGTTGACAAGCATGCAGAATTGCCAATGACCTAGATACCCTCGTATATGTTCAATATCCATTCTACCATCCTTTTAAATCTTGTAGTCCCCGACTCTCTTATGACTAATTGCATGGGTAAAAATTGTCCATGGTTACTAGAATTATATAGTAGATATTGAAGGGAAATTCTAAAAGGCTGAAAGTAACTTTTATAACGCAAGTCAAATGTTCTTTAGCTGCTTCAAGGTAAGCCCATAGGCTCGAGAGAATCATGTCTAAAGTTAGGATTCCGTAAGGCAGAAACGACGATGACAAACATGTTAAACTAACCTCATTGTCAGTATTCGGCTTATATCTATCTTAAGATCTGTGAAGTGACGACCTTTGTTGTGTGTTTAGAAATTCAAACTATTCCCCAGGTTTTTTTTAAAGCTCAGATTGGTGATCATAGGCTCTTTTCTTCCCAGTATGGGTGGGGTGAGCCCTTCCCAAGCGCAGGTAAAGGCAGGATGAAGTCAGCCATTGAGCTTTTTCCAAGCAATTGTGAAAATTTTGTCAGGCTGATCCCAAATATCTGGGACAATGCTATGATGATGTGTTGGTCCTACATCAATGAGCCTAAGACTTTTTTTTTTCATCATCCGATCTTTTGTGCGGCAACCAACCAGACGATCGGCTCAACGGATTCTCTAGGAACACATAAGGGTCCTGAATTTCTTTACGGATGAAATTCTCTATTGCTTTTCTTTCCATATGTTATTGGATTTATTCTATACATTTTATTGACACTCACTGAATATGTTATCCTTTTCCTTAAATTTATCTATAGAGTTGGACATCGAGCTGAACCGAGTCCAACTCTGCCCAACTCGATTTGGCTCGGTTGGACGTTGATCTGGGCTCGAACTCGGCTCGGCTTGGTCTGATCAGCTCGAACTCGGTCATACTTTCGAGTCAAGCTGAGTTCCTGTCGAGCCTGCTTAATTTCCCGATCCATCCCGACACCTCTAAACGCTATTTTCTTTCCCCAAATCAAGAAATCCAAAAAAAAAAGAAAGAAAAAAGACTTGAAAAATACCTCTTTAAGTCTTTCCAAGTCGAATCGGAATCCACAAGCTCAGTTGTGTCGAATCGGATAGGGCTGTCGTGCAGGTCTGTCGGTCAGGGGGGGAGGTGGGTTGGAGGAGGAAGGGCTCGGCCGCCGGCCGGGCAGAGGTAGGTAGGGCAGAGCTGAGCTCGGGCGCTGCTGGTAGGGTAGGGTTAATAGATTAGGGTTTTTTTTGTTTTTTTTGTTTTGTATTTATATCATTCATACAAGCTGAACCGAACCGAACCGGTTCGAGTTCGGTCCAGCTCAAACTCGACTCGTTTTTTTTTCCGAACCACACCTGCCTAGCTCGACTTGGTTTGAACTTAGCAACGAGTCGAGTTGAATCGAGTATTTACGAGATGAGTTAACTAAGTTGGCTCGGCTCGTGTCCAGCTCTATTTATCTACTTCTCTAGTGAGATGTATGATCTGCATGCATGCTTCAACTTGCTAATCATTTTGTCCAACAGTAAATAAAGTTTCTGCCAAGCCCAATGGCACCTCCACATGCTGGCAGGCTTGCATTGCTGATCCATGCGTCAGTTGGGACTTGGGCCCTACTGTTCACATGACCTGGCCTGAATCATCTAGTCCATTCATCAAGTAAGCCATGCATGCATGTCGAATTTAGATCCTTGAATTTTATTTTTTAATTTTTGTGATATGCAATTGCTTTTGCATGTGAGCAGTTCACCTGATGATTTGATAGCCCATTTTTCCTTACATTTATCCACTTCCTGCAAGGTTGACTGGAATCGTCTACAACACTTGTTTTATGTAGCATTTAAAACACCCAAGCTTTATCATGCCCACCATGTTGCATGTGTAAATCTACTCCGTCCATCAGGTGTGAACCCTTATTTGAGCCATGTGTACCAAAGATCAGCCTGATGGAAAACTCTGATGGGACGCGCCAACGGGAACAATGTAAAACTGCTCCTAAAACCTCTCAGTTCACGCACTGTGGCCCGCCTGAGTTTTGGATAATTTCGATTTTTGTATCTTGAATTCATCCTGGTGAATTACACTTGATTAACGGGTTTGATGAAAGATACACACCATTGTCCCCACACACAAACCTATGGTCGGCATCCAATCCCATTGTTCCTTGTGGTGTGGCCCACTTGAGTTGTAGATCTAATTGATATTTTTCCCCATTTGGATGTAGTAGTACATGTACAGCATGGTGGGCCCTGCAGAGTCTGCATGTTTTACGTGCTGCGTAAAAGATTAGATGGCCTGCCTAATGAATGGACAAGGTCGAGGCCTCTCCTAGCCCAATCTGCAGACCGGCGGCCCAAGCCTAAGCCCTGCCACCCAGTTTTATGGAAGATACAGGCTGTTCATTATGCACCTCCCATCATGCATGAAATATTTAAATGCCCAAGCCCTGCCACCCACTTTTGTGGAAGATACAGGCTGTTAATTACACACCTCTCATCATGCATGAAATATTTAAATGTCCTTGATATACTAAACATGCTCAGTTGCCAGGCTCTCCAACATAGCCCGACCCAGCCCGATTAGTAAACGAGCTTAAATTTTTGGCCCAGGTCAGGTCCTCAGGCCTGGTATTCCAGCCCAAGGTGGGCCAGGGCTGAAAGCTTGACAGGCCAGCCTAGCCTGTTGGCAGCCCTAGATGCATTGCTCAGATGTCCTGCATGCATGACTGATTTGGCATGTGCAGTTTCATGTGGGCTCGGAAAAGCTCAAGGTAATTAGTACTCATGGAGCACAAACACATTGGGATGATGAATTATCTATTTGTTTCATGCATTAGATTTGGTTGCACTTGGAATTGCAAGTGAATCGAATCACGAACTCAGTAAGAGGAAACAGGAATCTCTTTTATGATGTTTCCTCATGTTTGCAACTGCGAGGAAGTAGCCCTTCGGTTGTAATTGCATTTCTTTCATTTCCAACTGGAAACTAACATAACTACGATTCAAATGCAAGCTCTAGTGCATGGCATGTTTGGATGCACTATTTAAATGGATTGCAACTAGTCTAACAAAGTGGAAATTACCAAGTTGTAATTTCCTTACAATCCATGTTGATAGTCTGGTCCCCGAATTGCAGTTACACTACATTCAAGTCTGTTTTGAAAGAAATGCAGCTGCAATTTGAGGGTTGGATCCCTCATTATGAATGTGGGGAAATATTCGTTCTTGTCATTCACTTCATTTTCATGTTTTGGAAATGACAGATGGTTGTCGAGAACACTGCTCCTGCCAGAAACTTCACCCATAGATTCGAAGAGGACGATGAACCTCAAGAATCTCATGGGAATAATGTATGTTATGGAGTTTCTCCGAATGAGCTTGAGAAAAAGCTGCATGAGCTTCTTGAAACAAGACAGCAAGAGCGTATCGAAGAGCTAGAATCCGCTTTGGAATGTGCCAAGCGCAAGCTTTGTGAGAAAGAGATGGAGATTCGTTGGTGGAAGGACAATGTGCACTTCCTTTTGCAAGAAAAAACAAGCAGCAGTTCGATGTCTTTCGGGTAAGAACCAAAACTGATTAACTGCTTGTATACCTGTGAAAAAAAAAAAAACACTTGGGGCATGTTTGGATTGCAAAATAAATAAATAAATAATTGCTATTTTGAATTCCTACTCATAATGGAATTTCCAAAATTTGTGAAATGGGGCTCCTTTGTGGTGTATTGGAAGCAGTTGTTTCATAAGTTTTGGTTTGGGATTGAAAGTATTCTTAGTTGTGCTTTCTCATAACAGAAGCTACATAAAAGGGGGTCGTTTGGATGCCTGTAAATGAGGCAAGTTGTAAATGATTTACTCATTTACTAGTAAATCATTTACAACTTGCATTTGGATGTCCCTTTTCCCTGTAAATCATTTACAGGTTGTAAGTAAATGATTTACAACCGCTCGCCCCTTCTCGTTTGCTAGCAAAAAGAGAGGATTTCATTTAGGACTCGTTCGGGAGCTTGTCAATGGAGGTAAATGGGAAATGGAATTAGAGGTAAATGAATTGGGCGTAAATGGTTTTTCAAATGTGTTTGGATAGGAGTAAATGAATTGCATTTGAAATAAAAAGAAAATTTTGTTTGGATGGAAGTAAATGGAAGGAATTGGAATGCATTGAAAATTTCCAACATGTTCACGGGTACATATGTGATATCCCAAATCAGCTTTAATACCGAAATTTGTGCACATATGTCATATTTAAGGGAATGATTGTAATAAGCCCATTAAAATACATACTTTATCTAAAGATGAAGGAATTTGAGCCTCAGGTGGGCCACAAACATAAGGATCGCAAAAAAGAAACTTGCCAACGTATTTTAACCATCCATTTAGATGGCCAACCTTTGGACGGTTTGGATCATTCTATTAATGTGATTTTAGTGATGCAAATAATTGAATTGTTTTGGAGTATCATTAGCATGCCACGTGTATGGTGGATATGTGCAGCATCTTCGTTTACTCATGCGACTCTTCGAGGGAGCCTAAAAAGACATTTCACCCCATTTACTTCCAAATCCTCTCTTAAAAGGAGGATTTCATTTACAAGCCCATTTACTCTTATTTCATTTCATTTCATTTACATTTATTTACTCCCATCCAAACACATCTCAAATTCCATTTACATGCATTTAATCCCAATTCCCTCCATTTACCCCCATTTACTTCCATCCAAACGGCCCCTTACTAGCAAATCATTTACAACTCCAACAACTCTTTTTTTAAGGCATTGCCATAAAGGAAAGATTCACGCCCCTCTCTTCTTTGTTTCCGAGAATTCCAATGGCTCTCTCTCTCTCTCTCTCTCTCTCTCTCTCTCACACACACACACACACACACACACACACACAACATGCATGCATGTGCGAGCGCACGCACACACACAACAGATCTTACTACCGGTTCCATTTTCGGCATGCATTTGAGTTCATGGGCCCACTTCTATAGCTTACCTAATGCTTAGTTTTCTACTGAGGATCAATCCTAAGTTTTAGTGAGATGGGCTTAACCCAATGATCCACTTGAAAATCCACTCTTATATGCCTATTTGAATGTTTTTTAATGAATTACTTCTCCTAAACTATCTCATGCTATGAGTATCCTATTACATGATATAAATCATTTACAAGCTATCCAAACACTGTAAATCATTTATAGCCCGACTTCATTTACAAGCATCCAAACGACCCCTATGTATAAATGGGAATCAAATTAAATTTGAATTCTTTTAATGAATTACTTTTCTAAACTCTCTCAGGTTTGAATATCCTATTACAGGATATAAATCATTTACAGGCTATCCAAATTCCAAACACTGTAAATCATTTACAGCCCGACTTCATTTACAGACACCCAAACGACCCCTTATATGTATAAATGGGAATCAAATTGAATTTAAGGTGGGCCTTCTTTTCATGGTCATCAGCTCTCCAAGTCGTGTACGCACTATGGTCGCTGGACCCAATTAGTCATTTAGAGCCATAAGTAATTCATGATGGGCCCACTAAAAGGAAACGTCGAATCATTGATTGGACCTAGTTTTTGTCAATTGACTGACCATTTTATAGTTCTAATGGTCAGATAGTTATAACCGTCTGATCATTTTGATTTTGCAAGGCCACTGGCGGAATGTGGGCTGAACCTAATGGACGGTCCAGATCAATTGATTGCGTTGTCTACAGCTTCTTTATCAACCACTTCTTCATTAATGGGATCTTGGATTGTGGGACTGAGTCAGCATAGCACTGCTTTGCATTTTAATCATGGAATTGTAATGTGCTGTGGCCTTTGATGAGGTAACCCAAATGAGCATGGCTCACTTGTGATCGTTGTCTGTAGGTGGGCCATATTATAAAAACTGTACGGAATGGGTCAAAATATGTTGAGACGTGTGGCAGTATGTGTGGGGCCTAACATTACATATGTCCCATCCAAACCGTCCATTAGATGTGTCCCCTGATGTTGGGCCTAGATCCAGATATTCACCTTGATCCCTAACTCAGGTGGGCCACACCAAAAGGAGCAATGGAAACATTGAAGAGGGGAACGCCCACTATAGAAAGTGGGGAATGTGGGGTCCACCATGTTGTGTACTTGTCATCCAAGTCCAACCAAATCATCAGGTGGGCCCCACAGGGTTAGTGACACAGTGGAACTGAATCCATTCCAAATTTTAGGTCGGCCACAAAAGTGGATATCTATGATTTTGGGCGTGATTGTACATTGCTCACTGAGTTTTTGATATGGATGGATGTACGGTTCCTAAGGAGGTTCGGTGGATGCACGGTTTGGATTCGAGTATTTGGTAATTTGAAGGCATGTGATCATTCAAGTCGACGGTCCAAATTCCAAAATAGCCTAAAAATTGGTGGACGAGATCACTATAATTGGTGGGCCCCACCATTTGAATATATGTGTGGCACTATGGTTTTCGGCCCCATAATGGATGGGCCATTTCTGAGAGATCTCATTGGGACAATCGTCACCTTTCATTCTGTGATGCATAAATGGACGATTAAGAGGAGAATTGTTCCACTGGTCGACATTCAATTGAAAGGAGCCCAAGATGGGGCCCACTTTCCAAACCATTGATATGGTGGGGCCAACCTTGAGTGGATCATGCACTGAGAATTTCCAGGAAAAAAAAAAAAAAAAAATCAATGGTTGAAGGGTTTTCCTATTTCCTGAGAATTTTATGGTCCTCGATCCAAGTAGAAGTGAAACTCATGGTGTGGTTATCCAGGCCGTCTATTCGGTGGGCCATGCAGTGGATGGATAATGTCCCAAACGATATTCTCAAAGGGGCTCCCGCAAACAGACAGCTGAGAAACGAAATGCAGCAGTTTCTCCATAATCGGCTACAATATTGCTAAATTAGACGGGTAGGATCTTTCAATCTGGGAGATTTTTCATCCATGTTAGAATCACGGTGGGACTCTTAGAACCAACGGTTTGGATTTTCGATGAAAACATGAAGATACACCTAAAATATACATTTGGGTTTTTCGTTCAAGTAGGCCCTTGGTTCGATGATCCAGAACATTGGTCTATCAGGGCCTCCGTGGATGGAAGTGTGCCAAAAATCTGGTAGAAAGACTAATCCTACACCCTAATCTGAACCGTTGGTATATTTCCATTTTTGATCATCTATTTGCAGGCTATAACATGAATGGTTACGATTGATATATTTCCACCTTGTTGTGTGTATTTTCCATCCAACCCGCGTATCAAGTGATCCTCACCATGGTTATGGGTTGCTCCAAAATCTACGGCTATCCAGCCTCAGGGTGGGCCACACCGTAGAAAACTATAGACATCCACCCCAAAACAATAGATGAACCCGGCTTCTTGGAATGTGAGCATGGATTCTTGCTGCCTCCCAACCAGGAGTTATTTGATGCTCTGGCATTGTAAATTTTTTTTTAGCTGAAATTACAACCGCTGACTATTTTCAATTTGGGTGTCCAATAGAAATCAGCCAACTGGATCGTACTGTGGTTCTATGCCAGAGTATCAATTTATTATAAAACAGGACAAAAACTTCGATACTCTGACAGCGTCTGATGTTCGAGCGCAGCACACGGATGGTGGTCCCCATAATAGTCTACGTGTTTTACCAACGCCGGTCCATCCATTTTGCCGGCTCATCCAAAAACTGAGACAGATCCAAATCTCAGGTGGACCACACCACACTAGTGAGTGAATGCCCACCGTTAAAAAATTCATAGGCCCACTGTAATGTTTATTTTCCATCAAACCTGTTGAGAAGGTCACACAGACCTGGAGGAAGGGAAAACACAAATATCAGCTTGATCCAAAACTTTTGTGGCCCACAAGAAACTTTTAATGGTTGGCATTCAATTACCACTGTTTCCTGTGGTGTGGTCCATATGAGATTTGGATCTTCCTCTTTTTTTTCATACCCTAAGATGAGCTGAAAAAAGTGATGAACGGTGTGGATGAATCACATGCATCATGGTGAGGCCCACTGAGGACTCTGTCCCCGTTGTTGAGGGAAGTGGATTGCGTCCGACCCCGTCCGGACAAAAATCCGTCCATATAGGGGATCCTGTGGGTCCCACCGTGATGGATCTGTTTGTCCACGCCGTCCATCCATTTTCTCAGATCATTTCTTGTGGGACAAGCTCTGTGGGGCCCACCGTGATGTATGCATTTGTCCACACCGTCCATCCGTTTTTATAACTCATTTTAGGTCATGAAGCAAAAAATGATTGAGATCCAAAGCTCATTTGGACCACACCACAGAAAACAGTGGAGATTGAACGCCCACCGTTCAAATCTTCCTAGGACCCACCGGAATGTTTTATTTTCCATCCAACCTGTTCATAAGGTGACACAGACCTGGATGAAGGGAAAACACAAATACAAGCTTGATTCAAAACCTCTGTGTCCCACAAGAAGTTTTCAGTGGTAAGCATTCTATCCCATTGTTTTATGTGGTGTGGTGTACTTGACCGTTGGATCTGCATCATTTTTAGGCATTATCCCAAAAATGATCTTTAAAAACAGATGGACGGCATGGATAAACAAATACATCACGGTGAGTCCCACAAACCATAACTCAACCAAAACGTAACCCGCTGTATTTCAGTTACATGATAAAAATCAGATTGGTTGAACGATTCTGATTGACGGATACATGTTTTTAAATTACACCATTGGATTTTTTTTTCATATCTAATCGTCCAATAAATGTCCAGGAATCTATAACTTCAATAATCAAATAAAACTGTCTTTTTCGTTCTTGATATATCTAAGTAATTTCATAATTTGGACGGTTTATTTCGATTTTTGTGTATGCCACTTAACAAATTTCTGAGTAATTTCTAATTGCCTGCGTATCATCCATCACACTCTGCCAGAGTATAAAACTTTTCCTGATACTGCACGTGTCGCTACAATAGTGGGGCCTACATTATGTGAAGGTCCAATGATTTTAACCGTCCATATTCTCTTGACTACCATATGTAAGCTATGTTACGACAATCACACCGTAATGATGATTTTCTATGTTGAATCTGGGCCATTGAAATTTCTTTTTACTGTCCATATTTCATCTACAGATAGTAATGGTAAAAATAAATATTTCAGATCAAATTTGATATATTTTCCATTAAAAATCATATTCTAAAATATGGACAGTTCTGATCATAGGGACACTCAGTACGTGGGCCCCAGTGGGCTGCGACAGAGCTGGAACCTGAGTCGCGAGTCGCGACAGAGGCCAAACGAGCTCGTGTTCTGAGCATCTCGACGCTTGTCGGATGCTGTAATTAATATGACTTAAATACCCTTTAACCCAAACTCGCCTTGAGAAGGGCGTCATAAGAAAAATAAAAGATGTCAGGGGCTGTTTGGGAATCTTTTTATACGGCCTTTCGATTCTTTCAACCAGTTCGCGGTCACCGAGAGTTATTATATATGATACTCTAGCAGTACATGACGCTTCGTACGCATGCACTCGCCAACTGTACACGTGGCTTGCACGTGACCCAATTTAACCTTTTAAACTGTGGGCCCCTCTTATTAAAACTGGGTTCAAATATTTTAACGGTTTGATTTGAGTTTATTATGTCCAACGTGTACGGTTCTAAGTGCATGCGTGTGAACTACTGTACACTGCCCGAGTATCAAAGCTTTTCTCTAGCATACAAAGCAATCGAATATTTCACGAGACTCGGATCACAAGCATACACTACTTCACATGAGTTGCAGCTTTCATGTGAACTATTTACTGCCATAGTCCTGAGGTGTGGCTATTTTTACTAAAAATTCAATTTCGCGTTTGGTCCATCTTTTTTGGCCTTTTGACGATAAATTGAAAATTTATGGTCGAAAATGCCCTTCCGACCGATTCCTCTTGGGTACTATGGATTCACCTGGGCCATGGTGGATTCCCCCGAGCACATGGTGGTCAAAGGGGCATTCTCGACGGTAAAATTTTCAATTTCTCATCAAAAGGCCAAAAACTGATAAGTCAGGACGAGAAATTGGACTCTTAGTAAATATAGCCACACTTAAGGGCTATTGAAGTAAAAATCCCTTCAAAGGAAGCAAAGCAACTACAGCCGGTTGTATACTATCTTACAATGCATCCCCCCCATTCATGGCTACGTATAAATATTATAGGGCATCTGAGCCATGTAACAAGTGAATCCCACCATCATAATCAACTTTTATAAAAAATAAATTCATCCACTCATCAGACAGGCCACGAATTTCATATCAGAGGATGACCGTTGTTCTTACATGGCTTTGATGTCCTCAAAAGCTACACATTGGTAGAAAGAGTGGTAATGCATGCTGAGTTCGCATGCAGCCAGCTGTAGTTTATCAGTTTAAGGGTATTGTGGTCATTTAGAAAAATTGCAGCGGTGAGATATTGGATGCACCGGAAGAGCGTGATGATTCCTAAAAAAATTGTACACGTGGCACACATAAAATCGATCTAAGCCGTCCACATCCCGGGACCAACTGTATATAGTTCGTTATTATAGAATCTGATTGATTGAATGATCCCCACCTCTGAGTAATGGACATTTGTTTGTTGATTGAATGATCCCCACCGTCTATTTTATGATTTTCGGTACATTAATGGTCCCCACCGTCTATTTTATGATTTTCGGTACATTAACTCCAACCTATGATCCTACCAAGATATCGATGTGATTTTAGTCTAATTGGCCCATCTAAAGTGGGCCCCACAGTTTTTACGGTCTAGTTTCAGTCGTATGTATGCAACGTATATGATATCGGGGTGCACATGTACGAAACATAACAACACTCCGCAATATCATCCAAGTTTCTCTCCAACGGTCGCAGTTTCAAATTCGGACGCACCGCAACAAGTTCCTTCTTCGGTCAGAAGCTAGGTGGGGCCCACCGTGATGGTTTTTAGAAATCTACTCCGTCCATCTGTTTTTCCAGCTCATATTAGGATTTGAGTTTAAATATTAGGTAGATGCAATACTCAAGTGGGCCACACGACAGGAAAAGGTGAGGATGGAATTGGCTACTGTTGAAACTTTTTGGGGTCCACGGTGATGTTTATATACCATCCAAACCGTTCAGAAGGTCATTTCCACTAGGATGAACTGAAAACACAAAAATATCATCGTGATCCAAAACTTCTGTGGCCCCACAAAGATTTCAACAGTAGGCGTTCTATTCTCACGGTCTCCAATCGTGTGGCCCACTTAAATCTTATATCTTCCTCATTTTTGGACCCGTATCCCATAATGATCTGGAAAAACGGATGGATGGGGTGGATTTATCACTAACATCTCAGTGGGCCCCACCTAGCTTACGGCAGGAGTTCCGGGGGTTAGGGGATCGCAGGTAATCCGGGCCCTTCAAATTCAATAACCAACTCGATATTATCGTCTCATCTCGGGTGCGGATCCGGGGTTAACTATGACCCCCATCTCATTGCAGCACACGTGGCATAACAGCTAGATCGAAGCCGCTCATCCAATGGATGCATATGGCCCACCTGTTTGTGTAGGGATGAGCGGCTCTGATGTCCCATGTTTGGAGATGTTTCAATGATCCATGCCGTTTATATGATGGGCCCCACTATGGTGTGGACAGGGAAACCCAAAATAGTCCCAAATTGTAATATTTAAACCCCTTGATCATTGAATCATTTTCATTTGAATATGGACCGGTCTGCTTAACTGGTTTTATGTGGGGCCTTTAATCGAATGGTTAGGATCTAGTAATCTCAAAGCTTTTTGAGGCAGCACCCATCAGCCATACATCTCATCAGCTCAATGGTTTGGATCACCGAACCATAGCCTCACTATAGATGGGAAATATGCCTAAATTCGGATATTTATTTGTTGTATTCAGGCCATTGACTAATTTTTACATTAACCGTCCATTTGTTGGCCAAAATAAGGACAGTTGTAATAATATTCTGATCAGTGGTCCTTCAAAGCAACGGTGGTAAACAAAAATAGTAAATGATCAACATTCAATGTGAAAGTAAAGTAAAAAAGAAAGAGGGGTGGATGGGATTGTCTACCATGTGTGATGTTTTGAAACATAGGATATGCAGTATATCTCCCATGAGTTATGGTAGGATACATACCAAGGTATTACGACTTTTGCCATTGGATCAGCATCATCTTCATTGATCCAAACCGTTCCTTACGATGGGCCTCACCAGATATGGGGGATACCAAAAAATAGAAAGAGAAACTCACAAATTGAAATATTTCAATCTCTTTAATCATCTAAAATCATATAGACCATCCATGTTCAAAGTAAAAGAGTAAAATTATAAATGGGTTAAAATATTTAAACCAAATTTCTATTTTTTGTCCATTACTTATCAAGGTGAGACCCATCATATAAATGGTTTGGATCGTTAAAATATGACCCCACAAACACAGACTAAAGTCCCAACATATCTGGTAGTGATAGCAGTACATCCAGATGCATTCTAGCAAACTTATGCATCCATGAGCGTGAGTCCATGACCATCTATGCATGCATGTAGCTTTTGCACACGTATGTATATATGAATGTTGCAACCATAAAGTTTGATAATCTCCCATTTATTTTAATGCTCCATCAAGTTCACAAGAACATACATCAAATGTTGGTGTATAAACCATCTCAACCATTCAATCAATGGGTCATTTTGACATGGCCCAAATCTAGTGATCCAAGTCATCAGCAAAGAATCAGATGCTAAGCCTACAATCCAACGGTTAAGAAACATAACCAATCCATTTTTAGGCTATTACCAACCAATTGGACGGTCCAGATCAATGCCAAAAATGCCCCAAAAGTATAGATGGGTGTGTAACTTATGGACAAGGTGATTGATAGGCTTTGTGTGAGGCCTAAGCTTACTTTAAATTATCAACCCTGTCAATGATCATTATCATCCAATATTTCTACTTTTTGGAGTGAAAAATAATAATAATAAAATAGGTGGGTTTTGAGTACTTTACACTCCACCAACTCAATGAATGCAAATCATTAAAGGGGTTCCTTCCTTTGTGGGCATAAAACTCTCTCATTAGATTCAAACACTCTTGTTGTCTGTCAATGAGGAATGGTGGCAGTCATTGATAGTCAACACTGCAAAATCATCAAATCCACTTCTCCTCAAAATGTCCATTATGCCCCTTAAGTTTCTCCCAAATGACCAAACTAACCTTTATGTTCCATGGAAACCATAACTGATGGAACCATTAGGGTTAAATGTTTCTTAATAATAGTTTTTTTTTTTTAATTTTTAATTTCAATGACTAATTATCTTTCCTTCGCTTTAGTTGAATGGACCGATTCAACTACAAATGTAATTAAACCAATAACAATATCATCCTATGATTGTGTGGCATCGAACCTATCTCACAGCCGGGGCTCATTTTCAAATTGGGACACCTCAAAAATCAGGACAATCCAACTAGTATGTGGGCCACCATGTGAGTTTGTAGGTTTTGGATAGTTGTCAATTGCTTGCTATGGTGCAACCTATTTAATGATTAGATGGGCGCTATAATCATGGTGGGACTTATTGAATGAAGGGTTGGATGGCAGGTTGATTAACTTCTTCATGTAGTTGAATAATAATCATCATCATCATCTAAACCTTAATCCAATTAGTTAAGGTCAGCTACATGGATCTTGTTCTACATGGTCACTCTAATTAAGGGCCACAACTATACTTAGATCAAAAGCCATTAAATTTTTCTAAATACTTTTGTCTGCGCTCTTTAAGACCTTTTTCTCGTCCTTTTAGAGCCTTCAACTTATAATAACTCACTCCTAATTGGTGCATATAGATGCACAATGTTTTTTTTTTTTACACAATTGAATAACATTTGTAAAATAATTATCTTACAACATCTAAAATCACAAGAAACTTTTAAGGAAAGTTTCTCTCCGCTTTTTCCTCCAAATATCCTTTTCTCACTAACTTTTATACTAATGACTAAAATTTCTAATAATAAAGTAATATAAATATAATTTATTAAAATTGATTCTTCATAACATCTTAAAAAAAAGGAAGAAAGAAAAGGTGTGTATTTTAATTCTTTTTACACATAGGTTTGCTATTTCCCACAAACCCCCTCTCCACCCGCACCTAGTTTTTTCAATGTTGGTAATGAGCGCATATATTGCATTCTTGGGATATAGAAATATATTAGGTATTGGATGGAAAATATCGCATGTATCGTGTAATATATCATTGTTTTTTAATGAATCTTAAAGAGATGTAAGAAAGAAAAAAAAAGACATTAATACACACTTAGAATTCAAAAGATCTAAAAACACAAACATACATGATGAGTTTTCTTTATATATGTCCTAAACTTGGGCTGCCTAAAGAAGTAATATAATGATATTCAAAGCCAGTTCATATCATTTAAATAATTGAAAACATGTATAAAAGACAACTAATACATGCAAAAGCCAAACCTGTCCTATAATGTATAGTGCATTTATTTAAAATATATTTTAAATAAAATAAAAGAGCAGGGCTGGTGTTAAGATCAACATATACTTACAAATACATAAATAATTTATTTATTAATATTGTAATTAAAAATATTTAAAAATTGAAATGTGATGTCAATTGCAAATCAACCTCTAAGTACTCTTATATGGTTTTTCCACACTCTTAAGTACAAGTTAAATAGGTGAAATTGAAAAAAAAAAAAAAAAGATTTTTATTTTAAAAATTTTTAAATTTAAAAATTGGAGGATCAAAATTCATTATTGGCATATAAAGCACGTAAAATCATAAATTACTAATTTCATTTTACATATTTCAAGCAAAATAACCTTGTATCTTACCTATCGAATATATTAAAGAAATTACAACGACATTTTTACAACATTACAATGCATCAATATATCATTTATACATCGCCATTAATTGAAATATCCATTGATAATGCATTAATCACTCGCACCTTTACATACCAGATGGGACATGGACATGCACATAAGGTAGACCCGTGTAAAGATGACCTTACAAATAAATTAGTTTGGTCCATTGATCATATGGGCCACATCTGCCACCTATATGTGGATCATTTGCATGTTATTTTTCTAAGCCATCCATTTGTCTTGTATAAGTGTGGCCCACCTGATGAGCAGAACAAACTGATATCTTAGTGAGTTCATCTACATGGTGGGGCTCACCTTATCAAAGGTTCAAATGTTCCGTACATGTTTTCATGTGTTTATTTGTGTATGCATGTGTGGATGTATCAGTTAATAATTCGAGAAGGGGCCGGTTCTACTACAAGCGCATGTTGGTTATGCTTAACTTACAAACGTAATTTATATGGCTCAACAGTACGTTTTTTCAACATATGAACCTGTTAATCGTGCTTATCACTGAGATACTCTTCGATCTCAAAAGCCCATTGCATTTCAATTAGTAGGTGGGCCACATCAGAGGATGAAAATTACATATTGCTTGTCCATTTTGAGAAGGGCGATTTTGTTATTTAAGAAAATATATATCAACAAAGCTACTCTCGCCTGTAACACTGTGACAGGTTTATTGAATTGCAAGTTACTATCTCTGGAACCTTTATTTATAGATTTGTCATTGCCATTTAGGTATTCACTTCAATTCTCAATTGTGGCCCACCTTTAATAACTTATATAATCGAAACCGTCCATATTTTTTATTAAGTCATGTTTAGTTATAGTTAAAAAAATTAGGATAATCCAACATGTGGTTTGGCCATACGAAGTCTCAACAATTTACATTTTGTGGACCATTAAAATAAATGAAACAATTTTCTTTGGTGGGATCCACATGAGCTTTTTATTTGTCTCATTTTTTTACTTATGTTCTCAAATTGTCTCCCCAAACGGATGAATGGTGTAAATAGAACACACACATATCGGTGGGCCCCAAGAAATTTAGTGACGTCACTTCAAGCAACTTTATGTCCGTCTTCCATCTGATTTTCATCCGTAGTAGTAACTGTACTCCGCATCTTAAATTATTATCATGCACCGTGATCATTGGTTGGGCCCACCTGAATGCTTTCTGTAAATCCACACCGTCCACCAGTTTTTGGGATACCACTAGGACAAGGGATTAAAAAATAAGCTTGATTAACGACTGAAGTGAGTCGTAAGAGAGAAAACAGTGGTGATATAAGCAACCACCATCAAAATATTATGACACATTGTTTTTATGACTTCCGAAAGACGCCTAAACACTTCAGAAGAGGCTCGATCTCCAATCGATTCCGCTCAAAATTGATGTGCACGATATGTTGTCCGCGACAGACCTCCCCATGAAATTTTGGACTCCATCGAGATCCATAAGCACAACTAGAGGTGGGCAACGATCCGGGCTAAGCCGAGTTAGCCCTAGTTTGGTTTGGTTTGTTTTTGTGCCACCTCAATTTGTGTATTGGCTTGATTTGGGTTTCGGGCCGACCCATGCGGCCTGAGTTTGGTTTGCCCCAGAAAAATCTAGTTCGAGCTGGGAACGATTTGGTCGAAAATTTCGAACCAGGCGGGGCCAAGTTCAAACAGGTGGTGAATCTTTTGTTGTTTGTTTATTTAAATAGAAAATAATTTAAAAAGTAAGAAGAAAAAAGTACAAAAGTATTTTACTATATGATGTTTAACATTCTCCAAAGGAGTGTAGCTTCAAAATATACATGTAAAAGCATTTTCTAAACAAAAGTACATGAGCATGATTTTACAAGTGCAAGGAAACAACGTGCATTCATGTATATGTATTATGTATTATCGATGTCATCATGTATATGTATTATCCACACTATCCATCTATTTTAAATATCATTTTAGGACATGATCCCAAAATGGAAGCATATCCAAAGCTCAAGTGGATCACACCATAGGAAACAGTGTGCTTACAATCTACAAGCCGGATCAAACCGAGCTGAATCAAATCGAGCTTTGAGTCGAGCTGAGCCGAGCCGGTTCTACCCTAGTTTGAACTTAGTTTGCTTTTTCAAACGGGCTTGACTCCGAGGCTTGGTTTGGTTTGAACTTCCATTCGAACCAATCCAAGCTGAACTTTTTCAAACCAATTTGAGCCGAGCTTTCGAGCTGGCTTGGTTTGTGCCCAGCTCTAAGCACAACTATTGCTCAATCAGGCAATCAGGGTCTCTCAGTAAGGAAAGTGGCTCGAGGGCCTCAGAACGTCTTTATCGGAGTCCAATCCATCTCAAAACCGACATAGATACTCTCCGGTCATGGATGTGATTCAACGATGGGATATTTGTCTAAACGATGCGATTTTTGGACAATGGCCCAATCACTATTCTAAGCACAAAATGGAAGGTTTTGATCTGAGCCGTGTGTGCCACATATTCAGAATGACGTGGAGGCAGGGAAAATGCTTTGATAGATACCATTAGGGCTCTCAATGGGTTGGATCTAGATCGGATCTTCCAGCTCCAAGTCCGTATATCGATGATGGGTTCAGATCCAACTCGGATCCAAAAGATGATATCTATATTCGATCCATTTATAAATTGTTAAATCCATTTCCGATCCAAAATCTATATAACCATTGGATTCGTGTCAGATCTAGGTCTGAATCCACCCCATTACAAATCTAAAAAAATTAGTAGAAAAATGATATAGTAAGGTGACAATGAGTTGGATCTTAATCGGATTCTGATCGAGCTTAGATATGTTCATGTGAATCCAAATCCAGTCCATTTAAGTAATCGAACCTATTTTAAGATCCAAATCGGGTCCATTTACCCAATCGGACCTATTTTAAGATTATACCGACTTGGAGTGAATCGAATCTCGGATTTGACCTGCTCCATTGAGAGCCCTAGATACCATCTTTATATAGCATTTTAAGACATTATTAACAAAATTAAGTGACAACGTGGTGTGTGGGACCTACCGTGATGTGTGCATGAAATCCAATCCGCCCATCATGTGCGTCCCTTCATGTTCTCCTTGGAACCCACAAATCAGGCCTACAACAAAGCACAGGTGGGCCACACCACAGAGAAATGTTTGGATGTGGACACCCACCATTAAAATCTTTCCAGGCCCACCGCATTTTTATATGCCATCCGATCCGTTCAAAAGATGCACTGCACCAGTATGAATGGACACCCGAGAAGTCATATGATTACAAAATTCAGGTGGGCCACACCACATGATTTTACATGGTGTGGTGCACCTGAGTTTTGGACCCACTTAATTATTAGGCAACAAGGAGAACATAATAGAGGCACATGATGGACGGATAGGATGTCATTCAAACGTCCCACGCATCTCCTTGTAGGTATGATTTAACTAATAGCTGTACTATTCTTTGTTAAACTATATATAAGCTGGCAGGAGCGGATTAGGTGAGACCCCTGACTGTGGGGCCCACTGTGATGTATGTGACTACATCCACGCCGTCCATCTGTATTGCAAGCTCATTTGAGGTAAAGATCCAAAAATTGAAATGGCTTCAGATCCCAGGTGGACCATAGTAAGGAAAGAGTGGTGATCGACCATTAAAAACTTCTTGTGAGCCACAAAAAGATTGGATCAAGATGATATTTGTGAGGGCTCTTTATCTAGGTGTTTGTTACCTTATCAACAGGTTGGATGGAAAATCAACATTCCGGTGGAATCCATGAAGTTTTTAATGGTAGCGATTCAATCATGGCTCTTACCTGTGGTGTGGTCCACCTAAGATTTGAGTCAGCTTCATTTTTGGGGTCATGTGCTAAAATGATCTTTCAAAATGGTTGGACGGTGTGGATTTAAGGCACATATATCACTGTGAGCCCCACAGTCAGGGGTCCCACCCACCTGGGTGGATCCGGGGTCTCACTTAATCCGCTCCCTAAGCTGCCATTGTTTTAAAATCAGGAGCTTGGACTCAGCTCGTTCAACCAACGAGTCGAGACTCAAAACGAGTTGACCAGGTATTTGGACGATCCGTAAATTTCGACTAAAAAAAGTGATGATTAACGGTTGAGAAAAAGAATGGGCCACTGGAACAATCGAACGGTCCTGAAATATGGGGCAATATTAGTTGTTTAAAGGGTGAACGTGTTTTTAAGGAGAAGGTGGATGTATGAAAACGGTCAATTGGTCTATATCTCTTTTGAATATCCATTATTTATTGAGTGCATATGGCACATAAACATTAGATTTGAACCATCCATCAAGTGGGCCCTACTGTGGAGTGTCCATAACTCAAAAATACTAGTTCGATGATCCTAACTATCTTATTAACAGCCTACCAATTAACACGTAAAAGGAAAAATAAAAAAAATTCACATTCAATAGGACCAAAAGTCAGGCGGATACAAGGCTCAAGTGGACCACACCACAAGAAGCAACAAGGTGATGTTTATTTTCCATTGAACCTATTCATAAAGTCACATGGACCTAAATGAAGGGAAACACAAATATCAGATCGATCCAAAACTTATGTGGTCCTCGAGAAGTTTTCAATGATAAGAGTTTAATTCCCATTATTTGGTCCACCTGGGATCTGCCTCAATTTTAAGCCTATATCTTGAAATGATAGGCCTTAATGGATGAATGATGTGGATAAAACCCATACATCATAGTGACCACACAGGGCCCCTACATGTTTCAAGTCGGAGACAGCAAGGTAATTTCTGTGTAAGCCTTCGTCAGGAGTGTACACAAATCCTTGTGTAGGACCATATTAATTAATAACGAATTTATAGAAAACAACTAGGCTAATGGTGAACCTATAGAAAATCATCAGGTTACTGGTGAGCCTATAGAAAACCTTTGTAAGTTTACATGTGGGCCTCCGGTGTGAGTGTATGTAAGTCCTTGTGTAAGACCGCAAAGGTTAGTGATGAACTTATAAAAAAAAATTGTAAATATTAATGATAAACTTATAAAAAACTATTGAGATAATAAAATTTGAAGAACTCATATTTGAGTTCGTCATTCGAGAGTGGAGTAAGGATTTTGTCAAACCTCTATATATTCTTGTGTTTGTGATTGCTTAAATGGATGCAATTATATTTATGTTTGTAAATTGCTTATTTTATATAAATGCATGAATAAATTATATGATAGGTGTTTAATTCATTACACACACTAAATATTTCAATATCACTACGTAGACTCTTTACACATGTAGTTATATCTTAATTAGTTTATGATCTAAGATCCATTTCACCTTGGGATGTAAATTGCATCAATTAATAAATAATTTAAAAATATCATATTTACCCCCTTTAAGAGTTAGTCATAATTTTAAGCTCCTGTTGGCTTCCATGTGTGAAATTTCTTCTTCTTCTTTTTTTTTCTACCCATGAACTCACACCCCACACACACTCACACCATAGTGGGGATTTCATGACAATGAGTACTCAAACCTATGACTTTGTGTTGAAACTCTCATGAGTCTACTTCCAAGAGTCATGAGTAAAGACTCACTGAGTTTTTTTTAACAACCTCAACTAGGAAATTGTATATATTTTATTCTTCTAAATGCCTTCTTCATCAGTTTAATATACTATTAATTGAAAATTAGGTAGTTTATTAAATACATATATCAATTGACATAATTAAAAATGCCTTTTTTTGTGTGTATATTGCGGTCCACCAGTTTTAGTTTATAAAAAATAATAATAAGAATAAGAAAAAGAAAAAATTAGGTGGCTACTTTTTCTTCATTTTATCATTAAAAAAAAAAAAAACTTTCCTGATTGACACATAGATCCACCCAGTATAGGTTATCCTGCTCTCTAGTCGTATTGTGAGGTCTAGACAGTCCAATCGATTGATCCAGTCCGTCCGCACAGTGAGCGGGTCAATCTCCCTCCCACTCGTTGATCAGAGCCGTTGACTTGAGCATCATCCAAATATCACACTGACCCGACGATCATGACCATCTGATCATTAGCCTTTAACATGGACGGTCAAGATTGTTTACACAAAAATAGGTCCAATCAAAATTTTGTTCCATCCGTTGGTTGGGGACCGTCATGGATTGCTTATGGCTATGAAGAGTCAGTACTTTTGCTAGCGAAACCTAACCATCCGAAGAAGGATGGCCGTAGAAAGTAAGGCCAAGTCAAGGATGGATCAGATTCTCCGATCAGTGTGATTTTTACATGGTAGGCCATCAAACATGTTCTGGATTTAATGGACAGTTCAGATCAATCAATCTATTGGAATATCCAAGTGACACGATGCAACTAAGAGCACTATTACTGCTACCATAGCACTGCAGTATTTAAAAAATAATAATAATTAAAGAAAAAAAAAATACTGCTAGAGAATGATCCATACCATCCATTAGAGCCTCAAGATGGATTGATGCCCAAAATCCTGATTCATTACATGATCTGAGTAACAATGCATCTTTTGACCGTCCAATGAGGGGCTTTTGTAGGGAAAATTTTGAAAGGTTGGGATTATGCAATAATCTAGTTTTCGAGAAGTATCCTATCCAAGAGGTGGCTGTCCTAATGGACGGTTCGGATCACCCACCTAACACATTCACAGGTGTGAACAAGGTTTAATGTTGAAAGTAGATCATTTCTTTTAACTGCATCTGCAAATAGCTTAACTTTGCAAAAGAGCTTTCTCTGGTAGAAACTGGTCTTAACCGGTTTATCAATCAATCCTCTCACTCACTCACTCACTCTCTCTCTCTCTCTCTCTCTCTCTCTCCATACATTGATAGAAATCAAAGCAACCACCTCCACCTACAGTAAAAATTATCTGAGAATCATTAAACTCCACCATCATCTCTGATAAATTCCTCTCCTGATCACCACCTCTTTCCCACCTCTCTCTCTCTCTCACTTCCTTCCCTTTTACCATTCAGTGCTTTCTCTCATTCCAACAGACAAAAGAGCTTCACTTGGGTACCAAAAGAGAAGGAAAGAAAAACCATCTTTCCAAAACCAGTTGTCCTTGAATGCTGGTTTCTAAACTTCCATGCATGGAATTTTTAGTTTTTTTGATGTAAGAATCACCTCAAAAGCTTCTTCCTTCAAAGACCCAAAACCACTTCTATAGTTTTCCTAGTCTCCCAGCACTTGAAGAAAGTTGTGCTTTTGTAAAGAAAAAGAAAAGGTCCCCCCCCCCCCCCCCCCCAAAAAAAAAAAAAAAAACCCATTCTTCTCAAGGTGATGATTTTGAATCGTGGTTTTGTTTTCTGTGATTAGTAGCCCACAACCACCAATTCTCCAAAACTCAAAACCAGCCATCAAAGAATCCTAGCTTTGAACCTTCAAGACAGCCCCAAAAATGGCATTTTTATCCTAAGAAACAGCCAAAAAACTAATTATTCTTTCTTTTTTTTAAATTATTTTTTTTATGGTTTCTAGGGAAAACCAATCTTTCTTCATTTTTCTTCCTTTTTGTTGCTAGGAAAAACCAATTTTTCTCAAGGTGGGTCGTTTGTAAAAAGTGTTTTTTTTATATATATATATATTTTTTTAAATTATGAGTGCAGTCCAGAAACCATAATTCTCAAAGATGGGTGGTTTTGAAATCTCTAGCAATTGAAGAAAATGATAGCTTTTTGAAAGAAAAGGAAGGTGGTTTGGGAGAATCTGCATTGTCTTCTTTCATTTCTCCTCTCTTTTCTTACTTCTCAGGCCTTCTTCTCAAATGGGTTTTTCTTTCTTTGCTTCCTTTCTTGTTCTTATTCTTTTCCTCAGGCTCTCAGCCTCTCAAAATCCAAACTCAGATGGGTTCTTTCTCTCAGATTTCTTTCAGAAAATGGGCTTCAATTCCACACCAATCTACAACTACTCAGAACCTGTTTGTTCATGGAAAGGCATCATCTGCAATTCCCAACATGAACATGTCATCAGTTTACAAGCCTCTGGCCTAGGCCTCTCTGGTTTCATTCCTGAAAGCACCATCTCAAAGCTCAGCAATCTCCAACATCTAGACCTCAGCAACAACAAAATCACTGGCCTTTCATCAGATTTCTGGAGCTTGGGCACCTCTCTCAACAGCCTAAACCTCTCTTTCAATCGAATCGACAGCCCCCTATCGAGCAACATCGGCAATTTCGTTCAAATCCAAACACTCGATCTCTCCCACAACGCCTTCTCCGGCGAACTTCCAGCGGCCTTCAGCTCTCTTATAAGCTTGCAGCTTCTCAATCTCAGCAACAACATGTTTGAAGGAAGCATCCCACTCGGGCTCCTCCATTGCAGTACTCTGGTTACCGCCGATCTCTCATTCAATCAGTTGAATGGGAGCATGCCAAGAGGTTTCGGGCCCGCATTGAAGAATCTGACCACTCTGAATCTTGCGTCGAATGGTATCGACGGCAGGATATCTGATCTCTTCGGATTGAATCGCATAATGTATCTGAATCTTTCAAGGAACCTGTTCTGGGGCCCAGCTATGGGCGTGTTCCGACTGCCATTGAAGGTTCTCGACCTGAGCCAGAACCGCCTCCACGGCCACATTTCAGAGGTACATATCAATACCAGCTTCAACTGGGATAATTTAGTTTATCTTGATATGTCTGAGAATCAATTCAGCGGTGAGATTTTCATCAATTTGAATCGAGCAAGGTCACTCAAGCATCTGAATCTTGCACACAACAGATTTTCTCAACAGAAATTCCCACATATGGAAAATATGCTAAGTATCGAATATCTTAACCTGTCGAGAACTGATCTAATGGGCCCAATCCCCTCTGAAATCTCGCGAATGAGAAGATTAGTGGCACTTGACCTCTCCCAGAACCATCTCGTGGGCCCTGTTCCTTATCTAGGCAGCAAGAATCTCCGAGTGCTTGATCTTTCTCAGAACAATCTCACAGGCGAAATCCCATTGCAGCTGGTGCAAAAACTATCTGAAATGGAGAAATTCAACTTCTCCTACAACAATTTGAGCCTGTGCGCCGTTAAATTCCCTCCAGAAATATTTGAAGCTCTGTTTTTTGGGTCCCAGGACGACTGCCCGATCGCTGCAAATCCAGATCTTTTTAGAAAAAGGGAGACGAAGCATAACGGATTCAAGCTTTCGCTTACCATAATGCTCTCAATCTTCTGCTTCTTCGTGGGGATGGTCTTCCTCACGCTCATGTGCAGACGGAGAACAAGATTGTGGGCCATCAAGCAACTCTCCTACAAGGATGACTCGACTACTTCAGGAGCATTTTCGACGGATTCGACGACTTGGATCATGGATGTTAAGGCTAGCAACATCAATCCCTGCGATCATATTCAACAAACCACTGCTGAATTGCACGTTCGTGGATGTTCTGTCTGCGACATCCCATTTCGATCGAGAGATGCTGTTGTCCGACAGCCAATTTGGGCCCATTTACAGAGGCTCTCTGCCAGGAGGAATCCAAGTCGCCATTAAAGTACTAGTCCATAGATCGACAGTGACTGATGAGGAAGCCGCGAGAGAGCTAGACTGTCTCGGCCGGATCAAGCATCCAAATCTCATGGCATTGATGGGATACTGCCTGGCAGGAGATCAGAGGATTGCAATCTATGAATATATGGAGAATGGGAACCTGGAGAATTTGCTCTATGATCTGCAGTTGGGAGCTCGACAGACAGAGGATTGGAGTATGGATACATGGGGAGAAGATGGAGAGGATCATGATGGTGGTCGGAGCATGGCCCGCTTCGCCTTATCAACCTGGGCATTCAGGCACAAAATTGCACTTGGCGTGGCCCGGGCATTGGCCTTTCTTCACCATGGCTGCTCCCCTCCTATCATTCATCAATGTGTCAAGGCCAGCAGCATCTATCTGGGCCCCACGTTGGAGCCTAAACTATGTGATTTCGGATTGGCGAAGATCGTCGGATATAGCTTAGACGATGACCGCTCTCTTGGATTGCCTGGTTACACTCCTCCAGAGTACTTCCAGATTGAAACACCGTCTGTGATGCTGAAATCTGATGTTTTCGGATTTGGGGTGGTTCTGTTTGAGCTGATTACAGGGAAGAAGCCATACGGCGATGATTATCCCGGCGAGGAGGATTCGAATTTGGTGACTTGGGTCAGAGGACTGGTGAGGAAGAAGGAATGCTCGATGGCAATCGATCCAAGAATTCAAGGGACGGGATCAGAGACGCAGATGGAGGAAGCGCTGCGAATTGGGTATCTTTGTACGGCCGACCTGCCTTCAAAGAGGCCGAGCATGCAGCAGATCGTCGGGCTATTGAAAGACATCGAGCCGGCTGCGGTTTAGTGAAGGGTGTTGGGATGTTCTGCTTCTGTTCTGTTATTTATGTTCTGTGCTTTTGTTTGAACTTTTCTTTCGCATTGTCATGAGATGTTGATATTGCAGAATATACACAGATGTTTGGGCCATTACCATTATCAAAATTGCATTTATAGGATCAATGTTTCCAGTGAATTTTGTATGTTGTTAGGCATTTGCTCTTATCCAAGAATTCCTTACATTAAAGGTGTTGGAGAGCCTTCAAACGTATGTGCGTGGACATGGTGCTCAGACCGGTCGGGCGGAGCTGGCCCAGATGCACAGTTGCAGGAAGCAATTTCTGCGTGGTGCCCTAGACTGGTCGGCCGACCAGTCTGAGGGGAGCTCCGACCGGTCGGTGGTGAGGCAGCGTGACGAATTTGTTTCCTTGTTGGAAACGGATCTCTTGCGCGGTTTTGCGCAAGAGGTTTCCAATTTAGGTTTTTTCCCTATTTAAGAGATGTAGTGCAGGATCAGAGTCGCCGCCATTGGGGCCGTGTTTCCTAGATAGATTCTATGAAGAAGAGAAAGAGCTTGGGGAAGCTTGGGGGTTCTCTGGGATGAAGAGAAGGATTGTTCTTATCCGTTTCATGTGAGAATAAGCTTCAGGTAGCTCGAGATTTCTCTTGTGAGCGTTTTTGTTTCTTCAATCTCTGTAATCTTCCGTTAATTCATAGTGGATCGCTTTGTGCCGTGGTTTTTTACCCGTTGAGGGGTTTTTCCACAGTAAATTCGGAGTCTCTTATGGTGAATGCTTGTGTGTGATTGATTGCATCTTGGTTACTCGTTTGATTTCGCATTGCTCCGCGCGTTTCGGCTTCGGCTTCCGCTGCTGGCTTTCCCAACAAAAGGTGGTGTTTGCATGCACAAACGATTTGAATTGTGATATATATAGGCTTTAAAAGAAAAGTCTTCTTCTTGGGTTGATGGATATAGGCATTGTTGCCTAATTCTGATGAATTACTCAATCTGCTATGAATAAGATCAATGCTTCCTAAATTGTGTTCTTTTTGGCATTTGCTCTTTATAGAATTACATTTAAGACTGCGTTTGGATCCACAATCAATTTGAATTGCGAGATACTTATGTTTTTTCATTCTCATTGGATTGATGGATATGAGCATTGTGTCAGAATTATGTAAGTTACTCAATGTGCTATGAGTAGATTGGTGTTTTGGGTGAATTGTGTTCTGTTCTTCATTTGCTCTTAATCAAGGAACTCCAATCTGTGAATTCCTTACATTTAAGGACGTGTTTGGATGCACAATTGATTCAAATTGCAAAATGTTTTTCTTTTCAAAGTCTTTCTTTCTGATTGAGCTGATGGATATGAGCATTGTTGCTGAATTTGGTGAATTACTCAAATGTGCTATGAATAATGTTTTCAGCAAACTGCGTCCTCTTCAGCACTTGCTCTTTGTAATTGCAAAGTGGGTTGTCCAAGTGGGCCCCACCCACTGGGAGATAGAGATGGGATGTGGCGGTTACAGGGTAACCGACCGCGCATTACTTTAGCCATTTCAGAACTGCACGAGCAGTTTTCTCCTAAGGTTTGATAACCGTCATGGCTGCCTTTTGTATAAAGTGGACTCATGACCAGTTGATGAGAAAAATTGATAGATTTTGAGCATCAATTCAGGTTGTAGAGGAATCAACTATGAAGGAGAAGTCGGGTTCCATTACTGCCACATGATTTATATTGCGGATCTTACACGAAGAAGAGTGTTCTTTTAGACCTTCCTATACTAGTGATAGTGGTGTGACCTTCTTCCTATGACGTGAGATACATCCAGTAAGATCCAACATCCGAGGCTCCATCTTCTGTTGTCGTTGGATTTAAAAAATCACTTCTAGGTGGAAGATTTCCTAAAACTCTTTGATGCAACAAATTCAATCCATGAATTTCTCACTTCTAAGTCTCTGTTTGGATGCTCAATCGATTTGAACTATGATATCAATTTTTTCTTCCTTGAATGAATCTTTCTTCCTCATCGGATTGATGAATTAAAGCATAGAATTCGATGAATTACTCTGCGCTACAAGTGATTGATGCATTTGGTGAACTGTGTTCTGTTTGGCATATGCTCTTTGATTGAGCAAATTGAATACCTGAATTATTTTTCTTACGCCGCATTTGGATGCACAATTGAATTGAATTACTGTGTTCTTAGTTCAATATGAAATGACCAATTTGTATTTATCTTAGTATTTGTAATGGAGAAGTCCCACTCAATTTGCCGTTACCATCAGTCCAACTTGAAATGCAACTAGATAGTGATTTGGGGCCATTTGGCTGAATAAGTCATTGTCATTTGGTCATTTCCACTTCATTAAACTGACTATTGCAATTCTATTAAGAGTGGATCCAAACGCAGCGTAGACACCGGTCCAAGCCAGCCCACAAATCATAGGCCCAGCTTGGACTGGGCCCAAGCCCATCCCAACCTAACCTTACATTAAATGGGCCCCATCATGCATGTAATATGGCCCAAAAATCAAGCCAGTCTGAATATAAAGTCGCTAGGTATTTACAAAGACTGGGATGATGAGGTTTTATAGCCCACCCTAATTAAAAGGGCTTGAATTTGAGGCCCGGGCACAGTCCATGAACCTGATACACCAGCCCAAGCTCAGACCAAAGTGGGCCATGGTCTCCCAATTCATCGATTCAGTGCAGTAAAATGAAAAGGGCGATACCACACCAAACTTTGAATCTGGTCCATCGAGCATACTGTGGATTAGAAACCATGAACAGTGGGGAACAGGCCCAAGGTCACCCTGGCTCACTGGCAAAGCACCCAAGAGGCGAAGACGGACGGTGTTGATTATGTGAAGCTGGACCAGGCCATCCTACTGGCGCATTTCATCAGGCTTAGATCTGGGTCTGGCTCGGTTAGTTATCGGGCCTGAAAACCAGGTCCCCACCTGTCCAAACATGGACAAGCCCATGCCCGGTCAGCCCGACCCATTTTCGAGGAATAAAAGACAAGCAATAGATGTTTTTGCCCTTTGTTTTCTTTCTTTTGACTCTTTTTTAGCAATAAATGAAACTGCAAACCTTTAAGGACAGTGGGCCACCTTTTGGGCCCATTGATGAAGGGTCAACATCTCTCCATTTAAGGTCCATTTTTCTTTATAGATTTGACAAAGGTGAATGTCCCCTTTTGATTTGTGCTAGTTGTGGAGGCATGATGACTGTACCTGCCCCCACGAGACGAGATCGGGCCCCATGAAATGGACGTCCACGATATCTGGACCATTCATCAGGTGGGGTCCACCATTAACATGCCATGGACCAAAAATCAAGTCAGTCTAATTAATCCTTCTTTTTTTTTTTCCTCAATGAAAACATTCACAAGTAGGCCCGGAAACAGGTAAGCCCAGATTTTGAACTGTTTGGGCCAGGCAAATCGGGTCTATTGAAATATTGGTTTTACCTGACCCAGGTCTGGCCCATTGGCTTCCCTACTTGTAGGGTTGGCTAAAGGTTCGTAAATATGGCTGTCAATGGGCTGGGCTCCGGCCTAGAAAAATCAAAATTTTGAACAGGCCCAGATCGAACGGTTTAAAATTCGGGTCCAAACCAACCCCTGAACCGGCCCGTTGATAGCCCCATCAGTGATAATGGGAGTTTTAACGGGCAGTGTTCAAGTTGGATATTGATGGACCCGTATCCAGAACCAATTAAAGGAATCGAGTCTTATCGGGTACTTTGGGTATCCATGGAGTCAGTACCATTGCCAGCCCTAAATTATTCAACAGGGCGATGTTAACAACCATTTTTTTTTCTTTTTTTCTTTTTAATTCTAAATGAAAAATATGTTACAAAAAACTACCTAATTATTTTAGAATTTACATTTCAGTACCTTTTTCAAAAAGGTTCTCCGAACACTACAATGTTAATATTAAATCCACCCCAACTACCAGGTGCATCACCTCATGTTATGCCAAGGGCCATTAAATCACCTCCATTCGGGATTCAGGTAAACCACCTGATTGAAAATAGTATATAAGGTGATGATAGCCCTCCAAACAGTTTCCCTTGGTCTGACCCACCTGAATCATGAATGGGCCTTGCTTTAGGCCCTAAGCCTAAAATTTGGTGTCATCTAATGGTCAGAGTGGATTTCTTATAATCATCACAGTGGGGCCCTGTAAAAATTAAGGGTTACATCTCTCCCGCACCTATTTTCTTTGGTGTTGCCCACCTAATCAGAAGTTAGCCTGAAATTTTGGCTGTCGCCTAAACTAGGATTACACATCTAATGGTCGGAGTGGATTTTGCATGCACATGATGATAGACTCACTAAAAAATCAAATCTTGGTCCTCTCCAATGGAAAGAAATTGTATGGGAAGCTCCTCTTGATTTTACGGGCCCACCGTGATGTTTATATAATATCTACTCCGACCATTAGATATTCATTTCCATATTAGACCCATAAACAAATTAGGTTAACATGTGATTTCGATGGGCCACGCTTAGAGGAAGCAGCTGAGAAAGAGACATCTAGTATTTTAAAGGCCCGCCATGATAATTATATGCAATCCACTCCAATCATTGGATTCCACACAAAAAATTAGGGCCATGGCCAAGAATCAGACCCATCCGTGATTCACTGGTTTCCAATCATGTGGTCACTGGCTTTTGGACCCTTAGCCTAACATGAAGTAACGCGCGTAGGTAGTCTAATGAATTTTATATAAACATCACCATGAGACCCTCAAAATCACCAACCCATTTGCTTCCTGGAAAAGGCAGTGGAATGTAAATTCTAAATTAATTAGGTAGTTTTTACTAAATTTTCCTTAAAAATAATTTAATATCAATGGTAAAGTTTCTTTAAAAAAAATGTATTAATATGGAGATACTTTAAAAGTGAAACCCCCCACATCCAACGGCAAGTGGGCCCAACCTATTTGTTATTTATCAATGGCTATTAGCTATACATTATTGAAAGGTAATCCTCATGGTGGGCCCAACCTATTGGATGTGTTGAATGTTTCACCCCGATGATATGTTAAAAGTAATCCATTAGGTGGACGTTAATTTCTCGTCCATTTGATTAGTTGTGAGCATTTTTCATTTTAAAATTGTTAGTAAGAAAGAATAATTTTAATGAAATTTAGGGCCTATGTTGTTACTGGTGTAAATATCAATAAATTAGTGGTAAAAGCATAATAATTATTTATACCATGTGTTTGAAAATGGTAGGAATTGCACGTAGACATTCAAGCAAAACTCGCGTGCTAGCACAGCTGAAAGACCCCTAGGGGTTTCAGCAGCAGGTCTTAGGTTCGAAATGTTAAGGAGACACACTAACCCCTACTCTGGGTGGGTGCATCATGTGACTAACCAGTGTGGGTGCATTGTGTATCACTTTAATTTTTCATATAATTTTTGGGTATGTGCCAAAAAATTGTGGGATCTACAGCTTAAGTGGACCACAGCATAGCTGTAGTGTCATTATTCCCACTGCTTTTTTTGGTGTGGTCTACTTGACTTTTGAATTTGTTCATTTTGAGTTCGTGCCTAAATGATATGAAAAAATAAATAGACAATATAGATAAAACAAATACATCATTATGGGGCTCACCGCAGCATGAAATCGGAAATGATACAATGCATCATGCTTTATTGTAATAGAGTAGGTCACTAACTACGGCATGCAATGTGATATCTTAAAATTCAAGAAAGAGGGAAAGAATCTGGAAAGGCTTGCGCATGGCTTACCCTATTACAATATAGATGTATTGTATCATTTCTTGCACGGGACTCTCTGCTTGGAGCTTGAGAGTAACAGACTTTTCATGCTTAGTACCGTCCTAAAGCATGGGAGCCGTACTCTTCTGGAAGAAACTTGCATGAAAAAAGGCCCTGGTTTTGAGTTTTTATGCTTTGAACACATGGTCCTCTTAATGAGTGGAGTAGCTTTTTTCTTTTCTTTTCGTTTTTGGTCGGGCATTGCGTGCTCGTACAATGGTGTATGCTCTATGTTTGCACTCTTCTCCTTCTTGTTGCTTTTTTTTTTAACACATGCCCACATTACATGGGCACTTGATCTGTGACCTCAGTGTTGAAACAGAGACAGTCTACCACTTATGTTTGTGTTGTAGTTCAATTAGACACGAGATAAAATGTGTTAACGAACCGCTCGTGTTCGATCAAACATATGTAATTAGGATAGTACTGTCGGGTGTGCCTATTCGACTCGCGTTTCATTGAACTCTTGCGACCCCAAGCGCCAAATCAGTCGTAGGATCAAACTTATAAAAGCTGACTTCATCGTCCAACTACTAATGTACAACAATCAGGTGATTTAAAAAGAAATTGTTAGTCTTTATAAATGATATCTTTTTACCTTGAGCTAAGAACTTATCTTTTAATGGTGATTGTGATTCTTAGGTTTCTCAGTAATACAATGATAATCGATTAAGATCAAAAATAAAGATTGCAATTGATTTTATTAATTAGGAATGAAGATTAGTATAATTAGCGAGAACATAAAATTTAGAAAATAAAATAAAATAAAAGATAAATACATGCGATTATTTGTGCAAACAAACAATCGAGGCGAATGGCCAACAAAATGTAATTGGTGTAGTCTCCTAAATATAGATTTGGTCGATTGGGGATCTAATGACAAAGGTCATGGATATTTACATTATTCCTAGGCATATTGTACGTATGACACTAGATAGTAGGAGATCTAAGCTGATCTAAGTTACGTTAAGTTTCTAATTCTTTGCAATAGGGTTGAATAGAAGTGGAGGAACTAAAACTAAAATTAAGATAAGACAATGTTGCGTTCAGAGGGATTGTGTGATAGCTCGGTTAATCCATTGAGCTCTCCATCAAGTGCTCCTTATATAAACTGAGAAGTGCGGCGACTATGTTGGGTTTCCTTGCGATTCATTTGTTATCCTCGAAGGTTATGGGGTCGTATATCAATCAGACTCGAATTCCTTTTCACATTCCTTGATTTCCTTCTAATGTAAGAAGTATTTGCTTCTCAAACCTTCATCGTCGCCGTAAAAAAACACTGAATGTCTTTGGGAAGTTTTCAGTTTAGACATGATTGTGTGAGACGGTCTTGCTTGGCGTATTTAAATTGCAAAAGATTTCCTATCTTAGTGAGGCTTTATACAGCTTATTGAGCATGATGCTTGATCACACGTGCCACTCATGTATTGACCACATGTCTTTCTCACAATATCTCGCTTTTCTTGATCGTAGACGTATATACGACTTTGAATCGCTCTACTTTTGACAAGTGACATGTCAGCAGAAGAAGTAGGATTGGAAGATATCCAAGGCATGAGTAAGATTCTGCCCGTCATTGTGTGTAGTGTCATCATTGCTTGTAGTGCCGACACGCGGTGGCACTTATTGGTCCGCTTGGACATGCCAGGGCATGTGTAAATAGTTTACATATGAGTGGCCGCCATTCACTCCTTCAACGCCTCTTCCCACCGCTCTTGCTTTAAAAAGAATTTTGAAAATTTTGTTATCCAAACACAAAAACTTCTTATCATGAAACTCAATACTTGTCATCTAAATGCCAGAGTTGAATTTTATAATGCAGGGCCGAGGCACTTCAATTTTAAATGGGCCACCATATGGAGTATGATGTTCATAAGCTAGGTGAGGCCCATCGTGATGTTTATGATAAATCCACTCTGTCCATTTATTTTTTTCAGATCATGTTGGGACATGAACCCAAAAATGAGGTAGATCCAAAACTCAAGTGGTCCAGATGACAGGAGACAATGAAGATAGAACATCCGCCATTGAAACATTAGTAGGGCGAGAGAAGTTTTCGATCAGGCTAATATTTTCATGTTTTCAGTTCATCCCAATACAAATTAACCTATGAACGGTTTGGATGTCATATAAACATCATGCTGGACCGAGGAGATTTCAAACCCACTTTTTCCTGTCATGGGGCCCACTTGAGTTGTAGATATGTCTTTATTTTTTTTTTTTGCCCATGTCCTAAATGAGCTAGCAAAACTAGAGCTGTACACGAGCCCAATCGAGTCAAGCTTGACAGCTCGACTTGGTTTGGCCAGCAACCTACCTCAGCTCAAGTTTGGCTTGGCTCAGTCCTCGAGCTTGACTAGCCAACTCGGCTATGTTTGGTGAGCCGCTCGAGCCGAATTCGAGCTCAAGCTTTCGAGCCGAGTTCGAGTTCGAACTTTCAAGTTCAGTTGAGCTCAGAAATTTTCCTTTTAGTTTTTATAGCAAGTGGGCCCTTTTTTCATATTATATATAAAATATTAATCAAGTTATAACTTGAGCTGAGTCGAGCCAAGCCGAACTGAGTCGAGTTCAGACCAAGCTTTGAGCCGAGTCGAGTCAAGCCCAGGTCAGCTCAAGCTTGGCTCAAAATTTTTCCCAACTCAAATAATCAGCTCGGCTCAGCCTGAACCAGCTTTCAAGTCAAGCCAAGTTGGGCTTATCCGAGCTTAGCTGAGCGAGTTAACCGATTCATCTTGGTTCATGTCCAGCTTAGGCAAAACGGATGGACCAGGCAGATTTATCACAAACATCACAATGAACCCTACCAAGCTTCCTGGCACAGGAACTTCCTGCACAGGGTGTGGCAAGCAATCCGTTGTCAGACTCGAGACATTTTAGATTAGATGATCCTATCCATCCAACTATTGTTGTTTCATCGATCCAAGCATTAAAAATATGCCACGCTCAGCCTAACTCAGGTGAGTCACCCCATGATTGGACCCAAGACTAGGCTATTCGGTCTGCATGGTCCATTAGGTGTCAAGGTCCGGCGTGTTTCAAGGACATTTTTGTAATATATCACATACAATATTATATACATCAAATATTTTATTCCACAGTCCATTTGGGGTCCACCTAATGAACGGATTATGCACATAAGTTGTTGAATGGGATGAGATTGGACTAGACTCATCTTAGGACAAGCACAATCTTCGCAGGCCGAACTTATCTATTGTGGCCCGTCACAAGCACCGGACCAGGCCTAGGTTTTACTTTGCAGGCTGGTCTTGGGTAGAACTAAGCCCAGCCTCGTGACCGACCGACACAATTTTGGCTTACATTGGAAGACTTGGGGTTTGTGCTTTAGACCCGACGACTATGAGGGTTGGATTTCGGCCTTGCATCTGCATACAGGCCTATAATACAAGTCCATGTGGATGATTGGGTCGTTTGGATAGTAGTAAATAGGGTAAGAGGTGCATCTGGATGAAAGTAAATTAAAGTAAATGAGTTCTCACTCATGCTTCGGTGGTAGACTTACAGGAGTTTCAACATGAAGTCATGGGTTCAATACCCATTGTGGTATGAGTGTGTGGGTGTGTGTGTGTGGAGGTGTGAGTGTAGAGTTGTACACGAGCCGAACTGAGCCGAGCTTGGTATAGATCGGCTCAGTTCGGTCAGTAGCTTAACCCGGCTTGAGTTTAGCACGACTCGGCTCGGTCCTTGAGCGAGACTTGTGAGCTCAGCTTGGTTTGGTCAGTAGCTCAAGTTGAGTTTGAGCCAAGTTTGAGTTTGAGCTTTTGAGCCGAGTTCGGGTTGACTCGGATGAGAAGACAAAAAAAGATGGCTCAAGCAAACTTTTTTAAAAGGGTAGGGATTAGGGCGCTCAAATTTGATCGATATTATCTGTATATTATATATATTTAAGGTATTTAAAATTGGGTCGAGTTGATCTGAGTTGAACCGAGTCAAGTTCGAGTCGAGCTCAGGTTAACTTGAACTTGGCTCGAAACTATTTCGAGCTTAAAAAAATAACTTGGCTCGGCTCAAACCTAGATTTCGATCCTTCAAGCCAAGTCGAGCTTATTTGAGCCAAGTCAACAAGTTAACCGAGCTAGCTTGGCACGTGTTCAACTCTATGTGAGTGCGGTTGTTAAAAAAAGAAAAAAAAAAGGGTAAATAAACTTGGGAGTAAATGGGGCTGATTTAAAATCCTAAGAAGATGAGACATTAGGGAGTAAATAGAATGAAATGCCTTTTCCAACGTCCTTAGAGATTTACACGTGTAAACAAAGGTGTCTCTACCCACATGTTGGTCATATGCGTGGCACATTGGTGATACTCCAAAACAATCATTGACTACATCACTAAAATCAAACCAATATATGGATCTAGACCGTCCAAACATTGGTCATCTAAATGGATAGTTTAAAAAAGTTGACAGGTTGCTTGTTTGCTATCCTTATGTCTATGGCTCATTTAATGTTCGAAATTTTCTCATTTTTTCACTGAAGTATATATTTCAATGGGCTTATTACAATCAGTCTGTCAAATTTCACATCTGTGCATTGATATAAGACATTAAAGTTGATTTAATATTTAATTCCCTCTAAACAAAATTTTTGAATTTTGATGCATTTCATTTATTCCCGTTCAAACATGATTAAGTTATTCACACTTGAAATGAGTATAAATATGGAATGGATTCTATTTACCTCCAATTATAAGCTCTCAAATGACCTATGAGTCACCCCTGAGTAACCATGACTCAGGTGAGCCCTGACTCAACTCATGGCTAAACGAGTCGATCTGGGTCACCCATTCTCTTGACCATACTGCCCAAGCATGATTCGCACCCAACGGTTGGATATTCTTCATCTGGGCCCGGCCCAATCATCTAAGAGATGACACGTGTAAAGTTATCATTGGAAGTTTTTAATTATCTTTGGTCAATGATGATGTTGAAATTTCAAAGAATCAATGTATTGCACGCATCATTTTTGTGCATGTTTTTAATGACATGTTACATCAAATGGCCCATTTTTAATGGTTGTTAGTCAATGAACCCTTCTTTTGAAGATTGGTCCGAATATGTTGGCGTTAAAAGAAAAGTGAAGTGTGGAATATTTTATTCTAATACAAAGCACTGGTTTTAGTCTTTTAGATTCTCAGGCAATATGATATGGCAGTATGTAGGGAGTGTTTATGAACTGGCAGCCGTAGTTTTGTATGGGCAAGGCTATATTTCGGTGATCTAGGCCGTTGATTTTATTGGGGTCAGGGTTGATAGACCATGCCTGAAAAACTTTCTAGATGGAGGAATCCTGGCCTTTGATTAGTGGTCTGCAAATGGATGGTTAAAAAGAAGTACAGGCGTTGGAAGTTAGAATTCTTTGATTCAGGAGAGTTTAGATGCGTGGTCCATCATGGTGAGGCCATCAGATCAATGGATTAGATCGCTTAAACAAAGTTCCACTTTTACAAACTCAAATGTGGGTCTCACGTTAGAGCAATGGTGTGGCCTGGCCTTTGTAGCTCGGAACAAATGAGCTGTGCTAGGTAGGACCCATTTGACATCTAGGTCATGGGCTATGGCCCATCTTAAGTCCCACTTGGCTCCTCCAGGCCTGATCTCAGCCTCCCAAAATAGAAAAGCTGTTATTAGGCTAACCTAACCCAGCCTGCTAATTTGTATTTCAGAATATTGATGGCTCAGACGAGTTTACTTAGACTCAGTTGGACCGGATCCAGTTCTATATAAAGGGAGGGCCATAGTTAGAAAGGGGTATTCCATGGTTTTTATCTTTTTTCATATTTTTTGTATGGGTGAGAGGGGTAAGGTATTATATTTTTGTTTCTCTTATTTTCTAGTGAAGAAAAAAGCTTTGTGTTGTTGCCATATGAAATAGAAATACTGTCAAACTACGTAAATCATTGTACTTCTTGTCTCTTGTTTTAGTTTGACCTTTTTTTTTAGTTTTGTTTGGCCTTTTTTATGTTTTGGCTTCGCCTACATTGATTACGTGCAGGTGTTTTTCTACAACACATGCCACCAAATCTCCTGGCATCTCAAAATCCTATTTGGTAAATTCGTTGCTGATGTATTTTCTTTGGTTGTCGTTTCTTTATCAGTCGTCTATCAAAAGCTTCATGATTTTCCCATCTAAATGTGGCCCATAATATCAACGGTTTGGATGCTAAGCAAGGGGCCACCTTTAGACAATCCTAACAGTTGTTCCTTTAGGATGATCTATTAGGCTTGGCCATGGGTCAGCCCCAGCCTAGATATTGAATTGGTCAACCAGGCCTTTTGGTCGGGGCTATTCATAATTTTGATTTTGCCGAGCCTGTTGGAATCGGCGCCTCAAATCTTTAAGCAACAGGAGCAACCGACCGATCGGTCATAGCGGATTTCAGGATAGAGCTCTCTAGACGTTGTTTGACCAGTCGGCAGTTTCCTATTTTGAGTCGATTTCTTGTGCGGTTTTATGCATGGTGTTTCCAATTTCGATTTTTTTTTCCTATTTAAGGAGTGTAATGCAGGATTAGGAGTTTAGGGTCAGAGGAGTCGAGTTTCCTAAAGAGAGTGATAGAGTTTTAGGGCGAGAGAAAAATCTAAAGGAAAGCTTGGAGTCTCTAGAATGAGGGAAGTGGTTGTGCTTGTCCTTCTCATGTGAGAAAAGTTTTGGGTTAGCTTTGAGATTTTTCTCAGTGGGCTGAGATCCGGGTTTTGTTTCTTCATTTTCTTGTAACTTCTGAAATCATAGTGGAATTCGCTTTGTGCAATATTTTTTTACCTGTGAGGGTTTTTCTATGTAAAAATCGGATTACCTTCTTGTGCATGTTGATTGTTGTTT
This sequence comes from Liriodendron chinense, assembly GCA_003013855.2. Lineage (NCBI taxonomy): Eukaryota > Viridiplantae > Streptophyta > Magnoliopsida > Magnoliales > Magnoliaceae > Liriodendron > Liriodendron chinense. Next base: position 6,619,690 of record ML058387.1, on the reverse strand, counting down.
TGTGATTGCTATTTTGGTTTACCTCGTTTGATTCGCTTCCGCTGTCGAGATTCCCAACAAGTGGTATTAGAGATGAAGGATGGATGATCGAGTATGACAAGAAGCAACATGAAGATTTTCATCACGATGGAGATCGTTGGAATCGGATGACTCTAATCTATGTTGGACAAGGCCTTCGGGCGACCAATCGGGGTGTTTGGGTGATCGACCACTCTGGATTTTGCATAGAGAACTCTTTGGACGTTTTTGGTCGATTTCGAGTGATCGAACCAATGGCATCAGGAGACTGACCGTATGTCAATTGTGTGATATAGTTTACGCGATCTTGCGTAGTTTTATATAAGATATTTCTAATTTCAGTTCGTTGCCTATTTAAGGAGTGTAATGCAGGATTAGGGAAATTACCAAAGGGGCTGAGTATCCTAGATGCCCAAGGGTTGAGAGAGAGAGAGAGAGAGAGAGAGAGAGAGAGAGAGAGTTTTAAGCTCAAAGAAAGAGCTTTAAGGGCTTGAGATTTCTATCGGGGGCTTACATCCGAGTTTTGTTTCTTTATTCTCTTATAACTTCTGATATCATAGTAGATTCATTTTGTGCTGTGGTTTTTTACCCTTGAGAGGATTTTCTACACTAAAATTGAATTGTCTTCTCTTGAATGTTGATTTGTTTGATCATTGTGTTTATCTCATTTGACCACCGCTTCTTCTGCGGCAAGCTGATTGCATCTTTTTTCCCAATAGGGCTCAGGTCTAGCACTTTGCCTGCCTTACTAGCAATCAATGCCCAAGAAATCTGAGATTGAAAGATCCTAGCCACTGGTTTTTGAACATTTTATTCTCCAGTTAGACATAAACCTTAACATTGGAAATCCTTCACTAATGAGGGCTCCACATGCATTGAAGCGGCTATCTTGTGGTGGCCAAGCACACGGCATGCAGGACTATCAAGGGGGGTTAGGTGCCCCCCCCCCCCCCCCCCCCCCCCCCCCCAAGGTGGTCCTAGCGTGGGCCCACCTTAATGTATATATTCTATATCCACGCCGTCCATCCATTTTTTCATACCATTTTAGGGCATGAACCCAAAGCCGAAGAAGATCCAAATCTAAAGTGGACCACACTATACGAAACAGTGGTGATTGAATTCTCTGCCATAAAAATTTTCCTAGGGCCCGCCTTAATGTTTACGTCATGTTTATTTGCCATCCAACCTGTTGATAAGGTCACAAAAACCTGGATTAAGGTGGAAAAAAATATCATCTTGATCCAAAACTTTTGTGGCCCATCAACGGTCAATCACCACTGTTTACTATGGTATGGTCCACCTGAGAATTGTATCTTCTTCATTTTTTTGTTCATGGCCTAAAATGTTCTGGAAAATAGATAGACGGCATGGATATAGAATACATACATCAAGGTGGGCCCCACGGTAAGGACCGCACCTTCTTGGGTGAGGCTGGGCCGCACCTAATCCGCTCCCATCAATGGGGCGGATTTCAATCGGGTCCTACAGCACCCTTCCCGGACTGATCAGATTAGGGTCTTGCCCGGTCCAGGACTTGTTCTTACGAACTGGACCAGATCCGATCAAGTTCAAGTACCCACGGTGTCCTCAGACCTCGGTTTCAAGTTGGATACCTGGGGAAACTGAGTCGGGTCCGGGTCATTTGATGGGTGGATTAAAGTGGGTCCATGATGGTGGACCTGGCCCGATCTTGGCTCGACCCATTTTTAAATAAGCCTTAAATGGTGGACTCAAACTCTTGGGTCAATTGTCCAACTGTTCCAAAAAATTGGACCTAGACCCACAAAAATAGATAAAATCCAGGTCATATCCATCGGACACCCATGGGTCGGCATGCCTGTTGATTGCCTAGTCCGGCCCAATCAACTTTATTACTAATATTATATATTAAATCTATATTAATTAATCAAGCAATGCAACAAGGTTTGGTCACTCATGCATCAAAGAGGCACACGTTTGTACAATCCAATCCACTCATCAGGGTGGTCCTTTCCCTTTAAATACTCTCAACTTGAAACCAAGGTCCAAAGACCCGGTACCCGAACCCGATTGGATCCTGGACCAGGCTCTAAAGAACATGACCATAACCCATTAAGCCAGTCTAGGACCCGACACCTTGATACCTGGCCTGTTTGGTTGCATAATCTAAATTCTAGAGAAAATCTAGATTCCACTGTTGGAATCCAAAATTGCAGCAATTAGACTGAAACCAAGTTCCATATGAAATTTACTGTTCGGTTGAAAATTTTGTAATTCAGATTTTGTTCCAACTGTTGCTTGTGGCATGGCCCACCTGGGCTTTGGATCTACTTGAGAACCTGACCCCTGGCCTATAATAGTTCCGCAGGACAGATGGCCGGGTTAGATGGCAAATAAACATTATACTAGGCCCTGGTAAGTTTTTTATGGTGGACGTTAAATCAACATTGTTTTCCTATGGTGAGGTCCACTTGAGTTTATATCTTCCTCATTTTTTGTCTAATGCCTTTAATTGAGCTTTTAAAATGAATAGACTGTCTGGATATAAAATACATACATCATAGATGCACAACACATACATGGAGGTGGGTGAGGCTCACTTGCACCTCTTTTCTCTTCATAGAAACGGCTCCTTATACCGTTTCCACTAATTTCGACAGTCAAATTAGGTTTCTGTGTGGAATTCTGTTTGAGTGGAACTTGCTAGCTGCCACCAAACACACTAGTTAAATTCGGACTTTGCTGGAATCTAGATTTTAAGTTGGAAATGAGTTTTCAGATGCCAATCAAACAGGCCCTAAACTCGACGGGGCCTAATCTGATAGATTCCAACTGGTTACAAGACAGTGGGCCCGAACTGAACCGGCACCCGATTTTGAACTGGCTTCAAAATGGTAGACCCAAACCTGACTCAATTTCTAAACGGTTTTGGAGAATTGGAATTGGACAAATCCGGTCGGGTCCATCGGGTACGAACTATCAATGGGCCGGGCCTGGGGTTGGTCTCAGCCCGAATTTTGAACTGTTTCAACCCAGGTCGTTGGGCCGGGTCTATACAAAATTCAGATTTTGGCAGGCCCGAACCCGGCCCATTGATAACCCTCAATTTACGTGTAAGATGTCCAATATAGTAGTCAAGTGAACATTGATACTCTGCCAAACTACTCAGACAAGTCTAACTTTTAGGCTCCGAGTCTAAATGTTGGTGTGACATCTAGTGGTTGGAGTGGATTCTATATAATCATCATAGCAGGCGCCCTAAAAATCAAATGTGGACATCTCTCTCAACTATTTAATTTAGTGTGACCGACTTGAATCGCAGGTCAATATAATGTTTCGATTCTAGGTCTAACATGAGATTTAATATGTAATGGTCGGAGCATATCTTACATGCACATCACAATGGGCCCAACATGAGATTACATATCTAATGGTTGGAGTGAGTCTCACATACGCCTCAATGGTGGGCCTGTCAAAATCAAGGTGGCGTCTTATAAAATTTCATTTTTAAGGGGGTTTCACAAAATAAAAACTAGCTAATTAATATATAATTTGCATTTTGGCACCTTTTTCCAATAAGTTACCTCATTAATCTAATAAATTATCAATCCCCTGCCTTTCATTAAATTTTTTAACATGCAGGCAAATAGGTCAACAGCTTGGGTGGGCCCCACCATAATATTTATGTGAAATCTACTCCAACAACAAGGTGAATCACCCCATGCAGGTCTAGGGCCTGAAAATCAGCCTCATCCGTGATTCAAATGGACCAAACAACATAGGGCAATGCTCACCCTTTAAATTATCGTCTCTTGTGTGGCTCAATTGAATCACATATGGTCCTAATTTTTGAGCCATAGGCTTAAATTTTTGTATGACATTTAATGGTTGGAGTCCTCTCAGTATAGGAGAGTGTTCATCCTTCAAATTGTTTCCCTTTGTCTTGCTCACTTAAATTCTGGATGAGCCTAAATTTTGGTATAGCATCTAATGGTTGGAGTAGTTTGATATAATCATCACGGTGGGCCCTATAAAAACTAAGGTGGACATCTCAATCCAATTGTTTTATTTGACATGGCTTACTGGGATCACAAGTCAGTCTCAGCCAAACATGGGATTACATTAGATCGGAGCAGATCTCACATACACATCACAATGGACCCTTAAAAAATCAAGGGTGCCATCTTATAAAATTATGTTTTTTTTAGTCTCTTGATTTTTTTAACAGTATGGAGAGAGACGAGCCGGTAATTTTTTAATGGGATTATGCATATGTGAAATCCACTCCAACCATTAGATGTGTGATCCCATGTTAGGCCCAAGGCCAAGCAACTTGACTTGTGATTTTGGTGAGCCACACCAAAGGAAACATTAAGAAGAGAAATGTCCACCCTTAATTTTACAATGCCAACCGTGATCATTTATGAAATCCACTCAAACCATTAAATGCCACACCAAAATCTAGGCGTAGGATAAAAAAAAAAAATCAATCCATCCATGATTTAGATGGGCCACACCATGGGAAACAGTTTGGAGGGTAAGCATCACCATGTACATTGTTTTTAATATTGTGGTTTATTTGAATCATGAATGGGGCTGATTTTTGAGATTTGGGCTTAGCATAGGGTGGCACACCTTAACAACTAATGGTGGCAATGGGTCAAGCCCAACTGTGGGCGATGGCTTACTTGACCAACATTTGGGGTGGGTTTAAACAAGCTTAGGGGCTGTTTGGATGGTTTTTTTTTTTTTCTTTAGAAGGGTTTTTCCTGAAGCAGGGTTTGCAAAAGTATAGGCTCAAATCAGCCCCTGGGCACCAAATGCCACTTACGATAGTGCGTCCAAACAGGCCATAAATGGGTACTGGGTTGGCCTCGGGTTACAAAACATGGCCTGCTTAAATTGGTCGGCTTAGAGTCGAACTGTACCTACTCAACCTGACCTGCTCAGATAACTTATGAATGGGCTGGGTCAAATGGTCTTACCCGAAACCGATCAAAAACAGATCAACAAAGGATAAGAATTGATACATACAAATGATGGGTCCAGCTCCATGGCCCATTAGTAGACAGATTATGTTTCAACAATAAAATTATGAGAATCGAGTGCCCATGAGGCGATGGTGGGTGGTTCAGGTTGGAATGCAGAGCAAGCATCATGGTTCTAAGACTTGGATGAGTCTGGAGCAACTTGTCCAAGTAGATTCGGACTCAGTAGGAACTAGTCCTGTTTGAGTCACCCCAAGTCACCTTCGAACCTTTGACTCAGGGGACTCGGGTCTGTTCAACCCTGACTTGGGTGAGTCCTGACTTGACTCAGTGCCCAACGAGTCAATTGAGTCACTGAGTCTTTTAACCATGTCCAGCATCAATTATGGTTGTCCTGACCAAGATGCAGGATGACCCATATATGCCCGATTGGGATTGATATGATTGAGATCTCTAAACCTGCCGTCTTTCATCAGACCCGCATCCTCTGCAACGAGAGTGGATTAGGTGCGGCACTTACTGTGGGGCCCAGCTTGATGTATGTATTCTATATCCACAGCGTCCATCTATTTTTCCATATCATGTTAAGGTAAGATGAGCCCAAAAATGAAACAGATCCAAATCTCAAGTGGACCATACAATAGGAAACGGTGGTGATTGACCGACCATTAAAAACTTCTGGTGGGCTACAAAAGTAATAGATCAAGCTGATATTTATTTTTTTACTTTCATCCAGGTTTATGTGACCAGGTTGGATGGCTAAATAAACATTACTTACAACATTACAGGTGGCCTTAGGAAGTTTTTAATGTAGGTGTTCAATCACCACCGTTTCCTATAGTATAGTCCACCTAAGTTTTGATATATGCTTAATTTTTTTACTCACGGCCCTGAAATGATCTGGAAAAATGGATGGATAGTGTGGATATAGAATACATACATCAAGGTGGGCCCCACTATAAGGGCCACACTGTCTTGGGTGAGGCTGCGGCGCAACTAATCCGCTCTCCCCTGCAGCACCTGTATAAATGAAACCTACACCGTCCATTAGGTGTCTCTGTCATTCTGTGATTTACACCTGATAAGTGGGTTCGATGAAAGATACACCATGTTGGGCGTGCACACAAACAGCGATTCTCTGCTTTGCTGCCAACAGAGGACCCGTTATATATATATATATATATATATATATATATATATATATATATATATATATATATATATATATATGGAAATGATACTATGAGGTCGACCTCATGGGAACTTCCCATGAGGCAGAGCTGTGTGGGACCCACCATGATGTGTGTTGGACATCAATACCATGCATTTGATGGGTTCCCTTTAGGTTATGGGATACCTCAAAAATCAGCCATACAAGGAACTCAGGTGGGCCATACCTTGGTGGGGCTCACCTGAGTTTTGGATGTGCCTGAAACCTAGTTTGAACCCTTGTACAAGTGGAACACACATGATGGATAGCTGGATTTGTGAACCATGTCTCGGTGGGCCCAATCAATGATCATGAATGTTTTAATGGGCGGACAACCCCTCCCAACCACATCCAAAACTCAGGTGGACCCCACTAAGTGATTTTAGATATTTTAGGCATGTCTTCACATGGTTTTAGATGGTATGGCCCCCCTGAGTTTCCTATACGACTGATTTTTGGGTATCCCATAACTTAAAGGGGACCCATCAAATGCACAGGTGTTGACGTCCGAGACACAACACGGTGGGGCCCACACAGCTCGACCTCATGAGAAGTTTCCATTAGGTCGACCTCATAGTACTTTTTCCCACATATATATATATATATATATATATATATATATATATATATATATATATATATATATATATATATATAAGGTACAATGCGCTTGACCTCATGGGAAGTTTCCATGAGGTCAAGCTGTGTGAGCCCCACTGTGATGTGTGATGGGCATCCACACCATGCATTTGGTGGGTCTTGCATTGGTTATGTGATATCCCAAAAATCAACTATATTCGGAACTCTCAAGTAGGTCATACTAGCTGAAACATTGTAAAATCATGCCTACAACATTTAAAAGCACTTGTTGGGGCCCACCTAAGTTTTGGATATGGTTAAAACTTGATATGACCTCTTGTTTTAAGTGGGACACGCACAATGGATGGGCTAGATTTCTCAACCACATCTCAGTCAATCCTATAAACAACCATAAAGGTTTCTATGGGTGGATATCCACTCTTGACTATTGTCTATGGTGTGGCCCACCCAAGTCATGGATTGGCCTGAGTTTTAGGCCCATGGTCCACCACGGAATGGTGCATTTTATTGATGGGATGGATGCCCATCACACATCACAGTAGGGCCCACATAGCTTGACCTCATGGGAACTTCCCACGAGGTTGAGCGCTTTCCCATATATATATATATATATATATATAGCTAAACAAGGCAAAAAAAGGTCAAAATATCATTTCGATAGTAGCAAGAACTTCTAGCGTGAGATCCTATTGTTGATGTGAGTCATTCATTCATTTATATAACTAAGAACAAGCCATGGTGAAAAAATCATGCCAACCAATTGATCTTATTCATTCATTCATATAACTAGGAACAAGCCATGGTGGAAAAAAAATCATGCCAATCAAATAATCCTAAACATTCAATCAATAGCATGGAAATGAACAATTAAGATTGAGTGGAGGAACAAAATAGGCCTAATCATCATCTTGAAACAATTACAATAGATCCCAATGTGCATAGCTAGTAGAAAAATGGATGGTTGTAACAATTTGGCCCTATCTAGGGTTAGAGTCATCCCGTCGGTGTTTCTTGCACCATGGCTTTCACCCATTGATGGTGTTAAGTGAACTGTTTTGATTGATGATTGAGCGTCCCATGTGTCATTCAAAAGGTGTCGGGATATTAATAAATATATAGGGAATTAACAAAAAAATCCTTAACATAGAATTTACATCCCACACCTTTTTCAAAAAGGTTTTGTCCACGGAAGTTGAGGTCAAGGTGTGAGCAAAGGGGCCGGAGACTAAGGTGGGGTCCCATTGTGATGTTCACGTAAAATCCACCTCGACCACCAGGTACATCACCTATTGTTAGGCCTAGGGACCAAAAGTCAGCTCCCTTTGTGATTCAAGTGGAATACACGAACCACGATTGAAATCAATGTACAGGGCCACTTTCACGATCTAAACTATTTCCCTTGGTGTGGCCCACTTGAATTATGGATGAACTAGATTTTCAGCCCCAGGCCTAAATTTTAGTATGACATCTAATGGTTGGAGTGGATTTCATATAATTATCATGATGAGCTTTGCAAAAATCAAAGGTGGATGTCAGTTTCCTTTGTTGTGGCCCACCCGAATCACATGTCAACTGGTTTCTTGGCCCTTGGCTTAATGTGGGGCTACACATCTAATGGCTAGGGTGGATCTTATGTACACATCAGGGTGGGCCCAACTAAAAATTAAGGGTGGCATTCGGTAAAATTCCCTTAATATGAAATCAAATTAGGAAAACAGTTGGGTGAAGGATGCTCGCCCTTGATTTTAAGGTACCCATAGTGATGTGTATGTAAAATTCACCTCCATCTTAGATGAGTAATCCTATGTTAGGCAGGGGCAAAAAATTATATTAACCTTTGATTAAGACCGCACCAAAAGAAATAGTTAAAAGAGAGACATCCATCCTTGATTTTTACATGGCCTATCATGTTGATTATATAAAATCCACTCCAACCATTATGTGCTCCACTGACATTTAGGCTAGAGGCAAAAAATTAGGCTCATCTGCGATTTAGATGGGCCACACTAAGGAAAACAATTTGGAGGGTAAGCGTTGCCCTCTATGCTGTTTCTAATCATGTGGTCCACTTGTATAGTGTATGGGGATGATTTTTAGACCTTGGGCCTAACATGAGATGAAGCACCAAGTGGTTAGAGTGGACTTCACATGAACATACATGATGGGGCCTATTTGAGCTAACGATCCCTTTGTTTACACACACACACACAGAGAGAGAGGAGAGAGAGAGGGAGAGAGGAATACTCACCTTCGCACTAGTTCTCACCATAACTCATGAGCACTTTTTCAAGGCTCATCACACATGAATTGAGCCCAAAATCTAGCCGTCCACCTGATCTAACACCCCGAAAAACCTCCAGGGCCTAACTTTTAGCTTGGTCTAGAACTCTGGTGGGCCGTAGCAGAGAGAGGAAAATAAAGGGAGGAAGCTCTTTCCTTTTGCCATGGCTGACCAAAGTTCTATATCAGGTTGAAAGTTAGGCCCTAAGGGTTTGTTGGGATGCTACATAACGTGGACGGCTCAGATTTTAGGATCACATCATGTGTGATGAACCCTGAAAAAGTGCTCACGAGTTCTCATGAGAACTGGTGCTCAGGTGAGCATTATATATATATATATATATATATATATATATATATATATATATATATATATATATATATAGAGAGAGAGAGAGAGAGAGAGAGAGAGAGTAATGCTCATGCGCAACTAGTTGTATGTCCAACTAGTTGGTGTTTGGGGCCCACCATGGTGTTTGTACAATAACTTGTCTGTCCATTAAGATTATCCCATTATGAAAATGAGATGACCTAAAAATCAGGTCGATCTAACTATTAGCTGGGGTACACCATAGGAAACCATGAAACAACAGCTATAAACTTCACATTCATATGGAGCATCACATTTTCATGGTTGGATCGTCCTGATTTGTTATGCATCCTATTTTTAATAGTGAGACAATCTTTTTGTACGGACGAAATATCATACAAATACCATAGTGGCCCCCACATGCCAACTAGTTGGACGTACAACTAGTTGCGTGTGAGCATTTCTCACACACACACACACACACACATATATATATATATAGAGAGAGAGAGAGAGAGAGAGAGATTCTATTAAGAACCGATTTTCATCAGAAGCCTTCAAGAATTCATTTCATGTGATGTGTATATGTAATCTATGCCATACATGACCTTCACCCTGGCTTGGATGAAGTGTTGCCAAAGGAAGGGCTAGGCAAAAATCATCATATTTTGTTATTTTACAGCTCGGGTGGGCCTCAGTGAAAATCAATAGTAAGCATTCCCTTCGACATTGCTATGGCCCACTTGATTTTTGAATTAGGTTAATTTCTCGACCCTAAGGTTTTCATGAGGTGACTCATCTGGTGGACGGTTTGAATTCCGTGCACACTTCATGTGGGATGATTTGGAACTTTTAAAGGATTATTGCGGCGTGAGATGCGTTCTTAAAGAGTTCTCATGAGAATTGGTTCCAAGATAATATTTTACTAAATGCATGCATATTTACATGTACATTTTGTGGGAGAGATTTTTTTCTTAGGAATCAGTTCTCATGAAAACCAATGAAAACCTTGAAAGAAATTATTTCACTTGATGTGTATATGAAATCTAGGCTATATAAGTCCTTCATGTTGCTTGAATGAAGGGTTTGGCAAAAAAATCATATTATTTTGCAACTAAGTGGGTCTTGGTGAAAATCAAGGGTGATAATTTCCTCCTACTTTGCTATGGCCCACGATAATTTTTAGATCAAGCTAATTTTTTAGCCCTATGAATTTCATGAGGTGACTCGCCTTAGTGGATGGGTTAGATTTGGTGCACACATCATGTAGGATGAGTTCTTAAAGGGTTATCGTGAGTTCCTATAAGAACTAGTTTCTAGGAGAAAATCTCCCTCCATCTTATATGTGTGTGCGCGCGCGCGCGCACGCGTGCACACACACAACTAGTTGAACTGTTCAATTTGGTTCAACTAACTGTGTATTAAATGTCTAAAATTTCTCTTTCTGACCACATGTAATGCCCCACATGTGAGGATACGTGACATTAAGTCTTACATAAGTACGATAGGAAGTATGTGTCAAAGATCCAATTCATTCATCAAATAGGGCCCAATAATTAAATTTTATGTTCTAAAAATTATTAAATGGTCCTCATCATTAGAGCCACACATTCAAGTTAGATCTGAATTGTTGAAATGAATTTCTAACACCCCACTTTTATGTAAAAGAATATCATACCAGTGATCACAATATATATAGCCCTTTATAAGATTTTAAGGGACTCTGCCTAATTAATAGACCAGATTTCTTAGACATGTCGCGCATTGCCTCAATATATCATATTTGTACAACTTCTTTGGTCATCCCATTTTCTTTGCAAACAATCTTCCTCCTCTCTCTTCATTTAATACACTTCTCTCCTCCTTTAATGCACTCTCTATCCCCCATTGTTTACATTTTTCATAGATGCTTTACATCCTTTCTCTTTCTCTCACTTCTTTAACCACATAAAAGCATCAATAACACATTTAAATTTTATCTCTCATTCTCTTGTTTGGCTCATTCATAGGTCAAAAAACAAACAGAAAAAAGAGAAAAAAAGAAGAAAGTAAGTGCGGGGTAAATTATTTATTTATTTGAAAGTAAATTTGGGGTAAATTATTATTTTTCATTAGTAGCCTATTAGTTTTTTCTTTTTTTTTTCTTCCTTTTTTTTTCCAAAATTTGGAAGATTTTAATTTGGTGCTTTTTAAGCAAGTTAAATTGTTCATTTATCTAACAAAACAGTCTAAATATAATTCATACACGTGGTGTACATCAGGGCTATTTAACAAAATAATAAAATATTGATAATATACAACTAACTGAACCAAATTGATTTTGTCCCAAGTGATTTTCTATGAGAAATGTTCATCCACAGGCAAGGCAATACCACTTTGTTGGTGCAATTTTTTGCCACACGGTATGTGGGTGTATGCTTGATGTTGTACATGGGCATGTCAGGATCGATGTAGGCGTGATCCAAACCGTAATCACCGATGACCCCTGACGCTGAGATAGAACATTTTCGAGTCGATCAGCTACTGTCTACTCGGCCAATAATTCTGCGCTCATTGAGAAGCCATATGACTTGCAGAGGTTACAGTTATCTCTCCTATGAACTCTTTTTTCCTTGTCAGTTAAGGGCTTTCAAAGGCGCAATAGTTATATAACTGAATAGATAACAAGATGGAATATGGACAAACGAGAAGATGTTGTGGGGTTTGATGATAGAACTTTTAGCCTAGGCTGAGAACAACAAGGTGCTTTTCGGAACAGCATGCTGATAAGCAAGGTATTAACAACTTCCAGTAGTTACAAACTAATGAAAGCAAGAAAGCTAACTCGGCATATGAGCATAGGTCAACTGATTCTAAGACTAACCATCTTCTTTCATATCCGACTCGGTGCGCAAATGGGAATGAATTATCGCTATTTGAATACGACAAATTGACTAGTCTAACATATGAAAGGGATGAAGTTATGTTACTTTTATGCTAAAGATCCACGGCTGAATTGCGGTGGGCGAAGACTAAAGTACTATACTAGGATAGTTTATCAGCGTTGCGTTGGAGACAAATTTTAATATGGTTGATTGATTGAGTTGTTGTTTATGTGTGTTCTCTTTCCATCGCCTTTGCTATTTATAGCTTTTCCTGTTAGACGTGGGAAGTAACCATAATCTCGCGTGGTATTTCTGGATTCTTTAAAAAATGGTTGCTTGATCGTTCTACCCTTTGCAATTGTGTTCTTTAGTGTTGAAAAACTTGTTGCATGTACGCCCTTATCCAATGTTGATGTGGCATTGCACGGTACCCACTTCTTCATTTAACATATCAAACAAGCCTCATGTGATATGTGGATCAATCATTGTCGTTGATCTAATCCGCTATTTTTTTAGGTGTAAACATTACCCCCTTACATTTATTGTCATTCGGCAAATGATGGCGAGAAATGTGGTATGGATTTTATACTTTATTCACGTGTCATGTACCTATTCTCCAAACCTTCCTATGACATCTCCATCTTCCATTCTTTATGCTCCGTACAACCACGCACCTTTTTGAAGGAATGTTATCGTATCTTTATAGCAGTTTTTTTCTCGAAATTTGCACCTATCATCATGCGGTAATTAATGCAATGCATATGACTTCATCTATATAAGACATGTTATATTTTACTTCTTTTTTCTTTTCTCTTTCCCCAATTAGAAAACTCGTAATTGTTTCTCCGTGGTGATTTTCATGGCTCTGAAGAAATCGAAGATCTCTGACATTCTTGCAACTCGACATTCTCCTCTTCTTCCATTGCTAGAGTCACTCCATGATTCCACTTGTTTAGAGGTAATCTTCGAATCTAAATCCGAATAATCCATTTCAAACTTCTACGTAGGACCTGTATTTCATCCATAAATTACCAAAAATCTTGAAAACATTCTCCCTTATTTTCCTGTTGATAAGGAAGAATCGTTTTTGTCTATCCTAAAATTCATTGATTGAATGTATTAAGAACATGACAAGACACCTAAATAATGGCCAACACATTTGAAAAAATGGGTTTCATGGTATCAGCGCGTTAAAAGTCATTATAAGAGTTTCTAGGATAATATTGTGATTACTAAATACATTCATTTTTCGACATGCCATATAACTCCTAATTTTTCTGTTCTTATTCCGGCTGCATGATTCTGAAAACGTATGACCAACTCTTTTCATTTTAGATGTGGTCCTTGTTTGTAGAAAAGAGATAATGAACGCTGATAGAGCCACATTTATACTTATGCTTACCTATAATTTTCCTGCTGTAATACTTATCAGATGAATAAAATCAACTCTGTCATTCTTTAGGTCATCTAGCATCTCTGTTTATATGATAAGGAATGGATTCTTATCCCGATTTTCAGGATAACCATGTTCGCAAAATACTTCAGATATGCCCAGATTACAAGCATGGCGTCAATCATTCATGATCAACCATCGCTCCTACGATACTATCATAATTGCGGAATACACGGTACTACATCATACTATAAATTCAGCCCTTTTGGAGTTCGATTTCCTTAACAGTTCCTATCAACCAACTTTTATTGCTTAGTTCTTGCTCATCAGTCATCATCCTCAGGGTTCCTTTGACTTCGAGTATGTTCTCAATATACCACCAAATGTCCTAAGGGTAAACTCATTCCTGTCCACTTTGCTAGACATGAACATGAACGATCTCTCCCCCTCAACTGATGTATTCGATATCTTCCCTTTAATTAAAGATTTGAAAGATTTTGCTTCTACTAACTTTGAATTGCAGGATATCTTAGATACATTGCAACAGATTTATAACCTTTCTCAGGAGTATAGCGCAACTATCAGGGATTTCGAATATTACGACAAACTTGTATGCGACTATGAGCTTACACCGAGCTGAGGCCGATCGGTTACCCAAAGCATATGATCAAGTTGTTTCTTTCGTTGCCCTTCAACACCTGTCAATATCACCTTCGAAAAAGTTGAGTAAAAACTTACTAGATCTAATAGAGACGTATTTGACGAAGAAATCTTTGTCGGATGGTGAAAACTTCACGATGAAGATGCTTTAGGCACCAGACGTGATCTCCTCTCACTTAGTGACAACCTGGCCAACTACAAGTTAGCTACTGATCACAACAAAAAACTTCTTTAAGAAACTAAGAAAAACACACTAGAGTTAAGTCGGTGAATTGACGTCGTGCTAATTCCATCAGTAAGGGTCTGCTGGAGTATAAGCAATGGCTGGTAGGAAAACACATCAATGATGAATCCTATGAACGAGGCATTAACGAATACAATACCCTGCAAGCTACAAGAGCTCGCCTTAGTACTGATCGTATTGACGCCTCTAAATAATCGCGTACGATTTTGGTTATTTAACTTAAATAACTTATAATAACTGGTCAGTGTTAGCTGAAAGTTGCTTGTTTATTTTATAACGACTGTAGTGAATGTATGTTCAGTCAAATTGAACTTATGTATTTTAGCTTCCCTTAATAAAAGTATCTTGACACATAGCATTGATGATTGCCCATGTTCCCCTTAATACCGAGGATACGGTATTTTCTAGAGGGATTAACGTTCTCTTCGAGAAGTCGTGTATTGGAACGTGGTATTGCTTCTAGTTTCCAAATCATTAATGTGGACCCACGTTCTCCACCTCTGCTGTCTATAAATGTCCTTTTTGAGTTTGATTTTGCTTTATCTTTTGTTTTTCTTTTTCAACCATCAACGTTTCTACCTATTGCCAGTGACTAACAAGTGGGTCAGAATTTTTAATGGTTGAAAGAATAAAATGTTGACAGTATCTTTTCATTATAAATTATGATCTATGGACCATCCACAAATTTGGACAGTTTAAATTGCTACACTTATCAAGAAAACCTAATCATCTGATCAATATCATCAAATGAGGATAAACAAGATTATTTAGATAGTACAAGTCTAATCACAAAATTGATATATACTTTTTTTTACCTAGGATCATCACCAATTGCCTATGATTTTATGTATTGCTTTTGTTGGGCAATCCTAATGTACGGCTCAAATTGATCAATGTGGTCATTAATCATGGACACAACCACTTGTTGTTATTCCTATGAGAAAAACTTTAGTACTCTAGTAGTGTGATAAATGATACATATGTACTTGAAATTTGCTTATGCCATGTGTATACCCCTTAGTACACGTGTATCATGCATTGTACTCTGTTAAAGTATTAAGTGTGAAGAAATCCAATGTGCAAGGGTCGCTGATTAGGTCTACCCAGCCCGTCACGAGCTCGGAATGGGCATGGGTCTGAGCAGCTACTGTAATGTTTGGGGTTTATCCACAACGTTCATCTGTTTTACCGTATCTGTTTAGTATATAGGCTCAAAATCGAGACAAATCCAAGGCACAAATAGACCACACAATGAGGATTAAATTCTTACCGTTGAAAATTTCTTGGGGGCCACAAAATTTTGGGATGGAGCTGATATTTGTGTTTTCCATTCATCAAGGTCTACGTGACCTTATGAATAGGTAGGATTGAAAATAAACATCACAGTTATCATGGCATCTTGTGGTGTGGTCCACTTAAGCATTGGATCTGCCTAACTTTTGGTCCTATACCATAAAAGGATATGGGGAAATGGATGGACTGTGTGGATAAAATCCATACATCATAATTGTCACTCAGAGCTGTAGTATGCAACCCACACCCATAAATAACGTTCCGCAATTAACACTCTGTTAAAAGATACTTAAGAGCGCCTTTTCTTTCCAAGAAAAAACCATAATGCCCTAGAATGTAACGTCCTGACCCCACCCTCCATGGGCTCACCATAATGTAAGGGGTTAATCCACGCCATCTATCCATTTTGCAAGACCATTTTAGAGGATAAAACTCCAAAATTAGGTAGATTCAAGGCTCAAATGAACTAAACCATAGAAGAAGCAGTGGCAATGACACCCACCGTTTAGCCTTGGATTTGCCTCATTTTTTTGGGTTCATGTCCTATAATGATCCAACACAATTAATGATCAGCATGGATAAAACCCTTACATCATGGTGGACCCTACAAAGCCCTCTCTAAGCCAAGGATGACTTCGATCGTTTCCAATCTTATCGGGGAGAGAGTGCATTAAAGGAGGAGATAAGTGTATTAAATGAAGAAAGAGAAGAGGAAGATGATTGTTTACAAAGAAAATGAAAAGACTAAAGAAGATATACACACATGATGTATTCAGGTAATGCACCATATGTCTAAGAAATCCGGTCCGTTAAGTAGGTAGGGTCTCTTGTAAGCATGTGAAGGGCAAAATATATGTATTTTGTTTTTATTTATTTATTTATTATTATTATTATTATTATTATTTTGTGATCAATGGTATGATATTCTTCTACATAGAAATTGGACGATTAGAAATTTAATCCAATAATTCAGATTCAGCTTGAATATATGGTTTTAGTGATGAGGACCATTTAGTAATTTTTAGAACATAAAATTTAATTACTGTGCCTTATTTGATGAATAGATTAGATCTTTAACACAATTCCTATTGTACTTATGTAAGACTCGATGTCACCTATCCTCACATGTGCGGGCATTACAAGTGGATACAAAGAGAAATTTTGAGCATTTAATGCACAACTAGATGGATCAATTTGAATGGTCTAACTAGTTGTGTGAGAGCATCTCTTCATACAGAGAAATATTCACATGCGCATCTTTTTAGGTGAAAACTTGTGCGGACCTTTGTACCCTTTCCATAGGTACACAACTTAACCCCTAAGGCCCAAATGCTAGCCACCTTAGCTTGATCCAAAGCTCTGGTGCGCAATAGCAAAGGGAAACAGTTTCCTCCCTTAATTTGCCTCTCACTTTTCCTATGGCCCACTAGAGTTTTTGGATCAAGCTAAAATTTGGGCCCTTGAGATTTCATGGGGTACCGCATCACATGGACCTGTTTGAATTTTGTGCCTATGCCACAGTGTGCAAAGGTACGCATGAGTTCTCACCTAAAAAGGTACACAAGTGAACATTCCTCTATATGTGTGAGCAAGGATGGATTGGGCTAGGCTACAAGTGGGCTAAGCTAAGCAGGAAATTGTCTGGACTCATATATCTTGATCTAAGTCCCTTCCACTAGGCCTAAAAGATGTGTAAGCCTAACCTAAACAAATGCCCAACCTAACAGCCTATGAGAAGAGAATCATTTGACTACGTCAACGGACCGTGCCTTATAAGCACTTCAAATGAAACTGACAGAGCCGTGAAACCCAATGTTAGCCCGTCACATTCCAAATTTAAGTTGGTCGAACAATCCCAAGCCTTTGATATGTAGACACTCATATGCAATTGGGGGAGTGGACTCGAGGATGCCAGGGTCTCACCCAACACAGGTGAGGCCTTGACGTGGCAAGATTTGATTAGGCTACTCCCAAATGACATCTATTGATTACATGTTCTTCTTAACTATTTTCAAACATGCTTTGCGTGATTCCATCTCTTACAGTTGTATGCTAAGTCTAAATTTCACCATATCTGGACCTTACCATGTTGGGTGAGACTCTGCTTCACCTAATCTACTCACAATGGTTGAATATTTCAAACATGCTTTGCATAGTCCCATCTCTAGCAAGAGCATGACTTGATCAAGTCTTGCTACATCCGGGGCTTACCATGTTGGGTGAGCTTGGGCCTCACCTAATCCACTCGCTAGGATCGTGGCTCAATTGGAATCATTTGTACCCTATGTGTGCAGTGTCTGAATGCCTGTGTATCATCCATCACAGCTTCACACAGTATCAACATTTTCTTCCTCTTCTCAGCAATACTGTGGTTTGCTGGTGGAAGTGAGGGCACCCTCAGCTCAATGCACGTTTGGGGGCATTTCCAATGGGAGTAGATAAGGTGTGCCCCGGCCTCACCCAAGAAGGTGCAGCCTTTACTGTGGGGCTGACTTTGATGTATGTATTCTTTATCCCACACTGTCCATATGTTTTTTCAGATCATTTTAAATTATTTTAAGGCATACATATGCCCAAAAAATGAAGAATATCCAATTCTTAGGTAGATCATACCCTAAGCAACAGTGGTGATTTATCATTAGTGGGCCACAAAAGTCTTGAATAAAGCTGATATTAACTTTTTAACCTTCATACAGGTTTGTGTGACCTTATCAACAGGTTTGATGGAAAATAAACATAACGGAAAAATAATGGTGGGCCGTAGGACGTTTTTAATGTTAGTGCGTTCAGTCACCCTTATATTTCTAATAGTATGGTGCACCTCATATTTGAATCTTCTTCATTTTAGGCTCATGCCCTCAAATAATCTCGACAAACAGATGGATGGAGTAGATATATAATAAATACATCAAGGTGGGCCGCACCTATGCCGCTCCCATTTCCAGTCCAATAGGATAAGCCTTCCAGAAAAAGGAGTAGTGAACCCACTTTCAAGGACGGTGACAAAGACACCATGAAAAGCGTGCCCAACGAGAAACTGATGAGGCCACAGGTCGAGCACAGACGTGGATGGCTTTCGCAGGCATCTCCTGCGCTCGGAATATATGTGGGCCGAAAATGTGACGATTGAACTTCCGCAGTTGAACTATTCGTGGGGCTACAGAAGTTTTGAATCAAGATAATATTTGTGTTTTCAGTTCATCTCAATAGGAATGACATTATGAACGGTATGGATGGCATGTAAACATCACTGTGGACCCATAGAGGTTTCAACGGTAGGAATTTCCCTACCTACCTTTTGCTTTTCAGTGAAGCCCACTTGAGTCTTGGATACCGTTCATTTTTTGTCGCAATGCCTAAAATGATCTCACAAAACGGTTGGACGGCGTAGATTTTCCACAAACATTACGGTGGGCCCCACCTGGATTCCGAGCGCAGGAGATGCCTCCTAAAGGCTTTCGCAGGCAATCCGCGTCCGTTAGAGGGAGCCAGTTTAATAAAAGCTCCGTGGGGTCCACCGTGATGTCTATCTTATATCCACTCCGTCCATCCGTTGTGCCAGATCATCTTAGGACGTAAGCTTAAAAAATCAGGCACGTTCAGAACTCAAGTGGGCCACATTATAAAAAAAAGGAGGAAACGAACGACCTACCGTTAAAATCTTATTAGGTTCTTAATCCGGCTGATATCTGTGTTTTCCATTCATCCTGATGCAATACGTTTCCATCACCACCGTTTCCTGACGTGGGCCCCACTCGAGTCTTGGATTTACCTCATTTTTGGCCTCATGTGCCAATACGAGCCATCGAAACTGATGGACGGAGTGGATGTCGCATCGGACATGACGGTGGGCCCCACAGACCTTTGATTACACGGTCTCCAACAAGGGCTGTAGGAATTTCAAGCCCGCCCCTCACCAAACTAGTGGGCCAACCTGATTCCCAGGCCCCACTATGATCATGGAGAGACGCACGAGCGGCTGAGATTCACCACACGTGCTCTCCTGACACAATGCCGTGTCGCATCGGCACATCCCCACCGCACGTCCCCATTACACAAGGCGTGCGCACAGCGAGGCATCTGATCCCCTCTATGACCATCAATTATTCCATGATAGAAACTTCGTTACTCTGGAAGAGTGTGATAGATGATATACAGCTACTTAGAAGTTGCACACGTGGCATACAAGAAGTCAAATAAACCATCCAAATTACGGTACCCAGTGTACGTGTGTCACAAGCTAAACAAAAAAAAACTCATTTGATCATCTGACCATCAGATCGATGGACATTTATTAGACGGTTAAAAATTCAAAATATCCAACGGTTATAATTTCACAAAAATTTGTCCATGAATCAAAGGTCAGGATTGTTCTACCTTGGGATTGTGACTTCTCAAAAGTGAGCCGCACAATCTAACCGGTTTTATTAGTGAGTGCCTGCGTATCAAGTATCATACGCGGAGTACAAAAAAAACTTCCCTTATTCCATCCTCAACTTTTCTCAAGAAGAGATCAAGACCGTCCAAACCCCATCAAAGCACGCGACATCCAACGGACCAGATAATATCTCAGGACAAAAGCGAAACCCTAGTAGGAAATATCAGGTAAAGCGCCTACGTATATGTATATAAGGAATCTCTCGCTCTCAGGTCTTCCTTCTTCTCTCATTGCAGACACTCTCTTGTTTCTCTTTTCTGCTTTTGAAAGTGTAAGCGGAGGATTGTAGGATTGCAGGAGAGGGATTTTAGAGAGAAAGGAGAGATGTCTGATGAAGAACATCACTTCGAATCGAAAGCTGACGCTGGAGCGTCGAAGACGTACCCTCAGCAGGCAGGAACTATACGGAAGAATGGGTATATAGTCATCAAAGCAAGGCCTTGCAAGGTATAAGATTTATATACGGAAGAATCGATGTATGTAGTTTTTGATTTATCTTGAATTGGATTCTGATTCTATCTATCTTTGGGTTTTTTCTCGATCCGATTGTGTGGTTGTTTTTATGGTTCTTGGTTGGGTTTTGATTGGATTTTTATGGAGTTTGGTGGGGTTTTTCAGCTCTTCTAGATGTGAAGATATGATGATTTTCATGTGGTTTGAATGGTTTTTCCTGTAATGGGTCTTGATTTTATCCCTTGGGTTTTGCTAATGTATCGAAACCGGTTAAACGGCTCGGGATGAGATATCGTTGATCTGGATTCATAGAGCTAGTAGCAAGTCATGGCGTAAGAATCACACCGATCGGATGGTCCTAACCCTTTGAACGGGGCCATTTTTTTTTTTATAATCGTCTGTTTTTTATGAGTGATAAATCAAATGTTTAGAACCATCAAATCAAAGTGTTACTTAAGAATCATAAGAAATACAGAGTTGGATCTATTTACTAGATGTTTGAAGATGATGATCGGACTAATTTTCTTTCTCCGGTCAATCTCGACTGTTCATTTTTTTTTAGTTTTTGCTTTGATCAGAAGCTTAGGATCACGTGATTGCCATAATCTTTGCACCATGGCTTGCTTCTAGGTTTATGAATGAACGAACGGTTCGGATGGACAATAGGTCACTTCGTCTGCCATTTAAAAGGTTTGGGGACTTTAGCAAAACCCTTTTTCTTTTGGGTGTTGATTTTTTTATTTTTTTGGGGTTTTGGGTGTTGATTTATATGGGGTTTGATTGGGTTTTCTTGTGCTTTGGTTCATTTTCTTGATGGCTTTTGATTTTTTGGGTTTTGGGTTTTGTTTGGATTTTTCTGGAATTTTGTTCTCCAAGATCTGTGGATGTGTTGGTTTTATATGTTTTTATTGGATTTTCTCAGTGAGCCTTATATTTGAATTGATATATCTTTTTGGGTTTTTTTAGTTTATGTCCAAGACGTTCTATGTGCTGATTTGTATGTTTTGATCATTCTTTTTTTTTTTTTTAAATCCTAAATGCTTGTTGGAAATATGAAAATACGTTGAATTTTCATGACTTTTGTTTGATTTTTCATTTGGGTTTGATCAGATTTTCATTGTGTATTTTTTGTTATTATTCGGGTTTTTTAATGCTTGCCCAAGATTCCAGGGCCTGATGATTTTTCATCATTTTAATTGGAATTTTATTTGTTTTTGTTGCCTTTTTTTTTTTTTTTTTTGAGTTTTTATGCGGATAGCTGTTTATAATTTGCTTTTTTTTTTTTTTTTGTAGTGTGTAATTGATGTTTGTTCGCAGTTTCTTGTTTGTTGTTGTCAGTGTTTTGATTAGCGGTAGCGTATTGCATAGTGTCCAGCCCTTTGTAGCATGTAATGTAAGTTACACGGTACTTCTATTTTTTAATTTAGAAATATGAAAAATAGTAAGAAAAGACAAAAAAATATATATAAAAATGCCTAAAAGATGATTCATTTTGTCAAGCATAAGCATACTCAAACAACTTATTATCATTTATCAAAAGCCAATCCACATGTATAAACCAAATCAAATCATTATCACATCAACAACTTTCTAACCAAACCACTTCCATTAATAATGTCTAATGGAAATCGCAAGTCACAAGCATGAAAATAAATTAAAATCCTGCAGGTTGAAAGTATTAAGTACAAAATACAGTTATCATTTATATAAAAAAAACATAGCGTACACTACATATGCTACGCGTACGCTATGATGCTACATAACACTATGCTATTCAAAACTCTGGTTTTTGTTTTCATGGTTCATGTTTGATCTTGGCTTCTTGTTTTCCTTTTCTTTTAATCTTGGTACTTCTTGATTTATGCGTCATGTCTTCATATTGCAGCACAACTGTATTCTATGCTTTTGTAGTTTCTTGTCTTGGTCACATGGTCTTGTTGAACAATTCTGTTATCCAATAGAGGATCATAGTTGAGGCTAAAATTCCCATTATGCCCATTGTAGAAAAAAAATATTTTATTGCTGGGGTCATAAAAATCAATATGCATCAGGGAAGCAGATTGCCTTGTGAATCCCTGGTATTTGATTGTGCCACGTGCTGCTGTCTGGCCCGGTCAAGTACTTAACCTTCCGAACATGTTTTGTGTGGACCCCAACTCTGGCTGCAGCATGTGGTCCAATCAAATCCCACCACATCAGGTCACCAGGGATATCCACGTCCATGTATCAGGCAATATTTTACGGCATATGGTCATTTATGACAGTAGCCAATCCATTATACTTTTACTGAGATAAATTATTTCCATATTATTACAATATAAAAGATACTGGTCTTTCTCAAATTGTGATTTTGAATTTATGTTTTGGGCTTAATCTTTCTTGGAAAGAAAGACCCTTCTTTTACTTGTTCTGTTAGCTGTCATTGGAATCATTCTTTCACTTGGAAAATAGCTCACATCATGAAAGTTGTTGTCCTGAGTTGGATTGCTCTTTCTTTCTTTTTTGGCAGCGTCCTCTATAAAGAGAGAAGTTTGTAATTGTTGAATTATTTATTTATTTATTGGCAACTTGCTAGCATTTCATGTCATGCATTATCGATAACTTCATGGTTTACTATCACGATAGAACTAATGGACACTTGAAGCACTAATTGAAGCCAGCTTAAACATGAATGGATATAACTTTTATAGTTTCTAGACACTGACAAATGTCATTCTCCACATGGAAATTTCTTGGGGGAATTTCAAAATTTGATATTTTTCTCATGATATTATCTGGATATTATCACTGAAAATAAAATATTAAAATATGTATTGTTAATTAGTAGATAAATTTAATAACTTAAAATTGGATAAATTGAATTAATTTAGACTTTTGAATATTTATTGCATTAAAGTCACAATATTTTTCACTAAAAGTCGTGGAAAATATTAGAAAATGCCAAGATTTTAAGCTCTTGCATTAATACTTGTTTGATTAATTTTCCATGAAATTCTCAATGACAGCATTTGTCACAATGTTTCTAGATGTACTTTTCCTAATTTTTAGCATCGAAGGTTGTGACACTTTCACAAAAGATCTACTTTTGCAAACAAGGCATTCTTTGCCTCAAAGGTAGTTGGTTAAATGTGCTTTAGCTGGGCATGTGACTCCATGTGAAATCATGTGGAGCTGAGCTCTGTAAGGTTCTTTTCCTGTTGCATCATCCATTTTTTAGGGTGGAATATATAGTACCTGATACCCAGCTTGGATTGTGTTTAATCTGGCACCAATCTTTCTATTGTGTCCTTTGGGTTTCAGGGAAATCTGAAAGGCCACATCCACATCATGTGGCCTTACCCGTACCAGCACCTTCTAAATGTTGGTCCAAAACTCATTGCAACAGCGAGCTAGTTGTTTGGCATTCTGCATTAGTTTACAGCCAAGGTTATTCCATAATGGTGACGGCGGCCATAACGGCCACCGCCATTACCTCTATGATACAGGGCTGTAACGGCCATTATGGACCATCATGGGGCTGTAATGGCGTTTATTGGGGGTGTAACAGGCCATTATGGGTCATTTTTCCGTAACAGCTGTTATGGCCAGTATGACCATAACGTGTAACGGTTGCCACCGTTATGTTTACGTAACCCATAACGGTCATTACAGAATACCATGATCACAACACATCGTGGTTCTCTACCATTAAGAAAAGGTGGTCTCCTTGTTGCAATTTAGAAAAGATCTCTGAATGTGACCTCAAAATTCAGGTGTGGATATTTGCTTCTACTTGGTATTGTTGAGTCATGACCGAATCTTTTAGTTTCATCGCTGGAAGTCGTAATTTGAGCTCAATGGGCTAGGAGTACCAAGTCGTAATTTGAGCTCAAGAGACTAGAAGTACCATCTGAAAGTCTTCCAATGATCTCACCCTCTTCCCGAAGGTATTCGGGTTGAGCATCACAAGAAACCCGTGATCTACATTCACACATTTCTTTTGATCAAGAAGGCTTTGGTTAGAGATAGTGCTTAAATTAGGGTTTGGGGAATATGGAAGGGTTCCAGATTAGGGTTAGGATAGAATTAGGATTTTGAATTAGGGGAGATTTGGGGAAATTAGAGGGGGAATTTGGGAACTAGGGCTTGCCTAAAGTTAGGGTTCTAGAATTTGGGATTTTGCGTGTATGATCGAGTATTGGGGAATTATGGTTCGGGGCTTGGAGAGATTCAAATTAATAGGAAAAGAGAAAAACCCTCAAGGCCATAACAAACAAGCTACCAAGAAAAGAACTTGCATCCACGCCAAGAATTAAAATCGTACAATCTATGATATTAACTACTGATGATGATAAGTTCTCACAAGGGATGTCATGAATTATATTTTACGACAATGCTTGGCAAGTTTTATTTGTGTTGTTGATAGCGGACAATCAACCAACACACCAAAAGCTCCAAAGCTATTGGGGTAGCACCGATTTATCCTTATATTTTAGCTCTCCCAGGCAACCCCAGGCGAGTCCTCCCCGTGGGCAACCCCCGCGTCATATGGGTACCTTGAATCCCACGTTCCCACAATGGGTCCCATCTCGTGGCCATCCTGCATCTCACCGGCCCCACCCCTAGTGTGGAGATACGGTGCATCATAGGAGTCGCACCAAGATGCCCCGCATCAGTTGTGGATTGTAATTATTTTAGTCAAGTTCTTCATGCATGCCTTTTTTTATTTCACCTAACCTACCTATCAAATCTGACCAATTTCATGTCTTCGAACTTCCATTTGACACATGAAATTCTTGCCATCAAGTTGCCCCCTACATCTTTATCGCCAAATTGGGTTCTCACCAAACCCTGTTCAACTCATGTTTTGCTCTCACTTCAATTTCTTTCTCTGGTTTTGCACGCTAGATTGTTTGAGGCCCGTTTCCCCTTCCATTTTGTCAACTCTCTCTATTACAAGCATCTCTCTCTCTCTTAAAAAAAAAAAAAAACTCTATTACAAGCATGATTGTTAGTAACAAATGTAATGTAGTGGGCTTGTGGATAAAAGAGAAGAGATTACTTTCTTCTTCTCAAAAATAGCCTTGAAATCCAAAAGGGGAGAGAATTCTCTAAAAACGAGAGTAGAAAATTTATATTATTGATGGAAGTCTTCTTGCAACTTTTTTAATGTACTTATATAAGAAAAAAAAGCCTAGACCCTAATTTAACTCTGAATAGAACACTTTCCCGAGATAGTAAATGTTATTAAAAGTAGTAAGGGCTTGTTTTGTTGGCATCTGGAAACCTGTTTCCAGCTTAAAATCTGGATTCCAGCGAAATCCAATTTTAACAGGTGTGTTTGGTGGCAAATTCCGACCAAACAGGATTCCATCTGGAAACCTAAATTAACTGGAATCGGGATTCATGGAAACGGTGTGGGGGACTATTTCTACGGAAGGGAAAAGAGGCAGAAGTGAGCGTCATTCAATATTTGACGATAATACCCCTAGGGTGGTGCCCACCTCAATTTATGCATTGTACAATGCGTTTTATATCCATGTGGTCCATCCATTTTGAGAGCTCAATTAAGGGCATTAGACAAAAAATGAGGCAGATCTAAATCTCAAGTGGATCACACCATAGAAAACAGTGTTGATTGAACGTCCACCATTAAAAACTTCGTAGGGCCCACAATAATGTTTATTTGCCATCCAACCCGGCCATGTCTTGCAGGACTACTATAAGCCAGGGGTCAAGTTCTCAGGCGGATCTGAAGCCTAAGTGGGCTATGCCACAAGCAATGGTTGGATTGCACAGTTTTCAACCAAATAGCAAGTTCCAGATGGAATCTGGGTTTCCAATTCAGTTTCTGCAATTTTGGGTTCTAATACTGGAATTTGGATTTTCTCTAGAATCTAGATTCTGCAACCAAACAGGCCTAAACTACTTCTAAACTAACTAAAACTCTGTTGCATGACTCGTACAAAGACAATAAGTTATTCCAAGATTTTCCTAACCTTAAAATACCCACAAAAGAACAAAATTGTAACTCACTAAAAATAATAAATTTTGACTTAAAGCTCAAAATTAACCCCTAAAATGACATTATTTTGGAAAAAGGTGACCTTTAGGAATGGCTAGAATGTAGAGTTCATCATTAGCTTTCCAACAACATATTATATGCACGAAATGGATAACCAGTCACAAAGTTGTGGCCTTTAGAAACTATAGTGTACGACGGACCCTTGGATTGAACTTTCTAGCCAGATTTTCTTGATCCTAGCCATCCATGTGATTGTCCTTGACTTTGTCCTACATCTAAATGCGTCTTGGGAATTAACAATGGTTCTCAATCTTATCTGTTTTCCAAAGGTAATTAAATTGCTGGGCGTTTGTAAATAAATTGCTTAACATTAAAGGAAAAAAAAGTGCTCTATAGGAAATGTTTGGATCATCATTTCCTTCACTGCCGCTGTCATCTCCCATATTTCACATTAGTGCACCACATTGAAAGTTGGACTTCTGTTTCCAACTTTAGACATACTGTCGTCACACTGAAGCAATAAATAGTAGAACATTTAAGACAGGCTGGGTGTTTCCATATAACACTTCAAATCGAGTCACAATCTAGTTTTGATTAGTTTTGTTACCCTTCTATCCAGGTCCATGTCTCGCTCCAAATCGTGCTCTGTACTTGCACTCCTCCCATTTTCTACGGTTTATGCTTAACATTTTAAAATACACATCCTCCTTTGCCCCCCTACCTGAATCTGTTGTCACTTTTATTCAGACTTCATGTAACTATAGTTTTGATAACTAAATAAGGATTCCAACAAGGGGCATGAGCAATTAATTAGATCTGGATTTTTGCGCCCAATATCCGATTTTGTCCGAGTTCTAGATAAATAAGCAGAATGCATTCTTGATAGCCTATTCTAGAATACTGGAAAATTCTTAATCCAACGAATGGCCTAAAAGTTAGCAGCAAGAAAAATGCAGGAATCGTCCACATTCAACAGGAAAAAAGGATGTGGATTAAAGTGTTTGAATTTCTTCTTATTTGTGAGAATTTTGGGTGCTCCCTCCTCTCCACAGTGGGACTCCTTGAGATTACTAAAACATGGGGCCCACTTGTACAGAGTTGAGAGACATAAGAGAACAGTTCCAAGACCATGTTACCTGAATCACCAACCTCCCTTCATTTTTATCTTCCAAATCATACGATCCTGATATAGGTCATGTGCTATCTGGATCCCTATTTTTCCCGACACGGAAGTTATGGTTCTATACTGTTAGCGCTGATTAAATTGTAATAATAACATTGATTATTCATATATAAATTGTAATTTTAATTTGTATATAAGACTTTTGTGTATATACTTACTGTATGTGTTGGACCAACCTGGACGCTCCTGCCCCCTATTGTATCACGTACCAGAGCAACCTTTTGGATACATTAGCAATTTATATCCTTTTGTTTTTAGCAATTTGGAATGCAGTTTTGGATATATTGATAATTATGATCATGCTGCCTGTATGATCAAAGCAGGTTAATTGTCTTCATTTATTTGCTGTAATAATAGCACCTTGAATGCAATGTTTTATACTTTTTTTTTGGGTTAGTCATGCAACGCACCCACCCTGTTAGCTTCGCAATGCACCCACACGGTTAATCACAAGATGGACCTAGTGTCTCCTTAGCACCTGAACCTGAGACCTACTTGTGTTTATCTATTTTGCCCTCATTTTCTACTTATCTACTATCAAAAACAATATTTATGTTTTCACTTCTTATTCTTCTTCTTCTTCTTCTTTCAATTTTTTAAATCTGGTCTGTCACATGCCATAACGCTATATTTTATGGGGCTGTGGACAACAGGTGGTTGAAGTTTCCACCTCTAAGACTGGCAAGCACGGTCACGCGAAGTGTCACTTTGTTGGGATCGATATATTCAATGGCAAGAAGCTCGAAGATATTGTTCCTTCCTCCCATAACTGTGATGTAAGCTCCTTTTGGGTTTTTTTGTGCCATATTGCTATGAAATCAATTAATCAAGCTTCACGTTGTATTTTTTTCCTCATCTCTTTTCAGGTTCCCCATGTTAACCGTACTGATTACCAACTCATTGATATCTCTGAAGATGGCTTTGTAAGCCTTTTTTTTTTTATTGACCTTAATTGATTTTGGACGTGCTTTTGGAATGGGTTCTTTGGAATTGCAACTAACTGATTTGTGGTCGGTTTCTCGCAGGTGAGCCTTCTGACTGAAAATGGCAACACCAAGGATGATCTGAGGCTCCCCACAGATGACAGTCTGCTTAGCCAGGTTAGTGCACAATCCTCTAGAGCACTTGTGTTATGTGAAGAGGGAACCTCATTTGAGACAGTACTCTGTACTAGTGCACTCACATTTCGGTTATCACTGATCTAGGCCGTGATCTGGTGGGATCTGTTGTGGCACTTACTCTCACAATACGAGCATCAAGCTGTTGGATGGTCACTAATAAAATATATACTTGATGCTTCATATGCGACTGGATGAATCCACAAGTTTAGTGGCCAGGATTGTTTTGTGGGCAATTTTTGATTAGTTGCCCAGTGACACAAATGCCCACAAGGTCTAGTCTTAAGACTCTAAATCTCCAGAAGGCTGGGCAACCTTACATCTTGCAAGTTCTGCCCTGGCAAATATCTTTGCTCATTCTGAATTTTATCTTAAGTTAATATGTCCACACAATGCATGCATTGTTTTTGTTCATCACAGCATTGACTCCCAATGATTTTTCCATTCAGTGGTCATAATCATGGATTTAGTGCGATGTGGCTGGGGACCGAAACCAGTATGACTTGCCCTGTATCAGTCCATTTAGGTTGGTTTCCCTATGGCAACACATATTGGACTGATACTGATACCACTTGGACAATACTGAGCCTTATGAGATGGTATTTAAAACCATGGTTATAACGCTCTTTGGCAACAATGCATGTATATAAATTTTTGCCTTTTTATGGCTGGGCCCCTGCCTATGATGCAAAATGGACCATTGGATAATGGGGATTGCTGAATTACACATCTCCAATTTCAGCCTGATTATTACAGCCATACAAGCAAGGGCCTGAAAAATGGATTGTTAGACCATTTTTATCCTTTTTTGATCCTCTGGTTTTCTTGAATGTCCTTAGTTTTAGGCTGGAATCACCCGGTCGTGGTTATTCTTGAATTCTTTATCTAGTGGCCTATCATGTAATCATAGATGGGTACTACATAGGAATTTGCACTAACTGGATCTTAGCTAATGCTTTTTGCATAGCTCTTTTACCTGCCGCTTTTGTGTATTTTTGCTCTTATAGATTAAAGATGGATTTGGCGAAGGGAAGGATCTGGTGGTGACAGTCATGTCTGCCATGGGAGAAGAGCAGATCTGTGCTTTGAAGGACATTGGCCCCAAGTAAATGGGCCCTCGTATGTGCAATACCATCGACGGCCTATAGCTATTATAATATGGTAACTCTTCCTCTGATATAGCATAGGCAGGATTTGCGTTCAGACGTCCTCTCTCTGCATGGGTACTACATACAAAGAACTATATTAAAACTATCTCCTATCTCCGTAGTTGCGTGATTTCCGATATTTTTGGCTTTTTCTTTTTTAATATATGGGAAAAAAGAGACCTGTGATCCCTCACTGTTGCATGCAATGGAGGGATTTTGGTGGGGACAACACCATGGATTGAGTATCTCCTTGAATCACTCTGACTGGAAGGGTTACACCATCTCTCTCCTCTCTCTCCTCTTATGTTATATATTCTTTTGAGGATTTTCTTACTACTAGATTCTATTGCATGTTGTCAATTTGCAGTGTCCTGTGTGATATTGATGTCTGCGGTTTTTTTTACAAGCCCAGCCAGAGAGTGGAAGAGGCATCACAGAAATGGGCAGGGTTATTATCTCGAAACCTAGTTGGTAATGGAGACGATTGTTTTGTAAAATAAGAATGCAGCTGAGAATTAATCAATCTATTAACCTGCAGCTTCTTGAAAACCAAACTTGTAGGGCCTGTTTGGATGAATCCTCAAGAGGGGCTGGTTGATGCCTAACAGTGTTTTGAGTCAAGCCCCGTTCTGTGTTGTGTGTTTTGATGCACTGTGCAAACTCGGTCTTACCCTACTCAGTAAGATAGGTGTTAAAAAGCCAACTCGGTCATTGGGTCAGCTGAAGCATGTATGAAACTCCCCTTGCATAAGTGAGTCCAAATGGGTGCTTAACTAGGCCAATGGTAGATTTTCTCTTTTGTTTTTGTTTTTATGCTTTTAAATTAAAGCTCATCTCCCTTGGAAAAGGGGCAGGGTTCTGCCCAATTGGGTGGATTGGACTGAACAACACACCCTGTTGTGGTTAAAACTATGGTTGCATGGAATCTGTTATCTAACCCACGTTTACTTGCTGGGTGGGTTGCTGGTCTAGTTAGCACTATTGTGGGGCTGTCTTGTTTTTTCTATGGGGGTGCCATGATTCCGAATATTGGTATCAGGAGCGTATCAGCCCAACCAAGAAATGATATGATATGGGCGTGCGTATTGATGTTGGTCTGTATTGATCCATACAATTTTTTTGAGCCAAAGAATTAAGGAAAATATCAGGAAATAAAGAGAATAATAACATATTCAAGGTTTTTTTTTTTGGCTAATTTTAATGATAATGTTATCTTATGGTTTGACTTGTTGAAGATCAACTAAATGGCCCTAATTGAACACAAATCAAGCATAATTTTATCGAGTAGGGCCTACTGTATGGAAATACAACAAAAAGTAGATGAAAATATAAAAAGCAATTGAAGGTTTACCATTCTTTTCGATTTTCTTCCGTTTTGATTTGTTGAATCTCATTCAAATCATTTGTCTTGATCTCAAAATAGGTCTAGATCTTTGAGTTTTTAAATATTTCCTATGGTTTAAATGGAAAAAACAAGATAAACTAGTGAAATTAAAAAAGAATAATTTAAATTAAGATTTAAGGCCTGTATCAGTCCCATATTGGTCCTTTACACCCTTTATCGGCCAATATTGGTCAGTTTTTTCACATGGACCGATATAGTCCTGTATTGCATATCATTTATGATGTTAGTGTTGGTCGATATGATATTGATATTCATATCAATGGTCGATCCTACATGAAGCAGGATCGCATGGGCCTGCATGCATCGTTTTGTTATTGACCCAACGGGTACAACAAAAATAGAGTTTGGTCCCTGGGAGCAGACTAGCTGTTACCTAGTAACTCCTCAGTGGGTCCTTCCGTTTCTCCAGCCCATTGCAAGGATGGGAGTCCCAGAAATTAAGCAGATCCAAATCTCAGGTGGACCTCACCGTTAAAAATTCCGAAGGGCCCCAAGAGTAAGGTTTTCGATCCTACCCATTGATAATGTCAAGAAGAGAGTAAGGGAAAATACAAACTTTTATCGCTGATAATGGGAAGATCTCAAAGGCCAGCATCAGGACCTTGTTTGGTTGAATGTGGCATATTTCTTCCACCCATATGCTCGTATAGTACCCCAAGTCCCTAACTGTTTGGATTATGATCCATTGACACCTGAAAACGGTTGTCATGATGAGCGTCTGTGCGTTTCTGCAGCAACCGTTGATTTTGTGATTTTTCATTTTCCTGTTAGATAGTTTTCCTTGCGCCCACATTGGATAAATGCATGAGAATGGGATTCCATCGGACTGTTTGAACGGATCATTGGACCCCACTCCATGTGTACGGATATTATTATTATTTTCATGGATCATTGTGCAAGATTCTTTGGCACTAGGTACCATACGGTTCAACGTGTGTTTGAGTATAATCCAATCCGTCCATTTAGAGGCCTAGATCCAGAAAAATCAGTGGGCCACACCAGCCAGCATAGAAACTTCCAGATAGAATGTGGGACCCACAGTCTTTTTATATCATCCAACTCCGTCATCAGGAGAGCCCCACCTGGATGTAGGGACGCCTGGAAACCCAAGCTACTTGTAAATTTAGATGGTATGGGCCCAAAAATGAAGCAGTGATGAATGGCCATTAAAAAAAAAATTATGGGCCATACAAGTTTTGGGTCAAGCTGATATTTGTGTTTTCCTCTCATCCTGGTCTGTGTCACCCAAAACTTGTATGGCCCACAAAAAATTTTAAGTGGGGGACAGTTCAATGGCCACTGTTTCTAGTGGTATAGTCCACCTGAGATTTGCATGTGCTACATTTTTTTTTGCTCATACCCTAAAATGATTTGGCAAAACAGATGGATGGTGTAGCAGTGTAGATATAGAAGTGGGCCCACAGTCAGGGTCTCAACCATATAGCTGGATCTGGGTCCCAGCTAAGGTGAGTCCGCTCGACCTACCTGGAGATGGACAATCCTGCCAGGGGCTTTGTTGGGCATACCTTGATGTATGTGTTTTATCCAAGCCATCCGTCCATTTTGAAAGGTCATTTTAGGAAAAAGGAGATAGATGGAAGGCTCGAGTGGACCACACCATAGGAAGTAGTGGTGACAATGACCTTCACTGTCGAAACTTTCCTAGAAACTTTCCTAGGGCCCATCGTGATGTTTATTTGCCATCCATCCTGTTCATAAAGTCACATGTATTTGGATTAGGCCTGCACACGGGTCGGGTTGGGCCCAATCCTGAATATATTTTAAAGGTTC
Organism: Liriodendron chinense; assembly: GCA_003013855.2. Taxonomy (NCBI): domain Eukaryota; kingdom Viridiplantae; phylum Streptophyta; class Magnoliopsida; order Magnoliales; family Magnoliaceae; genus Liriodendron; species Liriodendron chinense. The sequence continues at coordinate 6,586,311 of ML058387.1, read as the reverse complement.
GGGTCGTGACCGGGTTAGGCTGACCCAAACCTAACCCTATCATACTTGTTAAAGGGTCAACCCTAACCCTGCCCTACCCTATATGCTAAACTGGGTCGGGTCGGTTCGGGTTGGGTTAGGACTATGTAGAGATTCAATCAGGACTGTTTCTACAGTGTAGTCCACCTAAGATTTGGGTCAGCTTCATTTTTGGTATCATATTCTAAAATGATCTTTCAAAATGGTTGGATGGTGTGGATTTAAGACACATAGTCAGGGGCCACCCACCTTGGTGGATCCCCGATGTCACCTAATGTGACTGCGAGATGAGCGCAGCTTGGGTGAGAGTCGGTGAGACCCTGGAACCAGCCATGTGGGTGAGACCCTGACCATGAGGCTCACTTCGATGTATATATTGTAAATCCTTGCCATCCATCTATGTTTCCAAATTATTATAGGACAAGGTCCCAAAAAGGAAGCGAATAAAAGCTTTAGGTAAACCACACCACAAAAATCAATGGTCGTTGAACTCCCACCGTTAAAAGATTTTAGAGTCCACCCTAATATTTATTGACCATCCAACCTATTGATAATTTCATACAGATATTTCTAAAACCAATAAACTAGTATAAACGGACGGTTTGGGTCGGGCGGAACGGGTTGGGTATACATGGGTTAAGGTATGGGTCGAGTTGGGCAGGTTTGGCATGTACCCTAAACCCTACCTAAATTAAAAATGATCCAGCCACATCCACTCAATACTAGACCATTTTCTCACTCGGGTTGGGACAGATCGGGTTTCTACAGGGTCGGGTCGGGTTGAGAGGGTTAACCGGGCAGTTGTGCAGCCCTAATCTGGATGAGGGAAAACATCAATATCAGATTCATCCAAAACTTATGTGGCCTCAAGAGGTTTTCAACTATAGGCATTCAATCCTCACTTTTTCCCATGGAGTGGTCCACTTGATCTGCCTCATTTTTGGGATCATCCTCTAAAATTATTTGCCAAAATGAAGGACAGCATAAATTAACACATATATCAGCGTCCATCTCTAGCAAGGTCCTGATGGGGAGCGGATTATGTGAGACCCGAGATCCACGGAGGTGGGTGGTACCCCAGACTGTGGGCCCACCACAGTATATGACTACATCCACGCCATCCATTCTTATTAAAAGCTCATTTTAGGGCATGATAAAAAAAAAAAAATGAAGCAGTTCTAAATACCAAATGGACTATAGTACAGAAACCGTGGTGATTGACCATTTAAAATTTCTAGTGGGTCACAAAAAGCTTTGGATCAAGATGATATTTGCGTGGTCTCTTCATCCAGGTGTTTGTGATCTTATCAACACGTTGGATGGCAAATAAACATTCCGATGGAGTCCATGAAGTTTTTACTGGTGAGGATTCAATCATGACCATTTCCTTTGGTGTGGGCTACCTAAGATTTGAGTCAGCTTCATTGTTAAGTTCCTACCCGAAAATGAACTTTCAAAATGGTTGGACGGTGTGGATTGAAGGCACATACATCACTGTGAGCCCTACAGTCAGGGGTCCCACCCACCTTGGTGGATCCAGGGACTCACCTAATCCGCTCTCCGTTATGGATCCGGCTCCCATGTCCTAAAATGAGCTCACAGAACGGATGGACGGGGTGGATTTCTCACATACATCACGGTGGGCCCCACCTAGGTTCCCAGGCAGGAACTTCTGGCGAACCGCGTCCTCCAAGGCCAGCAGAAAATTCTTCATTACATCCAACCACATAATGTACTAAAAAATTAGGAATAAATATAAGACGCCATAAAGTAGTAGACGTTCCTTCACTTGGAAGTTAGGCCGAGATGTCCTGAGAAATTCACCCTTCCCATTAATTTCAAAGAAGTCCACCGTCCATCCAGTTTATCTAACTCATGTTAGGACATGATCCTAAAAAGAGAGCCAGATTCAAAACTTAAGTGATCTACACTACAAGAAATAGTGTAGATGAAAAAGCCCACCATTGAAACCGTCCCATGGCCCACCATGATGTCCCATCATAAGGTCATTCCAACCTGGGTGAACGGTAAAAACCAAATATTAGGGTGGTCCACTTGGGTTTTGGCCCTGATGGACGTGGTGGATTTCTCACATCTCAGTAGCCCCACGTAGCTAGAAACTTTCTATGTGATGGGTGGGACCCACATCAATGCCCACCCTAATGTTTATTAGCCATCCAACCTATTGATGGAAAAACACAAGTATCAGCTTAATCCGAAACTTTTGTGCCCCTAAGAAGTTTTTTAACGGTAAGAGTTCAATCACTGCTTTTTCCCATGGTGTGGCCCACCTGAGATTCAGATCTGGTTCATTTTTCAGTTCATGCCATTAAATGGACGGCGTGGATATAAGACAAATGCATTACAGTGGGTTCCACAGCCACGGAAACCACGGTCCTAACAAAGGCATCACAGTGGGCCCCACAGTCATGAAATCCACCGAAGCTGCGTACTAACAAAGGCATCACTGTGGGCCCCCACAGAGCTTTTTGTTACTCGGTAGGGTTGTAGGAAATTCGCGTCCTCCCTCAAGCACCTCTTCTATGAGGCCTACACATGCCGTGTGGCATGGTGAGACATCTTGTCCGCTCATCATGTGACCCATCGTGTACAGAAAATGGACGGTTTAGAACGGTCCACCCACACCGCACAATTGTGACCCACATCATGAGTAGACCGGCCTGATATTTATGACCAGAATATATCCAGAGAGGGCCCCACATTCTGGATTTCACAGACAAATCACAGGTGGGCCCCACACAGCTCGAACGTACGGTAGCTAGGATACGTCCGTCAACGCCTGCGATCATTCCCCGAGCTGAAAAAAAGAAAAAGAAAAAAAGATAAAGCTCAAGCATCCAAAAAGTACGAAAGTTGAAAACCGAATATGTGGGGCCCACCTCCTCAACAGGCAACGACAGTTTATTTTGTCTCCTCCTTCCAAACTTCAATGTTTTAAATTCAGTGGGCCCCACTTAAATGCTACCGTTAAAACCTCCCTGGGTCCACCATGATGTTTATATACCATCCATACCGTTCATAAGGTCATTCCTACTGGGTTTAACTGAAAACTCACCCAAAGATCCAATGGCCCACCGAATATGTCAATGGTGGACATTCAATCCTGACTGTTTTCTGTCTTGATGCCCACTTGAGTTTTAGATCTACCTCATTTTTGGGCTCATGTCCTAACACGATCTTGTAAAACGGATGAACGGTGTGGATTTCTCATAAACATCACGGCAGCCCCACCTAGCTTTTCATGTTAGGAAGTTCCTGCGATTCGCTGGAAATTCACGTCCTGCACGCGGTATGCGCACCGAAAGCACACGAATCTCCCGCGTTAAATTAGTGGTGGGCCATTCCCAATCTGAAATACGTGTTGGGATTTCCCGCCCACCCCATATTTCAATGGTGGATCGTTTACTGCACCTTTCTAGATTCTATGTTAGTTCACCATTATTTAAAAAATGCTGGTGACTCATTCTCCTCCAGTTTGTCAATGATCTACAGCTATCTAGACCATCCAAATTGTAGGTTACATCGTGAATGGAGCAAATTTTCAAAATCTTACTGATCAAGCAATCCTAACCATCCAATCAATAGCTATAAGTAGACAGTTAAAAGTAAAATAGTGAACGGCCTAAATTCAAAGGAAAATCAGATGGTTGCTATTATATTCACCGTATAGTTATTGGGTATTTCATCCAAAGGTGGGTCAGTGATTGGGACGGTTTGAATTGCTGTACAACATGCTATGTGCAAAAGGTTGGAGAGTCACCATCGTTTTGCTAAACTTACACATTACCCTTTACAGCAACTAATGGAAATCGTAAGCGGTACGCATCTTTGCATAACATGCACAAACTTCCAGTTCTGAGAAGTGAGGTCCATGATTTTATAATCCACACCAATGGTCTGTTGGGGCCCACCGTGGATTGGAGAATTCATAAGTATCAGTGGTCTAGATTAGAAAGCTTTTCAATTGATTGTGGACCGTTCTTGTATGTCTTCTTAACCGTCTATTTGCAGGTGAGAAATCGTAGATAGTTCTACAGAGGGGAGATTCATTTCGTGCTCCATTTATGGTAGTAGATGATAGACCAATGGTCTGGATTACTTAATCATAGGCCCACTTGCAAAATTTAAAACCGTGTGTAACTGTGCCGGACGCGGATTGTGTAGCGAGGAGCGTGGTGTGTATTATGTGGGGTCCACTTTGATGTATATGTTTCATCCACACCGTCCATACTTTATTTCAGATCATTTTAGGGCATTATACCAAAATTGAAGTATAACCAAAACTCAAGTGGACCACACCACAGGAAATAGTGGGAATTGAACGCCTGCTGTTCAAAAGTTCTTGAGGGCCACAGAAGTTATGGATCAATCAGATATTTGTGTTTTCCTTCGTCCAGGTCTCTGTGACCTTATCAACAGGTTAGATGACATACAAACATCACTGTGGGCCCTACGAAGGTTTCAACGGTGGAACACTGTTTTCTGTGGAGTGGTCCACCTGAGCTTTGGATATACTTCAATCGTGGGATCTGTCGGTAAAATGAGCTGTAAAAATGGATTGACTGGGTGGATAATAAAAAAAAGACATCATGGTAGGCCCCACTGAGAAAATCCGCGTCCGATGCGAGGACAGTTGTCAATCATACAACATTGAAAAAACGGGCGCGACTTGGGTGAGACCCCGGAACCAGCGATGTGGGTGGGACTCTGAACCTAGGGCCCACCTGAGTGTATTCCTTGTAGATCCATGCGGTTAATCTGATTTTTCATATTATTTTGTACTATGGTACCAAAAATGAAGAAGATTAAAATTTTGGGTGGACTACAACATAAGAAACACTGGTTAATGACCACTAAAAGCCTTTTGTGAACTACAAAAGTTTTCTATCAACCTGATATTTGTTTTTTCCTCTCATCCCTGTCTACGTGACCTTATCAACAGATTGGATGGTCAATAAACATTACAGTGGACTCCAGGAAGTTTTTAATGGTCAAGGTTGAATGATAACTGTTTCTTGGGGTGTGGTCCACCTAAATTTTGAATCTGTTTCATTTTTCGAACTGCATCATAAAATAATATGAAGAAACAGATGGACGGCATGGATCTACAAATAGTACATCCATGTGGGCCCTAGGTTCAGGGTCCCACCCACATCGCTGGTTCCGGGGTCTCACCCAAGTCGCGCCCTGAAAAAACCGCGTGCCCCGTGCAATGCGGACGTTGCAGTTTGTATAGTGAGGAGCTCACCATGTTATAGCGTGCTGTAGATTCTCTGTGGGGCCCACCATGATGTATATGTTTTATCCACTCCGTCCATCCGTTTTTTCAGATCGTTATACGGCAGGATTCTAAATTTGAATAGTGCAAAAAGCTCAAACGAACCACACCATAGGAAGCAGTGGAAATTAAATAAATGCCCACCATTGAAAACTTCCTGGGGCCCATCCGTGATGTGTATGAAGAATCCAAACCATGCTTATGGTGATTCGCCTCATCTTCACCGTAAATTCCAATAATCATCATGACCCATATTTCATACGAGACACACCGCAAGGAGAATGTACAATCACGACTACAACCCATATGTTCAAGTCGTTGATATTTAGGGTTCGGTGGCTTGCCTCGTTGGTAGACTCTCTGAAGTTTTAATCAGGGGGTCTTGGTTTCAAAACCCAAAAGTGTACGGAGAGGATTTCACGTACGCTGTTGGGTTTTTGAATTTAGAACTAGCACAGCAATACACACCAGATGTACGGAGAGGATTTCACGGAAAAATCACGGTGGAATCCACACTGCTCGAACGCACGGTAGCTTAACGTCCGTACGCGCGTGAGTAAAAGCGATAGTGATTGTTGTTACCGACTTACCGGTGGAAGCGGATTGCCCATGATCCTGCCACCCTGGTGGCAGGCGTTGTGGGGTCCACGTTATTTATATATTTTATCCACACCGTCCATCCGTTTTTCCATCTCATTTTAGACGATGATCTCAAAATTGAAGCAGATCCAAAGCTTAAGTGGTCCACAAAACAGAAAACACTGGTGAATGAACGCTCACCGTTAAAAACTTCGTGGGGGACACTAAAGGTTTTGGATTAAGCTCATATTTGTGTTTTTCGCTTCATCCACGTTTGTGTAACCTTATCAACAGGTTTGATGGAAAACAAACACTAGGGAGGGTGTCATGATCCCCACTTTTTCCTGTGGTGTGGTCCACTTGAGAATTCGATCTGTTTCATTTTCTGGACCGTTCCTTAAAATAAGTTGGAAAAACGGATGGACGGAATTGATATAAAATAAATACATCAAAATAGGCCCCACAGCTCCTGCCACCAGGGAATCAGCTTCCCGTACGGATGCTCCCGTGACCATCCATTTTCATGATTTAACGGTGATAGGATTGCCTGTCCAACATACTGGTTAAGATCCTCTACGCGTGACACGTGTACAACGCGGAAAGAGACGGCAGCATCTTGGAAAGAAAGAAAGAGTGAACACCACCACTTAACTTCCTTCCTAAGTAACCTGAGAAATTAGCTTTCTTTCGGTTGGTGAGTTATTTGATACTCTTGCAGCGTATGAAACTTGCTACACAGGCACTCAGATAATGTATACATTGCATATATTAATTTAATTTAAACCGTCTAAACTGTAGGACCCACTTCCTATAAGTGATATCACAAAAATCAGATTGATTGAGAAATTCTAAACTCTGATTCGTGGACACTAGTTTGTTGAAACACGAACGTTGGATTTTTTTTTTTAACTTCTGATTTAGGGACACGAGTTCGTTGAAATTAGACCATTGAATTTTTTTTTTAATTTTTAACCACCGATGAATATCCACTAATCTGATAGTCGTCGCATAATTTGGACTTTTTTATTATTTAGATGTGTGGCACGTAAGCAATTTCTAAGTGCCTGCGTATCATCCATCACCCTCTTCCAGAGTATCGAATCTATTCTCTTGTATTATAAATACGGGCATGCCTCCGCAACTAGGACGCAGATTAGCTACTGACAGGTTGAGTGGCGAATCTTGCTACTAAAGTGACGTCACCATGGTCCGTGGGCCTCCGTATGATATATCTGTTGTATCCACACCGTCCATTCATTTGGAGAGATCATTTTAAGGCAAGAATCAAAGAATGAGAAAGATCCAGATCTCAAGTGGACCCCACCACAGAAAACAGTGGGGACAGTGACATCCACCGTTGAAAACTTTTTAGGGGCTACAGAAGTTTTCGATCAAGCTAATATTTGTGTCTTCCCTTCCTCCATGTATTTGTGAATTTTTGAACAGGTTGGATCTCAAATAAAAATCATGGTGGGCCCAGGAAGTTTTCAACTAAGGAGTGGATTAGGTGCGGCCCCGGCTCCACTCAACATGGTGCGTCCCTGACCGTGGGGCCCATTTTCATGCGTTTATTTTATATCCACACTGTCCATCATTTTTTTTCAGATATTTTAGTGCATGAGCCGGAAAATAAAGCAGATCAAGATCTCAGGTGGACCATATCACAAGAAACAGTGGTGGTTGAACATTAAAAACTTCTTTTGGGCCACGAAAGTTTTGGATCAAGCTGATTTGTATTTACTTTTCCCTTCATCCAGATTTTTGTGACATTATCAGAAGGTTGGATGGAAAATAAACATTATGGTGGGCCCTAATAATGTTTAGGTTGTCGGATTTCAATCACCACTCTTTCCTGTAATGCTGTCCAAATGAGATTTGGATCTGCTTCATTTTTAGCCACATTCATTATATGTATTTGTAAAAACGGATGGACAGCGTGGATATATAATAAACGCATCAAGGTGAGCCCCACGGTCAGTGCCGCACTGTGTTGGGTACGGCCGAGGTCGCAACCACGTCGTCCAAACGTATTATATACGCACCATGCAACAGTATTCAAAAGTTCTTCGCTTTTATATTGGATTTGAAAGGGGAGTGACGGAATTTATACGACTCGGAAAGCGACGGACTCGGATTTGGTAGGGACCCTGCCAGTATAAACTTCCGTGCGGGTCAGGGCTTGGAAAAAGCTCTGTGGGTCCCACCATATTGTATGTATTTATCCACACCGTCCATCCGTTTTTCCAGATCATTTTAGTTCATGATACAAAAAACAAGGCAGATCAAAATCTCAAGTGGACCACACGCCAGGAAACAGTTGGAGTTAAACTTCTACGATTAAAAACTTCCTACGCCCAACCGTTATGTTTATTTGCCATCCAAACCGTTGATAAGGTCACAAAGACCTGGATGAAGGGAAACACAAAATATCAGCTTGATCCTAAAGTTTTGTGGCCCCCAAGAATCTTTTAATGGTGGGCGTTTAGTCACCACTGTTTCCTATAGTGTGGTTCCACCTAAGATTTGGATGTGATTCATATTTGGGGTCATACCCTAAAATGAGCTGGAAAAATGGATGGACGGCATGGATAAAACACATACATCATGGTGGATGTAAACTAGTCTACCAAACGAAAGATCAGGAGAGACTGCTGGAGGCATATCTCGGTACACGTGCGTGGGATCCATGCGATGGTTAAGATGAGGGGTCCAAAATCAATAGGTTCCCGTCATCAGGTGGGCCACGAGTATTTTTTGAGTATGAACCGTTACAGTTCTTTTCTAGCCGTCCATTTTGGTCATACCAATGTGACCAACTTCTTGATCGAAGAAGATTGAATTTTGAACCAGGACATCCACGCTAGGGTCGCCACCTGTTGAATGGCCTGGATCTAGCACACATAACCGAAGTTTGGCACGTGCCGCGAATCGCCTCTTCCGCAACTGCGCAAAGAACCATCGATGGAGCGAGAGTGGCATCTCGAATTCTACTCCCACCACATGTGTCAATGTGGGGATGCCTGTACAAGATCCAGACCGTTCGTCAGGTGGGCCCCAACTTGTACATGCTGTTGCCTGAACAGCAGGATAATCCAGCCGATAGTTGGCCCCCACCTGTACGTCGAGTATGTTTTGTGCCACTAACGGACCAATCTGAAATACTTTGACAAGATCAGGATCATTCATCAGGTGGGCCTCTACATAAACATGCCCATAGTCCAACAATCAGGGCGTTCCAGTCAGCAGCTCGACTATTCCTGCCTGAGAAAATTAGACAGCTATAAACAAACATCCAACGGTTCGAATTTCATCTAAACTGGATGAACCGTCCGGATCCCTAACACGTGTTTCACGTGACTCTCCATTCTCTCCACGCTCGTCGGAAATCCTACCGTCGGAAGTCCTACATACGAGGTACAAATTACACAGTACACGGCCGAATATTTTCAAAACATCAGCCGACGTTTCAGTTTCTAAACATCAAGCATATGGTGAAGTGATCCAAACCGTTGATATTGTAGGAACCACCATGGATATACAAATAACCTAAAATTGTATATGATGTATTGATTTTAAAGCTTCAATAAGTGGATAAATAAATAAAATACATTAACGGTTTACATTCATCCAAGAAATTAAAACAAAAATACATATCTACGATCATCGATGTATGAAAGATCAATCCAACGGTTAGGATCACTGTTAAATGAGGCCCGAAATTGAAAACCCGAAGGCAACAGTACAAACGCTACTCGCGACATCAATTCACCCACCCCCACGCGAGTGAGCTACACGCTTCCGCGCCTTCCGCCCAAATGAACGGCGCGAGAAGTTATTTGATACTCTGGCATCGTATAATGCTCTATACGCACGCACCAAGAAATCGTACACGTGGAAAATATAAAATTAAATTAAACCGTACAAATCATGGAAACCATTGTAACGAAGTTATAGTCCCAATATCAGATTGGATGGGCAATCCCAATCTCTGATTAGTGGGACACTTGTTTGTTGAAAAGGGACAATTGGATATCTTTCTTTATAACCGTCCAATGTTTGCCCGCCAATCCAATAGCATGATTTGTATAGTTTAATTTGAATTGCTTGTGACCTACGTATGATATTTTAAAGTAATTTCCCAGGCCTGCGTATCACGCATCCGCCAGAGGATCAAAGCTTTTCCCTTCTACTATATATAGATGCATGCCTCCGCTTTCAACGCTCTAAAACGCTCTTCAATGGCGTCCGCATTTCTAGAAGACTCTGTCAATGGAAGGTCTCTCTCTCTCTCTCTCTCTCTCTCTCTCTCTCTCCCTCTCTTTCTCTCTCTAACTTCCGTTACCGTTACTGTCAATGGCAGTAATGAAACGGAACAGCTAACGGAAAGATTTCGAGAGCCGGCTTGTGGCAAAGAGTCTATGATGTTTTGCCACCATGTTGAAAATGGTGGTGAGTCATCCTCCTTACACGTGGCACATGTGTACGTCTATCCAGACCATCCAAATTGCGGGGCGTATCTTGGATGGAGCATGTGTCTGAAATCACACTGTTCAAGAAATCTTAACCATTCTGTTGATGGCTAGAAAATGAACGGCTATAAAAATTAGATGGTTACCATATCTTCTGTGTATTTTTGGGTTGTGCTCCATCCATAATTGGTTTAGCGATTTGGACAGTCTCGATCACTGTTCAACGGTTCCATCCGTACGGTAGAAGAATCGCCACCGTTTATCTAAATGGTGCTAAACTATCACCAGAATCTCGTGGTGGAAAATAACGCCTTGTTATCCATAACGTTAACGCCATTACATTTTTGAAGGAGCGACTGATTCCGTTATAACGTCTCTCTCTCTCTCTCTCTCTCTCTCTCTCTCTCTCCTGCCGATTTACTTTCTGGGTTTTCATTGTCATGCTCTGTAATTGCAGATTGGAAAACGGAAGTTCTGTTTCTGAGAAAACCTTCACTCTCGAATCAATCAGAGAATCTCTGATCAGACAGGAAGACACTATCATCTTCAATCTCATCGAGAGAGCGAAATACCCTCGAAACTCGTCTATCTATGACGAATCCTCGACGAGAGTAACGGGTTTTGAAGGATCCTTGCTGCATTTCTTCGTGAGAGAAACGGAGATTGTTCATGCAAAGGTCAGTTTTTCTTGGATTTTTGTATTGGGTTTTGGATTTTGTGATTGAATTGTTGTTTTTCGGATTGCATTTTGTTGTGTGATTGGTGCATTGAATTAAGGGTGGTGGTTGGTTTTTGAGAATTTGGTTTATATTTTTCTTCGATTCGTGTATTGGGTTTTTTGGAACTTTGATTTTTACTTTGCTGATTTGAATTTAGGTTTGTGAGATTTCTTGAACTTTTCTAAAATTTCAATAGAGATGATTTTTTTTTTTTTTAAGTAATTTAATTAATTTGTGTGGGAATGTAGTTTTCTTGTTGTGTTCTTGTATTGCTTTGAAGGCTTGTATTTGATTTATTCTAGGATTAGGCTTTTGCAGGGTTTAGTTTAGGAGTAGGAGTTAGAATTGCCCATGTTGTAATTCCATGTCACTAGCATGTGTTGCTCAATTGGGCCCACACGTAAAGATAGTCCAACGGATCGGCATCGTCCATGTTTTGGGTACTTCCTTTGATGGGTGACAACAGAAGACTTGCACTGAATTGATGACTCTTTTAGGTGTAGGCTTTGTAGTGATTAGGAGTTCGCGTTGTCTATGTCGCAATTCAGTGTCATTAGCATGTATTGCCCATCGGGGCGCACATGATAGTCTGATGATCAGCACAGTCCATGTTCTGGCTGCTACTTTTAACGGGCCACAACAAGAAACCTTACACTGAATTGATCACACTTTTACGCGTAGGCCTCACAGTGATTAGTTAGGACTAGGATTTGATTTTCCCTGTGTTGCAACTCAGTGTCACTAGCATGCATTGCTCGATTGGGACCCATCTGTAAAGATAGTTGTATGATCAGCACTGTCTATTATTTTGGGGACTTCCTTTGACAGGCCACAACAAGAAACTTACATTGAATTGATGTCACTTTTATGTGTAGGCATCACAGTGATTAGTTAGGACTAGGAGTTCATTTTGCCTATGTTTCAACTCCGTGTCACTAGCATGTGTTGCCTCATTGGGACCCACATGTAAAGATAGTCTGATTATCAGCACCGTCCATGTTGGGTACTTACTTTGATGGGCCACAGTAAAAAAACTTCACCAAATGGATGATTCTGGGTATCTCTATGTATAGCTGAATGTGAACTATCGTAAAGGAAAATTTCAATGGCTTGCCACTAATCGATCGTCAGGATCATTCTTTCAAGGTGGTCATTGGACAACAGGCCATTCATAATATCACCCAGAGGATGCCTGTTTTTTACCACCAGGCAATATTTAACGTGGGCCCCATGGGGTGATGTGTGCTGGTGATTTCGAGTTGAGGCATTGGCAAAAAGAACATGTTATTTAGAAGTTGGTAGTAAACAATATCCCTTGAATGAGGAGAAAGTTCCACTAATTACAAATTTCATTTGCTTATCACAAGTGATCAATGAATTGTTATGATCTACACGGTATTTACCTTTTAGGAAAATAATGTCTTAATGCTACTATGACATTGTACCTGTTGCAGACATGCTTAGTGACCAAGATTTAAGACTATTATCCAGAAGGCCATCACTTGTATGGGTCATGGGCCTAAAATCATGGCTAATGGATGATCCTAACCATCCTATCTTGGGGGGTTTGTTCGAGGGGAAAGTTGAAAATATTCTTATAGGCATGACGTAAATGATACTCATAATCGATCTTTCATCCATTCTTTTTTGGTTTTTTGGTTTTTTGTTTTTGTTTTTGTTTTTGTTTTTTTTTCCGAAGATTATCTTTCATCCATTCAATGTTGAAAAATTGTAGAGTTTGTCCAACGGGGGAATTTTAAATATTCTTATAGATAAGGTGTTAGTGATACCCATATCCTAAAGAGTTCTATTCATTTCCAAAGGAAGAAGAAGAAGTAGAAGAAACTTAGGAATCCATGAGAAATGGCAATTTCACCTTTACTCGTGAGGTGAATTTGCTTTGATTGGGGTGGAGGCAATATTAACTCACAGCATTTCACTTGACTTTCCCATATAAAATCCCTGAGCGTTCTTTATTTCAGGAGAAGAAGAGTGTCCATGTAGAAGAATGTGTGAATATAGGATATATTTTTGGCTTGAAGGTGAAAGGAAATCATATAAGTTCTTTTTATTGGAACTATAAGAGTTTGGTGATTACAGTATGTTGCCATGTTTTTTTTTTTTTTTTGGGTCAGTCATGCAACCCACCCACCCAGTCAGTCATGCAATGCACCCACCGGTGCTGTCAGCAGCATGGATATTTCACCACTAGATGGGTTTTGAAACCCAGACACCTTGTTGAAACTCCGTGGAGTCTACCAACAGTATGTTGCCATGTGGCTTTGCAAGTCCTGCATCCTTAAAAAAAAGGATATTTCCCTTTCTCCACAGACTAATCCTTGATCTTCATACCATTTTTGCACTTGCTTAGGCTTTTCTTGGTTTTGTTGCAAGGAAAAATAATTTGCATTTTTCAGGATCTATGCCCTTAGTACAATTTCCAAAAAAAAATAATAATAATAATAAATCATGAGATCATAGCCATGCCTAAATGAAATATTTCTTTCTTTCCTGATACAAACAAAAGAGATCAATTTCACGATTTTTAGAAATTCTACTAAGACTATAAATTCCATAGAATTTCCAAAATAAAAAATGATCTTTCTGCACTCTCTGAAATGGTAATGGGCCAAATGCAACCTTTTAGATTCCCTTGACACAGACAATTCAGCTAAATTTTCCTGTCCAAAAATTTATGTGGCCTAGTGTTTTACTGTAATAGTTTCTGGTTCAAAATGTTGAGGGGACAACTTATTTTTTTCCATTTCATGGAACTACTGCACATTGTCTCCAGGCATATTTCTTTTTGGTTCTCGAGAATATCAAAAAACACATGCTTACTGAAGCTATTTTAGTTTGTATAAGGGAAAGATACATTGTTGGGCACTGCTACCGAAGCTTGGTTATTGTAGAACTTATAACTGCTGGCCAAGATCAGAAGATGATAAGCGAGATCTGTTGATTATGGAATTATTATTGGTTGAAAAGGATAAGGTGGGCCCCACTTCACCCCAGTACCTCTGAGGAAGCCAAAGCAAGCGGGTCCCGCCACTTGTCTGATTTGGATAGAATATCCTCATTTTGACCAATAAAGTTATTTATACTTGGTCTCATAAAACCTCTGTTAATCATCAAGATGAAAGAAAAAGAAAAAGAAGTTTTACTGCTGATGCCAACATCAGATAATCTGTTTTTCAGTAAAAGTCTAGCTTGGAAGACCCAAATGGAGATATAAATGAATTGTCAACTTCTTAGCTGTTCAGCTAAACCACATCTCTATTGGTCTCTAGCAAATATTTAAAAACTTGAAAACTCGACTCGACGCAAAGGTCTTTTGAGTCGAGTAACTCCATTGAGTTTTTTCGGACTTTCTTGGTGATATTTAATATTTAAAATATTTTAATATCTTGGTGAGTTAAATTGATTTTTTTATAAAGTTTTTTTTTTTTTTAAATTACACACACACACACTTTCCAAATGATGGCTTCAAGTGATGTGAGAGGCGTCGGAATCATTGGTTTGAAAAGGCTTAAGCCTCAAGGTGAAAAGGCTAAACAAGATTGCTTCCACACTTACATGAAAAAGGCTTACTCATGAGGCTTGAACATCAGACCATCCATTCTAGTGAGCAGCTCAGCATCTCTCGCAGCTCAAACTACAAAAAAGAAATGGAAAGAAAGCCTTGGCACTTAAACTGGAAGAGGCTTCTTTTATTTCTAAACGCTTTTGTCCCTCTCAGACTCTAACTGAGACATACATTTGAATGCGTGTGGTGGGGGATTTAAAGGAAGAAAGGCCAATCCCCTTGTGGATTGAGTGGGCAGCTGAAGATGATTTTGAAAGATTGATCTCCATTTGCTTAATATTGGCATCTGGCACTGACCACTGTGACTTTTGCTCTTTATGGGACTCGTCCATGAGTCTTCTGATTCTTGAATTCAGCTATCATAAGCATGGGTGTTTTGCAGTCAATATTCAGTTCAGTCAGTCTTTTTTTTTTTTTGGTTAAATAGCTATTAGCTTTTCTTTCCCCTCCTTTGTTTACTTCTCATTTGTTGCTTTATTGGGCTCATTCAATAATGCCATGCTGTTTAGATTGTCAATGACAAATAATTGATTTTACTTACATGGTTTTAAATATCATCCAATATGACTCAGTATCGTCTGAGTCGTATCGGTTTTAGTCCATATTGAAATGAGTCTCCAGACTGATCGATACAGGACTGAAACTGACCAATATGGGGCTCAAACTGTCGAGTCGGGGCGAACCTTACTAGTTTCGCTCACCAGGCGAGTGGCACTCTGAAACCAATATCTGAATGCTTGCTTATTCCTTGACAGTTTGTTGATGATTATTGTTCCAAGCTTAATAGTCATGCTCCACAGACAGACCTTTAGTTCATGCATCATTTGCAATTCAGACCTATGGGACTGCCACTTCCAAAAGTGTGCAAGATCTGAGCCAATCTTTGGTGGGCCCCATGGTAAATGTCCCTAGCCCGAAAACCAGTCTGGTCTGCTCACCATGCAGACCACATGTATGTTGGATGTAGATCATCAGTTATCTATTTCTCAACTGCCCATTTTTAGTCTGCGTGATGACTGACCTGATTTTTGGGCTATAGGGCACGTTCACCGTGGGGTCCATCTGATGAACAGTTCAAGTTCTCCACATATGTGCCAAGTTGGTGTGTGTGGGGCACTTGTGTTGGGCATTTAGAGATGCACGCAAGGAGAAATTCCAAGACTTGTGTCCATTAAAAAGATATGGTGTATTCTAAGTTCAGAAGAATTCTAGACATCTAATCCAAACGACATTTTACAGGTTGGTAGGTATGAAAACCCAGAAGAGTGTCCATTCTTCCCTGATGATTTACCGTCCCCATTGGCTCCTCCTCTCGACCGCCCACAGGTAAATTTCCGCTGCATTCAGCTCAAACTTTCTCACATACCTCCTATCCGAATCTCATTTGGTGCAAGTCCAATCACAGGTGCTGTATCCTAAAGCTGCCTCCATCAACATAAATAAGACCATATGGAATATGTACATCAACGAGCTGCTGCCGCTCTTCACAGCTGAGGGTGATGATGGCAACTATGCGTCAACGGCAACATGTGATCTTGCATGTTTGCAGGTGAGGATTGGTTGAATTCATCTTATGGGCAGTGTGCTGATATATGTGCTAGTTACACAAATGAGACGGTTTTGGTATTTGCAGGCTATCTCTAGAAGGATTCATTATGGAATGTATGTCGCTGAAATCAAATTCAGAGACTGCCCACAGGAGTATGGGCCTGCTGTCCATGCTCAGGTCTGCACTTCTTTTCTATTTTGTTTTTTTTTATTTTTTTGAAGTGAAATGAATAGTTTGAAATTCGGGCCAGACTCCCATATTAGCTTTTTCACCATTTGGAAAATGGGGGTGGCTCTTCAAACGTGCACATGCAGAGCTGTGCGGCAGTCCAGTCAGTGTATTTTGGCAATGGGGACGCAAAGATTGGGTTAGACTGATTTGATGGTCCACAAAGTTGATTGTATTGTCAATGAGTCCCATTCAACTGTTGTGCCCCACATAACAATTCCAATGAACTGCACCCGATCATTTCCCTTGTTCATCGCCATTCTAACTTCTCTGCGATAAAGCGATTTTATGTCTGCAAGCTGATCATATGACCGTCCATCTCTTTTGCTATTGTATTTATTTCAGGATAGGGATGCTCTGATGAAAATGTTAACATTTGAGAAGGTGGAAAAAATGGTAAAGAGAAGGGTGGAGAAGAAGGCGAAGGTGTTTGGGCAGGAAGTGAGCCTTGACGACGAGGCCGATAAGACCAACTTCAAGATCGAACCATCGGTGGTGGCCCACCTCTATGATCAATGGATGATGCCATTGACAAAGCTTGTTGAGGTTGAGTACCTTGTTCGGCGTCTTGACTGAAAATACATCCCCCCTTTCTTGGGATGATGGATTTGGGTCACGATATTGCTTTGGTGGAGTCCACCTTGCATGTGTGAATTGCATTATAGGCTTATAGCTTAGTGGAAATGTATTGCAACTAGAGATCTTTGGTTAGTATAAATGACTGCTTGATTCAATTGAATAGGCTGGTCCAGCCAATAGACCGTTAAGAAAAAGAAAATAACAATTTGTACTTGTTTAAAGTTGGTCCCAATGTCTGTGCCTAGGATTTTCCTGTCTTGGGTATTTTCTGTGTCTGTAGTGTGTGTGGGCCATCCATGTTGCGGCCCATCTCTCAGTGTCATTTTGTTGTGTGAAACCCGAAATTCAACTCAACTTAAAAAAATAGAGTGAGTCAGGCAAGTCGAGTCAACCAAGTCTTTATCAAGCCTTGACTTGAGTGATGATCAAACCTTTTTTTTTTTTTTTTTCCATGCAGTAGTGTGAATCTATGATTGAGTCGAGTCAGGATTTTTCAGGTTTCAAAAGTAAGGATGAACATCTTCTGGGCTTTGAAACATAATTATGAATATTTTCACTGAATTGGGGGTTTCATTGATTTCTTCGAGTGATCTGGGTTTTATCCCAATTCAATTGTCGATGGAAATCAGTAGTCTCTACACTGAGCAACCTGGATATGCAAATAACAATTTGAATGAAAATGGATGATATTATGAAATGTAGAACTCCAGTACGCTCATCTAATCTTTGCGCAAGTGCATTTGCCTTTTGGAATTCATCATGGAAGATGAGGTACTGCGTAAAGTGTTTTCAGCAAGGTTTTAAGTATTGTCCAAAACTGGCACGTATGGCCCATAAGCAATGCCATTATGTGTTAGTATCACCCATAAATATACTTGTATAGAGTTATACAGCTGATCAGCCCATATAGGCCTGAAACAACATAAAACAGTGGCAACACGGGCCATCTCGGTAGTGAAAGATAACAACATGATACACTAAGGTGACGAGGGAAGCGAATCTCCTTTAGATGATTGATGCATTGTTGATTGAATTGTGCTCCTGGCAGAACCATTGTAGCCTATAATTGAGTCAGGTTGGGAGGCATTGGCTAGCTGCATTTTCAAGAATGTGTATTGTAGGACTCATGGACAATAATTATTTATTTATTTATAGAGTAGTTGAAGGTATGGATGGGCTTTTTGCTAACACCCATAAATGTACTGCTAAAGTTGTCCATTTCAATGTAAACTGATCAGTACATTGTGTGAGCAAAATCAGTCTCTATCCACCTCTGCATTTGGAGAATGAGAGGATGAGATTGAGTGATGTTCATATATGATCCAGCTGGGTTGCAGACATTGCTAGGAGAAGCAAGTTAACTGGTTCTGAAGGACGCATCTACATGGAGAAAATCTCTTGACAGAAACACTGTGAACTTACAAGAGAGTTGCTATGCCTTTTGGGATGCTTGCCCAGACATTATTGAGTTTTTTTGTGAAATTTTTTTTGCAGAAATGAATTTAGAAAATTATACGTCCACATCATATTTAAAATAAAAAATAAAAATAAATTTACCAAATTTGGGTTTTTCAAAAGAGAAACATGAGTCCCGATCCAGGGTTTCGTCCCTCCTGATGCAGAGAAGCTGAGTGCACGCACTACAAAGCTTTTAACTGTTGCGATAATAGAATTGTAACTTGTTACAACTGTTTTAGAGGGCAATAGAATCCCTTAGTCCCAGCTTCAGATTCATCACATGTGAGATCGCTTCTTCTGATATTTACAGTTTGAGCCATAGAATCCCAAGTCCAAGCCTTCCGATTCATTACAATGTGATATTGGTTCTCATATTAACGGGGAAGCCACACCATGGAATCCTACGTGGCACAAAACCTCCAAGTTCAATTTGTGGGACCCACTTGATAATTGGATTGGCCTGATTTTCGGCCATCCTGGTGGAGCACACACCTGTTGAGCAACAGGTGTACACACCATATTGGGCACCACACCAAAATTTGGAGCTTTTAGGCGGTTGTTCATGGCTCTCTACGGTTGTAGACCATTGGATGTACCTATTAGGCAGGTTAGACGTTCGGATTTTCTAAGGAAGGAGACGTTCCCAGGCATTGCCACCCAAGAGTCAGTCCCATGAAATTACGGACCCTAAGGGCCTGTTTGGATTGTAAGTTACTTAAGATAAGTTGCTTATCTTGGATTATACTTATTAAGCATGGTAAACAACATACTTATTAAGCAGATAAGTAACTTATTTAGTAGTATCCAAACGGGCCCTAAATGTGAGGAACCAGGACTAGCATTTAAATGGCGGTTCCAAAGCTGACTCACCCGCTGCCAATGACCATTACTACTAGCCCCGACTCGTCAGTTTCAGGGAGCGGGAAACGGGTTGCATTAAGCCTCCAGACTCTGCAGGGTCCACAGGTGGAGCACATATGAGATATGATCCCAAAAATGAGGGAGATCCAGAACACAGGTGGAGCACACCACAAGAAAGTGAGGATTGAATGCTTCGGCCCATATAGGTTTTGGATCAGGCTGATATTTGTGGGTTGCCTTCATCAATTCATTATTCATCCCGATGGGAATCACCTTATGAAGGGATCGGATGGCATATACATATTACAGCAGGCCATGGGAATCACCTTATGAATGGATCACATGGTATACACACATTTAATTGGTGGGCGTTCAATCCTCACTGTTTATTGTGGTGTGGCCCACCTGAGTTCTCTAACTCTCTCTTTTTTTTTTTAACATCCTCACATGAGCTGGAGGAACTGATGGATGGAGTAGATGGATGTCAGACGGATACCTGCAGAGCTCTACACAAACAACTCACCCACAACTGGCATCCCCGAAACTAGTACACCGCTCCATCCTCACTGTTTTTTGTGGTGTGGCCCACCTGAGTTTTGAATCTACCCTCACTTTTGGGATCACATCCTCAGATGAGTGGAGAAATTGACAGACGAGTGTGTGACCATATAGTGGCTTGTTTAATAGTAGGCAGCCGAATTGATTCTCTTGCAGACACCACATACCAAAGCAAAAGTGTTTCGGTGCCGAAAGTCAGTTGCCATAGCCCCTTGTTGTAGGCCTAATCTCCGTCCAAGCTGAGCTCTACCGTCATGTGTCCCAAGATATCACTGATCCAGACCGTCCCAAGTCCCGAGATCTAATGGATGGCACATTCACATCTAATAGGATCACCGACCCAGACCCCAGACCACGTATGTGGGCAAGATCCCAGGTCCCATGCTCTTTTAGCATTTCTCCCTCCACAAACACCACCAAAACGAATGGCATCTCCGAGTGGAAATGATTCTATCAAGCCAGATCTTCTGAGCTTCCACTGCATCCTACCTTTCAAGCCCCGGAGTGCTGGGGGTGAATCAGGGCCATCCATCTACCAGTGCATCACAGACCTATGTAATCCTTGAAACGGCAGTAGATAAGGATCTTGGGCTGTCCACATTAGGACAGGTCCCAAAAAATGTCCTAATCGGGGATGTCAACAATAGGACCACCTGACGAATGGTCCCAATTCAACATCTACACTTATCAATATGCCACAGCTAGCCTTCTCACCCTCATTGGTGCTTGCTCGCTTGGACTCACCTGAAAAATGCACAGTAGATGCGATGCATGGCAGAGACAAAGGAGGCCCACCTGCCTACGTGAATGATATGGTGCATTCACGCAGTTGTTTCTCTTCATAATCTACAAACAAAGATGCATGAAATTCATAATCATTTTATACACAAACCACCACCCGCCATCAGCAATCCCATATGAAAGGGTAGCCAGCCAGTCTGCCCCGCCCGTGAAATTGTATACATGGATGATATGAGCCAACCCCCTGCCCGCCAGGATTCCTCATCCTCACTTGCAACAGTCACTGTGAGATATTCAATTCATGGACGGCACTGGCCAATTCCAAACCCACTACTGCGTTCTCCTCTTTCTTCTCCTCTATCTTAGCTTTGCTCATGTCCTCTTCGTTACCTTCCGATGCAACAATGCACTCCTTGAATCTGTAGCAACCGATGAGATGGTCGTTGGTTATTCCTGCGGCTTGCATGAATGAATAGATCACCGTGGGGCCTACGCACCGGAAACCCCTCCTCACTAGATCTTTGCTTATCACATCCGCTTTAGGAGTCTTCACAGGAACCTGCCGAGGATACCTGAAGCTGCTGACAATCGGCTTGTGATTCACAAAGCTCCAGCAGTACTTGCCGAAAGATCCAAACTCATCTACAATCTGCAGAGGGCCGTGCATAAGACAATGCAACAATGGACAACCTTAAGAGGGAGAGAGGAGAGAGAGAGAGAGAGAGAGAGAGAGAGAGAGATGTAATATGACTAACACATGAGAATGAGAGAGAGAGATGTAATATGACTAACACATGAATTTAGGGTTCCTGATGGTCCTGATGTACTCGGTCCTGATATGCCACTCCATAAAACATGAGAAACTGTTGGGTCCTGCTGAATCAGGAGAAGCGTGACAGGATTCATTTTTCTCTCTCTAGGAGCAAATTGACATTTTTGCCCATCCAGTTAGTTTCAGGAGAGTCGTGATCTTTGAGATTTTATGTGATGTTAAATGAGATTTCCAACATAGGGTATTCATGGAATTTTGAAAATCTGCGTGCTTATAAACCAATTGCTTGGATTTATCCACCTACACAACTGAATTGGATTTTACCCGCTCTTTTTTTGTGAGCACACGCACCCACATCTGGAATCTTTTCCCTCCATTTTTCTCTCCCCTTCGAAATATCTCCCAATTTCCTCTTCCTTCATGTGTGTGGCAATGCCACTCACCCCTTTTTTACCTCTTTTTTTTTGTTTGAAACATTGACAATATTAGGCCAAAGCCAACATTAACAAATATACAAACCAAAAGAGATTTACAGCCCAACATTCCGGAAAATGAACAACGACTTTTGATGCTGACGCCCATTCCATTACATGGAATTTAGCCCTACTAAACACCTCTATAACCTGCCTCTCTCAATTTCTAAAACATCAATTATTCCTTTCAAAACCATAGGACCCATATACCCTACTCCCAAGTTTAACTGCCATGTTTTCCTCCCAATTTTCCTTAAGCTAACTGGGAAGCCGACCCTAGAAGAAAGCGGCTCCCTCCCGCCAAGCCACACACACACACACACACACAAAAAAGAAAAAACTCCCAATGGATTCTGGCGACACCCATGCTAACCCCCCAAACAGCTTGAACAAATTGTCCGATATAGTTTTTGCAAATGGACAATGTATGGAAAGATGATTCACTGATTCCTCATCTCGAAGGCATACCAAACATACATTCAGAAGGATCATCTTTCTCTTGCAAAGATTATCTATTATAAGCACCTTTTGGATGAGCAACATAACGCCAAATGAACGTTGTCAGACAAACCCCACCACTACAATTGTCTTTCTTTTTTTTTCCGAGCAATCCCACCACTACAATCATCCCCACTTAGCCACATGTAAAAAGATTTCACTGAAAACTTGCCAAACTTGTCTTTTAACCATTTCATCAAATCAGATTGTGAAATTACAAGAGATACCTTAGATAACAACCCAATCAGCCCAATAAATTCTTTGATATGTGTCCCTAAATTCCTTCTACACATCGGAGCCTACACAATTTCCTCTCCTTGAATGAAAAAGCAACTAGCCACCCTCCAGTCTGCCTCAACTGAGATCCCTGCTAAATATGGAAAAATTATGCTCAATATTTCACCATCCACCCATAAATCCTCCCAAAATATGATATTCTTACCATCTCCCAAACAAAAGCCAACCCCTTCCCAGACTCGTTTTATTGACGCCATAGATTTTCATATATGTGATGATCTATACAGCAATGACGACTTAGTCCACCACCCCCTTTCTTCCACCCATTATTTCCTTCCTATTACCTCCCTCCAATAGGAACACACTTCTACTCCGAAGATGAAATTTGTGTTTATCTTCCACTCCCTTCCACAAGAAATCCCGCCTTAAATTTTCCAATTTATTCACTACTGACTTCGGGAACTTGAACGAAGACATATAATAAACTGGGAGATTAGACATTGTCGTCTTAACCAGGGTTATTCTCCCACCCAAAGATAAGTGCTGGGTTTTCCATGGAGACAATTTCCTCTCAAGCCTTTCAATCACTTTTTTTTTTTTTTGAAAGACAACGAAATTCTATTAAGAAGAAACAAAAATGGGGGAGAGAAAACATCAAAGCTAGACGGCAACTCAGCTACATCCGAAGAAACTCCATATTACAACCCTCGAGCTTAGAGGCCGAGGAAGCCCATTCGATAACCAAAAGTCTAATTCTTTGGGAAATGCACTCCGCTGCCTTGTTGGAATTGTCAAAACATCTCGCATTTGTTTCTTCCCAAACTGCCCACCAAACCACAAGTAGAGTCATTCTCCAAAGTGCTTTCAATCACTTTGTCCAATAGATGTTTCGTCAGTCATCCAATGCATAACAGGAGACCAAGATACGAAGTAGGAAAGGATCCTTCCCTATTTCCAAACATGCTAGCATAATCCCCCACCTCCTCTTTAGGGATACCCACCCCCAAAATCTCAGTCTTAATGAAATTAACCTTAAGCCCTGATACTGGCTCAAAACAAACTATTATTGACCGAAGGTTTCCTACCTTTATATCATCTGCCTCCAAAAATAGCAATGTACCATCAGCATACTGCAAGAGGGCAATGTGAAACTTCCCCTAGTTTTATTAAACATCTATTTGTAGGCCACTGATTGAGTGGTTATGATCTTCAAATTTAGAAGATTTCTGGGGGCAAGCCCCATCCACAGTGGGTCCCACAACATACTGGATCCCCAAACTACAGGCCCCACTTGTATGACTGGGTGAGCATCAGGAAACCATACAAGTCCCAATGCATCTGGACCCTATAAAAACCTATCCTAGAAGCCATCAGTGGCTCCGTGATGAACAAAAATATCAGGAAGAAAAAGAAACAAATGGAAAAAGAAAGTGAGAATATACCTTGGATATCTGCCGTGCATTTTCAATGACCGCACGCAGCTTTGGCTCTGATAATAGGGAGCTGGCAGTGCTTCCAGGTGCTACGATCTTCTTCTCGTTCAATTTAGCGGCATTAGCAGGGTCAAAATCTGCAAAAACCTCCCTGTACGAAGAAGTGTCAGGAGAGAATGCTGGAAATAGCTGATTGACATTTTTGTTAGTTTCTTTTTTTCTTTTTTCTTTTTGAAAAAACAACACAACCATTGTCATTAGGGTTTTGATCGATGACTGAGAACAATACCTGAATATGTGCCTTTTGCTGAGAATAGTTGGCCATGTAAGTTCAGCCAATGCACCCGATAGGACAAGCAACTCAAAGAGCTTCCTGCATATTGTTGAAAATATCTGTCAAGCTGAAGCCTCTTGTGACTTTTTTTTTAGAACGAAAAGAATGTAGAGAAGGTTGGGATTGCATACTTGTCGTCATGGACTGGAACTCCCCATTCTTCGTCATGAAAGGCAGCGTAACATGGATCTGTTGAAACAGGATAAAAACAATGGATAGATGAAACTTAGATTAGTTTGATTGGGATATTGGCACAAGCTAACTGCAACTGAACATTGACAAGACATGGTTCTAATATTTAGCCTGTGGCTGTAGTGTTTTTATAGATAAATGATAAAATAGGACAAGCATGAGAATGACTAAGATTTTGATGTTCTTGGAAACGAAAAATCGCAGTAAACGAAACCTGTTTTTATTGAAGTTTAGAAGAGAATTTTCAACTAAGGCAAAACTGCCAAAGTGTCACCAATGTCAAAAGAGAAACGCTAAATGCACTGGAACAATTGGGAAATATTCAAGTACCTAAAGGGAGGCCCTATGTACCCATGGAAAATTTCTATACTGATTTTATCCCTACTTCAATCCACTCCACCTCTAGCAATGCACCAGCATGTTTGCAACCAAGGTAAAGGAGGGTTGTCCCAGGCAGGCAGCTGGCCGTCGAAGTTTCGCCAAGCAATCATGCAAATTCATAGAGCCAGACCCAAATAGTTGGGAGTTGGATGATGAAGATTATCTTATCCCTACTTCAAGATTAACCACTGCAGCATTTGGTCAAGCAAGCACATTCTGCATAGCTTGCAATATACGCATCCGACCTACAACCTTGAAAAGAAAGAGGAAGGTGATCTAAAATGATGTGGTGTAAGATTTGAAGCAATCAGAGAAAAGCGTAAATTACATTACACGGTGGATATCAGCAACTGTTTTATGTTGCCTATCATTCTGACACTTCTGTAATTCAAGGGATATATGCATGCATATCATATCAGGGACAAGGTGCTGTAAAAACTGATGGTCAAAATCTAGATCTCTCCTGCAACCTGGTGCTGTAAGTCTAATTTCCATGGAGGAAACACTCAAAACAACCTGCAGGGCTTCTTTAAGAGAGAGCCTGGTAAAGAAAAATTATTATTATTTCTCTAAACAATCAAAGGTTCCCCCTATAGATTGCCCAGCCGGTCCCTAGCCCGAGTAAAGGAGGATTGATGTCCGGTTGGCAGCCATAAACTTTCACTAAGCAATCAGATGACTACCGTTTAAACAGGATTCATAAGCCCAACCCAAATAGCTGGGACAAGGCTATGATGACAGTGGTGGTGTTGAATCAGAGACTCCCACCATCATAGTTTTAAAACCCTGATAGGACCAGCCAGTTGGACCAGCTCTGATCGGATTGCTTCAAAAAGGAAAATAGAAACATCAAGGAAACGTGGAGGGTCACTTAGAGACCCATTTTGGGTAAGAAATCAGTACTCATCAGAACCATCCATTTCAGCGGGTCCAGCTTTCCCAGCTCAGAGACTGCTATGGTTGCACTGGGTGGGTAACTCTGATAACTATTTAAAAGAGAAAATTTAAGATGGAGTGGGATGGGATTCAAACTCACTCACATCACAAAAGCAAACACCATGCTATAGGTGTTTGGGTGTCATTTTATTTCTTTATACTCTAGATTGACATCACGGGTTCAGACCAAATGACCTGATGGTTGGACCAGTTTGGACCAAACCACTGGCAAAAACAGGTTAAAAGTCCAGTCTGGCTTAAAAAAAAAAACACCTTGCGCACTATTCTCCATTACACATTTACAAGGACTCCAAGGTCCCAACAAAGGAATCAAAACTCAATTTGGAGTTAAAAAGACTCATTCTGTTCTCCACCTGTGCCAACTGATTTGGTTGGACAATATCATGTTTTGAGGGGGGCAACTTGTTCTGCTTACCGTAGAAAGACTGAGTCAACCCAATACGAACGATTTTTTTATCTACATTCTCAACTCATCCTAAAATTAGAGAACTCCTAAACAGACGGCTGGATATATTCTTAAACCAAAAACTACAAGACCAATCGGATGATATCATATTTTCTTAAACCGAAAACTACTAAAACTAGGAAACTATCTTAAACGCTCTAAAAGTCACCAAATCACCATAATCATGTCCTTGAATTAAGACCTAAAAAGAAGGGTGATATTGTGAAATTTTGGTGATGATAGTCTATCTAGTGCATAGCTCTACTTGAGCAGGTCCTGGAGCTCACCTGTTAATGGAGAAAACACTGGGCGCATAATACATGCCCTCCCAAAGGTCAAGTTGTTGAACAGAATCGCAAGTTATTTGGATGAGATTTTGATAAATGGATGGTAAATGACATAGTAAAGAAAATATTTTCAAAACAAAAGAGATAGGAAAGAAAGAATATAGGAAAATTATGACTTGGTGAAACTAGTTAACTGGTCTGGCTTGAAAAAACATCAAGAGATAGATGAAGTATATGATGTTGGACCAGCATCTTTCAACAGCATATATGAATTTTCAATTCTGCTGAGGGATCCATGGTTCAAACCCAGACCTGATCTGTTGCATCCTGCCATGGCCCATCTCCCAGACTGGAAGATTCCAGCAACCAATCTTGGTATTTTTTTGCAATTGAATGGGGCCATTGTTGTATCTCTCAACCACTCTACTATAGACTAAAAATAAAATAGTTGTCCTATTCAGGAGATTTTTGGGGCATCTTCCATCTTTAGTAACATGGAACAGACGAATATTACACATTTACTGAAACTTTTTATTCTTTGAAGATTAGATTTACTGAAACATGGGTCCCACTTAACAGAAATGGAAACCCATGTACTATATATGACTGCAGGCTGCATATCCAAACACTATCTCGGGTATGTGACCATAAAAAGAGTCATGGAAGAAATCTTTTTCCAGTTTGTGGCAGTTCCGAAAGGAACCTATCCAAGGATCCATTTGTTCTGTGGCTCCACAGTGGACCAAGAAGCTCTGGCTTCAATCGTGTCCATCGATGAGCACGTTCCTGATTCTGACCAATTTCCTTGCTGCACAGTTGTTGGGTTTAATTACTTGATTTGCATATAAATGTATTTTTTTTAATCATGTATATAAATGTGAATTACAATCTGCTGGAAGGCCTTTTGCCTCTCACTGGTGTTACATAACAGATTTAGGCATACAAAATAACACATCGACTGTGGAAGTCGCAATAAATTTATGCAGAAGATGCATCTAACTATTTTTCTTACTTGTGAGATCCTTCCCTCTAGGTGCCTGCTCCCTCTTCAAATCATGCTTCATACTCGCACTCCTGCTAGCTTCCTAGCTATTTATACTTGCTAACATTTTGAAATTGACATTTCCTACTCCCGCACCCGAATCTGCTGACACATTGCTTCAAGCTTTGTGTACTATACTAATTTTTAAAGGTTGTTTGTTTGGCTCACGGTGGGTTTTCAAAACAACACTGGTCACAATGCCAATACTTCCAAAGATGACAACACCGTTTTAAAATAGAAATGCATCATATCCATTCTGTAACATTTGTTTATTATCAAATAGTGACATGAGGAGGATTTTTTCTTCTTTTTTTTAACATTTTGCCTTTTCGAAAGAGACGATTTTTTCTATGGTATCAAGTAGATGTGCCAAAGAGGCCTTTTATATTCTAATGTAACTTGAAAGATTTTTTTCAAAAAGTAGCTCAAATTTTATTAGTTAAAGAAAAACGCGAAGCTACAAAAAGGATGATGAGAGATCATCTAATTAATACAAAAAAGAGTTTAACTCCTCAACTGTCATGAAACATTTCCTAGGAGTGCCCTTGAAGGCTTGAACTCATTGGTGGCACTCACCCATTTCACAACCATCCACCTGGCCTTGTGGAATGCCTGCTCCAGAGACAGACTTGTCATTAAACAACCAGTCGTTACGCTCCGGCCATATAGTACATAGCACAGTGATTAGGGAGAGGCACCAAATCACCCTTCCCTTCCTTCTGAAGTAACAACGTGCCACATGTTAAACATATCCCCCAACGTACATGGCATCACAAGTTATAGCGAGGAAGGTGAGGAACTTTGCCCGAATATTCCAAGCAAAACTGCAGTGAATAAATTGGCGGTCAACCGATTCTTAGTCCTTTAGACACATGCTGCATCCGTTGGTGGGAATCATACTCTGCTTCCGCAAATTGTCAATGGTTAGGAGTTAGGACCTTATTCTCACCCACCAACCAAGCAAAGGCCACTACTTGAAGGGGACTACGGTATTCCCAAGTGTAGAAGATAAGATCTTTGGCTTGCAACGATGGAGAATTTTTAAGAGCTCAATACAAAGATTTAAGCCAAAAGCCTCCTGTTTTGTTGAGATTCCACACCCGTCTATTCCCTCTGGTTGTAGGTGTGTCATGGCTTTGCAACCTTTCCATTAACCTTACAAATTTTGTTTTCTCCACATCTAGAAGGTTTCTTCTAAATAAGGATTCCAAACTGCCTGCCCCCCTTCCAGTGAAACATACTGGGAAATGAAGAAGACATCTTTTTCCTTCGCCACCCAATACAGTGAAGGGAAATCTTCACATAATAAGTGCTTCCCACACCATGGATCCTCCCAAAAGCGAATTTGTGTCCTATTAGCAGGAGAAGGATATATGCTTTCAAAATGAGTTAGCCACCTTGAGAATCGATTTCCACATACTTGAAGCCTTGAATCTGGATGGTGTTTGTCCTCTCCATGCTTGATATAGCTCTGTACCATGAACCCTCCTTTTCCATCCCGAACCTCCAATTACATAGCCATTTGGCGAGTAAATCCATATTTAGGAGCTTTAGAGACTTAATACACTTGAAATCCTTAATATGTCATTTATACAATCATTAAAATCAATAAATTTACTTTGTAATTACTTCATCTCACGTTTTTCCAACATGCAAACTGCTGTGGAGCAGTCATGAAGCCAACGTGGCAGAGCATGGCGTGAGTGTTCAAAGTATGGGTTGTCTTCTTCTTCTTTCTTCTCCATTTGATAATTACCCATAAAATTATTAATAAACATAAAAATTTACACAAGGTGTACAAAGAAGAAGAAGAAAGAACAAATTAAATCTCAGCCACAATATAGAATTGCTTTCTGGATTGATACAACATAGAATCTCCAATCATTGAGACTTCCCTTCAAAGTCCACCCTTCCCTAATGTATCTACCACAACATTTGTAACTCTTAAGATTATGAGAGTACATGAAGCTCATGATATAGATCCCAAACTAAGCCATTAGATTAGGTTGACGGTGTCCCCTTTTGCAATTAAAGTGAAAGCCAAAATGGGTCACA
The DNA here is from genome assembly GCA_003013855.2 of Liriodendron chinense. Classification (NCBI taxonomy): domain Eukaryota; kingdom Viridiplantae; phylum Streptophyta; class Magnoliopsida; order Magnoliales; family Magnoliaceae; genus Liriodendron; species Liriodendron chinense. The sequence goes on along the minus strand of ML058387.1, from coordinate 6,556,561 downwards.
AGAGTGGAAGCAATCAGAAATCAAGATAGATACATGTGACTTTTGCAACAAACAGACCTTGATCACCTAGATCCAAAACAAAAGGAATTAAAGAACGGCCCATTAACGCCACCACCAAGGAAGAAACAACTATGTCCATCCCTCTGATTCAACGGATGAGATGATCTGCAAGGCTGGTGTGATGAACTGTGGAGATGACCAAGCACTTCTTTTTCCTTTTTTCTTTTTCTTTTTTGAATGTTAGATAAACAAGCACTCTTAAAAGAGAATGGCCAAAATGAGTTGAATTCTCATTGCTGGGCGAGATGAGAATATATAGAGTCATCTCCTGATTGGTATTGCTCTCTCCAATGAAACACTAATGGCAACTGCTTTCTCCCATGAGGCCCATTCATATTTCAATGAACCTTCCCATAGTCCATGTGGTGCATTCATATTCCAATTGGCTTTTCCATTTTCCAAGCAGCAACTCATTGGAATTGAGGCATACATTAAATATGCTCTAGAATCTGTCAAGTATACATCCCACTAGTGGTTGCCAAAGGTGGGCCTTAGGCCCTTAGTAGGTCACAACCAACACAAAGCACCATAAATTTGAGGAATTTTAAACCTATCAATAGGACACTTTAGAAGATCGTCAACAGAAGTCATGCTTACATTGTAGATGAATCCTCTACTCCAATTAGACCCAACAATATAATCAACTTGGTCTCCTAGTCACTATTTGTTATAATCACAACTACCAGCCTCGAATTTTCAAATGAGTTCTCAGCAAATTTTTGTTTGAGACCATCCAAGCGGCAGTGGATTCCTTCTCACGATTCATTTGTTCAATCATTCTTTGCTCCAAACAAAAGCTATTGTTTACTCAGTAACTCTTCCATCCATACTCTAAATTCTCATCTTGCATTTTTTTTCCTTTTATTGGTCCTCCCAGCAATGTTACATGGAGTCATGGAGAATTATACTTTTCTTCATTCTGTCGTGCCAATACTTAGAATGCTTGGATACTCCATGACCCGATGCTTCAAAATCTGAGTGATGTCATCAGAAAGTGCCACACATTGGACACCTTAAGTGAGGTCTCAACCCATATTCTCTATTGTCTTTTTTCTTTCATCTTTCAAATCATCTGCTAATTAAATTTCTTAGTCAAGTCAAAGATTTCTAGCACCTTACCTGCAAGCGTGGCTCCATTCTCTTGGTGGTGAAGAAATTATGCATATTGACTCACTCTACGTTGAACTCTATTTTGCTAATAGGTTCCTTGCCCACATTAAAAATGACAACTCTTGTTCCTTTTACTTTTTACAGGCCTCAATGAACCTTTTAAGAGCAGAAGGTATGTTCATTGTACTATTCATACAAGCCACTATTTCCTGACATCGTTACATGATTGACTATTATAGTTTAGACTACTCAATGGATCTTCACTAGTACAATGTGAATGTTCTTTTCAGATTCTCTTTGATTTTCTATCCTACGAATATGTGTGTGTGTGTGTGTGTGTGTGTGTGTTCTTTCAATTTCTATGTTCTCACTATGTCTGGTTGGCAGTCTGTCGTAAAAAAATTGCCAACCTACCATTCAAAACCTGACCAGCTTACCTTAAATTGGTTGGGTGGAAGGCTAAGTTTATGGTGATGATTTTTGTTTTATTTAGAATTATTTGCTTATTGTTTGCAGAAGTATCGTCATGCCTAAATTTCTGGAGTTTGCAATGCCAGACACTAGAGCATTTTGAAACCTGGCTACCGCTACTCCCAAGTTCCAAGGGCCAAAAATGGTGAACCAATTAGTTCTACCACGAACTGTAGTAAAGCTACATTCAAGACCATTGAAAATGCTTGGTTCTACTCTAGCCAAACACCCTAAAGTACCATCATGGCAACATCCATCACAATAGTCGGTCTTTCAGAGGGGGTAGATACAACAACTGGGTCTAGCAGCTAATTAGTTCAAGCATAACCCATTTGAGTATCAAATCAAAACACAGCGACCAGTAATAATAATAATAAAAAAGAAGAAGAAGATGCTAATCAAATTCCAGCATCACCCATTGAGTATGATAAGAGTTCTGCTCCCAACAAGGCATGTGGATGAAAACCTCCATTCTCCTCCAATAATCAATTCCACACTCAAAAAGCAATGGCTCCAGAAAGCACTCTCTCCAATTCCATGTGTTGTTGTGGTGAAGCTTAAGATTAAAAATGGATAGGTGGTACTGAACTAACTGAGAGACAACCACAATTCATGTCCTCAGTCTCAACTTACCTAAGCATTGAGGCGAAAGAACGTTTCATAATACAGATTAACACACCTGTTAGCCCATACTTTATAGTTATGCACAAGTGATGAGTTGCAATTCAACAAATAGACCCACTTAGTCCAATTGCCTATCTTCATGGTTTGATCCTACATTAGTATTGCCATTTAGTAAAGGCACGAAATGAGAAAGCAAACGAGTTCTCAAAACCCACATGGTGATCAACTAATGGAGGAAACCATGGTTTCTTCCACTGGTTCTCAAGTATCTACACTAGGCAGACACTTGTGTTATTTGATTTCTCCTCGCCTTCATAGTTGGGATTGACATGTTTCTTGACCAAATAGTGTTTAATATTCGTATTAAATGTCAAACTAACCAAAACTTGGGATGCATGGAAACTCCCAAAGGGAGGCTGCATGGTGCATCCAGGCCAAACAAGCAGGGTGATCGTATATCAACCCATCCAACTGTCCCACTCAAGGATTTGGACCATCCAATTGTCCCGATTGGTCCAGATCAGTCCAGATTGGAAATATGGACCACTTTGTGGGTCCATATTGATCTGATGAAAGATCAGCGAACCTAATGTGAACTCCGGATCATACCAACAGCTATTTAACAGTTGTAAGAGTTGGAGTTAATCCATGACTTATTCAACAAGTTTTCCTTAGTATTTTCATCACTTGTTCTATGGGTCATTTTTAGCCAACCCCAATTAATAGTATTTTCATCACTTGTTCTATGGGTCATTTTAGCCAACCCCAATTAATTGATACAAGGCATAGATGATGATGATGATGCTTTTGTGGGCCATTTTTCGGGTATCAAATAATGCCTGAATGACATGAAATTGTCTCATTTGAAAGTATACTGATTTATCTTTCAAACGAGACCAAGATTATGCAATTCCAATATCATTTGAATGAGTTGGCCAATTTCCGAAAGCATATATGGTTGAGACGGGAATAAGGGATATTCTGGTCATTTTTAAGGTTTTAGTGAGATGCTTAGGATAAGAACCAATGGGTGGTTACAATTATGTTAGGGTTTCCTCTCTCTCTCTCTCTCTCTCTCTCTCTCTCTCTCTCTCCTCTCTCTCTCCTCTCTCCTCTCTCTCTCTCTCTCTCTCTCTTTTTGAGAATAAGCATATAAGCATGTGAAGACTCTTCATGAATAGTTACGATGAAATAAAAAAGTTATTTTTTTGGATTATAGCATGTATCATTTCCCTTCTGGAATGTATTGCCCACAGTAGAGAAGAGCGGGGGAATATTGTGATTACTAGCATGGCAGCTAGTAGGCTGTTGGATACCGATCCACGGTCCATCATCTATATTTTACATTGCATCTGTGAAGAAACATTGTGGTTGGATCTTCACGAAGAAGGGACTCATCTGAATCAATATTCTCCCCTTCAATTTGGTGGCATCACTCCAGAAACGAGACTTCTAACGGATTTTTCATTGGTTTCCAAGTGTTGAAGCATCAACTGCACTTCCACACAGAAGGTAGATTTCTAATACAGTGTAACTAACTAGTGCAGCAGATTTATTAATATCCCATTAATATGCAGGTTTGACCCTCAATAACAATGATTTGCAGTAGAAAGGGGGCTAATTTAAATTCACATAAGAAATGAACCAAAGGGAAAAACTCACCAGTGTTTGGTGTCACCCAAGCACACCTCTTCTTGCCCTGCAGAGTTTCCTGTGAAGAAATACCGTCTGAAACAATCTTCTCTGCCTTCGGACTGGATTGCTTCCTCCGACGTGTAGGATATGTTCGAACAATCCTTCCCGTAGAAGCACGACTACGCACTGAGGTAGATGAAGCATCAGAGGAGCAAGAAGCATTGAGAGACAAATTGGAATGCAAAAGCTGTTCCTGCCTCCTTAGCGCCGAAGGAAAACTAAGAGAATGCGTCAAATCTGGTGGAGATGATGAAGCAACAACAGCAGGAGGCGGAGCCTTCTTCTTCTCCTCCGCCGCCTCTGCAACTTCAGCTGCTCTCTCCACCTTCCTCGAAGGCTTCGATGCAGGTTTCCGTGGAACTAACAACCCTGCTTTGTTTCCAGCAGGTCCGAGGACCGGCCTTGCCTCCGAATCCGCCACATTCATTGACCTCACCTTCGGAGCTCCTGACATAAAAAATCTCCAAGATTTTCTTCAGATCTGTGATTTCCGCTCCGAAACCCTCCGATTTCTCCAATTTTACCCAACCTAGGGTTGAATCCGACGGCCAAAAACTCGAATCTATCAATTAAGCCCTTCAAATCACATCCTTCTTGAAGTACTGACAGAATTGAATGGATCTCCCCACCAAACCCTAGAAAAGCATCGACTTCAAAAATACAAGCAATCTTGGGCTAATTCAACCACTCTGACCCGCCATTTTTCATCAAACATTCAACTCCGCTCATAGAAACCCGTAGAAACAGAGATTTCATACCGCATTGCTGAAATTGGAGCTACGGAGCTCAAAAATCGCTCTAAAACGTTCTTTTCTCAAGTTCTCCTCATGAAAAAGATACCATTTCTCTTAAAATCCACGCCATTGGCTTTGAAATCCCGGAAAAAGCTGCAACCCCTGCATTGGAAACGGATCGAAATCTCAATCTGCTGAAAGCAGCAAGGAATCGCTCCGATCTAATCTGAGAATGGAAGGATTCTGCGACTTTGGGGAAGGAAGCAGCGGAGAAATACGATCTAGGGATTTTTCTGGAAACAGAGGGTGGAAAAGGAGCGAATGAGAGGAGAGTGACGAGGGAGTTGGCATTTTATATGGTGGTCACTGGTATTAGCCGGTGGGAGAAGGTGGATGACCGGCTGTAGCCCATCCAACCGGCTAGAAGACGATTCCGAGCATCTTTCAGGGCGCTGGAGTGCGTGCAGCGGAGAATTTTGAATCCTACTCCTTTTCGCACACGTGGTAATGGGGAGCGTGCGTGAGGGATCTAGGCCGTTCGTCTACTGAACCTGATCATTTCAGCTTTATGGCCAAAAGGCGGACAATCTGACCATCAATTGGCCCATGCATGTTAGGTTAACGGTGGATTGACGGCTGTGGTCCACCTGATGGCCAGGTCATTTTTCAGGCCAGCAAAATGGCGATCGGAGTGGGTACTACCCATCACCAGGACCTATCTAGAGATGGACGGTTCTATCAGGGGCTATGTGGATCCCACTGTGATGTATATGTTTCATCCATGCCGTCCATCAATTTTTACAGATCTTTTTAGAGCATAAAGCCAAGAATTAGGCAGATTGCAGTCTCAAGTGAGCCATACCACAGGAAGCAGTGGTGATGGAAAGCTTACCCTTGAAAACTCCCTACGAGGCAAAGAAGTTTTGTATCAAGCTATATTTATGTTCTCCTTTAATATAGGTTAACGTGACGCTGTGAACAAGCTGGATGGCAAACAAACATCAAGGCGGGCCTAACTAAGTTTTCAATAGTAAAAATTCAATCCCCACTCTTTCCTGTGGTGCGGCTCACTTAATCCTTCAAAATAAATACGCTGCATGGATATAACATATACATCATGTTGGGCCTGCAGATCCCCTATCAGAGCATCCCTCTCTAGTTAAGTCCCAGCAGGGTTGTACCCAATGCGCACCCAGCAAACCAACGTGTGGGGCGATCTTGATAAATGGTCCTATCGTGGCATACATTCCATGCAAGGGGACTGTGTACTGAAGTAAACTCTGTGGGCTCACCATAACATATGCTTCTCGTGCATGCAGTCTGTCTATTTTACCAGCTCATTTTAGGACATGAGTCCAAAATTAAAGCATATCTAATGGTGAAGTAGACTACATTATAGGAAACAGTGGATTGATCCCTTGCATAAAAAGTTGTTGGAAACTAAGTTCTAAGTTTTAACAAAGCTGAGGTGCATTTGGCCACTTGGGATTTGTATATGCTTAATTTTATGCTCATGCCCAAAAATGAAATGAAAAAATAAATACATGAATGGCATGCATAAGACATACATTTAGGGTGGGCCTAACCTAGTTTAGGGCAAGTTTGATTTTTTAAATCTTTTATAAATACATGTAAATAGGTAATTATCATTCTTTCATAAAGTTTGAACATAAAAAGAATTTCCACGATAAAAATTAGCTTAGAAAGACTGAATTAAATTTGGGCTCTTATACGATATATATATATATGTGGCATATTCATACCATCCATGTTTTAATGAAACATTTTAGGGTGTGAGCCAAAAAAAATTATGAAGATCCAAAGCTCAAATAGCCCACACCGAAGGAAATAGTGGCCTTAAAATGTCTGCACTTGAAAGTTTTTTCCTTTATTTGGCTCACATTTATGTTTATTGGTCATTTAACTAGTTCATAAGGTCACACAACATAGATAAAGGGAAAGCACAAATCTTACGTTGATCCAAAATTTATCAGGGCCCTAAAATGTTTTTAACAATAGTAGTTCAATTTCCATTATTTCCTATGGTGTGGTCTACTTAAGCTTTGGATTTGCCTTATTTTTTTGTCTCATGTCCTAAAATCATATGGTATAATGGATGGACGGTGTGGATAAGCCACATACAGCGTGGTAGGCCCCACATTTATTTAATACCAGTCCTTGATTTTAACATTAAAAAAGTAGGTGTCAATTGATAGCCTTGAAAATGATGTGGTAACTACTTAAAATAACTAATTATTGCTTATTTACAAGTGTTTATAGAATATTTGAAAAATCAAACAAACCATTACTTATTTACAAGTATTTATAGAATATTTGAAAAATCAAACAAACACTTACTCAATACAGTACAGCACAGCGTTGGCAGTACACAATCTGCTTTCACATTCTATTTGGTAGTGTTTGGGAGAATGGATATCATTGTATGTTGGATTCTGATTGGGAACTACCCTCGCGTATGCCAGCTGCCATGGATATGGCATGGTGAGATTTGATTAAACGACAGGTCATTGTCACAAATAGGGACCACAAAGCATGTTTGATAGTGACCATATTGGGTACTGTTCCTCATGCATCAACGTTGGTACAGCCACAACAAGGATGGATTTCATTGGATGGCATACTGCCGCGAAAAATGGGCTGTCAAGTATGTGCTCACGGCACTCCGTGAGAGTGCAAAATTTGGTGAGGTGGACATAGTAGGACATGAATTGAGTACCTACCCCGCCCATGCGTAGTTGGAAACAAACAGGGTTTCTAAGACACCACCGTGATTTATGTGTTTTATCCACACTGTCCATTCATTTTTCCATATCATTTTATGGTACAAGCCTAAAAACAAAAGCACATCAAAGGCTTAAGTGCACCACGCCACAGGAAGCAGTGATGATAATGAAACCCACTTGGAAACCTTCCTAGGGCCCATCGAGATGGTTAATTGCCATCCAACCTGTTCATAAGCTTACATAGACCTGGATGAAGGGAAGATAAAAAATATCAGCTTGATCCAAAACTTAAAAGTGTTTAATCCCCACTGTGTGGTCCACTTGAGCCTTGGAACGGCCTCAATTTTCAGAAGCCCAGTCTATTCTTAGCTAGGGAACCAGGCGGCATTCGTGACCATGGGGCTCACCTGCATGTGTGTGTCGTGTATTCATGTTGTTTATCAACTTTGTCATCTCATTTCAGGGCATTGAGGCTAAAAAATGAAACATATTTAATATCTAACGCAGACTACACTACTAGAGACCACAACTACAGATAAGATAATGATGATTGAACACCCATTATTAAAACTTCCTAACCATACCCATACCTTTGAGACCGTGGTAGACTGAGTGAAGATAACCTCGTCTCAACACTGAGGTTGAGGTAACCGAATCCCACTAACAGTGTGGGTGTGTGTACTAATAGTGAGCCCAAAAATGTAGCATACTCAAAGTTGAGTGGAGCATATCACACAAAACAACAAGAGGTAATGACACCCACCGTTGAAGCCTTGATAGGGGCTACCGTAATGTTTATTTGTCATTCAACCTATTCAGTCCGCACTCAATCACCACTATTCCAATGGCATGGTTCATTCGAGCTTTCCGTCTGCTTCATTTTTTTTTTATAATGCCTGTAAAATGAGCTAGCAAAATGGACATGGATAAAACATATACACCACAGTTGGCCCCACACCACCTAGTTGGGCGGTATTCGGGTTACGGTCCGATTCCCCTTGCCCTCTTGATAAGGTCACAAGGACCCCAATGAAAGGAAAACACAACATAATTAGCCTCGATCCATATGTGGCCCACAAGAATTTTTCAACGGTGAGCATTCAATCACAATAGTTTCCCATGTGTGGTCCACCTAAGATTTAAATCACTTCATTTTCTTGACCCATGCCTTAAAGTTAGCTGGCAACATGGATGGGCAGCATGGATTAATTAATGTACAACACATACATCAAGGTAGGCCTCAGCTAAGCCACTGCTGTTTCCTGCCTCACCAACCCGCATTCCACAACCCAACAGCATTCAGGCATGCTTTGCAGGGCAATGCAGCTATAATCTGCTCCGTTGTTCTTGTACTAAAATCTTGCCATGTCATACATGTACCAACTTGAGTACTGGCAGGGGCAGTACTCAATTCTCACATGTCTAAAAGTTATTTGATCAGGTGAGTAAGTCATCTATTACGGTAACTTACCAAGTTACCGTCCAATCAAATCCTACCGTATATGCCTCTATCTTTATTGGACAGTACCCAAAGTCAGTTCCTGTCTAGTGATTACTAGCAACATGTAATTAATCCACAATCCACCCAACAAACATGGGTCAATCGATGTCATCCTGACCATGGGCTGCTTTGCTGGTGGATGTGAAAGCAGAGATTACAGTGATCCGAACCGCTTGTATATTGGGCCTCATCCTGTATGCAGGATACACATAAAAGTATTCAGGATTTGAAGATCCGTCAATGGCCCGTGAAACAACGGCTCATATTCAGAGAAAAGGAGTCGAATGGTCCTTGGGTTGGACTGCTGCAATGTTTCTTCTTCTTCTTTTTCTTTTATTTCAATTAAAGTGAGGCCTTCATATGAAAACTTTGGATCATGGAAACTTGGACCTCGGATTCAATGGCTATGATCATGATCAAAACGAAGGCAATGTGGGCCGTTTATTAGGTGGGTCCTCTCGCACAAGTGCTCCATCCAAGGGACGTGGATTAGGTGATGTTATTGTTGCCTATACCACCCCTGTCAGGGAAGCAGTTTGCGTACTTGGTAAACTCTGTGGGGCCAATGTGATTTATGTATTTTATTCACTCCGATCCATCCATTTTACCAGATAATTTTAGGGCTTGAGCCCAAAAATGAAGCATATCCAAAGCTAAAGTGGACCACACCATAGGAAACAGTGTGAATTTTAGGGTCATAGAAGTTTTGGATCAAGCCAATATTTGTGTTTTCCCTTCATCTATATCTATATAATCTTCTGAATAGGCTGGATGATAAATAAACATCACTGCAGACCCTAGGAAGGTTTCAACAGGGAAATTCATTATTGCCAGGTTTCCGTGGTATGGTCCACTTGAGCTTTGGATATGCTTCAATTTTAGGCTCAACCCCTAAGATAAGCTGAAAAAATGGATTGATGGCGTGGATAAACTACATACATTCACAGTGGGCCCAACAGAGTTTACTCGGTACTATATAAGAGTACTAAGGGTTGTTTGGCTGTTTCCAGCTTAAAACCTGGATTCCAACTAAATCCAATTTTAACTGGTCTATTTGGCTACAAATCCAACCAAACAGGATTCCATCTGGAAACCTAAATTGGCTGGAATGGGGGATTAGTGGAAATGGTGTGGAGACTATGGAAGTGAGCGTCATTCAATATCGAGGATAATACCCCTACAGTGGTGCCCACTTCGATTTATGCCTTATACATCTACACAGTCCATCCATTTTGAGAGCTCAATTAAGGTTACTAGACAAAAAAGGAGGCAGATCTAGATCTTAAGTGGACCACACCACAAGAAAACAGTGTTGATTGAATGTCCACCATTAAAACCTTCCTAGGGCCCACTATAATGTTTATTTGCCATCCAACCCGGTCATCTGTCTTGCGGGACTACGATAGGCCAGGGATCAAGTTCTTGGGCGGATTCGAAGCCCAAGTGGGTCATGCCACAAGCATCAGTTGGATTACACCATTTTCAAATAAACAGATTCTAGATTGCACATTTTTCAACCAAACAGCAAGTTCCAATGGAATTTGGGTTTCCAATTCATTTTCTGCTACTTTGGATCCCAACATGGGAATTTGAATTTTTTACGTTTACTCAGTAGGCAAACTTTTTTCCCCTTCAGTTGGGTGGTGATGTGTTCGGCACTGTGGGTCCACCCGTAATGTAATTGTTTTATATCCACTCTGTCCATCAATTTTGCCCGTTCATTTTGAGTCACAAACCCAAAAATGCAACAGATCTAAATTTCAAGTGTCCGACACTAAAGGAAACAGTAGAAATAAGACCCCAACCATTGGAACCTTCCAAAGCTCACTGTAATCTTTATTTGCCATCCAACCCATTAATAAGGTCACACAATTTTAGAAGAAGAGAAAACACATATATCAGCTTGATCTAAAACTTAGTTCCCCAAAATGTTTCTAATAACGACCGTTCAATGACCAAAAATTTTAGTGGGGGCATTCAATCACCATTGTTCTCCTATATGCGGTACACTTGAGCTTTGGATATGCTTATTTTATGAATTCATGCTGAAGCATCAATATAAAACACATACATAATGGTGGGCCCTACAGCGCCCAACACATCAGCACATAGCTGGGGTGGTTCGGGCAACACCACATGATCCGCTTCCTCATCCAAGAAGGTTTCCACATCAAGTGGACCACAGGTAGCATTGATTGTTAGCCGTCAATTTTTCTCATACATGCGCAGTGCACTGTGCACATATGGGCGGAACTGCCACGTGGGTATTGGGTCCTGCCCCGCCTGGATGGAAATCGGTCAGTGCAGGGCGGGCTCCGTGGGACCACCATGGTGTATGGGCTTTATACATGCCGTTCATCCATTTTTTCCATATCATCTAAGGAAGAGAGTCCCATAAATGAGTCCATATACAAGGAAATGGATTGCATACTGAGTAAATTATGTGAGGCCCACTATGATTTATGATTTATGTAATTTGTCTACTTTATCCATCCATTTATCTGATAATTTTATCACTCAAGACAAAAAAAAAAAAAAAAACATATCTAAAGCTCAAGTGGACCACACTATATGAAACAGTGTGAATTGAACGCCTACCGTCGAAAAAAATTTTGAGGGCCACAGAAGTTTTTGATCAAACTTAAATTTGTGTTTTCCCTTCATCCATATCTATATGATCTTATGAATAGGCTAGATGACAACTAGATATTAACGTGGGCCTTAGAAAAGTCTCAATGGTGGTAATCATTATTCCAACTGTTTCCAGCATGGTCCTCTTGAGCTTTGGATATGCTTTAATTTTGGGCTTAATCCCCTAGAATGACCCAGATGGACGGCGTAGATACATGTAACACTCCGAAAAATTGGCACCCGAGTACGGAGATTCTAATCCCGAGTTCCCGAGTGTTAACTTAATAAAATGCTAGTTTAGGAATGCCACACGTGGAAAATGCACCCACATGTGTCATCAATCAAATTTACATTCATTCCATTTACAAATAATGAGAGTAACACATTTCAATTAGCGGATCATAAGCAAAGTGAAGGTAACTAAATCAAAAAATATAGGGTTAACACCCTAGAGGTATAATTCAAATGCAGTGTCAACCCATATGAGAATTATACGAATCACAATTAAAGCAATAAAAAGAAAAATTACAATTACAAATGGGATGAAATTATAAGACTACTCGGGCGCCCCGAGCACACCACCATTTGGTCCTATTCTTGAAACATTTGCATATGTCAAATAGAAGGCGTCAAAACGCCAACATAGTGAAGAAATAACCCCAAGGTTATACTCGGGATATTTAAATTATAAATAGATTCATATAAGTATATTAATCTTACGCATGTTATCAAATCAATCAAGTTTAGGTAATGACCACATACAAACCATATATCATCATAGGCTAGTTGATTAAATGCATGGATGTCATGATTTGCACACAATGCATGTTCCGAACAAAGCCCTGACCCGACCGACTGGTATCAGAATCCACAGTCCACCTGTCCAGCAGGTCGTAAGTCATGACTAAGTACACAGCTCGGATGACATAGAAAAATGACATAAAGTGCTCAAGGTAGTGTTGGCGCCACATCAAGCAACCAGGTCACATGAGTCCCCCTCAAATGAAATGTTATGTATGCATGATTAATTAAAGTATTTATTAGTCCAATTTATTCAGCAAATTGGTGAAGCCAGAATACCTTCGTTATATCACAAAGTCTATCTGGGATCATCTGGCTCCCTACGGTGCGTCGTCAATCATCGCCAATAACCCCTCGATTCAAGGTTGAGTTATCTTATCATAAAAGCCTGGTTCGACTGTGAATTGTCAGCCACGCCTAAATCAAAGCGGAAGGTCTCATCTCCTAAATATTAAATACAATTAATTAATTTAGAGGTGCGGGCGTTTCACTCGGAATTAACCTAATGCATGCCCAGGTCGTTCGGACGGTGCACGGGCACGTAAACATCGACCAGGGTCACATTTGTTACAAGGGTCGTTCGAACAACAATCGGTCACCCATGTCAATGCTCATTAGTCACTACGGGGAGGCACCACCCCAGCGTAGGCCTACAACTCAGACACGGTGTCCCATACCACCATGCCTGGTTCATGGGACTTGGTGGATCGAGTCGCGGTATGGTTTTAAGTGGACTATTCACAGTGGGAACGATGGAATTCCAGATTCTATATAGTGTGATTCAACAATGAAATACAAGAATGATTAACTCTGAATGGGGCTTATTCGGTGGGCCCAAGAAGACGGCGACAAACCAACAATGGCCACTATCAGTCGACCGTGTCCTGCTTGGTAGATCGAATAAGTCCGTGACGGCCAGCCCAGTGGTAGGTAGTACACTAGATCAAACGATTGTCAGAGCTTAATCCAAAACAATACTTAACTTATTATAATAAAAATTTAGGTTATTAAATACCTAATCACTTATTATAATAACAATTTAAGTTATTAAATACCTAATCATAAACATACACAAACACCTGGCTCGACTGACTGGCCCGACCCATCCAACGGACCCAAATGACACAGGGCGTCACATACATCCACAAGCAAAAATACATTATAATATTGTAAATTTATATCATTCAGGCATTTCATCGAGCATGTTATCAACCAAACGACAACAAAGGCATTTCATCGAACATATTACAACCAAATAACAATTATTAACTAAAATTTACCGAGAAAAGCTTAAGAGTAGATCTTCACCTTTACGTTGAAATTTGGCAATTCGGATGCGGCCCAAATGCCAGGAATTTGGAGAAAACTCAAATACCTATAATTAATTATAAATCTAGGGTTAATCAATTGAGATTTACTCTAATTAAACCATCAATTAAGGTTTAGGGTTTACATACCTTGAGATTGGGAAAATCCCAAATCAATTTGACGAATCAAGGCCCGAAGTTGGAGCACGACGGCATCCACACAAGGCCACGCCCGATCACGACTTCTACAAAGCGGGGGCCACACATAATCGATAGCCAGGGTTCCAAACCCTAGGGTTAGGGTTTCAACAGAAACAAAAGGGTTTCTAACCCTAATGGCATAAAAAAGAAGAAATGGAGAGAAGAGATGGAAGAAGAGGTAGATGAACACCTTACCTAGCATGGGGAGGTGACTATTCCAACCCATGATAGATGGATCTTGGCCGGGAGACGCGGGAACGGAGGTGGAGGCTGGAGAGAGCTCGAAAATCCAAGATATCCATCAGCATGGTAGAGGATTTGAGGAAGGAAGGGGGTTTGAGAAGAGAAGAGGGAACTAGGGGAGCTTAGGAGCTTAAGGGAGAAGAAGATGAAGGAGAGAAATGAGAGAAAGAGAGAAAGAAATGAGAAAGAGACAGAGAATGGTGCTTATAACCCCGTTTTAAAAACAATACCCGACGGGTTCGGTACGCCGAAGGTCTCCTTCAGTGCGTCGAAGCCCCAAAACTTCCAAAAAATTGCGTATGAACAAAGTACCTCGGCTCGGACCGAAGCTCGCTGGACAAACCTTCAGTGAGCCGAAGCCACTGTTTCAAACCCCACTTCTGTACGATCTCGCTGATCGGCTCAGACTGAAGGCCTCTTTCAGTGCGTCGAAGGCTTTTTCGGTGCACCGAAGCCTGTTGTTCAGAAATTCTCCTGCTTTCCCAATTTTTGAAAGCTCATAGTTCCACTGACTCCCTAGTATTTTTATGTTTCCATTTACTTTAAGTTATTTTATGTAAATAAGGAAGTATCCCCCATTTGGATTTAATAAAAATACTAGAAAATCAAATTTTCAATAATAAAGATGTTGATTTTTTAATCCAAGTACAAATCGCAACTTTTTGGCATTTCCAAAAAGTGGTGCCTTTTAAAAGAGGGGGTTTTTGCCAAATCTAAACCGTTCAAAAAATCAGAAATACCAAAAATAGGCTAAAATACCAAAGTCTGGTAAAATATTCATGATGGCCAGGTCGATCTACGAGTAGATTGATAATTCAGGGTTCTTTACTTAGTCTCTACAGACAGCAACATACCTGAGTCAAACCGATTATCGGAAAACTCTTCTGAACCATGTGATCTTCCAACTCTTAAACTAATTCCATCATTCTTTGATAAAAACATTCATTTTGGTCCCCAATACATGTGAACACACATGCAGGGACGCATTATAACTGATAAACTGAAGGTAACGCTCAAAGGCTTCTAATTCCCAAGTTAGTGAAAATTCGGGGCGTTACAATACACACATACATTCACGGTGGGCTCAGTAGAGTTTACTCGGCATGATAAAAGCCTACTAAGTAAATCAGCACGCAGTTTCATTTCAATTCTTCAATTAGGTGTGTCAATGGACCGGGGCTGAAAAAATTCAGACAGAGACCTACCTCAGGCTTAACCAATTGACAGCCCCATTTTGCATATAGTACAAGGCTCAAGTGGACCACACCACAGGAGCAGGGGTGATAATAATGATGCCCACAATTATAACTTTACTAAGGTCCATCATGATGTTTATTTTACATCAAACCTGCTCAAAAGGTCACATGAACTAAGGGAAAATAAAATTTTCAGCTTAATCCGAGACTTTTGTGGCCCCATGAAGTTTTTAATGGAGGGTGTTCAATCCCCACTCTTAAGACTTGAATCTGCCTCATTTTTGGGCTTATACCCTTAAAATGGATGAACAATGTGGATAAAACCCGTATATCATGCTGGGCTCAGAGAGTCCTTGCTTGGACCCACTCGATTGAGGATGTAATACATTGCCAAGGGAGGGAATATTAGTTGATAAAGCTCTTGATTAGTGATATCATTATAACATTAGCCCCTTTGACAAAAGCCTTCTTTTTATAGCCATGAAAATGCCCCTCTACCCAGCCGTCCTCTCATACGACTGTATCAAAACATGGAAGTTGAGAGGACGTTTTGAGAATGTGGGTGTGGGCCCACTAAATCAATAATTGGGGCCACACCCTTGGCAGTTATGATCTGTTTACTTTAATCGAACAGTCGTGAACTCATAGTAAAATCATTTCAAAAAAATTATAGCTTTCTGTGGCCCACACCTACATTAATGCTATGAGTTAATTTTGAATTGTTTCCTCCGATGTGGTCCATTTGTGATAAGTTTTCCCCTCAAACTTGGGCATATGACATGAAATTAAAACCTCATTCATGTGGGACGGCTTGGATCTGCTCCAAGACTATCCACTGAAGCCCCATATAAGACGTGTGATGAAGTTCAATAGATGGGTCCCTTGCGCAGGAAAGGTCATTTGGTCATTAGGATCATTGCCACCTCCATTGGACCTACTCTAGCGAGCTTTTGGCCTGCATCTGGCATCATTCCCTCCATTCTAGCAAGCTTATGAGGCTTTTTTTTTTTAAAGATTTTTTGTCATAATCTTCAACGTAGAAGCTTGGATCTGCTCCAAGACTATCCAGTAAAGCCCCATATAAAACGTGGGATGGAGTTCAATAGATGGGTCCCTTGCGCAGGAAAGGCCATTTAATCGTTAAGACCATTGCCACCTCCATGGGACCTACTCTGGCAAGCTTCTAACGTGTATCTGGTGTCATTCCATCCATTCTAGCGAGCTTATGAGTCTTTTTTTTAAAGATTTTTTGCCACAATCTCCAACGTAGAAGCTATGATGATTAAGGGTGGGTTTAGGTTAGGATAATAATGATTTTTTTTGTGTAAGTATCAATGATGTGAGTTTGTGAAAGGGAAGAGGGTTTGGTGGTTCCCTTTATAATTATTTTTTATGGGTATAAATGGTGAAAGTTTGTGAAAATAATGAATTTTGTAATGAAAGAATTTTGTAATGGATGAATTTTGAAATGGAAGAATGTTGTGATGGGTGAATGTTGTAATTGATGAGTGTAGTGGAAGAATGTTGAAATGGATGAATGGTCATGACTATCATAACTTTATGCGGGTAGCAAATGCCACGAAAATGAACCCACTTTTGAACAATCAAATGGTGTCCAAATGAGGTGATTCCAAAGTCATTTGAAAGTTCATCAAATTATCTTTCCAACAATACAAGATCACCCAAATCAGACATGTAATGAGGGAGTTATGATTATTTTAGTCGGATTTGCGAATGACATTAAATTTGAGCCCACTTTTGGGTAATCAAATGGTGTCCAAATGAGATGATTTTAAAACCCTCTGAAAGTTCATCAAATTATCTTTCCAACAAGTATAATATTATATGAAACGAACATGTAACAAGTGACTTATGACCGTTTTCGCCGATATGCACTGACCATCACTGACACTATACAGTCAGTGAGTATTGGCGATCGGTGATGGTCAATGAGTATCGGCGATGGTGTTGTAGCTCATATATTGCATATATATACCCTTAATCAGTAGGGTTTTAGTTAGTTTTCATAATCAAAATCAATGGTTTAGATTGAGTTTGCATACACATTGCAATTTGGCCACGTATGTGTTTTTCCTGCTAAAAGTAATTATTTTATAGATTTTCAGGAAGCATGGATCGAACAAGGACACAATCAAACTGTCAAGAAGTACAACTTAGAATGTGTAGAGGGGTCACTATAGTCAAGAGTTGAGAGAAGAAGCGGAAGAAACGGAGAAAAAACGCGCCGAGTCGTAAAGTGCCGAATTTGAAAGTACAATAAGCATGTGCTTCCACAGTTTCGACTAGGGGTCAAGGAATATTCTATATGGCTTATTTATTATACCGGGTGACATGGACGATTTAGATTGGGTCAAAAAAGTATATATAGACCACGGTGCAGTTTGAGCGGTAACATGGGACAAACGGTCACTTTGAAAAATCGACTTTTTACTAGAATGTCGGTTTGAACTAATGTTCATACAGTAGGTAGAGCACATTAAATAATGCATACACGTCAAATTTCATCAGATTCTGAAATCCGTGGAAGACACTATTTAAGAAAAACTTAAAGGACGCCGTTGTCATTTTCTTAAAAGTTAAAGTTGGAAAACTAATATTACCGTTCTTGCTCGCACAATTTCACATTGTATATGTAATTTTTGAGATATGACCTAGACGATCTGAGACTTCTACGTTGTCAGGAGTGAAGTTTTAAGCTAGGAGGTGGATTTTCTCTGAAAAAAGAGTCTCAGGTGGGCCAGAAAAAAGGTAAAGGTGCACGATCATTTCGGGCCTACAGAAGGAGCTATGATCGTCCATTTGACAAGCCAACGGTCGGTTTTAACCTGTTCGATGAGAGGAACAACATGGACAGCTAGAATTTCGTTTGAAGAATGAAAAAGTAAAGAAAAAGAAAATCTATACTTACGTGGTTAACCATGCATACATGGCTATAAAAAGGGTCACAGGTGCCTTTCTCCCATTCATTCTCTCATTCTCTCTTAGGCTCTCTCTCTCTCTCCTTTTTCTTATTCTCTTTCTCTCTCTCTCTCTCATCTCTTTAATTTTTCTTCTCTCTCTCATCTCTGTCTTCTTTTTCTTTCCTTTTTATTTTATTAGCAATAGTAAATTATGTGTTTTGTTTATTTAATTAGAATGTCTTTCTAATTCCCCTAGCCAAGGCTAGAGGGGGAAGCATGTAGGATTTATATATAAGTTGAGATGTGGTTAGATAATTTGAATTTAATGTTACGGGATTTTTATTTTTACACGATAAATGGATGAAAAATGTGGTGTTTATTTTTCTACTTTAAGTGTGTATGTGATATGCAACTTTGAAGTTTGTTAATATTTATTCAATGTTGAAGATCAAATCACACATATGAATGTGATCATAAATCCATATTAGTTTATTTTTGAGAAACATGACATATAAATTGGCCTTTGATCTATTCTCTCATGGATTTTGGATGCCTAGAACCCATTCTATAGTTCATGTGTGCTAATGCTTCATTCTCATATAAAGATCTTTTATTTTGTGGGTGGATGGTTCATGATTCATGAATGTTGGTGGAATGTTTATATCTTAAGTTTATGTAGGATTCTATATGTAGATCCTTATTCCTTGGTTTGCTCTATTATCTAAGTGATCATCTCTTTAAAACAATTTCTTTTAGAATTTATTTTCTTTTACCTAAATTGAATTTGCCCTAACTTTCTTAAGTTTCAGTCCCTGTGGTACAACCTTGGACTCCAATCTCTATACTTACATTGGACCCTCATGTTGATGGAAGACAAGTAAATTACACATCACAATGGTCAGTGTGTATCGGCGAAAATGGTCATAACTCCCTCGTTACATGTTCGATTTGGGTGAACTTATACTTATTGGAAATGTAATTTCATGAGCTTTCAAATGACTTTAGAATTACTTCATTTGGACACCATTTGATTGCTTAAAAGTGGGCCCAAAGTCACTATCGTTCGCAAATCCAATGAAAACAATCATAACTCTCTTGTTACATGTCTTATTTGGGTGATCTTATACTTGTTGGAAAGGTAATTTGATGAACTTTCAAATGGCTTTAGAATCACTTCATTTGGACACCATCTGACTGCCCAAAAGTGAGTCCATTTTCATGGCATCTACAACTTGCATGGAGTTATGATAGTCATGACCATTCATCCATTTCAATATTCTTCTACAACATTCATCAATTACAATATTCATTCACTACAACATTCATCCTATTACAACTTTCTTTCATTACAAAATTCATCCATTTCATAAACTTCCACCATTCATACTCATAAAAAAATTAATTATAAAGGGAACCACCACACCCTCCTCGCTTCCACAAACTCCTAACATCGATGCCCACCAATAAAAAAATAAAAAAAATAAAAACAAAAGCCACTATTATCCTAACATAAACTCACATTTGGCCATCATAGCTTCTACGTTGAAGATTACGGCCATAAATCTTTAAAAAAAAACTTTCAAAAGCTCGTTAAAATGGAGGGAATGACCCTGGATGCATGCTGAAAGCTTGCCAGAGTGGGTGCCACGAAGGTGGTAACGGTCGTAACGGCCAAATGGCCTTTTTCACTCAAGGGACTCATCTATTGAACCCATCTCACGTCTTATGTGGGGCTCACTGGATTTTCTTGGAGGAAATCTAAGTCGTCCCACATGAATGAGGTTTTAATTGCCTTGTCAACTGTCCAAGTTTGAGGGCAAAACTTATCATAGATGGACCACAGCGGAGGAAACAGTTCGGAATTAACTCATAGCGTTAATGCAAGTGTGGGCCACATAAAGCTCTATTTTTTTTTAAATGACTCTATTCTGGGTTTGCAACTATCTGATTAAAGTGAATGGATCAGATCGGCCAAGGGTGTGGCCCCAATTATTAATTTAGTGGGCCCATACCCCCATTCTTAAAAGGCTCTCTTGACTTCCGCGTTGTGTTGCAACTATACAAGGGGATGTCTGGGCAGAGAGCCATTTCGTCTGACAAAGCCAAACAGTGCCCAAAAGGCTATTGTAGACACCCCACCCTTAGCTGAAAGAACGATTGAATGGCTAAATGGATGGTGGTCCAAGCTCAGTTAACTCATACAAGCCATAATCCATAGCCCAAACCTTATATCCAAACCCAATCAACTCACCCATCCAAATCCTAATCCATAGCCAAAACCCTATGTCAAAACTCAGTTAACTCGCCCATCTAAATCATAATCCATAGCCCAAACCCTAGGTCAAAACCTAATCAACTCACCCATCCAAACCCCAATCCATAGCCCAAACCCTAAGTCCAAACCTAGTCGACTCACCCCTCCAAACCCTAATTCATAGCCCAAACCTTAAGTCCAAATCTAGTCGACTCACCTATCTCAACCATACCCATAACTAGAGTTGAACACGAACCAAGCTAGCTCGGTTAGCTTGCTCGACTCGGCTCGAACCAGCTCAATTCGAAGGTTGGATTCGAACCAAGCCGAGCCATTTTTCCAATCTTGAAAGATTTTCGAGCCAAGCTCGAGCTAACCCAAGCTCAAAAGGTATGTTGTTTAGTCCCACATCGGAAGAGAGAAAAGAAATGAGAGGTGAAACTCTATATTAAAGTCAATGGGCTTTGGGCTGCCTTCAGGGCCTAGGATTTTAAACGATTTTAGGTGGGGCTTTTGGGCTGGTCCTATTTAAATTTGTGTTCTTTCCAGGCTTGAATTGGGCTCAAACTCAGCTCGAAAGCTCGATTAAGCCAGCTCAATCATGTCATTCCAGCTCAAAGGCCGAGCCGAGCCGAACTCGACCTAGGGTGGTCATTGAACGAGCCTAGCTCGAACAAGGCAAAGCTCGGCTCGTGTATAGCTCTACCCATAGCCAAGGCCTTAACCCAAACCTAGTTAACTGACCCCAAATCATATGCCTCGAAAATCCCCCTTAGGAGAAACCAAGCCAAATTTTCTAGTGGGTCAACTCGACAAGTCAGCTCAACGAGTCAATTCACTGAGTCAACCCATCAGGCCAACCTGACCCTTCCACCTAGCTAACTCACCTAGTCCAAGTTGAAACCGAACCTAAACCCGAGCTTAAGTCCAACCCTTAGCCCTAGAGCAGGACCGAACTTAGGGTGAAAAACTTCTAAGTTCGGATGTCCAACTATCTGAAGCTGGAGAGGGGGTAAAAGACGGGTGGCACCCAAGGAGTTGCTTGTCCTAAATTACAGAAGTTGTCACTTGGGCAGCTATAAATACCCCCTCCCCTCCTCAGTTTTAGCATCAAGTAGCTCCGAGTCTTCTTCTACGAGAAGTGACTCACCTCCCTTCCTTCCTTAATATGTTCCTCCACCGAGGAGAGCGCAAGTGAGTGAGAAGAGTTTAGCCCGAGTCCGCTAAGCCTCTGAAGCCATCTAAGTCTCAATCCTAAATCACTCGAGCTAGCCTGCATGATACTTTCAGTCTATATAGCTAGTCATATATCAGCTTCATGTAGTTCATACCTAGCATAATGTAACACTATTTATTCTTCCAACTCATTGCTCTTTGCATCCATTAGCATTCTACCACTGCACTTGATTAGTCGCAGCGTGTGCTCTACGGCTTACCAATTTGATCTGATCCTACCCATCGTAAACTTTTATCAATCAAACCCACTATCATACATCACTTAATTGCATAATAGCCATCATACCGCATTTCATTATTTTATATTCGCCCACCCTTTACACCCATTACACCCCGTCAGATTGAGCATATGCTTTGTGGCTTACCGATTTAATTGAATCATGTCCATCAGCAACTCTTATTGATCGGGCCCACGTTCACCTATCATTGCATTACATGTCTTCTGTGAGAATATACGAGAACTTGTCCTAACCTTCAAAGACTAGTCAGATTCAATGAAGTAGAGATCGTACATTTGTATGGGCAAAGTAGGTGCCTAACACATTCTCTTTTTGTAATCGCGATCCCTTACCTTGAATCTCTAACCACAGATCAATGAGTCATTTTAGAGTAAGGTATCTTCAGATCCCCTTCTTTAACATTTCTATGGGATCTAACCGACTATAGATTCGAAGTAACTGGCTGGTGGCGACTCCAGTCTTCTATAAACCATTTTCAAATATGCAACAAAGCGCAAAAGCCCTCGAAAGAGGTGAACCCGTGAAGGTGACAATTTGCGCCCTGACAAAAAAGCAGATCCTAGCGTTTACAATTATAAAAAAAAAAAAAGGCTTCTGATAAGGGGCTAACGTCATAATGATGTCACTAATCAAAGATTTTATCTAACTAATATCTCTTGAGAGAGCAAGAGGGTTACGTGCCACTTTGGCCTCACTCAACACGGTGTGGCCTTGATTGTGGGCCAACCTTGGTGTACATACTGTATACCAAGTAGAGTCCATCTGATTTTTGAGATATTTTAAGTGAATGAGCCTAAAAATGAAATTAATCCAAATCTCAAGTAGAGCATACCATGAGAAATGGTGGTGGTTTAATGCTTGTTGTTAAAAACTTCTTAAGGCACGGTGATGTTTATTTTCCATACAACTGATTAATAGAGTCATAAAGACTAGGGGGCTTGTTTAGCATCTCTACTCTAATCTAATTAGAGCTTTTCAAATAAGAGTTACTCTAATAAGCTCTTTTATTCTAGCTCCTGTTTTAAATAAGCTTATTTGATAAAATTAAATTTCAAAACCAAAAAAAGTTCTTATATGAAATAAGTATGTTTGGTAAACCATCCAAATAATAGCCTTTTTTAGGGATAATTGATGTCATTTTTAAAGTTTACAAGTAACTCCATGGCTACTCAGCCTTATGGAATTCACATTTGAGCCTCACCTTTGAAGTGGGTTGTCCACCATGTGGGGCCAACTTTTAATGTCCATCATCCATTGTGGGGGGCGCACCTTCCATGTGGATCATCGATCATGTTGGGCCACTTTAAATACGGGTCCTCCATCACATGAGACCTTGGATGTGGACCGTCCATTAGGTGGGGCCCATTTAACATGGATTGTCCATCATGAGGGCCCACCCTTTGATGTGGGCCATCCATCATGTGTGACCCACTTTTTCCATTATGTGGGCCACCTTGATAGTGGACCATTCTTTATGTGGCCCCCCTTTAATTCAACTCATTCATCATGTGGGCCCACCCTATATGTCTACCGTCCATCATGTGGGACCACCTTTACTATCCACCATCAGTATGTGGGTCCCACCTATGATGTGGAGTGTCCATCAAGTAGGGCCCACTTAACATGGATGGTACATCATGCTAGGCCACACTTTGATGTGGATCATCCATCATGTGGGGCCCCCCTTTATTGTGAACCATGCATTATGTAGGTCCACCTTGATGTGGACCATTCATCATGTGAGGGCACCTTCAATATGGGTTGTTCATCATGCAAGCCCGCCTTTGATGTCCACCATCCATCATGTGCGCCCCACCTTTGTTATAGACCGTCCATCATGTGGGGCCCACTTGATGTAAATAGTCTATCATGCGCGGCCACATTTTGATGTGGGCCATCCATCATGTGGGACCCACCTTTGATGTTCATGTCTTTATGATATTACCAACAGGTCGGACGGAAAATAAACATTACGGTGGCCCATACGAAGGTTGCAACAGTGGGCTTCATTTTCCCCACTGTTTTGTGTGGTGTGGTCCACTTGAGCTTTGGATCTGCCTCATTTTTAGGATAATGCCTTAAAATAATCTGTAAAAATAGATGAAAGGTATGGATATTTTTTGTGTGGTGTGGTCCACTTAAGCTTTGGATCTGACTCATTTTTAAGATAATGCATTAAAATAATCCGTAAAAATAGATGAAAGGTATGGATTTAATACATACATCATGGTGGGGCTGTAGAACTTTGCCACGTCCACGCACCACCAAGGTCAACGGTGTGTACCACACTATTAGTCCGAGTCCGAGTCCGAGTCCGAGTCCGAGTTTGCCTCTGAGAGCTGGAAAGGCGAGATACTCTGGCAGAGGAGATGTTTGATGCTCAGGCACTAAAAAACGGCACACTCAAATTCAGAGATTGGATGAACAATCCTAACCTTTGATTGTAGATTCTTGTCTATTTCAATTGGACCTTTAATATTATTTGTCAGATAATCGAATAATGGAAATTTTTGGTTCTTGATGCATGCAAAATTTTAAGTGAAATTTAAGTGCCTGCGTATCATCCATCACCCTCTGTCAACCGTCCAAATTCAGTACACACGTGTTTACTGAACTTGGACTGTTGGCCTTTCCCCCCTAGCCGCCCATTTTTCCCGTACTACACGTGTGGCCCACCTGATGACCGGAAGCCTTGAACGGTCCGATTTTCGGTCAAGTCCTCTTACAATCCTTGGTCCTGCTTGGCTTTTCTCAGTTGAGAAAAACTTTGATACTCCGGCAGAGTGTGATGGATGATACGCAGGCACTTAAATTTCACTTTAAAAAATTGCATATAATGCATACAATTAATTCTAATCATACTGTACAAATTATGATATCAGTTTAGATGTATCAACGACCGAAGATTTCCATCATTCGATTATCTGAATATCTGATAGATGGACATTTATTGGACGGTCAAAAATGAATAATATCCGTGGTCCTATTTCAATAGACAAGGAATCTAAATCAAAGGTTAGGATTGTTTAACCAATCTCATTGTAGGAATTTGACTTATAGACAGTGAATTCTACGTTTTAATCGGTTTATTTTTAGTTAGTGTTTGTTGAGTGTACAGTTTCTGAGTGCCTGCGCATCAAGTATCATACTCTGGCAGAGTATCAAATAACTCCCCTTGCATTGGATACCCTGCGTGACTGCGTCCATTGAAAAAGCATGTACCCGCATCTCACGGGAGATGATACTATAGAGCAGCAAGTACCGGAATGTGGTACACCATCTTTCCACAGTACACGTGGCAGGGTGATAGACCGATCGTGTCCATCCCTATACTTGACCCTAGCATTGGTGACTTATATCACAATAACCACACCTATTAGAAAATCCTGTCCATCCGATTAATTCCATAAAAAAGATGGTGAAAATAAACAATGGTTACGGTTAAACATTTGTGGAGACAATCTACGGATAGGATTGTCTAAAAGGTTTGATTTTTGAAACATAAACAATCCATTGTATGGTCCTAGTAGATGGACGGAACTGATTGACGCATTATCCCTGCCAAATGTATGGTGAAGAGATGGCTTAAGTATCTGTAGTTCTTGTGGCTCTAGCAAATTATCTCTAGTAGGGACGCAGTTTGGCTAGTGACGCTGCCACTAGCCAGGTGGCTAGTGGTCGGTTCTCTGTGGGCCCCACCATGATGTATGTGTTTTATCCATGCAGTCCATTCATTTTACAGATCATTTAGGGCTTGATCCCAAAACTGAGACAGATTTAAATCTCAGGTGGACCATACCATAGGAAAACAGTAGTTATTTAATGTCCACCATTAAAATCCTCCTAGGGCTCACTGTAATGTTTATTTGAAATCGAACCCAGTTGATAAGATCATACATAGCTTGGATGAAGGGAAAAAACAAATATTAGCTTCATCCAAAACTTTTGTGCCCCCAAAAGGTTTTCAATGGTGAGTGTTCAATCAACATTGTTTCCTGAAATGTGGTCCACTTAAGATTTGGAACTACCTCATTTTTGGAATCATACTTCTAAAATGATCTTAAAATATGGATGGACGGCATGGATGAAACATATACATCATGGTGGAGCCCACGGAGGACCGACCACTAGTCAATACGCATCCCGTAGTGGCAAGAATTCAAAAAATGTGTCGATCCTAGCCAACCGGTCAATGAGGAGTTCATTGTATGATCCTCTGGCCGGGGATATGCACAATATACTTTACTCTTCCGTTTGTGCAGTGGGGCCAACGATTCATTGATCTATACCGTTGGTTTTGTTAGAAACCAACTTAGACACTCATGGATCGAACATATCCCAGATTGGGAAGACCAAGCTATTTCTCTTGCGAACGTCTATTTAATGGCCATGCTTGAAATGTTCGAACTGTCCTATAAACGAAATTTTTTTTGGAGATGGCCAATCACTGTGGGGCCCAACCGACCAACGGTATGGATCACTAAACCACAAGTCCTACTTCTGTAAACTGAACTCAAGGTCCATTCTGCATTTCCTCCCAATCAATAGGGAGCGGATTAGGTGCGGCCCTGACCGTGGGATGTATTTTTTTGTATATCCACACCGTCCATTCGTTTTGCCCGCTCATTTTAGGGCACGATCCATAAAATGAAGTAGATCCAAATCTCAGGTGGACCATAACACAAGAAACAGGGGCGACTGACCGTTAAAAGCTTCTTGTGGGCCACAAAAGTTTTGGATCAAACTGATAATTGTTTTCTGTGTGACATTATCAACAGATTGGATGGAAAATAAACATTACGGTAGGCATTTCGGTGGGCCCTAATAATTTTTAATGGTGATCATTCAATCACCACTTTTTCCTATTGTGTGGCCCACTAGGAGAATTCGATCTGCTTCATTTTTCGTCTCATGCCCTAAAGTAATCTGAAAAAACGGATGGACGGTGAGGATATACAAAATATACATCAAGGTAGGCTCCACGGTCAAGGCCGCACTGTGTTGGGTGAGGCCGAGGCGCACTGAGTGTATGCGGACTGATGCCAGAAAGCTCTTGATCAGATACTCAGGATCATGATATCAAGACTCTTTTTAGGCCATGAGGGGCCCACCTCAGTTGTTTTGGATTGTCCAACTGGAGCCGTCCATTTAGTGCACCAACCACAAAGTTGCAGGGATTGGACAAGACCAACACGCTCCAATCAAGACCGTGAAGACAATGTACGGTCAGCAGTCCACATTCAACGATGTCCATATCCATCCAACGGATGATTACCATCATAGTTTACAAACCGAAAAAACCCCACTTGATGCTCATTCAGGTGGGACCCACTCGAACAATTAACTCAACTTGATATTTAATAATAAATAAGGGGTCTTATAAACACAACCTAATTTTTATAAAATACAATTTTTTAAAATATTTTCTTTAAGCCATGTGGCTGGGTAAGCTATCTTCCTTTAAATTTGGCTAATGATAGTTTTTATAAATGATGAAAGTGCCAATGCCCTTTCAACTAACATTGTTCACAAATTAGAGATTATTATCAGTGCACTAATTTACCAATCACGCAAGTCAATGTGTCAGTGAGTTGGTTGAGCTTCCATTAGAAGATAAGGAATACCAAAGATACAAGAGATATTGAGCATCAATGAGTGAATAAACAAGTAAGCATGAGGTATCTTAGTGTGTCATAGCCCTATACCACCTTTAGTGCTAAAACAACATGCCTTTAGATGATCCATT
Source organism: Liriodendron chinense (assembly GCA_003013855.2). Classification (NCBI taxonomy): domain Eukaryota; kingdom Viridiplantae; phylum Streptophyta; class Magnoliopsida; order Magnoliales; family Magnoliaceae; genus Liriodendron; species Liriodendron chinense. The sequence goes on along the minus strand of ML058387.1, from coordinate 6,528,847 downwards.
CATAATAAAAAAAACTTTGCTTGATCATTCAAAACCTTGAAAATTCATTTGAACATGTTTAACTAGGCTTTAGGAATTTCTACAACCTTCGATCCGTCTTAAGGAATTTTCGGTCCGACCTGAAATCAGATAAAACAGATCAGCAAACTAAGACAAAAAATAGGGTAATTCGGTCGCACCGAACCAACCTTTGACAGGTTTCGGTTGGATTGAACATGATCTTCGGTTCAACCTAAGCTTGAACTTACAATTTTTCAAAATGACCATGTCTAAGAGTTTTAGTTGAACTGACCCTACACTGCCAGTTTCGATCGCACCGATCATTGTTTTTAGTTCGACCGAAGACTAGCAATTATAGATCTTTTGAAGCCTTTTTCCTATAAATCTAGCAATTAAATCTTTGTGAAAATGATGGATTTTGGTGTTTTAAAGACCCTAGCGTATCACAAGCTTTATCGTACATCCTAAGCTCTATTCTAAAGAGATTCATGCTCTCTTATTAGTAATTCTCCACTCTAATGAGCATTCCAAGCTCCTTTACAAGAAGAACATGATCTCAAGATTTCTTTAGAGTTTAGACATCAATTCAATAGGCAATTCCTAATGTTGATACCCTAGGTGAATCCCCATTTGAAAACTAACTAAACCATTAGTTGTAGGCGATTCAACCAAACCCCTCCCATTACCTTGGTCACCTTATCAGAGCATCAAATGCAAGGTAAGCCGATCGTTTGAAGTCGAAGAAGATTGACATCAAAGTTTGGGGGACCAATTGAGAAGCCGATTCAAGCAAATGAAACCATTGAAGAAGCAACTCAAGAAGGTGCATTAATGAGGCTCAATCCGACAAGTAAGGTTGTTAATTTAGAGTCCATATATTATTTTCTTGTGTAGGATTGAGTGTAAAGTTTGTATCCCAAACTTGAATAGATTCTTATATAAGACCTAGGCCCTTGTGTAGGACCGAATTCACTGGACATGGATGTGTACGTGTTAGTCTCATTGGGAGCCTCTGGTGAGAGCAAACGTAAGCCATTGGATTATGACCAAGGTTGTTGGTTGGCCGATAAAAAATCAATTAAGTCTCCAAATGAGCCTTTAAATGAGAGTATACTTGTAGGTACTTGTGTAAGATTATAAAGGTTAAAGGTGAACCTATTAAAAACCTCCGAGATAGTGACATCCGGTACACTCGAGGAGACTGTGTCAGCCGGGAGTAGGGTAGGAAAATCGAACCACTATACATCGTGGTATTTGTGATTAGCTTATGCAAATGCAATTTTATTATGCTTGTGATTGGATTAGTTGAATTCATATATATGCATGAATAGATTGTATGTTAGGCACTTAACTTGTAAAGCATACACAACTTATTTTTCGCTATCTCTTATAAACTAGTTACTTATATTGTTGCATCAATTGTGGTCTATGTGATTGGACTCACCCAGCTTGGAAGCCTAAGTGTTATCTGCCTTAATTAGTTTTAATTAGTAAATTAGTTAATTATGCAAGAATTTTTAAGTGGTCCTAATCCCCCTTTAGGACTTAGCTGTAATTTTATGCTTCGCTAAACTTTCGTAATGTATAGCGTGCTAGTGTCGTGTTAGACTACCCCACGCAATTTCAATTATAATCATCGAATCGATTTTATTTTGGAACGTTGGCTTAAGTATAACAATTTCCATAATAACAATGAATCATTTACAAAGGTTTTATACGTTAAGCTTATCTTACAAATTGTTGTATATAGCTCATCCTAGGTCATTCATGATCACATCGAATATGTCCATCACATGTGTCCATTGAGGCTTTCGTTGATGCCTAAAAATCAATTCAATCCAAATCTGAAGTGGGCCACGCTAGAGGAAAAAAGACCCACCCCCTCTCTTTAGCTCTTAAATGGGCATTTTTGTCCATTAGAAAAAGACGAAGAAAACTTACTCTTGAAAGGGAAGGTGTAAAAGCCCCTACACATGAGTGCGGATTAGGTGTTTACCCTGGTAACAACTTAGTGGGTGTTGCCCTTACCGTTAGGCTCACCATGATGATATGTTGTATATTAACTCCGTCCATTCATTTTTCTAGCCTATTTTAAGATGTTGTCCCAAACATTAAGCACATCCAAATCTCATGCAAACCACACAGCAAGAAACAAACGATGATTGAACACTCACCATTAAAAACTTCCCAAGGCCCATTTTGAGAAGATCCGTAATGTTTATTTGTCATCCAACCTGTTGATAAGGTCAACTAGAACTAGGTTAAGGAAAAATATAAATATTAGCTTAATCCAAAAATTTTACAGCCTATAAAAAGCTTTTAATAGTAATTCACCACTTTTTCCAGTGGTGTGATGTGGATATGATTAAGTTTTGGGATAACGTTCTTAAATGAGTTGAAAAAATAGATGGGTAGCGTGGATTTGAAATAGATTCATCAATGTGGGCCCCACACGATAAGGGTAACTCCCACTAAGCTGTTTCCCAGGTAATAACTAATCCGCTCTCCTACACACAAGGTAATAAAGGCGTTGACACCAGATTTGAATTCATATCTTTTTTAGCCTTCTTGCACTTTTTGACTTTTTGAAGGATGAAAATGCCTATCTTCCAGCTGCCCCCTCGTACATCGATAGCTTGTCACGGAAGTCGAGAGGACATTTTCAAAGGGGGTGGGGGCCCCACTAAATCAACGATTGAGGACACCCCTTGGCCGATCTGATTCGTTCACTTTAATCGGGTAGCCGTGAACCCACAGTCAGGTCATGTAAAAAAAATTGGAGCTATCTATGGCCCAAAACTGCATGATCGTTGTGTGTTAATTCTGGACTGTTTTCACCATTATGGTCCATCTGTGATGAGTTTTGCCCTCGAACCTGGGGCAATGGCATGAAATTAAAATCTCTTTCATATGGATGGCTTGGATTTGATATAATACGATCTAATGGGCCTCACAAGATGTGAGATAAGTTCAATAGGTGGATCCCTCGCACGGGAAGGTCATTTGGCCTTTTATTTCTCTTTCTTCTTATTTTTTTCACAGGAGGGGACCATTTAGCCATTAGGACCATTGCCACCTCTGCGGGACCCACTGGCGAGCTTCCGACGTCATTTCCTCCATTTTGGCAAGCTTTTAAGTGTTTTTTTTTAAATATTATTGACTACACGAAAACGACCATAACTCCCTCGTTACTTGTTCGATTTTAATGATCTTGTGCTTGTTGGAAAGGTAATTTGGTGAAATTTTAAATAAATTTGGAATCACCTCATTTGGACACCTTTTGATTGCATAAAAAGTGAGCCTAAAGTCACTATGGATCACCGATCCCACTAAAATGGTCATAACTCCCTTATGACATTTTTTATTTAGGTGATTTTATACTTGTTAGAAAGGTAATTTGATGAACTTTTAAATGAATTTGGAATCAATTCATTTGGACACCATTTAATAACCTAAAAGTGAGCCCAAAGCACCATAGATTGCTGATATTCACTATGGATTGCTAGTCGCACAAAAAGGGCTATAACTCACTCATTACATGTTCAATTTGGGTGATCTTCTACTAGTTGGAAAGGTAATTTGATGAACTTTCAAATGACTTTAGAATTACCTGAGTTGTACACCATTTGATAGCCTAAAAGTGGGCCCAAAAATATTGCAGATTACCGATACTCATTATGGATCACTAGTCCCACAAAAAAGGTCATAACTCCCTCGTTACATGTCCGATTTGGGTGATCTTATACTTGTTGGAAATGTAATTCGATGAACTTCAAATAGATTTGAAATTACTTTATTTAGAAATCATTTGATAGCCCAAAAGTGGGCCCAAAGTCATTGTCTCCCTCATTATATATTCGATTTTGGTGATCTTGTACTTGTTGGAAAGGTAATTTGATGAACTTTCAAATGAATTTAAAATAACATTATTTGGACACCATTTTCTTGCCCAAAAGTGGGCCCCAAGTTACCGTGGTTGTCTATGCTCATTGCGGATCGTCGATCCCACGAAAATAGTCATAACTTCCTCGTTACATGTCCGATTTGGGTGATCTAGTACTCGTTGGAAAGATAATTTGATGAACTTTTAAATGGATTTAAAATCATCTCATTTGGAAACTGTTTAGTTGCCCTAAAAATGGGCTCAAATTTCATCATGACATTTATCATCGAATAAGATATCCAAATAGATAAACTTTTGGCCCACTTTTGGGCCATCAAATGGTGTCAAAATGAGATGATTTTAAATTCATTTGAAAGTTTATCAAATTATCTTTCTAAAGAGTACTAGATCACTCAAATTAGACATGTACTAAGAGAGTTATGACCCTTTGTGGGACCAATGATCTTAAAAAGTACTTAGAAGCTCCCTAGAATGAAGGAAATGACGTCGAATGCATGCCAGAAGCTCACCGGAGTGGATTCCACGGAGGTTTCAATGGTCCTAACAGCCAAATGGTCCCCTCTCATGAAAAAATTGAAGAAGAAAGAGACAGAAAACGCCAAATGGCCTTCCCACAGGAAGAGACCCACCTATTGAATCCATCCCACGTCTTGTGTGGGGCCCACTAGATTGTCTTTTAGCAGATCAAAGACATCCACATGATTTGGGTTTTAATTTCATGCCATCGGCCCATGTTTAAGGGCAAAACTCATTACGAATGGACCACACAGGAAGAAATAATCCAAAATGCCTTATAATAAATTAGAGCCTTATAATAAGTTGGTCTTGAAATGTGAATATACTTTTCGTTAGAATCTAGGCCATACATTGTTGAGATGCATCTATACTTGCACTAGGTATGCAAAGCAAAGATCAAGCACTTTTAGTGGAAGCCTTTATCGAGGCTTCCCTTTAGTGTGTGGACAGTCCTTTTCCATAGGCAATGATGCAACCAAACACAAAAATGTTCCTTAGATATGGACATCCATCTCTTCCGCAAAGTTTTCCACATATCCTAAACAAACCCTTAAATGCGCGAAGAAATCATTAACATGGACTTCCATGCATGGGTACAAGAACTTCAATGTATTATTCTTAGTATATCTAAACTCATCGTAAAGTATGCTCATGGATCCCCTAATTTTAATTTCTTGACAAAATCAAGTATCATAATAATAATTATAATAATAACAACAACAACAACAACAACAACAACAACTTCATACATTAGGAAAAGCACCTATTGTGACATTTTCAAATGGACCCAACATTTGTCCTCCAAGAAGGACAGACATGAGCAGGATGACATGGTACAGACAATGACTAAACATATAGACATGTGTCGGTACCAACATGTACAACCCCACACCTCTCCACTGCAGAGGAAGAAGGGGTTCCCATTAGAATTAGGATTAGGTGTCCAATGAAAAAGATATAAAACATAATGTGACATGCGTCCGTGAGGGTCATTTTCAAGAGGGCCTAATTTTCACTAATTGAGCATTTTCTTCCGTTGTTTATGTTGTCGTTGTCGTTGCTGCTATTGTTGCTGCTGTGGTTGTTGTTGTTGGTTTTATTATAGTTATTATTTTATTATTAAGAATATAAAATTGTAAGATTTATTTTGTTTTTCTTAAATTCGCATTGTATAATTTAAGTAGCTATGGACAATTTTACCCATACAATTAGTCTTTAAAGAGTTGTGAACTTTAAAATTTAAAAGATGTTAAAAGGGAAATTGCAAAATGTGAGGGTTATTTAAGTCATTGGAATAATTATAGGTACTTATCACCACAGGCATGGATTTTACCGGCTCATGCCGGTGATTTTAGCTGCTCAAGGGCATTTTGTTGTTTATATATATATATATATATATATATATATAAGGCTCTAACCCAGGACCTCAACTAAAGAGAGAGGCTATCTACTGTTGATTGCATAAGTGGTTAACCCAGGCTTACACTGATTCCAGTGTGGATTTGAGCCACTTGCATTGGGCCTGTTTGATATTTTTACTTTTTCTCGGTCCAGAGCGACCCACTTACACCCTACTACGTCTGCGATGACGCCAACCATTTTGAAGGAAGTGGCCACAGTGGGCCATGCAATCATGCAGCGTTGATAGAGTCCAATACCTGAATGCCACGTGTGACAGTTTCATAGATTGCATAAGTGGTTATCCATTAATAGGCCTCAGTGGCATCCAGGCATCACCCATGAAGCATGTGGTGAGCCCACATCATGATGGTGTGGGCCCATTTGCACCATGCACGTGGCCAGCCATACAATGATCTCCACTTTCATCTCGGGGCGTAGTCATAGATGGACCACAGCCAGAAAATTACACCTATGGGGAGGAATCCCATCGGACGATTCAGCAAAAAAAAAAAGAAAGATGGTCCACCTGCAACCACTAAAGGTCCAATAATCATTTAGATTAGGATCATACGATGGTGCAACATTCATAGCGTGGCCCATGATGAATGGTCCAGATCATTGTACTATACCATGTACGTACGATGGAGATGATATATTTAACTATTGGGTGGGACCCACAAGAAAGGGAGCTTCAAGTGGGCCCACAGGATCATGAAAGTTTACTCGGCTATTTTATAACTAAATCTAGTTGGAAGTGAGTTGTTTTTTCATCATCAGAATCATTTCATCTAAATCTAATGTGTTGTGGTTGGTGCTACTGTTCTCGAAGCGGATTAGGTGAATAATGTGGGTCTCATCTTGATGTGTGTATTGTATATCCACGCCGTCCATCCATTTTTCCAGATCATTTTAGGACATGAGCCCCAAAATGTAGAAGATTTAAATCTCAAGTGGACGACACTACAGGAAACAGTGGTTAATGAACGGCCACCATTAAATGCCCACTAATCCGATGGTCCTAACATTTTTTCAGTTCATGATGCATCCCATATTTTGGACAAGTATCCGAATGCCACTCATGCAATATCTAAGTAATTAGGTGCTCGTGTATCATCCATCACATTCTGCCAGAGTATTAAAGTTTTTCTCATCCTCAAAATTACACCGAGTATATAAAATAAATCTAACCATCTGATTTTCTTTGTATGACCACTCACTATTTTGCTTTTAATCATCCAGGACCACATCTTCCCATCCTCAATATGGACCAAAGTTTGGATGGTCTAGATCACCATAGTGTACCCCATCTCATATTCACAACGGATGGGAATCATCCACAGCATCTATTTTATCCACAAGCACTTTGAAGCCCATCATGTGAAATCCACTCCATCCATCAGGTAATAATCCTTACATTTACCAAAAATGCCGAAGATCATCCCAATAAAAAAGACTTAGATGGGCCACACCATTAGAAAAATATAAAATTACACCTGAGTTCTGGAACAAACTGATTTTTGTATCTTCCTTTAATGAGCTACACCTGATGAGTAGGTCTGGGAAAAGACAAACCATGGTGGTCCCACATACACACCTAAAGGCATTCCATCGCCACTGTTCCTTGTGATGTTACCCACCTGAGTTGTGTATCCCTATGATTTTTCGCCCCAGGAGCTAGCATCAGGGAACGCACCTGATGGACGGAGTGGATTTCACATATACAACATGGTGGGGCCCACAGAGCGCGTGCTTTTTTACACTGCCCATGGAGGATTCCCCACTTTCAAAATGGTGGTAATCTATGATAGTACTTTTTTTTTGGGTCCACTGAAAAGAGCTTTCATTAATCATCGATAAGAGGACAATTCATCATTCGCAATAAGTACACAGCTTGCAAAAATGTCACAGAAAATGACGATTTGAACTTTGAACTGTTTGGCTTGAATATCATGATTCGGTCAATTCGTCTTTGTTTATTAGTTTTTGAGGCGTAGACTTCTATGCTAGTTTTGCACCGTTTATAAAATGGTGGTGACTTTTCAAATGCACACATGGTACACTTTTACAGCAATCTAGACCGTCCAAACGGAGCATAGCATGAAATTTGTATCAAGAAGATAATTTTAACCATCTGATTTTTCTGTTTGAATATGGACCATTCATTGTTTTAGTTTTAACCATCCATTTGATAGCTATTAATTGGACGGATACGATTACTTGATTAATTCAATTCTGTAGATATGATCTGTTCACAATGGGAACAACAATTCAGATGGTCTTGATAGATGGACATCAGTGCCCCATTAGAGGATGATGGGTCGGCATTTTCTAAATGGCGCTAAACTAACATAGAGTCTAGATTTCAGGCATGATGCACTCATTTAAACCCTTCATCTACTGGGCCTAAGGATTTAACCCACTACTACTCCGGAGCGGGTTCGAGGTGGGTGTGAACCCATAACTGTGGGGCCCATTGTGATGTAACTACATCAAGGCGGTCCATCCGTATTGAAAGCTCATTTTAGGGCATGATCAAAAAAATGAAGCAGTTCCAAATCCCCATGAACATAGTACATGAAACAGTGGTGATTGACCATTAAAAACTTCTTGTGGGCCACAAAAGCTTTGGATCAAGATGATATTTGTACTGGTCTCTTCATCTAGATGTTTGTTTGTGACCTTATCAACAGGTTGTATGGCAAATAAACATTCGGGTGGAATCCATGAAGTTTTTAATGGTGAGGATTCAATCCCAAATGTTTCCTGTTGTGTGGTCAACTTAAGACTTGAGTTAGCTTCATTTTTTGGGATCATGCCTAGAATGAGCGCTTTCAAAATGGTTGGACGGTGTGGATTTAAGGCACAAACATTACTTTGAGCTCCACAGTCAGGGTTCCCACCCACCTTGGTGGATCCGGGGTCTCACCACTCCGATTCCACACTACTCGGGCCAACTCGGCTGGTCTCGAGTTGAGTTGTAACTTGCTGGAGTCAGAGGTGAATCGGCCCGACTCACCCGAGTCAGGGGTGACCCGCCTGGGTGACTTTCTGGATCGAAGCAACTGTATTGGGTACGACCCAGTCCGAGTTGAATCGTAAATCCATGACTTGGACTCCCCGTGTAGGGTCCACACAGCAAAATCATCCTGACACAGCTAGTTTGATATATAGACCCTGATCCATTTAATCTGAGCCGTTGGCCATTTTCTTTGAAATGATACAAAGGCGTTGGTAGTTTGTGCAAACACTCAGGTGGGATGTTTCGTACCATACGATTCGGGCTTTCAGTTTGTACACGTGGGGCCCATTGTTCGGTGGTCCAGGCCGTTGAAGTTAAGGGTCCTACTATGGATCTGATGACTCACCAAAATTTAGTCCAGATGGCAAAATTCTCAACCCTTAATAAGCGGCCCAAAAAATGGACGGCTAAAAGCTCAATATCACAGTTTTTCACATTCAACCCAAAGAAAAGGCCAAACATTCCAATGCTAGAATTTTCCAACCTTGGGATTTTTTGGTACATGGGCCACTCAAGATGAGGAACATCACATCAACGCTTTGGATAACTGAGTCGTGGACCATTGTTAGGAGAGTTAAAGCCTGATGGCTAAATGGGGTGGGCCCGGGCTTGGCATTGGAGAAAGGCTCCACAGGTAGGGCTGCACATCTGCCTGGTTAACCCGCCGGACCCAACCTGGTAGAAACCCAATCTGTCCCGACCCGGCTGAGTAAGCAGTCCGGTCCCGGGTGGATGCGGATGGACCATTTTTAATTTAGGTATGGTTTAGGGTACATGCCAAACCCGCCCAACGCGACCCGTATCCCAACCTGTGTATACCCGACCCGTTCTGCCCAACCCGAATCACCCCATTTGTACTAGTTTATTGCTTTTAGAAATATCTGTATGACATTATCAATGGGTTGAATGGTCAATAAACATTAGGGTGGACTCCAGAATCTTTTAATGGTGGGAGTTCAATTACCACTGATTTTTGTGGTGTGGTCTACCTAAAGCTTTTATTTGCTTCCTTTTTAGGGACCATGTCCTATAATAATCTGGAAACACAAATGGACGGCATGGATTTACAATATATACATTGAGGTGATTCTCATGGTCATGGTCTCACCCACATGGCTGGTTTCGGGGTCTCACCGACTCTCACCCAAGCTGTACTCATCTCACACTCACAGGGAGCGGATTAGGTGACATCCGGGATCCACCAAGGTGGGTGGCTCCTGACTATGTGTTTAAATCTACACCATCCAACTATTTTGAAAGGTCATTTTAGGATATGATACCAAAAATGAAGCTGACTAAAATCTTAGGTGGACCACACCATAGAAACATAGTCCTAACCCGACCCGACCCGACCCGACTCGACCTGGTTTAGCATATAGGGTAGGGTAGGGTTAGGATTGACCCTTTTACAAGTAGAGTAGGGTTAGGGTTGGGTCAGCCCAACCCGGTCACGACCCGAAATGAAACCCGAACCTTTAAAATATATTTAGGTTCTGTCCAGGATTGGGCCCAATGCCTAACCCGACTCGTGTGCAAGCCTATCAATAGGATAGGCTAACCCAGCTCAGGAACACTCTCTCGTTAGTTCTCCGCTGAGCAGAATGGGCCGAGCCTTCACCAAGATGCTAAGCTAGTTGTCAGAGCTGGTTCTGGACTTGGGTATTTAGCTTACTGGCTAGACTTGATCAAGACTCGATGTGGCCCACCTAGGCCTATTTACTACTGGACATTTGTGGTGTACTTTGAATTATTTGAACCTCTTCAGAGAGTGGTCCTATCTTCGAGAGTAGGGCCTTATTCTGGTACGGTGACTGGACTTGGGCAGGGAAGAGAGAGAGAGAGAGAGATGATCACATACACAACCATTTCTTCCTTGCTAATGTCTCACATGCGTGGAATATCCCATTTATGTGTTTACACCCGCTAGATCACAGCTAGATCGAACGGTCTAAAAAATGTCACTTCGTAAAATGCCACAAGTGGTGTAGATGAACTTATATATATGGGAGCATTAAATGTTAAAGCCTCACAATGCAAGAGCACAATGACATCAACACTCTAACAAAGATTTCTATGCTAGAGTTCAGTGATGATGGGACTTTAGCAAGACTCTTAATATGGGTTACAAGACCGAAATGGCAAGAGGTACACATGGCCATATGTGATTGGCTATGCTTATATGGAGAATTAAGGAGTTCGTATAGCTAACCTAAATCTCTCAAGTTGTGGAAACTTACACACGCCCATCACTTCTCAAAAGCTTATAAAAACAACACTTGACAAAGAGTTTTGGGCCCTCACCGTACACAATAAACCTCTTTACAATGTAACACTATCTATCCTTGGCTTTTAACTTCTTAGATTATACATTTCACATTGGTTCAACCACGTTGCAATGAGTTCGGAGCCCTTAGATTGGTTTAGATTCTCCATTGTCCAGCCCCATCGCTACATTACACCTTAGGGTTAGGTTAAATATCCATGACCACCGTCAACGGATCCCTTGGTCATTGAGTTCTTACTTAATAGATCACTAATCACATCTTGTTGATTGAATACCAAGACCATTTTATGACTATCTGGTCTTTTTCCACTATCGTCTTTGCTAGCAAAAGTGGCCATAAGCCACATCCTAATTTGGCTAGTTTGGCACATGAGGTCACAAGCATTCAATTGATTCGGGTCGAATACAACTCTGGCATACCTGACGCTATTCCTAATCGCACATGTTTGGCCAAATTCGAATTTTTTGTTACACGTGTGTCCGATTGAACAACAACATTATGAAAAAGATGGGCCCATGATTACCTGGTATGAAAATCATCCCACACAAACATGGGTAGGCCGCATTAGTTTAAGATCCAGACCATTCATCTAGAAGATCCATTATGGATGGTTGCCTGTAGAAAATCTCGTCGGCAAGGATCTCCACTGGTGGTGATTCTTGCCATGCAGTGGAGATCCTTGCCATGCATGTTTATTCTTCGAGCTTGGAGCCCATGGCCCAAGTGTTGGATTCGGGCCTGAGTTTAATGCCTTATGATTAATTAGGCTGGACATGATCCTGCATCTTTGTAAACGCCTAGCCCAACACATCGATGGTTTTGAGTATTTTGCCGGTGGCCCTCAATCGCCCAAGCCCAATACCTATTGTCATAGGTAGAGTTGATCATGAGCTGAGTTGATCTGAGCTCAGCCATGTTCGAGCTAGGCTCAGTTACTGAATAGCCTGACTTGTGTTCAACTCAGCTTCGCCATCGAGCTGGACTGACATGTTCAAGCTGGCTCGACCGAGCTTTCGAGCCCAGTTCGAGACCAATTCAAGCTGAATTCGAGCATGAAAATAACAAAATTTTAAATAGGCCTAGCCCAAAGCTAAGCCTAAAACTATTAAAAATCAGGCTCAAAGGTAGCCCAAAGCCCTTTTACATTCCCCACTTACTTTTATAGAGAGTTTCACCTCTCATTTCCTTGCTCACTTCTGATGTAGGACTAAAAAATATACATTTCCAACTATGTCAGCTGAGTCGAGTCAAATCAAGCTTCGATCGAGCCGAACTTCGAGCCAAACTTGGGTTAGCTCGAGCTTGGCTTGAAAATCATTTCGAGCTTGGAAAAATGGCTCGGCTTCGTTCAAACCCAACCTTCAATTCGAACCAAATCGAGCTGGTTCGAGCCAAGTCGAGCGAGATAACCAAGCTAGCTTGGCTCATGCACAGCTCTAGTCTTGGGCATGCTGGATTTGGTCATTGGCTATAATGAGCCATACTCTGATATGGTTGGATTCGGTGGGCCCACTCAACAACCGAGTTAGGCTCGTATGCATGATCAAATGATGTGCAGCATTCATTTCATGGGCTCTGTCATGGAAGGATTGATGCAACTGGAGTCCAACCATATGTAAACAGTCCCTAAAGTGGTCCCATCTCTCTCTCTCTCTCTCTCTCTCTCTATATATATATATATATATATATATATGTGTGTGTGTGTGTGTGTGTGTGTGTGTACTTGTTTTTAAACTATTTTATTATTGTTATTTAATTATTTCAGATTACATAATCTTTATGATATATAGTTTTATGGCCATGCATCAGAAACATCTTTTGTCCATATTCTTTTAGTAAAACGCTTAGAAGTCTCTTTTGTTGGAATAATATAAGTTGTGGTCCAAATGGCTATACTTTTAGTATTTTAAGCATGTCATTTTCCATTTCAAGGGTGTCCTTTTCGACATGGATTAAGGGGTGTGGAGCCTACCACCCTTTGCAGTGGTGTGGTTATGTGGTGAGATTTGATTGGTGGGGCCACACTCCCTTGACTCATCTTTAACAGCATATGATCCCACCAATCAAATCTCACCATGGTAAGCTCTCCCATTCCAAGAGTGTCCTTTCTCGTTCTAAGTTTCACGAGGTGTCGCTTGCTATTTTAAGGAGATCATTATTTTAGAATAAAAAGTCTTGGATTCCTCAGTAATAATGAACTTTTTTTAATAATGGGAGGAAAGAAAGGTCACCTAATTAAGAGGCTATTTGGATAAGTTGGAATCAAATAATTTATTCATAGCGCTCTTGGCCCTTCCTCAAATTTAACACATTGTTGTGCAACATATGGACGCGGATTGCCTACAGACGCATGATGCTCTATGGGCCCCACCATGATGCATGTAATTTTATCCACATCATTCATCCATTTTTTTTTCATATCATTTCAGGACATGAGCTTAAAAAATAAGGCAGATCCAAATCTCATGTGTCCCACGCCATAGGAAACAACAGTGATCGAACGCATACCATTAAAAACTTCTTGGGGGCCATAAAAGTTTTAGATGAAGCTTATATTTGTGGTTTCCCTTCATCCATGTCTGTGTGGCCCAATCAATAAGATAGATTGCAAATAAACATTACAGTGGGCCCTAGGAAGTTCTTAATGGTGAGCGTTTAATCACCATTGTTTTCTTATGGTGTGGTCTACTAGAGATTTGAATCAGTCTCATTTTTTTAGCTTATGCCCTAGGGTGATCCGGAAAACTAGATGGACAGTGTAGATTAAGCATATTATCATGGTGGATCCCACAGAGCATTGTCTAGTGGCCACCTTGCTATTGGCAGCATCAATGAGCAATATGTGTCTTGCAATATACCTACTTTATTCCTGCATTAAAGTACTTCAAGGAGAAAGAAGATCAAACCCAATTGATCTCAGTCGTTGATGTGGTCAAAGGTGTTGTATGATAAAGATCTAGGCCATTGCAATCATTCAAGCAATCATCACCATCAAACTTCACCATCTAGTTTAATGGTACAATACGCCCTCTGATTTGTACATCTTATTTTGGTTTTGTTGAATGTAATGAGTAGAATCCATCAATTTACATTATTTAGAAAATTATATAATTATTTACATTTGGAGCCTGTTTGTTTTCATTTCACATGAATACATTATAACTGGGTAATAATTATTTACAGTGTATTTACCTACACATATTTCAAGGATGATATATGATATTTGTTTTTTGTGCATAGAAATCAAGGAGAGTGATTTTTTTGTCGGGCCCACTATGGCTTATCCACTCCATTCATCCATTTTGTGAGTTAATTTTAAGGCAAATCCAAAGCTCAAGCGAACCAGGCCACATAGAATAGTGGATTGAACTATATTTACCTACATATATTTCAAGAACGACAGTTGATGTTTGCTTTTTGTGCACAGAAATTGAGAAGATAGTATTTTTTTGTGGGCCTACTATGATACACATGGCTTATCCACTCTATTCATCTATTTTATGAGTTAATTTGAAGGCAAATCCAAAGCTCAAGTGCACCACGCCACACAGAATAGTGAATGAAATTCCTACCTTTAAAAGCTTTTTATGACCATTGCTTTCTACCGTTTGGGCTTTGTATGTGCCTCATTTTTAGGCTTGTGCCCTAAAATGTTCCAAGTAAAATGGATGGACACTATGGATATCTCACTAACATCATAGTTGGGCCCATGAATGAACACATGTCCTTTCGGTATCCTTTGTACAGGGAGGAATTATCCACTCTCATAAAAAAAAAAATAATAATAATAAAATAACAATTATTACTTTCATACGTGCATTGACCACCAGGGAAACCAAAACAAACAGGCCTTCGCATCAAAGAACATGCCTCACTTATGCATTTGACAAATATTTTGTATGAAGTTTATGTAAGACCTCCATATCATGGGCCCCACTGAGAATCCACACTGTCGGCCGTTTATATTTTCATCTCATTTTAGGGTATGGACCCGAAAATGAGGCAGATCCATAGCTCAATTGGACCACGCAGTGAGGTGATTGAATGCCCACCATTAAAACCTTTTGGGGAGTAGCAAAAGTTTTGATCAAACTGATTTTTGTGTCTTCCCTTCACCCACCTCTATATGACCTTGGGAACAGGTTGAATGGCAAATAAACATCATGGTGGGCCTAGGAAGGTTTCAGCGGCCCAAGTTATTATCCCCTCTGCTTCCTTTGGTTTGCGGTCCACTTGAGCATTGAATCTGCCTAATTTTTGGGGGGCTTATACTCTAAATGATATGTAAAAATGAATGAACAGTGTGGATAAAACACATTCATCACAGTGGGCCCATCAGAGCCACTGCCCGTACCGAACTCCGGACCTGACCGTTCACCAATAACGAACATAAATAAAGGCCCCACCTCGGCAAAAGTCAAAGGACGCGGATTAGGTGGTATGGCCAACACCACCCCTGGGTGGTCTGTTGATGTGTTGGGTGCTGTGGGGCCCAACGTGATGTATGTGTTTTATATCCACCGCGTCCATCCGGTTTGACCCCTCATTTTAGGGCATGAATCTAAAAATGAAGCAGACCCGAAGCTCAAGTGGACCACACCACAAGAAATCGTGGGAACAATGACACCCACCATTAAAAGCTTTCTACGTCTACCAATATGTTTATTTGTCATTTAATCTGTTGAAAGAAAATAAAAACATAAGCCTGATTTTAAACTTTTGCAGCCCCCAAAAAGTTTTAACGGTGAATGTTTAATCACTACTGTTTCTTGTGGTGTGGTCCACTTAAGTTTATGATCTACTTCATTTTTTGGTTCATGTCTTAAAATGAAGGTACAAAATGGACGGACGGCATGGATGCGAAAGACATGCATCACGTTGGGCCCGACAGAACCATACACATCTACGCGACCATTGGGATAGTGATCCGCATCCCTAGTCAAAAGGACGCCGATTAAGTGGTCTTGCCGACACCGGTGGTGTGTCGATGTGTTGGGCACTGTGGTACCCATGTGAATTATGTGTTTTATACCTCTCTGCCGGAGCTCAAGTGGACTACACCATCGGAATAATGACACCCACTGTTGAAATCCTTTTAGGGCCATCATAATGTTTTTTTGTCATCTAATCTATTGGTAAGGTCACTCGTGTAAGACTTCTTAAGGTCGGCTTACATAACTAATGACTTGGATCTACTTAAGAATGGATATATGATTGAGCATATCAGTGGGGTTACATTGAAAATATGTTTGGAATGGGACGCTTCGTTTCACCTTATTAAATGAATTTGAGTTATTAAAGTGTAGAGTCTTTAATGTAAGGAGTTTTGATGAGTTTTTTAAATAATTTAAAAAAAAAAACTCCCATATTTGGTTTGTTATAAATACTAACTTACACAATAATTGTGGACACAAACTCTCCCATCCCTTAGTGTCCTCTAAATGTGTAAGGTGTGAAAGATCCAGTCCGTCAACTCATCCTATGACGTCTCAAATAAGTACGCAACTTCGGATCTAATTATTTGATTCCTACAATCGATGCATAGATTGATCCTTTATTCCGCATTTCAAATCACATTTGGTATCAAAGATGCTATGCATCAATTGTGGCGGATCAATGCAGATTGATGGATCCGATCACGGATCTTATTGGACAGATCTGAGTTATCCATTCGTGAATTTTCATAGTCAGATATAGGTCATCAATTTCTACGTACTAATGATCGGATTTAAGAGTCGATATCTTGAGCCTAATATTGTTATATATATTTTCTATGAAATTTTTTGGGCCCACTTTGGGCATTTGGACCAATAATTCCCTTTTTAATTTTATTATTTATTTAGTTATTTATTTTTATTATCCTTAAGTTGACCGGGCATCTAACCACTTTAACATGAGGCCTTGAAGCCTTTAATGGATCTTCCTTTAAAGCTTACATTTAATGAGACTTTACTTAAAACCATGTTTAATTTTATCTTAAAAACTATGCTTTTAATGGATCTTCGTATGGTTAGCCGATTATGGCTCATTTTGACTCGTAATGTGGGCTTCTTTGGATCATCTAATCCGATAATCTTATTTTCATCATCGAGAGCTTCGAATGGAGTGGTCATTCACCTCCGATAAGATTGCGGATGATAGACATATTAGATGAACAATATTGAACACTCATTAAGTGTGTTACATATGATGTTTTAATGGTAAGATTTGAGTAAAATTTGGTCTGAGTAACTAAAATGATATGATTTTCAACATAGACCAGTCAGATTTTTTCAGAATCTATTCAGATTTGGTTAAATTGATCGTAACCATTTAAATGGTGTTTTGGACAGATCTGATTCATTTTGAATTAGATTAGGCTAAAACTTATTTCTTAGCGTAATTAGTATGTTCCGAACACATCTAGCAGCTCATATTGACCTATAGATGGCCCAATTTTGAAGTTATGATCAAACTAGTTATTATATGTTGTTCTTTACCAGTTTCAACGAATTATGGTTGGGTTATCATTTTGTATAAGTGAACTGAACTAAATAAATAGATGGTTGGTGGGTTTCACTTAATGTATGACCCCAATAATTAAGGATTCATGTTATTAAATTCTGATTTGGTCCGAAATAGGGCCATTACCTATCCTTCATGGCTGATTTTAATTGTTGACTTTCAAATCGTTGATTCAACCATCAATTTAGAAAAGATTTCTCCCAACCTTTAAATGATCAACATCAGCTGCATTTTAGGCCAAATCATATCACTTTAATATGATTCGTTGATGGCAGGATTATATAGGCAATCCTGAGTCTAATTTTGTGCAAATTAAACTGGTTGTGTTAGCCACCACAATATTAGGATTGCATAGAGTTGCATTTGGGTTCAATGCGAGCGGTGACGAAAACACATACGATCACTGTTTGACAAGACAAGCAGTGTTGAGTAAATGATGGTGGTGGTGTAAGGTTGATAGACCCATTTCACCTACAGGTGTTGTGTGTCTCAGATTTACATGACTAGCATCAATTAGCTTCATGTTCAGGAGAGTCACTTGCATGTCGTGACTTCATCCCACAGGAGGAGTCGTGATGATGCGTCAGACTCTCACTAGGACTGCATGATTAAGCCTATCATCATCTTGGACAATTGAATTGAAGGCCCCGATCAATTGAATGCTAATCATGAATTTTGCCTGATACTTAGTTGATGTTCATGAATAATTAGACACTTGACTAATGTGGGTGTATTTGTAACTAACTAATATTCAAACTCAATACAATTCGGCACCCCTTCTAATTGGGTCCAATTATCCCAAATAAAAAAAGTCCGTAGAGATAATCCTGGGGTGCATGGATATAGACCTTGCCCTGGAAGAGGATAAACCTCTTAAACCATCTGACGATAGTACTGAATAAGAAATTGCACACCATAAGGTATGGGTTAAATCTAACAGGATGTGTCTCAAAATCATGAAGCACTCAATTTTCAAAACAATGAAGTTGGTCATGCCTGAAACTGAGAAGGCCAAAATTTCCATGACTAAAATAGAAAACCAATTCAAGAGATCGGATAAAATTGAAGTGAGTTCCCTTCTGAGTCGGTTAACTTGCGCATCATATAATGACCATGAAAATATCCGAGAGTACATTGCAAAGCTAACAGAAGTGGTATCTAAGATTCGCTCATTCGGTCTTAAAATAGAGGATGAAGTCTTATTATACTTGGTCCTGAACTCCTTGCCTCATCAATTCAATACGTTTCAAGTTAACTATAGCACCCAAGAGGATAAATGGACGTTGAATAAATTGATTTCTCAGTGCGTTCAAGAGGAGGAAAAGCTCAGTAAGCAAAACAAGGCACATAGTGTCCATCTTGTAACCTCAGGATATGGACGTAATAGGAAAAAAAGAAAAGAAAACAAGGTTCTGATAAGCAACATTCAGGTTCTTCAGGCAATCAACATAAACATGAAGATCGGTCGAGTAAAAAGCGAGCAAAGAAGAATAATTGTTTCTTCTGTAAAAAGTCGGGCCATCAGAAAAAATAATTGCATTAAGTTCAAGCAATGGCGCATAAAGAAGGATAGGGATTATTTCTTGGTCTGTTTTGAATCCAATCTGGCTAATGTGTCGATAGATTCATGGTGGATAGATTCCGGTACAACTATTCATATTTGTAATTCCATGCAGGATATGTCACAGAGCCGGTCACCAACTGATGTAGAGCAATCAGTTTATATGGGCAACGACGTTAAGGTGGACGTAGATGCAATTGAAGTTTGTAGGCTTAGGTTAAAGTCAGGTCATATATTGAATCTAGTAGATACATTTTGTGTGCCTTACATAATGCGCAATTTAGTTTTCATCTCTCATTTAGACAAATCCTGTTATTCGTTTAAATTTTAGAATAAAGGGTTTAGTATTTACTACGAGTTAAATATTATTAACACTGATACTATAATTAATAACCTATATCAACTAGATTTAAATGCCTTACACGTTTATGATGCAGACTTTCTGCATGGAAATAAGTTGGGAGCTAAGAGAAGAATGGATTGTGAAAATTTATCCATATTGTGGCACAGACAATTAGGACATATCCCTCGTGAAAAACTGAAAAGGCTGGTGCGGAAATAAATTCTTCATTCTCTAGACTTATTCGACTTTAAAGTCTGCACAGATTGTATAAAGGGTAAACAAATTAGAATCAAGAAGAAAGTTGCAACAAGGAGTGTGAGACTCTTAGAGGTAATACATATAGATATTTGTGGATCATTCTCTATTGCACCTTGGAGTGGATAGAGATATTTTATCACCTTCATAGATGACTACTCTCGCTTTGGGTACCTTTGTCTTATAAATGAAAAATTAGCCGCTTTGATGTTTTTAAAATTTATAAAGCTGAAGTTGAAAATCAACTTAATAGAAAGATTGAAGTCGTTGGATTTGACCATGATGGTGAGTACTATAGCAGATATGACGAATCAAGTTGTAATCCAGGACCGTTTGCCAAGTACCTACAAGATTGTGGCATTGTCGCCCAATACACCATGCTTGGAACTCCAGAGCAGAATGGTGTAGCTGAAAGGACGTAATTGCACCCTAATGGACATGGTGCGTAGCATAATTAGTAATTCGACATTGCCAAAATCTTTATGGGGTGATGTGATCAAACCTGCTGTTCATATCTTTAATCGGGCCCCCAGCAAGGCTGTATCGAAAATCCCTTTTAAGTTGTGGAATGAGAGAAAACCAAGTCTTTGATATTTCCACGTTTGGGGTTGTCCAGCAGAGGCCAAACCCTATAAACCGCATGAAAGAAAACTTGACCCCAAAACAATAAGTTGTTTCTTCATTGAATACTCATAAATGTCAAAAGGTTATAGATTATACTGTCATTCACACTCCATGAGGATTATAGAGACTGAGAATGCTAGGATTATTGAGGACATTGATAATAGTGGAAACTTGAATAATAGAAATCTTGTATTTAAGAAAGAATAGACCATGATCTCTATTAAGGTAATTCCTAGTAACGTGGATATACATCCTGTAGTTGAGCCTCTAATTACTATAAATCGCCACGATGAACCTCTTATACAACCCACTGAAGAAAGAAATCAAAACTCAATTCAAGAAAATGAGTCATTGAGAATATCTCAGAGAGAGAGAGAGAGAGAGAGAGAGAGAGAGAAGAGGCTTAGAATTCCTGACGATTATATCGTCTACTTGCAGGAACACAAATTTGACATAGGGGTGGGAAAAAATCTCGAATCATTTACATAAATTAAACAAAGTGTTAGGTTTTCTCAATGGTTATATTCACGAGAGATTAATTAAAATCCATGAATGACAATAAAGTCTGATATTTTATAGAATTACCCGAAGGAATTAAACCGATTAGTTGTTAATAGGTGTTTAAAACCAAACGGGACTCCAATGGTAATATTGAAAAATATAAAGCTAGACTTGTTGCCAAGGGTTTTGATCAACGTGAAGGCATTGACTTTAGAAAGATTTTCTCACCAGTTTTTAAGAAAGACTCATTCATAATCATAATGGCTCTCATGGCTCATATGGATTTAGAGCTACACAAAATAGATGTCAAAACTACGTTTCTCAATGGAGATCTGGAAGAGAATGTATATATAATACAACCAGAAGGTTTTTCACCTGATGGCTCAGACCATATGGTTTGTAAACTTAAGAAATCCGTTTATGGGTTGAAACAGGCATCACGACAGTGGTACCTAAAATTTTATGAGGTGATTTCCCCATATGGCTTTGTAAAGAACATTGTAGATGAGTGAATCTATGTTAAGATTCGTGGGAGCAAGTTCATTATATTGGTTTTGTATGTCGACGACATTCTGTTAGCTAGTAGTGGCATTGGGTTATTACGCGATAATAATAAATTTTTATTTTAAAAATTTGGGATGAAGGATCTTGGTGACGCCTCTTCTACCATCGACATTGAGATATGTTGTGACAGATCATATGAATTGCTTAAGTTGTTATAGAGGGCCTATATCGATAAGGTACTCAAAATGTACGATATGTAAAATTGTGCTCATGGTAAATCGCCCATTGTGAACAGCGATAAATTTGAAAAAGTTCAGTGTCTAAAGAATGATCTAGAAAAGAATTGTATGAATTTTTTTTCTTATGTGTCAGCTGCAGGGAGTATTATGTATGCTTAAGTTTGTGCGCGACTGAATATCGCTTTTGCAGTTGGAATATTGGGCAGGTATCTCTCCAACCTAGGGATGCAATATTAGATAGCCGTAAATAAGGTGTTACGCTACTTGAAGCGGATAAAGGACTTCGCACTCACATATAGAAGGTCTGACCATTTGGAGTTGGTTTGATACTCAGATGCAGTTTTGACTGGCTGCCTTGACTCAAAGAAGTCCACTTCTGGCTATATTTTTATGATGGTTGGTGGGGTTGTGTCTTCGAAGAGCATGAAATTGGCCTCACCGCTGTGGAAGTTGAGTATGTTGCATGTCATGAAGCTACAAATCAGGCAATATGGCTACAGAGCTTCTTCTTAGGTTTGCCAGTATTGAAGCATATCCCGAAACCATTGAGAATCTTTTGTGACAACTCAATTGCGGTAAACTTCTCAAGTATTCATCAAGGTTGAAGTATATCAATATTAAGTATCTTGTTGTAAAGGAAAGTATTTAGAATCGTTAAGTGTGTGTGGAGCTCATCAACACTAAGCAGATGATAGCGAATCCACTTACTAAAGGGCTCCTTATCATGCTATTTCAGGAGCATGTGACTTTTATGGGTATTATTGATCTCATAGATGTATTCAGTTAGTGTGAGTTTAGTTTGATCCATTATGCACAGACATTTATGGAGATCTTATCTATATAACTCTGATGATTTTATTTATGCTTCTCATTAAGTATGCGCAATTTTAGTTTAAGTAACTGAAATTTAAGCCTTGTCTCATTGGAGATATAAAGCTCTAAGACCACTTGAAGATAAGCACATTTGATCACACTACCTGTACAATCTTCATACCATACTTCCATGTCATTAATCTATGTTGTTAAAGGTGGTAGCATTTGTGACCGTGATTCGTCTCATTTTGAAAAGATTAAATGTTGTGATGACTACCACGATCTAATGCTACTAGTTTTGATGGACCAGATCGTAGGAGCGTTAATTGTATTATCTATCAGATACATTGATTAATCATTCAGATGCTTTCTTTTTAAAATGATAAAACATGTTTTACAAAATATTTTCAAAAAACAAATTTTGAACATTGATCGATGTGGCCTAAGTGGGAGAATGTAAGACTTCTTAAGGTTGGCCTATATGATCAATGACTTGATATACCTAAAGATGGATATATGATTGAGCATACCGAAGAACCCCACTAAGGTTGTGGTCACATTGAAAATGTGTTTGGGGTGAGACACTTCGTTACAGGATATTAAATAGATTTGAGTTATTAAAATGTGGAGTCTTTAATGTAGGGAGTTTCGATGGATTTTTTAAAATAATTAAAAAAAAAGTCCCGTATTTGTAGGGCTGTCAATGGGCTGGGTCAGCCCGTTGGGCTTCCAGGCCTGGCCTGCATTGGGCCGGGTTTGGACTGTATTGTCTAGCCCGAGGGCCGAGTTCGGGTTTATACGTTCAGCACATTTTTCATTTAGGGCTGGGCTTGGACTGAACCGTCCAAAAGCCCGATAGCCTGTCCCAGCCCTGTGTTTTTTCAGGACATAAAATCTCCCCACTTTCCAACGCATAAAATCCCTCCGCTTTCCAAAATTCCCATCCATGCATGAGTTTCAAAAAATTCAAATTCCCTGGCTCAAAGTGCATTTGCACAGCTGGGAATGAGGCAGATTGCCTTGGCAAAGTTATATGGGCTCGACTGTGATGTATGTGTTATATCCACACCGTCCATTCGTTTTACAAGATCATTTTAAAGTATGAGCCCAAAAAGTAAGTGGATCTGAAGCTTTAGTGGACCACACCTCATAAAACAGTGTGGAATGAACGCTTACCATTGAAAAATTATTAAGGGCCACAGAAGTTTGGGATCAAGCTGATATTTGTGTTTTCCCTTCATCCAGATCTGTGTGACCTTACTGAACAGGTTGGATGGAAAATAAACATCATCGTGCGCTTTAGAAATGTTTTAACGGCAGAAACTATTGTCCCCACTACTTTTTGTAGTGTGCTCAACTTAAGCTTTGGATCTGCCTCAGTTTTGTAATTATGTCTTAAAATTATCTTGAAAAATGGATAGACGGTGTGTGGATATAACAGATACATCTCGTTGGGGCCACGGAACTTTGTCATGGCTCCCATCAACAGCAATGGCACTTTCGTAATTCCAGCTATTACATGCGCAATTTCAAATCAATTTTAAATCACAAAATAATGACGGGCAAATGGACAGATGGACTCGCAACTGGACAGTGCTATGTGGGGCCAACATGATGTGGTGTTTTATCTGTATCTGTGCTTTTCCTTCATCCAAAAAATTAGGTAGTTACAGTAAACATGTGGACGACGCCACAGGAAACAGTAGTGATTCAATGCCACCATTAAAAACTTCTTGGGGCTACAAAATTTTTGGATAAGTTGATATTTGTGCTTCCCTTCATCCAGATCTTTTTAACCTAACCAACAGGTTGGATGGAAAATAAACATTGCAGCGGGCCTTAGTAAGTTTTCAACAGTGAGCTTTTAATCACCATTGTTTTCCTGTGGTGTGGTCCACCTAATATCTGTATCTGCCTCAGTTTTGGGTCTAAGCCTGAAATTATGATCCAAAATGGATGAACGACGTGATGAAACAAAAAAATCATTTGGGCCACATTTTGTAGTTCATAGCTACATTGCTACTGACATGTCAATGCCAGTACGCAATCCACGTCCTTGAATCGGAGCCGGATTAGGTGCGGACCCTACCTCACACAAGACGGTGCGTCCCTTACTGTGGGGCCCACCTTGATGTATGTATACTACATCCACGCCTGTCCATCAATTTTACCAGATTATTTTATGGCATGCGCTCAAAAACAAAATCAGATCCAATTCTGAAGTGGACCATACCATAAGAAACAGCAGTGATTGATCATTAATGAGCCAGAAAAGTTTTGGATCAAGCTCATATTTGCTTCTTTTTTTTCTTCATCCATGTTTATGCGTCCTTATCAAAAGGTTTGATGTAAAATAAACATTACAGAAACATTAAGGTGGGTCCTAGGTAATTTTTAATGGTAAGGCGTTCATCATCCCCGTTCCCTATGGTTTGGTCTACTTGAGATTTGGATCTTCCTCGTTTTCATATACATGAGGTAAAATGAAACAAGAAAATGGAAGGACGACGTAGATATTGAATAAATACATCAAGCTAGGACCGCTGTAAGGGAAGCACTGTCTTGGGGTGAGGTTGGGGCCACACCTCAAATCACACTCTCAACCAGCTTGGCATCTCTCCTCTAATTCAATAAGAGCTACTTCAATATGTTCTTTTTATTCTTGCTCTGTTTTAAATAAGCTTGTTTGGTAAAATCTCTAAAAAAAACTTTTTCATTTAAAATAAGTACTTTGGTAAAACTTTCAAATAAGAGCTTTTTTAAAGGGTAGTTGACGTCGTTTTTAAAGATTACAATTTTAATATAAGAGCAATCCAAATGTTTGTTTTGGTGGATCATCCATCATATGGGGTGCAACATCATTCCTAATTGCTCTTTATGTGGGTCCCTCAGTATCCATTACCGATCACCCACCACGTGGATTCCACATTTGATGTGTCCATAGTGTGTGTTATGGGTAAATTCGGGCTGAGCTCGAATATGGAAAGCTTCCCACTGGGGCTCATCTACAATGGTCATGGACCGATTATTTAAGAGAGGAAGCTAAGTCAGGCCTCGGCCCACTCGGGCTCGGTATTCAGCCTTCTCGATCTTGGCCCACCTCAGCTCAACATCTGGCCCTCATCTTGGCAAGAGACCTGGCCTCATCTGCCTTGGTTTGAATAAAGCTTATCCCTCTTGATAAGATAAGCACTGATCCATATAAGGAGAAGGATAAGGATAAGATAAGGATAAGGATAACCACTGATCCAGATAAGGATAAGGATTATCCCAACTTAAATCTCTCCAAGTAGTTATCTATAAAGAGGACTCCCACTCTCTCTCGAGGTAAGCAATCCACTGCCATTAAACCTCTAATAGCCTTCTCTTTCAGTATCCATACTGACTTTACCATCGGAGGGCCGTAAGCCGGGCCAACCGGCGGCGGTCCTAACTCTTGTTAGTGGTTGCAGGTCCCTCAATCTACACCATTTATCTCTGGGTGGAGATCAGACGACGAAGAATCGAAATTGGTCCCTGACCAACAGCTGTTAGCCAATTTTTGGCATCAACAGATTGGCGCCGTCTGTGGGAACGACTAAATCGTTCTCATCTACCTCTTTCTTCGTCATTCAACCATCTGAATCTTCAGCGATCATCCAGTTGATGGACGACTCAACTCATCACATGTGCGCAAATCTAGTGAACTCCAGCCGTCCATCAAGCTCCTCCAGTGCCAGCTCATCAATGGTCAACCGAGTAATGGTGGCTAACATCCCCACCTTAACCACGCGTACAACAACCAAATGAGGGGATCTCCATCATCCATCGTCCACATCTGCCAAGTGGGCCTCATTTCCGACATCCAGCAAAGGACGTCCATCCAGCCATGCGTCCAACAATTCAAGCCATCCATGCTAGGCTCACCATCTATGATCGTCCACACCTCTAGCAACTATGATTGATGATGGGTGATCATCACCATCTCAATCTGGCCATCAAAGTGGACCCCGCACACTAGCTCTATCTAATCCAATGGTGGCTCAACAGTAACTGGTGGACCCCATAATCACGTCCAACTGCTGGGCGTTTCAGCTACACCATCTTTTTGCTAGCCCAACAGCGTCCATTTCCTCTAATCAGGTGTGGTGGATCACACATATGCATGGACGGCTGACATCTACATCTGACGCTCAACATCTCCACATGGAGAGAAGTGGACGGTGGGAAAGGCGTCTAAACATTGCTACACGTTATAGCTGTGAGCTGGAGGGCGTTGTGCCTTGCATAGTTCCGCACGTGTACTCGCCCAGCGTATGGTCGGCCCTCGTCATCAATGAGATTGAACCACTTGGATCGTGGCTCCGTACGATCGTCCGCGCACCTGTCCTTGCTTGACACATGTGCCTTTGCCTGGCCCACCGACTGTCCGCTCAAAACGTCCTCGACGCCGATCACGAGGAACAACTCGAACAGCTCAGCTGCAACGAAGACCAGATCCTCGTTCCAAGTCGGGACGGAGAGGATGTGGTGAGATTTGACATTGCTTCTTTCGGCCATGATCGATCGAAGACGGTTGCAGACACTAAAAACCAAAACCCTTTCTCTCTCTCACTCTATATACGCTGATGGTGAGCGCGGGCCGGGAGGGAGATAAGGAGCATGGTGATTCTCGCAAGATGGAACGGTGGATGGAAAACTCTACTAGACATGCCGGCGAAGGACGCCGTGTACCATCCGAGCGTTGGCTCAGGAGCTGTTCCACCGCAACATACACATCGTGGCCCTTCGGATTGTAAATCTGCGCATTGTTGAAGGTCTGCCGCACGTCTGCTGCAAACTCAAGTGGGGAATTGGAGAGAAGCCTCATCATCTCACTTCTGCAAGAACTGCAGGGAGCCGTCCATCATCTCAAGCATCCCAAACTCCAAATCCCAGCAACTATCAACGCTGCATCTTCCAGCTAGCCGCTATCCACTCCATCCATTGCAAGCACCATGCGTCCAAAGATCAGCATCATATATGATCACCTCAGTGGACCATCTCACCAACATGTGCGTCCAAGCCCGAGCACAAACAACTGGCCAGTAGTTTGCGATCTCTGTGCAGCGATCTCTGTCCAGTTCTTGGACGTCCAACCAGGCCATCCATTAACAACCATCAGATGCCATATCACGGACCAGCTTCATCACAACCATCCATCCATTCTCACCAATGGTTGGATGATCCATCATCTACACACGAACAGCGTCCAAGGTAAAACCCCAAGCAACTGGACATCTGACAAGGTCCACACGTGCAAGATCCATCCGTCCATCCAGTTCAGTAGTTGGGCCGTTGCACATGCGTCCAAGCTTCATCCGCCACTCGTCATCAGTCCGTGTGATCAGCAAAGGGCATCTATAACTCAAACGTCCTGAAAACCTAAAGAAACACAGCTTCTTCCGCTTGCTATCCACGTGAAAGCCGCACCTTCCTCAACCGCTGCAAGTTCCGCCCAAAGCGGAAATTATTCCGCACTTGGAAACTCACCTGCTGGCAATCCGCGTGAGATGCGACCTCCGCAATCTCAGCCATCCCAACGGATCTTTCTCTTCCAGCAATTTCGTCGCCAAGAGACCAATCAGGAAGTTCCATCTTCATCTCAACCACTCCACTGTCCAGAAATTCAATAACTCTCATCTTCCATCAACTAAAAAAGTGGCTCCACCATCTGCCATCGGCTGAGGAAGATGACCGTTCATCCATTCAGTCGTCTAGAAGCATCTAATGGATTTCCAAGGAACGTCCCGCCATCACACCGTCCATCAAATTTAGCGTAAGGAAAAACCTCATCCCAGCTGTCCAAAACAACAGATGATCAACCATCCAATGGACATTCAAGATGGTTCATAGCAGGCTGGTCTACAGCCAGCAGAAATCATGATGGATGCACCGACCGTCCATTCAACTTGGCTAAGACATTCAGGATAGCCATGAGCCAACACAGTGAGGGATATCACATCCCACCTTTAGCTCACACGTGGTAATCATGGAGCACTTACAAAGATCTCCACATGCGCAGCTTTCTGATTACTCATCATCAACTCCATTAGATGGACCACACTCAAATCATCAGTCGTCCAAAGTGGCAACTGCAATTCCAACCACCACCTCATTTTCCACCAGCACAGACGGGTCATCTTCAATCAACAGCCTAGATTGGCAAGGTGGACACCTTCAATGCCAGCGTTAGATCATTGTGACCTCACGTCCACTTCATTAGGCCATCATCCAATGGCCATATCCAAATGTCCAGAGATGTGGACCCCATTAATTCCACGGCTAGTAGAAGCGCGCCTCCAAGCATCTTGATCGTCCATTTAAGCTATCAAACATCTTTAGCTATGATGAACCCAGTTCCACACGTGCATATATAGTCATGGCGCCCATCCAATGTCCAATAATTGGGGAGCATTGCATGTGCGTCCACAACAACCATATGTAAGCCAGACTCTTTCAATTGTCCAGCACCATCTTCCAACGTTGATCATGTCTTTGGCAAAGAAGAAATTCAAAATTCCACACGTGCAAAGCTCAAGTGGATCCATGCTCAAGAGGACCTATTCAACAGCCTGAGCACAAACAACAGGCTACCATTTAGCTCATTTGACTCTTCAAATCCAAGAAGAACTGGCTCAATTTCACTCCATCTACGTTCTGAAGATGAGTACGACCATGTACAAATGATTGAAATATATTTGTTCGCTACCAAGACATCGGCCTTAGCCGCTTCGGGTACACCCATCAGGCCTCGGCCTAAACATATGGCATTCCCTCGGCCCAATACTCGGCTCGGCCTTAACCCAATTGCTCTTGGATCAACATCCAGCCTACTCGGCATCGACAAGTGCGCTTAGCCTTGGGCACTCGCTCGCACTTGTCACTCAGCTCAACCACTTCAGTTCATCATTTGGCGCTCATCGCCCTCAGATCGACACTCACATCGGGAAGATACGCATAGGAGCTCGGTCCCATCGCTATTTATGGTTCACCCACCTACGCTCAGCAACAGGCCACGGCTTTGTTGGCCTTACCACTCGACTCATTATTTGGCGCCCGTCGCCCCCCGTCGCCCTCGGATCGACACTCACCTCGGGTATTTGGCAGACGTCCTTAGCATCGTCTTAAAGGCTTCGACAGACAACCTTCGCATAATCCAGATGCGAGTACGGTCGTGATCCGAGTATTGAAACATATTTATTCGCTTCGGTCTTATCGCTTTGCCTCATCCATGCCTCAGGCCATGATTCGGGCATTCATTCGTGAGGCCTCGTCCTTAAAAAATATGAAATCAAGACACTGGTCCATAAGGGCCATCCCCGCAACTATATAGCGCGGCGAAATCTCTCCTCCAAGAAACATGGCAAATCTCCAGGTCAGCAAGACTGACCACGACGGGATCAATCGCCTAAGAGCCCTAGACCAAGAGTCGAAAGACCGACCTGGGCAGTCGGAAGAGCCCTAGACCAAGAGTCGAAAGACCGACTTGGGCAGTCGGGAGAGCCCTAAACCAAGAGTCGAAAGACCGACCTGGGCAGTCGGAATGGACGAAAGAGTCGGACCAAAACGCGAAGTGTCTAGAAGTCATCTCTATATGTCGACTCGTATAATTGGCAGAGCCTACGGGCCACCTTACTATGCCGACCTCATGCAGTTGGCCAAATTCAAATGTCAGCTCATCCATTTCTCTTTACTCTCAAGCCGAGCAAGTCAGGCTCGAGAGTAGGGGGGCTTCTGTTATGGGTAAATTCGGGCTGAGCTCGAATATGGAAAGCTTCCCACTGGGGCTCATCTACAATGGTCATGGACCGATTATTTAAGAGAGGAAGCTAAGTCAGGCCTTGGCCCACTCGGGCTCGGTATTCAGCCTTCTCGATCTTGGCCCACCTCAGCTCAACATTTGGCCCTCATCTTGGCAAGAGACCTGGCCTCATCTGCCTTGGTTTGAATAAAGCTTATCCCTCTTGATAAGATAAGCACTGATCCATATAAGGAGAAGGATAAGGATAAGATAAGGATAAGGATAACCACTGATCCAGATAAGGATAAGGATTATCCCAACTTAAATCTCTCCAAGTAGTTATCTATAAAGAGGACTCCCACTCTCTCTCGAGGTAAGCAATCCACTGCCATTAAACCTCTAATAGCCTTCTCTTTCAGTATCCATACTGACTTTACCATCAAAGGGCCGTAAGCCGGGCCAACCGGCGGCGGTCCTAACTCTTGTTAGTGGTTGCAGGTCCCTCAATCTACACCATTTATCTCTGGGTGGAGATCAGACGACGAAGAATCGAAATTGGTCCCTGACCAACAACTGTTAGCCATTTTTTGGCATTAACAGTGTGGGCCCTACCTTTGAAGTGGATTGTCCATCATGTGGGGCCCACTTTTGATATCCACCATTCATCATGTGGGGTGCACCTTCTATGTGGATCATTGATCATATGGCCCACTTTGGATATGGGTCATCCATCATGAGAGACCTTGGATGTGAACTGTCCATTAGGTGGGGTCCACTTGATGTGAATTGTCCATTATAAGGGGCCACACTTTTATGTGGGTCATCCATCGTGTGAAACCCACTCCAATCCATTATGTGGGCCCACCTTGATGTGGACCATACATTGTGTGGGGCCCCACCTTCATTGTGTGTCGTTCATCATGTGGGCCCATCTTTGATATCAACTAACCATCATGTGGGCCCACCTTCAATGACCATCATCCATCACATGGTTGATGTGGATTGTCCATCAAATGGGACCCGCTTGATGCGCATTTTCTGTCATATTAGGCCACTCTTTAATGCAGGCCATCTATCATGAGGGGCCCCCCTTTGATGTGAGCCTTTAATTACGTGGGCCCACCTTGATGTGGGGCCCCACCTTAATATGAGTCATTCATCATGAGGGGCCCATCTTTGATGTCCACCATCCATCATGTGGGTCCCACCTTTGTTGTGGACCACTATCATATGGGGCCCACTTGATTTGGATAGTCCATCATGCGGGACCCACCTTTGATGTCCACCATCAATCATGTAGGTCCCACCTTGGTTGTGGATCGTCCATCATGTGGGGCCCAACCTTTAATATGGGTCATTCATCATGTAAGCCCACCTTTAATGTCAACCTTCCATCATGTGGTCTCACATTCAATGTCCACATCCATCACATGGGTCCTACCTTTGATGTGGAACATCCATCATGTGGGTCCTATATTTGTTGTAAACCATCTATCATGTGGGGCCCACTTGATGTGGATAGTCCATCATGTGGGACCCACCTTTGATGTCCACCATCCATCATGTAGGTCCCACCTTCACTATGGACTGCCCATCATGTGGGGCTCAACCTTCAATATGGGTCATTCATCATGTGGGCCCACATTTAATGTCAATATTCCATCATGTGGTCCCACATTCAATGTCCACCATCCATCGTGTGGGTCCCACCTTTGATGTGGATCTTCATCAGGTAGGGCTTACTTAATGTGGATCATTCATCATGCGGGCCACACTTTGAAGTAGGCCATCCATCATGTGGGGCTCACCTTTGATGTGACTATGCATTATGTAGGCCCACCTTTGATATGAGCCATTTATCATGAGGGGCCCACCTTTGCTATGGGTCGTTCATCATGTCGGCCTTTTTTGAAGAATTTGTAAAGAGAAGAGGGTAAGATAGGAATTACTTGAAAAGTTTAAGGGTAAACTTGTCCAAAAATTAGTTTAAAATGTCTACTTGCATAAGCCAAACAAGCTCCGTTTCAAAAAGTAATCCCTCCCCAACTTATTAAATCGAAGCTTATTTGCTATTTTTTAAAAAAATAAGCACTTCATTAGACTTTTACCAAACGGTCTAAAAGCTTTTTTTTTTTAATTTTTTAAATTTTTTTAATTTTTTTTATAGAAATAAGCCACTAAGCTCTTATTTGTAGAGATGCCAAACACTACCTCTATTTCTCTCAAAGGAAATTTCCAGTGCCTTTGCCCCTCCGATTCCATATCTTTTGGCATTGCCTCCTTCTTTCCCAGTACAAAGACCTTCCGCATCGCCATATGACCCATCGTCAATGAGGTCATCTACTCTGCCTCCAGCAACGAGGCCCTCATTTTCAACCTTCTCCCGGCAATGGAAAACATGCACCATAAGTGAATTGAAATCACCAACGTCCAGGTTTGAAATTTTCTAATATATTTATTTGCAAAATAATCATAAGAGGATATTTGATTTTGAATTTCTTGTTATTTAGAATTTTTTTAGAGGAGTGAAATTTCGAGTTTGAGTTTGGGCTGGGCTTTATATAAGCTATCGGGTTGGGATTGGGCTTAACTATTTTGGCCTATCAAGGACTTGGGCTGGATTTGGACTTGGGTTGAAAAACAGTGGGCTGGTCTTGGACAGAGCTTGGCCCGGCCCTAACCCGGCCCATTGACACCCTTACGTATTTGGTTTGTTATTAATACTGACTGGGTCCCACGTCTGCACATCGATTGCGGACACAAACTCTTCCATCCCTTAGCGTCCTCTAAGGTGTAAAGTGCGGAAGATCCCGTCTGTCAAACTCATATTATAGTTTCCTAAATAAATACGCAACTAAATCTAATTATTTTGACTCCTATAATCGATGCATAGATCAATAATTTATTTCACATTTCAGATCACAACTCAAACTTGTATGAAGGGAAAACATAAATATCAACTTAATTCAAAACTTTTGTAAAAGATTTTAATGGTGGGCGTTTAATCACCATTGTTTTCCTGTGATGTGGTCCACTTGAGCTTCGAATCTGCTTTGGATGGAAGGCGTGGATATAAAACACATACATCGCGTTGGCCCACACCGCCCAACACATTGACACACCACCGACTGTGGTGGACCACCATCGCTGTCAATGGGCCGGGTTCGGGCCTGAAAATTAGAATTTTGAATAAGCCCGGCCCAAAGGATTGGCCCGTAACAGTTCAAAATCCGGGCCGATACCTACCTCAGGCACTTTACCCCCATCTTGCACGTTTCTCTCGGCATCCCTCCCTACTCTGTTCGCCGGGTGCGCATGGCGCAAACCTTCACCACCCGAGCTACTCTCGGCCTCACCAAGCCTGCTCCCAGCGCCATTCCTCAGGTCTCTCTCTCTCTCTCTCTCTAATATCTGTCTGCCATCAGTTTGATAAAATGCCTGAGATGTTTTTTGTTTTTTGTGTTCATGGGTTCTTTCTGTGCGGGGACGTGTTTCATTGCGTACTACGTTTTCTTTTCGGGGAATGATATTTACACTGCATGTTTTTGACACATACACCAGTTTCCCTTCTTGTTTTCTGATCTTTTATGGAACGGAAAAAAAAAGGTGAAGTAAAGAGGAGTATGAATTGACAACGTTGGGGTTGTGGGGTGCAGATATCATATCCATTTTTTCTTTCTATTAGATGTGTTCTGGTTTTGTGGAGTTCTATCTGGACTTGGTTTTGTTGGCAACCCGTTTGATAGAATTTCTGAGAGATGGCATTCTTTTGCACAATGGGTTTTTCTTTGAGGGTTATTTGATACTCGGGCAAGGTTTGATGGATGACACACATGCATTTGTATTTGCAGACGGGTCATTTATGTAATTCAAATTAAACAGTCCAAATCATCAATCCTGATGTAGATACACTACAAAGGCAAAATGATATGACTTGGATGACTTTTTATATCTTATTTGTAGAAAATGTTATGTCAGAACTTGATTATTTTTCGCTGTTGACTGTCCCTCATATATCATGTAATTGGCTAATTAAGGCATCATTTAAGTACTGTTGTTCTAAAAATCATTTAAAAGTGGGACCCCTATATGAATGGTTCAATTTGACTTGCACATTTGCCACATGTAAAATTTGCATCTGTGTATCATCCATCACACTCCGGAGAGTATGAAAGCCTCTCTCTCTCTCTCTCTCTCTCTCTCTCTCTCTATGGTTGCTTTTTTTTATTTTTTTATTTTTATATATGCATTTCTTTCCCGTTCTTATAATGCCATTTTATGGGTTTTGTTTTTGAGGTATTGTAAAATGCTCATCTTGACAAGATCTATAGTATGTTCTGGTTTTCTTTTTGTGCACGTGGGCACTTGATTCGGTGATCCGGACTGTTGATGTGCTGGTCCTCAACGTGGATGCCCCATGCATGAAAAATCTGCCAAATTGGAAGATTGTAGCCATATGAATCTTTGGTATTTCTTGGTCAATTATGGACCATTGCCTTCTTTATGCTTTAACTGTCTATCCCAAAGGGGTAGGAACTTACTTGTCTGTGAGATTTTTGGTGCACGGGCCCTCAAGGGTGAGGCCCATCATATTAATGCCTTGGACCACTGAATCATAGGCCCTGCTTATACAAGCAAAAGATCCAAGTTGTACATTCTCTAAGTTGAGCATTGTATAATACCTCTTTATTTTTTATGGGGTCCATGTATTTTATTCATTCCCTCAGTCTTTAGGCTGTTCCTCGAGTTCTAGTTTCATGATGTTTGGTTTTGCAGTTGACATTGAATACAAAATTCCTTACGATGGCATTCTTTCTTCTTCTTCTTCTTCTTTTTGTGGAGTTGGGTTTTCAGTCGATGTGATTTGGTATTATTTTGAGTTTTTTAGGAGCTGGACTTCAGTTACACTGTATGCAATACAAACCTTACCCTTTTCAATGTTTCTTTCTTGATCTTTTGTGTTTTTATTTTTATTTTTGTTTAACAGGATGTATGTAGGGGTGGCAATGGGTCAGGTTGATCTGCGGGTCAATTGGCCTGACACGCTTTTGAGGTGGTTAGGGCCAAGCTAAATGTGCTGCGGGTCGGACTCGGGCTAGAAATGTTACCCGCTTAAGTGCTTGGGTTGAACCCTACCCAACCCGACCCACCCATATAGGTTATCAATGAGTTGGGTCAGACGGACCTAACCTGACTTGAGAAACAAAAAAAGAAGAAGAAAAGTTTGTGTGTGTGTCTCAAGTCCTGGTTTGACGTCCAACCAGCTTAGAAATTGGCTATTTATTAATGATTAATTAATGACAATAAATATGAGGGAGAGAAGGAAAAAGGGATTGCCTACTTGGGTGGGCCCCATTGTAGTGTTTATGTGGAATCTACCCCCACCATGAGGTGAGTCACCCCATGCTAGGCCCAAGGCTAAAAACTCAGCTTCATCCGTGATTTAGGTGGACCACATGATTAGAGACAATACACAGGGCAACCTCACCCTCCAAATTGTTTCCCTTGGTGTGGCCCACGTGAATCTCAGATGGGCTTGATTTTTAGGCCCTGGTACTAAGTTTAGTGTTTCATTTAATGGTTGGAGGGATTTCATATAATCATCATGGTGGGCCCTGTAAAAATCAAGGGTGGACGTCTTGCTCCCAATTGTTTCCCTTGGTGTGGCCCACCTGAATCACAGGTCAACCTGATTTTTTGGCTATGGGCCTAACATGGGATTACACATCTAAACCTGTCATGACTTGGAATTCGGGGGCCGAGTACATAGAGCTAGACAACAAGCCGAGTCGAATCAAGCTGGGCCTGGCTTGTGTGCGGATTGGTCCTAGGAAACCCCGGCTTGCGTGTGGCTTGTTCTTGGAATCAAGCCAGACTTTTATGCTTGACTTGACTTGATTGAGCTATTAAGTCGAGTTCAAGCTGCATTCGAGCTCGAGCTTTTGGAGCTTAAGTCGAGTTAAGAGTCGAGCTTGGTAATAATCGAGAGTTTAAAACATTACAAAACATGGTAATAACCGAGAGTATGCGTCCAATTTTGATACATTTTACATTTTTTTGTGCCCCATAATTCATGAGGTCGCCGCCATGGCAGGAAGAATTAAAAAGGTGGAGATTGAGCGGGAATCATATTCTTCATCACTATTGCTGGACGATTGCATGCTCCCACTGTTAACAGAATCCATGGTTAGCGAGAGAGAGAGAGAGAGAGAGAGAGAGAGAGAGAGAGAGAGAGAGAGAGAGAGAGTCGCCGGATGGGAAGTGTGGCGGCCGATAGGTTGCAGGTGTGAAGGAGTGCGGGCGGGAGGTGAAAGTTAAAACAGAAAATTGGGCAATGAAAGTGAAATAAGATTAGGGTTGCTTTTTAACATTTCATATTATAAATATATAATATATATTATACACTTAATATAATATATTTATTATTATCAAGCCAAGTTGAATCAAACCAAGCCGAGCTGAGCTTCGAGTCAAGTCAAGCCGAGCTGGGCTGGGCTTGTGTGTGGCTTGAAGCTCTAATCAAGCTGGAATTTTAGCTTGGCTTGGCTTGAAAAGTGGCTTCAAGTCAAGTTGAATCAAGCCCAAACTAGCTGAGTCAAGCCAAGCCATCAAGCTGGCTTGGCTTGTGTCCAGCTCTACGAGTACACAACTCGAGTCCTAAGTTTTGTAGTGTGACTTAACACATAAGTGTGAATATTAGTATCCTAATCACATATAATAACATAAGAACGACATCTTATCTAAATTGATTAATAAAAATAAATTCATAACCCAAACGTGCCAATGATTCACTACTTGACCCATAGTCGGGCCTTATTACAAATCATGAAAAAAGTTTGAAGGGAAAAATATAAAATTTAGTCAAGGGCAGCCTGCTTCGCCAACTCCTCCGTCAAGTAAGGTCATTGATCACGAGGGTCAAAAGCCATTTTCGCCTTGCCATCTTGGCCTCGATCTCATTCTCCACTAGATCTATTTGGTTTGCACAAATAGAGGGTGAGCTGGCCAGGCCCAGTGAGACGTTCCCGCCAAGGTTCCGCCAAAATCAAATCATAGATATGTAGGAAAAATGCATGCATAAGAGTCTTGATTATGCATGTGTGCAGCAGGTAGGGGATGAATCTACCCTCATGCGTTGGAAAAACATCTACCCGCATCCACCACATGGGTAGGCTTCTACCGTATAGGTAGGCATGGGTAGGACTCGCATCTGGAAGCAATGCTATCAAGATCAACCATCCACCATAAAGGCATGATCAATTTGCTCGTGCCATGCATGCATGATGATTTGTTTCCATCTTTAGTTAGATAAGTTAACACATTGGCATGTTTATATATATGAATTTAGATGTAATTCAATAAGATAAGCTATTGAATTCACATATATGCCATGAATATGAAATAAAATCAAGTTATATCATCAAGGTGTAAAATTGAAGAACCAGGTTGATGAGCTCTTGTAAAAAGGGTTTCATCTAGGAGAGCATGAGCTCGTGTGCCGTACCTACATTGTTGACGCCAAAGAAAGACGGCACGTGGCGCATGTGCGTGGACAGCCGTGTCATAAACAAGATTACAGTCAAGTAGAGTTTCCCGATACCTAGGCTTAACAACATGCTTGACATGATGGCTAGGTCCACCATTGTCTCCAAAATTGATCTCAAGAGTAGATATCACCAAATCCGCATACGCCCAGGGGATGAATGGAAGACGACCTTCAAGACGAAGGATGGGCTGTACGAGTAGTTGGTCATGCCTTTTGGGTTGACTAATGCGCTCGGTACTTTTATGCAGGTGATGACACAAGTCTTGACACCGTTCATGGGTAAATTCCTAGTCGTTTATTTTAATGATATTCTTATTTATAGTACCACTAAGGAATCATATCTTGAACACTTTGAAGCAGGTCTGTAGCGTCTTTAGGGCTGAAAAGTTGTATGCTAATCTTAAGAAGTGTGCTTTCATGTCTAGTCAAGTCATATTCTTAGGATTTATCGTGTTATTTGAAGGTATGCGTCCATACCCTAAAAAGGTTAAAGCGATAGTTGAGTGGCCAAAACCAAATAACATTCATGATGTGCGAAGTTTTCATGGCTTAATAACTTTTTACCGTCGGTTCATTAGAGGATTTAGCATGATTATGGCTTCCATCACCGAATGCATGAAAAATGGAGAGTTCGTGTGGATGAAAGTCGCAACGAAGGCTTTTAGGGAGATTAAGGGAAATATGGTAGAGGCTCCTGTCATGCGTTTACCTAATTTTTCTAAAGTCTTTGAGGTGGCTTGTGATGCGTCAGGTGTTGGTATAGGTGGAGTGTTGAGCCAGGAGAGCCACCTAGTAACCTATTTCAGTGAGAAATTGAATGAGGCGAAGCAAAAATACTCCACTTATGACAAGGAATTCTATGCGGTAGTGTAGTCTCTTAGACATTAGCGTCACTATCTCCTACCGTAGGAATTCGTCTTGTTTTCAGATCATGAGGCCTTAAGATACTTACATTCCTAAAAGAAACTTAATCCAAGACATGCGAAATAGGTTGCGTTTTTTCAGGAATACTCGTTTGTCTTGAAACATAATGCCGGGGTTGAAAACAAACCAGCAGA
The DNA here is from genome assembly GCA_003013855.2 of Liriodendron chinense. Classification (NCBI taxonomy): domain Eukaryota; kingdom Viridiplantae; phylum Streptophyta; class Magnoliopsida; order Magnoliales; family Magnoliaceae; genus Liriodendron; species Liriodendron chinense. The sequence goes on along the minus strand of ML058387.1, from coordinate 6,490,012 downwards.
TGCCCTTAGTAGAAGAGTGACTTTGCTCAATTCTTTGAGTGTAAATGTCGTCGGTTTTGAGCAACTGAGAGATGAGTACCCCATGTATCCTGATTTTGGGTGTACCTATATATCACTCTCTTGTGATTAGCTCAGTACGATTGAATTTGTTTTGAAAGAAGGTTTCCTTTTTAAAGGAGATCACCTTTGTATTCCCCGTACGTCCCTTCATGATTTCCTCGTTTGGGAGCTTCATTCAGGAGGGATAGCTGCCCACTTTGGTCAAGACAAGACCATTGCTCTCGTTGAGGATCGTTTTTATTGGCTAAGTCTCAAGCGAAATGTAGCCAAAATTTTAGGGCAGTGTCCTATATGTCAACTGGCAAAGCAGTGAAAGCAAAACACTGGGCTATATATGCCATTGCCAGTGCCGCATGCACTATGGTAAGACATTAGTATGGATTTCGTGCGTGGGCTTCCCAAGACAATAAAAAAGCACGATTCCATTTTTGTCGTGGTGGATCGTTTTTCCAAGATTGCGCATTTTCTTCCATATTCTAAAACGTCAGATGCGTCTCACATTGCTCGAGTCTTTTTTGATGGTGTGGTGTGTCTTCATGGTTTGCTTAAGATCATAGTGTTTGACCGTGATGTCAGATTTACCAGTTATTTTTGGAAGACACTATGGCACATGATGGGTACACGTTTACAATTTTCTACTGCATATCATCTTCAAATAGATGGCCAAATTGAGGTAGTGAATAGAAGTCTTGGTAACCTATTACGATGTGTGGTGGGTGAGCATGTTAAGACTTGGGACTTGGTACTACCTATAGCCGAGTTTGTTTATAATGGTTTTGTCAATAGGTCGACAGGTATGAGTCCTTTTGAAATTGTCAGTGGCTACAAGCCAAGAATGCTTATAGATCTATTACCCATGTCTATCACCCAAAGGTCTTTGAGTAGAAGAGGATTAGATGATTAGGATGGAAGAAGAGGAGAGAAGAAAGGGAAGAAGAGGAGAGAGAGTGAGAGAGAGTTTTAGGGTGAATCTTGTGTATGTGTGCCACATGCCCACCACACAAAGCTTTATTAGAATAAGCATATAGTACACTGTAGGAGAAGAGAAAAGATGTGCACATGCACTTACAATCAAAGAGCCACATACTAACATACATATATACTAATATTCTCTAGACTCCCCCTCAAGTTGGAGCATAGAGGTTGATCATGCCCAACTTGTTACGAACACGATGAAGAGCATCTTGACTTAAAGACTTCGTAAGAACATCCGCAAGTTGATCCCCGGACCGAACAAAAGGAGTGATGATTTCCTTTGAGGCAACTTTCTCCCGAATAAAGTGACAGTCAACCTCAATATGCTTGGTGCGCTCATGGAAAACGGGATTACGAGCAATATGTATGGCTGCCTGATTGTCACAATGAAGAGAAATAGGGCCCGAAGGAGAATAGCCAAGTTCGTCAAGAAGGGTGCGAAGCCACACGAGCTCACATGTAGCATGAGCCATAGCACGATATTCCGCTTCAGCCGAGGAGCGCGCAACAATTGATTGCTTCTTACTTTTCCACATGACAAGATTACCACCTAGGAAGGTACAAAACCCGGATGTAGATCGACGATCAGAGATACTACCCGCACAATCGGCATCGGAATGGCCCGAAAGATGAAGATGACCATGAGACTGAAAATGGATGCCAAGGCCCGGTGCTGATTTAAGATACTGGAGTATACGGTAAACAGCCGTGAGATGTGAAGAACGGGGAGCTTGCATGAACTGGCTGACAACTCCCATCGCAAAGGAGAGATCTGGACGAGTAATAGTCAAATAAATGAGCCGACCTACAAGCCGACGGTACATGCCAGGATCAGAAAGAAGAGTACAATCATCTGGCTGAAGCTTATGCGAAGTATCCATAGGAGTGGTAGCCAATTTGCATCCTAGCATGCCGGTCTCCATGAGAAGATCAAGAGCATATTTTCGTTGGGATAAGGATACCCCAGTTTGGGAGCGAGCAACCTCGATGCCCAGAAAGTAGCGAAGAGGACCAAGGTCCTTGATCTCAAACTTGTTCTTAAAAAATTCTTTGACATCGCCCATGCCAACCAAATCACTGCCTGACAGTACAATATCATCCACATACACAATGAGAACCATGATGCCCGTCGATCGTCGACATATAAAGAGAGAATGGTCGGCATGACTATGAACAAAGCCAAACTCCATGAGAGCTTGACTAAATTTGTCGAACCAACCACGTGGGGACTGTTTGAGCCCATAAAGGGCCTTCTTCAATCGACACACAAGCGTAGGATTGTGGGAAGCAACAAAGCCTGGAGGTTGATGCATGTAGACCTCCTCCGCAAGATCCCCATGAAGAAATGCATTCTTGACATCTAGTTGGAACAAGGGCCAGGATAAATTGACGGCTAAGGAGACCACCACACGAATAGAATTAAGTTTTGCCACTGGAGAGAATGTCTCGAAGTAATCCACGCCCTGAGTTTGCGTATATCCCCGAGCAACAAGACGGGCCTTGTAGCGATCAATGGAGCCATCAGGAAGGAACTTGATCGTGTACACCCATCGACACTCAACAGGTTTGTGCCCTGGAGGAAGAGAAACTAGCTCCCAAGTATGATTCTTCTCAGGAGCAAACATTTCTTCCATGATAGCCTTCGTCCAGTCAGGACTTTGAAGAGCGTGGGAGAGAGACCGAGGAATAGCCTGTAATGAAATGGAAGTTGCAAACGACTGAAAAGACAGTGAAAGATGATCATATGAAACAAAATTGCTAATGGGGTGTTGAGTACATGATCGTGTCCCTTTACGTAAGGCAATGAGAAGATTCGGACTTGAGGTAGGAGAATCACCTAAGCCAACATCCAAAGTGAGTGGAAGAGTGGACGGCGGAGCGCATGAAGATTTATCTCGACGATGATACACTCGCAGAGGCTTCGGGTCACCCAAATCACCAACAGAGTTAGGAATGGGAGGTGAAAGAGTCTCCCTATGATCACTAGTGACAAGAGGAAGGGGAGAAGTAGTATGCTCCCCCTCACTCGCAAGAGGATCATAGAGGGATCGACCGTGAGGCGAAAAAAAAGGAACATCTTCAAAAAATGTTACATCGGTAGAGATATATTTCTTACGAGTCGAGGGGTCATAACACTTATAACCTTTCTGGCTTCGAGTGTACCCTAAGAAAACACATTTAGTTGCCCTGGGACTAAGTTTATCATTACGACCATCTAAAATTTGAACGAAGCATGTGCATCCAAAAACTTTAGTGGGTAAAGGAAATGGATTGTCATGAGGATACAACATATTAAATGAGGATTTGGAAGACAATATACGTGAGGGAATAAGATTAATAAGGAAAGTGGAAGTAAGAAGAGCGTCACCCCAAAAAATGCTTAGGTAAATGCATACCAAGAAGAAGGGTATGTGCGACTTCAAGAAGGTGACGGTTCTTTCGTTCTGCAATACCATTTTGTTGTGGAGTGTAAACACATGATGTCCGAGACAAAATACCATGTTCCTGTAAGAAGGACAAAAAAGGAGTGGACATGTACTCCCCCCTATTATCAGAATGGAGGGTTTTAATTGGGCATTGAAATTGAGTGCACACTTCACGATAAAACACTTTAAACACATCAAACACTTCACTCTTTGATTTCAAAAGGTAAACCCAGGTCATGCGAGAATCATCATCAATAAAGGTGACAAAACATTTAAAACCAAAAGTGGAAGTAACCGGGGCTGGTCCCCAGACATCTGAGTGAACCAGATCAAAAGGTTGAGATTTCCTTCCTGAAACACTTGGAGGAAACATAGTGTGATGATGTTTTGATAATTCACAAATATCACAACACAAAGGTTTAGTAACCGAGAATGAAGGAAACAAAAGTCTCAATCGAGCTAAGGAAGGATGTTCTAAGCGGCAATGCCACCGTGTGATGGAGTCTCGATCAAGAGAAGAGGTACTTGAAGCAGCAACATGTGTATCATTGAGAAGATAAACGCCTCCTCGCTCATGCCCCTCACCAATCACTCTCTTCAGTCTGTAGGTCCTGAAAAAGACAATGAGAAGGGTAAAAGGTAATCGAACAATTCAACGATTTAGTAAAGGAGCTAATAGACAGTAAGTTTAATGGAAAACGAGGTACATGTAAGACTGAGGACAATGGTAAGGAAGGGGAAAGGGAGATGGAACCAATCTCAGAAATGGGGGCATGTGTTCCATCTGCAATTGTAACATATTGAGAGTGGGAGGAAGGAGAATAAGAGGAAAAGAGATGTGACTTACCAGTCATGTGGGAGGAAGCTCTAGAGTCAATGACCCAGGAGGTGGTAGAAGAAGACGCTAGAAGAGCGGTACCTGACTGGGCCGAAGCTGCATGAGAAGGCTCAGGAACATCACATATATGAAGCCTGCATTAGGGCATCATAAGCTGCTCGAGAAATAATGAGTGACTCTCCAGAAGAAGGCTGTTCAGATGCCAGGGTGGAAGGTTGTCCCTCAGGAGCAACAGTAGCTATAATAGAGGCAACAACACACGTAGGACGACCATGGAGCTGTCAACAATAATCAATAGTGTGATTAGTTCCGCCACAATGCGAACAAATGCGGGAACTATCACGTCCTCGTCCACGTCACCACGACCTTGAAGATGACGACCAACACATCCCCGATCTCCCTCTCGGCTTCTGCCACGACCACCATAACCAAAAGTGCACCCTGAACTCAAGGATGGTGCGCGAGATCTAAAAAAAATGGAAGATGGATCGCCAGCAAGGTGTGCTGAACGCTCTGGTGGTACAAAAGGATGTGAAGGAAGAGTTGATATAGTAGCGCACTGGCACATGGCATAGACTGTTGTTAACGGAGAAAGGAGATCATTAACAACCACTTGATCCCGAACACTGAGGTAGACGGAGTTCAACCCTGCGAGGAACTGCATAACACGAGTGTCATCCCGTTGCTTGCGAGCATGCTCATGATCGTCTAGACATTTCGAAGGAAGAGGTTGATACAAGTCCAGCTCATCCCACATGCCTCGAAGTGTCGAATAGTAATCTTTTAATAATCTTGAGTCTTGCTGGAACCGACTAATTTCTTGAATAAGCTGAAATGCCTGCGAAAAATTTTTAGACTCGGAGTACATGTCATGAAGGGAGTCCCAAATGCCTTTAGCCGATGACAAAAACATCACGGAGTGGCTAACCGAAGTATCCATACTGTTCAACAACCATGCAATGACTTGATAGTTCTCCTTTGTCCAAGTCTTATAGGTGTCTTCTGTAGAGCTTGGGGGATCATCCAGAATATACGACAACTTCTCACGGGCCCCCAAGAACACTTTTACAGATTGTGTCCATTGAAGATAGTTATCACCATTTAATTTAATCGAGGTGATTTGGAGTGAGTTGGGTTCAAGCGAACCCATGCCAAGATGAGATTGCCCTTTGTCTTCCATAAGAATGAGGGGTCCAAGTAAAATGTACTTCAACAAAGTCTCTAATAAGCAATCCTTTGAGGAGATGAGAGACTAACCCCAATCAACCAGAAAACTCTGAAAATACCACCCAAAGTACTTAAATCTGACGCAAACAGCCTAAAAATGACATGGCCGCACCTCTATTTGGGGTTAAAATCCACTCAAATCTTAATATCAGCCAAAAACTCCTCCAATATTAGCTTGAGTGAGAGATATCAGTCCATTTAGAGGAAAGAAACAAGAGAAAAGCTTACCGATTTGAGAAAAATCGATGAAAAATTGATTCGGGCCCCGATTTTCGAATTTCACTATTTCAGCCAAATCACCATCAAGAAGGCTCTAAAAAATTCTCAAAAAATTATGACAAATATTCTAAAATAGAGATCTATCAAACCCCTAAACTTTCAGCTCAAACGGGGTCCTATTTGACCGTACATTGCTGATGTCAGCCGTATGGCCGCTGACGTCAGCAATCTGACGTGTCGCCTTCTCAACTCCCTTGATGCGGAATAGTTTGATCTTTGCTTTGATACCAAGTAGAAGAGGATTAGATGATTAGGATGGAAGAAGATGAGAGAAGAAAGGGAAGAAGAGGAGAGAGAGTGAGAGAGAGTTTTAGGGTGAATCTTGTGTATGTGTGCCACACTTTGGAGTCAGCCGATGACACATTCATGAATTGCGTGCATATATTAGACAACAGATTAATAGGAGCAATGATAGTTATAAACGTTCAGCTGACTCGCATCGTAAGTTACAAGAATTTCAGGAAGGAGATTATGTAATGGTGAGGATAAGGCCAGAGCAGTTTTCTCATAGGACTGCCAAGAAATTACAAGCTCGCAGTGCTGGACTATTCAAAGTATTGCAAAGAATTGGGTCCAATACGTGTATGATAGACCTTCCACTTGAAATGGGCATTAATCCAATGTTTAATGTGGAAGATCTAGTCCTTTCTACTAATCCTACCATTGACACTTTTTCTCTTTCATGGCCATATTCTGAGTTTGCTTCACAACCTATTCCACCCCTTCCCTCACCAATTAAATGTGAGGAAGAAATTGAAGGGATTGTGGATGAAGAGATAGTATTCACGAGAGATGGAGGCTTCCAGAGATACCTTGTAAAATGGAAGAATAAGCTATCGTTCGATTCTACATGGTTGACAGAGGCGGAATTGCAAAGAATTGATCCAAACTTGCTAGAGAGGCACAAGAGCTTTACCTCGCCAGAGTCAAGTTTTCCTCACCCGAGGGGAGTTGATGAGGACATCGGACCCTTCAAGGTGTATCAACGAAGGAAGCGAGCGTCTCATGCGTCTTTGTGGCTAGATGATGGTACGTGAGATGGTGAAGAGCATTGAAGGCCTACACATGTGGTTTGGCACTGTGGAAGACCCTACAATGGGAAGACACGTGTGTAGGAAGAACCTAGGAAGAGCATGGAGCATGAGTAGAATAGGTGCAAAAAAGAAGACTGATACTGGTTGTCGTTGGGCACTCGACCGATGGTCACTGGGTGCTCGAAATTCGCGCGATTGGAAGTTTTTCTCTCTGGACAGTTTTCACTGTCATCGGGCACCCGACTGTTGGTCATCGGGTGCTCGATCGCTAGTCGTCGGACGCCCGATTGAAGGTCACCGGGCGCCCGAAATTCATAGTTTTTCTAAGTTTTGTTGCTGGTCTGTTTGGACTACCATCGGGCGTCCGATTGGTAGTCACCGGGCGCCCGACGACCGCGCGACTTGTTTTTTTTTTTTAAGTTCGTTTTTCTTAAGTTTTAGGGGTATTTTGGTCTTTTACCTTCTTAGTTAATTGTTATATAAGGGTTAAGCCCTAAAATGATTTTAGTTGATTGATTATTGAAAGAAAAAACCCTTTGGTGGCTCCTCCTCTCTTGGTGGATTTCTCTCTTCCTCTCTAATTCTCTCCTTCCTTACTGTTTCTTCCTGTAGATTAAGAACAATAAAAAGAGAAGGAGATTTGAGAGAGAGAGAGAAGAAGAGTGATTAGGTTCTAACCCTAATCCTCCAAGTTGTCAAACAACCACTTGATCTAAAAGCTCGATCTATTAGAGGATGGCGTATCAATGTATATTGAGGGACTCTACACTACCCCACACGTGCGGGGTGGAACTCCGCACGGGAATATATTGGCAAGGGTGGAGGGACACTCATAGCTCACACCCAGGTGGAGGGATAATCACAACTCACACCACAAAAAGCCCCCCGTGGGAGAATATATTACCGGTGGCGTATTTGCTACTTTCGGGATTTCAACATAGGACCTTCCTCTCTGATACCATGTCAAACAACCACTTGATCTAAAAGCTCGAGCTATTAGAGGATGGTGTATCAATGTATATTGAGGGACTCTAACACTTCCAACTTTCTTCTTCTAAGGTAATTCCTCTTTCTTCTCTCTTTCTTCTAAACCTTTTTTTCTCATACTCTCCATAACCCCAAAATCTGAGACTTGATCCCAAAACCCGTTTTCTCAGATTTTAATCCCCTAATCCGAGAAATCCTTTGATCCCCCGGACTAGTGAATCCCATTGCACGATTGGATAATAACCATGCAAGATCAGGAGGTTTTATCCCTCGCCTGGATCTAATCCACGCGATATTTGAAATCCATACTACGTGGTTGTGATGATGGCCCCTATCATTGTATGTGTTCCTTTTGATTTTCTTAACTATGATGATGAATGATGAATGTTTCCCTGTTATTACTTACATTATTCTGCTGGATTATCTATGATCACATGCATGCATAGTAGCTAGGCCGTCCTGCATCAACATGCCTCGTGATACTGAAGCATTTCAGATACTTCCTGAATGATTTTTTTAGTCTTTTTTTTTGTTTTTAAATTATTATTCTCATATGTTTATTTAGATTCTTAATTTTTATGTCATTAGTCATTACACATGTTTCTTGAGAAAATTCTTGTTATTGAGAATATGGTGGGTGCAAAGTCTGCTAGTATTTGAGAGACCAATATCTCTAAATCCTTGAACATTGTGTTTCCCTTTTGCTTAGATTTTCATGATTTTAACTATCCACATGCTGATATAACCTGGGAGAACAAAAGGAAAAAAAAAAAAAATCCTAAAATGATGGTTTTGTTCTTTCGATGATCTTTTGCTTGCAGATTGCTTTTTCTGCGAAAGAAACCGATTTTTCAGAATGGAAAGGAGACTTACTTGCAGTTGCTGTGTTGGAGAAAGACACATTTAAAGACGAGAGCTCCAAGTTCAAGAATGCAATTCTGAGAAGGCTAGATATCTTGCTTGGTGGTCTGTTGGGTGACGCATCAGCAGAGGAGGATTTCACTGGAAAAACTGGGCAGTTAACAGTTCTCAGGCTCCGCGAATTGGGCTTCAGAAGGCTTGGCTTGTTTGGACTTGGGCAGTCCACACTTTCCCCTGCAACGACCACCTATCAAGGCCTTGGTGAGGCCATTGCAGCATCTGCTAAAGCTGTCCAAGCAAGTAATGTTGCTGTTGTTCTTGCTTCATCTGAGGGGTTTTCTGAAGATTCCAAGCTCAACACTGCTTCTGCAATAGCATCAGGTATATATTCAATTGTTCTGATCTTTTCCAGGAATGAGACTGAACATTGCATTATTCTCTCACGGTTTCTTTTGAGAAATATCCAGTGTTTGACTTGCGCACGAAATCATCAGTTTGCTAGTCATTGAATGTTGATGATATGTGTAGCATTTTCCCAACTGCTCTTGTTCTTTTGGAAGGTGATGGAAAGTGTTGGTCCTTGGTCTTGTCAACATCCAATCAAGATTGGGCAGTGATATGGCTTGTACATTGATGTTTTAGTGTGCAAATCAGACACTGGGTTGCGAGCGATTTTTATTTTGGTTGATTAAACTTCATTGAATAATGATTGTCGCCTTTCAAAAAAAAAAAAAAGAAAAAACTTCCTTGAATAACAATTCTTCCCATATATGCTTAACTTTGGTCTTGAAATTCTCCTGATGGTTGGACTACTCCAGGAATCATGCTTGGTATATATGAAGATGAGAGGTATAAGACAGAATCCAAGAGGCGATTGCTTAAGTCGGTGGATATTCTTGGTCTTGAAGCTGGAGCTGGAATAGACAGCAAGCTCAAGTATACGGGTGATGTTTGCTCTGGGGTGATTTTTGCAAGAGACCTTGCAAATTCACCTGCGAATGTACTTACTCCTGGTTTGTACTAGTTACCCATCTGATAAGGATTTCCTTTCTTATATAAAAGAAGGTAACCACATAATGCGTGGCGCACATGCGATTGTTTGTGTGGAAGGTGAGTTGAGTGCTTGGGCCCAAGATGATGTTTGTGTGAAAGCCATTCTGTCCATCACATGAACCACATCATATCCACCATCCCTAACAAAAATCAACTCTGTCAAAAACTTAGGTGGGTCCACACATAAACCTCTAGTCATAGTCATCTCTTTATTATCGCTTGTGGTGTAACCCACCTGAATTTTGACCAATCATATTTTTTAATCCATAGTATAATAGCAAAAGGCTCACCTGATGGATGGAGTGGATGTGACCACAGACACACACAACAGTGGGCCCCATTGGTCTCATGTGTTATATGGTGCAAATGAGAAAGTTAACTCATGATCACCAGTGGTTACCACTTATAAAGGCAACACTCCTCATCTTGTAAGGTCAAAAGAAAAAAATAAAAATAAAAACCCAAAAATACCATAAATTAAAAAATTGGAAAGATTATTAGGAGAGTGCTGCCACGTTGGCAGCCCCATGTAGGAACATGGATGCATTTAGTTTATTTATTGAGTTCCTGCAAGCAGTACTACACGAAGGCATTTGTGCTGTCTGTTTCGAATTGGCCATACAGTGATGTGTTCTCACATCTAATCCAACCATTAGATGTGCCACCCAATTTCAGGCCTAGAGCCCAAAAATCAACCTGATCCATGATTCAGGTGGACCACACGATAGGAAACAATTGGTAAGGGGATGTCCACCCTTGATATTTCACAGGGCCCATCATATTTCGTATACGACATCAACTCCTACCATCAGATGCGTCCAACCATTTTAGGTCCAGGGCAAAAAAATCAGCCCCATCCATGATTCAGGTGTACCGTGGATCACACCAAGGGAAACGGTTGGAAGGGGGGACATTGCCCTTGTTCACTGATTCCCTATGGTGTGGTCCCCTCAAATTACGGATTGGGCCTGATTTTTGGGCCATATTCCTAACTTTATGGGATGCATCTGATGGTTGGCTCGGTTGTGAGAAACACATCATGGTGGGGCGCACCTCAAGCAGACAGTGCGAATGCCCTCATGTGGTATTGCTCGCAGTTGATAAGTTCTTGTTGGTTTTATTATATTATATATTTGTTTGGTTACTATATTATATATTTGTTTGGTGATGCTTTTCTTTATGATTCTTTGTCCTAGGATTAGGAATGAGGATGGCTTAGGGTTCTGCTAATGACTTAAATTTTATTGCTCTTATATTTCAGTTGTACTGGCAGATGAGGCTTCAAAAATTGCCTCCATGTATGGTGATGTTCTTACAGCGACGATATTGGATGAGGACCAATGCAAAGAATATAAGATGGGTTCGTATTTGGGTGTTGCAGCTGCATCTGCAAACCCCCCTCGTTTCATCCACATCCGTTATAAACCTCCAAATGGGCAGGTGAAAGCCAAATTGGCAATAGTTGGGAAAGGACTGACGTTCGATAGGTAGTCATTCTTTTGCTAGATGGTCACATTTGTTTTGCATTGGGTTACTTTGCAATATAGAAAAATGTGATGGTTCTTAATTTATAAGGATTCTTGATTGTTCTTTTTCTTCTATGTTGTTAGTGGTGGCTACAACCTTAAAACGGGGCCGGGCTGTTTTATTGAGCGCATGAAGCTTGATATGGGAGGTTCTGCAGCAGCTCTCGGTGCAGCAAAATCCATAGGGCAAATTAAACCCCCGGGAGTAGAGGCAAGTTGAAAAAAAATTCATGAACATCGAAGCAATTTCTAGTAGTTGAAAGTGGCGCGGCATGCTACTAAATCATCATCATTGTCGTCTAAGCCTTATCGCAAGCAACTAATTGGGGTCTGCTGACATGGCATGCTATTAAATGTAGGTAGCAAATTTGTATTTTCCAGGTCCATTTCATTGTTGCTGCTTGTGAGAACATGATTAGCGGTACTGGCATGAGACCCGGGGATATAATCACAGCTTCTAATGGAAAAACGATTGAGGTAATTCTTCTGGTTGTTTGTTGGGAGCACTACTCAGTTATGTTTGTCTGACATGCTTGTTTGTGTTCATCTCATTACAAAATTATTCATCATCCATCAAAAAATATTTGCTCCATATTCATGCATATTCTGACCAACATAGTGTTAGGAAAGTGGTATCATGTGTTGTTTATTATCTTTTCTATGAGATCATTTCCATTATTTGTAATGTTATACTTTCTTCTTCTTCTTTTAATTTTCGTATAAACATATGGTCAGTCAAGGTTTTTAACAGTGTGGGGTTGAGGGGGTCAATCCTACAAGGCAAGGTGTAAGCCTTGTTCCGAGTTGTGAACCTCAAGAGATAAATCCAAAAACATTTACAGATAGAAAAATGTAAAAAGTAGAAAACTTCGAAAAGAATAAATAAAAAAATCATTAAAAATAGATTGTAAACACTGAAGTATGGTATGTACCTAGTTTTTAAAGCTGAGCGCCTCCTGCCTTGAGGGAAGGTGGAAGAAAAAGTCTTCAAGGGAAGGTGGATGAAGAAGGCCTCAAGGGTGTTCCTGAGGCTTGAGCCTCATATAGCGTACGGATCGATCAGATTAGAAATAGACAAAAAATTGTAGTGGGCAGTTTTATTCTATCTCAGTAACGCTGAATTAATGAAACACTTGTTTGTGCACTGTCCTTTTGTATTGGAATAGTGGTTCCGGTGTCTTAATCAATTTGTAATGGTCTGGCGCATGGGAAGATTGCTAGGATAGCTTTTACATCATGGAATTTAGTGGGTCTAAGGGCAAGAAGGGGTGGATTCTGTGGAAGCTGTATTTGTTGACAGTAGTCTGTTCCATTGGAAGGAACACAATACCAGGGCCTTCCAAAATAAGTCAACATCCTTCAGGTAGGTCATTGAGAGGCTAGTGTTTTGGAGAATTTCAAGGTTTTTAAGAGGGAGGATTTATGTGGGAATAGGGTGCTATCTAATTCATGTCGTGGTATGTTCTGATCTGCTTCTTGTCCTTCCTGGCCTTTTTTTTTTGGCTTTCTTTACTGTTTTTTTTTTTTTTAATTATCTGAAAAAAATTCCACCAGTTGTCTTATAAAGTATGGCTATTTGCTTTAATTCTATATTGCAGGTCAATAACACTGATGCAGAAGGTAGACTGACGCTTGCAGATGCTTTGGTTTATGCTTGTAAGCAAGGTGCTGAGAAGGTATTGTCACATCCAAAAACACAACAGTATTTTGTTGGCTGGTTCTGTTTATCTTTTAGAATTAATTGTCACCAGCTATCTTAATAAAGTATTTAGTTATGTATAAAAAACTGAAATTCATTGTGGGAATGCTTGAGATAAATAGAAGCTAAGCTTGTCATAAAAAAAAGTCAAATAGAAGTGAAATGTGTCTCATGCGGCATTCGCCGAAATGTGTCATGGGAGCTCAATATTGAAGCCATTCACTTCTCAATTGTCCAGCGGATGATCAGACAAGGAGGCGTTCTATTGTACCAAAACTAGGTAAAAAGTAATAACAGATCAAAAGGAAATTAAAGAAATTTCAGTTTAATTCTTTGAAAAAACCTCTGCCAATCAATTACTATTGACGACGTTTGACTGTGTAGAATGGGATAAAAAAAAGCCATGCAATAACCATTTCAAAGAATTGCAAACTGCATAAATATCATGCTATGTACATAGATTTGTCTAAATCGACAAGAAAAATAAAATGAGGAGCAACTAATTGTCCTAAAAGACATGGAATTTACAAAGTCCTGACCAAAACCATGTGAAGAAACAGATACAAATTAGAACAATTCTGAATCGCAGTTCCTTGTATGCTTTTCCAATAATCATTTACATAGTACATATTGTGTGAATGTGATGGGCAGATCTTGGAGGCTTCTCTTGATTTTTCTTAGGTTGTTTATGAAGCTTTGTTTTAGCTTGATAGGTTGGTCAGTCTTGACATGGATCTAAAGCTTAATTTGTTCTCGGAGGCCATGTTGATAGTTTGAGTGCATAGGTCACGAACTTGAAGTGCGATGGAATGAGTTTTCTTTGGTGGTCTCACTTTTCTTATTTTGAAATATGAATCGAATTTATTATGGCCAGAAGCCAAAAGAAAAGAAAAAACAACAACAGACAAGAAAAGGGGGAAAAAACAAACCAGAAAAGAAAAGACTAACAAAGAACCAACTCTCTGAAAAAGGAACCCAAACAAAACCCAAAACGAAGCAAACTCAGGGAGCCCACTCCCTGATAGATAAAAGAGCCCTGTCACAAGATCTCTCTGCTGACCCAGTCACATCGTGAAAACACCAATTTGTGGTCTCACTTTCCACGGATGTTAATTGACAGTAGAAATAAGTTGGGATGTATTAATTGCAAGGTTACGGAGAGCCTTCTAGGAAAAAGATTGCTATTCAATTTGTGAATTGGAGAAGAAAATTGTCATGTCATGGCTTCTTCCCTCAATGAAACCTCAAATTCACCATGGGCTGAAGTTCCTTCATACAACTATATAAGTGTGGATTATAGTTGCTGAAAATTACTCTCGGCGCCTGTCAAGACATTGGAAACCATTTTCTTGGGGAGAAATCCCTGGTAGAGTGTTAAACAACTATGTGTGATAAGTCGGAGGAGTCAGATCACTACAATTCCAACTCTTTGTATCGCCTGCAGAGGAAAGGATGAGCTTTGAATTGTTAGCAGAACTAAACGATCTGTATGAGTTGATTCGGGTTCAGATCTTAGGGAGATATTTCATCCGCCCTTGGGCGATGTATTTTGTATATGCCGTTTTGCTGCGCGATGAGTTTCCGCATGCAGTTATGCATACTTACTGTGGATGTTCATTAGAGGTCCATTCTAGATAGAAAAAACTCCTACTCCAACTCTTTGTATCGCCTGCAGAGGAAAGGATGAGTTTTGAATTGTTAGCAGAACCAAATGCAGAGTATGAGTTGATTTGGGTCCAGATCTTAGGGAGATATTTCTCCCACCCTTGGGTGATGTATTTTGTATATGCTGTTTTGCTGCGCGATGAGTTTCCACACGCAGTTATGCATCCTTACTGTGGATGTTCATTAGAGGTCCATTCTAGATAAAAACAAACTAAAACTCCAACCTTCTATCGCCTGCTGAGGAAAGGATGAGTTTTGAATTGTTAGCAGAACCAAACACTGAGTATGAGTTGATTCAGGTTCAGATCTTAGTGAGATATTTCTTCCGCCTTTGGGTGATGTATTTTGTGTGTGCTGTTTTGCTGCACAATGAGTTTCCACATACAGTTATGCATCCTTACTGTGGATGTTCATTAGAGGTCCATTCTAGATCAAAAAATTCCGATAGATCTTAAGCATGCATTTTTGTTTTGATTCTCCATATAACCTTTTGTACCATTGCATGCAGGTAGTTGATCTGGCAACGCTAACTGGGGCATGTGTAGTTGCCCTTGGGCCCACTATTGCAGGTATGTATATGAGTATATCTTAGGATCATGGATTTCTTCTACATCTTCAGGATTGTTGTTCATGTTTCCAGGTTTGCAGTATGTATTGAACTTTGTTGCTGCCTGAAAGGTTTTTCTATTTTTTAATCTGTGGAAATTTCCAAAAAAAAGAAAGAAAAAAAGAACAAAGAAAGAAAGAAAGCAAATCTTCTTTTTGATGGACCTTTTCCAAGTAATTCTTCACGGTTTGTCACTATTGAAAATCCATGGTTGTGGTGATTCTGAGACCTTAAAACTGGCTGCAGTCATTTTTTTCTTCCTGATTTAATTGTCTTAAATTTGTTCCTGTTTCCTCCCCTCTTTTTTCATTTCCACTGCATTTTAAACTAATCTTTTGGTTATTTCTTATTATTCAATTCTGCTGATTTGAATAAATAGAATTTGCTTGGTTCTACATTGGACAAAGTGTATTTACTTTTTCAGGCTCACCTGATTCCAGTTCCACATTTATGTACCATGGTGTTCAACGTCTGCAACGACAAACCTGAACAGGCAATTATACCCATTGTAATTGTTCACACTGCTGTCAATGGGCTGGGCCAAGGTCTGTCCATGCCTGACTCGCAAAGTAAAACTTAGGCCTGAGCCTGGCTTGTGATGATTATACATACCCCGAGCCGAGTCCAGCCTCCCACTTTTCTGCAGGGTCTGGGTTGTTCAGCAAGCATGTCCCATCATGCATGATATATCATAAAAATATCCTTGAAAATTGAAATCCTAAATGGGGCCGGGAGGGACTGGGCTCAGGCTGGGCTGGCGGATTCTTAATCAAAGTCCATCCCAGTTGTCAAGCAGGCTTAAATTTTTATCCTTGCCTGGTTGTTGGATCTAGTATTCCAGCCAAAGCCTGGCATGAAGTGGTTGAGGCCCGAAAGCCCAACTGTCCAGCTCTGCCCATCGACGGCCCTAATTGTGCATAAGAGCAAATTAGGGCTCACAATCTACAGAAAATGATCACCAGACCAAAATCCCCTCCTATGATCAATGGAGTCTAACCTTATTAAGTAAAATACGTTGTGTCACATTGACCACATTAAGTAGAGGCCTATTTTTTTTTTCAAGGTAATTGTGCTTTCAGTTTTTTGGCCTAGTCAGTTCTGTCAGATGCATCTGAGGTAGCCTGGCTATACGCTTTGGCATGTGATCTCCTAGTTTTTGCAGCGTTTCTGTCTCAAAATCATGGTGAAAACTTTCATGAGGTTTGTTGTATCTGAATTGATTCCAATTTACGAACTATGCTCCTGTATGAATTCTCTGTACCTTATCAGCTATTACAGTTCAAATTTTGTATGTCAGACCTGAGTGCCCGCCTATGACAGGATGGACAGTTGGATAGAGGGTCCACTGTGGATTGCACATGATCCCAATATTGTCCAATCAGATGATCACAGACATTCCAAGAAGGGCCTGTGAAATGGACTGTAAGGCCGGTTTTACTCTTACCATCCATGTCGTATGCCTTAGTTGTAGGTTGTCGTTATCCAATAATGGCAACATTTTGGGTCATGTTAAATAGAGTGTAGCTTCCTTCCATCAAAGTCTTTGTTGATCATAAGTGGGCCCACCTGAGCTCTGGACAGGAATTCTCACCACAATAAGGTGTGGCTGTGGCAATTTCATCCGAGATGAAGAGCTTCCAATTTGTAAAGGAAAAACATATGGTATTTTCACTTATATATAAGACCAAGTTATGTTTATGAAGTACTCATTCAGTCATTCTCAATTTATGTGGCACACATTCAGGAAATCCAGGCTTCTAGTCTACTGGGCTCGATTGTGGACTGGTATACCCAAAAATCACCCTAGTTGGACAATGCTAGCCACCAATTGGAGGACAATTGACAATTGCAAATAGACAGATGAAGGTCCAGCCAATGGTTGACATTCAATGGGCTGAAGTCCTCAAATTGGTGGCCACGATCATCTGATTCCTGTGAACTTTAGGATGTCCCATCATGTTTGGACCCAGTGGATTAGTGGTGCGAATTTGCACATGTTACACATTTACAGAAATGGAGTGTTTTGATAACCACCAACCAACTTGGTATGCATTTAGCACTAAGTCTGTAGATGAGGTACTAGACAGTACCTCAACTGAAGAATGTGTTCAGTTTTTCAGGGTTTTGGGTTTTGTACAAGGGGCCCATGGTTCAGTGATTCAAAATGTCGATAGGATGGACCCTACATGGGTTCCCAATTTATCAAAAAGAGCTATATTGGAGATCAAATGCATAATCCAACTATATTTAGTCTTTTGTGTTGAATGGATTATCATATTTTCTTCCCAATTGTGCATTTTCTGGACACCAATCTAAGGGTTAGGATTTTTGTGTCTGAGATTTTTTATTTTTATTTTTGGAGCATGGGCCATCGACAGTTTGCCCATGATATAAACCATTTGAACCATGGCCTTGCTTTCACAAACTGAAAATATGACTGAACTGTACATATTATCGGTCAAGCATCATATGATACCTCTTTAAAAATATCTTACATACTTGCAAAACATTGAATTGGAGGACTTGTCGGACTGATTTTAACATTTCATGTTCATGAACCTCATACAGGAGTCTTCACACCAAGTGATGAGCTACTGAAGGAGCTTCTTACAGCTTCAGAGGTCAGTGGGGAGAAGTTTTGGAGGATGCCATTAGAGGAAAGCTATTGGGAGTCGATGAAATCAGGAGTCGCAGACATGGTTAACACTGGAGGACGCCCAGGTGGTGCTATCACGGCTGCACTTTTCTTGAAACAGGTCTGGCTTATTTCTCCTTTCCTGCTCTTTGTTTTACCTCTTCTAAATGTTACGGGAAGTTCGGAGGGCCCATAAAGACTTGTGCTGATGACTAGGGTTGGGGTATGAGATCATGACAAATGGATTTACATATGAGCGTGTGGCCCATTCTCCTCAGCCATCTGTTCAGCCCACCAATCTAAACCAGGAGTAGAGTCATGTTTGATGGTTAGCTGGAATGAGGAATTATAGGCATGAGCCTCAGCAACCATCTGGTTTGCTTCGGTGTGTGATTCCATAAATACGGGGAGCATGGCCCGATGATCTGAAACATTAATCTGATGGGTCATGGATGGGGAACCCCGCTCTTAGATTTGAATCCTAACCATTTGGTGTTTGTTTGTCTTCTTATTTGCCAATTTTCCATTGAACAAGGACAGGTGCTGCTTTTTCCTCCCTTAACCTTCTATTTGCAGGACTCTGTTTGATGGGTTATGAACTGGGAGATTTTCGGATCAAATAAACAGGTCTGAATCTCCAAGTGGTGGGCTCCACATGCACAGAATCCTGAACCCCTCATCAAATCATTCAGTTGGTGAGGTGCATGACCCTGTAATTCCTCAGTAGAAAGTAACTAATGAGCCTCATTGGCAAATGCCACCTAGGGTGGTAGTGAGTCTTGAATTTTTTGGCAAATTAACTCGACGGTCCTTGATTTTAGTCTTTGGGGCATGACCCCAAATGCGACATGGTCTGATTGAAAGCATAGATTAGTAAGTAATGATGAAATGAAATGACGAATTCTCAGCTTTTGCAGTTTGTTGATGAGAAGGTCCAGTGGCTTCATATCGACATGGCGGGCACCGTTTGGAATGAGGAGAAGAAATCTGCCACAGGATTTGGGGTCTCAACATTGGTGGAATGGGTTCTGAGAAACTCGTCGTCTTAGCTCTGGCTGAAATTCTGCGAAATCGGCATAGCGTCCTGTTTAGGAATAGGAGGTGATAAAAAAGCTCAATTGGGTTGTATGTGATATTTGCCAAATCCAATTGTGTTGTGAATAAAAAGATGGATGGGAATGAGAGAAGTCTGCGGTGACTGTATGTAATTTATTAATGTTAAAGCCATCTGCTGTTTATATATATATATATATATATATATATATATATATATATATATTCTCAGAAATGTTAGGATCAAATGCCTTGTTCTGGGGACTGGACTTTTATCTGTGAATGCATAAAAGCATATGGAGATGCCTCCTTCAAGGTATTGTGATTGTTGTATCTTCATACCTAAAAGCATATGGATGACTTTTATATCTTCCCTTCATCCTGGTGAGTCACACCTGTGATCAGGTTTGGTGAAAGATAGATGATGGGCCCCACTCACAAACCTATGATTGGTGTCCTATCGCCATCGTTCCCTGTGATGTAAACCATCTGAGTTGCGCATCTGGATGATTTTTGGCTGCAGAGGCTAGCATAGGGAAACAGACTTAATGGACGGTGTGGATTTCACATATAAAACATGGTGGGTCCCAAAGAGGTAGCGTGTTTTACTGGCCCTGCGGAATATTCCCACTTTCAAAAATGGTGGTAAACTATGATAGTACTTGGTTTTGGGTCCACTAAAATCGATGAGAGGATTATCCATCATTCGCAGTCAGTACACTGCTAGCAAAAATCTCACAGAAAATGAGGATTTGGACTTTGTGCCTGTTTGGCTTGAATATCATGATTTGGTCAATTCATCACAGTTCATTAGTTTTATAAGGTTGGACTTCTATGCTAGTTTTCCACCGTTTTAAAAAATGGTGGTGACCATTCAAATGTGCACTTGATACACCTGTAGGGCAATAGAGACAGTCCAAATTGCTGACCCAATTATGTATGGAGCATAACCTGAAAATTGTACCAAGAAGATGATAGTAACCATCTGATTTTTCCATTTGAATGTGGGTCACTCACTGTTTTACTTTTAACCATCCATTTGATAGCCATGGTTAGGATTACTTGATTAATTGGATGCTATAGATATGATCCATCCACAATGGGAACAACAATTCGGATGGTTTTGATAGTTGGACATCAGTGCCCCATGAGAGGAGGATGGGTCACTGCTATTTATCAAATGGCAATATAGAGTCTATAATGCAGGCATGATGCACTGAGTTGATCTACTGGGCCCAAGTATTTAACCCACTACTACTTGGGCCAACTCGGCTGGTCTCGAGTTGATTTGTAACTTGCCCGGGTCAGGGGTAAATCGGCCCAACTCAGTGGAGTCGGTGATGACTTGTTTGGATGACTCAAAAGAACTGCATTGAGTTGGATCAAGTCCGAGTTGAGTCGTCAATCCGTCACTCAGCTTCATTGGGGTGGGCCACATTAGTTGAAGATCCAGACCGTTCATCTGGAAGATCCATTATGGATGGTTACATAGCAAAAATCTCATCGGGGAAGGATCTCCACTCGTGGTGATTCTTGCCATGCATGTTTATTCATCAACCCTGGAGCCCATGGCCCAGGGGATGGATTCAGGCCTGACACCTGCGTTTAACTCTAGATAATTAATTGGGCTGGACATGATCTTGCATCTTTATAAAGGCCCAACCCAATACGATGATCGTTCGAGTATTGGGTGAGCCCATTCACCAACCCGGTTAGATCCATATGCATGATCAGATGATTAGCAGCATTCATCTCATGGGCTCTGCCATGAAAGGACTGATGCAACTAGAGTCCTACCATATGTGTGGAAAGTCCCTAAAGTTGGCCCATATCTCCACTTTTGTGGCGATACATATCCGTTACGTATGGTATTCTAGCAGAAGTAGACAACCAGAAGGCTTTTGGGCCATAATAACATTTTATGGATAGATGGACATTTCTTTTTGAGATATATTTCAACAATTTTTAATAGTTTTTCAACTATTTTATTATTATTATTTAATATTATAAAAATGCATATCCTTTTATGATTTTAAATAGTACTTTTGAGTTCTAAAACAAGAACTATTTATAGTTTTCTACATATATGGTTTTATGGTCATGCATGGGCAATATCTTTTGATCTAATTTTAAATAAATTTTTGTAGAAAGGTCTCTTTTGTTAGAATAGTATAAGGTGTGGTCCACATGACTACACTTACAGGAATGTAAGGTTGTCGACTTGTCGTTATCTATTCCAAGGGCGTCTCTTCCCATTTCAAGGATGTACTTTTTTCAGCCGACTAGGTTCCTTCTCTCCCAGTGGATTCTCTTCTCATTTCAAGGATATTTCTTTTTCGCGACTAGGTGCAGCCTTGACCACGGGGCCTACCTTGATATATGTATTGTATATCCAGGCCATACATTTGTTTTTTGGCTCATTTTAGTGCATGATCCTAAAATATAGAAAATCCAAATCTTAGGTGGACCACACAATGGCTAATAATAGTGATCGATCATTAACAACTTTTTTTTGGCTCACAAAAGTTTTGGATCAAATTGAAGTTTGTTTTTCCTTCATCTAGGTTTGTGTGACCTTATTAATAGGTTGGATGGAAAATAAACATTACTATGGGCCTTAGGAAGTTTTTAATGGTGGGTGTTCAATCACCATTGATTCCTATGGTATGGTCCACCCGATATTTGGATCTACTTCCTTTCTTGGCTCATGCCGTAAAATGAGCAAGCAAAGCAGATGGATGGCATGGATGTACAATACATACATCAAGGTAGGCCCATGATCAGGGCCGCAACGTGTTGGGTGAGGCTAGGGCGCACCTAATCCACTCTCGTCCTTTCTCATTTAAGGGTGCCCTTTTCCATTTAAAAAAAGTGTCATTTATCCTTGCAAAGAGGTTTTTATTTTTTTTTTTAAGTATAAAAATTATTAAACTTCTTAATTATAATAAACTTTTGCTAATAATGGGAGGAGAGAAAGAGTCACTTATAATAGGTTCCTTTAACTGGATTGCCCATTTATAAGGCTATTAGCCCTTCTCAAATTCAACACATTGTCACTGTGATATATTCATCTCTATTCACGCATCACAACAAGTTAAGGAGAGAAGATTAAACCCAATTGATCTTAGCCATTGATTTGGCTAGAGGTGCTATATAGTAAAGATCTAGTTATTGAATCATTCAAGCAATGACTTATCATCATCAAACTTCCTCACTGGCGCAAGGTTTGTCATCTCATTTGTATATTTTATTCTAGTTTTGTTGAATGAATCAAGTCAAGATTTTATCAATTTATATTGTTTGAAAAAAGTGTGTAATTACTTATATTTGGTATCAGATCGCATGTTCTAACTAATGCATTTGACAAATTGTTTATATATATGAAGTTTATGTTGTTAACGAGCATATTTCTCAGGGGCACCCCAAATCAATCATGAAGGTACAAGAGACCTGAATCTACCATGATAACCATATGTTAGGCTCAGTAGAGGATGATATAGTAGCCAATCTTTTGCTCTATCTTACCATCCGAATAATGGGGAATCTTGTCGCTTGAATAGGATAATCAGAGAGGGGATTAAGGCCATTCATATATAGGGACAGATTAGTAGTGAATTCCTATCCATTCGGATTACATTGTATTCGGATTCCTACCCATTCGGACTGAGGCCATTCATACATTGTACACGTCACGCTTTTATGAACCTTAGCCAATGTCCTTCTGTAGACACCCTACCTTCGGCTACACTGTTGGTAGAGATAGCTGGTTGAACGGAGGACCATACCCCCAAATTCAAGTCCAAACTCAGCCAAACTCACCCTTGTAAGCCCCATTCCATAGCCCAGTTCAAGCCTGAACCCAGTCAACCCAGTCCTAAAAATCACCCTGAAAAACCCCCCATAAAAAAGTCCAGTCAAAAAATCCCAAAAAAGTCAAACTCACTGAGTCAACTCGCTGAGTTAACCCGCTGAGTTAACCCGCTGAGTCAACCCGTCGAGTCAACCCGTCGAGTCAAAACACCGAGTCGACCCGCTGAGTCAACTCACTGAGTCGACCAGCGAGTCCAACAGCAGCCCCGAGGGAACGGCCGTACTCGCTGGAAACCGAGGAGCGGCCGTACGGGCGGCCCATGGCAGGCCGCCCGGAGAAAATTACGAGAATGCCCTTGTCCGCTGCTATAAATACCCCCCTCCCCTTCTCATTTCAGACAATCCATTCGAAGCCCATTCAGCCCGAGTGCGATCCAAGTCCCCTTTCCCCTTTAGCCCATTTTTCCACCAAGGAGAGCCCGAGTGAGGAGAGTCTAACCCTGGTCCAGCCCAGCCTGACCACTGGTCCAAGCCTCCCAAGCCACCCAAGTCTTGATCCAGCCACTCGAAGCAAACCCTTGCGACACCTCCGTCCATCCAGCTACTCTTTTTCCAGCATCATCTCATTTGCATCTAGCATAAGTGCAACATTTACTTTCCTTCCAACCCCCCTGCTTCACTACAAGCACTTTGATTACTCAAGCACACATGCATATGTCTTTATATTAAGCACCTGTCAGTTCGAGCGTATGCTCTGGGCTTGCCCGTTGTTGGAACCTGCCCATCAGAAACTCTTACTGTTCAGACCTGCATTCACGTACATATCACTATAAACACTTTGAATATTCAAGCACACAGCATGCATCATCTCGCATAAAGCACCTGTCAGTTCGAGCGTATGCTCTGGGCTTGCCCGTTGTTGGAACCTGCCCATCAGAAACTCTTACTGTTCAGACCCGCATTCATGCATCATGTCATTCATGAGAATATACGAGGATTAAACTAGACTTTCAAGTATTCGATCGATTCTGTGAAGTAGAGACCGTACTTCGGTACGGGCAGTGTGTGGGGTGCTTAACCTCTTCCCACCCTGTAACCGTGATCCCTTACCTTGAATCTCTGACCGCAGATCAACAGGAGTCATTTTAGAGGAAAGGATCTTCAGATCCCCTTCTCTAACGTTTCTACGGGGTCTAGCCGACTGTAGATTCGAAGTAACTGGCTAGTGGCGACTCTGGTCTTATATAAACTCATTTAAACATATTCAGCTCAACACGACAACCGAACAAAGCCCTCGAGAACGAGGCAAGCCAGTGGCACAAACGGCGATTTCGCACTCACGCACCTCTTCTTCTTCTTCTTCCGAAGGGAAAGGGAGAACGACGTCGTGTGGGAGCGCGGGGAAAATCGGCGAGGGTCCACAGAATGGCGACTCCACTGGGGATGCTAGTCCCACTAGTCGTGATCCGACTTGAAAACAGAATCCTTCCCGTACTTGAAAGTCATTGATCCTCATACAATCTCATCTGCATAGCATTCTACCCAAACCCAAACACAAAAAAAAAATAGAAAATTCCAAAACAAAAAAATAGAAAATCCCAAAACCCAAAAAAGGGTAGAGTACAGTCCTCACCATTGCGCCTCCTCGGGCTCAACGTACGCGGAGACAACTTCCCTTCCGCAGCATAATCCGCACTCGGGCTCAGCAAGCCATGTCCGACCACGAAGAAGAAACCCATCACTTCCCTGCTCTCGAAATAGCCGAAGCGCAACCTCCAGCGCAACAGCCCGTTGACAATACGCCAATCATACAAGAATTGGCACAAGGAATGAGAGCAATGCAAGAAATGCTCTTACAATTCATGCAAGCACAAACCACCGCAGCAGCCAACAATCAGGTTGGCCCAGTTCAGCAAGCTCAGCAGCCATGCCGGGTCCTCCCGGCCTCCAGTTCAAATCAAGCACAACCATCGGAGTCTGCCCAAGACTACCGACAGCAGCCATCTCAGCCCTTCGCTATGGGGCATCCTTCTCAATATCTTCCTGCGACGACAAGGCCATCTCAGAGCACCTCCGTTGCCGGAACATCCAGTCAGATTCCAGTCAATCTTGCAAACAACAATCTCAGTAGATCTCAGCATGTCCCCGCCGATGGGACACCTTTTCAATTCCAGCACATCCCCGCCGATGGGATTTCAATTCAATTTCCAGCAACAGGGACAGCACTGGCGAATGCCCACAATGGGGGTCAGTGTCAAGCCCACATCAATCAGCGGACAGTGGCGAATACCCAACAAGGGGGTCACTTCCCAGCATCTCAGCCTCCTGCAAACAGGAGCACTTTTCAATTCCAGCACATCCCCGCCGATGGGATTCCAGTTAATTTCCAGCAATCTTCAATTCAGCAAAATCCAGTTAATTTCCAGCAATCTTCAATTCAGCAAAATCCAGTTAATTTCCAACAATCTTCAATTCAGCAAAATCCAGTTAATTTCCAGCAATCTTCAATTCAGCAAAATCCAGTCAATTTCCAGCAAGTTCCAGTTCAACCTTCAGTACAGTCTCCAGTTCAGTTACCATCATTTCAAGCACAAGTCCATTAGAATCCAGTTCAGTCATCAAATCAATTTCAGCAACCCGCGGTTGCTTTTCAGCAAGCCCATAGGGTCGAAGACATCGACCACTATGCCGAAGAAGAACGTGCCTTACTCCAGGAGGCACCAGTCGCTCGAACAGATCACTCAGGACTGGACGAGTTGCGGGAGCAGTTCCAGATCTTGCAAAATCAGCTTCAGCGACAGCAAGGAATCGACTTACCTTCGACCAAGTTCAGAGACTTGTGTCCTTTCCCAGATGCTCGGGTACCTCAAAACTTTGAGGTTCCAAAGTTCAAAAGATACGACGGCAGCGGTTGTCCCACAGCACATCTCAAGGCCTTCTGTGGAGAGCTGAGTGCAATCTCAGGAAACGAAGGGGCCCTCATTCGATTGTTCCAAAAATCTCTGAAGGGCGATGCCCTAGATTGGTACACTTCATTGGACTGCCACCGCATCAGAACATGGGAACAGCTCTCCCAGGCTTTCGTCGACAGATTCGCATATAATCTCAACATGGCACCCAGAAGAGCCGACCTCGCAGCACTCAGGCAAAGGAGTGATGAAACACTATCAGCTTATGTGGGACGTTGGCGAGCTATGGCAGCCAGAATGCGGACACCCATCGACGATGAAGAACAAATCTCCATGATTGTTCATTCAACATACCCAGGCATATCCGGGTATCTCATCTCGCATCCATATGCGAATTTCTCACAATTGATCCGTGCTGGAGAGCAAGTTGAAGCAGGAATCCGGGCCGGGACGATCTCCCCATGGCCTCATCAAGCCACTCCAGTCAAGAGGAACAGAGTGGAAGGAAGACCTATCGGGCACGGGAATGGAAACCGCAATGGTTCTCCTCCCCGCCCAACAGAGGTAAACAACATCAACACCGCTGCTCAAGGAAATCAACGTGCTCCCCCACAAGGACGTCAACAGTATCAGCAGAATCAAGTTCAGCATCAGCCTCAGCGATATCAGCCACAACCGAATCCTCAGCCACAGCCACCTCGACAACAGCAGCAGTTCAGGGGAAATGGCCAATACTCATACCAGAACAGGCAGAATTACAGGGAGTTCAGGAAGTTCACTCCACTCAGTCAACCACTTAGTCAAATCATGACTACGCTGGTACAAAAGCAGTTACTCACTCTGATGACACCTAGGCCTCCGCCTCATCCTCTGCCTCCAAATTACCGAGAAAATGAGTACTGTGCCTACCATCAAGGACGTGGCCACGCCACTGATCGATGCTATACTTTGAAAAATGCCATACAAGACCTGATTGATGACCGCAAGATCGTCATCTCGGTCCCTGGAACCTCTCCAGCAGCTTCCACCAACATCCTTCAGAATCCTCTGCCTCAGCATCCAACGGACCCCAGTTCGTCTCGTGGCCCTGCCGTCAATAGTATAGAAGAAGGGGACCATATCGATCGCTTCTTCTCCCCTATTCAGTCCATTCATGCCTACACCTATGAGCCAACAAATCCTCCTCCAGTCTTGCAAGGGACAAGTCCCTTTCTTCCTTCAATCTCCGAGCCAGTAGTGCTTGAAGGAGCACCTCCATACGATATACCAGTTGATCAAGGGGCACCTTACAACCATTCAAGCTGGGAACCAGTCGTCCTGGAAGGAGCACAATCATACATTGAGCCCACATACGAACCTGTCATCTTGCAAGGGGCAACTCCAGAACAATCCAATCAGCAATGGAAGGATTATACTCATCAGCAGCAAGAGCCCGTTGTCTTGGAAGGATCTCTTCCAGTCAAGCCTGTCATATTGCAAGGGGCAAGTCCCGGAGGCATATCAATCACGCTACGGCGGCTCGGACGAACAGAGAAACCTCCTGCCATATCAAGAGGACCAGTATTCATTCCATGGGAGCCTCCTGCCCCAGGAACAGTCAAGCCAGGACCACGACCTTATGTGGTCTATGAAGACAAGCCTCGATACTACCCCTTCAGCACAGGCAACAATGTAGTTCTCAAGGCAAAAGCTCTATACGAGGAAGATCTGGTACCCACACCAGCACCGTTGCAAGAACCAGTGGTCCTAGAAGGCAAAAGGGAGGAAAACTACAAAGAGGTTCCATGGCACTATCCAGAATGTGCGGAAGTGGGAAACATGAATCCCAACGGGCGTTGCATTCGAAGAGATAATCAAAACAGAGGAGATCCCAAAGGCGTCCTCTCAGGCCTCGGCAGCAAAAATGAAGCCGCATACGATGTAGCAACTCAGCTCAAGTCAATCTCTGCTCAAATCTCAGTATGGGAGCTACTCTACACATCTCGCATACACCGAGAAATGTTTGCCAAGACCTTGAATGATGCTCATGTCTCCTCCGATACGGCACCAGAGATGATTGCATTGATGATTGGACAGCTACTGGCTCCGCGCGCCATCACCTTCACCGATAATGAGTTGCCACCAGAGGGACGAGATCATGGGCGATCCCTCAACATAGCCTTACGATACAAAGACCTCTGCGTCCCATTGGTCCTTATCGATAATGGCTCAAGCTTAAATGTCTGCCCACTCAAGACTGCGGAACGTTTGGGAATCAGTCCCTCTTCATTTCGACCCAGCACCATATGTGTCAGAGCATTCGACAACACCCGTCGATCAGTGGAAGGAGAAGTCGACATAGAGGTACAGATAGGCCCGGAAGTCTCCACCATCACATTCCAAATCTTGGATATATCAGCCTCTTTCAACATGTTGCTCGGACGGCCGTGGCTGCACAAGGTTGGAGCTGTGCCATCAACCTTACATCAACGGGTGAAGTACATATGTGGAAATCAAGTGATCTCTATCCACGCAGAGAAGGAGCTCATCATTCCTTCCAATGCTGCTGCCACTGAACCAGACATCCCGGTCATCGATATCCAGCACTCTGAAGAGGACATCCCGTTTCACAGCTTCGAATTCGAGACTGTGAACTCTATCGCCAATCCAAAACCAACAAGGGTGGACCGTGTCTTCTCACCGGCAGAGCGTCTAAGTCTCAAATACCGAATGAAGAATCACTTCAAGTCCAGAAAGGTATCACTAGTATATAACCAACGCAAATGGGGACTCGGATATAGGGCAACCTTCATGGACAAAAGAAGGAAGAAAGTTCGGTGCTCACCCATCCAATTCGTCAAGCCAGGAGAACCTTGCAAAGATCCAGGAGGGAATCAACCGACTGCACTACACAAAGGCCTCCCGATGAGCCTAGTTTGGGCCACGTGGCCCCCCATTCGATGGGATCAGATTCTCGAACCCTCTAAGCCTTCAGAAGAAGGAGGAAATGATGAAGACGAAGAAGGAAGACAAATACAGCAGCTTCAGGACCAGGTTACTCTGACACCTGCTCCCAACCAGGGGCACAACTTGCCCACTTCTCTCAACCAGGGGCACAACCTGCCCACTTCAATCAGCCAGGGGCACAACCTGCCTACTTCAATCAGCCAGGGGTACAACCTGCCCACTTCAATCAGCAAGGGGCACGACTCGCCCATCTCATCACCAATTAGCAAGGGGCACGACTTGCCCATCTCGGCAAAGTCAACATCATCAATCATCAGCCAGGGGCAGAAGCAGCCCATCCATTGGACCAAGAAAGGGAAGTGGCCAGCCCTAGATTGGTCTGATGTCCAGGTTCCAAACTTGTGTCTAGCTGTGGAACCAGACGAACTGCAATGTGAGGTAAGTGACCCGGGAGGGACTGAGTACGACTCAGATCTCGAACCTGACCAGCAAGAAGTCATGGTCATTGGGCCAGATCGTGACTCTTCGCCCAAATCATCAACCCCCACCTCTTCAGGGGAGGAAGTGTGGGGTCCTAAATGGTCATCCGTTCCCCTCACTTTTGAATCAGCCAAAGAGCCATCTGAGGGCTCTGGCTTCAAAAAAAAAACGCCTGTTTAAGCAGCAACCGGAACTTTGGAACAAGTTGGGCTCAATCATGGTCTGCAATGCCCGCTTGTTCAAAGTCCCGTGAATTTCGAAAAGCCAAAAAAATCAAAAACTTTCAAAAACCAAAAACATCTAGCATCTCAATTTCAGAAAAATCTCAAAAATCAAAAAATATTTCTTTCCCTGCATTCAATAGTGTGCCAAGTTCGTCTAAAGAGTCGCATGAGTTTGAGGTCGAATCATATGATTTCGACATCGAATTAGACTTTGAGCTCATGGGTCTGGACGAAGCTCGGGACGAGGAAGATGATGATCCAGCTCCCGAACTAGAGGATCTCCTCAAAAAGTTCGAATCTAAAGCCAATGTTGTAGCCGATGATTTCGAGATAGTAAACTTGGGGACGCCTGAGATCCCTAGGGAAGTACGCATTGGAAAATCGTTGCCACCTGAGATGAAACAGAAAATGATAGAGTTCCTAGCTCCAAGATTGTCCAACTTCGCGTTCTCATATGAAGACATGCCGGGGCTCGATGAAGAGCTCGTTGTACACCATCTGCCAACCAAGGCAGATATGAAGCCCGTGAAGCAAAAACTTCGAAGAATGAAGCCAGAATGGGCTCTGAAAGTCCGAGATGAAGTCATCAAGCAATACAATGCGGGATTCTTGGTAGTCTCCAACTACCCTGAATGGCTCGCCAACATCGTACCAGTACCGAAGAAGGACGGCAAGGTTCGAATGTGCATCGACTTCCGAGATCTCAACAAAGCCAGTCCTAAAGATGACTTCCCTTTGCCACATATCGACACTCTGGTCGACAACACCGCTGGATACAAGATCTTCTCATTCATGGACGGGTTCTCAGGTTACAATCAGATCAAGATGGCCGTCGAAGATCGTGAGAAGACAGCATTTATCACTCCCTGGGGAACCTTCTGTTACAGGGTGATGCCGTTCGGTCTGAAGAACGCAGGAGCAACATATCAGCGAGCAATGACAGCACTATTCCACGACATGATGAACAAAGAGCTCGAAGTATATGTGGACGACATGATCGTCAAATCTCGCACAATGGAAGGACACTTTGAAGATCTGAAGAAGTTATTCAACAGATTAGAAAAGTACAAGCTCCGCCTCAACCCTCAGAAATGTGTCTTCGGTGCAATGGGAGGTAAGCTCCTCGGCTTTATGGTGAGCGAAGATGGCATCAGGGTCGACGAGACCAAAACCAGAGCAATCATCGAGATGCCCCCTCCTAGAACAGAGAAAGAAATTCGTGGCTTCCTCGGCAGAATTCAATACATCAGTCGCTTCATCGCACAGCTCACACCTATCTGTGAGCCCATATTCAAGCTCCTTCGGAAGAACGTCCCAAAAGAATGGAATGATGATTGCCAAGTCGCCTTCGACCGCATCAAGAAGTATCTCATGAATCCTCCAGTCCTAGTGCCGCCCACTCCTGGACGACCACTATTGTTATACATCTCGGTAGCAGCAGAAGCCATCGGCTGTGTCCTCGGCCAGCACGACGAGACCGGGAAGAAAGAACAAGCAATATACTATTTGAGTCGAAAGTTCACCGACTACGAGACCAGGTATTCCCCGATCGAGAAGACTTGCCTCGCCCTAGTCTGGGCAACTCAGCGACTCCGTCAATACATGATTGCATTCCCTATTCTCCTTCTCGCTCACATGGATCCGCTCAAGTACCTGTTCGAGAAACCGGCACTCACTGGAAGGATAGCTAAATGGCAGCTACTCTTGTCTGAGTTCGACATCACCTATGTCACTCAAAAGGCAATCAAGGGACAGGCTCTCGCCGATCATCTTGCGGCTCACTCTCTCCTGGACTATCAGCCGCTCAAGACATTCTTCCCTGATGAAGATCTCTTGCTCATTGAAGAGGAAGAAAAGAAGAAGAAAGATGAATGGACGTTATTCTTCGACGGCGCAGCAAATTCTAAAGGGAGTGGTATTGGAGCAATCCTCTACTCTCCAGATGATGTCCCTATTCCTATCTCGAGGCGCATCGCATTCGAGTGCACCAACAACATGGCAGAGTACGAAGCATGCATCGCTGGCTTAAGGGAAGCCATAATCTTGGGCATCAAGAAGCTACGAGTATTTGGAGACTCACAGCTTATCATCAATCAGACCAATGGCGAATGGAAGACCAAAGACGAGAAGTTGATACCATATCATGTGTATCTTGACAATCTGATCGAAGAATTCAAGGAAATCACCTTCTCATACATGCCCAGAGCCAAGAACCAGTTTGCAGATGCTCTCGCCACGCTCGCATCAATGCTCGAGATCCCAAAAGGAGCTTCAGAATGGGAGCTCACGGTCGAAATTCAAGAAGAACCTGCTTTTTGCCTACAAATAGAAGAAGCCGAAGCTGTCCCTGACAAACCCTGGTATGCCGACATCAAGCAATATCTCGAAACCCAGGAGTATCCAGAATCAGCAACAGCAACAGATCGCCGAACCATCCAACGTTTGGCCGGCCAGTTCACCATCAGCGGCGAAGTTCTCTACAAGCGATCCTATAATCACATCCTCCTCCGATGCGTCGATGAAACGGAAGCTGCAAAGATCATGAAAGAAATACACGAAGGAATCTGCGGCCCACACATGAATGGGCACATGATGGCAAAGAAGATTCTACGACTCGGCTACTACTGGCTTACCATGGAGACAGACTGTTGCAAGCACGTCAGAAAATGCTTCAAGTGTCAAGAGCATGCGAATCAAATCCATGCCCCATCATCAGAGTTATACAACCTGACCACCCCCTGGCCTTTCTCCATGTGGGGACTCGACATCATCGGCAAGATCAGTCCCAAAGCATCAAATGGTCACGAGTACATACTTGTGGCAGTCGACTACTTCACCAAGTGGGTAGAGGCAGCCTCATACACCACGATTGCAGCATCTCAAGTGATCAAATTCATGAAGAACAACATCATATGCCGGTACGGAATCCCCAATGCTATCATCACAGATAATGGAACCCCGTTCGTCAACAAGAAGATGGATGACTTCCTCAGCAAGTTCAAGATCCAACGTCATCGATCAAGCCCCTACCGTCCCCAGATGAATGGCGGGGTAGAAGCCGCAAACAAGACAATCGTCAGAATACTCGAGAAGATGGTCGTGACCTATCGAGATTGGTCAGATATGCTCCCATATGCACTTTGGGCCTATCGAACGTCTGTACGGTCTGCTACGGGCGTTACTCCTTTCGAGCTTACTTACGGAATGGAAGCAGTCCTACCAGTCGAGGTGGAAATACCATCGTTACGGGTATTACTAGAAAGCGGAATTGAAGAAGGAGAATGGCAACGGGCCAGATTTGATCAGTTGCAGCTAGCAGATGAAAAACGCATGCGTGCACTAAGTCATTCACAGTGCTATCAGAAAAGATCGCTCGGGCTTACAACAAGAGAGTCCGAAAAAGGAGCTTCAAGGTAGGCGACATGGTCATGAAGAAGATTCTACCGTCGCACCTTCCAGATCCCAGAGGAAAGTTCAAACCCTCGTGGGACGGGCCGCTGATCATCAGAGAAGTACTTCCCGGAGGCGCCCTCAGACTCACCAGCATGAGAGGGGTGGATCTTCCTGAGCCAACCAACGCCGACAACGTGAAGATCTTTCACGGGTAAGTCATTCTGACCTTATCAAGAGTTACTTTAATAGAGCTGAAGTCAAGAGGTCAAAGCTAAGATCTCTGAGAAATCATTCCCGTCCACCAACAAGTGTTTCAAATAAAGGGATTCGAAAAGAGAAAAATACAAAAAGAAAAAAGAAAAAGGCATTCAAAAAGAAAAGACAAAAAAGAGAGAAAAAGAATGCAAAAGAAAAAGAAAAAGAAAAGAAAAGAAGAAAAGAGAAAGAAAAAGGGAAGCCAAAGCAAGGCACTCAAGAAAAAATCAATCCAAGAAACACAGTCATCCATCCATTCATCTCAGAGGGGTCTTTAGCAAAGACCGACAGCCCTATTATCGTAACTCAGGATAAGGGCTGAAAGACTGCCATCGGCAGGCAACGACGGATTCCCGACCTCTAGCCGCCGCAGTTATCCAGAGATCCAGAAAGAAAAGAGAAAAAAAAAAGGGAAAAAAGAAAATGTGTGCCTAAACAAAGAGGGCGGAGTGAAAACCCGAAAGGGCGCTCCGAGTAAAAACAGTGGGCATACAGCGGACTTGGTGAAAACCTGAAAGGGCGCCAAGGGTAAAAACAGCACAGCTGCCAAGGGGCAGGCAAGACCAAATACCCGGGACGTGGTGAAAACCTGAAAGGGCGCCACGGGCAAAAATGACGGGAAAAAGCCGGCTGTGGTGAAAACTCGAAAGAGCACTACAAGCAAAAATGGCTCAAAAAAAAAAAAAAAAAAGAGAAAAGAAAAAAAAATAAAAGTGCAGGTACCAAGAAAGCAGACGGTCCAGATCAGTTCAAGCGGTTACAGTTCAAGAACAAGAAGAAGCGCAGTCAGGAGCGAAGAACTCTACAGACTCTGACAATCTCAGGAAGCAAGAGTTTCCGTTGCCTACATCTCTAGGGAACCAAAGGATCAAGCAAGTCGAATCTCGAGACATCGGTCAAATCATTGACCGAGCCCCAGTTCTGATTCCTATATCCTGACACAAAATCCAGACACACTCACAAGACAACTCATGGCACAGTAGATTTTCAAACAGTTTTCTCTTTTTTTAATTAAATGCATCATTTTTCTTTTACATATAACATATCATCTTTTTCAAAAAATACAAAAAATGCATCATCATCAATCATATATGCAAAAAAGGAATGTGCAGGTGGCCAACACAATCAATCTCTACCCTCCTCCTCGGCCACATCAGGTGAGTCCTCTGACTCATAAAAAGATAGTCTCGCTCTCAACCTGCTCACCTCCATACGCAGGTAATGCACCTCATCGCGCTCAAGGGTACGGATCGCTGTCTCCTCATCAGACAACCTCCGATCGGCAGCCAATCTCCTCGACATCATCTCACAATGATACCGAAGTGCAGAGATCTCAGACAGCAGATGACCATGAGTGGCCAAGAGGAAGCCAGGATCGACAAAAGGGCGCTCCTCAAAAGGTTCATATGAACCAGATGAAGAGCCAGCATCTCCAAGAATATCCTGCTCATCCTCATCAGCAGTCTGGTGCCAACAAGGGATACGTCGATACAAAGACTGCTCAGCAACCCAGTACTGATATGGGGCGGTCGCCATCGGAAAAGTCCGCAGCTCAAATCCCAACAAATCAGCTGTCAAATAACTCGCCCAGGAACAATCAATCCGGGTCCTGAAGTCAGAAGATCTAGAGGGGAGTACTCGACGCCCGATACCCGTAAAAGCGAAAAGAGGAACATCCTGCTCATACCCAAACTGCCGCAGGAACCGAATGGGATGGTAAGAGAAGTAGGATCGAAAGCCTACCAACATCAGAGGATGGCGGTGTGCATCGCAAAGCACTGGAGGAAGTGAAAGCCAAGATGACTCCCAACGAACGTTCCAGTCACGAAGTTCAGCGAACATCCTGCGATACAGGGGCTCGCTCATCCTGGCTGTATGAGGAAGGAACTCGATGATATAACGCATGATGTCAGAGCTAGGAATGCCAGGAAGAGGTACAGAAACAGTCAGAGAAAGGCGCTCCCATAGCCATACCTGATCACAGAAAGCAAAAGAAGTTCAGCTAGAGCAAAACAAATCCTGACAAAGCAAAAGAAAAAGGGTGCAGAAAAGAATACCTG
The DNA here is from genome assembly GCA_003013855.2 of Liriodendron chinense. Lineage (NCBI taxonomy): Eukaryota > Viridiplantae > Streptophyta > Magnoliopsida > Magnoliales > Magnoliaceae > Liriodendron > Liriodendron chinense. The sequence continues at coordinate 6,455,010 of ML058387.1, read as the reverse complement.
CAGGAAGGCACAACAGCCGCGAAGAACACGAGTGCGGCCCAGGGCACAGTCGGTCAGCCCATCGAATAGCTCGGCCAAGACGAGAGAAATGATCCCCTGCCGACGGACAGCTCGGCTCATCACCTCAAAAAGCAAAGGAGTCTGGGATCTGCGCCATCCCGAGAACAGCACCTCAGCAATCAAGCAAAACATCAGTGCGTTCCGAGCAAAGGTAGAACCAGCCGTACTCTGGGGACCCGAAAAAAGATCATACAGCAGGTCCAAAGAGAACACTACAGCATCCTGGCCGCTAGTTGCAGGACGAACAAGATAAGGGATCCCAAACCAGTTCTGCGGTGTAGCAGTCTTCGGCGATGTCTTCGGTGAAAAGTACTGAGTATAATCCAAGGGTAAGCCTGTCAAGCGTGCAAGCTCCTCCAAAGAAGGCCCCATCTCCATATCATTGAATGCAAACAAGTTCAACGAAGGGACCCAGTCAATCAAGGCAGCTCCGAGCATCCTCCAGTCAATGTCAACTCTAGCCATATGAATCAGACTGCCAAAGCCATAAGACTCCAAATCTCGAATCTCATAAGCTGACAAGCTATCAAGCCAAGCAAGCAGTCGTGGCGAGCAAGAAGAACGAGGAAGCAACTGACAAGTCCTCACCGGTATCCCCTCCAGCACAAAAGGCCCAGAAATCGAGGACAACTCATCGAAGATCGGAAGGTCAACAGGCGAAGGAGAAGGAAAAGCTGGAACCTCTGCCGACTCGACAGCCCCTGACCTGTCCTCAGTGGCGGCTATGTCTGATATAGTCGCATCGCCATCTGAAACTGTCATAATCTCAGCTGCATGAGAAGACTCGCCCACCTCATGAACAGAATGCGCAAAGGGCCAATGATCAAAGGAAGGACAATGCTCTCCATCAAAAGGACTATCAGTGAAGATCACACCGCACATCGTGGCATCCTGACCAATCTGACCGTCAAAGAATACATCTGAACCATCCAAAAGGGTCCCGGCAACCCCGATCAAAGAATCAACGGTCAGATCTGGACCTGCGGCCCCCTCCAACAGAAAATCATGAATCCAGTCATCATCCTGGCCGATCAAGGGGATCATCGAGGCATCTACACCGTCCATCATCAAGGGGACATCATCAATGATCACATCAAGTCCACCCAAAGAAGTATACCGCACATCCTGGCCCTCATCCAGACCATCCAAACTGTCAAAGGTACCATCTGAGCCATCCATACCATCCAGACATGAGATCAGCCCATCTATGTCCATCATGGTCCCATCACCACCATCCATCACATCATCCATGGGGCCCACACTCAGGGGATGCATAGCCTCACCTATGTCCCATCCCATCATCCCATCTATACCATCCATTCCTCCCATGATGAAGGTCCCATTCAAATCTGAAAATCCAGCCATCCCATCATTAATGGAACCATTCAAAGCTCCACCAACCACCATCCCTAGCCCCTCATCAATGCTTCCATTTAATGCCCCATCTCCCCCATCCATTAAAGACATCTCCCCATTATCAAAGCTCAATTGAAAATCTGAAGTGTGGGACCCACCTTGGACAGCCCCCACAGCCCCCAAATCTCCACCATCCATTGCCCAAGAAAGGACAAAATGAGAAGAAGACAAGATGAAGAGAAAAGACAAGGGGACAAGAAGATTCATGGCTGGAATCAAACGGTCCAGTACAGGGAATGTGGGGACAGCAGCAACAGACAACAGAGGATGTCCGAACCAGAGCCAGCCCAGGCCGCTCAAGAGGCGAGCTCTGGGCGGCCTGCCCTGGGCCGCCCGTACGGACGCAGATCCCCTCTCTCCGCGGGATTGGCTCCGGGGCTTTTGGTAGGTGAGGCTGACAGTCCACGTCAGCAGATGGCGCTCCCTGGGCCGCCCAAGGCTCCGGTCCACTCCAGATTTCGACTGAAGATGATCAAAATCATACAAAAGGTGCCCCACTGGTCCAATCATGAAGCAATGTGACCGGAATAGGGCTGATCAAGCCAAAGAGAAGGAAAGGTGATCAAGTGGGGGCCACAAGCAATCCAAGCCATTCAAAGACTAGATCATCATGATCCAAACCATTGAAGAACCTACAAGAGCCATGAAACAACAAGATCAAAGGTTGATCATCACAAGAAGGGCCAGAATCCAAGATCTAGTCATCAAGTGGGCCCACAAAGCCAAATCAAGCGATCAGAGACGTTCAAGCCATCATCCACACCATGAGAAGCATTCCTAACCTCACAAATCATCAAAAGAAGTGCCCCAAAGTAAAGCTAAGGTCTCAAGTGGGCCCACAGGGCCAAATCCATCAATCTGAACCATTCAAGGGCCAAATCATCAAGATCCAAACCATGGGAAAGCTTACACAAGTCATGGAGCAGCAAGATCAAAGGTTCGATCATCAAAAGAAGTGCCAGAATCCAAGATCTAATCATCAAGTGGGCCCACAAGGCCTAATCAAGCAATCTAGACCATTCGAACCACAATCGGCCCTATCAAAAGCTAAACAAAGCAAGGTAAGTATGTCCAACCCCAAACTTGGTCCGAAGACCTTAAACTACGTCGGGATCGACATCCCGAGAGATTTTCAATAAAAGTCGGTATCAGTCTTGATCGCTCGAATTAAGATTCGACGACACCGAGTACTTTCAAAAAAAAATGTCTTTCCTGTTTTGTGCAGTATTGGTCCGAAGACCTTAAACTACGTCGGGATCAAGATCCCGAGGGATTGTCAATAAAACCGGCATCAGTCTTCTTCAAGATCTGGTGGCTCCGGACATTTTCAGAAAACCAAAAAAAATATATATACATCACTTGTACAGTTTTTGGTCCGAAGACCTTAAACTACGTCGGGATTAAGATCCCGAGGGATTTTTAATAAAAATGGGTATCGATCTCGACCATCAAAATCAGAATCGATGACCCAGAATATTTTTCAAAAAAGAAAACAAAAAAATGTCTTTCCTCTTTTAAAGTTTTGGGTCCGAAGACCTTAAACTACATCGGGATCAACGTCCTGAGAGATTGTTAATAAAAACCAACATCGATCCCAGCCTTTCAGGCCAAGATCTGATGATCTGGATCATTTCGAAAAAACAAAAAAATGTGTTTGCCCCCTCTTGTACATGTTCTGGTCCGAAGACCTTAAACTACGTCGGGATCAACATCCCGAGAGATTTTCAATAAAAGCCGGCGTCGGTCTTGTTTGCTCACATCAAGATCAATGACTCCGGACATTTTCAAAAATCATAAAAATATATTACTAGCCCCGCTTTTAAAGTTCGTGGTCCGAAGACCTTAAACTACGTCGGGATCAACATCCCGAGAGATTTTCAATAAAAGCCGGCGTCGGTCTTGTTTGCTCACATCAAGATCAATGACTCCGGACATTTTCAAAAATCATAAAAATATATTACCAGCCCCGCTTTTAAAGTTTTGGTCCGAAGACCTTAAACTACGTCGGGATTGACATCCCGAGAGATTTTCAATAAAAACCGGCATCAGTCTGGATTGTCCATCCGCTGACACCGGACATTTTTCCAAAAAAAAATATATATATATATATATATATATATATAATGTTTGCCCCTCTTTTGTACAGTTTCGTGGTCCGAGGACCTTAAACTACACTGGGATTAATTTCTCGGGGGACCTTTCTCGCTTTCAACTAAAAACCGGCATCGGCCTCGACCGTTGGGATCATGGTTCGATGACCCGGATCATCTCAAAAATACCAAAAATATTTTAAAGCTTTCCATAAAAACCAGTGTCAATCTCGATTACTCGAGTTGAAGTCTGGAGCTTTTTTAAAACAAAAAAAATATATATACAATATAAAACAAAAAAAGTTTTCATCACCAATTTTGATCCACCAATTTATCCCCAGTGGTCCGAAGACCTAAAACTACACTGGGATTAACTTCTCGGGGGCTTTCTTTCCTAACCTGTCCCAGACATGGCTGACACTTGATCGTACGGGTGTCTGGAATCTTTTAAACAGGTAAAGGCTGAGGCGGGCAGAACTCCGCAATCCTGTTCGTGTTGAACGCACCGTGATAGACAACCTTGAGTTGGAAGTCGCTGTTGAAGCTGACGGATGTTCCCTGTTCCTAGAACTCATGAAGGGGATTAAGGCTGTTGGGAGGTGAAGCTCACCCTCACGGAATTGTGAGCAACGTAAGACCCCAAACTGGATTGACTAAGGGAAATGTGAGGATGTGGCTCATCTTGTGGCCGAAGGAGTCCGTCGGACGATACGTGGTCTATGTGCATTGCACATGAGGAACAGGCAACTTTGTGGGTGTGTTGACTGAAAACCCTCAAAATCCCCTCATCCGAAGATGTAAAACTACGGCACTTAACTGTGTGAGACTCGTCTTGCTCGCTGACGTAAAATGGATCGGGTGCCTTACCAGCAGTAGAAGCTGGAAGTGGATGGAAATTCCACATCTTTTCCCTGCATTTCAAAAAAATCACAAAATACAAAAACATTGCAAAATCACCTCTTCAAAAATCACAAAAAAATATTTCCATCGCTTTCAAATCAAAATATTTTCAAAAACCACAAAAATATTTCCCTTGCTTTCAATCAAAATATTGTCAAAAATCACAAAAATATTTCTCTTGCTTTCAAAGAAAATATCCTCAAAAATACAAAAATATTTACTGTGTTTTCAATAAACCAATCTCTACCCTCCCAGGTAAAGATTCGGATCACATATTTACGAAAATCACAAAAATTAGCATCCCCAGCACTACAATTCAGGAGTCTTGAACTCCGCTCACTTCACAGTATGGGATGACGGATCCAATCGCCCGCAAATTGGAATCCTGACCAAAACGGGCAACCAAACACCATCTCAATCACATGAATGCCCAGAAGAACATCTTGAAGTCGAATGATATCCTCGTACATTCTCATTAGCAAAGAAACAGCATCTTGGGACGATGGACCTGATCGACCACGGGTCGGGATCTTGACCAACCCGCTGTCCAAACCTCCGTATCAAAAAGAAAAATTCCCAAGGGAGTACAACCCTGCAAGCAATAAGCTCAAAATTCTCTGCATCTCCAGCAAAAGCAAAATCATTAAATGAAAAGAGAATGAGCCAAACCATGCATTCATCCTGCATCTCCATGCATCAGCATCCATCACATTAATCATCACGTTTACCTGCTTTCAAAATAAAAGTCGGTTAGCCAAAGACCCCACAGGCATCCCTAGTGGAGGCACGTGCAAACCAGATTTCCATTTCAAAAAGACAAAAAAACATTCCTTTTTGCAAATAAAAACCCCACGGAGTATCACTCCCCAGAGTGGGTATCTTTTCAAAAATCCAAAAATATTTTCCAGTAGAGCGTTCTGCCTCCAACACACCAGGAGATCTTCCATATCTCTGGGTAGGAGCCAACGCAAAAATCAAATAAGATCCAATGTCTCGCGGTTTCCCCGGAGACCATCGGATCCAATGCACTCGAAGTACGGTCGAACTGAACTCCAGTGTCAGTGCGGTCGTACCACATGCCAAGATACAAAAAAGATGAAAGCCAAAAGGCTCGGTCACAGAAACCATTTGAACAGGTGGAAACGATGAATTGTAACCCAAGTATCCAAATCAGCAGATTGGGTGGAAAGAATTCACCCGCACATACCTAGGCGTGGATGCCTGAAGTACCTTGACTGAGTCCAAGTCGGCGTAGTAGAATCCCGTAAGACTATCGGACGCAGGGCGTCTAACCACTTTGACAGTCAAGCGAAACAAGTACTCCTGGAGTGATCTGGGAAAACATCAAACATCACACAATCAGTCTCAGGGTCAGCATCCTCGTAAGACTAACGGACGCAGAGGCTCTGCTGTACCTTTCCGATGTTAGTACCGATCGGGAATGGAAAGGTTGCGATTGGGTACCCAGGTTGCAGCAAACTGCAGGGACAATCGCAACGTTTTCTCCAAACTCTCGCGGTATGTGCGAGTTATCAATTTCCAGACAATCAACTGACTCAGATACAAAGGACAACAAAGATTCCAGACCACAATCAAGGAAAGAATGAATTGCAAACTAAGCACCGAAACCAGCAGATCGGGTGGAAAAGCCCACCCGCACATACCTAGGCGTGGATGCCTGAAGTACCTTGACTGAGTCCAAGTCGGCGTAGTAGAATCCCGTAAGACTATCGGACGCAGGGCGTCTAACCACTTTGACAGTCAAGAGAAACAAGTATTCCTGGAGTGATCTGGGAAAACATCAAACATACAATCAATCACAGGGTCAGTAACCTCGTAAGACTGTCGACGCAGAGGCTCTGCTGTACCTTTCCGATGTTAGTACCGATCGGGAATGGAAGGGTTGCGATTGGGTACCCAGGTTGCAGCAAACTGCAGGGACAATCGCAACGTTTTCTCCAAACTCTCGCGGTATGTGCAAGTGAGCGATCTCCAAACGATCAACTGGCACAGATGCAAAAGCAAGCAAAGATTTCAGACCATGATCTATAAATGACCGGGTCAGAAGTGGGGTGTCCACTCGCTTTGGCATTCGGTTGCACGTAACCTCTGCCAAAGAGGGGCATCTGTAGACACCCCACCTTCGGCTACACTGTTGGTAGAGATAGCTGGTTGAACGGAGGACCATACCCCCAAATTCAAGTCCAAACTCAGCCAAACTCACCCTTGTAAGCCCCATTCCATAGCCCAGTTCAAGCCTGAACCCAGTCAACCCAGTCCTAAAAATCACCCTGAAAACCCCCCCATAAAAAAGTCCAGTCAAAAAATCCCAAAAAAGTCAAACTCACTGAGTCAACTCGCTGAGTTAACCCGCTGAGTTAACCCACTGAGTCAACCCGTCGAGTCAACCCGTCGAGTCAAAACACCGAGTCAACCCGTCGAGTCAACCCGTCGAGTCAAACCACCGAGTCGACCCGCTGAGTCAACTCACTGAGTCGACCAGCGAGTCCAACAGCAGCCCCGAGGGAACGGCCGTACTCGCTGGAAACCGAGGAGCGGCCGTACGGGCGGCCCATGGCAGGCCGCCCGGAGAAAATTACGAGAATGCCCTTGTCCGCTGCTATAAATACCCCCCTCCCCTTCTCATTTCAGACAATCCATTCGAAGCCCATTCAGCCCGAGTGCGATCCAAGTCCCCTTTCCCCTTTAGCCCATTTTTCCACCAAGGAGAGCCCGAGTGAGGAGAGTCTAACCCTGGTCCAGCCCAGCCTGACCACTGGTCCAAGCCTCCCAAGCCACCCAAGTCTTGATCCAGCCACTCGAAGCAAACCCTTGCGACACCTCCGTCCATCCAGCTACTCTTTTTCCAGCATCATCTCATTTGCATCTAGCATAAGTGCAACATTTACTTTCCTTCCAACCCCCCTGCTTCACTACAAGCACTTTGATTACTCAAGCACACATGCATATGTCTTTATATTAAGCACCTGTCAGTTCGAGCGTATGCTCTGGGCTTGCCCGTTGTTGGAACCTGCCCATCAGAAACTCTTACTGTTCAGACCTGCATTCACGTACATATCACTATAAACACTTTGAATATTCAAGCACACAGCATGCATCATCTCGCATAAAGCACCTGTCAGTTCGAGCGTATGCTCTGGGCTTGCCCGTTGTTGGAACCTGCCCATCAGAAACTCTTACTGTTCAGACCCGCATTCATGCATCATGTCATTCATGAGAATATACGAGGATTAAACTAGACTTTCAAGTATTCGATCGATTCTGTGAAGTAGAGACCGTACTTCGGTACGGGCAGTGTGTGGGGTGCTTAACCTCTTCCCACCCTGTAACCGTGATCCCTTACCTTGAATCTCTGACCGCAGATCAACAGGAGTCATTTTAGAGGAAAGGATCTTCAGATCCCCTTCTCTAACGTTTCTACGGGGTCTAGCCGACTGTAGATTCGAAGTAACTGGCTAGTGGCGACTCTGGTCTTATATAAACTCATTTAAACATATTCAGCTCAACACGACAACCGAACAAAGCCCTCGAGAACGAGGCAAGCCAGTGGCACAAACGGCGATTTCGCACTCACGCACCTCTTCTTCTTCTTCTTCCGAAGGGAAAGGGAGAACGACGTCGTGTGGGAGCGCGGGGAAAATCGGCGAGGGTCCACACCTTCGGACTAATCCAAATTGTCCTATCCTTTAATTGTGTGCCTGATGCCATGCATAATCCATTAAAAATTCTAACATTCTTCCACTTAGGTCACTTATGGTTGGAGTTTATACAATGAATTATGTATTTCTAGTACATACTTTACGAGCTTAAAACCTTGATAAGATAATTGTAATGGATCATGGGCAATAACCTATATAATCTAATCATCGAGATTACTTATATGAGACCATGGTAGTTGTCACAACATTTATCGAAGTGGGATCGGGTGTGACACTCCTATCGGCATGGATACTGATAGTAAGGCCATGGCACTAAAGAACGACTCTCATACTTGCATTGTGGAGGATTGTTGATAGCCCCATTGCTTGATGTGGCGCCGGTGCTAGCCTTTGAGTTCCTCATCTGATTCTGAAATATGCAATGTTTATGAACCCATGTCATCCATGCATTAACACAACTAACTCGGGACAATTCGTGTTTGTGTGCAGTCAATTACTAAGCTTGATTGATTTGATAACATACCTAACTTATAATTATAATACCACTGAGTTGATCATTCACTCCCACCTGGGATGATGTTTTAAAACACTAACCAAACCCTATCTTAGATACAGGTACCTTTGAGGAGGATGCCCCGCAGGAAGATTTCGAGGACTTCACCACAGAGTTCTCATATTTTTAGTTTGCGGATGATTGGGATAGCATAGGGTGCTAGGCATTTTGATGCAGTTGGGAGCCATGGGATCTGTGACATTGGCACTTTTATTTCCTTTTAGGGCATGTAATTGTTAGGCCCCCCCTAGGGTGTTGGCCCTTTATTTTGAATATTGATGTATAACTTTACTTTGGGTCAGGTACATTGCATTTAAAGTCTTCACTTACTGTTTATGATTGTTTTAAGCTCACGCATTGGTATCATTTAATACTAAACTCACTAATCATGCTTCTGCATAAGTATAGTGACACTTAGAATCTCAAGGACTGAAGTCAAACTCAGATCTTAAAATTTGGAGCGTTACAAACTTACAGTTATATAAGGAGAAATGCTCCGGTATTCTCATAGCATTATAAGTTATAGTGTTCTTAGTTGTATTGGTTCTCTTGGATAGTATAATTGATCGATTTGAATGGTTCATTAAGTTTAGATTAATCTTGATAATTATGATATTCAATTCGCAGTATGTAGAAAATCGAATTGAATTGAAAAATCCATCAATTCAATCTTAAATCAATCCTAAAAAATTGGGGTCAATTCAATTTCAATTTGAAATTTTAAAATTGAGACCAATTAATTCAATTTCAATTTCAATTTTGAAAATTTGGGATCAATTCGATTTTGGATGAAATTGATATTTTTATTTTTATCAATTTCATCCAAAATCGAATTGATCGAATCGATGTCTAGCCCTATGTAAAGTAAGGCTAGGATGTATTTCATTATATTTAAGACAACTTTATTTTATTTGCTTATGTGGGTACTTGGTTTCGTGAAATAAGGCTAGATAGTTTTCTATTTTTATTTTCACTTGTCCTGCGCTTATGGGTTATGTGAAGTACAACCAATTGTAGAAGTGTTGAAATTTTACCGAATTAAAAAACATAAAATCCTATATAGTAGAGACTATGATGAATGGTGATAACCCTTGCCTTTTTCGTAACTGTGGCCCTTACTCGAAATCTATAGTCACAGACCAATCGCAGGAGTCACTTGAGTCGGGGAATCTTACTATTTTCAACCCTTAATGGATTCTACATTTCTAACCAGTCGTAGATTTTAAACTTTATTTAGTAGCAAATCCAAAGTAAATACATTTTCACACTTGAGTAAACACCACATTCCAATTGCACCAACCATAGTAAAAAGTCAAGGAAGTAAGGGCATCACTCGTATGGGAGTGTTCACGAATCTATAACACTATTTCTTAGGCGACCCTTCTTGTTGCAGAAGCAGCATGCTTATCCTTTTGGCTTTTATTCATTGATTTTGTGCCATCATATATTACCTTATGCTTTTCTCTATCTCTAGATTCTTTTTTTATTTCCTTGGGTTATTATTCTTAAAAAATACACAATATGAGTATTCTTGAGTTGGTTATGTTTGAGCCTTTCTTCTTCTTACACATAGTATACAATGAGTTCAATTAATGTTCACTTTTCATTCTATGTGCTGTAATTGGACTTACATGTGCTGGAGCTAGATGGAAGTGAAAGTAGCATATAAGGGATGACCAAGTCATTAGGTATATCTAGTTAGTGCATCCTTACTTAGTTGTGAGATCAACCATCCTTATAATATGTTTTCTTATATTCTTATCACCGTTATACTTTAAGGCCGTGAGTTCCTCAAGGACTTTTATTGTTTCTACCTTATTGGATTTGGTAACTCTTTTTCAATTTGAGTAGAAATTCCTTCTTATTCTTTTTCTTTGGTATTTCTCTACAATTTTTTTTTAGAATAGAATATCTTAAAATCTTTAGACTTAGCCTATTGGCCTATGTATCCATTCCCACTTTTTATACTTTGCAATCTTGGCAAGTGAACTTGAATTGGTGGCTTAGGAGGCCAGTTTTCACCAAAAGCTAAGTCTATATTCACACTTAATGGTGATTTCTAAATTTTCTTTTCATTCAAGGAAGTTAGAGCTAGTGAGAATTGGAATGTTGTTTAGTTAGAAGTTAACTGCTACAATATTCATTACTACGATAAGAATGTATAAAACTTACATTAGAGAACCCTTATAACTTAAGCATGAATTGAGACACCTTAATCATATTAATTATTTATTTAATTAATAGGGTGGTCGACTAGACTAACTACTTGACTTCGTTTGGCTCCTACCAAATAACGAACTTCTCTAAGTCGAACACAACTTATTTAGAGATAAACTCCACCTCATCGATCTTTAAGGCACGAGCGAATGTCCTGACATTTGAATCTAAGAACTGATGGACATTCTCAGTCACAACCACTTTAGTGGAATATTGATGGGGACATCAAACCATTATGTTGTTTTTCCCGAGTGTACCAGCGTAGGAAATGTGTTGTGGCCATTTCGTTGTGGTTCGATGATATGTGAGAGAAGTACATGAGTGGAGTACAATAGTAGGCCGATGCGCGGGTTTATTTGTTTTAGGTGTCCTTTTGTCTTTTTTATATTGTAGACACTTTAGTGCACTTTTCTTAGACTTATTTATTTTAGGCATCGTTTTGTCATTATTTTTATATTTTAGGCACTTTTCTTGGATGAAAACTATAAAAGCATTGTTAGAAACTCTATTTTTATTATTAAGTTTATGAATATTGATAAGAAAATTCATTCTTGCTTGAGATGGGCTTGAATCTCCAGTGATTGGAGCCCCCTTTTGGTGTGATGCTAACGGTGTGATGCCGGCTATCCCTTCTATCTCTTTCATCTTCTTCTTTTCCATGAGATCTAGGTATTTTGGTTGTTTTCTTCCATCTGATTGATAGATCTTTTGTTATTTTTTGAAATCCTAGCCCAAATCCCTTAAATCTTGAACCTCCCTTTCATTCAGAATAAGTCCACAACTTCTTTTTTTTTTTTTTTACCTAGCTTTCTCCCATTTGAATCATTCCCATCTAACCTAATCCCACCCCTTTTCAAATTCAAATACCCCATTTTCAACCAAATCCGAATTTCACCATTCCCATAGCCTTAAATCCCTAAACCCCAAATTCCCTCATCACCTAAATCATAACCCTTACACTAATTTTCATTGATTCCAATTCTAATTATACTTTAGGAGCCCTATCCATTGGATTTAGGATTCTATGTTTGGACATGGCCCTTGAGAGGACAATTCATTGGGTCTTGGCCCTTGAGATTTTATAATTACGACATTTCATGCTTGTGATAATTGATATAGAACATGATTTTTTTTTTAACCTAATTGAATGCCTTTGCTTATGATTTGAGTATATTTAATTTGATTATTCATTGTTTCACATGTTCGTTTCAGATTCATTCTGCATCATCCCTTGTAGGCCCATTGTCCTGCATCGAATTTTGGTATCAAAGCTTTGGCTCGAAGCATAAGGTGTCTAGAGTATATCTCATTCATCATGTTTAGGGTTTGTTAATGCATGCATCATATAACTTATGGTTTCATCTTGTGGCGTCTAGGGTAAAAACTTTTCTTTGGTCATAACATAGAGTTGTAGGGTCTCAAAATTCAGTCGTCTCTTGTTTATGCCCACATGTTTTGGTCATGGTTTTGGGTTACACATCACTACCATGAGTCAGGATCAAATTCTTGAGACTGACCACCACGCTCTAGCGTATGGATACCCTCGTGGCCCGAAATGGAGCTCAAAGTTGCGTCACGTAATTAGAGGCGTCTAATTAGGCTAACCATGACCATGGGGAAGATAATCAATATAATGCCTTGGTGAATGATAAGTTGGAAAGGTCTATAAACATGTTGTTTATGAAGAGGTAGAGTATGTGCCTAAAATTGATAGTAATGACGAAGAAGAAATTGAGGCATCACTCATCGTTGTTGTACATGAAGGAGTGGGTGCTAGTGATGAAGGGGTCGAAGAAATTAAAGCCGCACCACTCCCAGTTGTCATGTGTGACCTGAATGTTGTGGAGTCTTAACCTAAGTCTTTTTCCATAATGAAAGCAAACGAGTTTGAAAAGGAGACTAGTATGGATTTAATGGCAGACACCCATATGACTAGTGATGAGGACTTGGAAAGGACTTGTGAGATCCCACCATATGACTTATGGGATGAACTTCCACCCAAACGGGACGTTCAACATGCAATTGATCTTGTCCCTGAGTCAAATCTGTCAAGCTTTCCCCCTTACCAAGTGAACCCGCGGAGCTTGCGAAAATGCAGAGGTAATTTGATAAGCTTCTTAGGGATTACTCAAGAGAGTTTGAATTTGAGTTTTATTCCGTGTGCCGTGCCCACCCTTTTCACTTCAAAGTATGATTACACGTGGCACATGTGTGGGCACATTCTAGCCGTCCACAAAGTCTCGGTTGAGTGTTTTCAAGTATTGAGATGCTTGAACATTATCCTTGTTTATAGTACTTACGAGGAGCAATACCTCTATCAGTTAGAGCGGGTTTGTGGGATAATAAAGAATGAGAAATTATGTGTCACTTGCAAGAAGTGTTCTTTTGTTATAATCTCTAAAGTTCTAAATAATAGAGGTCTATTTTGGGTACATTGTTTCACCAGTGCATCCTATAGTTTTATTCACTGTCTCACGTAGACCATCAGAGTTAGTTGAGTCATTTGCATGGCATATCTATGAGTTGCATGAGGAAATTAGGAAGCGGATAAATGTAAGCAATGAACAATATAAATTAAATGCTGACTCACATCGCAGGTTGTAGGAATTTCAAGTGGGTGATTACGTCATGGTCCGCATAAGACCAGAGCGGTTCCCATAAGGAGCCATTAAGAAATTACAAGCATGTAGTGTCGGCCCTTATAAAATCTTAAGGCGCTTAGACACTAATGCATATGTAATAGATATTCCATCTGGCATATGAATTAGTTCTACTTTCAATGTGGAGGATTTAGTAGCTTTTAAGGGTCACCCAGATGGCGTATATAACCCAACCTCGTATTCCATTGCCTATCCCTACCCAATATTTCCATCCTTTACCCCCTATACCACACATACTTGAGAGAAAGGAAGAGATTGAAGACATATTGGATGAACAAGTGGTGTCCAAAAGTGAAGGAGGGTACCGGAAGTATCTCGTCAAGTGGAAGAATAGGTCGACTTCAAATTGCACGTGTCTTACAAAGATGAAGTTACAGCGGATTAATCCAGACATCGTAGAGCGGTACCAGAGTTTTATGTCACCAGAAGTGACTTCTTTTCAGTCGTGGAGAGTTGATGGGGACATCCGACCATCATGTTCCTTTTCCCGAGTGTACTAGCATAGATGCTGTGTTGCGCCCATTTCGTTGTGGTTCAATGATACGTGAGAGGAGCACATAAGAGGATTACAGTAGCAAATCGACATGCGGGTTTGTTTACTTAGAAGTCGTTTTGTCTTTTTTTAAATTTTTTTTTTTTTATATTGTAGACATTTTAGTGCACTTTTCTTGGACTTATTTGTTTTAGGCATCGTTTTGTCATTATTTTTATATTTGAAGTACTGTAATGCACTTTTCTTGGATGGGGATTATAAAAGCATAGCTACAAATCCTATTTTCATTATTACATTTATGAAAATTAAGAAGAAAATTCATTTTTGCTAGAGATGAGCTTGAACCTCTAGTTATTGGAGCCCCCTTTGGGTGTGATGCCGGCTATCCCTTCTATTTCTCTCCTCTTCTTCTCTACGAGATTCAGGTATTTTGGTTGTTTTTTTTCCCATCTAATTGATAGATCTCTTGTTTTTTTTGAAACCTTAGCCAAAATCCCTCAAATCTTGAACCCTATTTTCATTCAGAATAAGCCTACAACCTTTTTTTTTTTTTAGTTTTCTCCTAAAACCCTTGCTTTCCCCCATCTAAATCCTTCCCATATAATCTAATCCCACCCCTTTTCAAATTTAAACACCCATTTTCACCCAAATCCGAATTAATTTCACCCTTCCCATATCCTTAAATCCTTAAACCCCCAATTCCCTCATCACCCAAATCATAACCCTTACATTAATTTCAATTGATCCCAATTCTAGCCATACCCTAGGAGCCCTAGAACTTCATCTCTTGGATTTAGGATTAACCCCATGCTTTGACATGAAAGTTCTAGCTCCCAACCCTTGAGATTTTATAATTCCGTCATTTCATACTCATGATTATTGATATGGAATATGAATTTTTTTAACCTAATTGAATGACTTTGCTTGTGATTTGAGTAGATTTAATTTGATTATTCATTGTTTCATATGTCCGCTTAAGATTCATTATGCATCATCCCTTATAAGCCCATTGTCCTACATCAAATATGCAACTAATTCTACCCATTAGTCCAAAATGGCGATCTCATCCAAACCAATGTTTTTAGTGGATATTCCCAATGCCCCATTGATAAAGAGACGGGTAATTGAGCATGTAGGTTGCTATACTGTAGTCTCTCTAGCCACTTTATAGAGATGGACTCTTAATGTTTGGATAGGCACACAGTACCCATAAATTTATTCATTGCATTTGGCTAGGATGAAAAATCAGACGTAAGAGATCTCTGTCTTTGGAGCTTGGCCATATTAAAGGTTATGTTGGATTAGCGATTATAGCTATAATGTATAGTTAAAAAGTAATAATTACCATTACTATCGGAGTTGGAAGTAAAACGGAATACTCATCCATATGCAATACTGGCATTTTCAGTTCTGACATGTAAAGTACTTTAACAAGTTAGATATACTTGGATGTAATTTTGTCATTATGTGTTAGTACATAGTCCATCCATTTTGCAATATCATGTTAGGGCGTGTCCCCAAAGATGAGGATGGTCCAACACTTCCGAGGACCTTAAGAAGTTTTCAATGGCAAATGTTCAATCTCCACTGCTAGCTGTAGTGTGGTCCATTTTGGCTTTGGATCTGCCTTAATTTTTATTTCATTATATGAAATGATCATACAAGATGGATAGATGGTGTACACACACACACACACACACACACACACATCATGGTGGGGCCTATGAAACTATATATATTAGGGCTGTGCATGGTTCAGTCATTCGGTTTTAAGGGGCAATACCCAACTAAACCGACTTAGTCGGTTTTGAATATTTAACAACCGAACTGAACCAACAAAGTGTCACTAACCGAACCGAACTGGATAAATTTTGGACGGTTCGATTTTATCGGTTTTGTCGGTTTCATGACGACGTTCAAAAAATTAAGAAGATCCAAATCTTTGGTGGACCACACTAATGTAAAAACTAGTGAATGACCATTAAAACTTTTTATAATTATAGGCTACAAAAGTTTTAGATCAAGTTGAAAGTGAAATTTGACTTTTCCCTTCATCTAGGTCTGTTTGACCTCGTCAACAGGTTGAATGACAAATACACATTGCAGATCTTCTTCAAGTGAGCCTTATGGCATTGCTAATGGCCAACGCTCAATCAACACTGTTTCCTATAGTGTGGTCCACCTTAGATTTGGATCTAATTAATTTTAGGGAAAACATCCTAAAATGGGTTGAGAAAACAAATGGATGGCATGGATATATAAGATATTGTTAAGGTGGGCCATATGGTAGGGGTAACTTATATATATATATATATATATATATATATATATATATATATATATATATATGGAAAAGGTACTATGCGGTCGACCTCATGGGAAGTTCCCATGAGGTTGAGCTGTGTGGGCCCCACTGTGATGTGTGATGAGCATCCACTCCATCAGTTAGATACACCATTCCATAGTGGGCCATGGCACTAAAACTCAAGCCAATCCATGATTTCTGTGGGCCACACCATAGACAACAGTTAAGAGTGAATATCCACCTATTGAAACCTTGATGACTGTTTATAGGATGAAATTAGATGTGGTTAAGAAATCCAGCCCATAAATTGTGTGTGTCCGACTTAAACAAGAGTTCACACCAAATTTCAACCATATCCAAAACTCAGGTGGGACCCAACAAGTACTTTTAGATACTATAGGCATGATTTTACATTGTTTCAGTTGGTATGGCCCACTTGAGTTCCGAATACAGCTGATTTTTTTATATATACCCTAACCAATAGGGGGCCCATCAAATGCATGGTGTGGATGTCTGATACACATCATAGTGGGGCCCACACAGCTCGACCGCATAGTACCTTCCCCCCCCCCCCCCCCCCCCCCCCCCACACACACACATATATATATATATATATGGGTTTGTTGAAAACAATTTATAATTTTCAAAAACCAACAAGTGAACTAATATTCTTGATTTTTAATATAAAAAACTAAATCAATCCAAATAGAATGGAAACCGGACTGAAATTGACCAGTTTGGTCGGTTTTTTACTATATATATGACGTTGACGTACCTCCGCCAATCCGTGCCATGAGGTGATTAGGAAGGATTAGCCAATATTGAATCAAAGATAAGAAATAATGACGTGGGTTTTACAATACCAGCTGTGATAATCCATTACTAAACCGGCCTTAAGAGAACTTTTAATTTAATTTGATTTAGCTAGCCTCCAACATAGCCTTATAGGATTTCCAATATCTAGCTAAAAAAATGTGTCCAAGGCCCACTAATAGCTCTAAGGTATATTAACCACTGAAGAATTGTTCAGTGCCGAATGGGCTTCGCTGCAGGGAGCGGATCGGGTGTTACTACCGTGGGCCTAACTTGATGGTGTTCCTTTTCTCCACCCGATTTTAGGTGTGGCCCAAAAAATTAAGCAGTTACAAATCTCAGCCCAGGAAACAGTGTTGATCGAGTGCCTCATCAATAAAAAAAAATCCAAAGGTCGCATCGTAAGGTTTTCATAATGTTTATTTGTCATCCAACCGGTTGATAATGTCAAGAAGACAGGGATGAATGTAAAATACAAATATTAAATTGAGCCATAACTATTATAGCCCACAAAAAAGTTTTTAATGGTCATTCATCATTGTATATAGTGGTGTGGTCCACCTAAGAATTTTGTCTTCTCAAAGCTTAGATTTTCCTTCTAAAATGAGATGGAAAAAACAGATGAACGGCGTGGATATAAAAATAAATAAATTACATCAAGGTGGGCCCCACACGGTTAAGTTAACACCCACTAAGGTAGGGCTGTGCACGGTTCGGTCGGTTCGGTTTTTAGGGAAAATATCCAACCGAACCGACTTAGTCGGTTTTGAATATTTAACAACCGAACCGAACCGATGAATCATCACCAACCGAACCGAACCGGATAAACTCGGGTCGGTTCGGTTTTGTCGGTTTTATCGGTTTGGGCCTCAATCTAAAACTTTTGTGGCCCATAAAATGCTTCTAATAGTTATTCATCATTGTTTCCAATGGTATTGTTTACTTGAGGTTTGGATCTTCTCGAGGTTTGGAACCATGTCCTAAAACGATAGATGAAAACAGATGAATGGAATGGATATACAAAACATACATCAAGGTGGTTCCACACGGTTAGGATAACACCCACTGAACTGTTACCCTAATTCGCACCCTCACTGTGCTGCAGAGTCGGTGTCTACGTAAAATTCTTTTACTTGACATGAGGTAATTAGTAATGTAGTTTAAATGGGCCCCACTATCATGCATTTTAAAAATCCACTCCAACTAGTAGGTGACTAACCCAATTTTAGGCCTAAATGTGAAAAACCAGCGTCATCTTTGATACAGGCGGACCACACAATTGGAAATAGTGTACAGGCCACATTACCCTCCAAACTCTTTTTCTTAGTGTGGCCCACTTGAATTACAGATAAAGATGATATTTCAGTCTTGGACCTAACTTGGGATGGCACCCTTACTGGTTAGAGTGGATTTCATGTAAATCCACTCTAACACACACACATATTGAAGTGGGGCCAACCCCTCTCTCTCTCTCTCTCACACAAATACGGTTCGGTTCGTGAAAAGGTTTATAATTTTTACAAACTCAACCGATGACATTTCGGTTTTTTATTAAAAACACCCCCACCCGAATAGATTGAAAACGACCGAATCGACGTTCGTCGGTCATCGGTCGATTTTTTGAACAGCCCTACACTAAGGTATTACCCGGGTAACAGCTAATCCGCTGCGCACTGGACAAAAAAGTGATAGAAACGTTCTCATCACAAAAACTAATATTTCTTACGTAAAACGCACATCCCACCTTTATTCCCTCACACCCAAAAGCGACTCGAGAATGTCCCTACGCTTGGCGTGACGAGATATTGGGAAGATGATTCGCAGAACGCATGCCACTATATTACACAAATACAAGATCTGGTCCATTGATTATGTGGGCCCAGATGTGAAACGATCTAATAACTATATCAGCCTAATCAAATCGTTGAGTAGGGACCCTCTTCCATAACTAAAAATGGATGAGTAAAAATCACAAGCTACTCGAATTTACCATCTGGGACTCTGGAAAAAGGAAGCATCAGACAAAGCCCCACTCGATACACGGACAGGAACTTCCACACGTGTTCTAATTAGACACGTGTGCCGCGATTCACCTCTTCAAGCTCTCGTCGCGCGAGTAGCTTTTGTATTTCCAAGGGCAGCTCCTATAAATAAGGCATGCATAATTGGCAGTTGGAAAACAGACTCGCTGAAAATGGTAATGATGACGTCAGCGTCGACAGTGATTCCTGTCCGTTCATCAATGGCGACTGTAAATAAAGGCCCACCTCGGTGCCAGGCGAAAACCGGAATAGTCCTCTGCTCCCCCGACTCCGCTACTCGTTAAACTACGCCCTTCTTCCCCTATCTTGCGCCTCTCCCCCTGCATCACTCTCTACTCTGCTTGCGGGGTGCGCATGGCGCAAACCTTCACCACCCGAGCCACTCTCGATCTCACCAAGCCTGCTTCCAGCGTCATTCCTCAGGTCTCTCTCTCTCTCTCTCTCTCTCTCTCTCTCTCTCTCTCTCTCTCTCTAATATATGTCTACCATCTGTTTGATAAAATGCCTGTGATTTTTTTTTCTTTTTTGGGTTTTTGTGTTCATGGGTTCTTTCGGTTGGGGGATTTGCGTACTACGTCTTCTCTTTGGGGAGTGATATTACACTCCATGTTTTTGATGCATGCACCAGTTTCCTTTCTTTCTTTCTGAATTTTCCATGGAGCAGAAAGAAGTCGAAGGAAAGAGGAGTATGAAATGATACCATTAGGGAGTGTGTGTTGCAGATATTGTGTCCATTTTTTTCTATGGGATGCGTGCTGGTTTTGTGGATTTTTATCTGGACTTGGTTTTGTTGGCAATCCGTTTGATAGAATTTCTGGGAGATGGCATTGTTTTGCTCAATGGGCTTTTCTTTGAGCATGATTTGATACTCTGGCAGGGTTTAATGGATGATACACAGGAATTTGTATTTGCAGACGTGTCATTTATTTAATTCATTTTAAATAGTCCAATAATCAAACCCACTGTAGATAGGCTACAAAGGCAAAATAATATGAATTGAATGATTTGATTTCTTATTTCTAAAAATTTGTTTGTCAGATTTGAACTTTTGATTATTTTTCGTGTTGACTGTCGCTCATATATCATGTAATTGGCTAGTTAAGGCGTCATTTTATGTACAATTGTTCTAAACATCATGTAAAAGTGGAACCCATTGTATGAATGGTTCAATTTGACTTACACATTTGCCACATGTACAATTTTTGTTACTCGGATTGCATGGTGGAGCACACAGCACCAACGTTGGTACTGTGTACTACTGGAAAAGCTGTGTGAGTCCCACCATGATGTGTGTTTTATACACGCTGTCCATCCATTTTGCCAGCTCATTTTAGGACATGAGCCCAAAAAATGAGGCGTATCCAAATCTCAGGTGGAACACACCACAGGAAAAAATGATGATTGGCTGCCCACCGTTAGAAACTTCCTAGGGCCAACTATAATGTTTATTTGCCACCCAACCTGTTAATTAGGTCACACGGACCTGGATGAAGGTAAAACACAAGTATCAACTTGATCCAAAACTTTTGTAGCCTCCAAGAAGTTTTTAATGGTGGGCGTTCAATCACCACTTTTTCCTATTGTGTGGTCCACCTGATATTTCGATCTGCCTCATTTTTGGGCTTATGCCCTAAAATGAGCTGGCAAAATGGATGGACGATGTGGATAAAACACATACATCATGGTGGGGCCCATAGAGCTTTTCCAGTAGCACACAGTACTGATGTCAGTGCTGTGTGCTACCCTACGCAATTCGAGTCCCAATTTGTTTGTGTATCAAAACCTGAGGCACTCATCTCTTCGCTCCAGGGTATGTCAAAGATGAAGGCGAATCTTTCGAGAACTCTTTTAACGACTATCGTTGAGTCTCTAAGGAATGTGGATGAGTGGTCCGTTTTGGATGAGGGATTGCAAGCCCTCGAGAATAATGCTGAATGGCTCGGACTTGATGTTTCCCTGATCAGCGGTCACGTGGCCCAATTCAAGAAAGGGGTTGCACAAGTCAACGGGGCAAGGCATCTGAGAGCTGATCCTTCGGTTGAGGAGAAACGTGAGCAATTGCAATCTCTTCTTCCGAAGCTTGACTCTCAAGAGACGCAAGTGGCTGCAATGGCGCAGAATTGGCGTACTGCTAGTGTTGGGCGTCAAGGGGCTGCAGATCGACTTGTAGAAATAGATAGCGAGATACAGCGGTTGCAGGTGGAACGTGCAATTGTTCACCTTAATTTTACGAAATTCAGCAACCAAGAAACTCGTCTGCAGTCATCTGTTGAGCAGCAGGAGGTGGAACACAATGCCACACGGGCGCAAGTCGCAGAATTGAGGCAGTTTCTTGAGAACATTCCTGACCCTACGCAGGTCTTGGCCGAGGCGGAGGCTGTGCAGAAAGCTGCTCAAAAATCTGCAATAGAGTTGTTAGAATTATGTTTGAAAAATTTGAATGCTTGAACTATGTAATCATTTCTTTTTGTAATCTTTAAAGATGTGTTGTAATGGGGATATTGTAATGATATGTATACTATTTATGTGATTTCTGTTATATCTTTGATCTACTTTGATGCTTCTTTTGTTTGAGTTTAGATGCGAAATAGATTAGACCATTTTGAAAGAAATGTCCCCCTGTTAGGACTAAAACCTGTGCTTATGTGAAATGGATGAGATCGAGTCTTGATTTAGGGCTTATCTTTCTATTCCAATTCTTGATAGTCTTGAAAAGGCAAGGTGATATACTTGACATGTCCTGGGTCTTAACGGCCTTCTTGATACCTGTGTAAATACACAAAATAGATGATTAGTATTTGGGATTATGGGCATTAATTGTCGTATTGTCTCATTTCTTTTGATATCTTGTTTATTACAATTTCCCTCTGATGGGGCGTTTACAAATCACAATGTCAATCAATGTCAAGTATAGTATCTTTTAAAAAATCGGCCATTCACCAGGTAATTGATGCCCTGCCCCTTGCAATCGACTACTCGATAGGCCCCGTTGGAATAAACTTCGTCAATGATATACACTGGATCCCATTTCGGGTCGAATTTGCTTTTAGGGCCTTGAGCTAGAGTCGGGCGTTTCATCATCAGTACCAAATCACCCCTTTTGAACGACCTGTCGCGAACTCGTTTATCATACGAGACTGAAATCTGCTTCTGATACATTTTGAGCCTTTGCTGAGCGACGAGCCTCTTTTCATTTTCATCATCAAGCTTGGCCATTCTGATCTTGGCGTTGTGTTCGGATACTACCAGAAAAATGACTTTCCCCGACAGTCCCGCCTCTCATTCCCCGATGGCTATGAATCGTCGGAAACTCCGACGGCTATAAGCCGTTGGCGATTCACATAAAGCCGTCGGGAAAAAGGGTTATTATACCCTTCATTTGGTGATACCCTTATCAGTGGGGCCCACCTTGATGATTTTATGTTATCCATGCTGGCCATCAATTTTTCCATCTCAGTTTAGGTGTTGGTAAAAAAAAGTGAGTAAATCTAAATCTCAGGTGGACCACACCATATGAATGTGGGACTGAATGCTTCATAAGAAGCCTTTATAATACCGTTAAGACGGAACCCTAGTCCGAAAATACCCTTGCCCCCTCTCGTTTCTGTCACGCTCTCTCTCATCTTTCTCGTCTCTCATCTCTCTCATCTCTCATGCTCTCTCATCTCTCTCTGTGAGAGATCGGTGGGGGGCTTGGGCCACCGTCTCAGCGCCACCACCTGCACCCACTACTGACTCATCTCCTACTCTGCCACCAAACCCTCGCTGTTGCTGACCCATCTCCTTCTCTGCCACCAAACCCTCGCCGCTGCTTGACCCATCTCCTTCTCTGCCACCAAACCCTTGCCAAGCTAAACATTATCAGATCCAGCACCCTCTTGATTATCGCCCTCTCTCTCTCTCTCTCTCTCTCTCTCTCGGTCCAGCAACGACAATGCCCATTGGCCTTCCACAACTGTCATCTCTCTGTGTAAGGTAAAAGACATCTGCTGGCCCTATTCCATTTCCCATTTACCATTTACAAGCTCCCAACTCCTTTCTCATATACCCTTTCTCGACTTTGCTTACACAGAATATTTCTGTCTCATGTCTGAAATGTGTTCACATGACATCTGTTTGATGAAATGCTTGTTTGATTTTATTTCTCATTCTAGCATTTCAATGGAGGGATTGGGTTGGAACACTGTTTATTTTATTGTTGGATTTATTTTATTTTGTATTGCTAATAAAATCATCTAGAATAAAGTTATAAAATCATCTAGAATAAAGTTTTCAACCTCTGCTTGTGATCTGAACCATTCAGCACCTGGGCCACTACCATGGGTGGACCAAGGTGCGGTAGTTCCAGTGAGCCTCACCTTGACCTTTAAATAGATGGCTAAAACTTAAGAAGACCATCTGTCACTTTCACCTTTATTGTATAGGTATGCTATGGTCGGATTTAAGCTAGCTTGTTGGTGAATTTGGTATTTGTTTTTAGTAGACCATTTGTAAGTGAGGATTCTATTTCAGGAGGATTGACTCCATTCATTTTTGTAGTATGACTATAAATGCTTGATAATATGCCTTTGATGTTTCTAAGTAGCATGTGTGATTATTGTTTCTCTATGATATCCTAACTGTCTATTCTCAAGGCCATTGATCCAAGGTAGGGCCCACCGGTTCAACAAAACTGGATTACCAAAACATGGGCCCCATTTGTCCAAATGATTCATGTTCCATCTGTCAGGAACGGATTCACTGATGGACAACATCAGATGGTTGAGGTCCGGGCTATGATTCATCCACAGTGGGCCTAATAATTTGGAAGGTGCCGATCCCTTTACACTGTATATTGTGCACCCACATCTAAAAGTAGTCCTCTAGAAAGCAAAGCCTTCAACAAGTTTTGAGTGATGGGACTCGCATCTCCTGGCCCAACAATCAGACCTTTTTTTTTTCCAGATTTTCACCCTGTTTGATGATTTTCCTATTAGATTAGGAAGCTTATTCTTCAACTACCTGTGTGGGGCCCACTGTGATGTTTGCACGACATCCAATATGGACATGGTGTGAGCCCCCTCATATTCTCCTTGGAGGCAAAAAATCAGGATGATCAAGAACTCAAGTTGGCTACACCATGTGAAATCATGCCTAATGCACTCCTCTAAAATCACGTGGTGTGGCCCAATGTGAACTCAAGTTGGCATCTAATCTGTGACTGATTGTCTGCTAAAATATCTATTTTCATGTAGGATTTTTTCCATATCCTTCATTCCTTTGTTGAATGTTATTATATTAATGTAAATGTGCAAATTTCACTATCTTTTGTTGTTTTCTGAGATAGGTTTTGGTTAAAATGTTGTTATATCAATGTAAATTTGCAAGTTCCACCATTTTATAGTGATTTTTTTTTTTAAACATGGGATTTAAGAATCGCAATTCTTTATTTCATTGGTGAGGTGGGGTTTGGCTGCAATGCTGTTATATCAATGCAAGGTCTGTAAATTCACTATTTTCTGTTGATTTTTTAATATGGATTTTGGTTGAAATGCTGTTATATCAATGTAAATCTGCAAATTTCCACCATTTTATAATTTTTTTCTTTTCTAACATAGGACTTAGTTAACATGCTATTACATGGATATGGGAATCTGCAAATTTCTTTATTTTCATTGTTTTTTTTAGCATGGGTTGTAGCTGAAATGCTGTTATGTTGATGTATGTAAATTTTACTACTTTCTGTTGATTTTTGAACATGGATCTTGAGATCTCTTCTTTGAAAAATTGGGTTAAAATATTATTTAAAAAATCATGACCTCAGAACAACAACAACATCCAATTTGGAAACGGCTCTTTCCATGAATAGGGTTAAATCATCAAAATAAAGAAACTTCTCATGCCTCAACCAAATTTGAGTCTTATATGTTGTTATTATTTTTTATGAGAGCCTAATAGATCAGATCTATATTGCAATTTTGAAATCTTATCACTAATCAGATGATTATAAGAAATTCAGGGGAGTCTCATTGTCATCTAGAACAGTTTCGAGCTCCATGGATTTTTCAAATGCTATTCTACTGGCTAAGGTTTTTGTTTTTTTTTATTTATGCAGGGACCTACCATAAATGCTGTCTTCTCCAAACCTAATAGCATCACACTGGACTACTATGAAATTGTCCAAAAGAGCACTCTACAAATCAGTTGAGCAACTACAAGCTGTAAGTTATTTCTTCTGGTCATCTGTTACTCTCCCTCTATATCTATTTGTAGTTGTTTAGCATACTGGTTTGAATGTGATACCTTAGTCATGTATCCACGTTTTGGGGGACGATGGGCCTGAGCTTCAACTAACATGTTACCATACCATGATATATACAGGTTAACACTTCATGCATCCATTCAGTTATACTCGAGTGGCCTAGTTTCAGTATCGGGATTCATATTTGCAGCCTATCTTTTGAAACAACCCTTTTTTCTTCTTCTGGTAATATAATGGTACAACGCGTGAAAAGGGCTACCATCAAAACTATTTTGAGGACCATTCTACATGCCATGTCTTCGGTATGTAAAATGAATTATTAAATTACTTTTATTTCACATGTATTTTATACAAGCTATATCTGTCTTATTAACCAAATCCACAATGGGGGTCAGGCAGGATTGGGTCCAAGTTCAGATTGGGCAATGTAAAAGTGGCTCGGGCTTGGGTCGATGACATCAGGTTGAGAATTGGGTTGATGTTTCAAGCTAACAACTGAGTCGTTTTGGTTGACATCAACACAAGCCAACCTGATCCCAGTTGCACTCCTAATCATCATACTCATCATCTTCAGCATAATTGCAACCTTGTCCCAGCTATTTCTGATTCATCAATAACAGGCCTGAATAAAAAAAAAGTTGAGGCAATATATGTTTGGACCAGAAAATTCAATCAACAACCTAAGTTGTAAGTCTAAATCAAAAGAAGATTTGTATCTCTGCAAAATAGGTGAGACATAAGGTGAGACAGTTTCTAGGTTCCAGTTTGATGAATCATGAACAGGGGCTATTTTAATTCTTGTAGCTTGAATTTCTGTAGCAAAATACTCTCGTGTGCTCCATGAGTATTCTTTAGGAAAATCTTTAACCGTAGAAATTTTTTCCTTCAGGACATTAATGAAGTGATCCACATTGAATATCTCTGTGAATGAGCTCTAGCAACTTCACTGTTAATCCTCTTTTTCAAGATATTAAACACAAGTTGTAAAAACAGTAGATGCCAAACACCTTGAATCTTTCCAGACAGGATTTACTTGGAAATGTGGGATCACAAGCATCACATTCAAAATTTTAGTGACAGCCATTGAATCACAAATCTTTGAAATAAATCCTGATGGTTTTGCTATAAATCTCTCTCTCTCTCTCTCTCTCTCTCTCTCTCTCTCTCTCTCTCTCTCTCTCTCTCTCTTTTAAATTGATTTTTTTCGGACACCTAGGAATATGAGTTTGTCCACTGCCTGACATGTGAAAGATGACAAGGGTTTGAACTGTTTTGCATTCGATATTTAGCCATTGTAGCGGCGGGGACAGTTGTGCGAAAAGCTATCAGTGGGTGCTCGAGTGGGCAGTGGGAATCAAGGATCTAGACGTTTATATCCTTTTGGCCCTGTTGGGGCTATAACCCAGTTTTTGTTTCTTGCTTTTAGGCTTTTGTATTCTTTCCCACCTTTGGCGGCTTCTTAATAAAATCGTTACTTAAAAAAAATTCAGCCATTGTGTGACCTGTATCATGTTTCCAACGCCTTGCTTGAAAAATGCAGCTGTGTAGAGCCTATTCCATGTCACTCTCAATGTAGCTCAACTTTCTTGTTCAATGATAGCATCTATTTTCTGTTTTGTGGAGTAAAGATTTTGGGGCCTTATTACATTGTTACTTCTCACAATAAGAAGGCGGATTGGAATGATCTGTGCCCATACAGTATATGCTGTCACCAAGAGTGAGATGATTCGGAAAAAAAAAAGAGCGAGATGATTCCACTTCCATATTCCATTATGCAGTCAAATATGGCTAATAGACAAGAAAGGGTTTTCCTTGCTACATTTAGCATGGTTTCATCATCCATTTTTTATTTTGATGCTTGTAGAATTATGTGAGTTGACCTCTATCTTGCTAATAGTAAATTTGACTGGTGCAGGCAACTTAGTTAATTTGTGATTTCCTTGTGCAGTAGAAGTTATATATAGATTGTATAGAGTATCAGAGTTATAATGATCATGCAGGAGGTTAAAATTGTGTTTGATGGATTAGAATTATAATGAAAAAGAACTTCTGTTTGAGATGAAAAAAGAACTATTTTTTGAGATGGCATTGTTTGTAGGTCTATAACTCTAGAATGTTGACTTTTGACTTTCACAGTGGCCTGTTTTACTTTATTTTTAGAGTTTTTAAGGTAGGTAGTGGTTTGTACATCAGCGAATACATGAATCAGATCTATTTGCATGCAAAACTGAAACACATGACTTGTGCTACAAGTCTAACAACTCTACAGTTTACGTTCTACAATTTACATCTCTACAAGAGGACCGTATATGCATTACTATAGGAGTGGAGAGTAGAAGAATACTTGCCTTGTGGGCTAGGTAGTCTTCATTGTGGGTTTCCTATACT
Source organism: Liriodendron chinense (assembly GCA_003013855.2). Taxonomy (NCBI): domain Eukaryota; kingdom Viridiplantae; phylum Streptophyta; class Magnoliopsida; order Magnoliales; family Magnoliaceae; genus Liriodendron; species Liriodendron chinense. The sequence continues at coordinate 6,427,152 of ML058387.1, read as the reverse complement.
CGAATACTTGCTTTCCAAACGGTTAGTAGGGAGTGGAGAGTAGAAGTATCAGTGCCAAGTCTTTTTTTTACATTTGTGCCAAGCCATCATATTGTAAACCTGTTTTTTTTTTTGGCAAAGGCATTGTAAACCTGAGTTTTGTTGCCTCAACAATTTTCATGGCAAAATGGAGAGCCAAGAAAACAATTAAATAACAACATTCAACACTTGAGAGAGATTCCAACAACACCCAAGAGGAGCAGCCCGTGCCATTCAAGATCCAATTCATCCATCTGTGAACCCACGATGGGCCAAGGATCAGGCCAGTTGTCAAGGTTACAGCCAACTGTAGACACTAGCAGTAGTTGCAAGGTATGTATTACTGCTTTCAACTTGAAACTGAGATGTATTTAATTTTCTTTTTATAAATTTCTGAGATGCATATAATTTTAGAAGCAATCCAGGTCTATACTACCAAAATTCAGTTTCTTTCCTTTTAGCTGGGATGTCAACATTATGCTGCACCTGATAGCTACCCAAATCTCCACATGTTTTCCATGTTGTGCCTCTTCAATCTCTCTTTTTAAGAATGGCTTTAGCATATCTCCACATTAAATAACTTTTATTTGATGTTTCTTCTACAAAGTTTATCTGACTTTCAATTTGCAAAGTTTTCTTCCATTATTAGCAAGCATATTAACTGGAAGTGTTATTTTGAATTCTCAGAATGCTGCATACTAGACCATTTGAGGCATGAAGACACTCCATCGTCGTGTGTACAGCAACGAAACTCAACAGCATTGGCCCAGATTTAAAAGGCACATCCTAAGGTACTAGCATTGCTTATAGTGGCACTCATGCATACCTGTGTATATAGAAAGAGATATGGAAGCATCTCTATTTGTAACAGCCCCTGGTTCCTTGTCCCATCATGGGCAGACCATGTGCCATTTTGATTACTCTTCATGAGCTGTCTATTTGGATGTGATTCAATATGTTGGAAAGACAAGAACATCAGTCCTCTGTGCAGCACTTCCTACAATCTGATACCAACTCTGCATAATTGGTTACTAGGATAATTTCAAGGAACAAGCTTATTCTCTTATTATTATTTGAAAAGTAAGTTTACCACTTCTGCCCATGTGATTACTTTTCCAAAAAAAAAAAAAAAAAAAACTTTTACCATGTGACGAGTTGTAAGAAGGGAACAAGTGTGGGACTTGGGACCAATGTTGGTGAGTTATGAAGAGGATGAGCAACATGATGATCAAGATCTTGTATTCTATGTGGAGGATAGAGAAGTTGATGAGGAAGACAAGAATATCTTCATCATCATTGTCGCCTTGTCCTAGCTTTTTGGGGTCAGCTTATGAGTCTTGGGTTGCCAATCATTCCTATCTCAGTTCTTAAGTGCCATCTTTAAGTGACAATGTGGCACCCCGGATGCCAGGGTCTGTGGTTGCCCTCGGCCCCCGATATCCCGGGCTTCACATTATGTAATGCATGAGTGTATTGTAGTTAATTGCAGAATTGTAGATTTAGCTAAGCATAAACAATTTAATCATGGGCAAAACATCTCCAAAGAAAGAGGAACATGTGCATATATAATTCCCCAAAAAAATGTACATAGACTGTATTCCTCACATTGGGGCCCATTAGGTCCCCCATTATAAGTTCAGAGTATACTGTCCCGAAAAGGCTGTATAGGAATGCCGTGTAGGCGCCAACCCCAAAAGAATACTCCTGACATCTCAACTCTAATAGTCCTGATCGCCTGCGTACTTAAGGTACTCGTCGGCGTCTTCTCCAAGTTCTACGAACTCGGTCGCTTCGATCGCCTCCTGTATACCTGGGTCATCTGGTTGGTGGTTTAAACCACCACCCCAGAAAGGGGAGTGAGTGGCCAACTCAGTGGATTCATTTCCTTAGGTTACACATTCACCAATACAAACAATATAGATAATAACTTCATTTTTCAAAGATAGAATCAAAGAATAACACGTCATGGTTATTGAATGAGATGAGTGCATGTAATGCAGATGCATGCCCGAACACCGTTGTTTGTCACAGCCGCCAGTGAGTGGTACCACCACCTCACCCGCACAGACAATGTATGTCATGCTTAACTACAAATGATTGGCCGAGTAATTAGTTAAATCCTTTTATCACACAGCCAGTTGGCGAAGCCCCTGTACCAACGTTATATCAATTTGGCCGACTGGGACCACCTGACTCCCTGCGGGGCGAACGCAGGTCACAGCCAATAGCCCCTCGATCCTATCTCGGGTCTACAGCCCTGAGGCACCTGGTTTGGCCGCGGCTCGTTAGACGCACCCAACACAAGCGGAATGTGGTTCATCGCCCTATCCCATAGTCGAGTAGTAGGTGCGTCACCTCTACAATGCTCAACGGACACTACGGGGAGATATCACCCCAGCGTAAGCCGACAGCACGGGAATAGGGCCCATACCACCATCCCTGGCTCATGAGTCTTGTGGGATCGGTACACCTGTATGCTTTTTAGTGGGCCCATCAAAGGGTGCGCAGGTACATGGATTCTACATAAGTGATAGAAATACATTTAAACACTTGATACATATATTGCCACCGGACCCGGTGGTGGGCCAGGGTCCTCGGCTAGGGGAAGTAAGGGGAAGACCGGCCTTGAGCACGTACCGCCCGTGTGGTCCTTGACCACAGCCGATCTCCCCGACTTCCACCATAGTCGACCACCCCGCTCTCGAGGCTGCCGACCTGGTGCGGACCGTCTCAACTATTGTACTTGCTGGGTCGGAAGCTACTACCCGTCACCCAAAACACTTCCCGATTTCCTAGCTCATGCATAATTCAATTTACAAAACATGTAATACTAGAATCTCAACTATCACGTATTGGTATAAGTTTTAAGACATCTTAGCATAGAAGATTTGCATAATGAGAACATGTGTAGGATAATATGAGCAAGCAAATGGCCTTAGCACACGCCTAGCATCCAAATCCCTAGACAACGAAATTCTACCAATCTCATATAACTTTCCTAGCTACAATCCAACTTCCTAAACTTGGAAATTGAAAGAATCAACTACAATTGTAGGCATTGGTTGCAAGGCAACACATGGGTAAATGATACACACCTTGGTTTGGAGAAGGATTAGGAAAATCCTGCAAGAAGGTGCTAGAAAATCAGAAAAAAGGGGAAAAACCTATGTAAGAAGCTAGAGAAGATGGGGAATTATCATGGACTTCTACTGATGTCCGGGAAGGTCTCCAATCGCAAGAGAAGCCGGCTAGAGTGATGTAGAGGCGGTTAGGTCTAGGTAGGGTAGCATGCAAGGGTTTCTCTTTGAGAATCCTTCTTCCACAACTCCCCCTTTCTCTCCCACACACCCCTCTCTCAGAAAATTGGCTGAGAAATGAGAGAAATGGCTGAGAAAGTGGGTTATAAGGGTTGGGGGAATTGGGACATATAGCCCTCAATGATTTAAGTTGCATAAAAGTGGCATTTTGTGCCCTGTTTTGATTATGTGGGACCCACCTGACCCCTCTGGGTCAATCCAGCCCATAGGATGGCCTTATCATATTGAGATTCTTGTTTGGGTATGATTTAGGACCGATCGGACATGGCGATTGCCGGATCTAAGGCGACATCAGTTCAACGGTCACTGGTTGTCGATCGGGGCCCATGTTTGGGGATCATGTGCTGGTTTATGTTTGAAATCCATGGTTCACATTCCATGGCCATGCAAGGGTCCATGGGGCCCACACAAAAAAAGTGAATTGAGTAATGATTACTCACTAAAGGTACAATGCAAGTATACCTGCACTCCCATGTGCAACTGTAGGACACTACAATTTATGATTTCGAGTGTCGATTTCGACGTAACGCTCGCCTACGAGTGTCAAGCCCAGTACGTAGGTGGTCCCCGACAAGTTTCGGGCCTAACAATCTCGGGACGAGTGGCGGAACAGACTCCTACGCGTGTATCTAAGTTCCTGATACCATGAGATTATGGTTCTGTAAGTCATGTGCGGCCAATTATTCGTCCAAAGGGTGATACGTGTCTAGCAGGTTCGAGCATGGGTTCAAGTCGTAAGGAAGGCGATTTTACAAGGCGTCACAGAAAAGTGCTTCTAAGTGCCATTTCTTTCCAATTTTTGGAGTGCCATTTCTAAGTTTTTCAGGGAGTAAATTGTTCTTCATGTTTAATGAAAATTCCTAGATATGTACATTTACTGATTTTGTCTCTTTGATGGTTTTCTTTCGCTGACCCACTGCCGCCTTCTTAGGTATGTACTTGTGTACGTGTGCAAGTTTTTTAGTAGATTATTTGAAATTTTTAATGGTATTGGGATTTTGACTTGGTGTTTCCATTTCCATGCTTGCAGGGCAACAAGATAGTGATGCAATCAGAGTTGACTATGTCAGACCGGAGAGGACCAGTCGATCAGAGTTGACTGTATCAGCTATTGCAAGCCCTATGAACATTTTTTTTTGTTTTTCAAGTGTTTCCTAGTACTTCGTCTACAAGCTAATTTTTTTTATAACAGTTTGATATAGGGCGTATGTGAACTTTAAATAGATATCATTTTTGGTTGGTATTGTGCCGTTGTGAATGAATGAATAATGATACACGTTAAATGGGTGAAACATGCACAGGTTTATGTTAACAAATTATTTTTTATTAGAAATTCCGACGGCTTTTAACCGTCGGCGTTGTTCAGATGGGCTGTCGCGAGAGAAGGAAACCGGTGAACCTCATCGACGGTTTAAAGCCGTCGGAATTACCGACGGCTAATCTGATGGCCTTAACCGTCGCACTTCCCGACGGCCAAAAACCGTCAGCGGGCAACGCCGACGCCCCCTTTCCGACAGCCCGTCCGACGGCCTGACTTTGCCGACGGTTTTTGGCCGTCGGGGAAAGTCATTTTTTCTGGTAGTGGGATGTCAGGGAGTGCCTGAGTGCGACCCGTAGGGACAACTTGTATTTCCATCAGGATTACTGCCTCTGTGCCATATACCAATGAGGTGACTTTAGTCGCAGTGCGGTATGTGGTCCGATATGCCCATAATGCTTCGGGCAATCGTTTATCCTGGTCATTTTCTGCCACTGTCTTCTCTAGAATATTAATGATCGTTTTATTGAAGGCTTCGGCTAGTCTGTTTGCGGGGGGATAGTAAGGCGTTGAGTAACAATGGATGATCTTGAACTTTGCACACAACTTGTCAATAGTGGCATTCTTGAAGGGTGTTTCGTTGTCGGTGATGATCTTCTTAGGGATACCATGTTGGTATAATATAGTATGCCGGATGAAACCTTCAACATGTTTGGCTTTCACATTTCTAAGTATAGCGCCCCGAGATTTCGGCTCTCGTGGATATTGCGATGAACCGAGTTCCCAGGTGTTATTTGGAATGTGCCGAGGATAAATTCCTCTACATTTCTTTAATTGTTCATTTATTTAATATTTTGTGATATTCAAGTACATAGTGACAGAAGATAAGTCATCTTATTCCATTAATTTCTACACTAAGTTATCAACAAATGTCTTTAAAATATATTAAATAAAATATTTAATCATTGTCTTTACCATGAAATACTTATTACAATTTTGAAACAAAGTAGTAAACTATTCTAAGAATGCATAATAAATAAAGTCTTCATAACACCGCTCCGGCTACGTCATCCGTCATCTGTTGACGCGAACCTTCAAACACCTCGCCTTAGTACTCGATTTGTTTATTGGATCTTCATCTGGATTATCTGAGATGTGGTTGGATAGCGTTAAACATTATCATAGTGGAGAATAACCCTCTAAGACTAATCATGATAATAATAACACAGAGATAGCACATGCATGATAATTATAATTGACCAAAACATCCAAGAGAAATCTTCTTAATGCAATGCATGATATGCATGCTCTGGCTAAGGCACCCTAACTAGAAATCATAATACATGAAGTGAGAGACTCCCTATTACGACTTCACACTAGCCACTAGTAACCAAAGGTTTCTAGGACGCACAAGCTCATAATTTTGCTCGACCACGTGAGAAACGGGACGCTCATAGCCCAAATCCACACGTGACAGTGTACGGGAGAAGTAGGATGCTCTAGCCTATTCTCAACTCCGTACACCCACATGGAGCCAAATGAATGCATGACTTTAATTAGTTTCACATTTATTTAAGTGTTTTTGCATACAATCGTTTTAAATAAAACTCAATAGTCACTATGGGGAGTTGCAAGCAACCCAGCATAGGCTGACAGCATGGGATTAGTGTCCGCACCAACCCCGGCTCATGAGATAACATATACGATTAATGTCCACTCCTTGTCCCACTTAAAGTCCAACTAAGTCCTACGAATAGCCATTAATTTTCAACGTGGCTAACCAAAGAAAACATACATATACGACACATGGATCCATTTTAATATCATGTGAACATAAGGATCCCTTGACAATACTCAATATATAAACATAGTTATGCCGAGATTATTTTCCAACATGGAAACCTCTCATGGACCCATCTCTCTACAACAACTGATCTCATCAATATGGGGACAAAGGTATACATAAGCATAATATTCACATGATAATCATCATTCATATGATGTATACATCATCATAACCATCTTAATTATACATAAATATAAATCAAAGAAATCAACACATAGTTCTCATAATAATGCGAAAAATACACATGCTTTCTCACATATACATCTAAACATGAAATCATAGCATCACATAATATCATTTCAATATAAATCTAATAATAATCATGGTCTAATATGGATCATACATTCAAGCTTAAGATACTCAATTAATAATAAAGAAAATCTAGGAAATTATACTTTTATCCATGTTGGCTTGAAGGAAAAATCCTCACTTTGATTTTAAATGAAACTCTAGATATAGAATATCGAGAAAGACGACATTTAAGCAAAACACGAACCACACGAGCTTAGTAGAACGGGTCACATACATTGGATCCTTGAGGTGGACGGCTAGGATGGAAGGAATGGGCTCTCTCTCTCTCTCTCTCTCTCTCTCTCTCTCTCTCTTCTTTCTCTTGCTTCTCTCTTTCTCTAAGGTATAGAGGCTAGGGTTAGGAGAAGGGACTGTGCGTAAAAGGAATATGGAGAGGGACAGTGCGTGCGTGTATGGGCAATAAGGTGTGGGCGTGAGGTCTAGTGTAACAACCTATCGAGGTGGATTTCTCAAATCTCAATATTCGGGTGATCTTTGATTAATTCTAATCCGTTCATCTTATTAGGCTCAAAGAGTATAGTAGAAATACGTAAATTTCTTGGTGATTCACATTCTAGATTAGCCGATTTTTTAAAATGGCCTGATAGGTGCTAAAATGGGCTTGATCTCAATTAACGGTCTAAGCTTGATGATTAGGGCCCAAATATTGAAAAATATGTAGTCATGATAAACAAACAATTGTACAAAGTTTGGTGGTTGATTGATGGTGGGAATGATCTAGATCTGAAATTCAACTTTTGGCGAAAAAGGAAGGGGCTAGCTTTGTGGTTCAACGATGTAGGATTATAGATCGGGGTTCAAATTTTATGTAAACTCGTAGTCATATGAGTACAATGGGTGGTCCAAATTTGAGAAACGATTGATGGTGAAAAGTGGGTAAATCAAAAGGTTCAGATTTGAGAAAAGTTGGTAACTCGTTAATTTCTAAAACGGAATAACTTCGCGCTTAAGAAAGAGGCTTATCAAGATGGGGCACTCAAATCAAACTATTGGTCCATGATAAAGATGATCCAAGTCACTCATATGAAGGAAAATATTTGACTACGACTAACCATTCACTTTCCTCACTCGATAAACATGAAAATCAAGGGTTAATGGATTGATTTGACAATTGGATCACTTCTAATATAATTTAAGAGCTGAAATTTGATGTGTATGGTTAATTTGTGATGAACAGGTATGGTATAAAATTTCAAGTCAATCGGATTATGGAAATCATGTGATCTAGAAATCAAGGCTTTAGGTTAATGTGAGTCATTCACATTTTGGGCACTTAAGATTTTATATCTATACACTTGAGATAATCAATCAAATTCTAGGATAAGGGTTTACCACTAAGATAATTAGTTTGGTATGATTACTTTCCCAACTACATTCCTTGATTAAGGACTATGGACGCTCCTAGGTTAAGATCTTCATGATCGCGGGTCCTACTTAAAAATCTATCTATATGGTAGTGTTATACACCTAAAATTATGCTTAATGTTTGGACAGATTCGAGAACTACCCATCTGATTGATCAGAAATATTAAATTAGGGGATTCAGTGGCATTATCGTAATTATCAGTAAAGTGCGAGTTTTGAGAAATCTAACCATTCTACGCTGATCATGGGTTTATTCTAAGAAACTTTTGTAAAGGGTACCCTATCAGATCTCATACGGATGTCCCTCTATTCGCAAATCAAAGTTAATGTACAGTATTTAATCAAAATAAATATTTCAAAAATTTTTAAATAAATTTTGAAAAATTCGGGGCGTTACACTAAGTGCCACTGCTTTGACCCACTTGGAAAAGTAATCGATTGCGGCCAAGATATACTGATGCCCCTGGGAAGAGGGCGGGTTGATCGGCCCGATCACATCCATGTCCCAGGTTGCAAAAGGTCAGAACATTACTGATTGGTGTAACTCTTCCGGTGGTGAGTGTATGATGTCTGTGTGGATCTGACATTGATGACATTTCTTTACATATTCTATCGCATCTCTTATCATTCTGGGCCAATAATATCCATGTGTCGAACACGGTGATGTAAATTCTTTCCTCCTTGATGAGCACCGCACTCTCCCCCGTGAGCCTCCTTTAATATGGCATATGCTTCATCTTGGTCCAGGTAACGCAGCAGCACTCCCTCATACGAACGTTTGTAAAGAATGTCATTCTGCATTATAAACGAACCATCGCATCTTCGGACTTGCGTGCGCAACTTAGGATCCTTTAGTAGAAACCCATATTTCAAATAGTCGACGAATGGCCTTCTCCAATTGTTTTATTCTATAATCTCAAAGCAACAGATGTGGTTCGCACTTGATTCACCACTACGTAGTGCAGTGGTCGGTAGGATCATTCTTTCTTTGATGGTTATTTGGAGTGGACTGCCCCCGGGATTAGCCAGAGCAGGCGAGCACATCGGCTTGTATATTCTCTTGCCTTGGTGTATGTGAAATGTTGCTGTTCTGGAATTGATCGAACAATGATTGCGCTTGATGGTAGAAAGGCGATAATTCAGGTATGCGGACCTCGTATTCAGTTGTCAACTGTCCAATGACTAGCCTGGAGTTACCATAGATCTGTATCGCCTTGATTCACATTTCTAGGGTGAGCTGTAGTCTGATGATAAGGGCTTGATATTCTACCTCGTTGTTATTACAGGCTGGTATGATCATAAATAAGTAAGGCAGTAAATCTCCCTGCGGATTTATAAATGCAACTCCTGCTCCTACCCCTGTTGACCTGAAAGCTCCATCGAAGTACATTTGCCAGAGTTGCGGTTCCCCAATTATCATAACCTGGTCATCTAGGAGATCGCATTCCATTTCTTCATTACTTAGTATTGGATGCGTAGCGAGAAAATCTGCGATTGCTTGTCCTTTGATAGTTGGGGTCGAGACATATGTGATGTCGAATTCTGAGAGAAGAATGACCCACTTAGGTAGTCGCCTAGACAGCATAGGCCGGTTCATAAGAAATTTGATTGGATCCGCCTTGGATATCAATGTTATTTGGTGTGAGAGGCAGTAATGCCTAAGTTTCTTCACAGTGAAAATGAGGGCGAGACATATCTTCTCGATTGCTGAATAATTGAATTCGGCCCCCATCAGCAGTGCGACTCAAATAATATAGCACGTTCTCTTTCTCTTCTTCATTCTTCTGTGCCAGGATTGCCCCTAGTGAATTTTCTCCTACTGCAATATATAAAATCAGCGGCTTTCCTTTGATTGGGGCGGCGATGACTGGAGATCATTTGAGCATTTCTTTTAGAGAATTGAAAGCTTTTTGACAGGCGTCATCTCATTTGAACTTGACGTCTTTCTTATTGAGGCGGGAGAATGGTTGACAACGGCCAGCCAGGTTTGAAATGAATATTCTCAAGTATGCCACACGTTCTTGAAAACTCTTCAATTGTTTCAAATTCTTCGGTGGCGGCATTTCTTTGATGGCCTTGATCTTCGTAGGGTCGATCTCTATGCCCCTGTGCCTGACAACGAAGCCTAAAATTTTTTCTGAGGCAACTCCAAACGCGCACTTCAACGGATTCAGATGAAGACTTTTCTTGCACAATCGCTGGAATACTTATCTCAGATGTTCCCTGTGTTGTTCATGATCGGGCGACCTCACAACCAAATCGTCCACATAACATTCAACATGCTTGTGTATCACATCCTGGAATATAACGTGCATCGCGTGCTGATACGTTGCCCCTGCGTTCTTCAACCCAAATGGCATTACGTGGTAACAATAGATGCTGAGAGTCGTATGGAAGGCTGTAGCTTCTTCATCTTCTAGAGCCATGCGAATTTGATTGTATCTCGAATACCCGTTCATGCAGGACATCACTGCATATCCTGTTGTGCTATAATCAATAACTCTGAAATTGGAAGAGGGAAATCATCTTTAGGCCAGGCTTCATTAAGATTCCGGAAGTCGACACAGACCCGAATTTGTCCACTCTTCTTCTTGACCGGCACAATGTTCAAAATCCACTGGGGATACTTCACCTCTCGAACGAACTCAGCCTAGATTAGCTTCTTAATTTCTTCCTCAATCTTGGGTACAATGTTAGGGTGAAACCGTCGTTGAGGTTGCTTCACTGGCTTCTTCTCCTTTGTGATGCTTAGCTTGTGCATGGCGATCGTTGGACCAAGTCCTGACATTTTTGAGTAAGTCTAGGCAAAAACATCTTTATTCTCTTTCAACAACTGTATGTATCTCTTCTTTTCATCTTTTGGAACGTTTCTACTTAAGTACGTGTTCCTGGGTTCTTCGTGAGTGTCCAAATTCACTTCTTCAAGTTCATCAATGGTCGATTGTCTCCCATCTTCCAATTGCACAGGTGCGACACTTGGCTGAATGATGTTGGTAGGATTTTGCAGCCGTATTTCTTCTACAGGGCTGATAGATACCATATTCGCTGCTTTCCTTGGCCCTTAGACCTTCTCCATTTTTGTATACTTGTATTCTTCGAATGAAGCTAATAACCTTTTCTTCACGATTAAATCTTGGCTAGAGAACCCCATGTTTCTCATAATCTTTCGGCTGGCTCTGCTGTACCTCTTTTCCTCCATCGGTTGAGGTTAGGTGGATACTCTCCCTTCTTCTTCTTTTTCTGACGACGCTAGCTGACTTGGCCCTGAGTGAAACTTGATATCTTTCTGAGTGATATCCCTTGATGGTACGAGGAATTGGCTGGGAGCTCTCGAGAATGACTTGATTCTTCCTATTTTGGGTATCGGCATGTTGAAGCTGGATTTGAGTACACTCATGTGTTGATTGGAGATCAGTTCTAACATAGACTATCCTGACTGATGTAAATGCTTTGGCACCACATAAAACTTTTTCGTGATTGGCCGTGGTTGCTTTTCTGAGTCATACCGGGATCTCCCTTGAGTGGTAGGCTGAGGTTTACTTTTTTGCTCAAGTTTTCCAATGTGAGGTCTTGCCCCTTGCCCTTCCTTCATTATGTCGGGTTTCTTGATAGCTTTATTATCACTGGTCAAGTCATAATAACGTGCATCAGCCAGAAATGACTCAACCACTGTGTATGGCTTTGGGTCTGTTGCTACCCTATATTGGATTCCGTTCTTGTTATATTTGAAGCACTGCTGATACGTCGAAGGGATGACGCGATTCTGATGAAGCCAAAGCCTCCCTAAGAGGAGGTTGTATGTCGTTACTGCATCGATCACTTGACATGTTACTTTCGTTGTCAGTTCTTCGATTTCCAGCATCATTATAATTGCCTCGAGGGTACGCTGACTGTCTTGATTAAACCCCTGGATGACCATAATGCTCGGGCGCATGCCGATTGCCTGTAGCCCAACTTCTGTAGTGTCTTCAACAGCATGATGTTTACGGCATACCCATCATCCAACATACACCTCTTGACCTCCGTGTCTCTGATCATTCCTATAACCATCAATGGACGGTTGTGATCTGTTAACTTAATCGTGCGGTCTTTTTCTGAGAAAGTGATTGCTGAGGAATTATCAACCCTCATAACTTGTTGCACCGGCGTATACCCTTCCCAAAATTTATCTAGGTTGTTCATTTCTGCTTCTATTTCTATCACCATAACTTCTCTGATCTCACTGTAAAGCAAGGCGTTGATCTGCATTTTCCAATATGTCTTGGAGAGACACAAGGCATCGTAAATGTTTAAGCGGGTAGGGGACCTTTTGCAAATGTGACACAACGTTGTATGTTACTGATGTTGCTACTGGTCTCAGGCTTGTCTGACTGGTCATGGCCTCGACAACATTCTCCTTTAGCTTCTACATACGTGGTTTCTCTTGCGGCCTATCAGGGATGACATCTTTTTGCATCGGGTCGTTTGACCTCAGAGGGATGTGGTCAGGCATCTGTCTTCCTGATCGTAAAATGACTGCATCAGCTTCTCCCTCGGTTGCTTGTGAGGTTCCTTCAGACGGTGCTTGTTCGACAAATGACACCATTGCACAATGTGCCATGCTCATCGTGGGTCGTCTCTGCCCCCGTACTATTTTTTCCCCTCTTCTTCCTTTGTTCTTTCTTCAGTTAACGAGCTTTCGTCTGTTCTCAAGCCTTTTCTTACTACTGACTAGAGTCCACGGTTCTTCAGGCTCGGGGAATGAAGTTGGCCGACTAGTATAATTTCTTATTGGGACTGCTGAAATTGCTCCAGCTGTTTCCTTTATTGTCTCAGGGTGCTTTCATGTTGATGACCCCTTGGTTGATCAACCCTTGTATCCTTCCCTCTAGGGAGAAGCAGTCTTCTGTTTTGTGGCTGACATATTGATGATATTTGCAATATTTGGGATGATTTATTCGTCCAACTTCATGAGGACAGATAGGCTCCGGTAGACGCATTAAGCCTTCTTCGATCAGTTGTTCCATGATAGGAACTAGATCAGCCACATCTAACGTGTACGGGCCATTAGCTCTTTCTCTTTCTGCTATTGACACTCATCGGGGTACATAGGGCCTCTTACCCTTATCTTGTATAACTGTTATCTTCAGTCTCTAGCTTATGATCGGCAGTAGGACGTTTTCGATCTTTCTGATTTCTGCTCTTATCGACCTGATGAGTTTTCACTATTCTTCCTACTTCTCTTTTCTGTCTCTCGGGTCTGAAGTTTACTCGAGAAGCCACTTCCTCTACTAGATGCGCTTTCGTTGCCAGCTCACAAAAGGAGCGGAAAGTATTACCCGACAATCCATACAAAATCATCGGATCTAGGGCCCTCAGGCACATCTTCATCTGTTCTCCTTCACTGGGTAATTCACGACGCTGTGTTGCTGTAGTCCCCCATCGATCGATGAACTTCTCAACTGGTTCACCATTCCTCTGTCTGACCAATGCTAGGTCTATTAACGAAATCTCCCTTTCTGTCGCAAAGAATTTTAAGATAAAACTATCTTACATTTGTTCCCATGTCCTTATAGAGTTGGCTGGCAACGACATGTACCATTGGAAGGCCTTTCTTGTCAAGGATCGATCCAAATAGCTGCATGCAATACTGTGGGACTGCAGACCAATTGCCTAGTGTTGTTAAGAAATGGGTGATGTGCTCCTTCAGCGATCCTCTACCATCGAACTTTTCAAAGTCCGGACATCTGAAGTTGGCTGGGAACAGTACTTCCTCTACTTCTGGTGGGTACGGGACCCGATATTTGTAGCTACCTCTCTTCTCTTTCTCCTTTTCTTGTTGCATTAAGTGGGCTATTGTCTGTGATAATTCTTCTCGTGATATGTGTGATGTAGAAAGCGGTGCATGTTCTATTGGCATAACCCTGGGTTGGACGAGCAGTTCTGGTTCAGATGGGCCTTCTACTGCCCCTTGGGATTCCTCTGCTGACTGGCGAATAGGCAGTACAATACTTCTGGTGGCATTCTGGGCTATCAAAGTGGTCAAGGCTTCCTGAATAGTCCTCATTCAATCATTCGTTTCGTGATTAGCTTGAACCAATCTATCAATCTGATCTTGGACTGGAGGTAATTCTTCTGCTTCATACGGTCTTTCTTCTTCTTCTGCTACTTGAACCATTGCTACTTGTATTGATTGGAGCTTCTGAGCTGACCTCTATCTTGGTTCTATAACCACTGTGGGCTTGGATTTCTTTACATGCACGGGCTTGGTCGGCCTACGTGTGACGCAGGTAGCCCTGGACAATGGCGGAAATTACTTGGTCGTCATTGTAGGCACAGAGGACTTGATTGATATAACCTGACTGCTGATAGGGGTCCCCTGCCCCTGTTTCGGCTACGATTGTCTCTTAATCACGGGACGAGGCTTTGTAGCAGTTCACCCTTTTGTACGCGGCTATAACGGCCGCCTTCTTCTGTTCCTTCTTTTGTCGGCGAGTTTCAACCAATTTCCATTCTGAGTCGGAGAGAGTTGTTGTGGTTGTGGTGAAACGGGGGAAGCTGAAACCCCTGGCGGCAAGGAAGATGCACGAACTCATCATTAAGTATGGCGCCATCTCTTCTGTCTGCGTTAGTATCTTGCTAATTTTGCGCTGTCATAAAGTCATTAAAACATTTCATAAATGCGGTCGGGAGTATGAACCCATCGATCGCAGGTGCATAAAATGACGAAAATAAGCAAGAATGAGACAAATTTGTGTAATTGTGGAAGTCTGTGGGTTTGAAAACCTTTGATTTAATGTCTATTACTTTAAAGATGAAGGGAAGAACGTTCTCGTTGAGAGTCGCCAGTTTGCTGTTCGAGGGCGTCGAAACATTATGCCTCGCGATAACTTTCCTACAATGACATTTTCTGTGTTTATTGCTCTGGGGTTCTGAGTGATAGAAACATTCATAGACAGTCATAAGCACTCACAAAAGATACATAAGAAGAGATATCGTAAGGCGAATTTTATTTCAGAGATTCTGATATCTTGTACATTCCAGGTTGTGATCTGGCACAAGCCCTTAATTACATCAAATGATCAATGGCCCTTGATTAAAAGGCAGCAGACTAGTTAGTAGGGACTATGGTCTTTAGAGTTTGTGGTCGTAGAGACCCTGTATTTGTTTATTATGGACTGAGCCATCTTTGTATTAGTTAGATGTCTATGTCCCTTGTTTTGACTAGAGATCCGAGCTGAAACTATCAGGGTTTTTAACTGAGAGGGTGCGACTTTGGGTCCCGCACCTGTCGTGTTTGGACATGTGACTTCGGAAAGACCGATCTGCAGTTATATGTACTTGAGTAGCCCAACCGATGGATGCCGTTTGAATAGGTAGGGCATTGATTGTTGTATTGTGACAGTTCGTAGCAATTATTTTGTAGAGAATTGGAACTCTCCTTGATATGGTTTATTGTGGTAACTATAATCATGTTTGTCTAGTTTTCAACCTTAATCAGGTCATATCTTACAATAATATAAATAATGATATGTTTGTACTGGTTCTGGGTGCAGGTGACTCCTTTCTAAGAAGTCATTTTATTCATTGTGTTGAGTTAGGTTGGACTTCGAAGGCTTGTATTCTACTCATTGGGTATCCTGGAACTGATTATTTGACCATTCCATTGCGTCCGGAACGCTCGAAATACCCAAAATAGGCTTAAACATGGACTGAAAATTCTTAGGATTAAGTCCGGCGCACTCATAAACATCTTCTAAAATTGGCTGAATCTATGGGTGCGTAGGACCTAATTTATGAGTGCATGGGACTCTAACGCACCTTGAAATTAGTTGTCTAATTTTTGTTCAATTTATGGATGCGTGGGTCATTTTTTAGGTGCGTGGGAGTCCAATGCACCCTGAAAATACTTATCCGACTTTTGATGATTTTTCGGATGCGTGGGGCTATTTTTCTGGTGTGTCAGAGTTAATGCACCCTGAAAATACTTGTCCGACTTTTAAAGATTTTTCGGATGCGTGGGACTGAATTTATGGATGTGTGCCCACACTTGTGATTTTTTTAGAATTTGGACCTACGGTGGCCTTGGTCGGAGTAATCTTCGGGTGGAAGCCATCGATGATCGAAAAAGAATTTCGATGACTGGGAAGGTTTTTCGATGATCGAAAAGTGATTTCGGCGAGGGTTTTCCGACGGGAATCTCAATTACCCAGGGGATAATAGCTCTCTCTCTCTCTCTCTCTCTCTCAGAACGTAGAAATGAACAGTCAGATGAGGTATTTATACCCGAAAATACCCGAAAATACCGGAATACAGCCAATGAGGGCTTGCCACGTGCCACACACCCCAAAAATACCTCCAACGCACCCTAAAATCGATGCGTGGGACTCTGACGCATCCAAAAAAGATGTTTTGAAATTAGCTGAATTTTTGTGTGCGTGGGACATCAATGCACCCTTAAATAGTTTTCTGGAATGTGCTGAATTTATAGGTGCGTGAGATCCGAATTTATGGATGCGTAGGACTCCAATGCATCCATAAATGAGTTTCTAATTTTGTTAATTTTTCGGATGCGTGGGATCTGAATTTATGGGTGCGTGTGACTCTAATGCATCCATAAATGAGTTTATGATTTTATTGATTTTTCGAGTGCATGGGAGTTCAATGCATCCATAAATAATTTTCTGATTTTGTTGATTTTTTGGGTGCGTGGGACTTGAATTTATGGGTGCGTTGACGGACTTTTTGAACGCTCCAATTGGGTTTTGGAAAATGATGGTTTGTGGGGCCCATTTGATGATGAAAGCTCATGAATTGCTTATCATAATTCATAATGAAGGTGTTGACTCGATTTCGGACGGTTCTGATCACGGTAATTCAGCGGGATCCGCTGGAGATTTTTAGCCAAAAAATGGCCAAGTAAGAGGATTTCAGCCTTATAGATCTCCGTTTTGCGTGTACTAAAAGGTGTTTTGTGGGATCTTTTAGAGGTGCGTGACCATTCTATTTTTTTTGAAGACCCCACTATTTTGGGACCCCAACACTACCAAAGTTGGAAGTAAAACAAAGTACAATCACCAATATGCAATAATGCCATTTCCAGTTCTGACATGTAATGTACTTTAGCAAGTTAGATATACTTGGATATAATTTAATCATTACGTGTTAGTACATAATCCATCCATTTTGCAATATCATTTTAGGGTGTGTCCCAAAAAATGAGGAAGTTCCAACACTTCCGAGGACCTTAAGAAGTTTTCAATGACAGATGTTCAATCTCCACCACTAGCAGTAGTGTGGTCCATTTTAGCTTTGGATCTTCCTTAATTTGTCTCATTATATGAAATGATCATACAAGATGGATAGATGGTATGGATATATATAACACATACATCATGGTGGGGCCTACGAAACTATATATTAGGGCTATGCACTGTTTGATTGGTTCTGTTTTGAGGGGCAATACCCAATCGAACCGGCTCAGTTGGTTTTGAATATTTAACAACTGAACTGAACCAATGAAGCATCACTAACCGAACCGAATTGGATAAATTCCGGTCAGTTCGGTTTTGTCGATTTTGTTGGTTTCATGACAACGTTAAAAAAAATTAAGAAGATCCAAATCTCTGGTGGACCACACCAATGTAAAAACTGATGAATGAACATTAAATTTTTTATAATTATAGGCTACAAAAGTTTTGGATTAAGCTGAAAGTGAGATTTGACTTTTCCCTTCATTTAGGCCTGTTTGACCTTATCAATAGGTTGGATGGCAAATACACATTGCAAATCTTCTTCAAGTAGGCCTTAGGGCATTTTTAATGGCTAGCGCTCAATCAACATTGTTTCCTATGGTGTGGTCTACCTTAGATTTGGATCTAATTAATTTCTAGGAAAACATCCTAAAATGGGTTGAGAAATCAAATAGATGGTATGGATATATAAGATATTATTAAGGTGGGCCATACGGTAGGGGTAACATATATAATTTAAAAAAACCAACAACCGAACTGATATTGTTGATTTTAATATAAAAAACCGAACCAACGTGAGATAGAATGAAAATCCGACTGAAATTGACCAGTTCGGTCAGTTTAGTTGATTTTTTGAACAACCCTACTATATATATATATATATATATATATATATATATATATATATATATATATATATATATATATATATCATGTCAACATACCTCCGCCAATCCATGCCATGAGATGATTAGGAAGGATTGGGCAATATTGAATCAAAGATAAGAAATGATGACGTGAGTTTTACAATACTAGCTGTGATAGTCCATGACTAAACAGGCCTTAAGGAGAACTTTTAATTTAATTTGATTTAGCCTCCAATATAGCCTTATAGGATTTCCAATATCTAACTAAAAATATGTCCAAGGCCCACTAATAGCTCTAAGGTAATATTGACTTATTGAAGAATTGTTCAGTGCCGAATTGGCTTCGCTGCAGGGAGCGGATGATGTGTTACTACTGTGGGGCCCAACTTGATGGTGTGTTGATCCATGTCGTCCATCCGTTTCTCCAGCCCATTTTAAGACGTGGTCCAAAAAATTAAGCAGTTCCAAATCTCAGCATAGGAAATAGTGTTGATCGAGTGCCTCATCAATAAAAAAATTCCAAAGGTGTAAGGTTTTCATAATGTTTATTTGTCATCCAACTAGTGATAATGCCAAGAAGATATGGATGAATGTAAAAGACAAATATTAGATTGATCCATAACTTTTATAGCCCACAAAAATGTCTTTTTAATAGTTATTCATCACTGTTTATAGTGGTGTGGTCCACCTAAGATTTGTCTTCTCAAAGCTTAGGTTTTCCTTTCCTTCTAAAATGAGATGGAAAAAACCAGATGAACGGCATGGATATAAAACAAATACATCAAGGTGGGCCCCACATGGTTAAGTTAACACTCACTAAGGGCCTGTTCAGTAAAACTTATTTTCTCTACTTATCATTGAAATGGGGATTTATCAGTGATTTTGCCCTATTCAGACTATTTGGTAAATCCTCAAAATTAAGCACAGATTTTCGCTGAAATTTTGAGTTTTTTTTTAGGCACCTTCTCTTTGGCTTAATGCTTAAGACAGAAAGCTGGTAGGTGATGTTAAATTGATTTTTTTTAAATGATAAATTTACCCTTCTTTTAATAACTTCGCTTTTATGGAATTAATTGCCAAGGGAAAGAGCCTAGTTGATGTGGCAAGCTTATTTGCCCCTATCATAATGTATGTGTTATATCCAAATCATTCATTCATTTTTTTAAATCATTTTAATGCATGAGCTGGAAAATTAGGAAGACCTAAAGCTCAAGTGGAACACACCACCGAAAGTTGTGGGGACAATGACACCCATCGTTGAAACCTTCCTAGGGCCTATCAGGATGTTTATTTGACATCAAATCTGTTTATAAGGCCACATAGGCCTGGATGAAGGGAAAACACAAATATCAGCTTGATTCAAAACTTCTGTGGCCCTCACGAAGTTTTCAATGGTAGACATTCAATCCCCACTGTTCCTTGTGGCATGGTCCACTTTAGCTTTGTATCTGCCTTATTTTCGTGCTCATGACCTAAAATGATCTGAAAAAAATGAATCAACGGTGTGGATCTAACACATATTATGGTGGGGCCTACAGAACTTTGCCACACAAGGTAAGGACGCTATTGTCGCCTATTGTGGACGGACGAAGATTTCGACACGAATTTCTTGCTACTGCTTGTCACCAGATGTTCCTGCACTTGGAAGCTAGGTGGGATCCACCGTGATGTTTGTGAAAAATCCACCTCGTCCGTCCATTTCTAGAGATCATTTTAGGACATAATACCAAAAATTACGAGGATTCATACACTCAAGTGTGCCACATGAGAGGAAAAAATGAGGTAAGAAATTCTTATGTTGAAATCTTCCGGGAGCCCACCTTGATGTTTATATGCCATCCATATTCCATCCAAACCGTTCATAAGGTCATTGCCACCTGGAATGAACTGAAAAAAAAACTTGATATCTCCTGGCCCTACGAATGTCTCAATGTTTCGTTCAATACCTACTGTTTCCTTTCATGTGGCCCACTTGAGTTCTTTCAGTTTTTTTTTTTTGTCTTCTATCCTTAGAATGTGCTCAAAAAGCTGATGGGCGGGGTGGATTTCTCACAGTGGGCCACACCTAACTTCCCAGCACAGGAACTTTAGCAGGAAATCCCTAGGACACTTGTGGAGTTGGGAGTGGATTAGGTGTTACTGGGGTAACACTCTTATGGGTGCTATGGATGGGGCCCATCAGTTTTTTCAGCTTATTTTAGACGTTATACCAAAACCTAAACAGATAAATCCAGATCTCTTGTGGACCACACCATTGTAAAAAGGGGTGAATAATAATTAAAAGCTTTTTGTAGGATACAAAAGTTTAGGATCAAGACTTTGTATTTTCTCTTCATCCACTTACGGTGGGCCCTTGAAAGTTTTTAATGGTGGGCGTTCAATCACAACTATTTTCGTGGTATTGTCCACCTGAGATTTGGATCTACTTAATGTTTGGGACCATGTACTGAAATGGGCCAGAAAAATGGATGGACGATGTGGATATACAACACATCATCAAGGCAGGCCCCATGTAAACTGGCATGCAGTTAGGCCTGCACACCGGACGGGTTAGGGTCGGGTTGGGCCCAACCCTGGACTGAACCTAAATATATTTAAAGGTCTGGGTTTCTGTCCGGGTCATGACCGGGTTGGGCTGACCCAACCCTAACCCTACCCTACTTGTAAAAGGGTCAACCCTAACCCTAACCCTAACCCTACCCTACCCTATATGCTAAACCGGGTTGGGTCGGTCGGGTTAGGACTATGTTTCTATGATGTGGTCCACCTAACATTTGAGTCAGCTTCATTTTTAGTATCACATCCTAAAATGATCTTTAAAATAGTTGGATGGTGTGGATTTAAGACACATAGTCAGGGGCACCCACCTTGGTGGATCCCGGATGTCACCTAATTCGCTCCTGTGAGTGTGAGATGAGCGCAGCTTGGATAAGAGTTGGTGAGACCCGGAACCAGCCATGTGGGTGAGACCCTGACCATGAGGCTCACCTCGATGTATGTATTGTAAATCCATGCCGTCTATCTATGTTTCCAGATTATTATAGGACATGGTCCCAAAAAGGAAGCAGATAAAAGCTGTAGGTAGACCACATCACAAAAATCAGTGGTCATTGAACTCCCACAATTAAAAGATTCTAGAGTCTACCCTAATGTTTATTTACCATTCAACCTATTAATAATGCCATATAGATATTTCTAAAAGCAATAAACTAGTATAGACGGGGTGGTTCGGGTCTGGAAGAACGGGTCGAGTCGGGTGGGTTTGGCATGTACTCTAAACCGTACCTAAATTAAAAACAGTCCAGCTGCATCCACCCGGGACTGGACCGTTTTCTTCAGCCGGGTCGGGACGGATCAGGTTTCTACCGGGTCGGGTCAGGCGGGTTAACCGGGCATATGTGCAGCCCTACATGCAGTGTTACCCGAGTAACATCTAATCCACTCTGGGTGGTCGTGGATTGCCTACTGACAGCGGGCTATGGACGGTACTTTGTGGGCCCCACTATGATGTATGTGTTTTGCCATGCCGTTCATTCATTTTGCCATCCAACCTATTGATTCGGTCACACTGTCTTGGATGAAGTGAAAATACTAACTTTTGTGGCCCCAAGAAGTTTTTAATGGTGGACGTTCAATTACTGGTGTGGTCCATAGGCCCGCTACAATATATGTGTTTCATCCACATTGTCCATCCAATTTGCCAACTTATTTTTTGGCGTGAGACCCAAAGGCAACCAATCTAAATCTCAAGTGGACCACAACACCAAAAAAGTAGTGATCGAATGCCATTGATTGAATGGTTGTGATGCCTAAACTAGCAATTATTTAATAATAGATGAGAAAATTTTAGTAGCATGACACACCAATCAAATAAAAATTGTATATTTGTGACCCATTTATTCAAAGAGATTGGTGGCACGGCATTATGGCAATAACATGTTTTGTCTTATGCCACTTACTAGATAAATTTGTGTTTTACAAAGATATACATTGAAATAATATAGGTAAATACAATAAATTGTTAATTTTCAGACATTTATTATTTATGCTTACCAAACAATTTTTTATCAAAAAAGTATTTCATCGTCGATATTAGTACTTTTTTAAGAAAAAATACCTAACAAATTTTTTAATATTTATAAGTGGTAAAATTTAGCATATTAAGTTATTAGCACTTAAATTAATTTTTAGACTTTATTTTTACATTTATCAAACGGCACCTAAGATGTTACCCGGGTGACAGCTAATTGGCTGCGCACCGGACAAAAAAGTGATAATAGTCGTTCTCATCACACAAACCAATATTTCTTACGTAAAACGCACGTCCACCCTTTATTCAGCTCGCTGCCGAAGGGACTCGAGAATGTCACTACGCTTCGCGTGAGGAGATATTGAAGACATGATTCGCGTCACACATGCCACTATATCACACAAATACAAGATCTGGTCCATTCATTATGTGGGCCCAGATGTGAGAATGACCTAATGACTATACCAGGCTAATCAAATCGTTGAGTAGGGACCCTCTTGCATAACTAAAAATGAATGAGAAAAAAAATCACTGACTACTCGAATGTACCAGCTGGGACTCTGGAAAAAGGAAGCATCACACAAAGCCCCACTCGATACACGGACACGAACTTCTACACGTGTTCTAAATAGACTCGTGTGCTGCGATTCACCACTTCAATTTCTTATCGCGCGAGTAGCTTTTGTATTTCTAAGAGCTCCTTACATAAATAGGCATGCACGTAACGCAATTGGCAGTTGGAAAACAGACACGCTGATAATGTAATGATGACGTCAGCGTCGACAGTGATTCCTGTCCGTTCATCAATGGCGACTGTAAATAAAGGCCCACCTCGGTGCCAGGCCAAAACCGGAATAGTCTCTGCTCCCCCGACTCCGCTTCTCGTTAAACTACGCCCTTCTTCCCCTATCTTGCGCCTCTCCCCCGCATCCCTCTCTACTCTGCTCGCGGGGTGCGCATGGCGCAATCCTTCACCACCCGAGCCACTCTCGGCCTCACCAAGCCTGCTCCCAGCATCATTCCTCAGGTCTCTCTCTCTCTCTCTCTCTCTCTCTCTCTCTCTCTCTCTCTCTCATATATATATATGTCTACCATCTGTTTGATAAAATGCCTGTGATTTTTTTTTTCTTTTTTGGGTTGTCGTGTTCATGGGTTCTTTCTTTTGGGGGATTTGCGTACTACGTTCTCTTCGGGGAGTGATATTTACACTCCATGTTTTTTATGCATGCGCCAGTTTCCTTTCTTGCTTTCTGAATTTTCCATGGAACAGAAAGAAGTGGAAGGAAAGAGGAGTATGAAATGATACCATTAGGGGGGTTGCAGATATTGTATTCATTTTTTGTCTTCTATGGGATGTTTGCTGGTTTTGTGGATTTTTATCTGGACTTGGTTTTGTTGGCAATCCGTTTGATAGAATTTCTGGGAGAAGGCATTGTTTTGCTCAATGGGCTTTTCTTTGAGCATTATTTGATACTCTGGCAGGGTTTAATGGATGATACACAGGAATTTGTATTTGCAGACGTGTCATTTATTTAATTCATATTAAATAGTCCAATAATCAAACCCATTGTAGATAGGCTACAAAGGCAAAAAAATATGAATTGGATGATTTGATTTCTTATTTCTAAAAATTTGTTTGTCAGATTTGAACTTTTGATTATTTTTCGTGTTGACTATCGCTCATATATCATGTAATTGGCTAGTTAAGGCGTCGTTTTATGTACAATTGTTCTAAATATCATGTAAAAGTGGCACCCATTGTATGAATGGTTCAATTTGTCTCACACATTTGCCACATGTACAATTTGTGGGACTCGGATTGCATGGTGGAGCACACAGCACTGACGTCGGTACTGTGTGCTACTGGAAAAGCTGTGCGAGTCCCACCATGATGTATGTGTTTTATCCATGCTGTCCATCCATTTTGCCAGCTCATTTTAGGGCATGACCCCAAAAATGAGGCATATCCAAATCTCAGGTGGAACACACCACAGAAAAATGTGATGATTGGCTGCCCATCATTAGAAACTTCCTAGGGCCAACTGTAATGTTTATTTGCCATCCAACCTATTGATTAGGTCACACGGACCTGGATGAAGGTAAAACACAAATATCAACTTGATCCAAAACTTTTGTAGCCTCCAAGAAGTTTTTAATGGTGGGCGTTCAATCACCACTTTTTCCTATTGTGTGGTCCACCTGATATTTCGATCTACCTCATTTTTGGGCTCATGCCCTAAAATAAGCTGGCAAAATGGATGGACGATGTGGATAAAACACATAAATCATGGTGGGGCCCATAGTGCTTTTCCAGTAGCACACAGTACTGATGTCAGTGCTGTGTGCTACACTACGCAATCCGAGTCCCAATTTGTCTGTGCATCGATATCAAAGCCTCTCTCTCTCTCTCTCTCTCTCTCTCTCTCTCTCTCTCAAGTTGCCTTTTTTTTCTCTCTCTCAAGTTGCCTTTTTTTTCGATGCATTTCTTTTCTGTTCTTATAATGCCATTTTATGGGTTTTGTTTTGAGGTATTGTAAAATGCTCAGCTTGACAAGATCTGTAGTATGTTATGGTTTTCTGTTTGTGCAAGTGGGCACATGATTCAGTGACCCGGACTGTTGATTTGTTGGCCCTCACGGTTTATGGCTCATGCATGAAAAATCTCCGAAATTGGAACATTGTAGCCATATGAATCTTTGGCATTTCTTGATCGATTATGGTCCGTTGCCTTCCTTGTGCTTTAATTGTCTATGCATGCCAATTGGAGGGGTAGGCACTTACCTGTCTGGGAGGTTTTCTGGTGAATGGGCCATTGAGGGTGACACCCATCATATTAATGCCTTGGACCACTGATTCCTGGTTCCTACTTATACAAGCAAACGATCCAAGTGTAATGTGTATATTCTCTAAGTTGAGCATGTTAAGGTCCCTTGATATACATCGATACACAATCCTCTAACAAATCGAGCTTTTAGATCAAGTGGTGGTTTGATATGGTATCCGAGCAGAAAGTCCTGTGTTCGAATCCCGGGAGCAGCAAATATGCCTCGGTAATATATTCTCCCACGAGGGGCAGGAAAATCGAGCCTGGCCTGTTTATGGTGTGAGTGTCCCTCCACCCTTGTCCAGTATGCTCCCGTGCGGAGTTCCACCCTTCACGTGCGGGGGAGTGTTAAGGTCCCTTGATATACATCAATACACCATCCTCTAACGGCTCAAGCTTTTAGATCAAGTGGTGGTTTGACAGAGCATCGTATAATACAATACCTCTTTATTTTTTATGGGGTTCATGTGTTTTATTTATTTCCTCAGGCTTTAGGGTGTTTCTCGAATTCTAGTTTCATGATGTTTGGTTTTGCAGTTGAGATTGACTACAAAATTCCTTATGATGGCATTCTTTTCTTTTTTCACATATACATGTGTATTTTGATATTGTTGGGATGATTTGTCTTTCTTAAGTTGTTCTTCGGTATGGCATTCCCACATGCTTGATGATATCGAAGCATTTCAGATACCTCTTGAGTGAATTTTTATAGTCTTTTTTTAATTATTATTTACATATATTTTTTAGATTCTTCATTTTTGTGGCCTTTTTTTTTCTTCTTCTGAAAAGTAACACTACTAGGGATTGAACCCTGGATCACTCACCCACACTACACTATGCCACACTATCGCCACCAAGCTCATCTAGCAAGCGGGAGACCTAATTTTTATGGCATTCCACATGTTTCTTGAGAAATTCTTGTTATTAAGACTAACTATGGTGGGTGCCGACTGCCGAGTCTGCTAGTATTTGAGAGACCGGTATCTCTTCTACATCCTTGAATATTGTGTTTTCCTTTTGCTTAGATTTTTATGATTTTAACCATCCACATGCTGATTCCGCTTGGGAGAATAGGGGGGGGGGGGGGGGGGGGGGGGGTAGGGGGAATCCTAAAATGATTGTTTTGTTCTTTTGATAATCTTTTGCCTTCAGATTGCTTTTTCTGCGAAAGAGTTTGATTTTTCAGAATGGAAAGGAGACTTACTTGCAGTTGCTGTGTTGGAGCAAGACATGTCTAAAGATGATAGTTCCAAGTTCAAGAATGCAATTCTAAGAAGTCTAGATAACTCGCTTGGTGGTCAGTTGGGTGATGCATCAGTGGAAGAGGATTTCACTGGAAAAACTGGGCAGTTAACAGTTCTCAGGCTTCGTGATTCGAATTTCAGACGGGTTGGCTTGTTTGGACTTGGGCAGTCCACACTTTCCCCTGCACTGACTACCTATCAAGGCCTTGGCGAGGCCATTGCCGCAGCAGCTAAAGCTGTCCAAGCAAGTAATGTTGCTGTTATTCTTGCTTCATCTGAGGGGTTTTCTAAAGATTCCAAGCTCAACACTGCTTATGCAATAGCATCGGGTACATATTCAATTGTTTTGATCTTTTCCAGGAATGAAAATGAACATTGCATTATTCTCTCACGATTTCTTTTGAGAAATATCTGGTGTTTGACTTGTGCCTCAAATCATCAGTTTACAAGTCATTGAATGTTGATGATATGTTTAGCATTTTCCCAACTGCTCTTGTTCTTTTGCCAGGTGATGGAAAGTGTTGGGCCTCAGTCTTGTCAACATCTGATCAAGATTGGGCAGTGATATGACTTGTACACTGATGTTTCGGTGTGCAAATCAGACATTGGGTCGTGGGCAATTTTTATTTTAGTTGATTAAACTTTCATTGAATAACAATTGTCGCCTTTCAAAAAAAAAAAAAAAAAAAACCTTCATTGAATAACAAATCTTCCCATTGTGCGCCAATTCAGTATATGCCTAACTTTGGTTTGATATTCTCCTGATGGTTGGACTACTCCAGGAATCTTGCTTGGTGCTTATGAAGATGAGAGGTTTAAGACGGAATCCAAAAGTCTGTTACTTAAGTCGGTGGAGATTCTTGGTCTTGCAGTTGGAGCTGGAATAGACAGCAAGCTCAAGCATTCGGTTGATGTTTGCTCTGGGGTGATTTTTGGAAGAGAGCTAGTAAATTCACCCGCAAATGTACTCACACCTGGTCCGTACTAGTTACCCATCTGATAAGGATTTCCTTTCTTATATACAAGAATGTAACTGCACAATGTGCGGCGCACATGTGTTGCTTGTGTGGAAGGTGGGAAGGTGGATTGGGTGTTTGGGCCCATGATGATGTTTGTGTGAAATCCACTCTGTCCATCTCATGAACCACATCATATCCACTGTACCTAACAAAAGTCAACTCTGTGATAAACTTAGGTGGGCTCACACACAAACCTCTAGTCATGGTCGTCTCTTTATTATTGCATGCGGTGTAACCCACCGGAATTTTGGCCACCATATTTTTTAATCCATGGCATAATAATGAAGGGCTCACCTGATGGAGGGAGTGGATGTGACACACACAACATAGTGAGCCTCACTGGTCTCAAGTGTTATATGGTGCGAATCAGAAAGTTTCCTCATGATTATCAGCGGTTACCACTTACCAAGGCCACATTTCTCATCTCATAGATATATTAAAAAAAATAAAAATGGAAAGATGATTAGGAGAGGGCTACCACGTAGGCAGCCCCATGCAGGAACGGGGATTCATTTAGTATATTTATAGAGTAAGCCCCAGATATTGCTGGTTTTAGTGAAATGCTCTCCTGTGAGCAGTACTGCAAAGGCAAAGGCATTTGTGCAGTCTGCTTGGGATGGGCCACACAGAGATGTGTTTCTCGCATCTGATCCAACCATTAGATGCACCAACCAATGTCAGGCCTAGAGCCCAAAAATCAGCCCGATCTGTGATTCAGGCGGGCCACAAGACGGGAAACAGTTGGTAAGGGGACGTCCACCCTTGAATATTTCACAGGGGCCATCATATTGTGTAAGTGACACCTATTCTGACCATCAGATGCATCCCACCATTTTAGGCCTAGGGCAAAAAAATCAGCCCCACCCATGATTCGGTGGACCACACCAAGGGTAACGGTTGGAAGGGGGATGTTCTCCTGTTCACTTTTTCCCCATAGTGTGGCCTGCCGAAATTACTGATCAGGCTTATTTTTGGGCCCAAGGCCTATCTTTAAGGGACACATCTGATGGTTGGCTTGGCTGTGAGAAAAGCATCATGGTGGGGCACACCTGAAGCAGACCGCGTGAATGACTTTGTGCGGTACTGCTTGAGTTGATCAGTTCTCGTTAGTTTTACTATATTATATATTTGTTTGGTGATGCTTTTCTTTATAATTCTTTATCCTAGGAATGAGGATGACCGAGAGTTCTGCTGATGACTTGATTTTTATTTCTCCTATTTCAGTTGCACTGGCAGACGAGGCTACAAAAATTGCCTCCATGTATCGTGATGTTCTTACTGCGACGATATTGGATGAGGACCAATGCAAAGAATATAGGATGGGTTCGTATTTGGGCGTTGCGGCTGCATCTGTATCTGCAAACCCCCCTCGTTTCATCCACATCCGTTATAAACCTCCAAGTGGGCAGGTGAAAGCCAAATTGGCAATTGTTGGGAAAGGACTGACATTCGATAGGTAGTCATTCTTTTGCTAGATGGTTTATTTTTTATTTATTTATTTATTTTTTCGTTCGTTTTCTTTGCAGTATAGAAAATGTGACGGTTCTTAATTGATCAGCATTATTGATTGTTCTTTGTCTTCTATGTTGTCAGTGGTGGCTACAACCTTAAGACAGGGCCGGGCTGTTCTATTGAGCTCATGAAATTTGATATGGGAGGTTCTGCAGCAGCTCTGGGTGCAGCAAAATCCATAGGGCAAATTAAACCCCCGGGAGTAGAGGCAAGTTGAAAAAAATTCATGTGTCGATGCAATTTCTAGAAGTAGAAAGTGGCATGGCATGCTACTAAGTCGTCATCATCATCATCTAAGCCTTATCCCATCTAATTGGGTTCCGCTGACATGGTGTTCAATTAAATGTGGGTAACAAATTTGTATTTTCCAGGTCCATTTCATTGTTGCTGCTTGTGAGAACATGATTAGTGGTACTGGCATGAGACCTGGGGATATAGTCACAGCTTCGAATGGAAAAACGATTGAGGTAATTCTTGTTGTTGTTTGCTGATTGCACTATTCAGTTATGTTTACCTGACATGCTTGTTTGTGTTTATCTCATTCCAAAATTATTCATCACGCATAAAAAAAATAGTGGCTCCATATTCGTGCATATTCTGACGAACTTATTGTTGGGAAAGTGGTATTATGCGTTGTTTATTATCTTTTCTATGAGTTCATTTCCGTTATTTGTCATGTTATACTTGCTTCTTCTTTTAGTTTTCTGCATGAACATGCAATTGATCAAGGTTTTTAACAGTGTGGGGTTGAGGGGGTTGATCCTACAAGGCGAGGTGTAAACCTTATGTGTTCCGAGTTGTGAACCTCAGGAGTAGGGATGTCAATGGGCCGGGCTCGGGCCTGACAAAATCTGAATTTTGAATAGGCCCAGCCCGAAACAGTTCAAAATCCGGGCCAAGACCAACCCCAGGCCCGGCCCGTTGACAGCCCTACTCGGGAGTTAAATCCAAAAATATTTACGAATAGAAAAATGTAAAAGGTAGAAAACTTTAAAAAGAGTTAAAAAAAATTAAAAATTAAAAAACAAACATTAAAAATAGATTGTAAAAACTGAAGTATGGTACGAGCCTAGTTTTTAAAGCTGACCACCTCTCGCCTCAAGGTTTATGCCTTATGGGAAGGCGGATAAAGAAGGCCCCAAGTCCGCTTCTGAGGCTTAAGCCCCATATAGCAGATAGATCGATCATCTAAGAAATAGACAAAAAATTATAGTGGGTAGTTGCATTCTATCTCAGTAATGCTGAATCAATGAACCATTTGTTTGTGCACTGTCCTCCTGTATCGGAATTGTGGTTGTGGTGTCTTAATCAATGATTTTCTGGCGCATGTGAAGATTTCTAGGATAGCTTTTGCAGCATGGAAATTAGTGGATCTAAGGGCAAGAAGAGTGGACTCTGTGGATGCTGTATTTGTTAGCAATAGTGTGGTCCATTGGAAGGAACACAATAGCAGGACCTTCAAAATAAGTGAACTTACCCCAGGCAGGTCATTGAGAGGGTTAAGGGGAGAATGATAGCTTGGGCTAGTGTTTTGGAGACCTTTGAGGGTTTTAAGAGGTAGGGTTTATGTGGGGAATGGGACACTATCTAATTCATGTCTTTGTATGGTGATATATGGTCTGCATCAGTATATGGTGATATATGGTAATGTATGGTCTGATCCTAACCTTTTTTTTTTGGCGTTCTTTACTGATTTTTTTTTATCTCGGAAAAAAATCAATTAGTTGTCTCCTAAAGTATGGCCATTTTCTTTAATTCTCTGTTGCAGGTCAATAACACTGATGCAGAAGGTAGACTAACGCTTGCAGATGCTTTGGTTTATGCTTGTAAACAAGGTGCTGAGAAGGTATTGTTACATCCAAAAATCAAAATTCTATTTTGTTGGCTGGTTCTGTTAGAATTAATTGTCATCAGCTATCTTAATAAAGTATTCTGTCATGTATAAAAAAATTACAATTCATTGTGGGAATACCTAAAATAAATAGAAGCTAAGCTTATCATAAAAAGAAGAAGAAGATAAATAGAAGTGAAATGTGTCTCATGCAGCATTTACTGAAATGTGTCATGGGAGCTCAATATTGAATCCATCCACTTCTCAATTGTCCAGAGGATGATCATACAAGGAGACATTCTTTCGTACCAAAAATAGGGAAAAAGAAAGAACAGATCAAAAGGAAATAAAAGAAATTTCAGTTTAATTTGAGGCGATATCAATGAGAAAAACCCTCTACCAATCAATTACTCTCAACGATGTTTGGTCTGTGTAGATTGGGGTAAAAAAAGTCGCGCAATAACCATTTCAAAGAATTGCAGATTACATAAATATCATTCTATGGACATAGATTCATCTAAATTGTAAAGGAAATGATATGAGGAACAACTAATTGTCCTAAAAAGTGATGGAATTTACGAAGTCCTGACTAAAACCCCGTGAGGAAACAGGAAACAAATTAGAACAATTCTCCGTCGCAGTTCCTCACTATGCTTTTCCAATAGCCATTTACATTGTACGTATTGTGTAAATATGATGGGTATATCCTGGAGCTTTCACTTGATTTTTGTAGGTTGTTTATGAAGCTTTGTTTTAGCTTGATATGTTGATCAATCTTGACATGGATCTAAAGCTTAATCTTGGAAGCCATGTTCATAGTCTGATTACGTAGATCACAACCTTGAAATAGGATGGGATGAGTTATCTTTTGTGGCCTCACTTTCTGCAGACGTTTATTGGCATTTAGTGGTAGAAAGAAGTTAGGATATATTAATTGCAATGTTAAGGAGAGCCGAGAGCCTTCTATGGGAAAAGATGGTTACACAATTTGCGTATCTGAGAACTAAATTGTCATGTCATGGCTTCTTCCCTCAATGAAGCCTCGAATCGACTGTGGGGTTAAGTTCCTTCGTACAACTAAAGAAGTGTGTATTATATTTTGCTCAAAATTACTCTCGGCATAGGAATATTGCCTGTCAAGACATTGGAAACCATCTTCTTGGGGTTAAAATTCCTAGGAAAGTGCTAGACAACTCTGTGTGATAAGTTGGAGAAGTTAGATACTGCGGCACTTTGTATTGTCTGAAGAGCAAAGGATGAGTTTTGAATTGCAAGCTGAACTAAATGCTGAGTATGAGTTGATTTGTGTTAAGATCTTAGGGAGATATTTCTTCTGCCCTTGGGTGATGTATTATGTATATGCTGTTTTGCGCGCTGAGGCTCCGCATGCAGTTATGCATCCTTACCGTGGATGATCATGATGTCCATTCTAGATAAAAAAAATTTCCAATAGATCTTAACAATGCCTTTTTGTTTTGATTCTCTATATAACCTTTTGTATGATTGCATGCAGGTTGTTGATCTGGCAACGCTAACGGGTGCATGTGTAGTTGCCCTTGGGCCCACTATTGCAGGTATGTATATCTTAGGATCATGGATTTCTTCTACATCTTCAGGATTGTTGTTATCCTTCCAGGTTTGCGATACATAGTGAACTTCATTGCTGCCTGAAATGTTTTTTTTAATTTTTCTCTGTCGAAGTTTCTTCAAATAAAATAATGAGAAAAAAGGAAATCTTCTTTTTGATGGACCTTTTCCGAGTAATTCTTCATGGTTTGTCGCTATTGAAAATGCATGGTTGTGGTGATTGTATGACCTTAAAGCCGGCGGCAGTAAGATTTTTATTCTTCCTGATTTTACTGTCTTAAATTTTCCCGTTTCCTCCCCTCTTCTTCTTCTTCTTCTTCTTTTTTCATTTCCACTTTATTTTAAACTACTCTTTTGGTTATTTCTTATTATTCAATTGGGCTGATTTGAAATAAATAGAAATTATTTGGTTCTACATTGGATAAAGTGTATTTAACTTTTCAGGCTCACCCTATTCCAGTTCCACATGTTTGTACCATGGGGTTCAACCTCTCCAACGACAAACCTGAATAGGCAATGCATAATGCTGTCAATGGACCAGGCCAAGGTCTGTCCAAGCCCGACTTGCAAATTAAAGCTTAGGCCTGAGCCCAACCTATGATGATTATGCACACCTTGAGCTTGAGTCCCGCCTCCCACTTTGTGCAAGGTCTGATTTGTTCACTAAGTGTGCTAAGTGTTGTCATATGCAATCGCATATGCGAGTTGGGGAGCTTGGACTGCATATGCGGTTTTTGGACCATTGGGGCTTATGCGATCGCATAACCTCCCAACAGTCAGATTTCTAACTGTCAAGGCCCTTTTTCGTTCCATTTCTCCCTTCTTAACCCCGGGTTTTCCTTACTCTAATGCTCTTAGTCTCTCACTCTAATATATAATCTCTGTCTCATAAACTCCAATCTCATTCAAGAATCAATTCAAGACTACTCTCTTTCAAGTTTCAAGAATCAATTCAAGACTCCCCACCCCGTGCTCTCTCTCTCTCTCTCTCTCTCTCTCTCTCTCTCTCTCTCTCTCTCTCTCATTTTTTCCTTAACTCTCTTACTCTCTCTCGTACGTTTTTATCTTTTCTCTGATAAGTACTTATACTTTGTATGTGTATCATTTGAGTACTTATTACTTTGTTAGCTAATTTGTTATAATCTAATTGATGTAATGTAATAAATATAACAAAATATGAAAATTTAATGAAATGGGTGAAAAACAATTACAAATATTTGTAATAATTTTACATATTTTTTCATAATTTTTGTTTTTTATTTTCTTTTATTTTTTTACACACCTCTCCCCCAGAATCCCTCCTGTATCGACACTATCGGTGATATTATTGTTGATTTAGGGAACCTTATAAAGGAAAGGTGGTAATATCCTGGGCCATGCCTAGAGATATTGCAGATCTTTTCTGTATTTGGCATAATGATCATGGTGGGGCCCTTGGGAAAAGGAAATGGCGCATTATCTTTCTTGCAGTTTTGGGGGCAATCTGGGCGGAGAGAAACAATCGCTGCTTCAGAAATCAGTCCGCCTCGGTTTCGGGGGTGCTTTCCAAAGTTCTTTCTTTGTTTAGGGATTGAGCCCCTTAGTGGGTTTCCTGTTGCGGCTTTGCTGCGTAGTTGGGGTTTTTTGGTTAGTGGGGTTTCTGCTGTATCTCACAGCCATGGGGCTGTTGCCCTGTTTTTTCCAGTTTTGGTTTGCTGTTCTTTCTAGTTTTCGGCTTTGGTCCTGTTTTATTTCTTTCTGTTTCCTTTTTAATAATATTCTCATCTTTCAAAAAAAAAAAAAAAAAAAATTCAAAATCAAAATGTATATCGATATCTGTGATACCCGGATATAACAAACTTCATGGGTGTTTTAGTATTTGCCAACCTGGTGATACCGATATTTATCGGTAATATCACTGATAATCTGAACACTAAGACCAAGTTGTGTTCATGAAGCACTCCACATCCATTCATGTGGCACACGTGTAGGGGATCCGGGCTTCTAGTCTATTGGGCTCGATTGTGGACTGGTATACCTAAAATTCATGCTAGTTGGACAATGCTAGCCACCAATTGGAGGAAGTTTGACGATTGCGAATAGACAGATGAAAGTCCAACCAATGGTTGACATTCAACAGGTTGAAGCCCTCAAATTGGTGGCGATGATCATCTATTCCTGTGATTTTTTGGATATGTCCATCACGGTGGGACCCATGATTAGAGGTGTGGATTTGCACATGTTCCACATTTACAGAGATAATGAGTGTTTGATAACCAACAACCAACTTGGTATGTGTTTTGCATTAGTCTGTAGGTGAGGTACTACACAGTACCTCAGCTGAAGGATGATTTCAGCTTGCCAGGGTTTTTGGTTTTGTACAAGGTGCCCATGGTTCAGTGATTTAAATTTTTGATAGGATGGGCCCTATCATGAATTCCTCACATACCAACAGAACTCCAATATTGGAAATCAGGTGCATAATCTAACTACATTTATTCTTTTGTGTTGAATGTGGACCATTGTCATATTTTCTTCCAAATTGTGCATTTTCTGTACCCCAATCTAAGGGTTAGGATTTTCCCATCTGGGATATTCTTTTGGCGCATGGGCCATCGACAAACTGAAAGCCTGAAGGAACTGTACATATCATCCGGTCAAGCATCATATGATATCTCTTTAAAAATATCTTACATACTCGCAATGCATTGAAGCTGAGGACTTGTCGGACCGATTTTAACACTTCATGCTGATGAATCTCATACAGGAGTCTTCACACCCAGTGATGAGCTAGCGAAGGAGCTTCTTACAGCTTCAGATGTCACTGGCGAGAAGTTTTGGAGGATGCCATTAGAGGAAAGCTATTGGGAGTCGATGAAATCAGGAGTGGCAGACATGGTTAACACTGTAGGACGCCCAGGCGGTGCTATCACGGCTGCACTTTTCTTGAAACAGGTCTGGCTTATTTATCCTTTCCTGCTCTTTGTAATTTTACCACTTCTAAATGTGGCGGGAAGTTTTTTGGGCCCATGAAGACTTGTAGTAATGACTAGGGGCAGGGTATGGCATCATGACAAATGGATTTACATGTAAGCGTGTAGCCCATTCTCTCCTCGGCCATCAGTTCAGTCCACCAATTGAAACCAGGAGTCGAGTCATGTTTGATGGTTAGCAGGAATGAGGAATTATAGGCACGAGCCTCAGCAACCATCTGGTTTGCTTCGGTGTGTGATTCCATACTAGCATGGAGCATGGCTCGAGGATCTGAAACATTAATCTGATGGGTTGTGGATGGAGAATGCTGCTCTCATATTCCAAATCCTAACCATTTGATGTTTGGCAAATTAACTCGATAGTCCTTGATTTCAGTCTTCTGAGCATGGCCCCAAATGCGACATGGTCTGATCGAAAATGTAGATTAGTAAGTAATGATGAAATGAAATGACGAATTCTCCACTTTTGCAGTTTGTTGATGAGAAGGTCCAGTGGCTCCATATCGACATGGCAGGCCCTGTTTGGAATGAGAAGAAGAAAGCTGCCACAGGATTTGGGGTCTCCACATTGGTGGAATGGGTTCTGAAAAACTCATCGGCTTAGCTCTGGCTGAAATTATTCGAAATCAGCATAGCATCTGGTTTAGGAATAGGAGGTGATAAAAAGCTCAATTGGGTTGTTTCTGATATTTGCCAAATCCAATTGGAGTGCGAATAAAAGGATGGATTGGAATCGGAGAAACGTGCAGTGAGCGTATGTAATTTATTTATATTGACAATGCCATGTGCTATTCATGATTTTGCTCTCATAAATGCCAGAAATGATAGAATCAAATGACCTCTTCTGGGTACTTTGAATTTTATTGGTGTGTAAGCATGAAAGCAATGGATGCCTCCTAGGTATGCTTCACAGCATATTGATGCAAGCAAAGAGCGTAAAATGATGATGAAGAAGTTCACCGTCTTCCTCAAGTAGTCAAGACCTTAAATACACAAGGTAAATTCTTGAGTTCATAAGAAATAAGAAAGAAAACTCAATAGTTTATTGAACAATCATCCCAAGATTCCTCGATTACATCACTTCTATAGATAACTGAAACCCTAATTTGATTAAAAATTATCTCAAATAGAAATTTGTTTAAAAGGCTAATTTTGTCATAAATAGAAATGTTAATAAGATCTTATCGGAACATCCCGACATTATTACAAGCAATTTCTAAAAGAAGAAAATCTTAAAATTTCAAAAATAAGGAAATGGCGAAATGGAAATTACAAAAAATAGTAAAGTTTTTTTAAAATCTCAATTTCAACCTCAAAGAGGCGTGTTTTGTAGCGAAACGGGTGTCTGCAGCCGGCATAGTGGGTCTATTGACCCCGGATGCACCACTATATAAAGATCGATAGGTCGTACATTTCATGACGATGCCCGGATCAAAAGTTACAGTTCTTTTACAATCAAAACTTCGAACGACAATTCCTCCATAGACGGAATGAATTTCTTCGAACTAGACATGCCCAGGACCAGTTATGTCATGCCCTACATAAGACTGGGTCCGGTCTTGACGGACTGCTTTCACTTTCAGTCAAGTTTCTTTTGGCCTAGTTGTGCTATGAATGCGTTTGCGGCATGCTCTACGTCATATACACTTAGATGCATGCATACCTATTTGATACTAGTGAAAAATCGAAAGATCCAGGCCATTTAGGGTCCGTTTGGATACCACCAAATAAGTTACTTTTTCTACTTATAGGTGGGGGTGGCTACACCCCCAAAAAAAAAAAAAAAAAAAAAAAAATTGACTTGAGTTTGGTTTATAATCACTTATAAGTAACTATTTTTATTTAAAGTTAATCACTTCATTTTAATAAGTAGAAATCAAGATAAGCTACTTAAGGCATAAGTAGCTTAGTAACTTACTTATCACGCCATTGGGTGGGGTTCACATGCAGCAGCTGTTGAACAGCTTTTTGGAACTATCCAATGGCAGAGATCCGCTATGGGTGGGACACGATCCAAAAATCACACCGAAAGGGTGATCCAGCATCGTTCTCAGATTACAGCCCATCCAAGTAGGTGTCCAGAAGATGGACGGTTCCTCTCATAAAGTCAGAGCTTCATGTGGGCCCCATCCAGCTACTCGTGACATGTCTCCAGGAATGAGAAAAGCTTCCAGGGACGTGCAAATAGTTCCACTAATCACGCCAAGGCCTGACACGTAAAGGTCACGAAATACATGGGCGGACCCCAGCTTTGCCCGAATGCATAACAGGCCAGGCCAATCTGACCAAACAAATGAGCTCCACAGCACATGAAGTCTACTAACAAGCCAACCTGGGGTCATCATTGGTTCAGTACCTAAAAGGCCTGTCTCAACTGTGGCCCACTTATAGTTCATAGGGCTGATAAGTATGTTGTTTACCAAACATACTTATTTGCTTAATAAGTTGAAACTAAGATAAGTTAATAAGAGGCATAAGTAGCTTATCTAAGTAACTTACAATCCAAACGGGCCCTTAATGTCATGCAAATGAAGGGACTCCTATGAGACTGGGCATCGTGATTGGAGAGTTATTTTTTTCTGACTATAGACAATTTTCTCGATTTCTCATTAATCCCCCTTTATAAGCTCCGATCCACTATCATACGCTCTCCCCTCTCATCCAGGAAACATCAATCGCTTTCTTAATCTCTATTTTTAACTGTTCAAAAATAGCTTTGAGAGCAAAAAATGTCAACATAATAATAATAATAATAATAATAATAATAATAATAACCAATTAGAAGCTTGATTAACAAGCCAATATAAGGTATGGTCTGTCCAATTGTTTAGCCCCCATTACAAAGCTTTTTTTAGTCTTCTGACAGTATTTTGGAAATTGAAGGGACGAAAATGCCTCCGATTTGAGCCTCGGGCTTATATGGAGTTGAGTGCATAAGCTTGGTATCATTGGTCCATATGCAAGCATCACTATGGTGATTGGGCCCATCATTATGAAAATCCATCATTCTCTTCATGGCTCACTATTTCTTTAAGGAGACACTAATGCTGGACTGATACGAGTTCTCTGTCCCACAAAAACCAACAATTGATAACGGTGCTCATTCGCTGCCTATTGTTTCCTTGTGGTGTGGTCCACCTAATCTGCCGATATGGCTTTATTCTTTAGTCCATGGCCTTTCATGAAGTTCTGACGAGAATGGACGTAGTGGATTCAACACATACCCCACGGTGGGCCCCACAGATGGCATCTGAAGACCCTTGAGGTGGGGTCGAGGCCATTCGAGGAGCCCATTTTCGTTTTCCTTTGATTTTACAAAGTCCTTCCTGTTGAACCTTCTTCCATGGGACCCACCATCGCCCCCTTTTTTTGGCATACGGGCACCAACATCAACATCTCTGGCATACATGCATGAGCGCCATCTTCTCCGGGCCTAAAAATGAGGGTTTTTTTTTTTTTTTTTTTTTTTTAAATACTCCGATGACCAAATTTCCTACATATGGAGGCTACTAATATGTTAAAGATTTTCTGAATGGATTTTTTTTTTTTTTTTTTTTTTTTTTTTTTTTTCGGAATAACATCTGGTTTGGTTGTGGGTGGAGAGGGATGGTTGTGGTTGTTATTGTAGGGGAGAAGTGATGTCTGTAAGGGATTGAGAAGGAGAGGAAAGGTCCTTGGTTGTTATATGTAAGATAATGAAGGAGATAGATTTTTTTTTCCCCAATGTATTGTCTTGGTGGAATACCTAATGTTAACTTTGACCCTTACATATGACAACCTTGATCATCCTCAACCCTTAACCCCTTCAACCAACCTCGATCCTTAACACATGCATGAAAACCTTGACCAATCTTGACCCTTAACTCTTAACCAACCTTGGATCCTTAACACATGACAACCTCAATCCTTGACCCCTCAACCAACCTCGACTTTTAATATATGACAACCCTAACCCTTAACACATGACGAACCTTAACAGATGACAACCTCTACCTTTAAAATATTGACAATGCCGGGTTGCCCATGCCGGAATCTCGAGATTCGACCGTATCGACGGTTATTAGGCTAGTTTATTTTTAGTTTTACTATTTATAGTAAGTTTTAATTCGATCATAACTTTGGATCTGTAGGGTTTTAGAGTTAGTGCCCAACATGAAAATGGCTTAAAATATTTAGTAGAACAACATGGTTGGGCCCATTTGATAACTTTCTATTTTTGGCTGAAAACTAAGAGTTCTAGTATGATTGAACGACTTTTATAAATAGTAAGTTTACTATTTATAGTAAGTTGCGTTTTCTAGGAGTTTGAGTTTGAGTTGGAGTTTGATACTTTACCTAGGGTTTAATCCTATTTTATGTATTATAATTTCGTTTATTATTCATTCAATTATCAAAAAACAATTATTCGGAATTAATTTACTCTTTTTATCCTTTTATTTTTCCTCGTGGATTCGAGAAACACTCGGTTAGGGAGACGGTGATCGACCTACCACGTCCTCCCTACGTCAGAAGTACACCGAACCTCTTGCCTAGGAGTATGATCACCTCAGAACTATTTCTTTTTGGATTGCCATCTCAAACATGACTGGAGGACCCAAGTTCAATTTTCTTTTTTGGACCATCAGATCTTCACAAACTCGGTGTCACCACATCAAAGACCTGTTTGTTTTCATTTTCAAGAGGGAAATTGCAGGTAAAGGGGTAATCATTACTTACCCGTGTAAATGTGTAGGAATTCAGATATAAAACCATTTTTAATTCCTTTGTTTGGTAGAGTTGGTGGCTTAGGAAATCAGTTATCATTACTATTTTATGACTATTTTTCAGTGTTTGTTTTGAAAGGAACATTGGTAAATGCAATAAGGACAATCGCTCTGGTGCTCCTCCATATAACCAATAACCAATGAAATCTCTACTTGACCGTTGACCATCTCAGGCAAGGAGAAGTGCATATGCACGTCCATGTTGGAGGATCGAATAGTATGGTGTAGGTCTTCCCAATACGTGTCTGGGCAGATTTACGGTCCGCTAATTCAAATTGTCCAATTAGAACCAGCAAGTGTTTCAATTCCATCCACATTCTGAAGACCAATTTAAGGAGATATACAACATACAGTCCACCTCACACAGACACACACACACACACACACACACACATAGGGTCCAGTTGGATTTTCTGGTGATCATCAAACCTGCGGAGGTCCCTATTGCATCCAACATGTTGGAAACGCCTTGTTTATCAGAAATTCTATTGGTTTCATGCCTACATCCTGAACCTTGGCCTGTATTATACAAAGGTACCTGTAAATATCACATGCCTCCTCAAGCAAAATAAACATATGTGAATCGTCGACATCACAGTTCCCACTTTAAAATTACCTATGTAGGAGAAGAAAACCCCCACATGCATGCAGGCATGAGGACATGCCCTTGTGATATGATACACGAGTAAGAATAAAGGTTTTTTTTTTTTTTGTAGCCAATAGTAAATGATCCTTACCTCTTACAACTACCAAGCTTTATCTCTTGGTTCTCCTTCCTTTGATGGAGTTTGAAAATCAAAGGTAAGGTATTCTATGGAAGATAAAGGACATCATAGGTGGAGATGTATGGAAGACTTACCTTCCGTCAGGGAGGCAGTGCTGTGAGGGAGAAGCTTAAGGGAATGATGTTACTCTCTTATAATCACATGTGAGTGTACCCAAGTAGGTGATCCAAACGGACCACTGAATTCAGGAGGAGTCTCATCTAGCCTCGATTACGGCACCGATCTCGCAGTAGGATTTCCTTCGGAAATCAGAGGAATGGCGCCACCTACATCCTGTAATTACCACTATGTAGGGAAGGTGTAATGACACCTCTAACCAAACACCTGACCCTTGTCATAATTACACTATGATACACATTTACTTGTGGGGAAGTGAAAACAAACCGGCCCTGATTTCCACATTCAGGGGAAACGGATCTACGTCAATCTGCATTGCTTCGAACTTCCTTTTCATAAAATTTCAGCGATCATTTGTCAATGCTATTCTGAATTACATTCATGAAAATAACACACTTGTTAGTTGAATGGTTTTGCGTGCCATACCACTTACAATATCCATTCTTCTTTACTACTTCATCTAACGTGGTCTTATAATTTATGGGCACTTTGATGAATTTTTCTGTAAGCATTGTATAAAAAATTTCACCAGACTTTGAAATATCAAAGGTGTAAACTCATTGGGTCTTCTGTGCCACTGACCCAGTTGACTCAGATTTGACCAAGGCCGCACATGTGAAGGGTTTCTTTGCCACCACTTCGACTATTGCCACATCATAATTATGATCATAATAATATGTTCTTGTTGATAAATTTGTTGAATTGACCCCTCCTGCAGTAGGTGCTTGTATCTTGAAACTTTCTTGGTAAATCATACAAATTGAAAAATTCAGTACCGGTAAATTTCTTTCTGAATTTGAATTCTAAACAATATTGCGTGATTTGTACAAACTCAGATTCAGGAACAACAACTTTACATCGGCCTTTAGCTCTCTTAAACCAGCAATGTAAGCCTCGCAAGACTCTCCTGGTAACCGTCGGAATCTTGCCAAATCGGCCATAGTTATCTCTCTATCTTTATAAAAAAAAAACTGGGCATGAAATCTTTCCTGCCAATTCTGTACCGAATTTGATGGAAAATTCGAATACCAAGTGAATGCTACTGCAGTCAACGAACGACTGAACAGTTGCAACTTATGGTAATCGTTGTTAGCCCAGTTCCCCACATAGCATGGTAAATCGACCAATATGTTCGATGGTTGACTGTCAAAGATTGTCGGCAAACAAGGCATATTCAGGTCGATAATTTCTAAGCAAGGGATGCTGCCTATCGATCCATTTTGGATATGGCTTCTGAAATACGAGGATTGTAGTCCGACCAATTATCTGGCCTGCCACTTCCTGTACTTTATGCATTATTCATTCTTGATCAAACTATTGATGTTCATCTACCAAAGGAAGCCCATGACCTTTATGTTGAAGTCCTCCTTGGTAAGGCACATTCCTTTGCGAGTACCTACCCCCTAGTGGAGGGTTACCTCATACTTCTGGGACCGGCACAAAGTTCCTTCCATCCCTTTCCGGTCGCCTTGGTTTAGTAACCGGAGGCACGTTCCAAGGATCTAGAGCTGGGATAGGGTAGACATGTCACTGTGGTTGTGAATGTTGCGCTTGTGGCATGGGACTCCCAACTTAACTAGTCTCAATATTCTGCCGAGGTGGTACTTGAGTGGTTCGGGTGGCCACTACATTCACCAAATGGTTTACACTTTCAGTTTGGGTAGCCATCCACCTATTGAAATTTTCTCTCAAGGCGGGACTGCACGACCATCGCACGAGAAAACTCAGCCTAGGATCATCCTTGATCAGCAATATGTTACAATCCCTATTGCATGTCACGAATTCTCGAAGAAATTACTTCCAAGGGGTTGGTCTGTGAGGATGAAGCCCCTTCAGGATTTGGCCTTGGATCATTCAAATCTAGTTCATCATTCCCTTCTTCCTCATGAATTTCCTCAATAAGAGACATTGGAATAGGTGTAGCTGGCTCATTGGCCGTGCGGCTACCTTTCCGGCTCATTTTCTTCCTTTTAGCCAACTTATGATACCAGCTTCTCTGTTAAGAAGAAAGTAGTCACACCGGGGGTGCTAAAAATGTTGCTCGTTTTTTTCGGTCACAAGTGTTGGGCGTGCCAAAACCGATTATGTAGCTCGATTCCAACCGAACAACTTTAACCCCAAGCACCAAAATAGACAGATACATCATAATCGACCGTATATGATTGCAA
Source organism: Liriodendron chinense (assembly GCA_003013855.2). Classification (NCBI taxonomy): domain Eukaryota; kingdom Viridiplantae; phylum Streptophyta; class Magnoliopsida; order Magnoliales; family Magnoliaceae; genus Liriodendron; species Liriodendron chinense. Next base: position 6,384,085 of record ML058387.1, on the reverse strand, counting down.
TCTGAGAAGATCGGTCGTCTATTCAACCACTCGATTGGTTGTTTAATACTAATCGGGCGATGTTTGGATGGTGGAGTTCTTCATCCAATAATGGGTTGTATTTTTTCATTCTATGAAAACAATTCTCAAGTGCGAAAATAATGAAAGGAAGAAAACTTACAATCGGTCACCAAGGGTAAACTGTGAATGTTGCTTCTTCCAGAAAAAGAGCATAAGGGATGATCGAGGATCTTGGATACAATTACAATTATCAATTACTAGATTAATGCCACAGACTTGCTGCTACAGAATGTAACTTTACAACTTATATTACGGAATGTAAAAAGCAAGATTACACTAATGAAGATAAAGCTGCAGATTATGCTAAGAAACATCAAAAGTAGAATGCTAAGGAGCATTGCAATGGCATAAATAGATCGGATAAATTTGGTTTTTGTTTGATTGCTGATGGACCCCTGTTCCATTATCTGTCTTGCTTTTTATAACTCTTGATTGACCATCCAGATATTTCTCTTAGTGAGCGGTTATATAACTGCCTCCCATGATTACTCCTTCTAAGTTCTAAGCTCTTCTATTTCTTGACTATACGATTTCTCCTACCATCCTACTTCTCTCATCAAATTTGTCTTTGCCTTGCCTAGTCACCAGTCTCATGGCACAATCAGATGTTGCCAACTGTTCCCTAAAAAGACTGTCAACACCACGTGCTTCTATTTATTACTGCTATATCTTGTCTGAACAATGTCAATATCATCTCCCCATTGGACGATATTAGCCGACCTGAATTATGCGTGAACACCATCCAATGTGGGGTGTAATAGATCAATGGTATAGATCACTGAACTGTTGGTCCCATGTATACAACTTAAATTAGATTATGTTGCCTTATCCTTGGCTCATGGATTCATAATTCCTCAAGAGAACATAACGAAATTTAAATTGCTTTCCATTTGTAGTTCTCTGATGTTATATACTGTTGCAAAAGGGACCATGTTGAAAGCACACACTTCAATATAAACACATAAGCAATAAGAAAGATTGATAAATAGCACATGCTTCAATATAAGTGTACCACTACAAGATGAACATCTAGAAATACAAATATAAACACATACTTCAACATCAACAAACAAGTGAAAGCTTTTAATGGCGACTTGTCCATGATAGGCTTCATATGATGGCCGGTCTAAATTAATACTTTTCAGTGCTATGTGTATACAAAAGAGAAGGTTCTCTTCCATATTTTAGTTCTACCTACTATATCATTTCCCCCGGTGATCAGAATGTGCTTTTGGTTAATGTGAGCCGCCCTTGCAGAAAACTAGCCAACCATTAATATACACTTCAGTATCATTACACGAGCTATCACGTATGCAAATATCATAGCATCTTTGGCCATGGCTGAACTTACTAAGTACCCAATGCAAAAGGGAGTTAACTGGTAATGTTACTTTCTGATGTAGAGAAGAGCCTGAAATAACAATGAAGAAGATAATTATCTTCCACAAGTAGACCTTCCACAAGTAATGATATGATACCTTAAGGTGAGTTCTTGAGTTCACAAGAAGTAAGAGAAAATTTAAATATTTTTATTGAATAATAATCTAAGATTGTTGATTACATATATGAATGACTCCCAAAACCCTAATTCGATTAGAATTTATCTGAAATAGCAAAATCTCCCACAAGGCTAATTTTGCCAAAAAAAAAATAGAAACATCTATAAGTTCTTACTGGAATACCCCAACGTTATTACAAGCAACTTCTAAAAAGACAAAAATTTTAAAAATATAAAATTAGAGAAATATGATAATAACAGAAATTAAAAAAAAAAAAAAAGTAAAATTTTTCTAAAATATTTGAGGTCTAACTTGGCAACTCTCCGAATCTCAGTTCGCGGTTAGAGGAGGTCGAGGACAACCCCCCATAGGATTCTTCCCATGAGATTGTATCGTATCGTGCGAAGGTTCAATAGGAGTCACCTTGTTGGTAGCATAGTTTCGTGCATTAGGAAGCTTTAATTATATCTCTACTCGGATAGCCAACATGACAGCCTCGTTTATCGTCCAGATGGGTTACATCTGGACCTGATCTTGCATCGTCATACGTAACCCATTGATGAATCTGACGACCTTCTGGGACTCGGTCTCAATGAGATCATTTATTGCGGATAGGCGAAAGAATTCCTCGACATAGTCTCTCACGAATTGACAACCTTGTTGACAATTCTAGTATTGATGGAACGACATCTAGTCATGGTCGATCGGTAGGAATCGTGTTTGCATCAATTGCTTCATTTTCTGCTATGTCCAAATCAACGCTTTCATTTGCCTGGTCCGTGAAAGTTGAAGTTATTTTCACTAAGCTGAGGCTCCATGTTTCAACTTATACGCTACGAGCTTTATCTTTTTCTCCTAAAAAATCTTCATATAGTTAAAGAATCGTTCAACTTCACAAAGCAAATTGAGAAAGTCCTTGATGTGAAGTTGGTCAAGCTAGGGAGGTCAACCTTTATCCTATAATCTCTATCTCTCTTGCCTTGCTCCTCTTTGTTATTCTCACTGAAGAATCATATCATTAATCTCCTCATCGCCAAGTCACTATGATCGGGTGATGGTCTATGATTCCTCACCGGTGTCGCACCACGAACCTAACAACCGCGAGTTCCATCGCCAATCTCAAGTTGCTCCTCATTATGAACATGGGTCTGCCTTATGGCTTCCATCAAATGGTCGAGTACCGCTTGCAATCCTTGCATGGCCTGTAGATTCTTCCACTAGAAAGCTTTAAATGCCACCACCATCATAAGATTGTTCCTTGGAGCACCGTCCATGTGGTCATTGCTCAAACCATTGTTAGATGCCATCGAGTCGAGAAAAAGCATCGCTTTGATACCAACTGATGTAGAGAAGAGCATGAAATAACAATAATGAAGATGATCATCGTCTTCCTCAAGTAATCAAGACCTTGAATCCACAAGGTGAGTTCTTGAGTTCACAAGAGCTTGAATTCCAATATTTTTATTGAATAATAATCTAAGATTGCTCGATTACATCACTTATATGAATGACCTCAGAACCCTAGTTCAATTAAAAATTATCCAAATAGCAAAATCTCCCAAAAGGTTAATTTTGTCAAAAATAGAAACATCTATAAATCTTTATCGGAACATTTTCGATATTATTACAAGCAACTTTTTAAAAGATAAAAATTCTAAAACTCTAAAAATAGGGAAATACAACGATAACGGAAGTTACAAAAAATAGTAAAATTTCCTAAAATCTCGATTTTAACTCTTCAACCATGCATTTTGTTGCGAAACATTCATCAGCAACCCATTGCGTAGATAGACCAACCTCAGTTGCACTACTTCAAAAAGATCGATAGGTCGTCTGTTTTGAGACGATGCCCAGGACAAAAAATAACAACTCTTTTACTGTCAAAACCTCGACCAACAATTTTCCATATCTAGAATGAATTTCTTCGAATTGGACATGCCTGTGACCCAGTTACATCATGACCTACGTAGGACTGAGTCTGGTTTTGATGGACTACTTCCGCTTTCGTTCGGGCTTCTTTTGGTCCAGCTGTGCTAAGAATGCATTTGTTGCCCGCTCTGCATCACTTTCAATAGGCATGCAGTAAGAAAATGTACATTTTAAAGATCCATTGGATGTTCATCCCACGATTTGAACCATGAATTAACACCACAAAATTACTTCCAGATAGAACGTGGCTCTCTTGTGTTTTATATGCCATCCAACCCACTCACGGGTATGTTTCACCAGGATGAAGCAAACCAAAACTGGAAGTATTTCAAAACTAAGGTGGGCTAAACCTTATGAATATGAAAGTGTTTGGCATGATTGGTACATTGCTCCCTCTGGTGTCCTGCATGAGTTTTGGGTATGGATGTTTTATGGATGTATGGTGAACATGAGAAGGTGCACAAGAAGCATGGTTTGGATTTCACATACACATCATGGGGGGCCATACCCCTTAGACACATGGTAATTATAAAAGAGATGTGGCCCTGTGTGCATGTGCATTTTGCTTGTATGTGTATGTATACTGAGTGCATGCGAATGAACCTTCACACCTTGCCAAAAAGCATGAAGGTTTTCTCATGTATATAAAGCATCCGGTGAAAACAAGAACTTAGTTTATCAAGTACTCCATCTCCATGCATATGTGGTGCACATGTATGAGATCTGATCGATTCATTTGTTAGGCCAAGCATGGAAGCACCTTAAAGTAAGATCTCTAGCCGCTGATTGAAAGATTTCTGAGGATTACATAGAAAAGGTCCAATCAATGGTCATATTTCACGAGGCGCAACTTATCCCACCGGCAGCTTCCGTGTGTTTGCTTTGGTACGTGGCCCATCCACAATAGGGCCTAAGAGATGAACAATCCATATCTCCTGTCTATATGCTGCATGTACAAATATCGAGCAGTTGATAACTAATTTAGATGTTGGCGGTTAGCGCCATATCCGTTCCCTTAAGGGAGATGATACGGTAGAGCCCATGGAATTAATATAGGAGAATCAATTCAGCATATTAGGAGTTGCAGGTAGAGCTGTTCACAAGCCAAGCTAGCTCGGTTAGCTCGCTTGACTCGGCTTGAACCAGCTCGATTCGAAGGTTGGGTTCGAACCAAGCCAAGCCATTTTTTCAAGCTCGAAATGATTTTCAAGCCAAGCTTGAGCTAACCCAAGCTCGATTCGGCTCAATCGATGCTTGATTCAGCTCGACTCGGCTGACTCAGCTGGAAAAGTATGTTTTTTAGTCTCACATCAGAAGTGAGCAAGGAAAAGTAAGTGGGGGGATGTAAATGGGCTTTGGGCTGCCTTTGGGCCCAATTTTTAATTGTTCTAGGCCGGGCTTTGGGATGGGCCTATTTAAAATTTTGTTTTTTCAGGCTCGAACTTGGCTTGAATTGGGCTCAAACTTGGCTCGAAAGCTCAGTCGATCCCAGCTTGAAGGCCGAGCCAAGCCTAACACGAGCCAAGGTGGTCATTAAACGAGCCTAGCTCGAACAGGGCAAAGCTCGGCTCAGCTCGGCTCATGCACAGCTCTAGTTGCAGGGTAATAAATCAATTGGGTCCATCCATCTAGTTGCCCCTACTTTTGTATGCATAGTTTTTCTAATTACACAAATATGCTATTTCCTATCCACCTAAAAGAATGCCTTCAAAACATCAATATCCATTAAGGGATAGGTTGATGCCCTCCCCTGTCTGGATTTATTTTATCTATTTTTAAATCAATATACCCCAGTGGCTCCTAGAATTAAAATAAAAATAAAGAGTTAATGTCCAAAGGTTCATCAAAATAATTAATGGAAAAAAACTCACCAAGGAAAACTGGAGAAATGTGATGGAAAGGATTGTGTAATTGGTGTGCTTTCTAAAACATGAGTCATATGCCAGTGCCCACTAGATGGATGGCTCTGATCGATACATATCCCTGCCTGTGTATTGTGGAGAAATGGCTCTACCATATTCTGGTTTTTCCGTTTCTACTCAATGATCTCCTATTTAATCAATCATACCTGGATATCTGATAGTTGAGACAATGTAACTGCTGTGCAAAGCCTCAGGAAGAGGAACCCTGCCTGCAGATAGCTCCCGCGACACGTGCTGCATGGTGGGCCGAGAGTGAGGATTGGCACGTACGCATGCAAGTGCCAACACCACTGCACAAACCACATCCTTCATGTCTTGAGGTGTGGTGGCGGAAGGCGTTGGTCTAACACATCCATCAACAATGTATCTTGGCCACCTGATGATGCCAAGGATGATAAGAGATCCCCGGGATGCCTTCCCAATATGAGTTCAAGCGATACAACTCCAAAGCTATATACATCACATTTCTCAGTCACCCTCATTGTGTATGCAAGCTCTGTAAGAAGAGAAAACAAGGTTGAGAAGCAAGATCATATTTCCTTCTGTTCCCTACATTCATCGGCATGCAATGCTCTAGCTACTTCTCTTCATGAATCCATCTATATATAATGTTTGTTTTGAATAGATGATCATATAATTGTTAAGGAAAACATAGAAACTATAATACAAATAAAGACGAAGCTAAATTGTTTCACAAATTTTCCAAACATGATTTAATATAGGTTATTAAATTTATTAAGAGGAAGTCCTTTGACCATTTATGAAATTAAATTTTAAAGCTGACATATCCTTGCATGAAATGAGAATTAAAAGAGGAAATGGAATTTAAATATTTTAAATAAGATGTGACTTGAAAACATTTTCTCCATAGAAGAGTAGGAAAATGATGATAATTAAGCATTTTAAGTAACAATTGAAATAAAAGCAACTTTTTCAGTGATCTTTAACACTTATAAGTATGCTTTTAGACATTCCACATTCCATAATATTTTCTGACATAATAAGAAGATTTAATCAGCATCAGGGAAAAAGATGGAAAGAAAGAAAAACCATACCTGGAGCGACATATCCGTAAGTGCCTGCAAGTGCAGACCAGTTTGATGAATCAGGTTTTAGGAGTCTAGCAGTGCCGAAGTCAGAGACACAGGCCTCAAATTCCAAATCCAATAAAATGTTGTTGCTCGATAAGTCCCGATGAACTATAGGAGGTGTGCAATCGTGGTGCATATATGATAATGCAAAGGCAACTCCTCTCATAACCATCATCCTCTTCACCCAACCCAATTCTACAGCTCCTTCCGTACTGCTGCTGAGGATGCTAGCCAAGCTTCCCCTTTCCATGTACTCGTACACTAGAAATGAGCACCGAGTATGCGAACAGAACCCATAAAGCTTCACAATGTTGCGATGTCGGATTTCTGTTAATGCTTGTATCTCATTTCTAAAGCTTCTTTGGTCGAATCCTTCACCCCCTTCTAATGGGTCAAGTTTTTTCACAGCTACTACCTGACCGGTTTGTAGATTTGCTTTAAAAACTCTCCCACACCCTCCTACCCCAATGCAATATTTGTTGTCGAAATCCTCTGTTGCTATGATGATGTCTTCATACACAGGTCTTTCCATCAAAATTCCATATTGCAAATAGATTGCCATTGTTCGTTTCTATGTCCCCTTTCTCTGCATTTCTTGTTCTCCGGAGAAAAATGAAATAAATGGCGACAAATAGAAATAGAAGAAACAATGCTGCCACAATGGGAGTAATGATGAAGAACACAGTTTTGAGGTCTTTCTTTCCACCAACAGGGTTTATTGAAGAGGAATTACATGGCAGCATACCTTTTACTTCACCGCATAGACCTTTGTTTTCAACGAATGCCTCTAATGGAGCCCGACGAAAGGGTTCACTTTCAGGGAGAGGGCCCTTCAAATCATTGTATGAAAAGTCGATGAAAGATAAACTGATCATCCCTTCGAAAGATGACGGGATGGAACCCGAGAGCGAATTGTGGGAGAGATTTAGGTTTTCCAACTTGTTCAGATTCCCAAGCTGCTGGGATATCTCTCCTGTAAGAAAGTTATGACTGAGATCCAATATATCCCGCAGGTTTCGTAGTTTACCGATCTGAAATGGGATGCTTCCATTCAAATAATTCTTGCTCATTTTCAAATACTGTAGTGCAGAGCAGTCTCCTAGTTGTTGAGGTATTGTCCCACTGAGTTTGTTGTTTGATAGGTCCAGAATCTTCAAATTGGATAGTTTTCCAATTTCAGGTGGTACCCAACTAGATAGTTGGTTGTCTTCCAAGCGCAAGCGGTAAAGCAGAGACAAATTCGCCAGGCTGCTAGGAATCTTTCCTTCAAGGTTGTTTCGATGAAAGGTCGAGCATGTTGTAGCCGACTCAGTTGCCCAATTTCCAGGTGGAATTGTACCAGTAATATTGTTGTTGGAGATTTTTAGTAGTGTTAGGTTTCGGAAGTCTACCCAATTAGGCGACAGCTTACCATGCAATCTATTGTAACTCAGATCAATGTACTTCAAATCAGGATATACTCCGAAAACTTGGGATATATTTCCTGTGAGCTGATTATGCTCGAGCCTAACTCTTGTTAAGGTGGTGCAGTTTCTCAGGCTTTCAGGGATGGGGCCCGTGAAATGGTTGCTTTCCGCAGTGAAGTGTGTAAGTGATCCTTCTTGGCGTAGTTGAGGTAGGTGGCCAGAGAAGCTGTTGCCACCCATAAAGAGCTTCTCCAAACGTGTTAGATTTGAGATTTCTACACGTACTGAACCAGATAACTGATTATGAAATAGAGTGAGGGTAGTCAGGTTGCTCAAATTGCCGAAAGCTGGAGGGATTGGACCACTGAGCTGATTTTGAGATAGAGATAGTGAAGTTAGGCTTCTCAAGTATCCAAGAGATGGGGGGATTGGACCACTGAGCTGATTTTCATGTAGATATAGTGAAGTTAGGCTTCTCAAGTATCCAAGAGATGGGGGGATTGGACCAGTGAGGTTATTATCAAAGAGAGCGAGTGTAGCTAGACTGGTCAAATTACCAATAGGTGGAGGGATTGGACCAGTGAGCTGATTTTCAGCTAGAGATAGTAAAGTTAGGCTTCTCAAGTATCCAAGAGATGGGTGGATTGGACCAATGAGGTTATTATCAAAGAGATGGAGTGTAGCTAGACTGGTCAAATTACCAATAGGTGGAGGGATTGGACCAATGAGTTTGTTTGAGTATAAAAATAGATGAACTAACTTCTTGAGATTTCCTATCTGTGGAGGAATCGAGCCATGGAGGTGATTTTCATGGAGCATCAAGCTCTCAAGCCTAGTCATGTTTCCCAGAGTGGAAGGAATGGAACCTGTTAGACGATTAAAACATATCTGTAGATGGTACAGACCCCTAAGATTGCTCATTTCTTGAGGGATCTGTCCAGAAATCTGATTTGTGCAAAGGTATAAGAACGAAAGCTCAGTTAGATTTCCTAAAGTGGAGGACAAGTAGCCACTTAGAAGGTTACCGGACAGGTCTATCTGATCCAGTTTCTTAAGTTGTCCTAACTCAGGGATTGGCCCTGAAATACGATTCCTAAAGAGGCTCAAGTGAATCAGCTGGGTCAAGTTTCCTAAAGTGGAAGGGATCGAACCGTTTAGATTGTTACGGCCCATGAGCACGTCTTCCAGATTCCTCATATTTCCTAAAGTGGAAGGGATTGGACCTGAAATTCTGTTTTCATAGAGGTGAAGATGCGTCAGCTGACTCAAATTACCCAGAGATGGAGGGATTGCACCCGTGAGATTGTTTCTGTACAATCTCAGGGTTATGAGATCTTGAAGCATTGCTATTTCTGAAGGTATCGAACCGACTATCTGATTTTGGGAGAGGTCCAAGTGTTGGAGACTTCTCAGCAGGTTGATTCTTGATGGAACTTCTCCACTGAGTTTATTGGCATAGAGTCGAAGGGAAATGAGTCTGGTCCAATTGGTGAAGAAATGAGGGGATATTTCACCAGTTATCATGTTATCAGAAAGGTCGAGTTCCATACTTCCAGTAAGATTAGCTAATGAAGGAGGCAAGGCACCTGACAGTTGATTAGCAGACAAATCAAGAAAGACGAGTTTTGAAAGAGAACCGATCTGGGTTGGAATGGTTCCATGGAGTGAGTTTTGGCTGAGATTGAGGTGGATGAGGTTGGGAAAAGAAGAGAAGGTCAGATTATGAAGCGTACCTTGCAAGCTGGTATTCCATAGGTTTATTTGTATTATGCTTCGTGCATGATTGCATGAGATTCCAGTCCAGTTGCAAGGAGAGCTCTCTTGGGTTGAAGAATCGTTGGAAATGGGGATTAAGGACCATGAACTGAGAGAGACTGTTTCAGAGAGACCGGATTTCCATTTAAGGAGAGCTTTTGCTTCCTCAGATGCTGAGGAGGAGGAGGAGGATGCTGCTTCATTGGAGAAAGCTATTGATAGTAAGAAGATGAGAAAGAGAAGGGATTTCTTTGAAGACATGTTTGGATTTCCGTTGTGATAGAAGAGGAGAGGATGCCTCCATTTTTATAGTGGGATGAACCTATCCAACTTGTGTTTTACGTTGGCGACTCGAGTCAAGTGCTTTTTCTAGAACCGGAATCATCTGCAGCACCTAATCGTGGATGGGATCCCTGACCGTGGGGTCCACCTTGATGTATATTCCTTAGATCCATGCCGTCCATCCGTTTTCAAAGCTCATTTCGGGTATGATCCAAAAATGAAGCAGAACAAAATTCAACCATTAAAATTTTCTCGTGGGCCACAAAAGTTTTGTATCTAGCTGATATTTCTGTGGTAACTTCATCTGTCTTTTTTACCTCATCAAGAGGTTGGATGGCAAATAAACATTTTGGTGCCCTCCAAGAAGTTTTTAATGGTGGGGATTCAATCATGACCCTTTTTTGTGGTATGGTTCACCTAAGTTTTAAATCTTGATCTTCATTTTTTGGATAATGCCTTTCAAATAAGCTAACAAAATTGATAGACAATGTAGATTTAGGGCCAGTTTGTTAAATCTAAAGTTCGAAGTCTGGACTTGAAATTTAAATCTACAGTTTGAATCTGAAATCTGAAAACTAGCATTGAATGTAGAATTACCTGTTTGTTAACTAACGTTTGAAATGTTTAAAATATGGTAATGTAACACATTTGCCCATGTGAAACAATCATAATTGAATCCCTACTATTAAAAACTTTATGACCTGGATGAAGAGACCACACAAATATCATCTTAATCCAAAGCTTTTGTAACCGACAAGAAACTTTTAATAATCATTTATCGCTATTTCTTGTACTATGGTCCATTTAAGATTTGGATGTGCTTCATTTTTTGGATCATGGCCAAGAATGACCTTTCAATACAGATGGATAGTATGAATGTAGTCACATATATCACGGTAGGCCCTATAGTCAGGTTCCCACCCACCTTAGTGGATTCAAATTGCATATTAACTAAGTAGCCCCAACTATTGGACGATGTTGTGTGGCCCCCATTATAATGTATGTTTTTTATCCACGCTGTCCATTCATTACTTCAAATCATTTTAGGAAATGACCTAAAAAATGAGGATGATCCAAATCTCATTTGGCCCAGAACTTTCGTGGCCCATTAATGGTCAATCACCACTATTTCTTGTACTATGGTTCATCTAGGATTGGGAGCAGCTTCATTTTTTGGATCATGCTCTAAAATGAGCTTTTAATATGGATGGACGGTATGGATGTAGTCACATACATCACAGTGGGCCTCACAGTCAGGGGTCCCACCCACCTCAGTGGATCCGGGTCTCACTTAATTACCCTAGTAATAACTTAGTGGGTGTTACCTTAATCGTGTGTGGCCTATCTTGATGTATTTGTCGTATATCCAGGCCGTACGTCTGTTTTTTCATCTCATTTTACGGCGTGATCCCAAATCATAAGAAGATCCAAATCTTAAGTGGACCATACCAATAGAAGCAGTGATGAGTAACCATTAAAAAAAAAAAAATTATGGGCCAAAAAAGTTTTGGATCAATCTGATCTTTCTTATTTCCCTTCAAACAGATCTTCTTAACATTATCAACAGGTTGGATTTCAAATAAACAATAATAAAATGTTATGATGGGCCCTTTGGAATTTTTAATGGTGAGCTAGTCAATCACCACTGTTTTCTGTGTTGTGGTACACCAGAGATTTTGATCTGCATATAGTTTAGTACTCCAGACTAAAATGATCCCGAGAAAATGCTGGACAGCATGGATATACAGAAAATCATCAAGGTGGGCTCCACAGTAAGGGTAGCACCACTAAGCCGCTACCCACTAAATTGTTATCCGGTAACACCTAATTCCCCCCCCCCCCCCCCCCCCCCCCCCCAAATTCAAGGACGCCGACAGCGTGAGTAGCGAGATTGCCTCCTAAAGTGACGTCACCGGTTCTATCGGGCCATCATGATTTATGTGTTGTAATCCATACCATCTATCCATTCAGTTTAAAGCATGAGCCAAAGAATGAGGGACATCCAAAGCTCAAGTGGGCCACACTACAAGAAATAGTGAGAATTGGGTGCCTATCGTTGAAAACTTCTTGGGGCCATAGAAGGCACTGATCATGCTGATTTTTGTGTTTACCCTACATCTAGGTTTGTGTGACCTTATGAAGAGGTTAGATGGCAAATGAACTTCACAGTGGACACCAAGAAGGTTTTAACGATAGTTGTTTCATTTCCATTGCTATCTGTGGTGTGGTTGACTTGAGCTTTTGATGTGCCTCATTTTTTGGTATCATGCTCTAGAACAATATAGAAAAGTTAATGGACTGTGGATCTAACATATAAATCATGGTAGGCCTAAAGAAGTGCTAGAAGGGTAATTTTGAATTTTTTTAAAAGAGTCGCAGATGACATTCTGGATTCACCATTAAGTTAGACTTCCGTCGTCGAAAAAAATGGCAAAAACTCATGAAGCCCTTCCCACATTCGGTGTTAACAAACAACACTAAACAGCCGAACGATTTCCAAATTCCCCATTAAGTAATAATTTTCAGTGTTAACAAACAGGCCCTTAAGTCGCATATATTATTTGTTTGTAATCCTTACATTCACGATCCTACCTGAGGCTGAAGATTTTCTGATTTTTGGTTAAAGTATATGCCGCACTTGGTTTATTACTATCAATTTGTTAAATATCATAATTGTATATTACTTTGAGATACTAAAGCTGATTTGAGATATCACATATGGTACCATGAATATATTAAAAAATTTCAATGCATTTCAACTCTTCTGTTTACTCTCATCTAAACTGAATATTTAGTTTTCAAATGCATTTCATTTACTTTTGTCAAATGACAACTGCGTAAGTCATTTACTCAGCAATTCATTTTCCTGCATTTACAAGCTCCCAAACTGGTTTTTATTTTAACAAACAGCCATCTACCCGGGGCTCCTCACATCAACGGTTTGGAACACTGAACTATGGACTGGACTTTAACAAATTAAAACCTAACCTTACATCGACCACCCTGATTTTGTAAATAGTGTCCCATCTGGTAAGTGGACCAGCCTCATTTTGTAAAAAGTGTCCCATGTGGTAAGTGGACCAGGCCTCATTTTTTCAGATCAGGCGCATTTAAGACTATAGAGCCTATCTGATAGACGGCTTAGATCTCACAGCTTGGTACCAAACAGAATAATCTCCTTTTGAGTGGGTGCATGAGGGAATTCAGAGGCGAGAGAGTACTTGCTGGGTCGTTGACAAGTTCTCGCCTTAGACCGACAGCAATGAAAGTGAGACTCACGTCAGTTTCATGAGAGAGTACTTGCTGGGTTGTAGACGCGGAGTCTTCTAGTCCCTGACCGGCAGCAATGAAAGTAAGACACGTCCCATGAGAGAGTAATTGCTGGGTCGCATACAGGAGGGCCCACCTTAATGATTTTATGTATATCCATGCAGTCCATCCGTTTCTCCAGACCATTTTAAGATGGAGTACGAGAATTCATGCAGATCTAAATCTCAGGTGGACCACACTACAGGAAACAGTGTAATTGAGTGTCTCACCATTAAAATTTTCAAAGGGCCTATCTTAACGTTTTATTACCGTTTATTTGCAGTTCTAACTTATTGGTAATGTTAAAAATATCTGATTGAAGGTAAATTAGAAAGATCAGATTGATCCAAAACTTTTTTGGCTCAGGATAAAGTTTTTAATGATTATTCATTATTGTTTCTGTTGTAGATAAGTTTGGCGTTAAAAAGAAATGGAAGGAATCGCGGTCGTATCTCCAGAATGCGAGCATCTCGGCTCGGGCTCGACATAAGGGGTCGCATCTCAAGAATGCGAGCAGTTCGGCTAGGGCTCGACAAAAGGGGTCGCATATCCAAAATGCGAGCAGCTCGGCTCGTGCTCGACGAAAGGGGTCGCATCTACAGAATGCGAGCAGCACAGATCATGCTCGACGGGAGGGGTCGCATCTACAGAATGCGAGCATCTCGGCTCGTGCTCGACGGAAGGGGTCGCATCTACAGAATGCGAGCAGCTCAGATCATGCTCGACGGGAGGGGTCGCATCTACAGAATGCGAGCATCTCGGCTCGTGCTCGACGGAAGGGGTCGCATTTCGTATGCTAAATGCGATCACTCTTGATACGAGCAGCTCCCGGCATCTGAGCTATCGTGGTTTCTGGTCTCTGGCATGGATAGCCTTCGTCTCATAGTACCAGCAGCCCGTATAGGCCGGTTTCGGTTTATATCTATTCTTAGCTCCGAATATCCAGAGATGTAATCAGCTAGACGTCTAGGATGTTTTGACTACTTCTTTATCCAAGGATTAACGAGATAAGCTTCTTATCCCATGAAATCAGTGCTAATCTTAACAGCTTGCGTAGCGGATTGATCATTTAGATCTATATAAATAATGACTCTATTGATGATAAAGGTACAGAATACTCGATCTTTAACTCCGCTTGATTATTCCTTCCCTTTTCAACCTCATCCTATCTAATTTAAGCATCGGAGGGCCAACGGCTGGACGCCGGCCACCCTTTGTTGCTTTCTGTTTCCTTTCAGGTCCAAAGGAGGAAGTCGCTTGGAGAGAAGGTGAACGTTCGGAGGACCCTGTTACAAAATTCGACGTAAACAGATTGGCGCCGTCTGTGGGAACGATTTGATCGTCACAGTCAATCGTTTTTACCACTGATCAAAATCCTTCCACCATGCCTCCTAAAAAGACTGTTCATCCTTCCACATCAAAACAGATGTTACCTCCACTTGACGTTACAGAACCAGTACCCATCTCTCCAGCCACTCCGACGGGCATCCCTCAAGGGAATCCTAGCATGCCGTCACAAAACCCGTTATTTGAGGCTTCCGGAAGTCAAGAAGATGTCATGCGTTTCCTAGGAAACACACTCCTAACTCTCAATGCTGGGTTTCAAGCCTTGTCTAACCGACTTGATCAACATTTCCTGGAGCCTCAGAAGCTACCTCCCGAAGGGTTACCATCGCAACCTATACCCGTGGCTTCCAGACATTCTGTGGACGAACCACAGGTCCAACCAAATCATCCTCTATCGAACCGAATGTCAATCGGCAACCAACCCCCCGTACTATCCCCACATTCCGTACATTCCAGTGCTTCCCGCCAACAACAATCTCATGGGTCCACCGTCGAAGCATCAGGTTATACTTTACCATGGGAAGGGGACCTCAAAAAAATCCATGATCGTTTCGATGACATGGAGCAACGATATCAGGCGAATCGACCATCAGCCGCTGTGGCGTCAATACATCGATCCAAGTCCCCTTTCACCAGCGAAGTCATGGAAGCACCTCTACCAAGAAAGTATCGCACACCCGTCATCACCCCATATACAGGTACCGGCGATCCTCTCGAACATCTGGAAACTTATAGGTCTCTTATGGAGCTAGAGGGACATGGGTCGGAAATCATGTGTAGGGCTTTTTTCCTAACCTTGAAGGAAGCAGCCCGTACTTGGTTCCGGGGGTTAAAACCTCGATCTATCGGTTCTTTTTCACAGTTATCGGAGTTGTTCCTCTCCTAATTTATGGGAAGCATCCGTACCAAAAAACCAGCGTCTCACCTAATGGATTTGAAACAGCAGCATGGGGAAACAATAACGGAGTTTACAGTGCGGTTCACAACCGAAGTAGTCCAAACCGAAGGTTATACTGAAGAGAAAGGCCTCACCGCCCTAATAGCTGGGATCACTAGCGAAAAATTCAGATTCGCTTTGGATAAGAATCCTCCCAAAACTATGACAGAATTCCAAGCTAAAGCTCAGAAGTATATCAATGCTAAAGAGGTGGCATTAGCGCGTCATGGTATACAAGGCAAGAAACGCAAGCCGGAGGAAATCTCTTCTTTGGATAAGAAGTATCGGCGAGATCGCACTCCTAAGAAAGTTTTCTCTAGTAAGTACCATAACTACACCCCCCTTAATCGGCCTCCAGAAAAGGTGCTAATGAAGATTAAGCATAAACCATATGTGAAATGACCCGCAAAAATAAAATCTAACCCTGAGAAAAGAGACAA
The DNA here is from genome assembly GCA_003013855.2 of Liriodendron chinense. Taxonomy (NCBI): domain Eukaryota; kingdom Viridiplantae; phylum Streptophyta; class Magnoliopsida; order Magnoliales; family Magnoliaceae; genus Liriodendron; species Liriodendron chinense. Next base: position 6,368,108 of record ML058387.1, on the reverse strand, counting down.
GAGCAAGTTTTGTTATTTTCATAAAAATCATGGGCATACTACCCAAGACTATATAACTTTGCGTGACCACATCGAAGCTCTTATTCGAAAAAGTCATCTTCAAGATTATGTTGTCCGGCAAGGTCGCTCGCCGAAAAGGGGGGAAGCTTCGCTACAACAAAAGAAATCACCTCATCAATATACTCCGCAAGAAGACGCTTAGCCCACCGGGGAGATACGGACCATCGCCAGGGGACCGGCTTGCGGGGGAGATTCTCGAGCTTTAAGAAAAGCATACGCTCGTAAGGCGTCCAAGAAGCCCCAGCATATCTATTGGCTGGAATAGACACCCAACGTGTTAGTGCACTTTTTCGTGGCATACTAGTGCACCTTGTTTGTCAATCACTTACAGCTGTGAGTCTTGTGTCGTTTGAGCCCAATGAAGACGAAGACCGAAGACTCAAGACGTCCAGCCACATCAAGGAAGAAGATTCAGGTATATGAGATGCCTTGGTGCCTTAACCTCGACCAAAACCCAACCCCTTTGTATCCTTGATGACCTTGACCATATTTAGAACCCTTTAGGCATCATAGATAGGCCCTAGGTGTCCCATTTGATTATCCCAACCTTGGCCTAAAACACCAGGCTGAAGAAAGTGAAGTTCAGCTCTTTAGGAAGGGAGAACATGGCTGGTCCGACCAGTCAAGACCGGTCGGCCAGCAGCCTTTGCTACAGTTTCAAAGCCAGCCGACCGGTCATGACCGGTCGGCCCTTCATACACACATGAAGGTCAGCAGGAGTGGCCGACCGGTCATGACCGGTCGGCCTGGAGGGTTCTTCATGCTTCTTCATAGCCAGCAAAGGGCGCCGACCGGTCATGACCGGTCGGCCTAGAGTATTTGGCCTGTCCAGTGAGGGTGGCCGACCGGTCATGACCGGTCGGCCAGTGTATTTGGCCTGCATTATGGAAACCTTCCAGCGGGGGGGTCCGACCGGTCATGACCGGTCGGGACAGGTCGGCATATGGCCGTTTTATGACCGTTGGAGCCTCTTTTCTATAAATATGGAGCTCCATTCTTGGGTCATGAAGAGAGGTTTTAGAGAGCCCATTCCATACTCATCTTATACATCATTTGGGGCCTCAAAGAGGAGGTTGTCAAGTCATATCCCTTGTGTTTCAAGCACAAGTATGGGCATTCAAATGCTATCAAGAAATGACTTGATTCCTCTCTCAAATCTAGAGGTGTGACACTATTCCACATAGGTATATCCTTTGTCCAAGACCTCTAGAAGACTCTCTAGGTGAATCTCCTAGTTGGAACAACCTACACATCCCATGTATGAGATTCACCCATTCTCCTAGCACATTGGGCATTTCAAGGCATCGCATGCAAGGTGTTTGATCGAATGTGGCTGAGGCATTGGCGACGCAACGGCGACACGATCGAGGGAGCAAAGGGAAGCTGATTGAAGCACGGGAGAGCGGAGATCAAGCAACCCATTACGGCGCTAAACAAGGGGCTCATCCGACAAGTAAGTTGTCTCATTTGAGAGTCCATTTTAGAGTTTGTTTGTCAACTCGCCTTAGGGACGTTAGCCGTTCCTTGGCCCGTCAGCCGGGCCTAAAACTAAGTCTCCAAGGGGGAGCCTCCGACACGGGAGTAAACGTGCGATAAGGTTGAGAGTTAGCCTATGTCTAAAACTCCGGATACGGTTGAGAGGTGAACCGATAAAACCTCCGTGTAAAGGTTGAGAGGTGAACCTCATTTAAAACCTCCGATAGTGAATGCCGGTGTGCTCAAAGGGGTTGAGTACTTGAACCGGGAGTGGAGTAGACACGTAGTCGAACCACTATACATCCTTGCGTTTGTGATTGTTATTGAGCACATTGATATCTTTGCATTGTTAGTTTAATTGCTTAATTATGAATGATTGATATGAATGCATGCTAGGCACTTTTTAGGCATCCTTGCACAAGATGTACCTTCACTACTTGTGTAGACTTGAGCTCATTGATCCAATCTCATAAGTCTACACAAGGTGCATAGGTTAGTAGCTTAATTAGTTGAATCATTTTCTTACCTATGCATGCTTAGACTAGGGTTGGTTATTGCTTAACTCTTGCTAGTCTTGTGATTGGACCCACCAAGGCTTGAAAGCCAAGGTGTTCTTGCTTACCTAGCTTAAACTTGTTGAATTGCATAAGTAGGCGAAAAGATTTTCAAAAAGGTCCTATTCACCCCCCCTCTAGGTCCATAGCCATATCTCCAAGTATCTCATCTAGCGGTGAAAACCGCAATTTCAATTGGTATCAGAGCGGGTTCCTCTTTAAGGGCTTAATTGCCTAGAGGTAGATCCTGAAGAGAAACTTGAAAATATGTCTAGAGAAGACTCTTCATCCGTCACTAAGCCTCCTTTCTTTGATGGGTCAAATTATCCATATTGGAAAGCCCGAATGCGCATCTTCTTGGAATCCATTGATTCGGATGTGAGGGACATGGTTGATTTTGGATATGAACCCCCAATGGTTACTATTTCTAAGGAGGGTGAGCCGGATGTTCTCAGGCCAAAAGACAAGGCATTATGGACTGCTCATGAAAAAGCTCAGCGTAGTAATAATGCCAAAGGCCTGAATGCCATATTTTGTTCAGTATCAAGAGAAGAATTTGGTCGGATCCAAAATTGCACTACCAGTAAACAAGCATGGGATATTCTGGAAGTTACCCATGAAGGAACAAATGTTGTTAAAAATTCTAAACTCCAGCGCCTCTCCACTCTCTTTGAAAATATTACTATGGAGGAGGATGAAACGTTTACTGAATTTTATACCAAACTGAACAAAATCACAAATGATATGTGGGGCTTAGGGGATCCGGTTCCGGAACATAGGCTTTGTAGGAAAATTCTGAGATCTCTTCCGGAACGGTTCTCTTCTAAAGTCACCACCATTGAAGAGTGTAGGGATCTAAACACAATGAAAGTTGAAGAACTCATAGGTTCCCTACAAACCTTTGAGCTAGGCTTTAAAGCCCCCTCTAGAAGGAAAAACATCGCCTTCAAGTCCTCTCACAGACACAAGAAAATCAAAAGTGAGACGGAGGATGATAGCGATGATGAGGATGATGAGGAAGAAAAATTGAACAAAAAATTCAAGAGATTCCTCAAATTTGATAGAGGGAATAGCCGTGACAAGAAGGACAAGAAGGGTGATAAACGTACAGGAAAATCATCCATACCTTCATCCGTCCGTTGTTACGGTTGCGGTCGTCGTGGCCATATTGCCCCGGAATGTCCGGAAGGGCCTAAACCGAAAGGTAAAAAGGCCATGGCTGCCACTTGGGATGATACGGAGGAGTCCGAATCTGATGATGAGAGCCAACATAAAGATCTTGCTCTCTCGGCCTCCATCACGACCCCTTTACCAGATTATCTAAGAGGGGATCCCAACCGTTATCCCTTCTAGGAGAAGGAGAAGTTCCCAACCCCTCACCTCATGCTACATTCTATGAGGGTGTTGAGGAACTTTGCTACCCGTTGGTTTTTTTAAATCTCATCATGGTTTGAGAGGGTAGCTAGTTTTGCTTTTATTGGAAAATCTGAGGATTTCAGCCTCATTTCTGTGTATATGGGCAAATCAGAGGATTCAAGCCTCATTCGCCCAAATTTTGATGATTTAGCCTTGCTTTTAATTAATTCATTGGCTTGCTAAATTGTCATCCTGCTTAGATTAGCTAATCATCTTGAGTTTTATGCTTCATATATGCTAATCTTTGCTTAGTATTGGTCTTGATATACCACTAGGGGAGGTTGGTTGATTGGGCTATAAGCCCTTTGTGCTTCATTGCAAATGTATGTCCTTGACCAATATTGCATGATTACCTACGCTTAGATAGTTATATCTTCCTGTTAATCATGTTTTTCTTAGCATGCTCCATATATTAATGATTCATGCACCCCACACTCTCCTTTTAGCATATGCTTATAGTTATAACTGCGACACACTATCTCCTCTTACCTTAACTTCATTGGTATATCATTAAGGGGGAGAGAATAGTTTGTCAATTGCTAACAAAAAGGGGGAGAAAGATCAAATCCCACCAAAACTAGTTTGCTATATTTTGTGATGCAGGGATTGACAGGTTGTGGGGGAGCAAACTGAAGCGAAGCAGCATAGTTTAGACATGTCAAGAGTCCTGTAATTTATGCTTTATCATTGTAATATCTTGAACATGTTATTTGTTTTGGTAGGTTAAGTTTTTGTAAGTAATTGACAAAGGGGGAGATTGTTAGTGCACTTTTTCGTGGCATACTAGTGCACCTTGTTTGTCAATCACTTACAGCTGTGAGTCTTGTGTCGTTTGAGCCCAATGAAGACGAAGACCGAAGACTCAAGACGTCCAGCCACATCAAGGAAGAAGATTCAGGTATATGAGATGCCTTGGTGCCTTAACCTCGACCAAAACCCAACCCCTTTGTATCCTTGATGACCTTGACCATATTTAGAACCCTTTAGGCATCATAGATAGGCCCTAGGTGTCCCATTTGATTATCCCAACCTTGGCCTAAAACACCAGGCTGAAGAAAGTGAAGTTCAGCTCTTTAGGAAGGGAGAACATGGCTGGTCCGACCGGTCAAGACCGGTCGGCCAGCAGCCTTTGCTACAGTTTCAAAGCCAGCCGACCGGTCATGACCGGTCGGCCCTTCATACACACATGAAGGTCAGCAGGAGTGGCCGACCGGTCATGACCGGTCGGCCTGGAGGGTTCTTCATGCTTCTTCATAGCCAGCAAAGGGCGCCGACCGGTCATGACCGGTCGGCCTAGAGTATTTGGCCTGTCCAGTGAGGGTGGCCGACCGGTCATGACCGGTCGGCCAGTGTATTTGGCCTGCATTATGGAAACCTTCCAGCGGGGGGGTCCGACCGATCATGACCGGTCGGGACAGGTCGGCATATGGCCGTTTTATGACCGTTGGAGCCTCTTTTCTATAAATATGGAGCTCCATTCTTGGGTCATGAAGAGAGGTTTTAGAGAGCCCATTCCATACTCATCTTATACATCATTTGGGGCCTCAAAGAGGAGGTTGTCAAGTCATATCCCTTGTGTTTCAAGCACAAGTATGGGCATTCAAATGCTATCAAGAAATGACTTGATTCCTCTCTCAAATCTAGAGGTGTGACACTATTCCACATAGGTATATCCTTTGTCCAAGACCTCTAGAAGACTCTCTAGGTGAATCTCCTAGTTGGAACAACCTACACATCCCATGTATGAGATTCACCCATTCTCCTAGCACATTGGGCATTTCAAGGCATCGCATGCAAGGTGTTTGATCGAATGTGGCTGAGGCATTGGCGACGCAACGGCGACACGATCGAGGGAGCAAAGGGAAGCTGATTGAAGCACGGGAGAGCGGAGATCAAGCAACCCATTACGGCGCTAAACAAGGGGCTCATCCGACAAGTAAGTTGTCTCATTTGAGAGTCCATTTTAGAGTTTGTTTGTCAACTCGCCTTAGGGACGTTAGCCGTTCCTTGGCCCGTCAGCCGGGCCTAAAACTAAGTCTCCAAGGGGGAGCCTCCGACACGGGAGTAAACGTGCGATAAGGTTGAGAGTTAGCCTATGTCTAAAACTCCGGATACGGTTGAGAGGTGAACCGATAAAACCTCCGTGTAAAGGTTGAGAGGTGAACCTCATTTAAAACCTCCGATAGTGAATGCCGGTGTGCTCAAAGGGGTTGAGTACTTGAACCGGGAGTGGAGTAGACACGTAGTCGAACCACTATACATCCTTGCGTTTGTGATTGTTATTGAGCACATTGATATCTTTGCATTGTTAGTTTAATTGCTTAATTATGAATGATTGATATGAATGCATGCTAGGCACTTTTTAGGCATCCTTGCACAAGATGTACCTTCACTACTTGTGTAGACTTGAGCTCATTGATCCAATCTCATAAGTCTACACAAGGTGCATAGGTTAGTAGCTTAATTAGTTGAATCATTTTCTTACCTATGCATGCTTAGACTAGGGTTGGTTATTGCTTAACTCTTGCTAGTCTTGTGATTGGACCCACCAAGGCTTGGAAGCCAAGGTGTTCTTGCTTACCTAGCTTAAACTTGTTGAATTGCATAAGTAGGCGAAAAGATTTTCAAAAAGGTCCTATTCACCCCCCCTCTAGGTCCATAGCCATATCTCCAAGTATCTCATCTAGCGGTGAAAACCGCAATTTCACAACGTATCAGGAACCAGTCATCCTCCAATTTCCTTCTCCCTCGAAGATGCTGAGGGAATTCACTTCCCTCACGAAGACTCCATCGTGGTCCCACTAAAGGTATCAAATTATTTGACTCATCGTATTATGGTGGATACAGGTAGCTCTGCTGATATTCTATACTTGGAGGCTTTCAACAAAATGGCACTTGCTAGAAGCCTACTCAAGCCAGTCTCAACTCCCCTCATCGGCTTCGGGGGCGAAGTGGTGACACCTGAAGGAAGCATTGACCTTCCAGTCACCTTTGGGGAGAGTCCAGCGAAGACGACCATCTTCATAAACTTCCTTGTGGTGGACCGAAGATCAGCATACAACGCCATTTTTGGGGCGGCCATCTCTTAATAAGGTTGGGGCAGCTTTACATCATTTGTATTTGTGCGTCAAATTTTCTACATCGAATGGCGTTGGGGTTGTACGAGGAAACCAGAAAGAGGCTCGATCTTGTTATGAGATAGCCCTACAAGATCGGAAGAAAGCACAAGTGACTCCAGTTATGATGGTAGCACAAACTTCATCCAACTCCCCAACGGATGCCTCACTGGACCCAAGAGAGGATGCTCTCCAATCAGGAACTCCCGGAGAAGAGACAGTAGCGATTCGCTTAAATGAGGGTGACCCATCCAAAGTTGTTTGTGTGGGATCCTCTTTGAGGAATGTCATTCGAGCAGATTTGATCTGCCTCCTCACTGAATATCAAGATATGTTTGTCTGGTCTCACCGAGACATGCCTGGCATTGACCCTAATGTCATCGCACACCGTCTGAACATTGACCCGAAGTATAAACCCGTCCACCAGCACTGACGTGCCTTCACTGCAGAAAGGCAAATGGCGATCAAGGCTGAAGTCGAGAAGCTGCTTACGGTCAATTTCATAAAAGAAGCTGACTACCCAGAATGGGTCGCGAATGCAGTTCTCGTTCGGAAATCCAACGGCAAATGGAGAATGTGCGTCGATTATTCAAATTTGAATAAAGCGTGCCCCAAAGATAGCTTCCCGACCCCACGAATCGACCAGTTGGTTGATTCAACAGCTGGGCATGCTCTGCTCAGTTTTATGGATGCTTATTCTGGTTATAACCAGATCATGATGCATTCGCCCGATAGCCAGCATACTGCCTTCATCACTGACCGAGGTCTATATTGCTACCAGGTAATGCCGTTTGGTCTTAAAATGCAGGGGCCACCTATCAGCGTCTCGTCAACAAGATATTCGCCGCGCAGATTGGTAGGAATATGGAAGTATATGTGGATGACATGCTCGTGAAAAGTGTCGTAGAAGACGATCATCTTTCAGATCTTCGAGAAGCCTTCGACCTGATGAGGAAATATCAGATGAAGCTAAACCCAGAAAAAATGTGCGTTCGGAGTGTCTGCTGAAAAATTTCTTGGTTTTATGGTCGGCCAGCGAGGGATTGAGGCAAATCCTGAAAAAATAAAAGCGTTGATAGAGATGAAATCCCCGACCACTCTTAAGGATGTCCAACGTCTGACTGGTCGCATTGCGTTGTTGAATAGGTTCATCTCACGAGCATCTGATAAGTGTTTACCCTTCTTCAAGCTCCTTCGTGCCACAGTCAAGTCTGATTGGGAGTGGACATCACAGTACGAAGAAGCTTTTCAACAACTGAAGCAATATATGAGCACACCCCCTGTTTTATCTAAGCTTGTGCTGCACGAACAACTCATCCTTTATTTATCTGTATCCTCCACGGCCGTTAGCGCCGCTTTAATAAGAGAAGATTCTAAGATACAAAGGCCCATTTATTATATCAGTCGAGCAATGGTAGACGCTGAAACTCGGTACTCTGATATGGAAAAGCTGGCTTTGGCTTTAGTCACGGCAGCTCGAAAGCTGCGACTATACTTTCAAGCCCACGCTATTTTAGTACCAACGAATCATCCGCTACGGCAGATCCTTAAAAAACCTAAGGCTTCCGGACGATTAACTAAATGGGCGGTCGAGCTCAGTAAGCACGACATATCGTTCTGCCCCAGGACTGCAATCAAGGGCCAGGCCGTAGCTGACTTTATCGCCGAATTCACATATTCTTCTTCCGATGAAAATGCCGCGATCAGTGACCAGCCCTCCTGGTCACTCTTCGTGGACGGGTCCTCACGGACCACTGGTAGTGGAGCGGGCCTTATTCTAGTCGCCCCAGACGAGTCGCATTTTCAATACACTTTACGTTTCGATTCTCGCATCTCAAATAATGAAGCAGAATATGAGGCCTTGATCGTTGGCCTCGAACTAGCAAACGTCCTTTCAATTCAAAACCTACTCATTCACAGCGATTCTCAGCTCATAGTCAATCAAGTACTTGGCGAATTTGAAGCAAAAGAAGAAAGGATGGCCTTATATAAATCTCGAGTGCTCATTCTGCTTGCAAAATTGAAGAATTACGAAATAATCCAAATCCCCCGCGAGGAGAATAAACTTGCTGATTCGTTGGCAAAACTCGCCTCTGCACCAGAATTTGAGTTATCATATTCGATTCCTATCGAGTATCTTCAGAACTCGAGTATCGACTAAGCAACTCTCGAGCAGGTGGTTGCGATACATCCGTCTCCATGTTGGATGGATCCCATCACTCTTTATCTTAGAGATGGAGTTCTTCCAGACGACAAGAAAACCGCACGACAAATCCGATATCGATCTGCTAGGTGCACTCTACAGAATGGGATCCTATTACGTAAGAGTTTTTCTTTGCCTTATTTAAGGTGTCTTCACCCATAAGAAGCACATTATGTTCTAGATGAAATACACCAGGGGGCATGTGGTAACCACCCAAGGGGGCGATCCCTAGCGTATAAAGCAACGAGGCAAGGATACTATTGGCCCACTATGAAGGCAGACGCAATTGAACTCTCTAAAAAATGTGACAAGTGTTAGCGATACTCTCCTATACCTCATGTACCGTCCGAGCAAATGACTCCAGTTGATAGCCCTTGGCCTTTCGCGCAATGGGGGGTCGATATCATCGGGCCCTTGCCTACTGAAAAAGGACAAAATAGGTTCGCGATAGTGGGGGTCGATTATTTCACCAAATTAGCCGAGGCAGAACCATTAGCCAAAATCACTGAGAAACAAACTACTAAGTTCATATGGAGAAATATCATATGCCGTTATGGACTTCCCCACACTACAATTACCAACAACGGAACACAATTCGACAACGCAGCTTTCGATGAATTTTGTGAAAAGTGGAAGATACGCAACCTCCACACCTCTCCGTATCACCCTCAGGAAAATGAGCAAGTTGAGGCAGTGAATAAGATCATCAAGCATCATTTGAAAACCAAGCTCGACGAGTGTAAAGGCATGTGGCCAGAACTCCTGCCAGAAGTCTTATGGGCGCATAGGACTACGACTCGTATGTCTACAGGCGAAACTCCCTTCTCCTTGGCATTCGGTACCGACGCGGTAGTACCAGTTGAAATTCAAGTCCCCTCGTACCGGATCGAGCAGTACGATCCCACTTGTAATCAGGAAAATCTTCGACTTCACTTCGATCTCTTAGAAGAACGGAGAATTGCTTCTCAGATGCGAGCAGCAGCATATCAATAGCGCATTGCTCGCTACCGCAACGCTAAAGTTCGGCCTAGAGCTTTCCAGCTAGGCGATTTAGTTCTCAGACAGAATCTCGGGGTTCCTGCTCGATCACTTGATCTGAATTGGGAAGGCCCGTATCGAGTCATCAAAATTGTGCGACCCGGCACTTACTGTCTTGAAGATATGCAAGGAAGACCCGTAAGTCACCCTTGGCACGTGGAACACTTGCTGCAATATTTCCCTTGAGTCGGTGTAACTCTTAACGATGTTCGAATGAATTAAGGATTGAAGAAATCTTTTGGTTGCTGCTCCATTTACTTGGACTCGAATAGCCCCGAAGAGAATACATACATTCTCTTGGCCAATTGCCTACCTTTGGTAGGGTTAAAACCATCCTTTTGGTCGCTACTCCATTTACTTGGACTCGAATAGCCCCGAAGAGATTACATACATTCTCTTGGCCAATTGCCTACCTTTGGTAGGGTTAAAACCATCCTTGTTGGTCGCTTCTCCATTTTATGGATCAAAAATAGCCCTGAAGAGAACATACGTGCTCTCTTGGCCAATCTTCTACCCTTGGTGGAATCAAATCTCAATCGATAGACCAGTCTATCTCAACGCGGACATGGTCATACGACCCCCGGATTGAGTCTAATTCATTTTTTCATGAGTTAGTTATGCGAGCAGTCAGTATATGATCGACACAGGACGAAAAAGCTATGAAACGTACATAACATTAAAGAAGAGAGAAGTTCCCATTACTATTGATTAAAAAGTCGGTTACATGGGCAATTTCCTTTATATATATATATATATATATACACACAATGTAGAAGAAGGATAGCACGAAGTAAAGGTTGGTCATCCCCGTCTTGAGCGGGCTCGCGGCTCTCAGCTTCAGGACCAGCCTCGGGAGCAGGTGCAGCATCCGTAGCTCCAGTGACTTCATTCTCAGCAGCAGCTCGCTCTCTGGCCGCAACCTCGAAGGCCACCCTTTCGAACTCCTCAAAATTAAAAGTCGGAGTGATCTGATGCATAACTCTGACCGCAAAATCGCGACCAGCGATATACGCTTCATATTGTTCCTCGTCATAAAGTTGAGAGGTTCGAAATTCCTGGACCGCACGAGGGTCTTCGTCAGATACCATCTGGACGAGAGCCACCCGCTCCTCTTCCCAGTGAATGGAATCATCCTTCAACTGGTGGAGTCTCTGCTGGGCCTCCTCGAGCTTAGCCCGAGCATCCTTGAGCTGCTCTTCGAGCTGGATCTTGTCTTGACGGAATATCTCCTTCTCTCTCTCGCTCTTGGTATGGAGTTCTTGAAGCTTCGCGAGTTGGAGATCCAATGACTGAAAGCGATCAGTCATGGCTTGAATCTTGACCAGGAGAATCCATTTTTTCCTCGTCCGCTTGGCGATTTGGGCTTCCAAAGCCTTCACCAGATGATCCCTCCCTTGGACTTCGGCCTCCATCGTCTTTTTCTTCTTTTCCGCATCTTCCACGCTGCGGCGGGCTGCTTCAATGTCACGTCTAACACGAAGCGTGAGATCCAGACTCTGATATAAAAAGTAGAAGAAAAAATTAGAGCGGCCCGCTATATTGTTAATAAAGAAAGAATGGCAGATGGGAGAAGGTTGGTTACCTGAAGCAATCTCACCCCGATATCGGTAGAGAGAGCTTCTGGGCTTGGTTCGAGGAGGCCTCCGAAGGAATTGGGAGAAATCTTGTCAAACATAAACTCGCATATTGGATGCAAGTGAGGTGGAATGACAAAAGCTCCCGACCCAGAAGGTTGGGCTACAATCATCTCCTTAGAGCCCGCCTCGCGAGCACTCGCAGTACCCGAGGCAGGAATCAGTAATTCACGAGCAGCGGTAGGCTCGCATGTAGCCCCCTTTGAAGGGAGGCCTCCCCCTCTTCGATCGCCTTTCGGCGAATTATCGACGACTTCGATGATTGGCTGACCGTGAATGTCAGCCGGAGGGGTCACAGGTGTTGGAGTGGTCGCATTGACTGGAGGGGTCGCGGTTGTACGAGAGGTCGTAGCGACCCCTCCTGGTGCAGCCACACGCGATTGTGGGCCGCGAGCAGACCCCTCTGCTGGAGCAGGCACACTTGAAGGACCACCTGTAGTCTTCTTTTGCCTTTTCGAGGCTGTACCCTTCAAACGGGGAAGTACCCCTAGTGCGCCCCTTTTATCTCCAACATTCGTCATCTCTTCTTGGAAGATGAGACCCGCCGCATAGAGACAACGAGGTTCTAGAGCAGCGTTGACGTGGCGTACAGCCGCTGAGAGCTTGTAGATTGTAACTAACTTTTCGTTGAGTCCTCCTCGCAAGTTCGGCTTCACACCAGTTGGGATCCCTACAAGAAAAGGAGAAGGCACATTAATCGTTACAGAGCAGTGGCTTTGTTTCTTTCAGACAGACAGCAAACACTTAAACCCACCTTCGCTAAAATAGCGATTAACGTTATGGCCTTTGGGGTCGGAGCCCATTTCGGACTCCCAGTTGCCGGAGACATAAAACCACTTTTTCCTCCACCTCGGGCAGTTGGAAGAAGGGTTTTCCCAAAATGAAGTTATTCCTGTGCCAGAAGCAGAGGTAGTACCAACCCTCGCTAGCTGGTGCTTTCTTCAGCTGGAATAACCTTAGAAACTCCTCAGCGGTTAACTCATCGTTACCCGCTTGCTTCCAGAGGACAAAGGTACTCAGCAGCACCCGCCAGCCATTAACTATTAGTTAGCCCGGGGCAATCTTGTAGATACGAAGAAAATTTCGTATGAAAGGGTGGAGGGGAAGACGCACGCCCACTTTGAAAAAATATTCGTAAAAAGCCACGCAGCCTGGTGTCGGTGCATCGGCTGTCTCCCCTCTCCCAGGCAATCTAAAAGAAACAGAGTCTAGGACCCGATATTTTTCCCTAAGGCTAGAAAGCCTTTCCTCAGTCAGTATAGAGGAGTAACCAGCGGCAGAATATCTCCCGGCCGGTACTCTGGCGTTGTTGGATTCAGAAGAATCAGGGGTTTCATCTCCTAGAGGAATAATCTCTTCATCAGAAACCTCCGCCATTATAAAGAAAAAGTGAGATGGGAGAAGAAAATAGGAAGGAAGAATACCTCTGCAAAAAGGTTTGCACCAAAAACAAAGGAGAAGAAGAAAGAAGAAAATTCCGCAGCTTGAAGTTCGAAAATGGAAGAAATTCTGCGGGATCTGATATTTATACGCAATCATTCCGTTTGATTTGGTTGACACGCGGCAGCCTCTCATCCGGCACGACAACCGAACGGGCACTAGCATTAAATACGGAGACACATGGCGACCGACGCCTCATTTCTTGCGGCAGAAAAGGCTACGTAAAGCTGGCTATCATAAATGCGGAATCATGCGCACTCTCTCCCAGCAGCCAGCTACACATACAAACAAAACCCTTGGCATAACTCCTCAACGCCAAGGGTTTGGGGGGCATCTGTTGTAGATAGGTTTGGCGTTAAAAAGAAATGTGAGGAATCGCGGTCGTATCTCCAGAATGCGAGCATCTCAGCTCGGGCTCAACATAAGGGGTCGCATCTTTAGAATGTGAGCAGTTCGGCTCGGGCTCGACAGAAGGGGTTGCATATCCAGAATGCGAGCAGCTCGGCTCGTGCTCGACAAAAGGGGTCGCATCTACAGAATGCGGTAGCACAGATCATGCCCGACAGGAAGGGTCGCATCTATAGAATGCGAGCATCTCAGCTCGTGCTCGATGAAAGGGGTCGCATCTACAGAATGCGAGCAGCTCAGATCATGCTCGACGGGAGGGGTCGCATCTACAGAATGAGAGCATCTCGGCTCGTGCTCGACGGAAGGGGTCGCATTCCGTATGCTAAATGCGATCGCTCTTGATACGAGCAGATCCCGGCATCTGAGCTATCGTGGTTTCTGGTCTCTGGCATAGACGGCCTTCGTCTCATAGTACCAGCAGCCCGTATAGGCCGGTTTCGGTTTATATTTATTCTTAGCTCCGAATATCCAGAGACGTAATCAGCTAGATGTCTAGGATGTTTTGACTACTTCTTTATCTAAGGATTAACGAGATAAGCTTCTTATCCCATGAAATCAGTGTTAATCTTAACAGCTTGCGTAGCGGATTGATCATTTAGATCTATATAAATAATGACTCTATTGATGATAAAGGTACAGAATACTCGATCTTTAACCCCGCTTGATTATTCCTTCCCTTTTCAACCTCATCCTATCTAATTTAAGCATCGGATAGCCAACGGTTGGACGCCGGCCACCCTTAGTTGCTTTCTGTTTCCTTTCAGGTCCAAAGGAGGAAGTCGCTTGGAGAGAAGGTGAACGTTCGGAGGACCCTGTTACAAAATTCGACGTAAACAGTTTCTATTGACATGGTCCACCTGAGATTTTGATCTTCCTATGATTTGGGGTCGCATTCTTAAATAAGATGGAAAAGCATATGGATGGTGTGTATATACAAAAAATACATCAAGGTAGTCAGGTTAATACCCACTAAGCTGTAGACGCTGATTGCGTCCTGTGCCCCCGTTTGGGCAGACCTGTGGAGGGGCCCACCGCGATCCATCCGTTTATCTATTTTGTCCATCTATTTTATAAGATCATTTTAAGGTATTACTCTAAAAAGGATGAAGATCCAACACTCAAGTGGAACACACCAAATAGTGATCGGGAGCCTCGTAACGTCGTCACTAGGTAAATGATGTCATTAGATTCCGCTCCCTATTTGGTCTGGCCTACTTGAGCGTTAGATCTGCCTCTTTTTTGGGCCCATATCCGAGCATGATCTTATAAAATGGATAAATGAAGTAGATAAACAGATACATCATGGTGGGCACCTCCACAGGTCTACCCAGATGGTCATCCTAGCGGCGGGGGGGGGGGGGGGGGGGGGGGCAGGACGCAATCCGCGTCCCCTAAGCTGCTACCAGGGTAACAGCTAAGTCGCTGCCGTGGTGGACGAGTTCTAAGTCTCGGACAGCAGCTAAGTCGCTGCCGTGGTGGACGAGTTCTAGTCTCGGACAGCAATGAAAGCGAGACTCATGTCAGTCCCATTAGAGACTACTTGCAGGGTCGTAGACGAGCTCCAGTCTCTAACCTGCAGCAATGAATGCAAGACTCACGTCGGTCTCGTGAGAGCGTACTTGCTGGGTCGTAGACGAGTAGGTGACTGTGCGCCCTAACCGTAAGGGTCATTGTGGGGCCCACCTTGATGCATGTATTATATATCCACACCGTCCATTCCGTTTTTTTCAGATCAGTTTTGGCATTATCCCAAAAAATGAAGCAGATCCAATTATTAGGTGGACCATACCATAAGAAACAATGGTGATTGACCGTCCTACCATTAATAACTTCTTAGGGCGTACGGTAATGTTTCCATATTGTTTATTTACCTTCCAATCCATTGATAAGGTCACCTAAGCTTAGATGAAGGGAATAAAAAATAAAAAAAAAAAAGACAAATATCTTCTTGATCCAAAATTTTAGTGGCCCATTAATGGTCAATAAACACTGTTTCCCATGATATGGTCCACCAAATAATTGGATTTGCTTCATTTTTTAGATAATGTCCTAAAGTTACCTGGAAAAATGTATGGATGGCGTGGATACATAATACGACACCCCTTCTTAATACACACATCAAGGTCGGACCCACAGTCGGAAGCGGATTGCGTACTGAGTAACTCCGCGCGCTAGCGTGCGGAGTAAACTCTGTGGGGCCCACAATGATTTACTTATTTTATCCACTCTGTCCATCCATCTTAACAGAAAATTTTAGGTATGGTGCCAAAAAAATGAAGCATATCAAAATCTAAATTGGACCACACCGCAAGAAATGTGTGAACTGAATGTCTACAATTGAAAAATTCTCGGTGGACACATAAGTTGTGGATCAAGCTGATATTTGTGTTTTTCCTTCATTCATATCCATGTGATCTTATGAACAGGTTGGATGACAAATAAACATCACTGTAGGGTCTGGGAAGATTTCAACGGTGGAAATCATTATTCCCACTGTTTCCCGTGGCATGGTCCTACTTGAGATTTGGATATGCTTAAATTTTGGGCTCAACCATTAAAATGAGCTGGGAAAACATATGAACAAAATAGATAAAGCACATACATTCTAGGTGGGCCGAACTGAGTTTACTCCGCACGATAAGAGCGTGCGGAGTAACTCCGCATGCAATCCGATTTCCCCAGTCAGGGGCGGTCCGGGCGGAGCTACATAGGGGCGAGGGCCAAGTGCACTTGTGAGTTTTCAACCGTAAGAGCTCAATCAGGACTGGTTCATGTGGTGTGGTGTGGTGTAGTTGAGCATTCTATCTGCCTCCTTTTAAGTCTCAAGCCTTAAAATGATCTGTCAAAATAGATTGACAGCATGGATAAAATATATAGATCACGATGGCCCCGCAGAGCCCTCGAGAGGACCGTCCGTCTCAAGCTGAGTCCATGGTGAGACGCGGATTTCTTATAAACGGTTTCGCAAGGTGGCCCCACCGTGATGTTTTTTTTTTATCAATCCACCCCGTTCATTTTTTTTTTCTTATTTTAGGACATGAAAAAAAAAATGAAGCAGATCCACAACCCAAGTGGGCCAGATAAGTGGAAACAGTGGGGGATTGAGTGACCACCATTGAAACATTTACATAGTTACAAAGGTTTAGTATTAGGCTAAGTTTTTTTTTTATTTATTTATTTATTTATATCAGTTTATCTCATTAGAAATGACCTTATAAATGGTTTGGATGGTATATAAACATTAAGGTGGACCTCAGGAAGGTTTCAATGGTGGGGATTTCTTTTCCTACTTTTCCCACTTGAGTTTTGTATATGCCTCATTTTTTTTGTCTCCTATCCTAAAATAAGCCGGCAAAACGGATGGACAGTGTGGATTGATCATAAACATCATGGTGGGCCCCACATAACTTCTCGGTGCAAGAATGCCAACGGATTTAACGTTGCAGAAAATCTCGGACGTTGATTAGCTACTTACAGGGAGATCATTACTGAAGTGACGTCACCAAGTTCATGACTCCGCCCCTCTCCACAGTAACCCCACAATAAGGGCCACACCACACCGTCTTAGGTGAGGCCGGGGTCTTACCTAATCCGCTCCAGTTGTAGACGAGTTACAGTCTCTCACCGGCAGCAATGAAAGCCAAGACTCATGTCTCATAGACCAGAATTGTCTACGCCACTAGTTTTACGCCAGCTTGAAGCACCCAGGCACTAGGGTCTATTAGGTGAGAACCGCACATACCGAAGCTAAGTCTCATCAACAACTCCTATAATGCACGCTAATGGGAACAAAGTAAAATTTCTCTCAAAACTGTTAATTTCAGTGTATCATCCGATTTTTCTTATCTTCTCTTCATCCTCATGATTTACACATGATTAAAGGGTTTGCTGAAAGATACGCACCATGGTTGCCCCACCCACAAACCTATGGTTAGGCAATTGTTCCATGTGGTCTCGCCCATCTGAGATATGGATCAGATTAGGGTTGTAAATGATAGGTTTGGGGCGGGTTTCGCCAAATCCAGACCCGCCCATTTACTAAATGGGTCTTGTTGGAGTTTTCCTCCTCATGTCATAGGAGAGAGAAGTGTAAAACTTTTTTGGTCATCAACCGGTCGACACCCCTAGCCGACCGGTCTGAAATTCGGCTGGAATAGGGATTGCACGCTGAACTGTTTTATGTCCAATCCGATTGGGGTCCTGGCCGACTGGTCGGCAGACAAGTCTGAAAATCGTTTCTTTCACAAAAACTCTCTGGACTACTTTTTAGTGTGGCTGACCGATTGACTGCTTTTGCCTGACCAGTCGGTGGTGCATAAGGACTATTATACACAGTTTACTAATCCGACTAGAACTCTTGCAAAAGGCTATAAGATGGCTTCTAATTCGGGATTTAGGATCTTAATTCAGAGTTCTACACGTCCAAGGTGAGAGAGAGAGAGAGAGAGAGAGAGAGAGAGGAAAAAAAAAGAGGAAGAGAGGAAGAGGAAGAGAAAGAGAGAGAGAAAGCTTGTTTGAAGAGGAGGTTTGTTTGTGAAGGTGATTCACCGTGGAATCGACGTCTCGGCTCTTCAACGTCCTCTTGCTCGGTGAGATCTCTCAGTTTCTAGTCCTTTTATTATTTCTACATACATGCATGGGTGAAGAAGATTAGATCCAAGTGGGTTGTGCTTGTGATTGAGGTTGTAAACAGTTCTCTTGATAGTGGATTGTTTGTTTGGACAAGATCCCGTGGCTTTTACCTCTTTAAGCGTTTTTCACGTAAAAATCTCTTATGTCGTGTGGTTGATGATTTGATTTTATTTATTGCATTATCTTATCACATAATTCACGGAGTATGGAGGGCGAGATCCTAAGGTTTTGTGCAACACACCCAACAGGTATGGGTCCAAATTTTAGACTCAAACCCTTTTACTAAATAGGGCGGGTTTGGGTCGAGTCCAAGTCAACCCATCAGAGTCTGGTAGAGGGAGATCCACCCAGGCCCATTTATAAATGGGTTGGGTCTAACAGGTCTAGGTCTGGATCTAGTATGCAAGCATTTTTACAAGGCTTAAAATCGGGTCTAGATGGGTCTCTTGAAACATAGACCAAACCTGCCCACTTACTAAATGGGTTCGGGTCGGGCCTAATATAAAGGAAACCAGACCCAGACCCGTTTAGCAACCGGGTCTGTTCTTGGACCCAAACCCATACCATTTAACAAATGGGTTGGGTCTGGGTGCCCCATCAGGTCCGCTGACCCATTTACAGCCCTAGATCAGATGACATTTGGCCTAAGAGCCTAACATTGATAATTGAATGTGAAAAAGGATGGAGCTATAAATGGGGGGGGGGGGGGGGGGGGGGGGGGGGAGGTGAATAGGACAACTCAATTTAATTATACTTCTTGTAATCTTAAAATAAATCAGAGAATCAATCACAAGACTAGCAAGAATACGCAATTAATAAATCTGTAAGCAAATAGAGATCAATATGAAAATCTTTAATTAAATCCTAGGACAACCATCCACTTAGAGATTAAGTAGTACCACCTTCCACTTAGCAAACTAAGTGAGACAACCTTATATCACTTAGAAATCTAAGTAGGACAACCTTATATCACGATTTAAGGATTCATAAATAATCAAGCACATAAATAGATAATCAATAACGCAATCACCACAACACAAAGACTTATAGTGGTTCGGTACTAAAAACAACTTACACGTACTCCACTCACAAAATTACTTCTCCTTGTAATTTTGGCTTTCCACTATGTAAAGGTTTTCACAGGTTCACCTTGAAAACCCGATACAGAGATTGTGATTTTCACAGGCTTATCACAACAAAGCTCAAATGATTTTCACAGGATAATTAATAACCTTAAGTGATTTTCACATGCTAATCAGTTACAACCTGATTTGAGATTTTCACGGGCTATCTAAAAAAAATTCAAAAGTAATAGAAATGTATTACCGTTCTTCTTGTAGAAGGAGATGAAGCTTTAATAATGCAGTGATCCGATCGTTATAAAAGATAAACCAATGTAGCTCGAACAAGATAGATCTAGAAATTTCTAAAAAGAGTTTTCCTATAACTGCAATTTCAGTTCTCTTTTCTCTAGTATGAGAATGATCTTCTCTTTACACACTCAAATTAAATGAGAAGAGAACTGAGATAGCTATAAAATAAAGTAGAAATTTAAAACAAATAGTTAAACTATAATGGAGAGCTTTATCACAAAAAAGATAGTAATTTTTGTACTTTTGATTGATGAAAAATAGAGTAAAGAAAGCTCTATTTATAGTAAAAAAGTTAGGTCTTCAGTTTACCTAAGATTTCCTTCAACCGACCTAAGAATCAACCGTTTTATCCCAACGACTATCAAATTTCATGGGATAAGATTTTGTTCAAACTTCGACTGACCCGAGTGTCGGTTTGGCGAGCTTGAGACAGGGTCGGGCTGACCCGAGATCCGAGTTAAAAAAAAAAAAAACAATTTCGAATCTGGAAACTTGACCGAAGTTTCTTCGGCTGGCCAAAGCCTATTCGGCTGGTCGAACACAGGGTTGGGCTAGCCAAACATCTCCAGAAATTTTCATTTAAGCTTGCTGGAAACTTGGCCGAAGATTCTTGGGTTGACCGAAGATTCTTGGGTTGACCGAACATAGGGTTAGGCTAGATTCTTGGGCTGGAAACTTGGCCGAAGATTCTTGAGTTGACCGAACACATAATTTTCTGAAATATGACTTCATAAAAAATATTAGAGTTATTAACTAAAAGTCATACGAAAACACCTAACCTAGGGTCATCCCTATGGTCAATATTACCTTGGCATATATGGTTTATCTTCGTAGATTTGCCGCATCTTGTTGTAGAGTCGATAGACTTGATCTTGATGTATTTGTTGAGGTAGAGATTTGTCTTCTCAAAGAGCTTGGCTTGATCACACAACCTCATGTACTAAACTAGTGTCTACGAAATATGACAATTATACTATGCTTAACACTTACAATCTCCCCCTTTGTCAATTTCGTGACAAAACACAACGTATTACGTTTACAAGCGACTTTCAAAATCCATAAAAAGAATAAGATAAAACCTTTTTTATCTTATAAGCTCTTGTCTTATATACTCCCCCTGGATGTATGCTGCTCCCCCTGTAAATATGCTTAGAAAAGCAAAAAATATTTGCACAACAAACATAGTACATAGCATAACATGGAGCATTAACATATAAAGAGCATTAACATAGAGCATTCAAACCAATGCATTTCTCCCCCTTTTTGTCACAAGTTGACAAAGGAAGAAAAACAAATAAAAGTAGTCATGTAACATAGTAGCATACTGAGTTTAAAGCACTCACAAACATTCATTACAAAC
Organism: Liriodendron chinense; assembly: GCA_003013855.2. Taxonomy (NCBI): domain Eukaryota; kingdom Viridiplantae; phylum Streptophyta; class Magnoliopsida; order Magnoliales; family Magnoliaceae; genus Liriodendron; species Liriodendron chinense. The sequence goes on along the minus strand of ML058387.1, from coordinate 6,347,398 downwards.
CAACTAGAAATATAAAATCATTCTAACCCAGATAAAGAGGAAGGTAATGGCATATCAGGATCAATACGGTTCAGACTCTTGGTCATACGATGAAAATACTTTTTCATGTATTTCATGCTAAGCTTTTGAGTAGCAACAAGAGTTTCCTGAGAAACATGCAGGGAATCCATCCTCTGTTCTAAGGCAGAAATAAGAGAGTTATAATCAGAAGGATTGTAATCAGGGTCAGCTTCAACTTCATCAAATAAATCATCCATATTCACATCGCCTTCAACGCCTTCTTCAGCATGAGCACCAAGTTGTTTAGTTAGAGGCTCCAAAGTCATCATATTTAAATTAGAATTATTGAAAGGAAGTTTGGACTCCGGTGTCTCTCCAGTTGGAATTTGAACATGCATATTTAGTGAAAGAGTAGTAATAAGATAACCGAAAGGCAAATATCCATGCTTAGGCTACATGCGGTAGTGAATAATGTAGGCACAAATGAAAGCAAGAAGATAAATACGAATCCCAGTAGCAATAGAATGCAAAACACGTAACATGAAGGGAGTGAGATCAGTTTTATTTCCTGCTCTATGATAGACATTGGAAGTAAAGATATGATAAAGAGTACAAAACTTAGGAAATAGTTTTCTAAAAAGAAGAGCATTACCCGATCTCCAATCCACGTCAGATCCACACAGTACTCGGGTAACAATGTTTTTCTCAGATTGAGACGTCTTATCAAATAAGGGAGGAATTGGAATTCCATCCTCTGCCATGTCAATTTCCATAAGTGACGTTATGGTAGAGGGTGTGATTGTCACCGTTTCCTCTAAGAATTTAATCTTAAAGAAGATGTCATCACTGAGAGAAAATTCTGAGATGGAAGAATACATGAGAAGAATATTGAAGAAATATCAACTCACAATACTTACATAAAAGACAAAGATGATGGGTAACCGAAGAGGAGCACCGGTCGACTGAAGAAGAAAAAGTAGAATGAAAAGAAAATAGATTTTCATCTCTTAAAAGCGGATTGACAGCACTGTTCAGCTGGCCGAACAGATTGTTCGGCTGACCGAACAGTTCAGTCACCCGGTTGGTCGAAGATTTTTTTTAAAAAAATATATTATTATTATTATTATTTTAAAACAAAGCAGAAAATGATATGAAAATAAGATAATTACATAGAACACAAACTAATATCATTTCTTAATTTTAAAAATCTTGAATTATCAAGTGGCTTGGTAAAAATATCAGCTAATTGATTTTCAGTTTGAATATATTCCATCAAAACTGATTTTTCTTCAACTAATTCTCGGATATAATGATAATGGATGTCAATGTGCTTTGTCCGAGAATGCTGAATGAGATTTTTGGATATGTTAATTGCACTGGTATTATCGCAATACAGATACATAGTATTCTGCATTATTCCATAATCAACTAACATTCTTTTCATCCACATAAGTTGTGTACATGCACTTCCTGCAGCAATGTATTCAGCTTCAGCAGTTGATAACGAAACTGAATTTTGTTTCTTACTCATTCATAAAGCAAGACAATTACCAATATAAAAACATGCACCACTTGTTGATTTCTTGTCATCAACATTACTAGCCCAATTAGCATCTAAATATCCTATTAATTGAGATGAAGTATCACATAGATACCATAATCCAAGATTAGTAGAATTAGCAACATATCGAAGTATGCATTTCACAGTAGTTAAGTGTGATTCTTTGGGCTCAAATTGATATCTGACACACACACCAACACTGAATCCAATATCAGGTCTACTAGCAGTTAAATACAGTAAGCTACTAATCATATTTCTATATAAGTGAGAGTCTACACTTTTACCAAGTTCATCTTTTAATAATCAAAGTGCAGTGCTCATGGGAGAATCATAATTTCTACCATTATCTAAATCAAATTTTGTTAACTAAGCTTTAAGCATACTTAGTTTGAGATAGAAATATACATTCTTTCAACTATCTGACTTGAAATCCAAAAAAGTAGGTTAGTTCATCAACCATACTCATTTCAAATTCAGATTTCATCAGTTCTACAAACTTAAGAAATAGATTAGTAGAAGTTGATCCATATATAATATCATTTACATATATCTAAACAATCAAAATATCATTGTTTGAATGTTTAACAGATAGGGTTTTATCAACACTACCCATTTGAAAATCATTGTTGATAAAAAATTGAGTCAATTTATCATGCAATGCTCTTGGTGCCTGTTTTAGACCAAAAAGAGCTTTCTTAAGTCGAAATACATGATTTGAAAGTTTTGGATCTTCAAAACCTTTAGGTTGTTCTACATAAACTTCCTCATGTAAATGACCATTAAGAAACATACTTTTCACATCCATTTGATAAATTTTAAAACATTTAAATCATGCAATGGATAAGAATAGTCTGATGGATTCAAGGCGAGCAACTAGTGCAAAGGTTTCATCATAATCTATACCTTCAATTTGAGTATACCCTTGTGCAACCACTCAAGCCATGTTCCTAATGATATTTCCAAGTCCATCTGATTTGTTTTTGAAAATCTACTTAGTTCCAACTACATTCTTATCAGATGGACGAGGAACAAGATACCATACATAATTCCGAACAAATTGATTCAGCTCATCTTGCATGGTTAATATCTAATTTTCATCAGCTAGTGCTTCATTTACGTTGGACGGTTCTATTTGTGAAGTAAAGCATACCTGACTACAAATCTCTTCTATCTGACTTCGAGTTCGTACACCAGTAAGTGGATCACCCAAAATTTGAGTTTGTGGTTGGTCTCTTACTGATCGAAGTTCAACATCATTTGGATTAGATGGTGGTATTTCTATATCATCATCATCCATAGTAGAGCTGGAGTTATGATCTTGGTCGTTAATGACCACATTTATGGATTCCTGAATTACTCTAGTTCTTTTGTTTGGAACTCGATATGCACGACTGTTTGTAGCATATCCTAGAAAAATGCCTTCATCACTTTTAGTATCAAATTTTTCAATATTTTCCTATCATGTAAAATGTAGCATAAGCTTCCAAAATTTGAAAATGTTTAACTGATGGTTTCTTATCAAACCACAATTCATATGGTATCTTATTCTTACCTGCTCCGACATACACATAATTTGTAATGTAACAAGCAGTATTCACAGCTTCAGCCCAAAAATTCTTTGGTAAATTCTTACCATTTAGCAAAGCATTTGCCATTTCTTGTAGAATTCTATTCTTTCTCTCAGCTAACTCCATTTTGCTTATGTGTTTTTGGAGCTGAAAACTCATGTAAGATACCATGATCTTCACAATACTTTTGAAAATTGCTATTTTCAAATTCAGTTCCATGATCACTTCTGATCTATTGACACACATTTGTTTTTCAATCTAAATTTGTTTGATGATCTGTTTGGCTTCATCAAAAGTTTCAGACTTTTCTCTCAGAAAAACTACCCAAGAAAATCGAGTAAAGTCATCAACTATAACTAAGAAATACTTTTTATCACCTTTACTTTCCGTTCGAGTTGGTCCAACTAAATTCATGTGGAGAAGTTCAAGAGGTCTAGATGTGGCTAGGGTGTTTACTTTCCTATAGCAACTTCTTATTTGTTTGCCAACTTGACGTGAGCCACAAACTTTGTTTTCTTTTTTTCTTAGTTTAGGTAAATCACGTAAGTAATCCCTTTTACTGAATTTATATAAATCTCTAAAGTTCATATATTCAAGCCGTTGATGCCAAAATTCATATTTATCAAGTTGGGCCATGTAACATGAATATTTCATTGAGCAACTTTGATCAATTATATAGCAATTTTCAGAGGTTCTGCGACCATATAAAATTACATCTCCTAAATTATTCAAAATTTCACATCCACGATATAAAAAATTTAATACTATGATTATTATCGTAGATTTGTGAAATACTAAGCAAGTTATGCTTTAATTCGTCAACATATAGAACATTTTTAAACAAAGAAAGATTAGGTAGTTGACCATTATTTTGGCCAATGATTTCACAATGGCTATCATCCCCAAAAGTGACTGTGCCTCCATCAATCTCACTGATGTTTAATAATATACCTTTATCACCTGTCATATATCTTGAACAACCACTATCCAAGTACCATTTAGAATGGCTACTGGCTTTGAAAGCAGTGTGGATCACCAAACATTTATTTTTAGGAACCCACTTCATAATGGTTTTGGACTTAGGTGGATCCTTCTTTCTTTGAAGAGAATTAGACAATTGTCTTTCTTTTTTCTTACTTTGTATCAAGAGATCTTTAAGTAAGTCAATAATTCTCAGAATAAGTGAAAAAGAATCACATTTGTTGTTGGTTGAGATTTTCTAAGTCTTTTGAAAAGGTTTTGGATTTTTGAAAATAAACTTTTTAAAACCTTTCTGAAATTCATTCTTGGAATGCGAAGATTAACCTTTTACAAATATGGTAGGCGATGTCTTTGGCTTTGGATTGAACTTGTTATAACTAAGACGTGATCTATCACCATAAGGTCTGGAAAAATGAAGAATTTCTTCCACTATGTCTTTGAATTTTTTAGAAATCTTCGATTTTTTAATAATAAGCAAATAAGATTTTAAAGAGTTAAAATCAGTTTGAAGCTTTTCAAAATCTTCATTTTTTATTTTCAAGTCTAGTTTACATTTTTCAAAACAATAAGAAAAATGTGATTTTTCCAAAATACATTTGTCAAGTTCAGTTTGCAAATCATCACACCTCTTCTTTGAAGCTTTAAGTTTAGATGCAATCTTACAACTTTCCTTGTATAGGGCTTTGTAAGCTTTTTGAAGATCTTCTTCATTTTCAAATTCACTTCTAGATGTTTCATATCTAGAGTTATCGTTGTCTTCAAAAGAGAAAATATTGGCAATGGTCATAAATGCATTATGAATTTTTTATCCTTCCTAATCTGATTCATTGGAGTCTGAATCGGATTCGGATTTTGATAAATCATTCCAAGTTGCAACCATTCCTTTTTTCTTTGATTTTTTCTTTGTAGGACAATTTATAGCTAAGTGCCCATAACCTAAACAGTTGAAGCATTGTCCATCTTTGGTTTTGTTTTTTCAAAAATTTGATTCACCAATTTCTTCTTTCCAAAAGGTTTTTTAATCTCAAATTTCTTTTTGTTTTTGAAAATCTTGTAAAATTTCTTAGCCAACAATGCCATATCATCCTCATCTTCTTCATTATCTGAATTTTCATTGATTGAAACAGATTTTGAAGATTTGAGAGCAATGGACTTACTCTTAGAACTTTTGAATGTCAATTCATATGTTTGAATGGATCCAACTAATTCCTCAACTTTCATTATATCAGTATCCCTCAATTCTTGAATAAGCAGTAACTTTGGAATTGAATCGATCTGGTAGAGATCCCAGAATTTTAGCACAGACTTTGCTTTCTGGAATACTCTCTTCAATACCCTCCACATAGAGTTTACTATATCATTTAATTTTGTATAGAAGTCCATAAATGTTTTATTTTCATCCATACGTATTTCCTCAAATTTGGTTGTGAGGAGTTGGATTTTAGACTTCTTTACAATATTAGTGCCCTCATGGGGTATTTCGAGTATATCCCAGGCTTGCTTAGCTGATTCACATGAAATAATTCTTTTGAATCATCAGGTGAAAGAGCACAAGTTATAGCATTCAATGCTTTAGCATTTGCATTATTTTCATTTTTCTGAGTAGTGGTCCATAGGTTATAAGCCACTCGTCTCATAGATTTAATTCCATCATCATCTGTTACTTTACTAATTAGAGGTGTCCAATTTAATAATATAGCTTGCTACACACTTTTCATCCATGGACCTTAGAAATATCCTGATTATAGCTTTCCAATAAGAATAGTTAGTACCATAAAAAAGAGGTGGCCTAGAAACAGATAAGCTTTCAAATTTAGACATCTCACAGCTTTGGATCTAACTCTTTGGATTGAAAATCCACAAAAGAGGAAACCCACTCTGATACCACTTGAAAAATGATGGAGCTATAAATGTCTTACAGGGGAGTGAATAAGAAAACTCAATTCAATTCTGCTTCTTGTAATCTTAAAATAAATCAAAGAATCAATCACAAAACCAACAAAAATATACAATTAATCAATCTGTAAGCAAATAGAGATCAATATGAAAACCTTTAATTAAATCGTAGGACAACCTTCCACTTAGAGATTAAGTAGTACCACCTTCCACTTAGCAAACTAAGTAGGACAACCTTATATCACTTAGAAATCTAAGTAGGACAACCTTATGTCACGATTTAAGAATTCATAAATAATCAAGCACATAAACAGATAATCAATAAAGTAATCACCACGATACAAAGAGTTATAGTTGTTCGGTGCTAAAAACAACTTGCACATACTCCACTCCCAAAATTACTTCTCCTTGTAATTTTGACTTTCCACTATGTAAAGGTTTTCACAGGTTCACCTTTAAAACCTAATACAGAGATTGTGATTTTCACAGGCTTATCACAACAAAACCTCAAATGGTTTTCACAGGCTAATCAATAACCTTAAGTGATTTTCACAGGCTAATCATTAATAACCTGATCTGAGATTTTCATGGGCTATCTCAAAAAAAAAAACCAAAAGTAATAGAAAAGTATTATCGTTCTTCTTGTAGAAGGAGATGAAGCTTAGTAGAGATGAAGCTTCAATAATGCAACGATTCAATCGTTGAAAAGATAAACTAATATAACTCGAACAAGATGAATCTAGAAATTTTTAAAAAGAGTTTTCCTATAACTGCAATTTCAATTCTCTTTTCTCTAATATAAGAATGATCTTCTCTTTACACACTCAAATTAAATGAGAAGAGAACCGAGATAGCTATAAAATAAAATAAAAATTTAAAACAAATAACTAGACTATAATGGAGAGCTTTATCACAAAAAAGATAGTGATTTTCGTACTTTTGATTGATGAAAAATAGAGTGAAGAAAGCTCTATTTATAGTAAAAAAGTTAGGTCTTCGGTTGACCTAAGATTTCCTTTGGCTGACCTAAGAATCAACCGTTTTATCCCAACGACTATCAGATTTCATGGGATAAGATTTTGTTCAAACTTCGGCTGACCGGAGTGAGCTTCGGCTAGCCTGAGACAGGGTCAGGCTAACCCGAGATCCGAGTTAGAAAAAAAACAGTTCGAATGTGGAAACTTGACCAAAGTTTCTTCTGCTGTCCAAACATAGGGCTGAGCTGGCCGAACATCTCCAGAAATTTTCATTTAAGCTTGTTGGAAACTTGGCTGAAGATTCTTGGGCTGACCGAACACAGGGTTAAGCTAGCCAAATTTTCTGAAATATGTCTTCATAAAAAAGATTAGAGTTATTAATTAAAAGTCATACGAAAACCCCTAAGCTAAGGTCATCCCTATGGTCAATATTACCTTGGCATATATGGTTTATTTTCGTAACTTTGCCGCATCTTGTTGTAGAGTCGATAGACTTGATCTTGATGTGTTTGTTGAGGTAGAGACTTGTCTTCTCAAAGAGCTTGGCTTGACCACACAACCTCATGTACTAAACTAGTGTCTATGAAATATGACAACTATATTATGCTTAGCAATTACATTTTGTGCTTAGCAGTTATAAAATGTGATTGACAGAGTGAGTTTCACATATGCATCATGGTGGGCCCACTTACTTAGTATTTTAGCCTGGAGCATGAAAGTAAACTCTCCTTTTGAGTGGGGACTCAAGGGAATTGAGAGTCAAGGTTAGAGAATTTTATAGTCTTGGGCGTTAAACGACTGGCAGCAATGAAAGCCAGAGTCATGAAGGTCTATAGACCGGAGTTGTCTAATGCACGATGTGAAACACACAAGCTCTGTGGGGTCAATCATGTTGTTTATGTAAAATCTCCTTCGTCCATCAGTAAAAAAATATTATTGGACCGTACATACAGAAGCTAAGCCCAAATAACAAATTAGATGGTCTCCAATGTAAAAACATCTCTCAAAACCATTAAGTTCATTGTGTGGGCCTGCATTTTGTATCATGCTGATTTTTGCCTCTTTTCATTTTTTTTTAATCTTCTCTTCATCCTGGTGAATACACCTGATTGAGAGAAAAATTTTGCTACCCCCACGATTAACTACGCTAGAGCTATTACCCCACCATGATGTATGTATTGTATCCATGCCATCCATCCATTTGGCGAGATCATTTCAGAGCAACACCAAAAATGAGGCAGATCCAAAGCTCAAGTGGACCCAACATAGAAAATAACGGGAATTGAACGCCAACCATTAAAAACATCTTGGGGGCCACTTGATCTTCAGATCTGCCTCATTTTTGGTATCATGCCCTAAAATGATCTCGCCAAATGGATGGACCAAATGGATGGACAGCGTGGATATAACACATACATCATGGTGGGGTCATTGCTACACCCGGCGTAGCTAGTGTAGCAAAAAATTTCTCCCTATTGGACGGTTTTGATGAAAGATGCTCACCATGGTGGTTGCACAAACCAATTGTTGGGCCATTATTCCATGCGGTGTGGACCATCGGAGGTGCAGATCTAGCTGACGTTTGACCCCTAGTCTTACCTTTAAGCATCCAACCAGATCTGTGTGGAGCCCACCATGCTGTATCTATCTATCCATGGAGTCTATCCCTTTTCTAAGATCATGTTAAGGCATGGGCACAAAATTAATGAGGAAGATGCAACGTTGCATATGGTGGATTGCATCAGAGATGACTCTTGCATTTAATGCACATTTAATACAACCCAATTTTTTTTATTTGATGTGGTTTACTGGAGTGTTGCATCTGCCTCAATTTTTTAGCCCATACCTTACTATGATCTTAGAAAAGGGCTGAACAAGTGTGGATAAACATATACATCAGGTGAGCTCCCACACAAATCCGGTTAGATGACACAATCCTAGTAGGTTATTCTAACCTTACATATCATTTTATTTTATCTGATTCAGTGTCTTCCATAACTAGAGTTGTACACGAACTGAGCTAGCTCAAAAAGCTCGCTCGGCTCAGCTTGAAAAAGCTCAGCTCGGCTTGATTGGGAGGGTGGATCAAGCCAAGCCAAGCCAATTCTGTGGGCTCGTTGGAAATTCGAGCCAAGCCAGAGCTTGACCTGAGCTTGACCTGAGCTTGGCTCGACTCGTAGAAGACTCGGTACATTTTTTTTCTTAAAAATAATATATATATATAATAAAAATATATATATTTTAAAGCCCTTTCACTCTAATTCTTCCTGCGCCCTTTCATACTCGCCCGCTCACCCCTAAAAAACTAAAAAAAAACCCCATCTGGCCGAATCGACCTCGCCCGACCTAACTAGCGACCCCCTCCAACCGTCGGCCTCACCTCCTCCCTCTCTGGCTTTCCCTCATCTCTGATTCCTCTCCCCCGTCGCCCGGCCTCACCTCCTGCCTCTCTCTCATCTCTGCCTCTCCCTCATCTTTGCCCAACGCCCGACTGCTCTATTCTCTCTCATCTCTCTCCTACTCAGGTAACTCAGTTACTCTCTCTCTCTCTCTCTCTCTCTCTCTCTCAACTCATCTCCCTCTCTCTCTCATATCTAATCTCTCACAAGTCGTCACTCTATCAGCTAATGCCCTGCCGAACTCCCCTCTGTCTGTACAGCAGCCGACCGACCAAACCTTGTCTAACCGGATCCCCCCTGTCCGTCCAACAGTTGACCATCCAAACCCTATCTAACCGGACCCCCCTGTCCGTCCAACAGCTAACCATCCAAACCCTGTCTAACCGGACCCTCCCTATCCGTCTAGCAGTTGACCGCCCAAACCCTGTTTGATCGGACCCCCATCCCCCCCCCCGGCAGTCCAGCAGCCGAACCCTGGCCAACTGGATCCCCCACATCCGTTCAACAGCCGACAGCCCCAACACTGTCCGAGGTATTTTCATTTATTAAATAATAATAATTAATTATTAATTGAATGATTTTTACTAGTTTGAATTAGTTAATTTTAATTTTTAATTATTAATTTTAGGATAGTTGTTTTAATTAGTTAATTATTATTATTGATTTAATTGTTTAATGAGTTAATTGTTAATTGTTGTAAGTTTATCTTCCACATTGTTGATTGTTTAATTAGTTATTTGTTAATATTTATTTGTTTAAGGTAGAAGTTAATTAGTTAATTGTTATTTGTTGTAAGTTAGTTGTTTTATTAATTAAATTTAACATAATTGTTTAATGAGTTAATCGTTAATTTTTATAAGTTAGTTGTTTCTTTAGTTAATTGATTGTTCATTTTTTAGTTAACTGTTTCAATATTTAAGTTAGTTGTTTGAATGTTTGAATTGTTAATTGTAGATAATCAATTACCCATTTGGGCATTCATATGTGGCCAAGCATAGATTAGTGTGTCTTTAGTGCATAACAATCCTCAAATTGTCCCATTTTGGACAATTCATGGTCGGTTAGATTGTAATGTTTTCGTTTTACTAATTTAAATGCTTGTGTCAGTTTCGTATAATATCTCCTCTTTTCTTTCCGAATGTATTTCTTTTATTTGCGTTCTATTGTCATTTATCCTCATTTTTCAAGGGTGCTTGACAATGGAAAACAAATGGAAGAACGATATATTCTGGAGAGATAAGGGGAGATGCTGTCAGAATTTCAACGTAGGCATTTAAATCAGTAAACGAAAATATTACAATCTATCTGATCTTGAATGGGTAACTGATTTAAGCAAAGAAGAGTTGTAGTTTCGCAACTTGTAACTCAAATCGCAGCAGGTTAAGTTGCATGTTAGCCATTGGCACTACATATTTTGATATATGCCTAAAGATTGGTTTTTATTTTTATATTTATAGATGACTAGTGAGGAAGGTCCAAACACTCTTGGCATTGCCGAAGGATCAGTCACACAGCCACAACCCACACATCCTCTCATTGTGGACTTGGAGGAAGGTGCGAGTTCAAGTATAGGTGTAGGTTCTACCAAAGGAAAGAAGAGGTCATTAGTGTAGGATGACTTTGAAGAAATTGTAGTAAATGGTGTGGTAAATGTTAGATGTATGCACTACAGGGCTTTGTTCACTAAGAATCCTTGAGGGGCGACTTCTCATTTAATCAGGCATAGGCAAATCTGTTCGAAGAGACTAAACGCTTGAAGTCCAGGCCAACAATTACTTTCATTTGGCAAGTCTGAATCAAATGATACCGAAGGTGTAATTTTCATTCATAAGTTTGACAAACAGAAGTTGAAAGAGTGATATGCTAGATTAATGATAGTTGAGGAAAAGCCTTTCAGAATGATTGACAGCAAAACTTTTATATAATTTAACAAAAATTTTAACCCTCAGGTTGAGAAGGTCTCACGCGTCCCTGTCAAGAGAGAATGCATAAAGATGTATGAGAATGAGAAGAATAAGATGAAAATTGTTTTGGCATCGGTCAACAGGATCAGTTTAACTTTTGATTTATGGACGACGACAAGTCAAAGAAAGGGATACATTTCACTAATTGCACACTATGTTGATCATAATTGGAAACTCTGCAAGTCCATTCTGAACTTCCGCTACCTTCCTCCTCCTCACATTGGGTTAGTTATTTCAGATTGTATCTACAGTTGTCTACGAGAATGGGGTATTGAAAGTAAAATTTCTTCAATAACATTGAATAATGCCTCTACAAATTAACGATAGTGTTATTTCGCGCTTGCGCAACCAGTTCAAGGCAACTGGGAATTTATTTTTCGAGGGGAAAGTATTCTAAGTAAGATGTTGTGCTTACATACTAAACTTGATTATTCAAGAAGGACTGAAAACAATCAACCCCACTATCCAGAACATAAGAGAGAGTGTAAAATACATATGGGGGTCACCTTTTAGATTGAGTATATGGAACGATATCATCTAACGTTTGAATATCAAGTCTAAAAAAACGTTGAAATTAGATGTGTGGACATGTTGGAATTCAACATTTGAAATATTAAATTCAATTATGGAATTAAAATTTGCATTTCCTGAATTTGCGACGCGTGATAGAGCATATAGTTGGCTGTCTAATGAAGATGATTGGAGCAAAGTAAAAGAAATTCACAACTTTCTCCAAGTTTTTTTATGATTGCACGAATATTTTTTCTGAAAATAAATATCCAACTGCAAACTAGTTCCTTCCGTCTATTTCGAAGGTTAAGGATGCCTTACAAAAAAGTGTCGAAGAAGGTCCATATTTTCTAAAGAGGATGGTCATTGATATGCAAGAAAAGTTTGACAAGTACTGGGACCAATGCCATTTGCTAATGGCCTTAGCAGTTGTACTAGATCTTTGGTGTAAGATAGGCTTGGTTCGGTTTATTTATCCAAAGATTTATTCTATTGAAAGGGCGACCATCGGAACCTCCAAGGTTCAAGATGCAATCAATGAATTATACAAGTTGTATGTTTCTGCCTCACCTTCGGCATTAAGTAGTAAACAAGCAGCCAACCAGTGGTTGTAGTTCATCTACAACTACAAGCAAGGCCAGTATGCTCGATGAATACATGTCTCTTATTGCATAATCATATCAAAATGATCAAAGTCACGAATCAAAGCTAGACATGTATCTCAAAGAGCTAATCGTGATGCACACGGACTCAAGCTTTGACGTTCTGGGATGGTGAAAGATGAACCTCGATGAAGCAAAATACCATATACTATTGATGATGGCACGGGATATATTGTCAATTCCAGTTTCAACGGTGGCATTAGAATCTGCTTTCAGCACCGAAAATAAGGTCGTGAGCAAGTATCGAAGCTCACTTTCACCAAAAACAGTAAAAGCATTGATCTGTACACAAGATTGCTTGTGTCCTATTTGGAGAGGTAGTGGTCTCGATAGTGATGATGATGAGGAGGAGGAGTTTGAAGACGAGACTATAGATATTGAACCTGCAACGGCATCACCAGCTTGATAGCGCGTGGTTTATTGGTTTGTATTTGGATGAATTACATATGCATTGTAATAGAATATATCTTTTTTTATATATATAACAATTGGCCTGTAATGAAATGACTTATGTTACACTTCTCATTCTTTTTTTATGCACTTATATTTTCATCATAACATATTTGTTGTTTCATTATTTACTACATTTTTTCATGTTAAATTTTTTAATTTTTGTAAATCTATTTGATTCTTAACTAATTAAGTTAACTCTGTCACCACATTAATGTAGATAATGTCTTCATTTGGTTATGAGCCATCGATCGACTGGAGGGACTATGGTTCCATTGTCTACTCCCCAATGTCTAGTAAAAAACAAATACAATGTGTGTTGTGTGGACAAAGAATTTATTATAAAACTAATCGACTTAGGTTGCATCTTTCTGGTCGTGGTGGAGATGCAAAACCATGTCTGAAAGCTCCTGAGGAGGTGAAGTTTCTTTTCCAAGCACTTCTTGATTCAAATAAGAAACCTTCCACTAAGGAAGATAAGGAAATGAAAAGGAAAGAATTTGAGGAAGCACAAATTCAGGAAACTATAAGGCTTAGCATTAAAGAGGCGAAAAAACAAGAACGACATCCTTTGGCTCCAAGACAACATGATGTCGAGGCAGGATCGAATGGATCGAGCAAGAAGAAGAAGGATAACATACTATCCAAACTTGGCGCATTCTACCAAGCAATAGGTACTGAATACAACCTGCTCACAAGAAAAGTTTGAAAGATCTAGTTCACATAATATAAGAGCACAATGACAAACTCTCCCCACCTTCTGATAGAGAAGATGTCAACCAGTACATGTATGAAGATTTGAATAGTAGCTCTCCGGATGACTTATCCTATTGACTTGAAAATTTGCAATTTCTAAATTGTAACCACAATTTGTGTAGTGTAACTTGTCGCGTTGAATTTGTGAGTTGTAATTCGAAATAGGCTTGAAAAATGTCGGCTCGAAAGTTCGGCTCGAATTCAAGCTCAAAAGCTTGAAGTTCGAACAAGGTCGAACAGGCTCGAATTCAGCTCAAAAGCTCGTCCAAACCAAGCCAAGCCCACCACCTGGGCTCGAGGACCAAGCCGAGCCAAGCTCGAGCCCAGGTCGCCCACTGACCAAACCAAGCCGAACTGGGCTAAGCTTGGCTCGACTTGGCTCAACTCGTGTACACCTCTATTCATAACATCCAATCCTTCCATCACGTGCACCCAAATTGGTTTTCCTATTTAGCCAACATTTATTCCAAAGAAGATCTCAGGTGGGCCACACCAGAGGCCGAATCATTCCAACCACTCATCAATTCTAACGGTATGGTATTTTTTTTTGTTAACATGGAATTTGAGAAGGGGTGATTGCGAGTCTCAATTGACACTCCGACTACCTGGCTATCTTTATTGTGAAAAGACCAAATCCTCCTTTAAAAATAAGGTTAACGTACAAGCTTTAGTAGTGGATCCGGCCCTACAATATATGGTGGGCCTCAAATAACATCTGAAAACTTTCCACAGTATCTCACTGAGAAGAATTTTGCTACACCCACGCGTTAGTGCCGGGTGACGTATTTGTTATATCCATGCCGTCCATCCATTTTGCAGGTCATTTTAGGGCATGACACAAAAAATGAGCCAGGTCCAAAGCTTAAATAAACCTAGCACAATTGGAAATATTGACAAATTATTGCATGGTCCATGGAAATAAAGAATAATCCACTTCTCCAATTTCATCTCTAACGAATTTTTATACGAGAATAGCTGATATAGTTACGATTCAATGGATCATATCCACTTTTTCTTTGCTTGATTTTAATTTTTCAGATGGATTTAATTGGAAGAATGTAGTAGTAAGACAGTTCGTCGATTCATAATCAGAATTGGGTATATATTATCTTTATTATCTATATTCTGGGACTAAAAATATCTTATTTAGATACAAGATATATCAATGAAATGACTTCTTTAATTTCTAAAGCAGTCTTTAATCCAAGTGTTCAAACTCTAAGGCTGTTTTGGATCACGAGAAATGAACTGTGATAATTCATACACAAATTAATGATATCTTCCAAGCTCTCAAAATAGGAGTCGGGTTTCTTTTGAGTGTGACTTGGAAGTAACCTAATTGCTGCTTGTAGACTAGGTTCTCAATATGATTTCTGAAGGAAATTATAATTTGGTTGTTTCTACTTCATTAGAATAATTGCAATTCAATTTGATACTACATCCAAACACACCCTAGATACTTGGTATCTTATTAACCATGTTGGTGTCTTGAATCTCCAATGCTATTTATATCACCTGGTTTGTCCTAAGGAAACTACTATATTTCTTTCAAACCCATCAGATCATCTCTCCTTTTCGCAGTGAAAATGATGAGGTTGAAGCAAGCAAAAGAGGAAGCAGATAGGGAAGCTGCGGCTTTTCGTACTTATTTGGAGGATGATTAACGACGAAA
Organism: Liriodendron chinense; assembly: GCA_003013855.2. Classification (NCBI taxonomy): domain Eukaryota; kingdom Viridiplantae; phylum Streptophyta; class Magnoliopsida; order Magnoliales; family Magnoliaceae; genus Liriodendron; species Liriodendron chinense. The sequence continues at coordinate 6,332,002 of ML058387.1, read as the reverse complement.
AGCTTTTGAATTTTTTTCCTCTATACTCTTTTATACCCCGAGTTATTTGAATCATATTAAAAATTACGGCATGGCTAGATAAGGGACCACTTATTGAACCATACATGGGGCCATGGTCCAAAAAAATCAGGCTGATTGGATGACCCTAACAACTCAATCAGAGACATGGTCTAGCAATGGGCTCTCGTACATACGTCCTTTCCTCAAGTTCTCATTGCTAAGGACAGCTCAACCAGTCTAATTTTGGAGCCATGGCGCACATATATGGGGGTGCCCGTGGGAGTGGTCTAGATCTTGCAGACATAAGACATCTGGTTGTATGCAGGGTGAGAATAGATAGATAGAGGATATTATGAATCTTTTATGGGGATCAAAAGTTATGGCCGATTTAGGGTCCACCTTCTTTTGTTCCATACGTGTGAAAATAGTTGATTTTGCTGACTTTTCCTTGATCTTTTTCTGGTGTGCGATATGAATGTGCTTGATCCACGCGTTCTTGTCCTACATCAATTGTTTTTGTTGATTTTCTTCTTTTTTCTTCTTGTGTCTCTAGAGTAGTGGTTATTCTGGGTCCAATGTGAAGCAGCTTGAAGAGGAAACTGAAGTGAAGATCCAGAACTTGAAGAACATGACTGCAAGAATTTCATCTGTAATCAGCATGATCATGAAGCATGTCATGACCGTTAAAACTTAATGCAGGTCCACCAATCCCACCTCTTTACTTATTTTGAAGTTACTGCAGTTAGCGCTAGATGTTCTAGCCTAGTTTGTAATCTTACTAGCAAGGAGTGATAGTCCCATCTTCCTCATCGGTCGTTCTCACATTTTCACGAGAGAAAATAAGAGATAAAAAGGAAAATTAATTCTGAATAAATTGAATATAAATAGGAAACTAAACCCTAATAGAAGTTTCAAACTTCAACTCAAACTACAACACCTAAAAAAACGCAACTCACTATAAATAGTAAACTTACTATTTATAGAAGTCTCTCAATCCTACTAGAACTCATGGTTTTCGGCCAAAAATAGAAAGTTTTCAAATGGGCTTAACACGTTGTTCTACTAATTATTCTAAGCCCTTTTATATTGGGCGAAAACTCTAAAACCCTACAAATCAAAAGTTATGATTGAAATAAAAATTACTATAAATGGTAAAATTGAAATAAAACTAGCCTAATGACCATCGATCTGGTCGAATCTTGTGATTCCGGCGTAGGCAACCCGGCAAAACAGGGTTGGGTGGCTAAAGTAGCTCGAGCTATCCCAAAATCATATATTATATGTCCAGAAACTCATTCTGGATTTCTGAGATACGACCGTTTTACGGTCTTGATGGTTTAGAATACTTTCGACCTTGACCGGTCTTCTTTTGGTCCATCCGGGCCATGAAATAATTGGCGCCGCTCTACATCACGTGATGAGTCACGCAAGCTCGACTCAATTATTAAATGTCGAGTCAAGTCTTTAAGTCAACCCAATCCTTGAGTTTTTGGGTTTTTGAACTATGATTTCAAGACTCACGTGGTGTCGCAAGACACCAATTTAGAGTTTTAGGCATGATGTTACACCGTACCCTATGGTGTGGGTCACCTAACTCTTGGATTGGACTGAATTTTAGGATCCATGGTAAAAATGTGTTGGCGCACCTGGACTCTGATGCACATTCTCCCCACATGGTGCTTGTTTAGTTGTAGGCATTCCGTCCATATTACCATGTAGAGCCAAGCTAGCGCAGTCCTGGTCGATATGAGAGTTAAAGAGTGTGGATCCTCTGTTTGTAGAAGTAGCTGTTTGTAGCTTCATTGTGATGAGGTTGCACTGAGGATGTGATGTGGTTGCAAATCTATGTGATGACGTGGACCTGTCAAAAAGCTGCAAACAGGTATTTCCTGTTTGCAGCAAACGGAGGATCCGGATTTGAAAGTTAAATGATTTAAGAGAGAAACTTTGATACTCTAGCAATGGATGATACACAAGCACTTAGAAATTACAACTGTGTAAATTATTCCCAGTTTAGATGTACTATTAACCAGTAATTACACTTATTTGATTATTTGACTATTAGATTGGTAGACATTTATTGGACCACAAATGAAAAGCATCCAATGGTCCTATTTCAAATAAAAGGGAAAGATCCTTTTTGCTACTTTTCTCATTGTTTTTCTATTCATTATTTATTTTTTTCAAAAATTTTATTTTGAAGAGATTGTAATAAAGCCTGAGGAAAAGAGAAATCGTTGTTGGAGATGGATTCTAGAATACCGGTCATTGGTGATTTATCTTAAATTTAATTTCTCTATTAATCAGTGGAAGGGAACTGTTTTTGTCTTGAAAATGAATGCTAGAAATAATTGGTGTCTTTTTCTTGGAAAGAAAGAAAAGAAACTCCCACAAAATCTTTTAGGGTGTGTTTGGTTGCACCAAAAATCATGATATTTCAGGTAGGCTTCAGGTGTCCATCAGGTGAGGCTGATGCCTTTAGCCAAAAAATCAGGCTGGTCCACTCTTCAGTTGTGCCAGTGTATAAAGCAAAGGAACAGCTAGGGAAAACATTGGTCTAATGTGGATTTTGTCTCACATCATCATATGGCGTAGGCAGTATAAGTGCTCCAGATTTGAATATCCTGACTTGAACATGTGGCCTTCCATCGATTGCAATGGAACTGTTGCTGTATTTTCTTTAACTGTTTCTTTTCTGGACACCTATTGAAAGGTTTATGATTTTTCTATCAGGGAGTTCAGTTTTCTGGTGCATGAACCATACGTAGCAAGCCCCACAATTCAACAATTGATCACTGAACAATGGGCGCCACTTGTACAAACTGAAAGCCTGAACAGTCCGCCGGGCATTGTTTAATACCTCAACAACACCTTGGTCATTTTCAACATCAAACTAGTAATCGCGATCCAACTCAACAGTGCATCCAAACGCAGCCTAGACCAAGTCACACCTATCATGAAGCTTGCAACAACGATGTATCTGAAACAAAACTGATTACAGTGCTTTCACCTTGTGAAGTGTGTAAATGCATTTCTTGCCTCTGTTTATTCAAAGAATCAGCTCATCGAAACATCACCTTCATATGTAAATTATCTGCCCAATTCGGGCTTTCTGACTGCACACACGTTAAGTCTGTGTTAAGCCAGCTGATCAGAAAGCTCCATGCAACTGCTCAACGGGAGCAGCATACGGTGAATTCCAATCTGCATCGAAAATTTCTTGAAGCTGCGAGACAATGGCCGGATGGTACGTCCCGAAGCTCACACCTGCTGTTGTGTAGAAGTAATCCCATATAAGGTTGCTCGTCCCAATGTGGGCCCGTATGTCGCTAACTGCATACTTTCCATGGTTGACCCTGGTGTAACCGGGGTAGACATTTCCCGTACTAGTCCCGTTGCTTATGGCTGGTCCGGTCATGTTGAACCCAGGCACCTTGTAGTACTTGATCTCGATTCTACCGGCACATTTGTTGTACTTTGAAGATGAACAGAGGACGTTGGAGTAGAGGAGGGACTTGAGATATTGGTCTGTATTCTGGATGAAATGCGCCCAGTATGCCACTAGTATCTTGACTGTTGCTTGCTTGGAGAAGACCACCTGTTTTCAGATTCTCCATTAGAGGAAAGCTAATCACTGATACTAGAAATAACAATTCACATTGAATAACAATTCATGTTGAAAAATCACGTCAGAATTGTGCCTAGTGAGCTTGTCTAACATTGGATGCTAGAGGCATCAACAAATTTCCCTTTTGGTATAATGTTCAATGGTCCACTAAAGTGCAGTAATGGGCATCAATTCGTTGATTGTAATCAAACAATGTAATAGACTATTAGATAGCGCTTGATTGTAATCAACATATGTGGGTTTTGTCATTGCTAGTCCCAAGCCTAGATAAAGGAGAATTTAGTCAGGTTGGCAGACTCTGTGAAACTTTTGCTAAAACTTCCATCATGAATACAGACAATATGGCATTCCAAACTCATGCTAAGGCATAGACTTGATGACCTATGGTCTAACTGAAGTTATGGCCCTTGTTAGAGCGGAATGGTGGAACAAGATTCATGTAGCCAACCCCAATTAGTTGGGATGGCTTGGATGATGATGATGGTATGCGAGGGGCCTGTTTGTTTTACCATTTACCACAATAAATGATCGTAAATATACAATGATTACTTTTACTAGCCATTTGGAAGAGAGGGAAATCACAGAGTAATTATGCCTCGAGAATTGCGATTGTATCGCACGGGATTGCCTACATAAAATCTGTGGGTCCCATCATGATGTATGTGTCAGATCCATGCCTTCCATCCATTTTACCAGCTCATTTTAGGGCAGAGATTGTAAGCTCAAGTGGTGGACCACACCACAGGAAATAAGGGATAATGACATCCACCATTAAAAATGGAAATTTGTGTAGGGCCCACAATGATGTGTATCTATCATCCAACCTATTCATAAGGTTAGAAAGACATGGATGAACCAAAAACACAAATATCAGCTTGATCCAAAGCTTTTGTGGCCCCCAAGAAGTTTTCAATGGTAGACATTCAATTCCCACTGTAGCTTGTGGTGTGCTCCACATGTGCTTTGGATTTGCCTCATTTTTGGGCTCATGCCCTAAAATGCACTAATAAAATGGATGGACAGTGTGAATTAGACACATACATTACGGTGGGCCCCACAAATTTTATGTATCTCATTCTCCTCAGTTTCAGTGAAGATGTCAACATCATAATGGCGGATTGCATGAATTTACCATGGTAAGTAATAATTACCCGTTAACCACCACTTACCATGGTAAATGGTAAAACAAACAGGCCCTAAAGTGTAGTAATGGGCATGATTCATGTAAGTGATATTTGGTCATGTACTAGTGGGCTCCATTGTACCCTTGTGGAACAAACTACTCGAGCATGGCTGCATGACCTTTCATGTCCATGGGTGCTTAGCGGTTTGCCTGGGAACCACCCCTCCACGACCATGCTCGCAATAGTTGGGTTGGGTTTAACACTAGTGGGACCATGTCGGCATGTGAGTGGTGTCAATGTGAACCTCTGCCATGGCTAGCTCCAAGAGCCCAAGTAAAAAACAAAGGTCGATATTTAAAACACTGATTGTAAAACTTTTGTCAACATAACATTTAAAAGCCAACACCAGATTGGCAGATTGCTAAGAGAGGCTAAGATGAGGATGATGTTGAATAGTCATGCCGAGATGGTACATTACATCAGTGTTTTAAATAGCTACGCTATGTAGCGTGTAGCTTATGCTACATAGCGTAGCTTAACCTAAACACTATGTAGCTCATGAAAATAGCTGAAGTTGCGTGTAGCCTATGCTACATGATTAATTTGGATATGCTACACACTTCATAGCTCACATTACAAGTCATTTTTCACTATAACATTAAAATCAATGATGTTTTTAATGTTTGTTACATTTTTCTATTTCAATGAAAATTCATTAGTCTTTTCAATGCTTTTAGTAAAATAATATAAGAAATAGCTTTAAATCAGTCTTGTTGCTCTTTCTTCACTTTTATACTTAATCATTATCCCTTGCTATTACTTTAGGTTGCATTTGGTTACACCAAATATCATGAAATTTTGTTAAATTTTATTATTAATCATCTAATTTGGTGGAACCAAGTGCAACCTTGATTAAAAATCTAAGTAGTGTGCAGCTTAAGCTACACGCTATGTAACTTATGCCTTACGCTTCAGAGGGGTGAAGGCTACACTACACGCTATTCGCTATTTAAAACACTGCATTACATATAAGAAGTTAGACAATTTCCATCACAAGAAGAAATATCCCTTGTGCAGATATTGGCACAAGCAGTGGCAAGTAATAGCATCTTTCTTTCTTTTCTTTTTTTTTCCTTTCTTTTCTTTCCTTTTTTAATATGACATATAGCCTCTTCTTTTCTGCTCAATTTCAAATACCCCCAAGTATTCCTAAATAATCCCTTCCTTTTTTGCTGCCAAACAAGATGGCAAATGGAAAATAAGTATTGTGCAATCATAGCATGCACTAAACATGGGGGAAATTTTTATCTGATAGCTACTCAACCAGCTACGCTCTATGGGCTAGAGTATTGGGCAGTTGGGAAGCTGCATGAGCAGAGATCAAGTATTGCAAAGATAGGATGTGGTGACATATGTCTGGGAAGACTACGAAGGATATAAATTAAGAATGAGGTCATATGAAGCAACCTTGTAGTAGTCACAATACAAGATAAGATGACGGAGAGCAGACTGGGGATGGTTTAGTCATGTGCAATGAAGACCAGAGATGGCTACATTAAGGAGGGGAATATTGATTATGTTTGAAGGATTTGAAAAGAGGATGAGAAGAACACCAAGGACTTGGATTGAGGCGGTTAGAAGGCATGTGAAGGCTTGTTTACTTACTGATAATAGGGCCTTAAGATAGGATTTAGTGGAAAAACAGGATTAACAAAGCACTTTAAATAGTTGGGAAAAGGCTGTGATAATGATGATGATGTGGAGGCCATGATGGTGAAAGGGAAGGAGCCACAATTGCACCCTTAATGCACTGTAAGCCGACTCAGATGATTTTTTCCTCAACTCGGCCAATCAAAGTGCTCCTTAAAGTTTGAGAACTCGCACTACTTATAACACCCAAGCATTTCCTGAAGATTTCTAACTTGGATCTTCTGTAGCATCATAGAGAACTAGAGTTTCATCTGCAAATTGGAGATAAGAAATAGAAATAACTGAATTCCACTCTATAGAAGCCCTTTAAGAGCCCAAACGTCCCTGCTTTTGTGAATAGTTGTTCCATACCACTATTGGCTGGAATGATGTGAAAATCACACCGAACCGATTACGTAACCATCTGATATGGAAAAATGGACAGTCCAAATCAAGTATTGACGGAGAGAAAAAAAAAAGGTCCAATAAAAATCTTGGAACATCCGTTTGTTGGGACCAACAATGGATTGCCTATGATTCTAAGGCAGTATTTTGTCAGACCAAGCTAACCATCTAAACCATGGATCATAAAAAGGACAGTTGTAACAAAATAGCCAACATTCAAATGATTCGAAATCTGTGTTGTTACATCATGGCCCTATGAAACGGAAGAAATGGACAATCTAGACCCGACACCACCGCCCCACCCACCCCCTTGAGTGACTTTTGTAATGGATTGAATCTTGTTATTCTCTTACACAAAAAGACAGTAGCTCAAAATACAAAGAGTTGCCACAATAATTGAATCATTTGCACCTTGTTCATAGTGCAAAAACATCAATATCTTTCTCTCACAGAAATAAAGTCAATACTACCATAAGGAAAAAACAAGAAAGAAAAAACCGAAATGGAGCTAATGTTTATGAATTCTAGAGTTTATGAACCTCTATTTCATTGGGAGCTGTGGGTGAGACTCTTCTATCTGAAATCACGTTTTAGCATATCCTATTGACAGTTTGCTGTCGAAAATTTCAAAGGATTTGGATCAAACTTTCAAAGGTAAAGTGTTGTGCATTCCAAATATGGTGAAATAAGAGTAACCTGTTGCATGATTTAATACAGAGAGTAAACAGTTCAACGAGAAGCATGGTGTCCTTTGAGAGACAATAACTAATTACCTCTGATATTGCAGATGAAAGAGATGACCAGTAGACTGTTTGTGTCAAATATTGGGATTGACCAAGCCAGTCCATGGTACTAATTCTGACAGTGCCCCCAACTGGCACCGATTTAATCGTTTCCACCCATCCCTGCTCATCTGCCTGGAACTTTCCAAATGACAGCTGCAGAACATTCATCCAAAAAAAATCATATTGAAATGGCCTAAAAAGGAACAGCAGACACTAATCAAAAAAAAAATTCATGATATAAAAGAAAGTCACATACCGTACCATCAAATACTTTAATAGATAACTACGGAACTATATCAGCAAAAACAATTACCGATTCTTCAGGATTTGCATAGAGTGCTTAGTTTGCAAGAATAGAGTCTCTTTGTTTTCTCAAAAGGAAAAAAAAAAAAAAAAAAAGGCAGGTACCTAGTTATTTCACGAAAAACTACTGGAATCTCCTTCATCTGTCCCTAATGTTAGTGAATTACCCAATTATGACTTTGAGAGTTACCAGATAAAATCAAGATGTGGGTGTGATTAATCAGTCTAATTTGGTGCAAAATTATGGTATTTCATGATATTTGGTGCAACCAAATGCACCCTGTATTATTTAGGATAGTTCACTCACTTGTTTTCATGAGAATTTCAGCTGATCTTAAGATATCAGTGATATCATATTCTGAAATATTAAGATTGTTGTGTGGAGCTAATCTTCCATGTAGATGAAAAATAATGAATCTGTTGAATTGTAAGCTACGAAATTTAGAAAAGGGATTGTGGTGCACAAGATACAAAGCATAGAAAAGTAGCAGCAGGTTGAAACTTGGTTGAAACTTAAACCAACCCACTGCTACGAGAAGCTTTGTGGGGTAATGTGACACAAAAAGATATAAAACGTTTCGCTTTCTTGGCTTACTTGAATCTCTGGTTCCTTGACATTTTGGAAGTTCCATTCCCCTTAGTACATCTTTGTTTTTATTTGTGTAGGAATAAAAATTTAATAAGAGCATATATCATGGAGGAATATCATAATCAAACAGAGAATGAATTAGCCTCTAATCAGGGACGATCCTTCAAGCACATTATTCAGTAACAAAGAGGTAGCCTAGCAGGCATTTGGCAATGATTTGAAGAAAACATTTGTCAAAACAGTAGGCATGTCACCAGCCATTTGGCAATGATTTGAAGAAAACATTTGTCAAAACAGTAGGCATGTCACCAGCCATGTTATTAAGGCTATCTGATGCATTCAAGCCACACAAGCTGGCTGATCGAAAATTGGGCCCATCCAAGAGTTGTGATTAAGTATATGGACCATCAAACCATATAATGAAGGATTGAACAACTCTTAAGGATTTAGATTGATCTGTAGGAAGATCATAGGTGCATATTATGGACCACGTCAGTAGTCATTTACTTAGCTGTTAGAGTTTGTTGAGCAATTTTGCCTTAATATTTTCCTCCCTTATTTTGTATGTCATTTTTTTTATTATCAAAAGATGTCTCAATGACATGAAATTTGTCTCATTTGAAAACATACTAAGTAATTTTTTTTTTTAAGGGTAGAGAATTTTATTAAGAAAAAAAAAACACCAGGAAAAGAATACAAAGAAAAGAAAAAAGAAAGCCCCAGAGAGAATCAATGACTACCAGAACCAGATTAATGGTGGTCATCTTCAAACAAGCAAAAATCAAGTGTTTGAGCATACTAAGTTATCTTTCAAACGAGCACACGATTATGTAATTCCAATATTGTTTAAGTAAGATATGACCCATTTTTAGAAAGCATGTATCGTGTGACAGAATTAATGGATACGTTGGTCATCTTCAACATTTTTTCATGGATGGTTAGGATTATATTAGGGTTCCTTTCCTTTGAGAACAAGTAAATAACATATAAAGACTCTTCTGTGAAGAGTTATGATGGTTATTTGAATAACAGTTATTTTCCTCTGATTAACAGCATGAGTTGCTTCCATTTTAGCATGTGTTCCCTATGGTAGAAGAAGACCAGGGGGATGTTGTGATCACTGACATAGCAGCTAGTAGACTGTTGGATAAGTTTTATTTTCGTTTGCGCCAATGAAGACATTTTATGGTTTGATCTTCGAGGAAGAAGGTGCATATCTGAATTGAAATTTATGGTTTGATCTTCACGTGAGAAGGTAGCATGAATAGGTAACAAGATGAGGGAAAGTAAAGTTCGATTGTTTGGTCATGTGCAATGGAGACCAAGAACTGCGCCAGTTAGGAGTGAGTTGGTACAAGTTGAAGGCTTTATAAGAGCAAAGGGAAGGCCCAAAAGGACGTGGGTTGAGGTAGAAAGAAAAGATTTGATGACCAATGAACTGAGTTATGGCCCTTAATAGAGTGGAATAGTCGAAAAGGATTCATGTGGCAGACTCCAATTTAGTTGAGATGTGGCTTACATCATGATTATCTTAAAGGAAGAAGGTACATATCTGGATTGAAATTTTATGGTTTGATCTTCAAGGAAGAAGGTATGTATCTCAATTGAGATTCTCCTTTTTCAATTTGGTTACATCACCATTACTCCATATGCATGTTTGGTTTACCAGAAATTAATAAGATATTGCAATCAAATTGTGAGAAGTTGATGGTGTAACTACAATTGTAAAAAAATATATCTATTGACTGCAGTGGACCAAGATGTTACGACGACATTTTTGGGCCAAGGCTGGGAGTGGTGATTATACTGAAATTACATTTTGGAATAAACAAAGTATATAATTCCTGGTGAGACTAAGAAGATGACTTCCAGAGTTCTGCCAAGTTCGCATGCAGCCACATGTCCCGACCTGGAATATGTGGGACATCAGACCTGTGCATTTAGTTGGATGTGTAGATGACCTGGCCCAAAAATTTGTTCAGTCCACTCATCAGGCATACAACACCTGCATGGTGCATGTGGCATGCTGGCAGTTTTTTCAACTGTCTATCATTTTTTTATGTGCAGTCTAGCTGATGATTTGACTTGCCTGATATTTGTGCCAGGTCATCTAAATGGTGGGTCCATCCTGAGGCAAATGCTAGGATGGTCTATACAAAGGGCAGGCTGGTGCATGTGTGGAGTTCTTAGAAAAGGCACTGACTTCTGATGCAGATCTTAGAATGTAAACAATCTTATCTGAAGGGCTACGGAGCAGACAAAGTTCTGTCATAACTCATATGAATCCTGAACTATAGGGAAATGATAAATAAACACGGCATCCTTGGAAACAAATACATTGGATAGGATGATAGTTTAACTACTTGAATAGCAGGAATCCACAACAAACAGCCATTTTTCAGTAAGTTTATTCCACGAACTGGAGATTCAGAGCTGAAGATGGCAAGTAACCAAAAAAAAGACTAGGGACTGTTTGGGTGTCAGTGTCACTTACAAATGAGTTCATCTTATTTTAGTTAACGAAATGTATTGGAGATGATGATTGTTGGTTATAGAGATTATTTTTAATCCTTACCAAAAAGAAATATCATCTCTAATACATAATTATCAATTTATGAAATAAACTCATTTGAGAGTGGCACCGAGACATACCCTTGGGAGTTGATAAGATTACCTCAGGAGGAGCGAACGAAAGATAGCTTGAATGATCTTCAGAAGCTGATTTGTTGCAGCCAGGAGTCTCAATAGGAACTCGAAACATAAAAGGGTCTAATAGCATTGGATAACCTGCCACTTGGGGAACATGAACATTTCTTGGGAGAGGCGACCTGTCCACAAAAATGCTTTGGCCATTTATTTTTGGGGAGAGAGATGATATCAAGCAGTTAACGAGCATAAAGGAAAATCAATTGCTTTAATCTGATATATTATTCATAAATACACTTTTAAAATCATCATCATCAATATCATCCCATCATAGCTTTGTCCCAGCTATTTGGGGTAGGCTAATTCTCATGGGAGCTTGACAAAGTTCGAAAGCAGTGGCCCACCTGACATCAACCCTCCTCCTTTACCCCAGGCTCAAGAACAACTGGTGCAACCATTACCAGGCGAAATTTAGTAATCACACTTTCAAATTAGAGAAATCGTGTGGGGTTGAACCGAAGAAAACTCCACCAAAGTATTTTTTTTAATCCATTTATTCTCAAATTAGTACAAACCATTAAATTGAACACTTAACCTTATCCTCTCTTAGTACACAAAAGGCATTGAATCTTAGCATCCCAATTCCAACTCAGTTGGACTATTTACATGTTTCAGGGAGTTGACTTAGAACAATGACTTCCGAAACTGAGTCAGTGAGGCTGAGTCGACTCCGTTTTGGCAGAGATTTGATTCCCCAACTAAGATTTGTATCTATAGACAACAGGGGAGTGTGTGGAAGAGAGACCATTTTAATGAATTGCTCAATCATCATACCTATGAATTAGAATATGTGCATACATATCTACATATAAAGGTAGTAGTATTATGTCATTCTTAAATGTTTCACGGTGCTGAATAAATTTACAAAATATCAGGAGCGTCGATAAGAAACAAGAAATGAAATTGAACTTGGAATCCAACATACGCTAATAATTACCCATGTGTTACATTACCTGCACCTCTCTTGCAGTGGAACAAAATGTGACCAGCAAGGCACTTTCCTACGAGCTTGCCATTCTCCATCCTCAACTGTTTTTGTGTATGCCGATGAATTAAGAGATGCGAGTTTCCATAAGTTGTTGAAGTAGACCTCCACCTTCTTCGCTATACTTGGACAACCAACAAGATAAATGCCTACCTCTTTAACCTAGAAACCAATTTTGAAATGAGGGTATGTCTTACAAGCAGTATTTTAAACACTATGCCGGATATTAAACACCCTAGCAAAGATGCATTACAACTTTAATATGCAACTTGTACATTCTATAGTTGTGAAGCAAGGCTGAAAAATATTCGGCTGTAGGAGCAGTGAAGCGTCTCTTTCAAAATGTTGTCAAGTATAAATGGCTAGTAAGTGAGAATGGGAGGCCAATTCCGATGTGGGATCAGAAGTGGAAGCGGCATCTAGTTAAACCTATCCTAGTCCTTCAGAGTCAGAAAATGACATCTAGAGGAAATAAGCAACAGAGGTTTGCTAATTCCACATGACACACCGTTGCATGTGCCAATGTCACACACATGTGAGATCCAAGCCATCCATCATGGGGGCCACACCTACGTGATGGCCAAAGAATCATTAAGAACTGCGAACACGATATATGGAATTATGGATTTTTCTTGGGTAGGTGATCTGGGCTTGAACTTGAGAACTCAATGTTGAAGCACAGGATGTCTACATGATCCACGGGCTCGAACCCATACCTGAGGACTCCCAAAATGAGTTCTGTGCATTCTTTTCTAACCATCTATTTGTTGGCCACTGATCAAAGGGTTTGATTGTTCAGTCTCAGAGACTAGAGAGCATCGCCATCAGCAAGGAGGCCAATCATATTCATAGTGGGGCTCACCAAACCATGGACCTACATCAGATAACTACTTTACCTATTTACTGTGGTACCTGAGTAAGAGACTTCCAGTCGTTGTTGGCGGACCCTATATAAACATCTCTGTGATCCGATATCCAAACTTTTGCATGGACAATGCCAGATCCCCACCACTCACTTAGCAGTAAGGTCACGTTCTTCACATTTGGCCTTCCTGCGGCAAGATCTGCTGACTCTTTACCATAATCAGGATAGACTCCAGAGTGTTGCATGATCCTATAACACATCCAACACCGTGCTGAAGTTAGACGGATGAATTAGCTTGATAAAACACCAAAACATGTCTGTTCTAATCCATCATCCTGATAGAAACAATCAAGAAAAATGCCTTGAGCATCTTGGATTTGTATCGAACGCCCCTTGTATAAATTGAAAAGAAGCGGCAGATTCCAACTGCAGACATGGTTTTATCATACAATAATGTGAAAAGAGTAAGAATTTAGATTTGTAATAAGATGAACAAAGGAGGATTCATATGAATCAAAGGTATCATAAGCACAAATACAAAGTGCAAATTTTGAGGTTTGGGCTTGATTCTTGACGTCGTTCATGCACAAAACAACCACGACCATCATCACCTGATCAAGACCAAGGTTACCCGGATCACGGGTTGCTCTGGTACGTGGTACAAGATCACTCGAATGTGTGGCATGCTAGGCATAGGATCATGCGGAATGGTAGAATATGCAAATTGATATTGTAACTTAGATATGGAAATGGGTCCTACTTTCTTCGACTTTTAGGAGGCAGTGGGATTGAGTTTGGCCCACTTTCAACCACCATCTATAACATAAAGAATTTTGCTATGATTGATTTGACAATGGATCATCCATTTCTCTTATATTAAATAGAGAGTTTAATCTATAAATTAATATGATCCAAGTTGCAACATTCCCTCTAATTGCGATGCCTGGATAAAATCCAAATATGAAAATAAAAAGGGAAATTTGCATTAAAATAGCAATTTTTAATTGCAAGCATCAACATTTGTATTTTCCCCATCATCAAGCATCAATGTGCCTTGTCCTTGTACTAGCATTAGAACCATACTTCCATAACCTGCTTGAACGCATCTTTGGTCAGGTCAAGTCGGCTCAAAGACTGGATCAGGTCTTCATTTGACTCGGCTTGGTATTTAAATAATTGAATATATCTTAAAATTTATGAATATTCAAAATAGTTATAGATTAAAAATATAAAATAGCAAAACTAATCAGATGCATGGTCTTTGGAGTGACAGTGAGTCACGTCAAGTCAACCGAGTCAGCATCTTGACTTGACGAGTTTTGCCGATTTGAGCCCAAGTCACACAGATGAGCGACTTCTTTAGTTACTCGGCTCGAAATCTAGCCAAGTCGAGTTGACCCGGCCAAGTTTCATTTCCAGTCACTGAGTTTCAGAACTATGATCGGAACCAATGAAATATTTCTCTACAATCATGTGCATATTCAAAAACATATAGCATAAATTGCATTCATCAATGTCAACATTATTATTACATTTAATGAAAGAACCAGTTCCACATTCATGTGCCCACAACATGTAAGCAATATGCAGTACACGTGTACATCACCCAGATTCCTCATCTGCCGGGCCCCACGGCCCAAAAATCACATTAGGATGATTGGCGTGTCGATGGATTGAAAGAAAGATGACCAACAGTTTGCACTCCTTGGACGGAAGTCCTCCAACTTGTGTGCTATTTGGGTTGTGTTCCACTCCCACCCATGATGTGGCCCACCAGATGATCAGTCCACATGGTCCACATATTCCATAATGGACTTGAATTTGTGGGTCTGATATTAAAATTAGCATTCATCTAAATGAAATTCAAATTTGTAACTTGATCTTACTAACTAATCAATCTTAACAAACATGAACAAGGCCCACCTGATATTGACCTTCCGATCAGCAGCATTTGTGATTGAATTATAGACTTCCAGCCCCTCATTAGCTCCAAACCTCTCCATTTCAGATTTAGAATAACCATAATCGCCCGATTTTGAGTTCTCAGGTTGAGCTACGAGCTGCCAGTATTGTACAATCATGTCGAGGTTGTGGGTGGAGTTTCCGGCCAACCACCGGAAAACATCGGCTGCTTGTCAGATTCCGGCACAGAAGCTTCAGTAGCAGAAAAGAAAGAAAAATGCAGGTAATTTGCAGGACTACCACCATATAATGATCCACAGGGTTGCTGCTGCAGGTGGAGCCCACCCTCAGCGGTTGAGCTGTTCATCAAGTGGGCCCACTTTTGATGCAAAGACCCACCGGGTGGACAATCTGGTGGGCCCCAACTTTGATGGCTAGGTCTACAAGAGACCCAACGGTTAGATGATCTAGTGGGTCCCACCGGGCTCACTCCATGATAGTTAAAGACAAAGAGGTCAAATTTCACGTTTGAATAGAGAAAGTCTACGCACAGGACGGTTGCGATGGGCTATCAATGCTGGGTCCCACTGGATTAACGGTTCTGATGGCCAAAGGTGGGTCCCAGAGTGGACATCCTCCTGAGTACTACAATTTCCGGTAGTAGGCAGACTAGAAAAACCATCCCTTTTATTAGTAAGTTAACATTTACCCCCACCCCCGATTGAATTATATCCCATTTCTTCCTACTTTTATCAATACAGCAATAAAAACTTGCACTATTCTACTCCCGAAAGCAAAAAAGGAGGGGCGTATCTATCAATTAGGGGAGGGTGTAAATATCAAATCCCTTCCAATAATTGCTCTTTCTTTTAAAAGCTCAACTATTGTAGGGAACCCGTGCATCAAAAACCTCTGTGGGACCCACCTTTGTGGATGTGTGTGACATCCACTCCGTCCATCATTCGCATCATCTCATGTAAGGACGTGAGCCCAACAATCAGGCCGATCCAAAACTAAAGTGGGCCACACCAGAGGGAAAAGTGGGGATGAGGATGCCCACAATCAAAACATCCCCGGGGCCCACCATGATGTTTATATGTCATCCAAACCGTTCATAAGGGAAAACAAAGTGTCAGCCTGATCCAAAACATGGTGTGGCCCGCTTTACTGTTGGATCGGCCTGATTTTTGAGCTCGCGCGCTACCATGAGCTGGCGCAAGTGATGGACAGAGTGGATTTCACACACGCATCACGATGGGCCCCAACGAGCTTTCTGTTGCACAGGTTAGTAAATTCACGCGGCGTTTTAGAATGGAGGGAGGATTACCGGTGGATAAGACGCCGGAGACACGAGGGAGGTGGGCCATGTCGGTGGGGATCGATTGGACGAGCCATGCCTTGCAGTGAGGCGACGAAGAGCGAGCCACGGAAAGATGCAGGAAGAAGAAGCAGCAGAAGAGAAGGAAGAAGATGGTTCGCTCTTCGCGAGCCATGCTGCTTCTGCTCTTCTGTTTCACGACTCGCGCTCCTTCGATCCTTCCCCAGCTAGATGTATTATGAGCTATATGATACTCCCGCAACCTATGCCGCTTGATACACGGGCACTCAGGAATCTTATTAAGTTAAACAGACCAAATTGTGGGAACCAATATACTTGAATCGCAGTCTGCAAATCCGATTGGTTGAAAAATCACAACATCTGATTTGTGGACACTTGTTTGTTGAAATAGGACCGTAGGATATTTTTCATTTTTAGCCGTCCAATAAATGTCCATAAATCAGATGGTCATAGGATAATTTAGGCCTAATCTTTGGTTAGTGATACATCCAAGCTGGGAACCACAATTTGGACAGTTTAATTTTATATTTTTATATGCCACGTATGCAATTTCTAAGTGCCTGTGTAACATTCATCACACTCTCCGAAAGTATAGAGGTTTACTTTCATAATCCCTTGGAATTTTCACCCAAAAATTGCTATTGATTTATGATTTTTCCTAAATTATTCTGTTGACTGTACGGTCAGGGTTTGAAAAGACTAATTTGCCCATTTCGTCTTACCCGGGTCAACACCCACCTTACCCCTACCATGTGGGGCCTACCTTCATGAATATTTTGTATATCCATACCGTCCATCCGTTTTTTCAGATCATTTTAGGACGTGATCTCAAAAATTAAACAGATTCAAATCTCAAGTGGACCATACTACTAAACCTAGTGGTGAATGACCCTTAAAAACGTTTTGTGGACGACAGAAATTTTTTGATCAAGCTGATATTTGTATTTTCCCTTCATCCATCTTTTATTGACCTTACCAACAGGTTGGATGGTAAATAAACATTACTGTGGGCCCTGGAAATTTTTTAATGGTGAACGTTCAATCATCACTGTTTCCTTTGGTGTGGTCCATATGAGTTTTTTATTTAGTTATTTTTTTGAGATACGTCTTCAAATGGCTGGAAAAAAGGATGGACGGCGTGGATATATAACATCATCAAGGTGGACCCCACAATAAAGGAAAAACCCACTTACACTTAATCCGCTCCCGCTTAAAATGGAGCGGGAGACCTGCAGCAATATGCGCCGAGTATATGTTTGGTCGTCGGTATATACAATCTTCGGTTGTCTTCTTTAAAAAAAATGCCACGTGTCATGAACATCATCTAAAAAAAGAATCAGGCCAGTCGTTGATAAGGTGGGCCACAACATTTGGATTTAACAGACAACCAATAGTCTGTATGGATCTGGTAGATGGATGGTCCAAAGCCCATTGACACTCTTTATTTGATCTATGGCAGGGTCTACTAGATGGATGCTCACATCGGAACACGATTTGGGTAGCGACCCAAACACCATCCAGCCAGCTGGTGTGTGTCTCGCCCGCTAGCCCAGCTCTGGACAAAGCCTAGGGGTTGCAACAGCAAGCCTCAGGTTCGAGTGCTACGGAGACACAACTAACCCCACAAGTGAGTGAATGCATAGTGGGTATGGGGACATCCAAATCTTACGTGGACAACAATACAGGAAACAATGGAAGTTGAATGCTTACAGTTGAAAATTTCAGAAGTTTTGGATCAAATTGATATTTGTGTTTTCCTTTTATCTATGTTTATGATACCTTATCAACAAGTTCGATGGCAAATAAATATTAAAATGGGTTTTAGTAATTATTTAAACATGGACGTAGCTATTCAGTCAACATGGTTTTCTATGGTGTTGTACATTGGAGATTTAGGTTTGACTCATATTTTGAATCATGCCCTAAAATGAGTTGGCAAAATGGAAGGACAACTAGATAAAACAAATACATCATGATAGGACCCATAAAGCTTTGATGTGAACCGTTGCTGGATGATCCGTTGGGGGCCAAAGATATAGAGGTTAAAATTTTCAAATATAAGTAGGTTTTTGGGATGGGTGGGTCTGATTGGGGCCATTGGTTTGATGAACTACAATCCAATATATTAAAGGCTGTGGCCGTTTGGACACTTTTGTTAATCTCATTGGGTCAGAAATGACCGTCAAAAAGAGCTTTGGGGAATGGTTCAAAAATCTTTGGATGGGATCACTCCACTGTGGGCCCCACTTACATTGCTAGAACACATAGAGGAGCCGCAATGCAGGAAAGGGAGATTCGATGTGGTTGGGATTCTTTTCCTCACAGGGAGAGCATTCATGATGCCTTAGAGGGAGAATAACCGAAATAGAGTAGAGACATCTCTTCACATATGGCATGTCAATGTATCAATCGTGGCCGTCCAATTAATGGGTCCTACTATGGATTTAAACAAAGTATAAATAGATAAGAAGACCAAAGCAACGGCAAGAAACGAGACTGATTAATGGTTAACATTACATTCTGGTAAATGAAGAAAAATGTGGATGAGATTTCTGATAGTGTGGTTTTTTAAGGGCTATCCAGCATCGGTCCCACCAACTAGACGGTCACGATTGACATATAAATTTCCACGTGTACTGAGTAGAGATGGCCTACCATATTACGGTTCCTCCTCCTTAGCGTATCATCTCCAAAAAGTCGTCTGTGTTATGAAAATCGCGAAAAAAAACAAAGCGCCAACCACAAACGCACCACACGTGTCCATGAACCAAGCGTGTAAGGGATCCGGGGCGTTCATAGAGTGGTACCCACCGTACATTTTTTGGGATTTTAAAAGTAAGGATGGAAATTGACATATGTTAGGCGGTTGCTATTGTTTTTATCTGCAACCGTTCGTTTCTTCGTGTGTGTACATGGACCAATTTTTGGACGATCGGGAGAAGTTTCTTTGGATGAGAAACATTCAGTGTTGGGACCACCGTACGAACGCATCGGATCCTTCAACACGTGTACCATTTTGCATTCATGATGCGTTTGTATTTGGCACCTGAAGATGTAAGATGGGGCGCGTAGACCTTGCATTTCAACACGTCAGAATCTTGAACGGTGTTGGTAAGACCGATTCTGGAGATTAGCGCAAGTAACGCATGAGACTGAAAGAGGCTACCGCGATTCGAGCGCATTTGCTTTTACCCAGGGAGCAGATTTCCTGAATAGCCTTTTGCGGGAAGTTCCTGCACTGGTAAGTTAGGTGGGGCTCACCGTGATGTTTTTGAGAAATCCACGCTGTCCATACGTTTTGTGAACTCATTTTAGGAAGTGAAACAAAAATTTAACCGGATCCAATACTCAAGTAGGCTGAAAACGTGGGCATTGTACGTCCACAGTTGAAATATTCGTGGGGCCACAGAAGTTTTGAATCAGGCTAATATTTATGTTTTCAGTTCATCCCAGTGGGAATGACATTATAACGGTATGGATGGCATATAAACATCACTGTGGACCTAGGAAGGTTTCAATAGTAGGAATTTTCCTACCCAACGTTTCCTTTAGTACGGCCCACTTGAGTTTTGGATCCGGCTCATTTTTTGTTGCATGTCCTACATTGAGCTCACAAAATGGATGGACGGCGTGGATTTCTCAAAAACAACACGGTGGCCCCTCCTTGATTCCCAGAAACTTTCATGCAAAGGCTTTCGCAGGAAATCGGCGTCGCCCGGTGAACAACTTAGTGGGTGTTACCCTAATCGTGTGGGGCCACCTTGATTATTTTTTTACATCCATGCTGTCCATTTGTTTTTACATCTCATTTTAGCATGTGATCCAAAACCTTAAGAAGATCCAAATATCAGTTGGACCATACGACTAGAAACAGGGATGAATGATCATTAAAAACTTTTTGTGGGCCACAAAAGTTTTGGATCAATCTGATATTTGTAATTTCCCTTCATCCTGATTTTCTAGACATTATCAAAACATTACTAAAACCTTAGGATGGGTTCTTTGAAATTTTTAATGGTGAGACACTCAATCACCACTTTTTCTGTGGTGTGGTCCATCCGTGATTATTTACCATCCAACCTGTTAATAAGGTCATATAAACCTGTATGAAGGGAAAATATAAATATCAACTTATCCAAAACTTCTTGCCCTCGAGAAGTTTTCAAGAGTAAGCTTTCAATCACCACTGCTTCTTGTGGTGTGGCCCACTTGAGCCTTTAATTTACCTTCTTTTTGGGCTCATGCCCTAAAATGATATTTCAAAATGGATGGATGGCGTGGATAAAACATATACATCATGGTGGGACCCGCAGAGCTCCAACAGGACAGTCCGTCTCTAGCTGGGTCCTAATCCGGCGATTCATTGAGCACATGACCCACGCGTGAGGAACTAATCAGACAGATCGGAATCTTTATCAGGAGCCGCGTAAAACAGCCAAGCTCTATGGGGCCACTATGTTATTTATGTAAATCCAATCCGTCCATAAGGTGAAAATCCTTATGTAAATCCAATCCGTCCACAACAATGTGAGGGCGTAAAAATAAAAAAATAAAATAAAATAAAAAATCACAAGGTGTGTGGACTGATTTTTGTATTTTCACTTCCTCATGATAAGATCTGATTAACGGTTTTGATGAAAGATACACTTTATGTGGGCTCCACATAGAAATCTATGTTGGCATCTCATCCGGCTGAGTCAATCCCTATTCTTCAACCTGACTCACTCTGCCAAACCAGTGGGTACATTGAGAATGATACATATCTCTAAAATTACATACCTCAAACAATACTATTTATCCAATTAATGGCTATCAAATGGATTTCAAATAGGGTTGGCTCAAGTGTGAAAGTTGTGTGATGATAATGGGATCCCTCCTTTATGTGAGGTAAATGCTTCAAGTGAATGGATTGGATGTCATCAACACAACATGGTGGTCCCCATTTAAAATCAAGGGTGGATATCACTCCCTCAATTATTTCCTGCTGTGCTGTCTACCTAAGTTTTGGATCAGATTGATTTTTGAGGCCTTTGCCAAACGAACCATGACGAATCAATGGGTGGATAGTTTGGATGTCATAAATATGTCAGTGGGCCCCACACAAAACGTACAATCCTATGTTTAAGGGTAGGGCTGTCAATGGCCTCTAAAATAAAAATTTTGAATGAGCCCTACCCGAACAGTTCAAAATCCGTGCCGAAGCCTTCCCAAGCGTGGCCCACTGCTGGTAGCAACTTCCCGCCGCTGTTAAACATAACATGAGTCGACCAGTATGAATTTGGACTGCATTTATTCCTACTAGAGCTGGACAGGAGTTGAGTTTGATAGATTGGATTGACTTGGATCGACTAGGTAGAGTTTTATTCGAACAAAAAGTCTTCCAATTCAAACTTTCTACTTTGTTTGAAAAAAAAAAAATTAGTCAGTTTCCATAATAGCCTTGTTCAACTTGACTTATTGGATCGACTCTTTTATATATATATATATATATATATATATATATATATATATATATATATATATAGAGAGAGAGAGAGAGAGAGAGAGAGAGAGAGAGACCAGGTTGGATGACAAATAAACATGATTGTGGGCCCTAGGAAGGTTTAATGGTGGACATCATTCTCCTCACTTTTTCTTATGGTGTTATCTATTTAAGTTTTATATCTGCCTCATTTTTTGTTTAATGCCTCAAAATGAGTTGTATAAATGGATGGACGGAGTGGACAAAATAAATACATCATAGTGGGACCCACAGAGCTTTGACACCAGCTTACTGGCTGGTGTTCCCATCACTAGCCAACTCACTGTCCGCGAATTAGGTACTACTAGTCTACCGCCACCAGGACCTATTTAGAGACAAACAGACCTATTAGTGCTCTATGAGGCTCACAATGATATATTTGCTTATCTAAGCTATCCATCCATTTTTTAAAGATAATTATTAGCATTATCCAAAATATGCAGTGGATCGAAGGCTCAAGTGGACCACACCACAAGAAATAATGGGGATGTTAACTATCTATGTTATGGTTTTTATTTAGTTAAAAACGTTAAACCTTGTGATTTGTCATTTGTGATATGTAATCTGTGAACAAATCGATATTCACCATTAAGTAGTAGAAAAAATATTTTCAAGCGAGAAAAACGAAATTGTTTAAACTTGTTCGAACTCGTAACAGTTCTCCAAAATCCATGTTTGAACATGGCTAGGCGCAAATCGAGTTTGGACAGAGCCATCCTGTTAACACACCCACTCAAGCAACTAAACGATCCGATTTAATCCATGTTCAACTCAAATCGGATTGTTGCCCACCTCTAATTCATACAAATATATTAATAGTGCAACTCATGATGCAAAATCATACCAATTGAATGATCCTAAGCATCCAATCAATGACATAGAAAATTGACAGATAAGATTGAGCAGGGAAACATTGTATGTCCAATCATCACTTGAAACATCTACCTGATTGGCCGCACTTTGTATTGCTTAATTATGATTCCAAAGTAGGACTTTGGTTTCATGATCCTAAACATGTCATGTGATTTATGACTCGTAAAAAGAGAAGGGTGTAACAAATTGGCCTTATTCAAAGGGTTGCGATCATCTCATCTGGTGTGAATCTTGCACCATGGCTTGCACCTAATACTATAATTAAATGGACAGTCCAAATTGGATATCCTGGTGTCATGTAGAAGCCTTCGGGACACTAGCATGCATTAATAGTCTCTGGTAGTGAGCCCGTAAATGTGGTTTGTGCGAGCAAACGAGTGAGCCCCACCATGATGTGTTTTTGAAATCCACTTTGACTACCAGTTGTGTGAGCAGATTTTAGAACTAGGGCAGCCTCATATGTGATTTAGATGAGCCATACCAAGAAAATAGTTGGGAGGGAAACATCCACACTTATGGGGCCCACATGATATGTACATGAAATCTGACCATTATATGTGTTATCCTGTGATAGACCCAAGGCCAAAAAATTAAGCTAACTTATGATTCAGATGGGCCACATCAAAGGAAATAGTTGGTGGAGAGACTTTCACAATTGATATTTTATCAGGCCCACTGTGATAATTATGTAAAATCTACCTGCATCATTAGATCCACACCAAAATCAGGGCCCTTCGTAATTTAAATGGGTGATGCCATGTATGCTATTTCCAATCGTGTGGTCCACTTGAATTATGAAAAGTGCTGGTTTTCAATTCCTAAGCCTAAAACTTAATCACACACCTGATGGTCAGTAGTGGATTTGAGATATTGTCATGCTAGTAGGAGACCATCTCTCTACAGACACACACCCTATTCCGTGAAAACATTTTCACTGAAATTATGGTAAAAATGTTTTATATCTGGCCCACTATGATGTACCTATGATATTTGACTTGCCGATCAGATGCTTTTTGGTTCCTTTCTCTAGGGACAAAATTATTTCAAACCAAGTGCCAAGTTAGGCCTAGCCAAAGCTCTGTATAAGCCCAGCCTCCATTGTTCAACATAAGCCCGAGCTCAGCCCCGGCCCATGAGGACGCAAAATAGTCCAGCCAAAATGTTTAAGCTGTGAGTGAGCCTGAGCCCAAGGGCTGGTCAGCTTGAAGCATAGAGAAAGATGGTCGCAAGGGTTGGAGCAGAAACATGACAAGTAAATGAGTATTTTCATATATTGTGTATATTACAAATTATACCATTCAAACCGAAATGGGCCAGGCCAGGCTGACAGGCTGTTGTACACCGTCCAAACCCTGGCCAATTGAGAATGGACCTGAATGTAAACCCGGCCCAGCCATCGGGCTTGATTTTAAGCCAGATAGGCCAGCCGGGGCCATTGACAGCCCTAATTTCCACCTTATCACATACACTTATTTACAAAAAAAAAAAATCAATAACAAACAATCAACAATGAAAGAATAAACCAACGTTAATGATAGAACTCTAGCTAGCATGGCCGAGCTCCGATATAATTCCCCGGCGGATAGTATTCGCACATTATAAACGTGTCCCCACTGTCACAAACGATCTTAGCACACCCCACGATCGCCACATGATCTGGGTGTAGTGTGTACAATCCTGACCGGAGCATGTTTTGTTGTAGTGGTAGAACTGCTTCTTGGCCCCAGAAGATGTTCTCACCGAACCCGTACCCCGGTGAGTGCACCAGAGCGCAGTCCTGGTGCCGCTGGTTCGAGTACACACGGGCGTAATGGACCAGTAGGGGCTCCCACCTGAGTAGTGGCACGCGGACCACACTCCTGGCGCTGTTGTGACCATCGATGAATTGGGTTGTGATCTGGGTCTGATTAAGGCTGGCGTAAGTGGTGATTAAGAAACTAAAAGTAAGGATCAGAGAGTGATTAGCATTGAGGAAGTTGATGAAGCCATTGATAAGAAATGGATTGTGTCTATTGATGGGATGGATTATATACGGAATTTCAGTGTACGTATATATCACCCATAGCGAGGGTGGCCGTGCTCTTGATTCATGTGCAAATAAGGTGGCGGGAGTTTCAATTTTTCTTTTACGTGTTTTCGAAAGATGATATACCAGGGTTGCATGTATGCACATAATGATAAGTCCGGACCAGATCCTCTACAACAACTGTTGTAGAAGCAGAACGTAAAATACCAGAGCTCAGTGGGTCCACTGTGTTGTTTATTTGAAATCCTCTCGGCCTATCATGTGAGAGTCTTCATTTTCAGATTTCAGGTAAAAAAGCATTGGAATCCACAATTTAGAAGGGCAACGATACAAGGAGTAGTGAGGAGGGGATGACAATGATAGGTTTGTATGAGGGGTCCACCATGGTGTTTACTTTCTATCCAATCCTTTCATAAGATGGGTCTCATTATGATGAACGGACAAGATAAAAGTAAGTCTGATTGGAAAGTCATAAGGGCCACATCGTGTGTACTTGTAAGTTTTAAGCGTTTATTTCCAGTGGTATTGCTTATATGAGCTTTTGATAGGATAATTTTTAGTATGTACGGTGCAGATTAAAAGGATCACATGATGGAAGGAGTGGATTACACAAGTACAATTCGGTGGGATCCAAAGAACTTGGGTGTTTTGCGGACGCGGATTTCCTGCGAAGCCTTGCGCATGAGGTTCCTGCACGGGAACCTAGGTGGGGCCCACAGTGATTTTTTTTATAAATTCATCCCGTCCATCCGTTTTGGGAGATCATTTTAAGACATGAGATCAAAAATGAACCGGATCCAAGACTCAAGTGTGCCGAAAACGTGAGGATTGAACGTACACAGCTAAAATATTTGTGGGGCCACAGAAGTTTCGAATCAGGCTAATATTTGATGTCTGTGTCACATCCATCCCGTTCATCAATTTTGAGCTCAACCCCTACAATGAGCTAGAAAAACGGATGGACAGCGTCGATAAATAACATACATTCAAGGTGGGCCCAACAGAGTTTACTAAGTACGATAAAAAAAAAAACGTACTGAGTAACTCAGTACGCAATCCGATTTCCTGCCCTTCCTGGTATATTTCAGGACAACTACTGCATCTGTAATGGGCCCACATAACCCAACCATGGGCGCGGATTTCCTGCGAAAGCCTTGCGGACGAAGTTCCTGCACTGGGAACCAAGGTGGGGCCCACAGTAATTTTTTTTGATAAATCCACCCCGTCCATCCGTTTTGGGAGCTCATTTTAGGACGTGAGAACAAAAATGATCCGGATCCAAGACTCAAGTGGGCCGAAAGCGTAAGGATTGAACGTCCACAGTTGAAATATTTGTGGAGCCACAGGAGTTTCGAATAAGGATAATATTTGTGTTTCTAGTTCATCCCAGTATTAGTGACGTTATGAACGGTATGGATGTCATATAAACATCACTGTAGACCCAGGGAGGTTTCAACGGTAGTAATTTACTTACCCAACTTTTCCTTTAATTCAGCCCACTTGAGTCTTGGATCCGGTTCATTTTTGTTCTCATTTCCTAAAATAAGCTCCCAAAACGGATGGACGGGTGGATTTATCAAAAATATCACTGTGGGCCCCACCTTGGTTACCAGCGCAGGAAAGCAGGAAATCCGCGCCCCCAACCCATCTATTAGGTGGACCCTTTGTGTTGATACCCGCTTATCGAACTGATCAGAGTGTTGGAAACAAAAGGCTGGCCGTCAATGTCTTTTGGAACTGTGTAACTCAACTAACCGGCGAGTAGGTTTGATTTTCATGTAAGGACAGTTGCATGGTGGGACCTATCTGATGTATGGCTTGGATCGAGCGCGGATTGGGTACTACCCCCACCGGTACCTAGCTAGAGACGGACGATACCAGCAGGGGCTCTGTGGGGCAAACCCTCATGTATATGTTTTGTCCACGCCGTCCATCCATTTTGAAAGATAATTTTAGGGCGTGAGTCCAAAAAGGAGGTAGATCGAAGGCTTGAGTGGACCACACCAAAGGAAGCAGTGGTGGCAATGATGCCAACCGTTGAAACCTTCCTAGGGCCCACAGTGGTATTTATTTACCATCCAACTAGTTCATAAGGTCAGACAGATATGGATGAAGGGAAAACATAAATAGCAGCTTGATCCAAGGATTCTGTGGCCTCCAAGCGGTTTTCAACGGTAAGCGTTCCATCCCCACTGTTTCCTGTGTGGTGGTGATTTTTTTGTCACATGCATTAAAATGATCTGTAAAAAGGTATGGATGGCGTGGATAAAACACATACATCAAGGTGGGCCCCACAGAGCCTCTGCCAGGACCGTCCGCTGGGATCCTGTGGATCTGTGATGCATGGGTGATCTGTACACGGGTTACCTTGTAAACGCGTGTGGGCCATTTTGAAATTGGTGGTGACTCATCCTCTTTACATGTGTGACCCATTTAGGGCTAGCTAGACCGTCCATGTTATGGATCACATCGTGGATGAAGCACATCCCTACAAGTACAAGCACACTGATAAAGGAA
Source organism: Liriodendron chinense (assembly GCA_003013855.2). Classification (NCBI taxonomy): domain Eukaryota; kingdom Viridiplantae; phylum Streptophyta; class Magnoliopsida; order Magnoliales; family Magnoliaceae; genus Liriodendron; species Liriodendron chinense. The sequence continues at coordinate 6,304,745 of ML058387.1, read as the reverse complement.
ATCTAACCATCCAACTGATAAACTATCAAATGGATGGTTAAAAGTAAAACAGTCAGCTGTGCCAATTCCAAGGGGAACATCAGACGGTTGCGGTCATCTTATCAGCTTATTGTCTTATTTATGTTCTATCCACACTGGTTCAGCAATTTGAACGGTCTTGATTGTTGTACAAACATCGTGTATGCTTGAAGAGTCACCACCATTTAATAGTGGTTAGCTATAGTGGGAGTCCGGAAAGAGAGCCGATTAGGTGGGACCCCGCCCTCACGCAAGACTGTGCGGCCCTTACAGTGGGTTTACCGTGGAGCCCACCTTGATGTATGTATTATGTATCCATACCGTTCATCCGTTTTTCCATATCAATTTAGGGCATTATTCCGAAAATGAATCATATCTAATTATCAGGTGGACCACACCATAAGAAACAGTGGTGGTTGACCATCGTACCATTAAAAACCTCTTAGGCGCACATTAATGTTTCTGTAGTGTTTATTTACCATCTAATCTGTTGATAATGTCACATAAGACTAAATTAATGGGAAAAAAACAAATATCAGCTTGATCCAAAACTTTTGAGTCCCATTAACGGTTAATAACGACTTTTTTCTAATGGTATGGTCTACTGGATGATTAGATCTGCTTCATTTTTGTATAATTACCTAAAATGATCTGGAAAAACGGATGGACAGTGTAGATACAGTATACATACATCAAGGTGGCCCCCACGGTAATTCACGGTAAGGGCCGCACCCTCTTGCGTGAGGCCGGGGTCTCACCTAATCCGCTATCAGCAAATACAAGGGATGGTAACACGCACGTGCTGAGAAATCGGACACGTGATGTAGAAATAACTAAAATTAAACTATCAGGACTGTATTTTAGATACGCTGTGAACCGAAATTAACATTAATAAATTTTCAAACCAAAAGATTGGTGAACGTGCATTCAACGGTCCAAATTCAAAGACCAAATGTCCTTAGGATATAATTGCGGTTACGTGTAAAATTATGAGAGCCCCTGTAGGGAATCATACACTCCCGTGTTGGACCGACCATTGGACCGGTTTGGATCGGTCTGCTCAGTAAAATGGATCATGGTTTCAAGGATCTAAAAATGTCCTCGTACTTAAAATGATGTGGTGGTGATTTCCTAATTAAGAAGAGGTATTTTTTTTTTTTTTTTTTTTTTTTTTTTTTTTAATTGGTTAGTACACACCACAGCACGATCAATGATGATTCTTTCAATTTGGCTTCTACCTCACTCGGGTATTCAGATTTTGGGACTTGATAGTTTGGTACTAGAGCCAGGTTTTAATCATAGGATTTGTGAGTTATGTGACCACTATGCTTTAATCCCCTATAACTCAATGTACTATTAAACTTGAGCTCGTGGAACTCAAAATATGGTGGGTTTTGTTTTGATGTTCATATATTTAGCATCGGTCGTTCGGATGCTTGCAAATTTTGAAGTTGTAAACAAGTTACACTTGAAAGTGAGTTTCAGGTGTAAGTGACATTCAGGTAAGTGAAATCACTTCTTTTTCTCATAATTTCTAATGCATTGAAAAGTTGTTCCAGTATAGCTTGTAACTCATTTATAGGTGAAATTTCTCATACAAACCCTTTCTAACTAATAAAACTTACAAGCATCCAAATAACTTCTACATGGTTAAGGACAAAATCCTTTCCATTAGTAGCTAGAAGCCTAAGGTGGGCAAATTTGAAAGGGTCAATCGTTTTGCTTAAGAAACAGACAACGGACAAATGGAAACGGTTTCTTCTTCATGCCTTTGTAACTCTTGGGGGGAGGTCAGCCACATTTTAAATGCATCTCGAACTGATCATGATGTTAGGGTTTCCACGAACAATTCCAAGATTTGACTCCAAGTGGATATAACAGTTTGGCAGCTGGAGGACCCGGAAAGCAGTGTCCTCAAATAGGAGAAGGATAACTTGGCAGTCTAGAAAACCCAGATCTTTAGAGGACTATCAGCCTTCAAAAAGGCTATCCAAGGGAAGTTGACGTTTTGACAGGGAGGGAAGGCGTTGGCCAGGATGTTGTATGTTGCGATCCGAAAGGTTTAAGAGCCTAAACTTTATATATTCCATCAGTCCTGGGGCTTTAGGCACATTGTTTAGGTTCTTAACAATTAGTATCAAAGCCAACACCACGTCTCGTGTTCGAGTCACGGAAGGGGCGACCTATGGAAAGGACAACCTGGACTAGAGTGAAAGCCCCTTAGCAACCAAAGTGAAGCTTCCAAGTAGAAAGGGCTACCTGAATAACCAGAGTGCAGCAACCATGCCCTGGAAAGGGCTACCTAAAATAGAGGCCAGTCCACGGCTGCAGAGTGTGGTGGAATGTTACAATCCCAAAGGTTTAAGAGCCTAAACTTTACACGTTCCATCAGTCATAGAGCTTTTGGTTCACAAGAACTCGTGAAAACTTTTTGAGGACTCATCACACTTTTTGAGAAATCAGTTGAGCATTCCTCTAGATATCTATAGGAGATGGACAGATATACATGAATCCATTCATATAGCTATCTATAGTATGTACAGTTGTGTAAATGAATTCCAAGGCTACCCTTATGTTTCAGTAGTAGCATATTGTGCCATTGAGCTAAGGTCCAAACTATGTAACCAAGTCTCAAAAAATTGTGCCTGCTGGAAGACCCCATACATCTATCTTGGGCCTTTTTTCAGTCGAACATGAACCTTCACCTATATTCCTTGTCTTGACCATTCATTTGCAGGCCACAAATTGAATGGTTTGGATTATCCCATGTACGAGATTTTTAGTGAATGGTCCATCCATAGTAGGTGTCCAAGAGACCAGAATTCTGAACTGCTGAACCATTGGTCTCACTTGTTAGGAACTGAAACCCGAGATTAGTGTGTGAATCCTTCAAGTCCTCTTCACAAGAAGCTTCAAAACATGGAAGATGAGAACAAAATGGATTTTAATCAATCAACAATGAGCTCACAAGGTGTAATCTAACCTCCAGAATGTGTCACAATATTCGACAATCCGACAATTAATCAGGTGGGTCTCATCACGGATCATCCACAATAGGAATATCTCACTGATCTGACCATCTTAACCATCCAATGTGACATATCACTAATAAAATACAAGCACCCGCAGCAGTCAGTTTTAGACAAAAAAAAAATGCTCAGATAATCAGAGGGTTAGGATTGTACAAACCATGAGCTTGTGGAAAGCAATCAATCATGCTTGGACCCACCTGATGAACCATTTGGATGATGATTCATGGACCATTGCACCACATACCAATTTGAACACAGCTCCCTGCAAAAGGGAGTCGGTGCAAATGGGGCTAATTGTAAATGATTTACAATCTGTGTTTAGATGCACTGAAAAATGGCTGTAAGTAATTTACAGGCCATAAATCATTTACAGCTTTCGGCCCGTTTGATTTACGGGCAAAAAAGTTGTGATTTCATTTACAGGCTATCCATTTATAGCCGTTAGCTATAAACAGAAAGATTGGCTCTCCATTTACAAGACTTGAACAATTTACAGGCTATCTAAACACAGACAATCATTTACTAGTTAATCATTTACAACTTACAGCCAAACAGGCAGGCTGTATCATTTACCACTGGAACTATTTACGGGCATCCAAATGACCCCTTAGATTTCTACTGCGTACTAACACCAACAACAAAACCAATTCATGCAATTGTTAGAGCAACAGTTATTTCCAGTGCGACAAATAATTTGGGATTTCTGCTCGTCGTAGAATTTCCAAAAAATTGTGAAACAATACCAGTGTGGATACTAAGGGAGCGTTTGGATCATAAATTACTTAAGATAAGCTAATTATGCCTCAAGTAGCTTATCTTGATTTCTACTTATTAAACTTAAATGATTAAATAACGTTGAATAAAAAAGTTACTTATAAGTGATCATAAACCAAACATATCTCAAATAAGTTACTTCTCTACTGCTGTAAGTAGAAAAAGTAATTTATATGTTGGTATCCAAACGGGCCCTAAATACCTCTTTCATTCCGGTACAACACAAGGGAGACTGGATTCGTGATCTCTTTGGAAATTTGAGTAGAAATTCCAAAATACCAAATACCACTTTCTTTCCAATATGACCCATGAAAGACCCAATTCGTGATCTTTTTGGAAATTTGAGTACAAATTCCAAAATACTAAATATCTCTCTTTCCATTAAAAAAACAAGAGACCCACTATATATATATATATATATATATATATTGGAAATTAGAGTAAGCATAGAAATACCAAACACATTATTCTCTGCTACTGAAATAGCCATCCACAAATGCACCCTAAGCTGTTCGAAGGAGGTTGAAATTCTAACTCAGAATCAAAATTCAGATTTACAATCATCATAACAATTGTAATAACCTATTACAAAACAAAAGAAACAGTCATTTCTGAACATGTAACTCTACCGACTGTTAAGGGAAGTGTTAGCTCTCGAAAAGCCTCGGTCAATATCATCGAAGAGGTTAAGTTCAACAGAGTGGCTTAGCACGAGTGTCTGGATTTTCCTTGGACTCGATCACCATAATGAAGATATAGCCGAGTACCCATAGAAGTACGTATTCAAATGGGACCCAACACAAGCATGCAACAAGACTTAGAATGCTTCCCATATATTGCGGGTCCTTGATGTATCCGAAAGGGAATTCTGATACCCAAGGAATATTCTTCCCGAAGCGTATGCCATAGTAAGTGCCCGACTCACCGAGTAATTGGTACACCCTGGAATTTCAATTACATTAGCATAGTGCATGTGAAAAGCTGATACACAAACACAAGAACCCAAAATAACTTGAAAAACAGACACATCAGACCATAGTTAAATCCATGCTTTAACATTTAAAACTCCATATATTTCTGAATTCAGAAGAGTGACAAAAAAAAAAAAAAAAAAAATGGGCAAGCTGAATTAAACACGTTTCTTTTTCAAAATGAAGAAAAACCTCATTTTATTAAAAAAAAAAAAAAAAACTTTCAACAGTGATACAAGGACAGAAATTGGTCATTGTTGTTGTCATCATCCATTGAAGCTTGACAGAATTGGATGGAAATGGGAAATCTTAGCGGAGAGTGATCAATGTAAGGATTACTTGGAAAGGAAGAATTTGAGATGGACAGAATGACATAACTCCCAATTATTACCTAAGTGCCTTATTACTCATACACAAAGAAATTCTAATTATTTTAATTTTAATTCTGTATTTTCATCTTATTTTGTACAATATTAGTATATTACACACACATATATATACATGTATAGGCTCTCTTTTTTTTCTCGCTCTTGTTTTTAAAATCCAAACCATATTAAAATCGAATAAAACCCGCATGTTTTTTATACTTTTTTTTTTTGGGCTGTATGACATTTTGCTCACTATGTGTGGACATCAATGGAATCCATGTTTTAAGAGGAATTATACAATAATCTGCCTGAGTATGACATGTTATGTGAAAGACAAAAACCATTGTGGAAAACACATGCAAGTCAATACAAACCACCAAACTATATGGCACACTATGGATGCAGCCGAAATCACACATACCGAATGGGTGACCCTATCAGTCTGATGGTCATCAAACGTACAGTTACAATAAGACAGTCGAACAAAGATTAACCAATGGTTAGGATCATCCAGTCAAAACTGATTTTTTAGGTTTGGTTAGAATCATCCAGTCAAACTGGATTTTGGGTATGGTTAGAATCATCTAAAGTTGAACAATGAGTGAAGCAAACGGCAAAAATTCAGGAGTGGGGGCAAGGAAGCGTCTATTTCAAAAATATATTGAGTATAAACAGGTACGAAGCGGAAATGGAAGCGGAAGCAGGAGCAGGAGCAGGAGTACGAGTCCAAAGTATGATTTGAAGCAGGAGGGGTACCTGGTTCGAACTTATAAGGATTCTGCAACTAAGACTCCAATCAAACTGAATTTTGCATTGTGCACCGTCCACAGTGGGCTCATGATTTGGACAGTCTGGAATGAGTGACATGAATACACACAAACCAATTGCATCCATGGATATGGCAAGTGCTTTACAATGGTTGCCAGGTCACAACAAATTATTTAAAGTTAGAAAACAAATAGTAAGCCATAATATGTGGAAAATACTCTTAAGAAGCAAATGGCAGCATTTATAGTTCTGTTCTAGATTGTTGGTCATCTCTCTTCTTCCTCCTCCCTTCTTCCTCCTCATTTCTCTTTCTTCTTTCAATCCTTACATTCCAACACTAAGAGATTGAAGTTAGCATCAAAGATAGGATCAAAGGCTAAATATGTAGAACTCTTTATTGATGATTATTCTCGCATGACCTGGGTTTACCTTTTGAAATCAAAGAGTGAAGTGTTTGATGTGTTTAAAGTATTTTATCGTGAAGTGTGCACTCAATTTCAATGCTCAATTAAAACCCTCCATTCTGATAATGGGGGGAGTACATGTCCACTACTTTTTTGTCCTTCTTACAGGAACATGGTATTTTGTCTTGGACATCATGTGTTTACACTCCACAACAAAATGGTATTGTAGAATGAAAAAACCGTCACCTTCTTGAAGTCACACGTACCCTTCTTCTTGGTATGCATCTACCTAAGCATTTTCGGAGTGACGCTCTTCTTACTTCCACTTTCCTTATTAATCGTATTCCCTCACATATATTGTCTTCCAAATCCTCGTTTAATATGTTGTATCCTCATGACAATCCATTTCCTTTACTCCCTAAAGTTTTTTGTTACACATGCTTTGTTCAAATTTTGGATGGTCGTAATGATAAACTTAGTCCCAGGGCAACTAAATGTGTTTTCTTAGGGTACACTTGGAGCCAGAAAGGGTATAAGTGTTATGACCCCTCGACTCGTAAGAAATATATCTCTACCGATGTAACATTTTTTGAAGATGTTCCTTTTTTTTCGCCTCACGGTCGATCCCTTTGTGATCCTCATGAGAGTGAGGGGGAGCATACTGCTTCTCCCCTTCCTCTTGTCACTAGTGATCATAGGGAGACTCTTTCACCTCCCATTCCTAACTCTGTTGGTGATTTAAGTGACCCCAAGCCTCTGCGAGTGTATCATCGTCGAGATAAATCTCCATGAGCTCCGCCATCCACTCTTCCACTCACTTTGGATGTTGGCTCAGGGGATTCTCCTACCTCAAGTCCAGATCTTCCCATTGCCTTGCGTAAAGGGACAAGATCACGTACTCAACACCCCATTAGCAATTTTGTTTCATATGATCATCTTTCACTGTCCTTTCAGTCGTTTGCAGCTTCCATTTCATCACAGGCTATTCCTCGGTCTCTCTCCCACGCTCTTCAAAGTCCTGACTGGACGAAGGCAATGATGGAAGAAATGTTTGCTCTTGAGAAGAATCATACTTGGGAGCTAGTTTCTCTTCCTCCAGGGCACAAACCTGTTGGGTGTCGATGGGTGTACACGATCAAGTTCCTTCCCGATGGCTCCATTGATCGCTACAAGGCCCGTCTTGTTGCTCGGGGATATACGCAGACTCAGGGCGTGGATTACTTCAAGACATTCTCTCTAGTGGCAAAACTTAATTATATTCGTGTGGTGGTCTCCTTGGCCGTCAATTTATCCTGGCCCTTGTTCCAACTAGATGTCAAGAATGCATTTCTTCATGGGGATCTTGCGGAGGAGGTCTACATGCATCAACCTCCAGGCTTTGTTGCTTCCCACAACCTACGCTTGTGTGTCGATTGAAGAAGGCCCTTTATGGGCTCAAACAGTCCCCACGTGCTTGGTTCGACAAATTCAATCAAGCTCTCATGGAGTTTGGCTTTGTTCGTAGTCATGCTGACCATTCTCTCTTTATATGTCGACGATCGACGGGCATCATGGTTCTCATTGTGTATGTGGATGATATTGTACTATCAGGTAGTAATTTGGTTGGCATGGGCGATGTCAAAGAATTTCTGAAGAACAAGTTTGAGATCAAGTACCTTGGTCCTCTTTGCTACTTTCTGGGCATCGAGGTTGCTTGCTCCCAAACCGGGGTATCCTTGTCCCAACAAAAATATGCTCTTGATCTTCTCATGGAGACCGGCATGCTGGGATGCAAACCGGCTACCACTCCTACGGATACTTCGCATAAGCTTCAACCAGATTATGGTACTCTTCTTTCTGATCCTGGCATGTACCGCCGGCTTGTAGGTCGGCTCATTTATTTGACTATTACTTGTCCAGATCTCACCTTTGCGGTGGGAGTTGTCAGTCAGTTCATGCACGCTCCCCGTTCTTCACATCTCACGGCTGTTTACTGCATACTCTGGTATCTTAAATCAGAACCGGGCCTTGGCATCCATTTTCAGTCTCATGATCATCTTCATCTTTCGGGCTATCCCAACGCCGATTGTACGAGTAGTATATACGATCGTCGATCTACATCCGAGTTTTGTACCTTCCTATGTGATAATCTTGTCACGTGGAAAAGTAAGAAGCAATCAGTTGTTGCGCGCTACTCGGCTGAAGCAGAATATCGTACTATGGCTCATGCTACATATGAACTCGTGTGGCTTCGCACCCTTCTTGACAAACTTAGCTATTCTCCTTCGGGCCCTATTCCTCTTTATTGCGACAATCAGGCAGCCATACATATTGCTCGTAATCCTGTTTTCCACGAGCGCACCAAGCATATTAAGGTTAACTGTCACTTTATTCGAGAGAAAGTTGCCTTCGAAGGAAATCATCACTCCTTTTGTTCGGTCTGGGGATCAACTTGCGGATGTTCTTACGAAGTCTTTAAGTCGAGATGCTCTTCATTGTGTTCGTAACAAGTTGGGCATGATCAACATCTATGCTCCAACTTGAGAGGGAGTCTAGACAATATTATTTTATATGTGTGTTAGTATGTGGCTCTTTTATTGTAAGTGCATGTGCACATCTTTTCTCTTCTCCTACAGTGTACTATATGCTTGTTCTAATAAAGCTTTGTGTGGTGGGCATAGTGGCACACATACACAACATTCACCCTAAAACTCTCTCTTACTCTCTCCCCTCTTCTTCCCTTTCTTCTCTCCTCTTCTTCCACCCTAATCATCTAATCTTCTTCTACTAGGACAAGCCTTACCGTATATGCTCACAAGAACTGGAAGAGGTTTTGGATTTCACCCCACCATGAGCAACGAGCAATTATCCAAGCAACTCGCTCAATTGATCCAAAGAATATGGAAGCGGCAGATAAAAATTCATTTGCTCAGTTAGGTAATCAAATCACCACTAACATGAACATACTAGAGTGTTTGGAAGCAACTCAGAGGGAACCAATATGGTCACCTTCTTTTAAAATAGCCCAACCCGTCATTAAGGAAATCTCGACTTATGAACAATTTGAGGAGTGTTTAACACCAATTATATTTCATTGGGAGCGAGATAGTACCTTGATGAATGACCAGTTAGAAGAGCCCAAACAAAGTGTTTATGATGTGAAAGAGTATGTGCCTGAAATCGATAGTGATGAAGAAGAAGAAATTGAGGCATCACTCACCATTGTTGGGCATGAAGAAGTGTGTGCTAGTGATGAAAAGGGTAAAGAGTTTGAGACCGCACCACTTCCAGATGTCATGTATAACTTAATTGATGTAGAGTTCCAATCTAAGTCTCTTACCATGGTGAGCATGAATGAATTTGAAAAAGAGACTAGTAAGGACATGATGGTAGACACCTACATGACTTGTGATATCCCACCAAATGATTTATGGGATGAATTTTCACCCCAATGGGACACTTAACACACAATCAAGCTTGTCCATGGGTCGGTTCTGTCAAGCTTTCTCCCATACCAAGTGAACCCCACAAAACATGCAAAAATGCAAAAGCAATTTGATAAACTTCACAGGAAAGAATTCACTCTGGAAAGTTTGAGTTGGAGTTTTGTTTTGTGTGCCAGTGCGTACCTTTTTCACTTTCAAGAACAATGGCATGTGGCACACATGTGGGCACATCCTGGCCGTCCACAAAATTTCGATCAAGTGTGGGTTAAATTTGCGGCGTATTTACGTCATGGTGGATGTGATGGCCAGAGCCCCTATCTCACATCTTGATGAGATGTTGAAAATAATGGCCAATGTCAAGATCTGTTCAAAACTTGACATCAAAAGTGTGTGTTCTCAAGTATTGGGATACTTGAACATCATCCTCATTTATAACACTTATAATGAGAAATTGTGTGTCACCCACGAGAAGAATTATTTTTATATGGTTGTTTATTTTCATAGGGTTGTTTATTTCGAGTCTGTTGCTTCGCTAGAGAGTCCATTAGTTACATTCATGTCCATCTCCTATAAATCGTTAGAGTCAGCCGATGCATTTGCCCGTCACATTCATGATTTGCATTCATACAATAGAAAGCGGATAAATGTAGGCAACGAGAGTTACAAACATTCAACTGACCTATATCGTAAGGTACAAGAATTTTACGAGGGAAATTATGTAATGGTACAAATAAGGCCAGAGCAGTTTCCTCAGAGTGCTGCCAAAAAATTACAAGCTCGCAGTGCTGAACCATTCAAAGTATTGCGGATAATTGGGTCCAATGCGTACCGGATAGACCTTCCACTTGACATGGGGATTAATCCAACAATCAATGTGGAAGATCTAGTCCTTTAGTCTGAATCCTTCCATAGATCATTCTCCCCATTCATGGCCATATTCTGAGCTTTCTTCCCAACCCGTTCCACCCATCCCAACCTTTGTTGAACAAAAAGAAGAAATTGAAGGAATTGTAGATGAGGAAATCGTATTCACTCAAGATGGAGGCTTCCAACGATATCTTGTTAAATGGAAGAACAAGCCACCATCTGATTCTACATGGCTTACAGAGACAGCTACAAAGACTAGATCCAGACATTTTGGAAAGGCACAGGAGTTTTATCTTGCCAGAGTCAAGTTCTTCTCACCGAGGGGAGTTGATGAGGACATCAGGCCCTTTAGGATTTATCAGTGTGGGAGGTGAACGACGCCTGCATCTCTTTGGCTTGATGATGGGCCTGGATCGTTCGTGACAACTTGAGGAGCATCGAAGACCTTACGCATGTAGTCGGAGACATTTGAGAAGACCCCACCTTGGGAAGACGTGTAAGTTGCTTGGAGGAGATGATTGGACCGTTGGATCACAACGATGATGTGATCGGACCGTTGGTTCGTCATGGCCCACTTTCATCGTGTCATCATCGGAGGCTATCGGGCATCTTAGATTTGATTTTATTTTATGCAATTTTACTTATTTGAGTTTTGGGTCAGTGTGCGCACGTTTTTTTCGTGCGAATATCTTTTTTTGAAATTTTGTTAGTAGGGATATTTTGGTAATTATGTTAATTCCGAATTTTATAAGGATGTTGCCCTAACCTTGGTTCTCATTATGCTATTGATTATTAAAAGAAAAAACCCTTTGGTGACTCTTCCTCCTCTCTTGGTGGATCTCTCTCTTCCTCTCCAATTCTCTTCTTTCTTCTTCCTTCTTCCAAACTTTCTTCTTCTAAGATAATCCCTCATCTTTTCTTTCTTCTAAACCTATTTTCTCATATTCTCCACAACCCCAAAATCTAAAATTACAATCCGAAACCCTTTTCTCAGATTTTGAGATTCCTTAATCCAGAAATTCCTTGATTTCTTGGACTAGTGAATCCTCTTAATTGTTGGGTGATAACCATGCAAGATCGGGAGGTCCATCCCTCACCGGATCCAATCCACACATGATTTGAACCTAGTATTGCATGATTTGTGATTATGGCCCGTCTATTGCATGTTTCCCTTGTGATTTTCTGATTTATGATGATGAAAGGTGGATGTTTACTTGATTTGCTACATGATTCCGCTGAATTTTACATGTTTCACATGCATATGTTTAGATTAAGCCATTGTCCTACGTCAACATCAACAATCAGATTGATGACGAGGAGAAGGGAGTTCGAGTAAAGTAGAACCCCGATGAGTGGCACGTCTCAGCATCTAGAAGAAGATGAGGGAGGTTAGGTTAGGTTTCGCAGTAGAAAGGGTTCAAGGGTAGACTAAGGAAGAGATGCAACTAGATTTCTAGAAGAACTTCCGACCTTATATGTAAAGGGATTTCCGGAATGCTTGGCTACCCGTTAATTTCTCCAAGGTTTTCAAGCGGGTTGGGGAAGTTGTAGAGGTAAGGGGATTGCAGTTCCTCAGGGTTCGGCTTCCGTTCGCATGGGAACAAAATCCAATTTGGAGAAAGCTGTAAATCTTCCAGATGGCAAGAGTTTCGAAGGCAGGAAAATGTTGGTGCAGAGGACAAGATATGGCCCTAAGGCCTGATGTAATTAACAGGGAAGAGTCCTCAAAGATTACAAGGAAGAAAGGAGTAGGGGTTTGGAAAGGGGTAAGGAAGGAGGGGGTAGCAAAAAGGAAACCACAACAAGATCCAGCTCATTCAGAGAAGGGCATGTCGATTGCGAGCCAAGTTAATGGGAAAGACTTCAGGCGATCTCGCCACCGTTCTTTTAAAGAGGTGGTAGCAAGGGAAGGGGTTTCCCACAACAAGGAAGTAGGTGGAAGGGATCTCCTAGAGAGAGACCAAAGTCTTGCAACAAAGGAAACTGATATGGAAGGAGACCGCAGGTCCCGGGCCTATAGGTTGTATAGATCCGACAATTGTGGATCTAGCATGGCCCTCACTGGTAAACTTGATGGTGGCGGAAACTAAGGATGGCACCCTTCTATCCTAGGTCAAATTATGGCTGAGGGTATGTGGCAAGCTAGAGGAATAAGATTACAGGATTATGCCCCTTCAAACCTAATGGATTGTGGATTTTGTTGAAACCATGATTGAATCTAGATGAGCCGATTCTTGTAGGAACAATGGTCCTATTAAATCCATCAGAAGGTGGGAAAATAGCTCTATCTTCGGGACAAGGGACGATTGGTTCCTGATTTGGGGAATCCCATTAGAGTTGTGCAACAAGGATGTTCTCTGTGCCATTGGGGGTTGTCTTGGGGAGATTTTGGCCATCAATGAGAGCTCCAAGACAGGGGAGGATATCAACGCCACAAGGATCTGCATTAGGGTGAAGAAAGCATTCCTGTTGCCTGGGAAGGTAAAGCTGCAAGTAGGGGAGGTCAATCTTCAGCTTAAAGTTGAGGGGGAAAAGTTATGGGGAGTCCCTTGTCGCTAGGGGCAGGAATGGAAGAGGAGAGGAGCTTGTCCAGTCAATCTCCATCGAAGAAGGGGTTCAAGAAGGAGAACCATTCCTTTCATCCAGCAGAGTACCAAATGCATGTGTAATGATGTGTGCTGCCCGGACTTGTCCACAAGATGTAGGTGGACAGGTGGCTCTTTGAAAATCTTCATAGCGTAGCACACTCCGCGGGACTTCCTGGCAGTAGTAATACATCTCAAGAGGGGTACATGGAAGGAATCGAAGACTTGTATGAGCAATCTGCTAGTGCTCTTGCTTTGGAGATTTTTTCTTTAAATACGCATGGTGAGGCTCGACCCAAACATAGGTGAGAGTAGGATCGAATTGTGGCTCGGACGATCATGGCAAGCTCAAAAGACGTATCGCCCTCTTTTCGAGAGCATGTGGTGGTTTCTTTCGGGGAATGGCGCAAGGATCAGATGCAGGTCCCTCTCCGGAGCCCTAGTCTGCCGACACGTTGTCACCTTGAGTCCCTTTCTTCTGCTGCAAAGGAGGAGATTCCACGTGGATTTTCTTTTAACCATGTCTCTTCCATGAGGGTTGACTCTCCCACTCGTGGTGATTTAGCTATAAGAAGCGATGGAGACAGGGACATGTGTATTCTGATCAAGCAACAGTTAGTGATTCCCTTTCGCCCATTCCCTATATGTGGGAAGGACCTGACCCGTTTTCACCTCTAGTCGAAGGCTTGAGCTCCATAGAGAAAAGGTCGTCTTAGAGCTATCCTTCACAAAGATATTGACCATTCCCCTCCCTCTCAAGATCTTCCGTAGGAGTGTAGAGGAGATACGCTTGCACCTAAAGGAAGATCGGAGTTCAAGGTGACCCACAAGCTCAATTGACATAGTTGGTAAAGGAGAAGGAATCGGATCTGGTCCGGTCGAGGACCAAGACAATGCCCTGGCACTAGTCAAAGTAGCAACTCAACCAAAAGGGGGCTTGAATGCGTCGGGTGAAGTGTTCTCGGATACACTGGACGTCACCCCTCTTCATATCACTGGCAACAGGTTCATTAGTCAAGTCAATGTAGAGGACCACACTCTGGAAAAAGGATATCCCTCTTGATATTGTTCCATCTATCGACCTTATTTCAGAAGACAAGTTGGACGAGACAAAGGACGCGATTGACAAAGTGGGAACAAAATTGGGTTTGTCCTACCATGCTCAGGAGGAGGATGTTGTTGCCTTAATCCAATTTATTGAAGAACGGGGTAGCTCAATTATCAAGAGAACTCTTCAACATTCCAAAAGTTCAGAGAGAGTTGTTGCCGCTTGAAACTTCAATCAATTTTGTTTTAGGAAACAAAATGGGAGGTCCCAAGAGGGACAAAGGGGCGAGATCAATTTCCCGATGAAAGTTCTAAGCTGAAACGTCAGGGGTGCTAGGAAGTAAAGCAAAGTGTCTCCAAGTTAAGGAGACGTGTAGGAAGTTAAAAGAAAATTGTTTCCTTTCAAGAAACCAAGGTACCTTCTATTGACAACAACTTGCTAGATGAGATTTGGAGCTTGAATCCAAAGGAGTTCGTCTCTCTAGATGTGATGGGATCATCAAGTGGTATTATGCTCACTTGGAACTCGAGTATCTGGAGAAAAGAAGATAGTTTGGTGTGGAGAGTTTTCAGTATCTATGGTGCTAGTCAATATATCTTCAGGGTTCAAGGGGCTCTTCACAGCAGTATATGGTCCATGCAAAGTTGCGATTAGATCCAGATTCCTGGACGAGCCGCGGGTAATTCCTTCGAAGTCATCTCTTCCGTGGTGTATAGAGGTGATTTTAATGTCACCCACTTCATGTATGAGAAGTCGATTGGCAACCGTATTACTACGAGTATGAGAGCATTCATTGATTGGACTCAGGGGTATGATCTGTTTGATATTCCTATGCTGGGAGCTAAATATTCTTGGATCAATGGCCAGAGTAGTACAATCATGTATGGCCTCGACAGATTTATGGTTTTTCCTGAATGGTTGAACAGTTTTCCTTTGGTCCAGCAGAAAGATCTTCTCAGACCCACATCGAATCATAGAACTATTCTACTCAAAGTAGAATCTGAAAGCTAGGGGCCCAAACCCTTCAGGTTTGAATTATCTTGGCTTGAGGTGGACGGCTTCAGCAAGCTGGTGGAGGAATGGTGGAAATCTTTCCAGATTTCTGAAGATGTTCGGTCCACATTACATCTCAAATTAAAGCTCCTCAAAGTAAAGTTAAAGATTTGATGCAAAGAGGTTTACAGGGAAAGAGAAGCTGAAATCTCCATCATCTTAGATGAGCTCCAATCTACCGACATTAAGGAAGAAGGCGCTGCCTTGTTTGTTGAGGACAACATTTAGCGTAAAGATTTGCTCCTGGAATATTCAAAGTGCCTCGAGGAGGAAGAAATCAAGTGGCATCAACAATCGAGGGCATTATGGTTAAAAGGAGATAAAAAATACACAATTCTTCCACAACATAGCCTCAGCAAGAGCAAAGAATAACGGAATTTCCTCCATAGTGGTAGACGGGAAAATATTAGAAGAAAAAATGCAAGTTTGTAAAGCCATTGTGAGTTTTATGAGAAGCTCCTCTCGAGGGATCATTAGGTTCGGCCTTGATTAGACAATCTCAAATTTGATTGCCTGTTGGAGGAAAAAGCTGCCTTTTTGGAAAAACATGTGACAGAATCTGAAATTAAGGAGGCTGTGGACAGTTTGGGTAGAGATAGAGCTCCAGTTCCGGATGGATTCCCCATGGCTTTCTTTCAAGTGTTTTGGGATATTGTTGAGAGGAATGTGGTGGACTTCTTTGAGAAGGGTTGCTTTGCTTCGGAATATGGTAAGTCTTTTATTGCTATTATCCCGAAGTTAGGAGCAGATTGTTTGAAAGACTTCCAACAAATCAGCATTATCGAAAGTCCGTACAAGATCTTAGCTAAGTTTCTTGCTTCACGTATCCGTGAGGTGATCAGTGATATCATTCAGCTAACAAGGAGCCTTTGTGGAACGCCATCAGATCATGGATAGTGCCCTCATAGCCTATGAGTGCATAGATTCCAGATATAGATATAAGAAGACGAGGATAATTTGCAAGCTAGACATCCAAAAGGCGTTGATCCTGATCAATGGGACTTACTCGATTATATGATGAAGAGGATGGGATGCGGAGCTAAATAGAGAAGATGAATCTTAGCATGCGTCAGTTCTACGGCCTTTTCAGTTCTTGTTAATGCCTTGCCAAAAGGTTTTTTCAAACCTTCAAGAGGCCTTCGTCAGGGGGACCCGCTCTCCACCTTTCTATTCTTGTTCATAGCAGAAGCCATTAGCCGGTTGTTGTCTAGAGGCCAAAAGACCAATCTTATTAGCGGTTTCAAGATATCCAAGTTCGGAGATCCCATCACTCATCTTTAGTTTGCCAACGATACCATCATATTTTGCAATGCTTCTCCTCCCATGATGGATAACTTGCGCAAGGTAGTTGCATGCTTCAAGGCGGTTTTGGGCTTCAAGGTTAACATGGCCAAGAGTGAGATATTAGGCATTCATCTTTCCAAAGAAATGTCCGATTTAGCTTCGATTTTTTGTTGCTAGGTTCGAACTCTTCCCTCTTTGTATTTGGGGCTACCTCTATGTATTGAAAAACTCGCCACACATCTTTGCGACAAGGTAATTGAAAGAGCGAAGAGGAAATTGCCTAGATGAAAGAGTCGTATCTCTCCTTAAGCGATCGTCTAATCCTTATTGAGGTGACCCCTTCAAATATGCCGCTATATTATATGTCTCTCTTCAAATGCCCGTTTGCAGTTCGAAAAAGATTGGAGAAGTTGAGAAGAGACTTCTTGTGGAGAGGATCAGAAGATGGCAACAAATTTCATCTCTTAAAGTGGGATGATGAATACACCGCTTAATGAGGGTGGGGCCGGTTTGAGGGATTTTCGCAACATGAATATTTGCTTTACTTGGGAAATGGTTATGGCATTTTAGGACAGAGGAGGGCACTTACACAAGGATATCATTGCTAGCAAATACAGGCTTTAGAAAGGGGGTTGGGAGGTCAAGGAGTCCTCTCTTTACAGGGCTTCAAATGCTTGGAAGTCTACCATGTCTCTCGAGTCGGATTTCAAGAAAGGAGTATCATTTTCTATAGGCGATAGTTCTAGAGTTCATTTTTGGGAATACGTGTGGCGCGACGAATTGCCCCTATCTCAAGCTTTTTCCTAAGTTGGCCGGGTTAGCTCCTTCCAAAGATATTAAAGTGGCCGACTTTTTTCTACTAATGGCTCCATAGCTTGTTGGACCCCTCCTTGTAGAAGGGATTTGACAAATGTGGAGATTGACGAGCTTGTTGCTCTTTTGGATCGGCTTCATCATGTCTTTCCTCCCGGTGGTGGTGATGCCATGGTTTGGAAAGGTCATAGTTTCAGGAGATTTACGGTGAGAACCTTTTACAAGATGATTCCTCCTAAGGAAGCGAGTTCAATAGGTGGTTATGCATATCACTTCCCCCCCTAAGATAGCCACGTTCACCTAGCTGGTGGGTAGAAAGAAAATCTTGACAGTCGACAACTTACAAAAGCAACATATGATCATTGCGAACAAGTGATCTTTATGTAAACAAGCGGTGGAGTCAATCGATCATTTATTCATCTTTTGTCCCTTCACATACAAGGTGCGGTCTCATTTCCTCCCCTCTTTCAAGATGTTGTGGGTCATGCCAGAGAACGTTAAGGATCTACTTTAGGCGTGGCATGAGGGTGGTTTTGGCTCAAAGGATAGGGATCTTTGGTTTTTTGTCCTCCCGGCTATTTGGTGAGCTATGTGGACTGAGAGGAATAGACATTACTTCTGTAACACTTCTTTCTCGGTTGAGGCAGTGATAGCTAATGTTTCAACATTTATATCCGAGTGGGCCTCTTTTATAGTTTTCTGATTTGTTAGCTGCTTTTCTTTTTACGGCGTCCCTCAAGAGCCCTCCTTTTTGTATTCTTTTCCCGCTAGCTATATCGGTGGGCCTTTAATAAAATTCCATTATCCTTCGAGAAAAAAAAAATAAATTTTGAATTACACTTGACCCATTGTCAATGCAAGGATCAAGTCCCTCGGCCATTCGGTGGAGTACCATAATCCATCACTTGCGTCCATTATGTTCATTACTAAACAACTGGCGATTAACATCATCCATTTCTACAGCATTTCAAGTCAGAAACAAACATGGTTGAGTGTAGTCAAACGTAACTGACATCAATGGTAATTCATGGTAAATTGTAATTATTTTATCCTCACCGTTACTTATCATGGTAAATGGGGAAACAAACAGGCCCTCAGATCCACCTCTCTAATTTTCTTTTAAATCAAAGTCATATAACTACACATTAAATCCAGACCATTCTTCTGTTGATTAGCATCTTGGAATGAGCATGCACCAAAAAGTACACATTCACATCTTGAATGTGTAATGTCGTTATTTCTCTCTTCTTAACCGTCTATTTGTAGGCCATAAATCGAAAGGTTAGTTTGTCTTATTGAGGAAAATACCGATTCATAACCCATCCACGGTGGGACACAGAATAGAATACAAATGGCCAGGATTGCCAAACCATAGACCCCACTTGCTGGAATTAAAAACTCAAGTACATTATGCAAATTCTAGGGCAGACAAATCATTTGGGTCAACTCGGCCTGAATCAGCCCGAGTCAACTCACTCCACCTAGTGTTTCAAGACTCAGGTTCGTTTGGATGGTGGTAAATGGTTTACATTGTAAATGATTTACTAGTAAAACACTTAAAGGCCATAAACGATTTCCAGCTTGTCTGTTTGGCTTTAAGTTGTAAATGATTTAAGTGTTTGGATAGCCTGTAAATGGTTTACATTGTAAATCACTTAAAGGCCGTAAATGATTTCCAGCTTGTCTGTTTGGCTTTAAGTTGTAAATGATTTAAGTGTTTGGATAGCCTGTAAATGGTTTATGCTAGTAAATGAAATTTGATTTACAGGCTTTCATTAAAAAAAGAAGAAGAAGAAGAAGAAGATGCCATTGCCGTCTCGTCATTTACTAGCAAATGAAATCTCAGATTTTTGCTAGTAAATGGGAGGGGGGCTTTGCTAGTAAACTTGTAAATGATTTACTAGCAAATTAGAGCATCCAAACACAAGTAGTAAATGATTTACCACTTGCCCCCATTTACCACCATCCAAACGACCCCTCAGCGTATCAAGCCATGTTGGGTCCCCGATCGAGTCCAAGTTGACTCGGACGAGTAGTATCAGACCCTTCCGAATCTTAAAACGATGAGTGTAAATATCAACTCCAATGTTGAAATCCAATCCAATAACAAATAAAATGAAGAAAACCGAAAACGACTTTGAATTTAAAAAAGAAAAAAGAAAAAACTCACTTTAAATTGAGGTATTGGCCAAAAGTGAAGAGAACCCAAAAGTAACAAGGGGGCCAGCAGAGATGGGCCACAGAGAAGAGGGCCAGAAACTGCAAGATCTTCACGATATGAGAAATCTGAGCCATTCTATGACATGGGTCTGTGTCCTTTCCACACAAATCTACCCATGATTGTGGGTAATTCCACAGCCAATAGTAGAAAAGGAAGGGAAGCAGCACTGCAATGCCAACAACCACGTTCATTTCTTCTCCTTTCTTTTTTTAAATTCTTCCTTTCTCTCTGTACTTCTCAAGTCCCGTTAGAGGACGCTGGGCTAGGAAGGGTAGGAAAGCGTAGAAACTACAGTGATAGTTTGCCATGGTTTTAATTACGTCGGCGTCTCAGCTTATGGTTTCATGGCAGAGTTTTATGAGGATCCCGACCATCCAAATCACTGGCCCTGTTGTGGATATAATATAAACCAAAAACCCACTTCTATTGGATGGTCATAACCATCTTGCTTTGATGGGCAGCAATCGGATGGTTAGGATTTCCCTATCAATGAGATTTGTAATTCTCCATCTTGTGGGAGCGGATTAGGTGAGACCCCGGATCCACCGAGGTGGGTGGGACCCCTGACTGTGGGACCACTGTAATGTATGTGACTGCATCCATGCCGTCCATCCGTATTGAAAGTTCATTTTAGGGCACGATCCAAAAAATGAATCAGTTCCAAATACCAGATGGGCCATAGTACAGGAAACAGTGCTGATTGACCATTAAAAACTTCATGTGGGCCACAAAAGCTTTGGATTAAGATGATATTTATGTGGTCTCTTCATCTACATGTTTGTGACCTTATCAACAGGTTGGATGGAAAATAATGGCAAAAAGACATTCCGGTGAAATTCATGAAGTTTTCAATGGTAGAGATTCAATCACGACTGTTTTTATGGTGTGGTCCGCCTAAGATTTGAGTCAGCTTCATTTTTGGAATTACATCCTAAAATGATCGTTCAAAATGGTTGGATGGTGTGGATTTAATACACATACATCGCTGTGAGCCCCACTGTCAAAGGTCCCACCCACCTCGGTGGATCCGGGGTCTCACCTAATCGGCTCCCAGACCTATAAGAGTATATCACTGCATCAATGGTTCAGATCACCTAACTTCACCCACTTTCCAACGGGTAGGGTTCGAGGTATTCACGAAGTGAGGACTTAAGAGGCGGACGCGGATTCTACTGACCGGTGCAGTAGCAATCTCGCTATCGAAGTGACGTTACCAAGTCCTATGGGCTCATTGAAGTGACGTTACCAAGTTCTCTACGGTGATGCATGTGCTGTATCCATACCATCCATCCATTTGGTAGATCATTTTAAGGCATAAGAACAAAATTGAAGCAGACCCATAGCTCAAGTGGACCATATTGCAGACTTTAACACAAAAATTATGTTTGCTAGCACCTGATTGGTCTAGATTGTCTGCTCGATTTTAACAGAAAAATCTTTTTTGCTGAGCACTTGATTAGTCCAGCTCAGCGCATGTTAGAACTGACTTAACTGCAGAAGAGCAGACGACGATAGTGGGGAGCTGGACTAATCACTGCTCGCCAAAAGAAGAGCCTCTGGATTCTTACAGAAAAGAGTGGGACAGTGACACCTGTTGTAGGATAATTTCTTCGTTAGCCGACCGAGCACAAAGACTTAGGAGCAAAATAGCAAGTCGATGACTTCGGCTATTCGTGAGGACAGCTCGGATCATGTTTAAATCAATGGCCGAATGGAGGCCGACCTCCCAAACGGCATAAAGATAGGGGTACATCCCTCCAAGATCGGAACGGCCCAAGATTTCAGCCTGGATTTTCAGCATAATATCTATCGTGATCTCAGCCTATAAACTCTCCATCGAAGCCTATAAAAAGCGGGGAATATTGTGATTACAGGTATGAAAAAGATATCTCTCTCAAATTAGTGTTTCTCATTCTCAAGGGTAAATCGCTAACTTAGGCATCGGAGGGTTCACGGCTGAATCCCAGCCACCTTCTTATTGTTTTCTGTGGTGTTTCGCAGGACAAATTAGACCTCTGATCCAAGCCCAATTCTCAGTCCCAACGAAGGATATCAATCACGTTCGTTCGTTCGCATACTATTTATCTCACATCGTCTGTTGACTACTTTTCAGCGTCAACAGATTGGCGCCGTCTGTGGGAACGACGACAAAAATTTTATCTATTTACTAAATCCTTCGTACAAAGACGGGAACGAATGGCTGGTGGAAGAGGCAATAGGAAGGGCAAAGCCCCCGCAAATGCTGATCCTTCTTACGAGCCGCAATCCGAAAATGAAGAGTCTATCCATGAAACTCCGGTCCTCCACCTCGGAAGTTTGTCTCGCCACCTGAATCTTCTAAGTGGACGGCAGAGGTCCCGAAACCGCGGGGCCAGACTGTCCACATTAGAAGAGCAAGTTGGAGGCGTTGCAGAACGTTTGGGTGGAGTGGACAGACGATTCGAGCACGTGGACGGGAAACTGGATGAAATTGCAGCATTGCTAAACAATTTAGCTCGACCTTCACCCATCCTCGAAACCAACCCGGAACCCCAGCTATCGCAACAAAGCTCTCATCTACCTCGATCAATTTCCAACCATCCTCAGGCCGACGAGGAAGAGGTTGTCAGCCGAGCTTCAGATTCGAGGCTTCGACCAGCCGCGGGGCTTCCCTCGAACGACCTAAGACACAAAATAGAAGAAAGGCGATCTGCCCGAGCTAGTCAAGGGAAGGATCGGGTGGACGATAATATCACTCCTCTTGATGCCGAGCTGAAGGAGCTTCGGGAAAGGATTAGCGATATCCAGAGAGCACAACGCGCCCGGGCGCCAACCGCAGCAGATGTCCTTGTGGATTCATCTAAATTTCCGTTCACTGATGAGATTCGTGGGGAACCTCTTCCGAAAGGCTTCAAAATTCCTCAGCTCAAGCAATACTCCGGGATAGGAGATCCAGCCGAACATCTCGAAAATTTCAAAGTTCGAATGGAACTCCACGGAGTTAATGGGCACATCATGTGTAAGGCCTTCCCATTGTCCCTAACTAGCTTGGCATGGACCTGGTTCCGCAATCTGAAACCAAGGTCCATTTCCTCTTTTTCCGAACTGAGCAGAGCATTCGCGACCCAATTCATCGAGAGCACCGATCCAAGAAAGCACTCTACGCACCTCGCTGCAGTCAAACAAAAAGATAATGAATCATTGAAAGATTATCTCTCACGATTCAACGCCGAAGCAGTTCAGGTACAAAATCTATCTCAGGATGTGTTGCTACATACGATGATCGGGGGATTACATGATGAAAAGTTCCTCTGGTCGATAGGGGAACAGCCTCCTCAGTCAGTGGCTAAATTCCTCGATCGGGCTGCGAAGCACATAAACGCAAAAGAACTGGTGAACGCCCAGGGGTCGTCCCATAAGAGGAAGGACCGCAAAGAAGAAAACAGCGCCAAGAGACACCGTCCTGATCACAGGTCACCAAATTCGAACACTACACCGCGCGGAGCAAAAACTCCGACCCCACGGTTCGAGAAATACACCCCGCTTAAAACAATGATCGAGCAGGTGTTCTTGGCCGAGAAAGACAAACGAATGTTCGGACAGCCCGCAAAGATAAAAAACGACCCGGAAAGAAGGTCGAAGTCCAAATACTGTTTATACCATAAAGATCACGGGCATAACACAGTAGATTGCTTTGACTTGAAGCGACAAATCGAAACTCTCATCCGGCAGGGTTTCTTAAAGGAGTATATTGCACAGCGTCCGAATGATCAAAGGTCCTTGGCTCGGGAAGGTGACAGAGTACCGGTGAATAACGACCCGTTGGAAGAAATCCATATGATCTTCGGCGGGCCAACCACAGGTGATTCTGGCAACGCTCGCAAGTCCTATGTTCGTCAAGGGCGAACCTCTGAACCAGGGCTCCAAGTGAATCTGACCAACAGGCCCTCGAAGATTCCAAAGGTCGTTCGTCGCACGATTTCATTTTCCGAAGAAGATGCTGAAGGAGTGCTACATCCACATGACGATTCTCTCGTGATATCGATGGTGGTCGCTAATAAAAAAAACTCCACAGAATGATGGTGGATACTGGAAGTTCTGCCGACATCATATATGCATCGGCATTCGACAGAATGAAAATTGATCGGTCCAGGTTGAGACCGGTCAGAACTGCCCTGACTGGATTTACAGGAGATTGTATCATGCCTGAAGAAGAAATAACCCTACCAGTCAGAGCAGGAGAAGAACCCAACCAGAGGATGATCATGATTGATTTTCTCGTCATCAACACTCCATCAGCATACAACGCGATTATCGGCAGGCCCATCATCCGAGCCTTAAAAGCCGGCATTTCTATCTATCATCTGGCCATGAAATTCGAAACCAATGACGGGATCGGTGTAGTCAGAGGAGATCAGCAGGAAGCTCGCCAATGCTACGAGCTGACGCTACGCGGGAAAAATAAAAATATGATCTTTGTCGTCTCACACACAATTCTGCTGGACCCTAGGGAAGGAACAACAGAACGTGGTTCCCCAGCCGAGGAGTTAATAGAAGTTCCTGTGTCTGATGATGACCCGAGCTTGGTCGTAAAGATCGGATCCCAATTAGACAGCAGTGTCCAGGCCGGGCTGATCACTTTCCTGAAAGAAAATACGGACGTTTTCGCATGGTCCCACAAGGACATGCCCGGAATCAACTTTGAAGTGATGGTTCACCGGCTCAACGTCGACCCGTCCTTCAAACCGATCCGCCAAAAACGACGAGCCTTCAACGCAGAGAGGTATGCCGCAATCGAAGAAGAAATAAAAAATTTGCGCCAAGTTGGTTTCATCCAGGAAGTCCATTAGCCCGATTGGCTCGCTAATGTCGCTCTAGTAAAAAAAGCCAACGAAAAATGGAGGGTCTGTATCGATTACACCGACCTCAACAAAGCCTGTCCTAAGGACAGTTTCCCGCTTCCTAGAATAGATCAGATCGTAGATGCTACCTTAGGTTACGAGCTTCTCAGTTTCATGGACGCGTACTCCGGGTACAACCAGATACAAATGCATGTTCCTGATAGGCAAAAAATGGCGTTCGTCACCGATCGAGGGCTTTACTATTATAAGGTAATGCCCTTCGGACTTAAAAATGCCAGAGCAACGTACCAACGTTTGGTCAACAAGATGTTCGCCGAACAAATCGGTAAGACCATGGAAGTCTATGTGGACGATATGCTCGTCAAAAGTTTGAAGTCCGAAGATCACGTCGATGACCTCCGACTTATGTTCGGTATTTTGAAAAAATATGGAATGAAACTCAACCCCAGTAAATGCGCCTTCGGAGTAAGGTCGGGAAAGTTTCTCGGGTACATCGTAAATCAGAGAGGAATAGAAGCCAACCCAGAAAAGATTCGCGCACTAGTCGAGATGAGCTCGCCAACCACCGTGAAGGAGATACAACGTCTCACCGGGCGGATCCCCGCACTCAACAGATTCGTTTCAAGAGCTACAGATCGGTGTCTTCCATTTTTCAAGTAACTTCGCAAGACCAACGAGATGACCTGTACGTCAGAATGCGAACAAGCTCTCCAAGATCTCAAAGCATACCTCGGAACACCACCGTTACTGTCCAAACTTACGCAAGGAGAAGAGTTACTACTGTACCTGGCGGTGTCCTCAGCAGCAGTGAGTTCGGCTTTAATCCGAGACGACCAAGGTACTCAGAGACCAATATACTACGTCAGCAAAGCTCTCCTCAGTGCAGAAACCCGATATTCCAACTTAGAAAAGTTAGCTCTGGCATTGATAACTTCAGCAAGAAAGCTACGACCTTATTTCCAAGCGTATCCAATAGTAGTACTAACGGAACAACCACTGAGGCAAGTACTACAGAAGCCGAAAACATCAGGTCGCCTCGCACGCTGGGCCATCGAGCTTGGTGAATTCGACATACAATACCGGCCTCGGACAGCGATCAAAGGCCAAGCCGTGGCCGACTTCATTGCCGAGCTCACTGACTCTTCTGACCTCGAAGATAACACCACTCCTAAAGGAGACGTCCAAGAACCTATTCCGAAAAAAGGTACGACCGCGCTTATGTGGCAACTACACGTCGACGGCTCGTCAAATTCCCGGGGCTGCGGAGCAGGGATAATCTTAACCTCCCCCAATGGCATAAAAGTCCAATATGCCTTAAGATTTGGGTTTAGAGCATCTAATAACGAGGCCGAATACGAAGCTCTCCTTGCCGGGCTACGATTGGCCTCGGCGATCGGGATCCAAAATATTACCATATACAGCGATTCGCAGTTGGTCGTAGGTCACGCAACATCAGAATATCAGGCGAAGGGAAAAAAGATGTCGACATACTTGTTAAAATATCAAGAGTTATCGGCTCGGTTCGATTACTGCAAAATCATCCAAGTACCGAGGACCCATAACGCCCATGCGGATTCACTCGCCAAATTAGCGTTGGTAGGAGATGACGAGCTCGAAAGGACCATTTGTATCGAAATCCTCCCCAAAAGAAGCATCACTGACGATCATACCAGTGAAATATATCCCGTTTCCATCGATCTTGATTGGAGGTAACCAATTGTCCGTTTTCTACAAGAAGGGGTTCTACCCGAAGAAAAGAACGAGGCACGACGGTTACGATATAGGTCAGCTCGGTATACACTGATCGACGACATATTGTTTAAGAAGAGTTTTCTGTTACCCTGTCTCCGTTGCCTCGGACCGGATGAAGCCAATTACGTCTTAAGACAAATTCATTCCGGCACATGCGGAAACTGTTCAGGGAGTCGAGCGCTGGCTCAGAAAGCGATACGTCAGGGATATTATTGGCCAACGATTCAAAAAGATGCTCGAGAAATGGTCAAACAATGTGATAGATGTCAAAAGTTCGCACCGGTCCCTCACGTACCTCCTGAGGAAATCACTCCAATGTCCGGACCATGGCCCTTCGCGCAATGGGGAGTCGATATCATCGGTCCTCTTTCAACTGGTAAAGGACAGGTCAAGTACGCAATCGTGGCTGTCGATTACTTTACCAAGTGGGTCGAAGCAGAACCTCTCGCCAAGATTACCGAAAAGAGAACAACGGACTTCATCTGGAAGTCGATTATATGCCGGTTCGGTGTCCCAAATACGATTGTCACTGACAACGGGCCTCAGTTTGACAACGCGAAATACAGGAGCTTTTGCCTGAACTTGGGCATAAAAAATGTATATTCATCTCCTCATCATCCTCAAGTTAACGGACAAGTCGAAGCAATCAACCAAATCATTAAAGGTCACTTAAAGACTAAGCTCGGTGAATTCAAAGGAGCTTGGGCTGAACAGCTTCCCGAAGTACTATGGGCGTACCGAACCACGGCTCGGTCAATAACAGGAGAAACTCCTTTCTCCTTAACGTTCGGGGCGGAAGCCGTACTCCCGGTCGAGATAGGGCTATCGACTAACCGAATCAATTACTATCCCGATCAGAATCAGGACGAGCTTTGCACGAACCTTGATTTGCTTGAAGAAACCCGAGAAGCTTCACAGGTTCGGATCGCAGCCTACCAACAGCGTGTTGCTAGATTTTACAACTCTCGAGTAAAAAAAAGACGGTTCAGAATGGGAGATCTCGTCCTACGAAGGAACGTAAGGGAGAAGAAGGATAAGATAACAAGTACATTCAATCCGAACTGGATTGGACCGTACAAAGTCATAAAAACAGTTCGAACCAGAACTTATTGGCTCGAAGACATGCAAGGTCGAGCCCTACCCCATCCATGGAATGCGGAGCACTTGAAAATCTACTATTAATAAAAGCTAAGTATTTGTTTCTCATACTCCTTTCAGGAAATTTGAAATACGAGCAGAGGCTAATTTCGTCCGTAGCCGTATTTATGCTCAGCTGACATTACCGCCCAGAGCCAAGTTCTAAAATTGAGATCGGTCTCGGTCGAAACCTTCGAACCGACCATTATTTTCGCAAGTCCTGAATGCTTCGGTTACGATCTAATCTGCTCGGCCACGAAGTAAATGGATAACCTTAGCGAAAATAACCCAAAAAATAGCAATTGAATAAAAAATCTGACGAAATACAAATACAGATCAGAAAAGAAATATTTCAATTGCAAATACCACAAAAGGGTCAGAATTACAGGATGAATATGTTACAAAAGGCCCAACAAACGGGCTAAAAAAGAAAAAAAACATAAAAACATCCTATGAGGGGGGATCAGCAGTCGGCTCGGCGGCAGCAACGGAGTTGTCTTCTTCCTCCACCTCGGAGTCAAGAAAGGAGAGGTCCAAATTCGGGTGACGGTTCTGAACCGTCATCCGGCACTTTTCGTAGCCAAAGTCGAACATTTCGTCGGCTTCAGCAACTTTAACCTCTAATTCCGATTAGATCTTCGCCAAGTCCGACCGCGCAGACCCTTTGGCGGCCTTCAGCTCTTCAATTTGGATGATGAGCTAGGCCTCCGCCCTCTCCTTATTAGATAGCTCGGCCTGGAGAAGTGCGATCTCGCGTTCCCGAGCGTCCAAGGCCTTCGCTGCCTCCTCCTCAAATTTCGTAGCCTCGTCCAGGGAGCGCTTAGTCGCCACCAGTGTCCCCTCAAGGCCAGAGATCGTTCCCTTGCCACGGGTGATCTCTTCCCGAAGGAGCTGGCATCCATAGGCCACCTACACAAAAATCAACAAATAAATATACAAGGTACATAAAATGGCTATTTTTATAGCAAGACAGAATATATATCGTACCTTGGTCCCAAAGACCCCAGAGTGTTGAGCAGAGAAAGTGCAGGAGCCTTCGCCATTATATCAACCTCAGTTTCAGGAACTGCCTTGTACGCCCATTTGCACAAGTTATACAAATGAGGCGGCATCTCCGGTCCTCGGCGAATAGCAGAGAAGACTGAACCGATGTGGCTTGGGCAGATTGCCTAGATGGACCAGCCTCGGTGCCCCCCACCAAGTCTATGACCTGAGAAGAATGAGGTTGAGGCATCGCAGAGGGGTCGGGTAGCTCAACTTCAGCAGCAGGTGCCTCGGGGATCACCTCGGGAGCCGGTTGTGGAGGAATGTTGGTTGCTGGGGCAGCAAAAGGGCGTTCTCGTGGACGCCTCGTAGCCGCCTTCTGCCGCTTCTTCTCCCTGATTTGTTCTTTCTCTTCAGCGGTCAAAGCTGACGACTTTCTTCGTGGAGCCGGAGCAGACATACCTGGCAAAGGACATACGCATATACACAAATGAGCTGAAGAGCTAGAAAGGAACTGACTTATTCGACAAGAGCAAATGCTTACCTCGGGGGTTGACGCCCACGTCGGATAGGGTCTCGAAAGACAACAGAACCTTGATGCTGCGGAAGTTTGGATCTAGCTCCCACAATGCGGCTATGCGATCTTCCTCTTCCGAGCTCAAGTTGGGAGGATTCGCACGAACTGAGAAGAGAAAGGAAGAGTTAAAAAAAAAGGGAAAAAGTGGCAAAGGAAAGTGTTCGCCGACCCGACCTGGGACAGAAAACCAGTTGCGTACAGGGTTACTTGGGGAGTTGACTTCGGGTCGAGGACCTTCCTAACCTTTCGAGACGAAAAACCACTCCCCCTTCCATCCATGAACCGAGGAGGGCTGATCATCGATGAGGCGACGCCCTTTTCTCCCCCTAGGCGACAAGTAAAACCATCCCCGGGAGTCAGGATGGCTCTTCAACTGATATAAGTTCATCAGCTCGGACAAAGTTGGATCCGACCGGTGAACTTGACGCCATAGGATAACGCATCCTATCAAGGTTCTCCAGGAGTTGGGAGCCAGTTGGCCCGAGGCCAGGTTTACCCGAGAAAGATATTCCCTAACAATGGGAATCAGAGGAAGGCGAAAACCGGCCTAAAAAAATTGAGCGTATACGGTTATCTGATCCCCTGGAGGACGGGTCGAAAAATCATCTAAACCGGGCAATCGAAGGTCTATTGCTCCCGGAATACAGTATTCTGACCTAAGTCTAATTAGGTCAGACTGAGTAAGATTTGTCCAGATCAGATCGGCTGGATACTCCGAGACTCTATCAGCTATACGCCCGGAGGGACCAGCAACTGGTACCTCATCCGAAGCAAAAGAGGAAGGGGTCTCTGCCAACAGAGCTCCCCCCGGGGACTCAACAGCAATGAGTTGGGTTTCCATCAATCTGGATTTACCAACAGGCAAGATAGAAGAAAAAGTTCGCGAAGAACTTTCCTCCGAACCAAACATTTTCTAAAAAAACTAAGGAAAATAGAAAATGAGAGGTGGGGGCAAAAAACGAACGTACCGGATCACTCTCCGGAACGAGATTGGCCAAAGGAAGATGGAAAAGAACTCCGAAAGGATCACAGCGGTCCGTGCAGAGGGGATCACAGCGGTCCGTACAGAGGGAAAAAAGGAAGAACGCAATGGGAAGAATGGAAAGAATTCTGAAAAAATCGCTAAGTACAGTATTTATACTGTAGCGGGTGACAGTACGCAGGTCATGCTATGCCACGCGGCAAACACCTATGGTCTCAATAAACGAACCGACGCAACTTTTGACATGGCCTGCCACATGTCTGTCCACTCATTGGACAACGATATTTAGCCCGTTCGTTCGAAGATACGAAGTCCACGTGTCCTGACGCTATTCGACTGCCGGAATAAAAGCCTGCCGCGCCGTACGGTTATCATTACGCCTTTTTCGAAATTCGAAACAGTGCATTTAAAGAGCGTTTACCGCCAAAAATGAGATCGGCTACATTTGTATAAGGTTACTCCCTAGCTGGAAATATCCACCTCGGAAGTAAGGGGGCAACTATTGTAGGATAATTTCTCATTAGCCGACCCGAGCAGAAAGACCTCGGAGCAAAATAGCAAGCCGATGACTTCGGCTATTCGTGAGGACAGCTCGGATCATGTATAAATCAATGGCCGAATGGAGGCCGACCTCATCTCCGTCCCAAACGGCATAAGGATAGGGGTACATCCCTCCAAGATTGGAACGGACCAAGATTTCCGCCTAGATTTCCGGCATAATATCTATCGTGATCTCAGCCTATAAGCTCTCCATCGAAGCCTATAAAAAGTGGGGAATATTGTGATTACAGGTATTAAAAAGATATCTCTCTCAAATTAGTGTTTCTCATTCTCAAGGGTAAATCGCTAACTTAGGCATCGGAGGGTTCACGGCTGGATCCCAGCCACCTTCTTATTGTTTTCTGTGGTGTTTCGCAGGACAAATTAGACCTCTGATCCAAGCCCAGTTCTCAGTCCCAACGAAGGATATCGATCACGTTCGTTCGTTCGCATACTATTCATCTTACATCGTCTGTTGACTACTTTTCAGCGTCAACAACACCCACTGTTTAAACCTAACTAGGGCCCACCATTATATTTATTTGAGATCTAAACTTGTGCACAAGTTCAAAAAGAAATAGAAGAAGGGAAAACACAAATATCAGCTTGATGGAATACATATGTAGCCCCCAGGAAGTTTTTATCGGTAGGCGTTCAATCTTGACTGTTTTCTGTGGTGGGTCCACTTGAGCTTTGAATACAACCTAACTAGGGCCCACCATTATATTCATTTAAGATCTAAACTTGTGCATAAGTTCCAAAAGATACTTATGTAGCCCCCAAGTAGTTTTTATTAGTAGGTATTCAGCCCTACTAATAAAAACTTGTGCATAAGTTCCTGACTGTTTTCTGTGGTGGGTCTACTTGAGCTTTGAATCTGCATCATTTATTGTATTATGCTCTAAAACGATCTATCCAAATGAATGAACGGTGTGGGTACATGTACATCATAGTGGGGCCACGGAACTTTGTGACGTCACTTCAGCCCGAGACGGCCACTCAACCCGTCAGCAGCTAATCCGCGTCCACTTGACGCAGCCAGGACAGACTCGGACCAGGCTGGGCTTCTGTAGGGCCCACTGTGATGTATGTGTTTTATCCATGCCGTCCATCCATTTTTCCAATGCTCAGGTAGACCACATGGTGGGGATTGAACACCCACCATTAAAAACTTCATGAGAAATGCAGAAGTTTCGATAAGCTGATATTTGAGTTTTCCCTTCATCCATTGTCGGTGTCCTGATCACCCCTACTTTTCTGTGGTGTGGTTAGAGCCTTGGACCTGCTCTCTTTTAGATCATGCCCTATAATGGTCTTGGAAAAGAGAAGGACGCACCTCATGGATAAATCAAATATATCAAGGTGGGCCCACACAACACCTTGACCAAATCTTCTAGAAAAGCCACAGGACACAATTCGCATTCTACCAACCGCCGCCTGCCTCCACGTGGTGTAATTTAACTGGCCAACAAGTTGCTGTTAGAGGTCAAGCTCAGCCAAGTATATATTTTGACTGAAGAACTTTCAAACATGCCTGCCAATCAAATCCCACTGCAAACATAAGCTGGCAGCGGCCAGTACCCAATCTGTCTTAGTTGAGTTAGATTGAGGGTAAACCAATGTTGTTAAATACAATCACATATGCGCATATATATTTGTGAATAAAAATGCATATGACATAATTGGAAATAAACATTCAAATAGTCCATTTTCACTATTCTTCATTATAAACTGGCTTTCTCTCTTTTAGTCTCTTTTTTTTTTTTTTTTATCTATTTCTCTAACACTCTAATTTCTCTACAATTACGTGTTTACAAGAAACGAATAATTTTTTTTCAATTCCATTTTCAAGTGTATACCAAACTTCAAAATTAAGACTCAAGAAATTCCATTGAAACTTGAAAGTTGGAGTTTTCTTTTTTCATTCTCTACATCGTCTCATACTTTTATTTTTTAATTCCTATTAATTTCATTTAGTAGGTAGTAACATTCATTATCTAGTCTCTACATTCTCTATATTGCTCTCTTTCTCTTACATTCTTTAATCTCTCGTTCATTCTTTATATTCTCTAATCTCTACATTATTCTCTCTCTCTCTCTCTCATTTCTCATTCATCTCATTGTTCTCTACATTCTCTATTACTTACCTTCACTTTCAAGTTTTTTTTTACTCCAGTATACAAGGTGTATAAGGCTATTAATTACAAGATTTAAGAATCTACGAGTATACAAGTGTAGGCTTAAAGTACAATATTCAAGAGTGAATCAAAAGTGAAGATTAGAAGTATGTGTGCGTAAGTGTGTAAAGTACAGAGTATACAAGTGTAGGCTTAAAGTACAATATTCAAGAGTGAATCAAAAGTGAAGATTAGAAGTATGTGTGCGTAAGTGTGTAAAGTACAGACTACAATATTCAAGAATCAAGAGTGAATATTAGAAGTATGTATGCGTAAGTGTGTAACTCTTGTTGGAAAATCGGCCCGCAATGGAAAAAGCGATAAATCAAACGAGATAATCACCAACGGCACACACCAAGCAACAATTGACACACACAATAAGGCAATCCAATTTTAATGTGGAAAAACCCTTGCGGGAAAAAATCATGGCACAAAGCGAATCTAAAATGAAATATGAAGTTACAATGGAATGAAGAAACAAAACTCGGATCTAAGCCCACGAAAGAAATCCCTGTTGGTTTGTCCCACATCAGTTGGGAGGGGGCAGGATACGTGTTTATATATACTAAGGTTCCTCCACCTACTAGGTTAGCCTTTTAGGTATGCCACAACAATAGTATCAAAGCCCAGGTTATTTGCCCAGGACTATGGTGATACCAGGCCCACATGGATGGAAGGGGAGGCCCCCATGCATATGTGGCACACCCCAGATTCCGCTGTGGGGACGAGGATTGTTGGTTTGTCCCACATCGGTTGAGAGGGGGGCAGGATATGCATTTATATATGCTGAGATTCCTCCACCTAGTAGGTTAGCCTTTTGGGTGTGCACAACAATCCCAAGCTCTTTCTCTCACCCTAGAACTCTCTCAATCCCTCCTAACACATTTTAGATACCCGGCCCCTTTAGCAAATTCCCTAATCACACTTTACACCCCTTATATAGGAGAAAATCGGAATTAGAAACAATTTACGCAAAATCGTGCAAACTGCATAAAAGCAACCAACATTGTTGGGCTCCCAGCCTGATCTCGTCGGGCGATCGACAGATCACTAAATCTGTCTAAAGAGTATTCACAGACAAATTCTAGGGAGTTTCGGGCGCCCTACACCTTCAGCTATTGTCCAGCAAGTGTCCAGATTCCATAAGCCTTTTCTGGATAGTTTCGGACGACCAACGACCCCTCCTTCAGTTTTCCAAGATTGAAGACATCCCCAACAACTCTATCTAAGATTCTAGATTCTTAACTCTACTCTCTATAAGTGTAACTCTTTCTCTCTCTCTTATTGAGAAATAAAGTCATTAAGCATATATAGGACTATGAAATTACCAAGTAAGGTATTGTTTAGTAAACTGATAAATAAGGTTTGAGAATTAACTCAATTGTTAAAAACTTTTTAACATTGAACTGGTGGATTTTAATAATTATAAGTACTGAGAATTCTGTTTGGTAATTTTTCTAGAAAGACAAGTCCTGATATCTAAGATTAAACACTTTTTCACAACAAAATAATAATAATAAAATTATTCGATAAATACAAATTATAAATATATGAAATTTTGACAATTTATCATATTTGACCATATTGCCTCAATTTCTATCTTCTATAGAGTATGAGATAAAACACACTTATACCTAATTCACATACATTTTTCAAATATAATTCATCGATTAATAGACCATGTACTATATTCTTCTCAATAAAATCATCATAACCCTTTAATTAATGTCCTTGAATTGGACAACTAATGAGAAAAAGACAACAACATTTCATATTTAATTGATAAAGGCTGATTTAAAGGTTAGGATCATCTAATATTTATTTATTAATTTATTATTGTTGTTGTTGTTGTTTTGGCATGGTCTATCCATAATGGGTCCTATGTTGACAGGATTATTGATCATGAAACCAATGAGCCCACTTGTGCGAGTAAAACCCAAGAAATGATCCATATTACAATGGAGCATCATAAAACTCCCCTTGTCCAGAGATGACCCCACAATGCATGATGATATGGCACACTAGTTGATATTGGACCACTTTTCCTATGTTATGGTCCACCTGGGATTTGGATCGACCTCCATTTTACTCTCATGCCTTAAAATAAGTTGGCAAAATGAATGAATGGCGTGGATAAAACATATATATCATGGTGGGGCTCATAGAGCACCAATATATACAATTGGTATAATCAACGCATGTATGCCATTCCTATCACATAGCACGGATTGTCTATTCATGACGTTATCAGTAGTAGCGCCACCATGGTGTATGTGTTTTATCCATACTTCTTATCAATTTTTTCATATCATTTTACAGCATGAGCCCAAAAATTACTAAGGGATCGTTTGGCATCTCTACTCTAATTCAATAAGAGCTTTTTGAATAAGAGCTACTTCAACAAGTCCCTTTTGTTCTAGCTTTGTTTTAAATAAGCTCATTTGATAAAATTTTCAAAAAAAATCTCTTATTTAAAATAAGCACGTTTGGTAAAACTTTCAAATAAAAGCTTTTTCAAAGGGTAGTTGACGTCATTTTTAAAAATTACAACAAGTTTAATATAAGAGAAATCCAAATGGTTGTTTTGGTGGACCTTCTATCATGTGGGGCCCAACATCATTCCTAATTGTTCTTTATGTGGGGCCCCTCAATGTCCACTACCCATCACCCATTACGTGGACTCCACATTTGATGTGTCCATAGTGTGGGCCCTACCTTTGAAGTGGATTGTCCATCTTGTGGGGCCCACTTTTGATATCCACCATTCATCATGTGGGGTGTACCTTCTATGTGGATCATCCATCATACGGCCCACTTTGGATATGGGTCATCCATCATGAGAGACCTTGGATGTAGACCATCCATTAGGTGGGGCCCACTTGATGTGAACTGTCCATTATGAGGGGCCACACTTTTATGTGGGTCATCCATCATGTGAAGCCCACTCCGTCCATTATGTGAGCCCACCTTGATGTGGACCATTCATTGTGTAAGGCCCCACCTTCATTATGTGTCGTTCATCATGTGGGCCCATCTTTGATATCAACTGACCATCATGTGGGCTCACCTTCAATGGCCATCATCCATCATGTGGATCCCACCTTTGATGTGGATTGTCCATCTAATGGGACCCACTTGTGCACATATTCCGTCATGTTGGGCCACACTTTGATGCGGGCCATCTATCATGTGGGGCCCACCTTTGATGTGAACCTTTCATTACGTGGGCCCACCTTGATGTGGGGCCTCACTTTAATATGAGTCATTCATCATGAGGGGCCCATCTTTGATGTCCACCATCCATCATGTTGGTCCCACCTTTGTTGTGGACCACTATCATGTGGGGCCCACTTGATGTAGATAGTCCATCATGTGGGACCCACCGTTGATGTCCACCATCCATCATGTAGGTCCCACATTGGCTGTGGACTGTCCATCATGTGGGGCCCAACCTTTAATATGGGTCATTCATCGGGTAGGCCCACCTTTAATGTCAACCTTCCATCATGTGGTCTCACATTCAATGTCCAACATCCATCAGGTGGGTCCTACCTTTGATGTGGAACATCCATCATGTGGATCCCATATTTGTTGTGGACCATCTATCATCTGGGGCCCACTTGATGTGGATAGTCCATCATGTGGGACCCACCTTTAATGTCCACCATCCATCATGTAGGTCCCACATTTGCTATGGATTGCCCATCATGTTGGGCTCAATCTTCAATATGGGTCATTCATCATGTGGGCCCACCTTTAATGTCAATCTTCCATCATGTGATCCCACATTCAATGTCCACCATCCATCATGTGGGTCCCACCTTTGATGTGGACCATCATCAGGTAGGGCCTACCTGATGTGGATCGTTCATCATGCGGGGCCACACTTTGAAGCAGGCAATCCATCATGTGGGGCTCGCCTTTGGTGTGACTGTGCATTATGTAGGCCCACCTTTGATATGGGTCATTCATCATGTGGGGCCCACCTTCACTATGGGCCATTCATCATGCGGGCCTTTCTTGAAGAAATTGTAAAGAGAAGAGAAAAGGGTAAGATGGGAATTACTTGAAAAGTTTGAGGGTATATTTGTTCAAAAATTAGTCCAAAATGTCTACCTGCTTAAGCCAAATAAGCCCTGTTTCAAAAAGTAACCCCTTCCCAACTTATTAAATCGGAGCTTATTTACTACTTTCTAAAAAAATAAGCACTTCATTAGACTTTTACCTAAAAGCTTACTTTTTTTGGAATAAGCCAATAAGCTCTTATTTGTAAAGATGCCAATCGCTCCCTAAGATCCAAATCTAAGGTGGACCACACCACATGAAACAGTGGTGATTGAATGCAAACCGTTAAAAAAATGTTGAGAGCCACAAAAGTTTTGAATGAAGGATATTTTGTGTTTTTCCTTCAGCGAGGTCTGTGTGACCTTTTTTAACTTTTTCATTGGGTTAGCACTCACACCCCAATGTTAGCCACGCCACCGGGAATCGATACCAAAAACTTAGTGTTGAAACGAGGGTATCTTCACTCAGCCTACCACTTGAGCTATGGATTGCAGTGTAGGTCTGATAAATAAACATTATAGCAGGCTTTAAGAAGTTTTTAATGGTGTGCATTAAATCACCATTATTTTCTTGTGGTGTGGTCCACCTGCTATTGGGATCTGCCTCATTTTTGGGCCCATTCCCAATAACATCTATAAAAAAAAAAAAAACAACAAAATAGATAGATGCGTAGATAAAAACACATAAATCATGGTAGGGCCCACAAAGCAACTACCAGTAGTTAGGCGGCTAATGGCAGATTAGTAGCACATTCCTCTTGGTCCATTCCAAAAAATTAAGAGAGCTCAACTTGATGTCTACCTAAAATCTAGGTCGTCCCACCATTTTGCCAGCATATTTTATTACATGAGCCAAAAAAAGAAGGCAGATCCAAATCTCAAGTGGACCACACCAGGAAATTGTGGTAATTGAATGCTCACCATTAAAAACTTCTCGCGGTGCTATAAAAGTTTTGGATGAAGCTGATTTTTTGTGTTTTCCCTTCTTTATGTGACCAAATCAACAGGTTGGATGGCAAATAAACATTACAGTGGGCCTTAGGAAATTTTTAATGGTATGCATTTAATCCCCAGTGTTTTCTTGTGATTGATCTGCCTGGGATTTGTATGCACTTTGTTTTTATACCATGCACTAGAATAATCTAGAAAAATTGATGGACAACTTAGATATACAGCATATACATCAAGGTGGGCCCCACAATCAGGGCAACACTGAGGTGTCACTGCTCCCTGGTTCTTAGGAATGCTTAGCGTAGAACACGGCACCTAGGGCCATGTGGATGTGGAAAAGTTTTGTGAGTCCTACCATAGCACTGTCTATCTATTTTGTCATATCATTTTAGGGTATGAGCCTAAAAATGAGGCAGATCAAAGGCTCAAGGGAACCACACCACAAAAAATAGTGAGGATTGAATGACTACCATTGAAAAATTATTGGAGGCCACGAAAGTTTTGGATCAAGTTGATATTTGTGTTTTACATTTATCTTGGTGAGAACATGACTTGATTGTCGAATTCTCACAGACGGCACCAATCTATTGTTGCAGATTTTTGAACAAGGTGGATGAAGAACCACCTAGGATTGATGCGTGTCGCCAATCTCTTGTTGGTGAGCCAGTTGGATCTGAAAGATGGATCCTATATAGTACATGAAAGGCTAAGAGGGTGGCCAGGGATTGGCCGTTAGTCCTTTGATACCTAAGTCAGATGGTTCTAATGGTGAGAGAGATAGGCAATAGCTTTTGAGTGGATAGGTTTTGTGTACCTTTAAATGGAGAAGGGGGGTCCCTTCTTATACGTCATCGGAGAGGAATCGGGAGCCATAATCATGGCCACATTCACGGGAGTGAGACCTGTTGGGCACCGTAATTTTTGAAAACAGAGATCATGCTAGTAACGACTTAGAGGCGTATCTCTAGTAACAGCTAGAGACGCGTCTGCATTCTTCATACTCGTTTCATGGACTTTCGCCCGTATTTTATGACGGTTGCAGTTCAGGTTGATCTAGCTTGGTGAAGATCTGAGGCCGAGGCCGAGCCCTGGGCTCATCGACACCCAAGGTTGATCCTTGAGCTCATCATTTGTGTCTGCAGAGCAACTGAGTTCGGGTTGCTTTGATGTATCCAAAATGCATGCCCTTTGTAAGGATCGATACATTATCATGTTAGGTCAGGTCCTCGGATCTCTCACCCTTGTGGTCAAGCACCCTACGCTTACCTTCGGTATGTGAGCTCATATAGTCTTCAAATCTAGTTCTCAGATCAAGTCCTTAGCTCTCTCACTCTTACGATCTAGTGCCTTGTGCCTATCTTCAGTGTCTGAGCTTGTGAACCTATACCTCGGCCTGCAAGCCTATGGGTTTATGAGCTTTCCTTGGGACCTGAGTGAGGTCAGCTCGGATTTACCCATAACAAGGAGATAGATGAAAGAGATGATCAAAATCAACCATAAATGTTAATGAAGTACTAGTGCGAATAGATGATGAATTAAATAAAAGAAGAAATATACATTGAGGAAGGAGACGACTCTGGTAACAACGACAATGATGACGGTGGTGGTGATCAGATGCCACAATGGCAACCGGATCAATGACAACCAGATCAATGTCTATAGTATTAATTGTTTTTTTTTTTTTATATTTCACTATTTTGCAACTTATATTTTTTTAATTATATTTGTACATTAAGTTGTAGCCTGACAGTTTCATTTATCAATAAAATTACTGTTTGAAGTTCTTAATAATTAAATAGGTTGTTGATTGTTATATTCAATAGATTATTAATATAATTGATTGTTTTGTTGATTGTATTTGTCTTAAACAAACCTAAAATAAGTAATAAGTAAAATAAGTTATCCAATCACTTATGAAAGTTTTTTCTAATTTTTTCCTTATTTTTTATTTTTGAAAATATATATATATAGACACACACATACAATCACATATGCGCACAGCTATATGCGATCGCAAGCAATCACATGCAATTTGATAACATTGAGGTTAACTAAGCCCAGTATGCCCTTAAGAGGACCCAAGCCGTAATCTAGCTCAACCCAAATTCCAATCCAAAGTGTCCAACCTAAATTCATTGGTACTTACCAACCGTGCCCAAATGCATGTAATTATTTCCAACATGAGCCAATGCATTCGACCCAAGATAAACCCAACTTCAAATTGGATTGGTATTTTCCAACCCAAACCTTCACCCCAAGACCTTAAAAACCCAACCCAACGAAACCAGAACTTTTGGGTAAAAGGGTTCTGGTCAGCAAGAGGTTTTGCTAGAATAAATCCTAACTTATTGCTCTAAGATACGTTCAGACTATAGTAATTAGATATGGGTTAAATCCAGCCGTCCAAACTGTTGATCAGATGAATTACAACCGTCAAGGTGACTGCCACAAAATTATGTTGGTTGGCCCATTGCCCGCTGCATCATGGTAAGGTTGGTTGACGCAGGGAAAGACATGATTAGGTCAGTCACCATCTTCTTCAAGGAATAACTACCTTGAATCCACAAGACTCTCCTAAATTCACAAGAGCTTTCTCGAATCTACAAGAGAAAACACTACAAAAGTCTTGAAAATTTTAATTGATAGCATGAGAGTTAATTAACCCTAACAACGAGTTTTTAAAAGTGTTTTTATACTCTAAGCAAACCTTAAAATGTAATTAGGAAGCTACTAAATAAATAAGGAAATAAAACTAGAAAATGCGCAAAACCCCATTGTCTGTCGATCAAACCGACTTGAATTTTTGAGCGATTGATGAGTCAATCAATCAATCTCATCGATCATCGATCAACCAAAATAGCTCCATAATGTCCAGCGACCAAACTTGAATTTTCCAAATAATTACGATCGGTTGACTGAAGTAGCCCAAAAGTATCTAGAGAATAATTTGGATCTTTTAGCATATTTTCGATCCACCAACTAAATCGGTTAATCAACCGGATTATGCTGATTTCCGTCAACTTCTCTTGGACTTTTTTCTATGATCATGAATGCATCTGCGACCCACTCTACATCATTAGTACTCAATCTATGTTCCCTGACAAGTGGAGTGCCAGTTGCCCAATTACACTAAGAAAAGAGGAAAACATGTGCCAGATCATAGCTGCCCAAAAGGCGGTCCAAACAGTATCTATGTGATCATCAGATGTTATGAAATTTCCTTAAAATGAACGGTTAAGAGAAAATGACCGGTGGCTCAAATTCTGGGTTCATGTGTGGCCCACCAGATTATTTGCAGGATTTTAGATACCGAAAAGATACACAGTAAGCTCCTGATGTGCCACAGGATCTTACACATGTGTGACACATCTCCACGTGTGAGGCAAGTGCAATTACATCCCCTTCAAAGGGGTGGGGAACTATCACTTGGATGAGAGGGGTCATGGTTCAGTGATCCAAACCATTGACTTTGTGGGTCCAATTGGAAATGGCCATTGCACCTAAAATCCCTTGGATTTGAATGTCCCTAACCCTGCAATAGGTGGGCCCATCACAATATACATTCCCCTGTGGAAACTATTCATGCGCTGATTCTGGTGGTGGACCGTCTAAGGCCCAGAAGTCTTATTGATTGGATTATCTTGCCTGTCCATTTAAAGGACTTCATTATTTTGTGGACAAATCATTGTATCAGTGTGATTTTTGAACCATGGACTCAGTCCATAGGATATACAGTTCTGATCATGAAGGGTGGGCCCATGCCAACACAACAGAAGGCCTAGTCATTAAGGGCCCGTTTGGATACCCACCAAATAAGTTGCTTTTCTTGCTGATGGCAGCAGTTAAGTAACTTATTTGAGATACTTTAGTTTGGTTAATAAATAATAATCATTACTTATTTGCTGAAAATCAGTTAAATATTTCAGCATTTTTATTTTGCTTTTCTACTTTTTCACCACCCACTAAAACAACCATGTCAAAACCGCCCAGCCGACATTGACCATCCAGCTTGCTGGGCCCACTGCAATATATTTGATCCGCACCATCCCTTTGGTTTGGACGTGAGTGGGACTAGCATGTGAGGCATATCTATACCTCAGGTGGACCCCACATCAAGAAGCAACAGTGATAATGATGACACCGTTGAAACCTCCCTAGGCCTAGCATGATGTGTTTGACTCATGCCATTCATGTTTTTCCAACTAGTTTTGAGTGGCCCACTAGGTAGTGGGGCCACATGCTATACACATGAAATCCACACCGTCCACCCTTGTTGGTCTATCCCAAAAATGAAACAGAATCCAATCTCAAATAGACTGCGCCTCAGGAAAGAGTGGTCATTGATGCCCACCATTGGTCGGCCCTAATGATGAGTGACCCCCAAGGCGGGCCCTGCATGATGGACGACCCACATTAAAGGTGGGCCCCACATTTGGGACAATCTACATTAAAGGTGGCTCCACATGATGGGAGTGGATATTGATAGTGGGCCCACTTGATGGATGACCAACATCAAAGGTGGGCCCTACATAAAGAACGGTGCAAATGGCCCACATCCAAGGTGGGCCCCACATGATGTACTGTCCACATCAAAGCGAGGCCCACACAATGAACAATCCACACCAAAGGTTGGCCCCAAATGATGGATGGTGGATGTGCAGGGACCAAACAGACTTGAGGAATGATGTTGGAAACAAACATGCTTTCCTACTTTTTGGTTGATAAGCATGTTGTCTACCAAACATAATTATTTGCTAATTAAGTAGAAACCAAGATAAGTTACTTATCTGATAAGTGGCTTATCTTAAGTAATTTACAATCCAAGCGACCCCTAAAAGTCCATGATAAAAGGAATCATAAACGCAAATGTCATCACAGTTCATAGATATTTTCTTTACGATTAGGATATTTAAAATGAAAGAAATTTTGAAAATTATGAAAACCAAAAAAACCTTAGGACAAGACGGTGTGCTAGTAGAGATTTGGAAGTATATGGGAAGGGAGCTGAGTATGTGGGCCCTAACCTCACCCATGACAATGTGGCCCTTACCGTGGAGCCCACCTTGATATATTTATTCTATATCCACACCATCCATTTCTTTTGCTAGATCATTTGAGAGCACAACCTCAAAATTGAAGCTGATCCAATTCTCAAGTGGACCATACCATTGGAAACAATGGTGATTGACCATTAATGAGCCACAAAAGTTTTAGATCAAGCTGATATTTATTTTTTTTCTTCATCCATGTTTATGTGACCTTAGCAACAGGTTGGATGGAAATAAACATTATAGAAACATTATGGTGGGCCCTAGGAAGTTTTCAATGACAGGGCATTCATCATCATTGTTTCCTATAGCATGGTCTACTTGAGATTTGGATGTTGTTCGTTTTTTTTGCTCGGGCCCTAAATGAATTGACAAAATGGATGGACAACATAGATGTAGAATAAATACATCAAGGTGGGCCCCACGATAAGGGACACAGATCTTGGGTGAGGCCAAGGCCACACCTAATCCGCTCCCATATGAGATAAACTAAGTTATTTTGGTTAACAAAATTATTCAACAAAGACAGTAAGATTCAAGAAAATGCAAAATAAATAGAGAAAGAGTATTATGGTACTTATTTATAAAAATAAAAGATATATACATAATCATACTAACTATCATGAAATTAAATGTATGGGTGATATTATAGAACTTTGGGAAAGAGTGATTGAGCAAAGACTAAGGCATGAGACAAATTTATTAGAAAATTAAATTTATTTCTAACTAGAGGAATCTTCCACTGAAGTTATTTTCTTACTTGGGCAATTGATAGTAAAATATAATAAGAGAGAAAGATTTCTAAGTCTTTATCAACTAAGAGAGCTTATGATAAGAGAAAGGTCTCTAAGGAGTTTGATCTGGTGGGTGTTTGGAAGCAACAGGGTTTCAAGATGATATATCAACATAATTAAAGATATATATGAGGCAGCAGAAACAAATGCGAGGAACACTAGTAGAGAGGCAAGTAAGTTTTCAATTATTTTAAGCTTACATTGGGAGTCAATTTTGAGCTCCTACTTTTTCACATTGATTATTAACAAGTACTTAACAAGGCATTTGTAAGAGATGTGTATGTTGTTTGGAAATGACATGGTTTTGATTCATAGGACATGGGAGGCATAAGTACAAAGATAGATTTATAGAGAGGTGCTTTAAAATCTAAAAGATTTAATAGTGAGACTAAAACAACATGTGTAGTACAATTTTAGTACCAGTAAAATTGGAAACGAGGAATTTAAAGGTTACTGACCAAATCTTGAGCCAATCACTCATGAGAATGGAGAAATTGAAATAAATGTTTCTTATAGAATTTAAATGGGGTGGAAGAACTATGGATGTGCCTCTTGTTGTGTACCACTCAAATTTAAAAAAAAAAAAAATTATAAAATGGCTATAAGACCAACTTTGTTCTATGAGATAGAATATTTGGCATTTAAGAAAGTAGGTCGCGTTTCTACAGCAGGTTTAGGTTCAAATGCTAAGGAGACATACTAATTGCACTGGTGGGTGGATCATGTGACTAACAGTGTGGGTGTGTTGCGCAACTAACAGGTGGGTGCATTGTATGACTAAAAAAATAAAAGATGTTAAGATGAATAAGTGACAAGACAAGAAACGACGGAAATAAAAATGAATGCATTCAACTAATGTAGGTAAGGAGAATGCGCAGAAAAACATAGGTATAATAGTAAGAAAGGACTTCATTACATATGGTCTAATTGTGGTTATGGTCTAAATGTATTTATGACCCTTAATAAAGTAGATTAATAGAAAAAGATTTGCGTAGCCCACCTTAATTCATTGAGATAAGGTTTCGATGATGATGAGGATGAAGATAAGGATTTCAAAATTGTTTTATGAGTTTTGGATACACACATACATACATGTGTATGTGGATGTATGTATCTGTCTTGTTGTTGCGAATTTTGATGTTTTGGAGTTTTATAGTACTGTTTTGTTGGTTTGAAAATTTTGGAAAGGATTTTTTTTTTTTTTTTTTTTTGGGAATTTGAATTTGTGAGTTTTGCTTCATTTGTAGAAATTTGAAGTTTTAGCAAGTTGG
This sequence comes from Liriodendron chinense, assembly GCA_003013855.2. Taxonomy (NCBI): domain Eukaryota; kingdom Viridiplantae; phylum Streptophyta; class Magnoliopsida; order Magnoliales; family Magnoliaceae; genus Liriodendron; species Liriodendron chinense. The sequence continues at coordinate 6,259,996 of ML058387.1, read as the reverse complement.
GACTTGGATTGTGAGGAACTTTTCCTTAAAAATGACATTTTTCTCTAATTGGATTTTCAGTTGATGGGTTTTTCTTAATTTATTTGATCTAGAATGTTGAGTGAAATTCAAAGCTTGCTTTATAGGTAAAAGTTTTGAAAAGACTCGAGAAGATAGAACTGATGAGAGGGCCAGAGCAGAAAAGGACTCCAGAGTTAACGTGTTTTTGTCATTTCATCCAAATGAGAGTATTTTCATCATTTCATGTTAAAAATGTCCAACATCCTTTCCAGGAAATTAGTGTCCAAAAATCAGAGGCTAAGAGCCTAATATCATTTAACCAAATTGATTTTGAGATATGACCTGGTGTCGACAATTTAAACTATTTAATTATTTTCTTAATGTATGCCACGTGGAAATTTTTTCTGTGCATGCGTATCAAGTGTCATACCCAGATAGAGTATCTAATAACACCGAGCACGGGGGATTCCATGCCTGACCTTACAATGGTGATTCTGCTTGCTTCCCATCATTAACACACAGAAAAGATAAAATCCGCATGCACGCATGTATATACGTATATGAATGCATGTACCTTAATATGATCGTGGCCCTTGGATGGTAGCTATTCATTTTGTAACAGTCATGATTGCTGTTCATTTCAGTACACCATGCGGGCATCAGATCAGAGTCCATTTTCATGTGAAAGCTGATTCTACCCAATGCCCACACGCCACGTACTAGCCTCTTCTGAGCTCGGGACAGGGTCAGGTAGTACCTAATCCGCGCTCGTTCAAAGATGCCTGACTAGCAACCTACTTAGTGCTGTTTATACGTGGCAAAACTCCGTGGCCTCACCATGATGCATGTGTTTTATCCACACCGTTTATTCATTTTGTCAGATCATTTTAAAAATGAGGAAGATCCAAAGCGCAAATGGACTGCACCACAGGAACCAGTGGGGATTGAACGCATACCATCGGAAACTTCCTGGGCCACAGAAGTTTTGGATCGAGCTGATATGATATTTGTATTTTTCCCTTCGTCCGTGTCTGTGTGATCTTATGGACAGGTTGGATGGCAGATAAATATCATAGTGGGCCCTAGGAAGGTGTCAACGGTGGCCGTCACTATCTATACTGCTTCGTGTGGTGTGGTCCACTTGGGTTTTGCATCTAAAATGGATCTAAGAAGCGAATGGACCGCCTGGATTAAAAAAACATACATCAGGGTGGGCCCATAGAGTTTCGCCACGTATACACAGTACCGACGTCAATGCTGTGTTCTCCACAATGCAATACGAGTCCAAACACGCAAGACACGGTCATCAGGTGGGCCCCGCCAGGTAGATAGATGCCTTGACTGAAAAGTAAAGCCAGTGCGACATTTAAGTGGGCCACATGCCTGCATGGTCAAGAGAAATTGACCAAGAATCCCCATCAGCCTCTTAATTTGTGGCCCCTCAAGAAAGTTTCATATGGTGTGGTCCACTTGGGCTTTGGGTCTGCCTCATGTTTGGGCTCATGCCCTAAAATGAGCTGGTGAAACGGGTGGACGAAGTGGATATAACGCAAACATCACGGTGGGCCCCACAGAGCTTAGAGCTTCAGAAATCCAATCCACATCCATCTTATTATGGACACTGATGTGCGGTTGGATCCATGCACAGCCCATTAAACCTTCCGGGTCCATCCAGACTGGGGACCCAGACCGGTAGGACAAGTGGCCCGCCCTGATTTTCAAAGGACAGGATACATGCACTGAGGGTACCATCCGATGAACGTGCTGGATTCCTTACACGTGCTACATTGACACGTGTGGTGAAGATGGGGCATCTGGAATTAGCATTTCCATCTCATTCTCATTTTCTTTCTGAACACCTTATTTTCTTTAAACACAACTGTTACTAAAGAGATAATGTTACATGAGCAGCATAATATCACTGGAAGGCCCACCAAAGGAACGGACAAAATTACATCTTGACAACAGATACGGCCCACCCTCTTCTTCACCGCTTACAACCCACCTCTGCAAAAACCTTTGGATTCTTGCAGAGGCGAATACAAACCACCCATCATCTAAACAAAATAACCCCTTCTCTTTACATTTCAAGCACCCCCAAACTCCCCTTTCTCTAAGAAATGGAATGCCTCCTATGCCTTGAAGAAGACCCAGATGACTTAGCTTCCCCAGGATTCACAGTTGTAGTAGGACTCTGAGAACTCCCAGATGTTTCAGTGCTCCTGTTCTCTCCCTGCCCTTTGCTGGCCCACAGCTTGTCGAAGATCCGCCTCGATCTAGACGGCAGCAAAAACCCACCTCTGCTTTTACTCATCTTCTTCCTTGCCTCTCCATTTTTCCTGCGATCTTCGTCGCCGATTTTCAAATTCCTCATCTGTTTCTTCAGTGCTTTATATTCCTCTGGCATTGCTCTCACCCAATCTTCATCTGTGTTCATCACTGACCGTGAGCTCTCACGCGAGACATTCCGTGGAGTGGTTAGGCCGCCTGCAGCGGCCCGCACTTGCTCGAAGAAGAGGACCTGGACCACCACACGGAGTGGCAACCGCTCGTTCTGGGCCGCGTGCATGCATGCATCCATCGACAGCTTCTTCACGTCCATCAGACCACATATCTTCTTCCTTTCGGCTTTTGTCAAACATGGGTGCTCCTGGAAATGAAACCAATCATCCCAAAGCAATCAGGAATCATAGAACAGTAACACTACCCTCATGCAATCATGTCATTGCTTTTGTGATGAATTCCCACTCATCAATCTGAACCATCCATTAGTTCCAGTCCACTCATTTGCCAATGCAGAAAGGCTAATTGAAGGAAATAGATAGTTTAGATCATTCTGAACCATCATTCAGTAGGCCCGTCTTGTATAGATTACATCCCTAGAAAATCACTTTTGATCAGACAACCATAACCATTCCAGATAAGTGGCTTTGAAAACTTACCAAAAAACCTCCAACAATCAGGGGGCTAGGATACTACACTCAGACAGTGTTCTTTTTTTTTACTTTTTCGCAGTGACCAATGACAGTAAGCAGCAATGGTAAAGATCAATGATGGACTGATAACATGTCTAGAACATCAGGGATGCACTTAAAGGAAGCAGTGCTTGATCTTCTACCATTCGAAATTACAAGGAAGATTCAAGGCTCAAAACAAACATGTAGGAATGCAATGAAGTTGAAAACAAGACAGCCCATGAATTCGAGGACGTTAAGATGTGACCAATGTTTTAAATATCGTTATCGCGTAATGTATCGCACCCGTGGGATACGGATACATATCAGTTATCGCATGGGATATATCGGTCGTATCGCGTAATGTATCGTTGTTGTTGGGAAACATGGGAACAATGGGAATTTGGTTGAATTTTTCAATGAAACTTCAAGGATTGTTAAAAAAGACATCAATACACACTTAGAAATCAAAACATTACAAAAAAAAGTGCACATAATAGGGGTTTCCTTTGTATGGGGTCCTAATACATGCACTGTCTAACTGAACTGATGCAAGTATATTCAAAGTCTATTTATATAATTTATAAACGTAAGAAGACATGTATGGAAACCCAAGCAATTCATTCAAAAGCAAAAGAAGAATCACTAGATTGGATTACATACATGTTTGATTTTGTGTTTGGCTACAAAGATTGTAAGTGTAACTGATTTGTGAGAAATTGAGAAATTTTGATTTTTCCAAATTTTCCACAACTTGGCCCATCTCCCCCAAATCTCGAAATCGAAGCTCCACATCCATGTTTTTTCATGGAAAACATGAAGAATCATAGATTGGTAACCATTTGACACTTATTTAACGTAATTTACAGCAAAAAAAATGGATTGAAAATACTCACCGGATCGAATATCGGCACTACCTGTGCGTTTCATATCGCACAGGTGGGATACAAGATATATCGTGGGATATATCGGCCGATATTGTCGATATTTAAAACACTGGATGTGACATTGATGCTTGTAGACTGTGACTTTAAGGGCTGGGGCGCTCAGTACAGGTCTAGTGTCAGACTCACCTGCCCCATTTATCTGACAATAAGGGGACACAGCATAGAGGTTTGACATGGAATAATCTTACACCAGTTTGCATTGTATTGAACACATGGGTAATCTGGCTCATGGATCTAGACCTTCCATTGGGTCCAGCCCAATCTTCATGTGCTCCCAAGCCAAAACCACATCAATTGAACAATCCTAATCAACTGATCAATGGGCATGAGGAAGGGATCACCCAGCTAAGCTACAACAGGAAAGGTCCAATCATCAAACTAGGCACTCCATCTAGAAGACCCTGACGGCAGACTGTCAAGAATCACTTTGATTAGAAGATTCTGCCTGGTGTCTTGAGGTGCAGGTGATTTATAACAAAAAGGACGACCTGCTCATCTGGTCAGGTAGACAGAACATCCAATCAGAGTGCCCATATGAAAGACTAAATGGGTTGTTCAAAATCAGTATTTGAACTCATCATATGAAAGACTTAAAAGAAATGGACTTCAATTGAGTTTGTACTTTTCTTGAATATCTAGACGCTATCAGGCAAGCTGCATGTCACCAAGATAACTCATCCACAGTGCATGCGTCATAAATGTGTGCAGGTTTTAGACCATTTGAATTATAGGCCTCAATTTTTTATTTTTTATTTTAATCAATATGGGCCCCATTCCTGATGAAGCATATGATATCCGTGGTGACTGACAAACATAACCGTCTGAAATAGCCATTAAATTTGGACTGCTGATGATTTTCTTTTAAACCATCCATTTGATGGTCACCTAATGGACATTTAAAATCATCCAAGTGTGATTTCTTGGACATGCTCCTTCCTCTTCAGGGCACGTAAGTTGGATAGGTTGGATTGGCAGGCATGTATGTGCAATGGATGAGTTGTTGAGTACCTGAGTGAATCCAAATAGCCTCATTTTACCTTTCCGTCTTCTTATATCTTTTTTTTTTTTTTGGTGGGGGGAAGAAATTTTCCATCTTCTTAAATCAGTCATCCTAATTAGCACTGAGCATAATTTACTACGATAAACATTGTGGAGTGCACTGGTATGGCAACAACGTCATCTGCTATTAGCAGAGGGAAAAAGAATTGGCCAAGAAAATAACAGGTATTGGCAAGACTAACCAGGTTTGAAGGGATCTTTTTTTTTCTTTCTTTCTTTTTAACCAGTTTTAAGTTTGGAACATGTATCTCAATGATTATGCCAACATGCATGCATCATGGTAACGTAATGCCCACGAACACAGTATTATTTAATAGCCCATCAAAACCAGGAGTACTTATACATTTTGGTGGCACAGAAATATATCCGTCCAACTTTGATATACCGCTTGACCACAATAACCAATGTTCATTGATCTTACTGACGAAACATCTAAGCAAGTTGACTGCAATACATTGGTATACTCGAATTTTTACTTCTGAAAAGTGGGGCCCATGGTTCGGTAATCCAGACTGTTGGTCAGTTGCGCATCCACATTATGGACCACAACACAAAAATTTCCTTGATAAAATAACCCCAACCTTTGAATCTGTGGCCTACAAATACATAGTTAAGAGAAATGCAGCAATGGTCCACATTGGTGGTGATTTTGGGGCATGGTCCATGATTTGTGGCTACAATCTTCGAATCTGTACGATTTTGGGGCCGGGTCCATAACAGATCAATGGTCAGGACTCAGGATTACTACACCACGGAGCCTACTTGTCAGAACTGAAAACCCAAGTACTTAGCTGGAAGCCTCAGGTTTTGGATCCTATAATTCTTCAAGAACCAACATATAAAACCGTATGCAACAAATTTTTGAAGAAAAAAAAAAAGCGGTGTTCAAGGAGGAAGAAAAATACTAACCTTGAGGTAGATATCAATGGCTCTGTATAACCCATCATGAATTGGTCGAGCTGATTCAGGAATCAACTCAGCAAGGCTGAAAAAGCTGGACAGTGATAAATTCGGATCACGTGCAATTTCTGCAAGATAGCCATCGATCAGTTTGCCCACATTTACAGATGAACCACGGCCCAAAATAAAATTCTCTTCACACTTCTCATTTCTTTCAGCATAATCATAATTTCTTGGACCCCGTTCACGCATCATAAAACGACTAACAATGCTTTGCACCAGATGCACATCGTAAACAGTGTTATCTGGAGACTCTGCTGGAATCAATAGATCATTTACTGAAGCTTCATCCAACTGAAAGCTGACCCTCTTCACCAACTCTTCTCTAGATGTTTCACTGGCTCCCACTAGGATAGCGAATTTCAAGAGTTTGAGAAGAAAACTGCATGAGCAACCAGAACACCTATCAGATGGCAAAAGCCAGACAATCGTTTCCACCAAAGATCTGTTCCTCCTGGCACAATCATCAGAGGCAAGGGCATCCATTGAATCTGGCAACCATCTAACAGCATAAGCATTGAGGGCCTCTCCAATCACATCCCCGGACATTCTACCCTTGGATTTCACAGCAACAATCACCCGCTTGTAGAGATCGATTTCCAGCTCACATATATCCTCAACCCACCAGTCCTTGGGCACGACAGACTGCAGTTTTGGCTGGAATCGTATCCCATTCTCAACTGTCTGGTCTGCAGCTGCTAATTTCCTGTTATAGGTATACGACCAATTGATGTTTGAAGGGTCAACAGACGTTTTCGTAGCTATGGAATCGATGCACCTCCCAACCACCTTCAGATCCTCAGACCAGGGTAACAAAGACTTGGTGGTCTGAAGAACAATGATGGAATCTTTCCAGCTGCGGAAGACACTCGAGTTTAGAAAAACCTCGATCTTGAAAGTTAGATTTCCTCTGTCAACATCCTCAGTCATCTCGAGGTACTCTGCTGCACATCGAGCCGCAACAACATTGTAGGCGTTGAGGGTGACTGTCATTCCATAGCAGAATTTGGCACAAATCTCAAATGCTTTTGGTCCGCCCGGAAAATCAAGCATGTGAACTTCTTCAGAGTTTTCCTCATTGGCTTTCGATACCAACTTTTGCAAACGGTTACTCTTGGAAAGAAGAGGAAACTGCACTCACAGGTCATGTTTCCACAGGTAAGATACACATCTGGTGATGAAAACAGTTCATGACTTAAAGACATACTCCCAAAACATTAAAATAATAATAATAATAATAATAAAGTGAGAATAGCCGGTTTGATCCTGTAAAACTAGAGCCAGTAGGCCTAGAGACCTAACCATTCTTGTGATTTTGGGTATTGAAACTAGTTTTTCCAACTGAAGTGGCCATTTCAACTGGTTTGACAGTTTAACCCGTTTCCAACAGAACTGGGCCTCCCAGTATTTCTTTATTTTTCTTTCGCCCTTTGGCGTTTTCCTTTAAGCATCCTTAAACGATTAAAAGAACTTTTTTTTTATAATAGGTGATCCAATCCAACAATCTCAATCTTATAGCAAACATCTTGCGATCCTCAGCAGATTGGGTAGCAAATTACAAATTTCAAAGGAATTTCTTTTTTGTTATTTTTGGCATTATTCATGAATTGAAGATAGTCATTTACGAATTTCATTGGCCAAATAACACATGATATCCTGGAAGCTTTCTCCTGCATGAGTTTGGAAATTCAATGCAGATGGTAAGTCTTTGGGAAATCCAGGGGCTGGAGGATAGGGGGGTTTTAAAGGATGATAGGGGAGTTACTAAGCCGATGTTCTTGGGACTGGCAGGAAATGATATTTTGAATCCAGAAAAGTTGGTAGCCATGCAGTTGGGATGGATATTTTTGCAAACCAAACCATGAATGTTTTCTTTCAATCATATTCCCAAGGAGGTGAATTGTTTTGTGGATTCTCTAGCAAAGGAGTTCATAGATATTCTGTGGATAGGAATCTTATCCATTGACTTGATGGATTGTAGTTGTACCCTTTTCCTTCATTTTCTAATGTATGCTTAACTGTTATTCATAATAAAGTTATCTTAAATACTTAAATAATCAAAAGGTTCCATTTGCCTCTTTTCTAATTGTGGTCATTAGATAATTCACAATTGGATGAATTGGATTTGACTGCTAGTTTGTTGCCTTCGGCACTGGTTTGATCTATTTCTCCACTCAACTTGTGCTTTAATTCCGCATTCAGGATTCATGCAATTTAATTTTAGAAAGAGAAAAAAGAAGGATGCTGATGGAATAACAAGGTTTTGATCAGATTTTTCTTGTCTTCATCACTTGTTTGATCTGTTTCTCTGTGCAACTCTTGATTTATGTGACACCTTCATTGGGCCTGATTTATGTGACAGCTCAGTGTCATGGTAAATCTGTATCTTTATTGTGCTGTTGAACACCCAAAGCCAATGTTTTGAAGACACCATGATGTTTGGACTGGCCAGTACAGGAAAAATAACAACAATAATAGTAAAATATGAAAACAGTCAACAGTTGAAAATTGTAAAGCCCGTAAATCCATTCCACATTGAAGAATATTACAAAAGCAGAATCAATTATCCAATATCAACTCTATGCATTATCCACTAACTTTATAGAATGCAACTAAATAAAAAGAAAGAATGTTCAAAAAACAAGAAGGCATACTAAACTTAATAGTTGTACCTTTATTAAAAAAAAATATATTATTTTCGGTGTTTGACTAATTTGACTAATTAGAGAAGGACCTAAATTACCTTTTGTACCAAGAGAATAAAAAAGAAAAGCAAGTCTGCCTATTTTTCCTTTTTTCTTTTTAAATATTGACTGTTGGAATAAACTAAAGAGATTTGAGCACATTTTCCTAAAAAGATTGAATAAACAGAAAATGAAATTTCTGTTCATTGTTTCAACAGGCCTAACCCTTTCTTTCTTCCTTTCCTTTCCTTTTTTTTTTTCTGAAAGATAACTACCATCCTTTAGCATATCCTACAGCAGCCCGACTAACTCCGACTCAAGGGAAAAAAAAAAAAAAAAGCATAAGCCTCACCAACCACAGAAACAAGTGGTCTGTCCATGAGGTCTATAAAATGCTCACCAGAGAGTTTCTACAGTACCATGGTTGCCTTCAGTGGGTCCAATCATGGATCCCTCTTGCACCAAACATCTCCCAGATGGGAAAAGATTTCACAGCTAGAATCTTCCAACCTGGGGGAATTCTTTGATGCATTGGCCATCCAGAGTGGGCCCTACCATATCGATGATTTTGACCACTGAACCATGGGATCTATTTGTACAAACTGAAAACCCAAGTGTACTGTAGAAAATATCAGTCCAAATTGTACAATAACTGTAGAAATTTACAAAATTTTAGAAATACATCAAGCAATATGCTTTCACATGTGGCTTTTCCTCTAGGAAAGTACCGAGTGTCTAAAAGTGCAAAGGGACAAAAGTGCTTCAAACATCACACTATTTCCAATAAAAAGAGAAAAATATTGTAAATGCTTCTTACATTCATATTACCAAGCATGTAACTTATAGACTTGTATGAAAGAAATAGATGTAATCATTACTTTTTTCTAGGACTTTTCTCTATTTTCTGACATAATTTACTTTACTAAGGATGAGGCCTGGATGCTAAAGCTTCCAAGTTCACTAGTTGGAGCCTGTTATTTTTTCCTAAAGCATCTCTTTTGTAAAAAGATGTCTTGAGTACCCTTTAAGAATCCCTCCCCTCTAATTCCAATTATCTCCCCTAATCTACTCACTAACCTCTATCAAAATTCTTTCTCAAAAATAGATTTCTTGCCAGAAGAAAATGGCCTCTGGAAAAAAGTTATAATCACCAAGTATGGGCTGGGGCAATGGGTGGGGCCCACGCCCTTGTCCCAACCAGTGTTTTAAATATCGACAATATCGGCCGATATATCCCACGATATATCTTGTATCCCACCTGTGCGATACGAAACGCACAGGTAGTGCCGATATATCCCACCTATTCGATCCGGTGAGTATTTTCAATCCATTTTTTTTGCTGTAAATTACGTTAAATAAGTGTCAAATGGTTACCAATCTATGATTCTTCATGTTTTCCATGAAAAAACATGGATGTGGAGCTTCGATTTCGAGATTTGGGGGAGATGGGCCAAGTTGTGGAAAATTGGGAAAAATCAAAATTTCTCAATTTCTCACAAATCAGTTACAATCTTTGTAGCCAAACACAAAATCAAACATGTATGTAATCCAATCTAGTGATTCTTCTTTTGCTCTTGAATGTATTGCTTGGGTTTCCATACATGTCTTCTTACGTTTATAAATTATATGAATAGACTTTGAATATACTTGCATCAGTTCAGTTAGACAGTGCATGTATTAGGACCCCATACAAAGGAAACCCCTATTATGTGTACTTTTTTTTGTAATGTTTTGATTTCTAAGTGTGTATTGATGTCTTTTTTAACAATCCTTGAAGTTTCATTGAAAAATTCAACCAAATTCCCATTGTTCCCATGTTTCCCAACAACAACAATACATTACGCGATACGACCGATATATCCCATGCGATAACCGATATGTATCCGTATCCCACGGGTGCGATACATTACACGATAACGATATTTAAAACATTGGTACCAACTACATAACATCAGGGTCTTGAAAGTTATTCAGGGAGTGGAACCCCACTTCAACGAAGGAATTAGCTATGGTTTTGGTAATGGTTTTGGAGTCCAATTTTGGGAGGAACCAGTGTTCGAAGTTTCGGTATCGCTACAAGTTTCGCTAGCCGGGGATACCGAAACAATATCGATATCGCCGATAATATCGCTGATAACTGGAAATGCGGGGAAAATGGCAAAAACGGTGGAATTTTTCAATGAAACCTCAGGAGTTGATAAAATACACATAGTTACATATTTAGGAATAAAAAAATTGCATAAAGAATGCATACATAATAGGTTTCTATTTAATGGGGGCCTAAAAGCATGAATTGCCGTAAGAAGTCAGTCCGATCATCTCATCCATCCAAAATCTGAAATTTCCATCCAAACATCCATTATTATTTTAGAATATCGGCAACACATGAAATTTCCAAACAAATCGTTAACAACTGAAAAGAAACTAAAGATTGTGGTCTCGTTATTGCCATGTTGCGATAATGATAATATCGTGATATTATCAATGTTATCATCAACAAATTGAACGTTGCATACAACCATGCACCCATAAAAAATATGAAATGAGAATTTTTTAAATATATAGAATTTTGGCAGTATTGATACATTGGCGATATTATCGAAATATTGCAGATACATTGACGATCCAAGCGACACTTGGAATTTACATAGTAAAAAATATTGGCAATACACCGACGGGATCAATGTATTTACAATACAAACGATGCCTATAATTTACACAATTGAAAATATTGATGATATTGATATATTGGCAATATTTAGTGATACATCATCGATATCAAGAATTTTTTATACTATCAGTGTTATCGGTATTCACTACCAGTGTTATCGATGTCGCTAAGCTAGAAATAGAGATAATATCGGGGATATTTCGATAATATCGGAGATAATGCAAACACTGGGAGGAACTACGTGCATTGGCCGTCCTCCATTTCCTTCATGAGAACCTATACAGCCTAGCTATAGTGAAGGAAATCATGGTCAATTCTTTCTTCTCACAGATGGGAGAGAACAAGTGGTGTGGAACCCTCCTTTCAAAAAGAAACTTAAAAGATGTGAAGACTGAGAATTAGAGAGAAGAACTTGGAACTGGAATTTACTTGGATCTTTCTCTGTTTGATCCTCTTATCCAAAGATCCTTGGCAATGGTGAATCAAATCTCCTACAGTGTCTGTCTGGCAGTTGAGAACCATGCCAGGGTTGTTGCATTCTGTTGAGAGACGAGATTGGAATATTGGATAAGATTTAAAGTTTGGATCATCTCAAGAAGTGGCCAAAAACAATCATTAAAGGTTGTTAGTTGTGCCTACAGTGTCCGTCTGGCAGTTGAAAACCGTGCCAGGGTTGTTGCATTCTGTTGAGAGATGAGATTGGAATATTGGATAAGATTTAAAGTTTGGATCATCTCAAGAAGTGGCCAAAAACAATCATTAAGGGTTGTTAGTTGTGCCTGCAAGTGAAGGGGTCGGTCTACCGTCCACCCCCTTATCCACTACTCATTCACTCAAGGGGCTTGGTCATAAATCCATAATCTGTTTGAGGTGGCGTGGACAATGCCCCCCCTCGCGATATAACTTGAGGAATGAACTTTTGGTTATGAATCATCTAAAGGCGAAATTCTTTGCAGAATATCATTGCCAGTTGTGTCCTGATCATTACGGAGAGAACACAATAATAGGGTTCTCAAGATAAATTGGAATTTGTGGCTCAGGTGGCTAAAAGAGTGTGTGTGGTAGGGGGGCTCAGGAGTATGAAGGTCATTGAGGACATTAGAAGACCTCCGACCATGCAGTGCGATTCCTCTCCACCCAATGGCACCTCAAGGCTTCATTTTGATGGTAGGAAACCAAGTTGCCCAAGATTGAGGGAATCATTCAGAATGATCAGGGTAGACTCATCAAGTATCTGCAGAACTGGTTCTTATGTAACAGAGGATTTTTTTTTTCTTCGGAGCAAGCAACACAGATTATATTTAAGAGGGTAAAAAAGGTAACGTAATGAATGAGAGCTCCGTGGATGAGAGTGAAGGTACTTAATCACATGCATGCACTGGCCAAAATTACGAGGATGCCTCTAGTGAGAGTAAATGGGCTTCCTCTACAAAATTGAAGATTGGGAGATGGGTGGAAGAAATTAGGGAAACAAAGAGGGAAGGAAAATGGTATTGTAGATGGTTTGGTGAGGCTTGGGAGTTGGGACTCATCTCCAAACATTGTTGATTGGGAATCCTCCCTCTACTGAATTCCCTTCTCTTTCTGTTAATAAAATCCCAATCTTACATAGGGTTGTCAAGGGGCAGGGTCCTTAACTGACATGCCAAGCTTTCGGTCAGGCCTGCTTTGGCCAAAGGACCCAGCCTAGGCCTAAAATTCAATTCTGTTTACTAATCGGGTTGGGCTTGGCAATGTCTCAAAGCCCATCAGGCCAGGCCCAGGGTTTTCAAGGGCATTTTCAGAAACTCAAACACAGAAGTATATATTTTAGTTCCTTTGTGAACGTGTAGCCTAATTGATGATCAAAATAGATAGGTTTTTGGGGGCACGCCTAATGAATTGCCTGTATCTTGCACAAAAGTGGTCAATGGGTCAGGCTCAAGCCTATCCATTTTCACCAGTCACAGGCTAGGGTCGAGCTCGGACCGAGGTTTTACTTTGTAGGCTGGACAACCTCAGCACAGGTTCATTGACAAACCTAATATAACCCTTCAAGAAAAAGGTATTCTATGCATATGATATTAGATCATACTAACTTAGGCTACTCATGACAAAAAAGAAAAAGGGGGAAAAAAAGTAGAGCCATTACCTTGTGCATATAAAATCTCACTTCTCCAACATTTACAACAATATCAGTTGCCAACTCAGATGCTACATACCTGCATAATGAAATAAGGAAAATATTGAGCCTTGCAGTGAACAAAATAGAATAAGATTGATGGCATAACCTATACTTTATAATTAGTTCACTGGAAAAGACAGAAAATTAGGCAGCAACTAGTTCGTTGGGCCTGGATGCATGAGGAATGTTAACCTTTTATACTATATCCCAGAGAGCCAAAATGGGCACAGGACGCTGCGTAGAACATGCAAAAGAACTCACATGCAGAATATCATGTAAACTGTGTTGGTATTGTACTGATAAAGATCGCAAACACTAGAAAGGAGGAAATTTAGAACTAAACAAAAGCAATAAGAGAACAGGTATTAGACATGTAAGTTTAGTCAGAGAATATGAAGTGACTCAATATTTCAAGAAGTAGAACAATAAGAGACCAAGTGTGAAAGGAGGGAAAACACAAGCAGATGTCACATTTCTATAATCCAACAAGTAACCGACATTTAGTTTTAAAAGTTAAAAGAAGCATTTAAAACAAATTTGGAGATCCTCCAAAATCAGAAGGAAAAAGATTTCCATCATCTCAAGCAAAAATGGAACTTTAGCCTTTCTGGTAAAAAAGCTGAATAGTCAACCAGTCGAGGATTCAAATGGCAAACATGAAATCAGAAACCGGCAAGCATGAGCCCTCCAAAGAAAAAAGAAGCCTGTTAAATTTCCACAATTCAAAAACATCCTACTAGGTTGTTCCTGAATTTGCATCCTGATTGGTCAGAGTCATAAAACTATAAAAAATAAGCAAAATGCCATTGTCTTCTAGGAAATTGCATGCCATATATCCAAGAGTCAGGTCAACTTATGCTCTTGAAAAGGAAGAAGAAGAAGAAGACAAAGAAAGAAAGAATAGATAAGATAAGAAAGAAGTCCCATTCAAAACATTTTTCAAGAGTCCCCCCTAATTCACAATTGTTAATTTTTCAAACTTCACAATTGTGACATATGCATAATGAATACCCTTCCTAATCCATTGTACCTTATGTCGCTAACATTTCATCTTCTTCTTCTTCTTCTTTTCTTCTTTTTTTTTCTTTTTGTTTTTTTGTTTTTTTTTGTTTTTTTTGTTTTTTTTTTTTTTTGCCTTCCATATCCAACATAAGATTGCATGAAAGCAAACAAACTGAACTTCCATTTTCTGTAATTCTCCTAACATTCCCTAGATCCACAGTACAGAAAACCGAGGATTAATCCTTCAAAAAACTGGAGTGCTCGAATCAGATAACCAGATATCGGGGCAAGATTTCAAATTTAGCTTCAGATGGACCCTCAATGGAGACACGAGCATGAAGATGCCTAAAATGAAGTTCGTCTCATTTTAGTTAACGGCAGTTTTAGGGATACTGTTCTCTAATACATAATGAATTCATGTTAACAGCAACTACATTGATCTCTAATACGTAGTTGTACTTAGCAAAAATGAGATAAAACTCATTTTTAGGTGTCTACCAAACAGGGACCTATGTAATTCTCCTAACATTCCGTAGATCCATACAGAAACCCAAGGAGTTCTAATCCTTTAAAAAACTGGAGTGCCTGAGTAAGATACTCGGATGCTCGGATAACAATTCAAATTTATCTTCAGATGGACTCCAAATGGAGACACGAGAGTGAAGACTATAGGTTGCCTTTTCTGTATTTTAAATAAGATTGCAAGAAAACAAGCCAAACTTTCATTCTCTTAGGGCCTGTTTGGAACATGGAATTAGGTGGTATGGAATTGCATTTGGTCCAATGTAAATTCCATCTGGTGTTTGGAGACAACAGGAAGGATTGGATTAATCCAAGCACGATATCATCCAGTCTCAACAGAAGATACGGCAGGATTTGCGGTGGATTTTGAAATCCACTCCATCCATGGGCGCCACATTAATGCATGTGTTTTATACACACCATCCATCCATATGCGCCCTTTACATGTGACAATCGAATTGCATATGCATACAGGTGACCAGCATCAGTTGTGAAATCTGGTCCGTTGATTACAATTCCATGGTCCACCAAACAAGTTTCACTTAATATAGTGTTTCTCCTGAAGGAAGAATTTGATCCCCAAATGTGGAATTGGACGGTCAAAATACCATGGTATTTCCAGACATAGAATCATTTTGCAATAATGGTGTTAATTCCACCTAATGCTATTCCATACCATTTAATCCCGTGTTCCAAACAGGCCCTTATGTAATTCTCACCTAACCTTCAGTAGATCCAGTACAATAAACCGAATTCTAATCCTTCCAAGAACTGAGTGACTTAGATAATCAGATATTTGGGTAAGGGTAAAATGATAAGGAATCTCCCTTAACTGAGTCTCAAAATCCATACTCGACTGGGATTTTGAACTCCAGAGTTATATTATTTAGAATTTATAGTGAATTATGCCAATTGGCGACAAATTCGACTTGTGATGTGTCAGGATAAGAGTGTCCCTTATTTCAACATGATTATAGTTATGAGGAGTGACCATCCCCTGCATTCCCATATCCTGATGATTTGGATTTTGAGTATCCACCGAAACCCAATCTGTGCTGGACTAGATACTCGTACCCAAAATCAGGCAAAGCAAATAACCTACAGTCACTGGTAAACAACCGATGGATTCAGAGGCAGGTATGAGTCATTGCAGTGATGCTGTAACAGATTATCCATGAAGAATCATGATTATGAAAATAATAACTAGTCAAGGTGAAGTTGTGATATAATAATGTGCAGAAGCTACTGAAATGGTGATTGGACGCCACAGGAGCCCACAAGACTAGATTAATTATATCACCCAAAAACCTATGATACCCAGACATGGATGGAATGCCATGGATGCAACATGAGTACGGCTTTCACAATTTTGACATGGATGCGAAATGGATGGCTCACCAAAACATTCACTGACGGAGCATAGGTATCATATTAGGGCTGTCAACAGCACGGATCATGATCCGAATCCGATCCGTATTCGATCTGATCTAATCGGATTTGGGTCAATCATCAGATCAGTGGGTCAAATCTGGATCAAAGAGTTTGATCCGTTTAATAATCGGGTCAGATTCGGATCGACCTCGATCCACTCCGTTAATGATCCGACCAAGCAAGAGGTATAAAAGACAAAAAAAAAAAAAAACCTAATCCTCAATGCATATCACCTCTCAATCTCAAATCCACCGCACTCCCAAGTCCCACCTCCCACCTCTCAAACGTGTTCCTGCCTGTTGAGAAGAGGTATCTCCCTCTAGTCTCAATCTCGTCAGGGTACCTACTGTACCTCTCTCCCTCTCCCTCTCCCTCTCCTCTCTCCTTCCTTCTCTGGATGGCCTGCCGGAGACGGGGGTGGGTGCGTTGCCTAGCTAACAAGGTGGGCCCCACCACGATGTATGTATTTTTTCCACGCCATCCATCCACTTTGCAGATTGAACAGCCACCACTAAAAATTTCAAGTGGCCCACTGTAATGTTTATTTGCCATACAACGTGTTGATAGATAACGGGGTGGGTGCGTTGCCTAGCTCACAGGGTGGGCCCCCACCACAATGGTGGCTGTTCAATCACCACTGGAATTGAATCGGATCATATTCGGGTTGGGTTCGGATTTGTAGATATTTAAACAGGTCGGGTTTGGATCATATGTTTGTGATCCGATTCGGATTCAGGTCGGATACAGATCGGATTCGGATCATCACTGATCCGGTCCATATCCGATCCGTTGACAGCCCTATATCATATTCATACATTCACAAACACACCCACAGCGCATGTGCCATACATGTACATCAGTCCAGGGTATCAAAATTGTGGGCTCACTATGTATGAGGCATGGCCCAATAATTATGCTGATCAAGATGATCCAAACCACCCAATCCCCAGCCACAATCGAACAGTTTTTTCTTCTTTTCTTTTCTTTTTTAACACACACACACACTAACGCCAAGACACACCTCATAGGCTCTCGAACCCATGACCTCAGCGGTGAAACACACCATGTCTACCACTGAGCCATGAGTAGGGACCCATAATTGAACAGTTGGGATCACCTCATCAGCATGAGTTCTGGGGAAGGCCTGATCCACAATGGGACTGACTTATTTGGATGGTCTAAGTTGATGATATATATGCCACATGGATCATGGATGCGTGCAGGTGAAATCTAACAACTCCACTAAATGAGGAAGGTATAAACTGAGATAAATGAGAACTTTGAGGTTGTTTTGAGGAAGGCAACTTCATTTTGCCTCTATTGCGACTCAAGATCCAGCATGTATAACCAGCCACTGGGGCCCGCACACTGAGATAGTCCAATGATCTGAAACACCCATATTATTGTTACTACCATAAATAAGCAATTATTGCATAATCACACTCCAGCGATGATCCTAACCTTTGAATTTTTGGAGATGAATGCGAGCCATTGGAAATTTTCTTTTCATTGCTCTAAATTCACCTACAGATGGTGATGCCGCAATGGGCACAATCATCTGTACATCATTAGTTTCTTAGGTGGCCTGTATAGCACAGAGTTTAAAAATGGACGGTTCTGATTGTCGGACCAATCAGCATGTGGGCCCCAGTGGGTGGAGAGACGCTGGTTTGCGACTCCAGCAAGAGACAAAACCGAACTCAACGAGGGCTAATCACAGACACCCAATCTCTAATCTCAAGCACACAAGCACCCCAAGGCGCATGCATGGGGGAACCGGCCCCACATCCCAAAACTCAGGGCCGGTCCGCTCACCAGGTGGGCCGCCGATACACATTGGGCGGTCGGAAATGGACAACCACCTGTCAACATCATCCACGGCCAACCTAGCGAACCCAGCAGCCTGCTTCTCCGCTGACGACACGACCAACACGATGACCACCCAACCAACGGCCAGGATCTCATATAGGCGTGCCACATAGGCACACGTGTGGGCACTCATGCTTTTGATTTCAAGAAATCACATCGCATTCTTCTTCCACATACTCCAAATCGTATAAGGAAATCTTATTTACATAAAACACCTCAAATTTCTCACTAATATCAGTTTTATCCCTCCAATTCATAAAAATTAAAAAAAAAAAACACACAAATAAAAAAATAAATAACAATTTGCCCCTACTATTCACCTACCAACCGATAAAAAACCTAATCAGACCCGAAAAAATGACAAAAACAAAAGGACAAAAAATAAGAAGAAAATGCCAAACCCTAGATTTTCTCAAATCATATCATTAAAAATGAGAAAATGTCACACCAAAAACCAAAAAACAAACCAGATTCCCAAAAAATATAAAATAAATAAAATAAAAATAATTACAGAAACAGATTCTTCTTACCTTATGCAATTCCCATCCGTCTGAAACGCATCCGGCTTCGATCCCAGCTTCATAAACTTCATCGCTCCAACTCAAAGATTTTAAAAAATTACAAAACACCCACTCGAAAACCCGGTTCTTACGAAAAACCGCCTTCTCTCTTTCTCTCTCTGCCTGATTTCTCTACTACTCGATATCCAATGCCGAGTGCGCCGTCCTGTCGCTTTTAATTCCGCCAGGGGAGGAAGAAAACCGCCTGTCCAGCTCAAAACCGCTTACAGTAGTCAGCAGAAGGCGGTTTCGTTGGAAAAGCGGTAAGCTGTTTTTTTGGCTTTTGTTTTGCTAGTAGGCCTGCAACATTTGACGGTGGAAGATCTGGACCTGGGTTTCTGAGCCCTTTGGGTTTTCCGCCACCATCAGCAGCGTCCTTCTCGCGAGAAATTGGAGTTTCTCGTGAGGTAAACGATCTCGATCTGTGTGGGGGAGATATCAAATGACGAGATCTCGCGATCGGTTTTCTCTTGGGAGCTTTATCTCGGTTTTGGAAGATTTGCAGAGGAGAGAGAGTGGGAGAGAGAGAGTGGAGAGGAGCAGAAGGTAGTGTAGACGGGAGCGGATTAGGTGTTACCCAGGTAACACCTTAGTAGGTGTTACTCTTACCATGTGGGGCCCACTTTGATGAATATATTGTAAATCCATTCCGTCCATCCGTTTTTAAATATCATTTTAACATGTTATATAAAAAACGAAGAATATGAAATTCTCAATTGGACCTCACCATATACAAGTGGTTATTGACCATTAATTATTGTGGGCCATAAACGTTTTGGATCGAGATGATATTATTTTTTCCCCTTCATCCATGTCTGTTTGAGCTTATCAAGAGGTTTCATGGAGAATGAACATTACGGTGGGTGCTGGAAAGTTTTTAATGGTGGGAGATTAATCACCACTTTTTCCTGTGGTGTGGTCCACCTGATAATTGAATATGATTAATTTTTCGGTTCACATACTAAAATAGTCTGGAAAAACGGATGGACGGCGTGGATATATAACATATTATCAAGGTGGGCCCCACGGTAAGGATAACACCCACTTAGGTGGTACCCCGGTAACACCTAATCCGCTTGCTGTGTGGACGTGGTAGTGGGGTCCAGAGGCTTCGAGTCGCTTTCCGCCGTTAAAGCACGCGACGAGGTGAAATGACGAAAGTGCCCAGCTTTGACTGCTGTCATTAACGGAAGTAGCCATGGCACGATACCTTTGGTCAAGTACTGCGGGGGCCTGACCTGCGTAGGCACGCAGACGGCCTAACTTGCTAGCCGAGAGATGTATGGGGAAAACATATATCAGATCCACTCCGTCCATCAGAATATTCGACAAATTTACACCATGGATCCTAAAATAAATTTTAATCCAAGATATAGAAAGGCTAAACCATTGGAAATAGTGTAGAATCATGACTAAAACCTCTAAATTCAGGAGAGTTGTAGCTCAGATTAGTCTTGATATTTCCTAATCGTTGAATTCTGGTGTCTGAGTCATATGGATGGATTGGACTGCATATAAAGACTACGATGGACCCCACACAATTTGGACGATTTTCGTGATGAGTGCTCCCATCTCGACTGTTTCCCATGGTATGGCCCACCTGAGAATCTAATCTGCCTTATTTTTGGCATACGGTCCAAACACAGGGTGGTTCACCTGATGGACGGGCTGGATCTCATCCACATTAAGCCGATTAGTCCAATTCAGCGAATTGAACTCCGGAAGGTCGTAACCGTACGAGTCCAGCAAGAGGTATCGCTTTTGTTGAGGAGTAATTTGATACTCTGGCAGAGAATGAGGTTTGATACGCAGTCATTCAGAAATTGTGTGTGTTAACTGAAATTAAACGGAATAAATTCGGGTATCTACTGTCTCTAATTCAGAGTCCCAAAAATATATTGTTTGCAGGGTTCTAATCTCCACTTTGTGGACAGTCATTTGTTGAAATAGGACCGTTGGATATTTTCATTTCTAACCGTCCACCAATCTCATAGCATATACTTTAATAAGCTTAAGTTTCGGTTCATGATACATCTATACTTGAATCCAGCATTTAATTTGACTTATTTGTAAGTAATTTGTAAGTGCCTGTTTATCATTCATCACACACTGCCAGAGTATCAAAGCTCTCCACAGAAAGGGAAACGATTCAAATGTTAGTTTTGCAGAATTTAGAAAATGGTGGTTACACATCCTCTTCACGTATGGCACTGATGTACTGATATCCAGGCCATTCTAACTGTGTGTCACGTTGTGGATTAATAATGTAGAATCTAACCGTCCAATTACTAGATATCAAATGGATTGTTAAAAATTAAAAATAGTAAGCGGTCCAAATTAGAAGTGAGAAAAAAATATGGTTAATATTATCTTCACAGTTAAAATTTTATGTTATGTACCATCCACAGTAGGTTCAGCGATTTGAACGGCCTGGATTTCCTTAAAAATGTTCCATATGTATGGTTTAAGAGCCTCAGCCCATTTTTTAAATTGTGCAAGACTAGCGTAAAGAGTCTAGCTCTTGCTTCACATGGCGCCGGTACAGGTAGGGGTGTCAATGGGCCGGGCTCGGGCTTGTCAAAATCAGAATTTTGAAGAAGCCCGGCTCGAAACAGTTCAAATTCAGGCCCGGCCCGTTGACAGCCCTCTGTACATGCTATGTAATTCTGGATGTGGAGTTTTGAAGCGACTCGCGCGAGAAAAGATTGCAGGCGCGATTCTCGGGATGCGTGATAGGAGCGATCAGGGCCATTCATCAGGTGGGGAACATTCTCGTGTAAAATTTCCTAAACGAAGCATTGGTCTATGGTGATGTAAAACATGATGAGCGGTTTATAATCGATGGGCACCGTTCGCCCGCATGATGACGTTCTTAAACTTGGCCAGGGTATATCCGAGGTGGGCCCACCTTGATGTATTTGTTGTATATCTATGCCATCCATCTACTTTTCCATCTTATTTTAGGATGAGATCCCATAAGATCCAAATTGCATGTGGACATGTCACTAGAAACAGTGATAAATGACCATTAAAAACTTTTTGTGGTCCACAGAAGTTTTAGATCAAGCTAATATTTGTATTTTCCCTTCATCTAGAGGTGGGTGGATCTATGGCTGTGAGGCCCACCTTGATGCATGTGCCTTACATCCACACAGTCCATCTGTTTGGATAGTTCATTTTAAGGCATGAGCTCAAAAACGAAGCAGATCCAAATCTCCGATGGACCACACCACAGGAAACAAAACAGTGGTGAGTGATCATTAGAAACTTCTGGTGAGCCATAGTAGCTTTGGATCAAGCTTATATTTGTGTCGTCCCTTCATTAAGATCGTTGTGATCTTACCAATAAGTTAGATGGAAAATAAACATTTCAGTTGTCATTGCGAAGATTTTAATAGTGGGTATTTAATTACCAATGTTTCTTGTGATGTGGTCTATATTAGAATTGGATCTGCTTCTAGGATCATGCTTTAAATTAAGTTGTAAAAATATATGGAAGTAAATGTAAGGCACATACATCATGGTGGCCTCATAGTTAAGCATCCACCTCATGCATCCTTGGATCCACACCATGGTTGGTGGATCTCTAACTATGGAGCTTACCGCGATTTATGTGTCCTATGTATTACACCATATTATTGTAGAGTATTATCTTAAAGATAACAACGGTTCCAAATCTCATCAGGGACCACAAAAGCTTTTTGTGGCCCTTTCATCCGGGTCTTTGTGACCTTACCAACAAATTTGATGGCGAATAAATATTCCAATTGCCTTAATAACTTTTTAATGGTGAGCATTCAATTGCCACTATTTCATATGGTGTGGTCCACTTGAGATTTGGATCTACCGCATTTGTTTATCTATAGTGCCAACCTGTTTGGTACATGGGCTTAGGAGGGATTAAGTGGGTTGGAATTGTATTTCAATTTAAATTCTATGAGATGTTTGGAGACTGGGGATGGCATGGGATTAGTGGATTTTGAAATCCACAACATTTGTCGGCCGCACATTGATGCATGTGTTTTATCCATGCAATCAATCCACATGCATACTTTACACTGATATTTAGTCTGTTGATTACAAATTCATTGTCCACCGAATAGGGTTTTGTTTAATATTGTCTTTCTACTAGAAAGAATACAATTCTAAAAATGGAAATTGGATAGTCAAAATATTCAGATATGCAATAACAGTGTTATTCCCATCTAATGCAATTGCATGCCATTTAGTCGGGCGTCGAAACAGGCCCGGAAATGGCCCGAATCATCACTCGTGCTCCGAATCCTCGAGGCAGGTGGGCCACCTATAGTATGACGTGTTCCTACTAAGTAATAAGTCCACCACGTGACGCACAATCACAAAAGAAAACCGAAATGCCGGAATATTTACCAGCGGCGCCGGTCGTGGATCCCCGGATCCACCCAGGTGGGTGGATCACTGACTGTGGGGCCCAATGTGATGTATGTTCCTTTAATCAAAGCCATCCATCCGTTTTTAAAGATCATTTTAGAGAATGATGCCAAAAATGAACCAGATCCAAGTCTTAGGTGGACTACACCATAGGAAACAGTAGTAATTATTAAATACCCACCATTAAAAACTTACTAGGACTACCATAATGTTTATTTTCCATCCAAACTGTAAGGTCATAAAGACCTGGAAAGGGACCACACAAATATCAGCTTAATCCAAAACTTTTATGCCCCATAAGAAGTTTTTAATGGTCAATCATCACTGTTTCTTGTAGTGTGGTCCCCCTGCGATTTAGATCTTCTTCATTTTTTGGATCATGCCCGGAAATTAGCTTTCAGAACGGATGTACAGAATGGATTTAATTCACGTAGATCACAGTGGGCCCTACAATGAGGGATTCACCCACATTGGTGGATCCGAGGATCCACCGAAGCCGAGCCCTTTATTTTATGGGACGCGGATATGCCTGCGAAAGCCTTTCGCAGGAGATCTGCGCTCGGAATCTAGGTGGGGCTCACCGTGATGTTTGTGAAAAATCTACGCCGTCCAACCGTTTTCTTAGATCATTTTAGTCGTTGAGACAAAAAATGAACAGGATCCAAAACTCAAGTGGTCCGAAAACGTGACGATTAGACTTCCACAGTTGAAATATTCGTGGGGCCACAGAAGTTTCGAGTCAGGATACTATTTGTGTTTTCAGTTCATCTCAGTAGGAATGACATTATGAACGGTACGGATGGCATGTAAACATCACTGTGGACCCCATAGAGGTTTCAACGGTAGGAATTTCCCTACCCATATTTTGCTTTAGTG
Organism: Liriodendron chinense; assembly: GCA_003013855.2. Taxonomy (NCBI): domain Eukaryota; kingdom Viridiplantae; phylum Streptophyta; class Magnoliopsida; order Magnoliales; family Magnoliaceae; genus Liriodendron; species Liriodendron chinense. The sequence continues at coordinate 6,235,887 of ML058387.1, read as the reverse complement.
CGGCCCACTTGAGTCTTGGATCCTATTCATTTTTGGTATCAACGTCTAAAATGATCTCACAAAATTTTTGGACGGCGTAGATTTATTACAAACATCACGGTAGGCCGCACCTAGATTCCGAGCGCAGGAGATGCAGGCAATCCGCGTCCTATTATATGTGCTCGTGTTGCACGGTTGCCCGTGGACCAGCCTATTTCCTGCACAGCTCATGTCTGATGTGGGGCCCATCCAATGAATGCCCTCGTCTCACACACGTGTGACATATTGCCTTTGTCCACGTGGAAATTACAAGATCCTTGCCACGTCAGGTGGGAGTGGGACACGTAGTGTAGATTTGCCATGCCAAAGATCAGGCCAGTCCGCTTATCTGGCTGGGCCCCACTGAAACTTTGGTAGTGGAGCTTTGATCAGTTTTACGAATCACCCATTTCTTATATTAGTATTTTTTATTTTTTTTTTCCTTTTGGGGCCATATGGCCGACCAGCTGACTTTTAGTTGAGGGAATGTAATGTGGGGCCCACCTGATGAGCAAATGGGAACTCGCCACGTGGGCACGTGTGGAATGAGTGCAATACCAAGTGGGCTTGCAAAGTGCACCAGTACAGACCACCCTACCATATACCAGCCGAAATAATGAGAAATGCTAGGTGGATCGACAACAACTGCCTTTTTCCGATCCAACCGTCTTTTTGGGCTATTTGTTTAGCCAATTGTTACAGTATAGTATGGGCTCGTTTGGTTGTTAATATTTGGAATACATTGGATTCCAAATTTTAAATATGTTGGAGGGTAACAGCTTAGTGGGTGTTACCCTTCCATGTGTGGCCCACCTTGATGAATTTATTTCATATCCATGCCGCCCATCCGTTTTTCCAGATCATTTAAGGATCTTGTGCCGAAATTTACGTAGATACAAATCTCGAGTGGACCACACCATTGGAAAGAGTGGTGAATGACCATTAAAAGCCTTTTCATTGGCTACAAAAGTTTTCGATCAAGTTCATCTTTGTATTTTCCCTTTATCCATGTCTAATTGACATTATTACAAATAAACGTTATAGATCTGCTTATAGTGAGCCTTGGGAAGCTTTTAATGGTGAGCGTTTAATCATCATTTTTTGTGGTAGGATCCACATGAGATTTGGATGTGCCTAATTTTTGGAAGTCTATCCTAAAATGGGGCTGTAAAAACAAATAGACAGAGTGTATGTACAACATATCATCAAGGTGGGGCATACGGTAAGGGTAACACCCACTATATTGTTAATAACAAGTAATCCATAGTTAGAATCCAATGCATTTGGAATCTTTAATTATGTTTTTGGCATTTTTCTAAATGGAATGGAGTGGAATCCAAAGTTTTTATTTGTAAGATTTTCCTTTGAAGCCATGAGAGATGATGAATTTGAAACCACAATATTTTGCAGTGATTTCATATTGTTACTTTCAGAGGATTTAAAATGCATTGGAATCCAAATCCTCCACTATCATTTTTGTTGCGAAATGCAAAGATGTAGGTTTTGAATTCAAAATACATTCAAACCCAAAATGCGAAATAACCTATAAAGGAATGTGCAATGGTTACAAGTTACTTTACCTACATCAACTGTCGATTTCTATGTTTAATTTATCAATGGTAAAACTATAATAATAACATTTTTACATTGCTTCAACGTTCAATCTTGTTGTTTGGATTCAATATTTTCTTAGTAATATTATAAAAAGTATAATGATTATAATTTTGTATTTGTCGCATGCATTAAACCAACGATTCTCGTGTTTGGTTTGGGGGTGATAAAATCATAATGATAATACATTTCCTTTACATTACCAAGGTAAGTGGCAAAATTAACACGACCTAATTTCAACAATTGAGCACGGGGTGGGCTAGTTAGAATAGTCGTTGGTGTGTAATGGTGGTGTTGGGTTAGATCCATGTTTAAAAGACTTTGAGTCTTAGACCATCTCAAACCAAGTTGCAATCCAAGAAAGTCAGGAGTAAATTCGGTCAAGTTGGTCAAGTCGAGGTTACAAGTGCAGGTGTGGTATTGAACTAGAATGGGTCTGATAGGTCCAAGTTGACCCCAACCGCCACATCAAATTTGTCTTAGTCTTAAAACCAAGGTAGGATTGGCCCATACATCAACTAGCCTTAAATTAATAATAGGTCAGCCTCGTGTTAGAAAATGTAACCCCTTTAAGTAAATGGGATGGGCTTGTATTGAGCCTCGTTAAGGTTGACCTATTTGTATAGTTTATCAATGGATTCGACTAAGTGGCAGAGTCTAACCCACACCAAAACTCATAGCAAATTAATAGATCAGGCTGATGGGCTGGCCACAGTCAAACCTGAAGCTGAGTACTATTGCCACCCTTAATTAGGTGCTAAGCCATGGAATTGGAATGTACAACAGAGGCCTTCTCTACATAACATGCTTAGCCAATGACATCAATCAGGATGGTCCATTTATTTGGGTTTGACGTTAGATGGCCTACACCACACTTATCACATAATCCAAGTAATCACTGCTATGCACTTTTTTTTTTCCTTTAGAGAATATTGACCGTGAAAATAAATACATTATGAAATGAAGTAGGATAAGTTTCATATGAAATATACTACGAGAGATTAACTTGTTTGATTTTTCATAAGCTTAAAATATTGTCATCACCAATAAATAAGTAAAGATAACTTAATCCATGGGCCATAATACATGGTGATTGTTATGCATATGACAAGTCTCTATCATAGAACATTGTGCCCACACAAGTTTAGACGTATGAATGTGTACATATTGCCTAGATGTATGTAGTTAAAGGTGGATTTAATTGTTTAGTATTAGCTTGTTTCTCATACTTGTTGTGCTTATCACTACACTTGAGAGGACCTAAGGTTCCATTAGGAATTTGATCGATTGCTTTTTATTTCCTAATACGTGAGCCTCTTGGTTGGATCATGATGAATTGGGTGGTTGAACATGTTCTCATGAGGACTAAAATTCTCATAAAAGGACCTACAACTCTTAAAGATTTAGCTTTATATCAGAATTGGAATGATTAATCGATATAGGTTGACCAAACTAGTTTTGTAAATGTTTTGATTAAATAATTGATTTCAAAATCTACATATGCATTTTTTTGAAGTCATTGGTTTAGATTTATTTTTGAATGATCAATCATGGCCATGGAATATAACAAGGCCTAGGAAAATGGACCTTAAGGTGGTATGTTGAAAAACATATATATGATAGCACGAGACAAGGTGATTATGTACGTCCATACAGTGTACATGTGGAAATGCCCAAACTTGGATAAGTTTGATTTGGTCAAACTTCTTGTGTGGCTAAGTATATTGTAGATATTTCTTACAATTAAATAGCATACGAGGATTGCTTGAAAAAATCTCTTTATGATAAGAAAAGCTTAGTGGCAAAGACTTATATATCTATAAATAAATTAGAGTAATCTAAAAAGCCCTATAGAGTTTCATATCTTAGAAAAGCTTTCTTAGCACATAAGGTTGAAACACTGGAGTGGTCAGGTTATGAGAAAGAGTAACCTCCAATCGTCTTCCATACTTTATGATGTCTTAATTTTGTGTTAATTCATGCATGCCAATAAGTAAATTCAAATTCATTTGTTTCTTTTCTATTAAGAGAAAATACTTTTAGTAGTATATTTCGAAATTAACTTCCATGGCATGATAGGGCTCGCAAAATGTACTATTGAGACTGATGAGCCCCTTGCCTATGTGCTTTGGAGAGGCTTCTACAACTCTACTGGCACTTGTCACGTTTAAGCCAATAGTTTCATACTTATTTTTCCCTTAAGAGTTGTGTTGCATATATAACCAATGCACATGTGGTGTAATATATACATCGATTCATATCCTTTGATTTGTAGGCCTTATTATACATGGAGTATAGATTAAAATGTTCACTAACCATCTAGTTTTTCCCTTTGAACTAATGTTTTATGTCCTTTTGACCATCCATTAAATGACAACCAAATGAATGGTTTGTACAAATGTGATTATCATTATATGCTCTACTAATGATAGGCTTTATAGTTTTGATGTTCTAGATCAACATGCATACACCATGTGTACAATGGATGAGATACCTCAATGTAAGAATAGTGGTAATGACCAGTGCAACCTTATTTCTTCATTCAATTGCTTAGCTCTTAAGAATCCAACTCCTAGGAAATGAATTGAGGGGCTGATTTCATATCTAAGTATTAAGGTACTCAATTCATAAATTTCTCAAGAGATTTTCAAATTTACGAAAAATAAATAAACAAATAAAGATATTTAATAATATTTAGTTCATATTAATTAATACATTTAAAACTTAAATGAATATTTTATATGATAAAATTTTAAGATTTTACTAGTTTTGAAGTTAATACCATGACAATATCGCTAAAATACATGATATTTAAAAATCTAGAGATATTTTAAGATATTTTAAAACATCACTCTAATATCGTCTAGTGTATTTTTTAGCAATATCATTACAAGATTTTCAAAAACTCACAATGATATTTGTCATACACTATAATAAAAAAATGTGATAAAGAAATTTTCATGATAATTTGTCCATTTCATTATTCTCATTTTAAGATGAGTTCAAAATTTTAGAAATTAAATTTTCAAATAATATTTTTGAAATTGACAAAAGGTCCCCTCCTCCTAACTACAATGGCAAATCTCATTCTCCTTAATTTCCTGGTATTAGAATTTCTAAAGAGATCTCCAAATTATGAGCCTTTTCTCAAGATATTTTCAAGAAAACATTGCTAAAAATTAAAAAAGTAATTATTAAAAGTTAATAAATAATTTTAATAATGGAAATATATAGCAAGCAATGAATTAATTAAAATTTTAAATAATTTTCACATAAATATCAGAATATTTTTATGATAAAAAGTGAAAATTTGAAACTATTAAATTTTGAAAATCAATAATATTATTCATTAATTTTTTAGGAGAATAAAAAAAAAAAAAATGAAATTCATTCTTGTCACAATGCTCTTAACAAAACTTATGCTAATTTCTCGGTATTGGACTGTCCAAAAAGGAAAAAGATTATAATAATTATCTAATAATTATTTTTAAGGGGCATTTGGATCATATGTTACTTAAGCTACTTATGTCTTAAGAAGCCTATCTTGGTTTCTACTGATCAAGCTGAAGTGATTAGGTAACTTTTAGTAAAAAAGTTACTTATAATTAATCTTAAACCAAACAAACTTATCTCAAATAAATCACTTATCTACTGCTGTAAGTGGAAAAAATAACTTATTTGATGGTATCCAAACGACCCTTAATGAATTTCATTTTTAGGAGCTGTGTCTAATGATAAGTGCAAATCTAATGTTACTCATACAACGGTCACTTATTATCTTACACCAAATAATTTAACCATGAAAAAAGATCATAATTGCCACTTTGAAATCCAATATTTATTATAAAAGCATAACATATCTTTATGGATAAAGTACTTTTTATCTTCTTCTCTTGAATTGCAAAAGTTGTAATAGCTTTTCAGACTACCCAAACAAAGTAGATGGATTCTCCTTCACAAGGAAATCTTAATTTGTCCATTGAGCCAAACGACCCTGAGGAGGACCCATTTCTACAGTTTCATGTCCACTCGATATGTAGTTTTCATAACCATTACTATGCCCTTTTATGATCAGATCCGTTCATCAAGTGAAAGGATTCTTAGATAGCCTAAAGCCAAGAAATTGCACCCATCAGGTGATCTTAACCATCCATCTAATGGATGATTGCTCCATTATCTGGAAAATTGCTTGCCTTTTTTTTTTTTAAACCTAGGGTGAAGCTGTATTTACAACCGTACTTTATGAATTCAGTGGTGATTGGCAATTTCGAACGCGGATTGTGTGGTAACTCATGGACCAAGCTTCGTAGTGACCACTCCAGTGCCCAGCTCGTGCTTGTTGGTGCTGGAAAATCTCTATGGGCCCCACCATTATGTATGTGTCTTATCCACACCATCCATCCATTTTGAAAGCTTATTTCAGGGCATGATCCAAAAAATGAGGTAGATCCAAATCTCAGGAGGATCACACCACATGAAACAGTGGAGATTAAACATCCACCATTAAAAACTTTTTAAGGCCTACTGTAATGTTTATTTTCAATCAAAATATCAGCTTAATCCAATACTTTTATGCCCCAGAGAAGTTTTTAATGGTGAGCATTCAATTATCACCGTTTCTTACGATGTGGTCCACCTGAGATTTGCATATGCCTTAGTTTTGGGCTCATGACCTAAAATTATCTCAAGAAATGGATGGATTGCATGGATAAACACATACTTTGTGATGGGGCCCATCGTTTTTTCCAGCACCGACCATTACAGAGATCGGTATGAGAGGGGTCACTACCGAGTCCGAGCCGATACGTATGACGTGGTGAGTAAACTCTATGGGGGCCACCATAATGGTATGTGTTTTATCCATGCCGTCATTAGTGTTTTCATATCATTTTGAGATAATGCATGGTAAAAAATTTATTACTACTCCTTGTCATGGTTTGAGTACGCGGAGCTGTCAAATCATTAGAATCCATCCTAATATACGGACGGAGGTGCCTTGACATGGCATAGTTTTGTAGGCCCCACCATGATGAATGTGTTATACCCACACTGTCTATTCATTTTGCGAGATTATTTTATAAAAATTGAAAAAAAAAATTAGCCACATTCAAAATAGATATTGATCACACCACATAAGCAGTTGGGATTGAACGCCACTCATTAAAAATATCCCACGGCTCACGGAAGTGCTGGATGAAGCTGATATCTAAAGTTAGGCCTTAAAATGATATTGCAAAATGGATGGACGGTGTGAATATAATACAAGCAAGTTATATCCACATGTATCTTCTCAAAGGAGTACATAGCAAACATATAAAAAAATTTAAGCAAGTAAAGTAGTATTGGTACAACATTTGGCTTTAGACCACCGTGGCAGCCGTTATAATTACTTATTTACCGTGAACCACACCACATTACGGCCAGACACACCCTTTAAGAATGAGTCCAAAATGAAAGCATATCCAAAGTTCACACGGACCACACCATAGGACAGCTATAGGACTTGAACACATGCCATTGAAAATTCTTGGGGCCACTGAAGTTTGGGATAAGTCTATAGCTGCATTTTCCCTTCATCTATGTCTGTGTGACCTTATGAACAGGTTGAACGATAAATAAACATAAATGTCAGCTCTAGGAAGGTTTCTAAGTAATTATCCCATAGTTTTCTGTGGTATGGTCCACTTGAGCTTTGGATATGCTTCAATTCTGGACTCATGCGCTAAAATGAACTAAAAAAATGGATGGACGGCGTAGATAATAACACTTTCATCACGTTGGGCCCCAAAAAGTTTACTCATAGGGCTGGTCATGAGCCGAGTCAGCTTGAGAAACTCGATCGACTCGACTCGAAAAAGCTCACCTTGGCTCGACTCGACTCAGTAGAACAAGTCAAGCTAAGCTTCATTTAGGAGCTCGAGTCAGAAATCGAGTCAAGTTCGACCATTGGGTTACTCGACTTGATTCAAGCTTGAATAGGCTCGAGCTCGAGCTCGACTCGTTTCATATAGATATTTGTCAAAAAAAAAAAAAAAAAACCCTAATCTTCTTATTTCTTGGTTCTCTCTCCCCCCTCCCCCACACACACATTGGGGTCCAAGCTTAGGACATATAAAACCCTCACACATTGGAAGGTTTCTTAATCTTACCATTTTGCTCAATTAAGAACATTCCTTGTTGAGCATATCTGATGGATTGAGTAATTTCAAGTACAAACCATGGTGAGCACATAGTGGTTGTGTGTTTTACACGCTACACAAACACAGGTGATACTATGAGACCACACACCATACATATCTACAAAACAGGGGCTATGGTTAGACCAAACACCATATGCAGCTATTAATTGCAATTTTACGAGGGAGGTGGTGCATCTGATCCATGAATCAGTTGTGCCTCATCATGAAGATGGTCCACACAATAATTAGGGCAGTCCATTCACGTGGTGAGCTATGCATGTACTGTGTTAATTATGGTTCATAAAATATTACTAGTGGTCTGCATTCAATGCATCTGTGACTTGGCCAAATAAAAAATTAATCAAAGCTAGGTCATTTTAATGGTGGGATCTCGCCTGTAGAAATACTATTCTCCCATAATATATGTGTGACTTTTCGAACTTAATGTTGTTGACTTTTAATTTGTATTTTGTAGTAAAAAAATAATAAATTGAGGTGGGAGCAAGTTCCAATGGTAAGCTCGAGGGTGAGCTCGAACTCGAGGAGAGCACAGACAAGTCAAGCCAAGCTTCACCCACCTCGACTCGACTCGGCTCGGCTCGATGTACAGCCCTATTTACTCACCACCAGATAGCCTGGTGAGTTTCTACTCAACCCGCGTCTTTGCATTTACATCCATTTTTATTAACACAAGTCACCAATTGTAACTGAGACAGTAAACTTTCGTACTATTTCAGTTCTAAAAGGGGCAAAAATCGGAGTATGTAATGAAAAGGTGTGGGCGTAAATACCGGCCGCCTATATTTATGGAGCAATGAACACCGAGATTAATGTTGTTGTACGGATGTTACTACAAAATCATGTAGCCGTTGGATCTGGAGTCAAGCGGGCCATATGTCTGGGCTAGTCCAGGCGTGAGAGATCCAGGCCGTTGGTCAAGCGGGCGAAACAAGTGCGATTGGCTGAGAATAGGGCTGGACCATACATCAGGCTGGCCATACTGTGAATCATCCGTTATTTTTCTCACCCATCCTTTTTTTTTTTTTTTTTTAACTTTTTACTCTTGGTCCACTAGGTAAGCCACCTGGCCATATGTTTGGCTTAGTCCCCCATGAATGGCTCGGATTGGCCACCGTGATGTATTGGTTTTCCGGTCATCCATTTTCCGGATCATTTCTGGATATAAGCACAAAACTGAGGCAAATCAGGTGAACCACACAATGCTGATTAAACTGTTTTCAATGAAAACTTTTTGGCACCACGTAAGTTTTGGATGGATGGATGGTAATGTAACTTTATGAATAAGTTAGATGACAAATAAGCATCACAATCGCCTTACGAAATTTCTACGTGAGATCATTATAACTGCTCTTCCTATAGTGTGGTCCACTTAATTCTTGAATCAAATTTTGGTCCCATTTTATAAAATTCCATGGGAAAATGGATGTACGGCACGGATAAAACCAATACATCATAATGGCCACTCGAATCCCTTGCTCGGGAGTTGTGAGTAAATATAGTTGCAAGGATTATCTAGTGAGGTGCTCACCACTCAGGCCCACCGTAATGTATGTGTTTTATCCATAGTGGCCACTCAGATCCCCTGCCCGGGATTGCATTCTGAGTAACTAAGTATGCTAACTCTATGGGCCACCATGATTTATGTATTTTATCACTCCGGTGATTCAGTGTATTAGATAATTTCAAAGCTTAATCTAAAAAAATAAAACATATTCAAAGCTCAAGTGGACCACACAACAGAAACAGTGAGAATTGAAAAATTTTTGAGGGCCACATAGGTTTTGGATCAGTGTTTCCCTTCATCCATGTTTGTGTGATCTTATGAAGAGGTTCATCCATGCCTTTAAAAGGTTTCAACAGTGGAAATTATTATTCTCATTGCTTCCTATGGTAAAATCCACTTAAACTTTGGGTATGCTTAAATTTTGGGCTCAACCCTAAAATGAGCTGAAAAAATGAATGGACAGCATGGACAAATTGGATGCAGTTCGGCTGATGACCCCAACACCAGCAAGCTAGTTGGTGTCAAAGCTCTATGGTCCCACCCTGATATATATGTTTTATCCATGCCATCCATCCATCCATCCTGTGAGCTCATTATCGAAATGATGTAGATGAAACACATACACTATTGAATTGAGTACTTATGGTTGAAAACTTATTTAGGAACATAAAAGTTCTGGACCAAACTAACGTTTGTGTCTTCCCTTCATCCAGTTCTGCGTGACCTTACCAACACGTTAACATCACCGTGGGCCCTACGGAAGGGTTCAACATGGACATCATTTTCCCCACTGTTTCTTGGGGTGTGGTTCACCTGAGTTTTGGATCTACCTCATTTTTTTTTTATCTCATCCAGTAAATGAATGGATGGCGTGGATAAAACATATACATCATGGTGGGGCCCACAAAGCTTTGACACGAGCTAGCCGGCTGGTCACCAGCCAAAGCGCGTCCGGATAAACCACATACATCCACGGTGGTCCCAACAGAGTCTCCTCACTCCTCATTACGCAGTCCGATTTCTCGTGAATGGCCCGGATCGTACGATTTTGCTGGGTTGGAACACGTCACTGCGTGTATTTTTACGAGTATATCTGTAGTTGTACCGTTAGTCAGGCTCTCTTCAATATGGGCAGGTAAAATACGTAACTACCGTTTATAGCCGTTGTCGGGATGGAAGGTACAGATTCTTTTGCTGTTTTTGTGAGCTTCGCGACGCACACGCGCACGCGCGTGTGCAATAAAGCTAATATACACGCCACACATATATGCCAGCATGGCACTTAAGTACATGATCGAATCCATCCATCAGGTTATTCCAGCCTTCTATATGTGATATTAAAAAATAAATCTGTTCTCTCAGCATGCGGATTCCAATATTGGAAACAGGTGGATAGGTTAGGAAACTTCATCCGTACATTTGTTTTTTTGCAAAGGCCTACTTGACCAGTGGATCAAAATTATTCTTAGAATAAGGCATCAAATATATTATTTTATTTCTGATGGATGGATTAGATCTTGTATTCGTCATGTCATATTGGCACATGTGTGGCGTGAATATGAGCTTTAATTCACACGCGTGTGCGATTAGGAAAGCTTCTTTTAATGGAAGCCGTTCGTTCGTTTTGACGCTACGGATGCTTCGCACCATGGGGCCCACTAGAAGAGATATTTAGATGATCCAAACTGTCTATGGTTTTAGCGTTATTCTGTAGATAGACTACCATGACATGATTTGTTTGTAAGAATGATTTCCATCATTATTTTTGAAGTTGAATATAAGCCGTTAAAAAAATTCCTTCCCTATGTACGGCAAGCATCAGTGTCCATAAATAGAATTCAGCGCGAGTAATGAGTTATGTACTATATTGTGGCCCATCTAGAATAGCTACACGAAGATGGATGGTTTCGATCATTCACCGTCTCTTCACGGGGAGCGGATTAGGTGCGCCCAGGACTGAACCAATACGGTGCGGCCCCTGCAGTGAGGCCCACCTCGATGTATTTATTGTTTATTTATGGTGTCCACCCGTTTTTTCAGATCATTTTATGGAATGAGTAATGTGGACCATATTCCAGAAACAGTGGTGATTGAAGGCCCTACCATTGAAAACTTTTTTGGCCCATTAATGGTCAATCACCACTGTTTCTTATGGTATGCTTCACCTGATAATTAGATATGCTTTATTTAGAGAGGCTCAAGACGGTGGACCCTTTTCCATGTTGGAATCGTGTGACTCAAATCTGTGTTGAATAAGGCCGTTTGGTGATTGATTAGGGTGGTTGGGTGACCGACCACAAATTTGCACAGTGAATTCTTTGGACATTTCTTTTAGAGGGTTTGGGCAACCAAACTCTGAGCGACAGGTGACCGACGGTGGGCTTAGGCTCTTGATTGGACGACCAACCATATGTCGGTTGTTCGATAAGTTTGTGCGGTTTTGCGTAAGATGTTTTTAATTCCGGTTTATTGCCTATTTGAAGAGTGTGATGTGGGATTAAGAAAATTGCTAAAGGGGCCGAGCATCCTAGAGGATTTGAGAGAGTTATAGGGCAAGAGAAAGAGTTAGTGGAAAGCTTGGAGTTCTTTGGGATGAGGGAAAAGGGTTGTGTTTGTCTTTTTTACGTGAGAATTAGGTTTGTTAGCTTGGGATTTCTCTTGTAGGTTGTGATCCGGGATTGAGTTTTTCTGTAACCTCTTGTAACTTCGTATTTTATAGTGTATTATTTACTTTGTGCTATGATTTTTTTTTTTACCCGGAAAGGGTTTTTCCACATAAAATTCGAATTGCCTTCTTGTGATGTGTGTCATTGGTGATTATCTCATTTGATTTCTCGCTTCTTTCACTACAGGCCGATTATAGTTTTCCCAACAGTCTATTCATTTTTTTTTTAGATCATCTTATGACATTATTCAACAAAATGAAACAGATCCAATTATCAGGTGGACCATAGCATTGGAACACAGTGTTGATAGACAATTAATGGGCCACAAAAGTTTTGGATCAAGCCTATATTTATTTTCTCCCTTCATCCAAGCTCACGTGACCTTATCAATAGATTAGATGGTAAATAAACACTACATAAACATTAAGGTGCGCCGTAAGAAGTTTTTAATAGTACGACGGTCAATCACCATTGTTTCCTATGGTATGGTCCACCTAATAGTTTAATATGCTTCATTTTTTGGATAATGATCTAAAATGATCTAGAAAAACGGATGGACGGAGTGGATGAATAACACATACATGAAGGTGGGGCCCATAGTAACCTTACGATAAGAGCCGCACCGTGTTGGGTGAGGCCAGGGTCTCACCTAATCCACTCTCCAATTTCTCTGTCTAAAGAAATGGACCAGTGAGCCATTTGGCATTTCTCAACATGTGGGCCCCTAATTGTTAGGTACTCCAACCTAAGTAGCTGCATTTTTGGATTTTCCCCTCCTTTCATTTAAGCACATAACGCCTTGATTCATGTCTTTTTCTTCCTTCTCTGTGGGCCCATGACATGGACCCCACCTCCCTTGTAACCTCACCTATCATTTAAGCACATAACGCCTTGATTCATGTCATTTTCTTCCATCTCTGTGGGGCCCATGACATGGACCCCACCTCCCTTATAACCTCAATGTGAAGACAGGTATGCATTTCTATGAATTGTTGTCCCTGCCCTACACGTTGCAAATATGTGGGACTACTAGGACAGTTGATCTGGTGGGCCATTTACATGGATAATCCATACACAGCAAAAATCGTGGTCGTTGGACAACCATTGCAATCGTGGCACTGATCGGATGGTCGGATCACCTTGCTTGTTTTCAGGATTTTTCCCATCCAAGTAGAGGCCAGCCAAATGAACGGTGCTGATCATCGTAAACACGTGTCACATGTGCAATAAGGATGTTCTCGCAAAAAAAGGATGTATTCTCTTTTGCCTTTGAAGGACCTGAAATCTCTTCTTTGAACATGAGAATTGCTCGGCCCACTCAAGCAGACACAGTGGCCAACGTGGCACACGTATGCGTGATCAGAGCTTTTCATCTGATGGGCCACAATGTTTAGATCTTCTTCTTAAAAAATAGGCTGGTTTCATTACTCAGATTATCCACAATGAACATAGTAAAAGGCCCGTTCAAACGATTTTTTCTAGCCGTCCATTTTTGTTTGTATGGTTGTAGCCCGCCTGAGGACTGAAATGACGTGAATTCTGGGCCACAGGATATAAATAGGCTGCGTTCTACCTGAAACATTTTTAGGGGAAAAAAAAGAAATTAACTTTCCGTAATTATAAAAATGTGGGCACTAAAAATAATTTAACATATATATAAAGAGGGCACGGTTTCGGTGGATCCCTAACTGTGGAATCCACCTGATGTATGTTCCTTCCATCCACCCCATCCATCCATTTTTACCGCTCATTTTAGGGTATGATCCAAGAATTAAAGCAGATCCAAATCTTATGTAGATTACACCACAGGAAACCGTCATTAATGAATCCTTACTAGAGCTGGACGCAAAGAACAAATAACTGAACAGTTCGTTCAGTTTGACTCGAAAAAAACGAACTGAACAACCGGTTTGAAAGTAGAGCGAACCTGATTTTGGTTGTTCGAAAATATTTCTAACGATACATGAACAAGCCTCTGTTTGATTCGATTCGGTTCGTTTTACCGGGTTCGAAGTTGTCCGATTCGAATTGGTTCGATTCAGTTCAAATGAAATATATAGTATAAATAATTTTTTTTTACCCCTCATTTTTCACTTGACCCCAACTGGCCCTAGCAATTTTACCCTGCTCGAAAAACAACCAAAACCCTAACCCTAGCCCGTTCGACCATCTCGCTAGCCAGTCCAGCCATCCTTCTCTCCCTGTTGCTCGTCCTTCCTAGTCCCACCCTTTCACCTCTGTCTGCCGAACCGACTGAAACCCTAACCCTCTTCACGATTTCAACCACTCAGCTTAAGATTTCAACCATCATTTGCTCATCCTTCAGTCCTGTAGGACGTCCGACCATCCCCTTGCTCATTAGTCCTACTCGCAGCTTGCCCATCCAATTCACCATTCCGATCATCCCTCTGCTCGTCAGTTCTGCTCGCCTGTTCGCCCGCCTCAGGTGCAAGGCTGCGATGTAGTAATAATCTCGGTAAAGTTGAGGTCGATTCACAAGGAATTAGGGTAAACCAATTCAAATTATTTTAGCAACTCCAATCTCAGCGATTTGTGATTTCAAATTCATAAACTAAGTAAAAATAGCAACTTTTGTAAAAACTATGAAGTAATGGAACTAAGGCCCCAATGATCCACTAGTAGTAGTCCCATGTGAATTCATTCATCCAAGCATAAACACAACTAGATTCGAAGTTCTATCTCTCTTATAGTTAGAAGATTTAGCATTCAAACATAAACAATTATATGTTAAGTCAGAGAATGAGATTCTAGTTCTAATGAAGCACATAGAATTCAAATATGTAGCCTTCAAAGTAACAACCATGCCAAAAGACTATGGTATGCTCTAGGGTTACTACAATTCAAATCTAATCAATCAAAACATGATAATCTTAGAGAATTGCAAGGAACCCATGTCCGAAGCACATGAACTCTCATAAAACATCCAAAAATACTAACTTTATTCAAACTAGAACTTAAAAATTCAAACTTTAAGTAAAGTACTTAAATCAAACGAATTCTACATGATAACTAGCTACAAGCTTCACCTCTTAGCCTTAGCTAAGAGGTTCTAGTCGAGTATCATCATACTACAACTAAAAACAATGAAAAACTAATGAAAAACATGAAAAATCGAATTCAGGAGAGTTGCAGACGCTCCACGACGATCCTCTTCACCTCCCACGAAGTCTCACATCTTCTATGATGCCTTAGCTATGATCTCTAGGTGTCCTTTTATAATAGAGAGGCTCTACGACCTAAGAATCTTTTAGATTTGCGTAAGAAGTTACGCACTGCGTATAAATTTCGGAGCTTCCTGAAGAAGCTTGCTGTCTTAAGCATGGCCAACCGGTCTTGACTGGTCGGACTTGTCTAGGTCTGGTCCAGCAAGTGCAGGAGAGGGGGGAGGCTTATGGCCGACCGGTCTTGACTGGTTGGACCATTCTGGTCCTGGTTCCAGCGGGCTACACAAAGGGGGGAACAAGGTGGCCGATCGGTCTTGATTGGTCTGGCTTTCCTGGTCGACCGGTCTTGACCGATTTGACCTCTATTCTTTCCTTTCTTTCTCTCTTCTCTCCTTCTTTCTTCTTTCTTCTTTAGCCCACCTTGGGTGATCATCAAAGAGCTTCTAAATATGTTATTGTAACCGTCAATTAGGTAAAGTCATTCTCTCATTCCTACAACCACAAAACATACATTAAATAGGACTTTTAAATATGCAATTCATGCATACAATGTGATGTAATGGGTTAGAGTATGTATAAATTAGGAGCTCAATACTCGGAGCTCGCCCATCCGATTCCATCATTCTAGTAATCTCTTTGCTTGTTAGTTTACACGTGCAGCTCCTGCTCGTCGTTCGATTATGATCACACTTTGCTCGTCAGTCTGCACATCCAGCTCCAAAGGTTCGAATGAAACCCTCATACTCAGTTGCTCTTTTCTATTTTTAAATATTTAATATTCTTAATATCTTATGAACATTATGCTTTATGAATATTAAGTATATGTATGATGTACATATGAGTCATAACTTGTGATTTGGTTGGTTAAAAATCTTATGATTTGTGATTTGTAATTTTCGAAAACGTACTAAAAAAAAATTGTTTGAACTATAAAAATTATCCGAAATGAAAAATGTTCGAACATGCGCTGGACTAGACTGAACCAAACAACAATGGGGCCCCATTGTTCGAATGTTTGTTCAAACACAACCCAATCAGCAACCAAACCGAACCAACCTAGCCCATGTTTAACTCGGTTCGGTTCGTTGTCCAGCTCTAATCCTCACCATTAAAATCTTCACGAGGCCACTAGAATGTTTATTTGCCATCCAACTTGTTGATAAGGTTACAAATATCACCTTAATCCAAAACTTTCGTAGCCCATAAAAAGTTTTTTATGGTCGATTACCACTGCTTCTGATATTATGATCCAATTGAGATTTGGATCTACTTCATTTTTGGAATCATGCCCTAAAATGAGTTTTCAAAATGGCTGGATGGCATGGATATAAGGAAAATACATCAAGGTGGGCCCCATAGTCAGGATCCCACCCACCTTGGTGGATCCCCGGATGCACTGAAGCCGCTGCCCGCATCAAGACCGTTTTTCTTCAACTGACTAAATCATGCATGTTTTTAAGGGTTAAATAGTAGTAGGGTTGTGAGTCGAGTAAGCTCGAAAAACTAGCTCGATTCGGCTAAAAAATACTCGACTCGACTCGACTCGGCTCGGATCGGAAGTGAGTTTGGGCTGAGTTGAGCCAAAATTTAGGTGCTTGAATCAATTCGAGTTGAGCACCGAGAAAGGCCATGCTCGCTCATGAAGTGGCTTGTAACCAATTCGATTTGATTCGGCTTGACTTGGATCATGACTTGGAGTATAAATACCTAAAAAATATCCTAATATTTTCATTTAAAAAAAATCTACCCAACTGCCCGAGTGCCCTAACCCTAACCCTCTCCCTCTCTCTCTCTATGATCACCCATCCGACCCACTTCGGAACTCCTTCACTCCCTCTCTCTCAAGAGTCAGGTCTTAGCTCAACACTGGCCACCCCCTACCTATCCGCTCGATGTCGGCCACCCCCTAAACTGCCCAACTTGCTTGTCTGCTCGACGCTAGTAATCCCCCCCCCCCCCCCCCCCCCCCCCCCCCCAAAAAAAAAAAATAATAATAAAATAAAATAAATAAAATAAAATTTTACATGAATTTTTGGGTAAAAACTCGAACTCGAACTTAGACTCAGCTTGAACTTGACTCAAACTCGGCTCGAACTCGACTCAAACTCGCTTGGTCTGTTGATCAAGCAAGTCCATGAGTCGAGTCGAGTTGAGTACCGAACAGAGGCTAGGTGGTTTGAGCCTAGCAACGAGCAGGCCAAAACTTGACTCAAGTGAAACTGTGAAACTATGAAGTTGAAAGTCACCCAGGTCCATAGCTCAAGTGGCAGACTAAGTGAAGATAGCCTCGTTTCAACAGTGACGTCACAATATCGATTCCCATAGTGGGGTGGCTCTAACATTGTGATGTGATCATTTTTTTAAATGATCTTGACCGTCCACATTAAGGACCATTGATCAGGTGGTTAGTCATAGTCAAATTGTGTGATGTTTGCACAGTAGCCCATTATAGGTGGGCTGGACCTATTGAACAGTCTGGATTAGCAAACCTGACCATGTAAGTGTCCCATGCAAGTAGGAGCACTATAACTTAGTACTGGAGCATCTCTCCTTAAAAATAATAAAGAAAGGATTATCTAAGGGTGTGTTTGGTTGCACCAAATATCATAAAATTTCATGATATTTCATGATTAAATTTGGTGTAACCGAACGCACCCTAAATAAAATATATTAAAATTTGATAATATTAATCTTATCTCCCTTTAAATTTGGACCACTCACTATTTTACTTTTAGCCATTCATTTGATAGCCACTAATTGGATGGTAAGGATTGCTTGATTAGTGTGATTTTAGAGATATGCACCATCCATAATAAGATCGAAATTCCATGGTTTGGATAACCATTACATTGGTGACACATGTGAAGAGATGTGTTGCCATCACTTGTAAAAGATGAATGGCCCATGTCATGTGTGTCAAACATCTAAGCTGTGCATTGGGCACTTCCCTCCAGCAAATATGATACCCCCAACAATCAGGTATATCCGAAGCTCAGGTGGGCCACGCTATATAAAAGTGTGCAAAATCATGCCTAAACATCTAATATCACTTGGGAGGGGCCCACCTAGTTTTGGAATGGGCTGAAAATTGGTCAACGGCGCCCTCATCTAGCGTAGGAGAAAAATTAAACAATGAATGGGTCAGATACTTGAACCACATCATGGTGGGGCCCACTCACGAATTGACCTAATTTTTTGGCTCATGACCGGCCCTTGAAGAGTGCATAAGATGGACTGGCATGGGAGGATTAACTGCATGTGAATACTTTCCTTTTAAGGGGTTGGGTACGGAAACAACCTTAGAACAAATCAAACATGCAATAGAGAAAAAAAATCGAGCATGCATGGAGAATACAAAGATTTTTCTGTGAAGAAATCTTATGAGAAGAAACCACGGCTCAAAGCAATGATCAATCCACTATATTCAGAAAGTTATAAGATATAGAATAACTTACAAAATATAAGAACTCTAGTTTTTCCCTTGCAAGACCCTAGAAATTATGTAGCCTTGTTCCACTTTAATCATGTTTTGAAGCTCCTTTACATACTTCCTCACAAAATTAAGAAACAAAACTTAAACTTTTTAAAACCTATGCATCCCGTTCAATTGACCTGACTGGACCTTCAATTGATCAAAATATTAACAGAGTATGTCGGTCAGTAGAAATAGATCTCAGTTGACTAACAACATCACAACATGCTTCGGTTGATCCAACTAGACTTTCGGTCGACCGAACTACGCTGCACCATATTAAAGGCACTCAATCAACATTAAGGACTTGTTTGGATTCATGGAAAGCAGAAGAAGAGAAATTGTGTTTTTTGAGAAATTTATTGTCAAGATTGTTGTGGAGGTGGTGACGTCTCCCAATGGGATTGTGAGACGTCCTCACTCTCTCTCCGTCTCGTCTCCTTCTCTCTTTAACTCTATTTGTACGTCCATCCGCCCAAACGTATAGCCAGGGACATGGGTGAAGCTTATTTCTCTAGGCATTGTGATGTGCTCTCTCACATGGTGTGGTCCATATAAGGAGAGTCATAGGTAAAGAAAAGTATGTTGTTCCATTAATTCATTTTCTAGGATATTCATTAGTGTGGAATTCATTATACATGTGAGAGAGATGTAAGCCTTATATTTTTATTTCTTTGTTTCTAGTGAAGAATAAAACTCTGTGTTACTGTCCCATGGAGTAGGCATATTGATGAACCACGTAAACCCATATGCCTCGTTTCTTATTTTGATTTTGATCATTTTGACTTTTGTTTGACACTTTTCATTTATGCTTTGGCCTTGCCTATATTGATCATGTGTCAGATTTTTTCCGCAACAATTGAAAAAGATAATTATTTTTCTTGCTTGTTTTTGAACAAGATTTTCTTAAAATTTTAAGATTTGTTTTAAAAATTGTTGTTTTGTAAGATAAAAAATTTCCTTAGAAAAATTTTCTTGGTAGCCATTAACACGTGCCTAATTAGTACATGTAACACATGTAGTATGTTTGAAGATTAACAATGGCAAATGTGGGGTGCTTGAAACTATGTTGTGGCACACATGGCCTCGGAAGGTGCTGGAAGCTGTATAGAAACACGTGTGGCATAAGAATGTGTCTTTTACTAGTGTGCCATTGAAGTTAGATGGCAATATTTTTTTTTTATATATATATTATACATATTAGAACATTAAAAATTGCATGTGTTGTATGTCGAATGATTGAAAATGGATGGAGACACATGTGGTACATTGGTGTATGCAGGTTGCAAAAGAAAATGAATGGTGGTATATGTGGGGAGCAAGAGAAGATCAATGGTGACACATTAACACATATTTGGTGCTTTGCACATCTAGAGCATAAGAGAAAATGAGTAGCAGCAACCGTTGCATAGTGGCACGGATGGGGCATAATAAAAAATTGACAATGACTCATCCACAAAGTTGATACGTATGACACACGGGAAGCAATTAAAGATGGATGGTGACACTTTGGAAGTAACCCTTGAGAAATACATTTTCCTTCTATAATAAGAAAATGACATTCCCACAAAGTCCCACAATGAAAGGTGGAGGTGGAAAAGTTAATTAATTAATTCTTCAAAGAAAAAAAAGAAGTGAGAAATGGTGTTTCCCAACGAAAGGCCCAGCAAACAACAAAAATTTAGTTAAATGGGAATGGCCTTTCTTTTCCTTTCCTTTGCATGAACCCAAACGAGTCGTTTGAAGGCTAAACTAATGCAGGTATCTAGACTTTATTGAAATACTTCAACAAGATAAATCTCTTTATCTTTTTCGTTCATCTTAATTAGTTGGTATTTCTTCATTAATTATTTAAGTTAATATTACTTTACATGGAAGTCTCACATACAACTAGGTGGATGATAGCCAACTAGCTAGCACCTTATGTCAAGACATGTCATGTTTTTGGACATCTAACCCGTCTAATTGGTCCACCATGAAAATAAATAATGTACGGGGTTGATCTAATTGATAGATGGGCCACACATATGCTTTTAGACAAGATTAGTAGTTGTCCATTGTTTCAATGGTGTGTCCCACATGAGATGAGTGGTTCAACTTGAATTTTTGCATATTTGTTCTTAATGGTGGGTCAATTAATTGGACATGTTGGATGGCATACATGTTTGACATGTTGACAATTAGGCGCTAATTGGATATTTACACTATGATTCAAGCTAGTTGCATGTAAAACCTCTCTCTAGGCTGCTTTTAGAAAAGAATTCTTTAATAACTGCCCAATCAAAATTAATCCAGCTTTAAAATCAGATGGTAACATTATTCGAATCGTGGTCCATATAAATGTTATCATCAATGGACCATACCCAAATAGACAGCTTTGAGAACATTGTCAAAGTTGGACCATTAAAAGACATCAAAATCAATCACCTTTAGAAATAAAGAATGTATTAATTGTACTCTTCTTATTTCAAAATATCATTGTATACTTATTTGTATCGTTTGTAATGTTATGTATCGACTTCAAAGAGCCAAATACATTGCAGTACAATCAATATGACCTGTATTGGTGGGGAACGATTATATATTGTGCCGAAACCAGTCTTCCAACTTTCGTCCTCAAAGACCTCAAACTTAGGTCATACCTCTGAATTGTACTTGATTTGACTCGATTATGGATCTGGTCATTACAGTAAAGAGAGTTTGATATAATATGAAACCAATCTGATTATGGATCTCATGTATCCTTTGATATTTATAAACTAAAGAGATTACAACAATCTTCAGATAAATTACAAATTGAACTAAATTTAAAATCTCCATTATTATCCTATTCAGAGGTAGTTAGGGTGAAGATTTGTGATGTGAAGCTTGTCCTATAACAGTTGAAACCTAACATTTGTTAATATACAAGACCAGTTGCAATGGCATGTTTGTTATTACAATTTTTTTTATTTTGATTTTATTGTTTTAATTAAAATCGTGTGTAAGACAAGGCGCATATGACTTTATAGAATGCCAAGATAAAGATAAATCCCGCCGGGAAGTTTGGTACATGCAAAATTGCTGTGTTTTAACTCCTGATACCTGTAAGTTTGTGTGAGTTATCGGAATTGCAATTGTAAGATATCTTTACTAAGTTTCCAAAAACCTTATGTATGAGCTTGAATGATTTTTTGTTGTAAGAGTTAAATTTGAGTTTCAAGTTAAAATTTGTTTTTTTACTAAGTTATAATTTTGTTATTTTTATTTTTTAGAATTTTAAGAGTCTAATTTTATTTAAAGACTTCATTTAAGAGAGTTGAATTAATTCTGATATCTTTTATAATTAATAAAATTACTATTAAAAATCATCATTTTAGTGAGTTAGGATCTTGAAATTAACATAGACCTCTCAATTGCCTTATACATGAACAATTCATTAAGTTTAGATGAGTTTGAGAATTTTTTTTAACCTCTTGGCCATGGAAGAAGAATACTATTGTTTTCCATGCCTTTTTTCTCCGGAATCTAGATCATTTGCTGGATTCAACAGCATTTTCCTGTTTGCTGACGCCTAATTGGTCCGGCTCAGCATTTTTCAACACTGACTGCATTCAATGCTGAGTTGGACCAATCAAATGGTCAGCAAACAGGAAAACTCTGTTGAGGCGAAACAGAGGATCCCGACTCTTTTCTCCATTCTTATGCTACAACAAATTAGAATCTAGTCCTCACTTTGTTTACTTGGGGCCCATTGTTTACCGTTCCACGCCCTTCATTTGATGGGCCAGATGATGAATAGAATAAGTCCCAAAGTTATCCTTAATGAAGAAATTCTTAAAACTTTGGTTGGTGGACCGCATAAGCAAGAAATGTAGTGAAAGGTCAACTAAAAATATGGGCCATAGATCAGATGGCTAGGACACAATGCAGGACATTTGAGGGGCCTGTTGCGTGCGATCTGAATGGATGAACCACCTCCACAAAATGAAACCCTAAGGATGAGATCGCAAACCGCGTTGTACAGTGAAGCAATATATCTACGATGTATTAGCCGTACGGCCGGTGAATCTGGACCATCCAACCTAATGGGACCTACTATGGACGCCCAGTGGTTCAAAGAATAATCTGACAGAGTAGTAATATCATTGATTGATGGAGTCTTCCTTTATGAATATGGACCTTCGCCAGTTTTATATTTTAACCTTCCATCTTCAAGGCCATAAATCAAAGGCATTCCATCCTTTGTGGGTTTTCAACCGAGGATCATTGGAAGAATGACCAATCAGATGGATGGTCCAAAGTCATCAACCTTACAGCCACATGCACCACAAAATAGCAACGAACCATGGTTGGTTTGTTTCGCAACGCATCAGAGTGGAACTGACTCCCCTGTAGGGGTGTCAATGGGCCGGGCCTGGGATAGGTGTTGGCCCGGATTTTGCACTATATCGTTCCGGGCCTTCGGGCCGGCCCTATGTAAAATTCTGAATTTACAGGCCCGAAATCGGCCCATTGACACCTACTCTGTCTCAGAAAGAGGAATTATATGATACTCAGGTAATATATGAAGATTGATGCACAGGCACTCAGAAATTATACACGTGGCATACATTTACTCAAATTCAACAGACTAAATTGTCTGACCAACTGCCTCTAAGTTACAATACGAAGGTCAGAATGATTCAACAATTCTAGCCTCTGATTCTTGTTTGTGGAAATACGACCATTGGATTTTTTTTCAATTTAGCCGTCCAATAAATGTCTACCAATCCACTTGTCAGATAATTCAATAAACTTAATTTTTTGTTATAATATATATATAAACTGGAAATGTTATTTAGGACAGTTTATTTGACTTGCTTGCCAGCTACGTAATCTTTTAAGTACATGCGTATTACCCATCACAGTCTACCAGAGCGTTATTAATCTCGAGCGCGAATTTTCTGACGACCGTTGTAAAGAACCCGTGCAACAAAAAGCTATGTGTGCCCACCTTAATGTGCATGTCACATCCACTCCGTCCATCAGTTGGTACAGATCATGTTAAGGTGTGAACCAGAAAAAAAGACCATAATCAAAGCTCATGTGGGCCACACCAAATTGAGGAATAGGAATAGAGACGTCCACCAGTGAAACCTTCCTGGTGCCTATGAGAGGTTTAGATCATGCTGATATTTGGGTTTATCTTTCATCCTGGTGGGACTCGTTTTAATAACGGTTTGGATGGCATAAACATTATGGTGGACCCCAGGAATGTTTCAAATGGTGGGCATCCTCATGCCTAGTACTTTTCCCTGCAATGTGGCCCACTCTAGTGTTGAATTATCATGATATTTTTGTTCAAATTCTAATATGATATGTATCAAATGATAGACGGAGTGGATGCAACAAAAGAATCAGGGTGGGCCCGGCTAAGCATTTTTGTTGCACGGGCTCCCAACAACAGTTGTAGGGAATTGGCTTCCCTTTATTCTCATTGCATGAAGTTGCCCTAACCCTAAAAGCTATTCGTTCTCCACGTTGGATGATTTCGTTGATCTTGGGTGGGCCATATTGTCTGCTGTGGTCCCAAAATCTTGTCTCCTAAGCAAGGTATTTGTGGGCCCACACTTAACTATCAAAATAAATAGAATTTAAGAGATTATTCAATACCATATACAACCCACACATCTCCCCTTTTCCTCTACCCACACAACTGGCCTCCTTGTACTATCTGTATATCTTCTATCAAACAAGAGTGTCATAATCCTAGTCCCTTTTGAGTAAATGTCCACATCCATCAACGGCTGGAGACATTCCCACAGGGAATGAAGGACTGCCTGACATGCAAGTTATGGTCCCCACACGCAATTGAACTGTAATTTCACACTGCCAAACAATTAATTTGATGCACGAGGAGTGGCAAGGCCTCGTACGTGCCAGATCCGGACCGCTCATCAGGTGAGCCCCACCGTGAAAATGTCCCCACCCAAAATTTTACCCGGTCCACTAATAACGTGGGCTACATGGGTCGTTTCTCTAATCCTGTCCATTTTTTTCACACACATCTAAAAGTGGGTCTGCTTGAATTTTCACGGTGGAGCATGTTGGTCGCATAGCCCACTGATGAACGGTCTAGATCTCACACATCTGTGCCACAAATTGCCTTTTTCGATTTATATTGGTCTGAACATTGGATGCACATGATATGATTCTGCCACGTCAGAGTGGAAAGCCAGCTCTCCTTGGATTAGTTTAAAATCATGCGGGATCATAGTCCATCATTAATGAATGGATGGAAGTGGCCACCTTTTCTGATGAGGGTAGTTGGTAGATTTGCTTTCCTTAAGGACCACTCACTTTCTACACCATTTATCCTCGACCTGAGCATATGCATAACACTTGTTTCTGTTTGCATTGATTGGGCCCATGGTTCAGCGATCCACACCATGCATCTCTTTGACCCCACTGTTGATTGACCTTGACCCAAAATTCTCCCTGGTTTGAAGATCTTGTACAACTCCTTTTGGGATTTTTTCTGTTGAATATGGGTGTTGTTGCATCTCTCTTCTGGAGTGTCTGTTTGTTGGCCATAAATTTAGACTGTTAAATCGTCCAATTGAGGAGATTTTTGGGCCATGTGTACATCCCCGATGGGCCAAACAGACCAACGATGTGGATCACTAAGCAGTGGGGGCAGTGGGATCCAGTTGTACAAACTGAAAAGTAGAGTGTAGAGCGCGTGTACTCTCCCAAGTGATTCCTCTATTATTATTATAACTACGTGACCCGGGTTCTACGTCGAGGCCGCATCTACGACAAAGCTGGTTAAGCTTATACTACGCTGCTATGTGTGGGGCCCACCATTACGTGGCATAACATCCAATCCGTCCATCATGTGCCCCTTATGTTCTCCCAGGCACCCAAGAAACATGAAGATCCAAAATTCATGGTGGCCATACCAGAGAGAACAGTTGGGATGGTAAACATGCCATCAAAAACCTTTCAGATGTTATGTAGGGCCCACCTTATTTTTTATATGCCATCTAATCCATTCAAAAGATGATATCCAGCAGTTTGAACGGGCACTATGTGAAATCAGGCCATTTCAAACTCAGGTGGGCCACACCACTGTATTTTAGAGGTTTTAAGCATTGTTTAGATGGTATAGCCAACCTAAGTTTTGGGTCAGCCTGATTTTTGGTGACAAAGAGAAACATAAAGGAATACACATGATGGACGGAGTGGATGTAATGCATAGATCACGGTGGACCCCACATATGGCGTTGTAAACTAAGCTTCGCCTACAAAGCTTGTGCAGTGATGCAAGTTCCTCTATTATTATCATATTTCATACCTACATTCTCGAAGCTACCTTTTTACTTATGTCATACAACGTATGTTCCCCCCCTCTTTAGGAGGAGACCAAGATTCTCTTTCTCAAGTGGCACCTATGGTTCAAGAATCCACACAATCAAAATAGTGGGGCCCACCTCTCTCTCTCTCTCTCTCTCTCTCTCTCTCTCTCTCTCAGAGACTTCAACATCATGGCACTTGTGTGGTAGTCATTACCTAATGGCAATGGATGTTATCTTGTCCTTAAAGAGATATCTTAATCCTATCACTTAAAGAGATATCTTAATCCTATCATGACAAAAGTACTTTGTAGCCACCAACCTGACCCGCTTAAGAGATGGGCTCTTGATTTTGGCCCAAATTACTAAACAGGTTCGGCCCGGGTTAACCTTGGCCCAACCAGCCCCCACACACACATGCATGCATGCATAAATACATCCATTTTCCTCAACTAGAAGGACAAGGCCTGGAATCTGCTCCTGAAACTACACGTCGTATGTTAAATGTCAAACAGGAACCACTAATGATATCTGTCCCGGTATAATCTACGGTAAATAGAAAGAATGTGTGGTTTAAAGATCTTATTTGTGGTTCTTATTCAGCATACATGTGTAGTTTAAAGACAGTAATAGAATAAGGCGGTTCTTCATTAAATAGAATGAAAGATTAGTTTAAAAGTATTTATTTGCACTATGGACCGTTAACTTGTGGTCCAAACGATCGGACTTGAGAAATTGACTAGGAACCAAACTTATAAGCCACGGGCATGTAAGAGAGCCAGTTCGGACCATACACGTGTCAAAGTGGCCACACATACAAACCATGGTTAGCTGGACTCGTGTTCAGCTCTAATCCACACCACAGGAACAATAGAGCTGGTCTCTAACCATATGTTTGTGTGTGGTGTCCACCATGGTCATGTTCCATCCCACCCGTTTAATTATTAGGTGTGCCTCATCAAGATTAATGCATGCAAAAAAAAAAAAAAAAACTGGGATCTTTCAGAGTCGATAACAACTGGGATCTTTTAATCATGTTATTTTGAGCCATGGGTCATTTGCGGTGGAGCCGGGGAAATCAACGGTTTGGATCTCATCCACTTGATCATGTCGTTCATCTCAGCCAGTCTTTGGTGCTTGTTATTCAATTCACCTGTGAAGCCCAACTTGCAATTACAATAAAATCTCATGGCTAAAACACTCGACTCCTCTTGACTGACTGGTTTGGTCTCGAGTCGAGTCTGGACTCAACTGAGTCAGGGGTGAATCGACCTGACTTGTCTGAGCCAGGGTGAATTGCCTGAGTGACTCGTGGTACCGAACCAGATTGGGTCCGATCTTGCCGAGTCCAAGCTGACATGTGACTCGTTTGAGTCTTAAGACCATGATGGTGCAAAAGACCATGAATGGCAGGCCAGGTTGGTTTTGGGTCCATATTTTGGATGTATTTGGGCCCATTAGAGTTTTATTTTGCTCAGAACAGGCCCAGCCCTTTTACACTATAGATAGTGGATTTATTTTTAAAATGTCTGTTTCTTTGTGAATGTGTGGCCCACTTGATCAATGGATGCGTTAGAACATGCACATGGGAAATAGGGATTTGATCAGTTTTCAGCCCGGACTAAGTCCGGCTCGGGCTCACCAGTTTTTTATGAGATAATGACTAAGCCTTATAGTGTTGGGCCAAACCCGGCCCATTTCTACCCTATTTCGATTAGATCATCCCACACACCTCTACGTCACAGCCCCACCTGGAGATATGCCTTCATGTGTCCAACATCCTAACCGTCCATCAGGTTGGCCCCACCGTTACGTGCCCTAAATCAGGTTTTTAATCAGCCCACTCGTTTAGAACGTTGTGGTCCACCAGGTGAGGGTCCAAGATGATTTTGGGGTTAGCATACCTAGTGGACGTCTCTGATCTCACAAAATGGATCATCCCATATAGGGCGAGAGAGAGAGAGAGAGAGAGAGAGAGAAGAATGCACATGGGACTTGCATGATATAGTGGGTTTTCTTCCTGGCCCATATGCCAGCTTGGTCCACATGTGAGATCCTGTCCCTTCAAAAGGTGTATCCCACCATGAAGATGACCTGGTCTGCTCATCAGCCAAATAAGTTCTATGTTGAATGTGAACCACTATTTTACATTCTCTATCCGATTGTTTTTTTAGTACACCTGGGATCCACCTGATGAGTGGACGACCCATATCTCTGGGCCAGAGGTTCTTAACATCAGGCCCAT
This sequence comes from Liriodendron chinense, assembly GCA_003013855.2. Taxonomy (NCBI): domain Eukaryota; kingdom Viridiplantae; phylum Streptophyta; class Magnoliopsida; order Magnoliales; family Magnoliaceae; genus Liriodendron; species Liriodendron chinense. The sequence goes on along the minus strand of ML058387.1, from coordinate 6,207,670 downwards.
ATTCACAAATGGCTATAATCTTTCACACGTTTCCCCCAAGGGAAACCCTCAACTTCACTGTATGTTGTGTTCAAATGGAATGTTGGAATGGCCCGGCATAAAAGGTCAGACCTGGATAGATTTGGGCCCACTAATTTTTTATTTTTCTCAGACCAGGACCAGCCCATTTAGATAGTAGATTGTGAATTCCACACGCGCGTACATCGGAGCCCCACCAGGACACGTGCCTGCGCTTGTGTATAGATCCTAGCTGTACATTAAGTTGGCCATATGTTATATTCCCTTGTTTACACCCAATTTCGGCACGCTGACATAGACCATTTAAAGGCTGTCACGTGTCGACCCCATGTGACTGCAATTGGTGTGAAACCTACTCTCACCCAAGAGTATCTTCGTTTAGCCCGCATTTGGCTATACACATTTGGTTATCGATGCGAAGGCATGAACATTTACGTTCACCTTTAGAAAAATGAATCAATGCATGTCATGTGGCCACGTCTATCACGCTCATTAATGAGAATACATGCCATCACGTTTATAAAGACCTACCGAGAGAATAGATCTTATCATGAATCTAGCTAGGATCTTCTCGATGAGGTCGTCTCCCATAGTCATTCCAAAATGGGAGATATTCTCAGAGACGTTCAAAGTAGTCATAACATTCAGGAAGATTCTGAAAATCTGCACATTTGACTGATATCTAAGTGAACCCAGCCTTATATCAATCCCAGATCAAGAGAAATAGACACATCGACTCAATCATACCCCTTCGCCGTACATTAATTGAAATTAAAAGGATGGGGGAATTTGATCAGGTTTGGGTCGTCCATGTCAGGTGTCAAATCTCTCTAACACTCTAAAGCATCACCTATAGGATGGTTTAAGTGCCGGAGTTTGATTTGGTTTGTCCAATATCTTGAAGTCGACAAGGTGGACCATCGGCAAGAGATATTCAGTGGCCATAGTCAATCTAATACCCGAATTAGCCCTTGAGGTCCTCAAATTCAGTGAAACTTTGGTGGCCTTCAGGCCTAATCCGTGTAATAGGCTATGAACATCTTCGCGAAAGATTAACCACAAGAAAGAAGATCCGAAAAGCCAGGGAGTCTGGGTCAAGCTAGAGTCATTTCTTTCCAATGCAAGCCAATAGTTCTGAATCAATCAAGGAAATATCATTATTAAGAGCTGAGGCATAGAGAGTAGGATCCAGGATAAAAAGGAAACTCTAGTAAGGGTTTCACCGCTTCGACAAGCTATAAAAGGAGCAATCAAAGAAGAGCTCGAGGCCTCATGCCAAACACGACAGTCTATATTTTAAATTATCTTTCATTTTTCCTACTTTAGCCTAGTTTTAGCATAGCTATTGCCTAACAGCTCCCGCTACAGTACCTTTGAAGTAGAATTAGCCTTCTGTAACCTTATGTTGTAGATTGTAATCATTTAAGTTTCAATTTAGTTTATCACACTTGTATTTTCGTCGTCTTTTGCCTCCACATCATCTGCCTCAAAAGTTCGAATGAGGTTGTGAAGCATGCAACATGCAATTACAATCTTCATTTGTATTTCAAAACTGTACCATGGTGTTGAGTGCCTAAATATTATATATTTTTTCCAATTCACATTGTTTCTTGTTATAATTTATGGTTAAATCAGACTAATTAAGTACGGTGTGGTGTAACGATTTTCTCTTTAATTTCTCATTATCTTAGACAATTATAGATGTAAATTATAACAAAGTTTGAACCATTGTGAGAAAAATTAATGCTTTATTATTTTTTTTTTATTATTATTATTATTTTTTTTTTGAGGGGGGGGGGACTTTTTTTGCTACCCGTCCAATGCATTCCTTTGGAGAAGAACTAGCCCTAAAGATAGTGACCTGGTCATATTTAGTCCCTTCCAACTACACAGTTATTGCTCAAATAAAGTTAAAGAGAACTTAGAGATATCTACAACATCCACCATCTTTAAAAAGTACGAGTAATAATTGGAATATCTTATGCCAGATTGTTTTGATCATTTTTATTTGATTACATTAAGAGGAGTAACGAACCTTTAAAAACTGACCATTGATCAGGTCTTTTACTTTTTTTCATCTTTATCGTGTTATCAGTATGCCCCGCCCTTCAAAACTTGTACTACGGTATATGACCCTTCTCAAGTGGACGACCACTTCTTGCCAAGGGTCCTATCCTTATAACTAAGTAGCAAAACTGTTTTCCAAATCTTATTCCCACTCCGAATGCTTTCCCTCTCACCTTTTTATTATAGCCCTGGCAACTTTGGCTTTATTCACCACTATGGAATTAAGGGGTCTTAGTCGAACCTCATTCAGTTCTTTAAGCTCAATCAACATGGCTTTAGTAAATTCAGCCGAAATTAACCCACCTAGTGAAAAACTCTCAAAGATGGCACTATAATTTTTAATGACAATACTGCATCGTACCCATTAGTAAGGGCAAATGAACTCATTCCTATGCTTGTGCGGGGTGAATTCTTATAAGCCCACAACGCCTTGAACAACTTCGTGTGCCATTCACGAGAATTCTCTTCAATCATTTTTTTTATAATATTTTTTTATTACTTTGTTGCTCGCCTTTGCTTGGTCGTTTGCTTTTGTGCATAGTATGGAGTGGAATGTAAAATTGTGATTTTGTATGGCTCGGCCATGACTTTAACCGCATAAGATGAAAATGCAGTGCCTCGATCAGTTGTGATCGATTCAGAAATGTCAAACCTATGGATGGTATGGGGTTTCGATGAGCTCAATTATCTCCCTGTGGCCGATTCCTTCATGGGTTTAGCTTCTACCCACTTAGTGAAATAATCCGTGGCCACAATAATACAAGAATCTTAATTCGAGGAAGCTAGTTAGATACGCTTATCAAATCGATCGTCCATCCTCGAAACGCCCATGGTTTGATGATTAGATGGATTTCGGTGGCAGGCACATGCTCTATTGGCCTATTTTTTTGGCATGCCTCACATCTTTTCGTATACTAGACACAACCGGCCATCATCTTGGGCAAAAAATATCCATAACATCTCAACATCATCCTCATCTTCCTATCGGCTTGATGCGCCTCGCAGATTCCATCGTGAACCTCACCCATAGCTAACATGGCTTCCTTTTTTCCCAAACACCTCAAAAGCACCCCATTAGCTCCTTTTCAATACAACTTGTTATCAATCATGACGTAGTTAACGGTCGATCTTTGGAGATCCTTGCTAGCATTTATACGAGAGCATTGGAGATATCCCATGATAGAAGCCATCCAGTCGTCTTCGTCTAGCTCAACTTGACATATTTTCATGGTGATTTGTCATTCAAAAATCAAAGGCAACGATCTCGTCTATACCATGATCGTCTTATTGGTCGATCCACCACAAACTTCTAATTCTGCCACCTTTTGTACCATTTTGTTGGCATCTATGTGATCACAACGGGAAGTATCAATTCTACTTCATTAAAAATGTCAAGCATATGTGATCCCAAAGCATAATATGGTAACAACGCAAGACTGGTACATTTGAACAGCCCAGCCATCTAATTTATGACTAATTAGGAATCGCCTACTACAATTATACTCGATGCTTCCAACTCTATGAGCAATTCCAAACCAATTATCATGGCTTCATACTCAGTTTGATTATTGGTGTATTCAAACTCCAAGTGAAAAAGATACTCATGCCTGTTTTCATTGGGCACGATGAAAATGATCCTTGCCCCCGAGGCTTTGTCAGTCCTATAACCACCAAAGATTAACTTTTGGGGTGTTAAGTATACGTGATACAAATCAATCACTTGGGTTTTGAAGTTTTTTTTTTTTATCCCCGCCCCCCCATTGTTAGTACACCGACCCTTGGGTTTCCAAGTTAGATAGGTGGTTGGCTAGGAAATTTGCAATGACATAACCTTTTAGTGTCTTCTAAGAAACATATTTAAGATCAAATTCTAATAAAGCTAAAATCCATTTGTCAATTTGTCCGCTAAAAAACGACGGATTTAACATGTATTTCACTAAATCGGTTAAAGCAATTATGTTGACTCCTTCAGTCAACAAAATAATGCCGCAAATTTATGGATTGTGTCTGACAATGCTTCCATATAAGGGCTCCTACGGGGCCCACCGTGATGTATCTGTTTATCCATGCCATCCATCCATTTTCCCATATCATTTTAAGGTATGAGCTAAAAAAATGAGGCAGATCGGCCCTCAAGTGGACCACACCAAATAGTGAGCTTGGGTTGCATTAAATGCACAAAGCGTTAAATGCAAGAGTCATCTCTGGTGTGGTCCACTTGAGCGTTGGATCTGCCTCATTTTTAGGCTCATACCTTAAAATGATACGAGAAAATGGATGGACCGAGTGGATAAACAGATGCATCAAGGTGGCCCCACAGGAGCTCCTATACGAATGGATTATTGTCCAACAAGGGAGTCTGACGCAATCCGCTTCCCCAAGCAGGGGGGCACCCCCTTCCACTGCCAGTGAGCTAAGTGCAGAGCTTGACCACAATGGTGCTGGCTGGTTAAACAGTACATCCATATGATCAGGCTCCACTGATCCCAACATACATAGCTTATGGGCTCCATAGGCAGCCCATATAAGAGTGGTTCTGGACTAAATCTTGGATCCGAGCCCTGAGGCCCACCATTCCATTACATGAGTATATTTCATCCCATCCTGGGTGAAGAAAAAACCCAAAATCGACGACTCAGGTGTGCCACACCACAGGGAACAATAGAGATGGTCTCCAACCATATCTTTGTGCGTGGAGCCCACCGTGGTCATCCCACCCGTTCATCAGGTGTGCTTAATCAAGATGAATGCACGTAGAAAACATCATCACTCAAATGGATCATGCAATGTGAACATGATTTTAGCTATGATTTTACAATATTCCCATGGTGGGGCCTACATGAGTTGGAGATTGACCCGAGTCAGGGATATTAGGTGGGGGTGACTCGTGGCATTGAACTCGACCGAGTCCGAGTCAACTCTGGCTCGTGTCTTTGGGCAAGGCACCTTCACATTGGTCCTTTATTGACGAATGGTGGGCCAGGTCAGTTTTGGGTCCATTTTTCCAATTTAGGCTGGGCCCATTAGAATTTTATTTTGCTCAGAACAGGTCCAGCCCTTCTACACCATAGATAGTGGATTCCTAGTGAGGGCTGGCAATGGGCCGGGGGTGGCCCATTTCAGACCACAGCTTGTACCATGGCTGGGTGGGCCAATCAAGGTTGGAGCTGGGCTTGGGTTCAATGTCCTTTCTAGCTCGTACTTCTGTTATATCCTACTAATACACCGTTGGAATCCTCCGTTAGGCAATACCTGGATCTTGCATTTAGGGCATAGGTTTCATTTTTCCGGATGTCTATTTCTCTGTGCATGTGCGGCCCACTTGATCAATGGATGTGTTAGAACATTCACATAGGAAATAGGGATTTGATCAGTTTTCAGCTGGGCCAGGTCTGGGTCCGAGCCCACCAGTTTTTTCCTAGTGTCGATCTAAACCTGGTCCATTGGTACCCTATTCCGACTAGACCATCCCACACATGTCTACGTCACAGGCCGACCTGGAGATATGCCTGCATGTGTCCAACATCCTAACTGTCCATCAGGTTGGCCCCACTGTTACATGCCCTAAACCAGATTTTTACTTAGTAAGCCAAAATAGTCCAACACAAGCCCCGACCCAAAATTTTCATACAAGGACCCAGGCAAAGCCCCAGCCTGATACCTAAAACATGAAGAGAGAGAGAGAGAGCTCTTCATTGTCTATTGAATTTATAAACTGTGTAAGGTAGTTTGCTAGAGATGTGCTTTGGAATACAACATATAAGATCTCTTTATTAATTGGCCCGTTAGCAAACATGATCAGTTTATACTTCTAACTCGAGATGGTTTTGCATGATTTTCTTCCAATCAGCTAATCAGTAGGCAAGCATACATAATCATATTTCTAGCTTGAGAGATGTTATCGTGATTTTTGACAATGAACTTACCTCTGAATGTGCTTGACCAATCACATTGTGCCTTGTATCTCTATTAATCACCACCTTAACTAATTATGTGTATTAGAGCTCTTTGCTCATGGTTACACATGTGTGCAGCTAGTCTTCTTTTGTCATGTGTTAGGAGAAGCATCACGGCCAGCTAAAACAACGGCAGGCTATTATATGGAGTGTATGACATCTCTCATATTGTCATGTGTCATGCTAAAACTATTCTTATAGTGTAGCAATACATGTCTTGTGGTGATAACATTCTTTGTGTTTCATAATCTCCTCATACACATTATATAACTAGTGGAGATATTATCTTTATCTTTTGTATTGTAGTTCTACACATGTCAGCTTATTAGCTGTCAGATCTGGCATTGTTATATCATAAGTAATTTTGTTCTTGTATCCTATCTAAGGTGAGCTCGTCACTTGAAATGTTTAATTTTAGATACTATTGATGCCACATCTGCAGTGCATTCACCATTTCATGATTTTTAAGTCTCATAGATTATAAACTTTTTACCTCCATGTTGTTAGTTTATCTACACACCTAATGGGGCACATGGATTGAGCCTTAGTGGGTGACTCCAGGACCGTGGGGCTAGCTCGATACATGTGTCATATATCCACAACGGTCCATTTATATTTCTAAAACATTTTAGTAGGTAGTTCCAAAAATGAAGTAGATACAAATCTCAGGTGGACACCACCATAGTAAAAAGTAGTGATTGAACGCTCCACCATTAAAAGATTCATAGGGTCCACAGTGTGATGTTTATTTTCCATCCAACCTATTGATAAGGATCACATAGAACTGTTCAGTTTGATCTAAAACTTTCATGGCCCACAAAAAGTTTTTCATAGTCAATGACTACTGTATTGGTCCACTTGAATTTGGATCTGCTTCAATTTTAAGCCCATGCCCTAAAATGAGCCGGCTAAACGGATGGAGATGGACAACGTGGATATTAAATCTAAGGTCATTTAAAAGATCCAAACCGTTTATATGACAAGATTTACTTTTCATGGGATATATGTAAATTAAAAGCCCTTGTAATTGAATATTAAAACCCTTTGATCATTAGACTCTTTCCTTTGAATATGAACGGTCATATTAAATTTTAAATAATTAAAGAATTGAAAATTTTAATCTAAGATTTCTCTTGATTACCTTTATTTACCACGAGGCCCATCCTATGAACGGTTTAGATCAGTGAAAAAGATCTTGATCTAATTGCTAAAGTCCCAACGTATCCTCCTCCAATATATTTGTAGCCAACCTTGGGTCCTACTCATTAACAAACACCTAATTTGTACATCTAAGGCCCAAATTTTGGTGATCCAGACCGTTGATCTGATTTTTCCATTATTGATTAAGATACTCTAGAAATTTAACAGATTGAAAGATCTCAACCCTTCAATATCTAGCCTTTTAGCTTGAAAATGGACCATTGTTGTACATTTTCTCTTAACATCATTGGCCACCATATCAATGGATTGGATCTTCCAATCTAGAGAATTTCCCCAGCCATGATGAGGATCATAACATCAACGGTTTGGATCACCGAACATATACGGAATCCTACGTGTCACCGAAATGTATACTTGCTAATGACAATCGAAAACGATATAACTCCTATTCCTTTATTCTATCAATTTTTAATTAAGACGATTGCGGCAACTAGGAGTACATGTTCCAACATGTCATCCATGTGTGGGATCTGGACCGTTCATCAAGTAGGGCCAGATGTGAGCATGTCGTTGATAAAAATCTAGGTCCACTCATCAGGTGGGCTACATGTGTATGCTAAACATACACCGTCCATAATCTTTTCTTTCCCCCCTAACTGGCCATCTTTCTTGTACAAATGTGGTCCGTCCGTTGAGTGGACCAGCCTGATTTTTAGGTCAAGTATATGATCTCGATGGGCCCCACCTTATGGACGTAATCGATCCCTCACATGTGTGGCAGATTAGCGTGCGTTCTGTGCATCATAATCGCACTTGTCGTTTGATGCATCTAAGAATGCCTAAGTTAGGTTTTGCTTCAAAGATGAGCAAGCAACCACCCCACAACATGGATGGAAATCGATCTTGCATCCAATTGGAAATGCGTGGTCCACCTGATGAACACATTGGCCCGGTTTTTTATTCCAGGTCTCATTAATTGTGGGGCCCACCTGATGAACAAACCAGACAATGTCCACCTATGCCACTTTGGTAGGGTGTCTGTGTGGTCATGTGCACAAGCAAAGCATATGGTCTCTGGATTCATGTACGGGTGCCCATGTTTCAGCAATCTGAACCGTTGATCTGACTGTGCCACGTGGTGGATTGGGACAGGAAGTGCACTTGAATTGTCTTAGGTTAGAAATTGAAGGGTTCGGATTATCAAATCTTGGAAAATTTCCATCAGCTGGGCCATGATCTAACATGGGTCCCACATGTAAAGAATCATTCAAATGATTCGTTGGCAATTCGTACAAGTGGAGTCGGTGGTTCACTGATCTAGACCATTGGTGTGGTGGGCCCTACCATGGATGGACTATGCCATAAAAGTCTACTTGGCAGGATCATCAAAAGTCAAAAACCTTCTCATCTGTGGCTTGCAAATATTCGGTTGAGAAGAGAAATGGAGCACTAGTCACAGCATTTTATAGGGAAAAATTGACCAAAAACATTATTGGTTAGGATTTGCAATCTTGCACACAAGTGATCAATCCACTTGTATAAACGAGAACCCAAGTATACTGTACATATCCTCGGACAAAGATCATTTGACTGTCCACAAATTTTTAATTGTCCATTTTTTGTACATATATAGCCCACGGTGAGAAGATGGTCTTAAAAAAAAAAAAAAGTATAGGTCCACCGTTCTTAAAAAATGGTGGGGACTCCATGCCACATTGCATAGTCATATGGCAATCTAGACCGTCCAATTTGTTGGTGGGAAAAATTAAACTTACAATTGGACTCAATCAGTCCTATTTGCAAGCTAGGATCCATCCACAATATCTCTCATAGCTTGGACGGTCCAAGATAGTCATACATGTATGGCATATATGAGGAGGCCGAATCACCACTACTGGAAAAACGGTGGTGAACTACTGGCTCAGATATTGGCTGACTTTTAACGGTCAGATTTCAATTGGGCTAAAACAAACATTTAAGATGACAACCAGTCCGACGTCCAACACGGATGGATTGGACCCGCTATAGTTTTTGGTATACGGTTTGGCTAGTGATCCTAGCACCGTGCCAAAGCTCTGTAGGATCCCACCATGATGTGTTTGTTTTGTTCAGGTGGTCCATTTATTTTCCAGCTCATTTTAGGGCTATGAGCCAAAAAATGAGATGGACCCAAATCACAGGTGGACGACCACACACAAGATAACAGTGTTGATTGAACATTCACAAAAAAAAAAAACTTCCTAAGGCCCATTGTAATGTTTATTTACCATCCAACTTGTTGATAAGGTCACACATACATGGATGATGGGAAAATACAAACATCAGCTTAATCGAAAACATGTGGCCACTGAAATGTTTTCAATGGTATCTCCACTGTTTTATGTGGTGTGGTCCACCTGAGATTTAGATCTGCCTCATTTTAGGGCACTGGAAAAATGCATGGGTAGCATGGATAAAACAAATACATCATGGTGGATCCCACAAAGCTTTGACACCAGCTATCTTGTTGGTGTTGGGGTCAATAGCCAAACGGTGTCTTGTCTTTTACTAGTTTAACAATCTTGGTCGATTGCATATGTTGGACGGTTTGGATGTCAGACATATACAATGAAGGGCTCACAAAATCTCAATTCTTCACTTTTTAAATAAAAACTAAACAAAAGGCATTTATACAATTTGGCCCCCTTCAAAAGCACCATGGGTGAATTTTGGTTCCTTGAGGCATTGTTTGGTAAAATCCCAACAATGGGGGAATTTTCCAATAAAAACCCCCTTTTTCCTTCCGTCACTACAAGTTCCATTACATAACCATTTATATCATTCAGCCATGACTGCAGATCTAAGAATCCAACCAATCTCCCTAAACTAGATGTGTTTGTTGAAATGTAGCCACTGCCAACTGTCTTTTAAATTCCTACATAATGAGGCTCACTTGATGATTGAGCTGGCCCATTAATATTGGCTCGGCTCTACTTGGCCTGGACATGGCCCTAATTTCAAGCAAAGATCAGCCCTTGGGCCAGGTTCAGGGGGTCAAACCCTGGCCCTACATGGTCAGCCCCAATCTCCAGTCAGGCCTTGATAAACAGCGTTGAGCGATCACGGAGACAATTAGGTGCGGCCAGCCTCTCCCTAGACGGTGCAGCCCTTACTGTGTGGGCCTTCCTTGCTGTATGTATTTTAAATCTATGTCGTCCACCCACTTCTCCGCATCCATTTAGGGCATGAGCACAAAATAAAAGCAAATCCAAATCTCAAGTAAATCAGTGTTGTAAAATCATCTAGAAAATGGATGGATGACATAGATTTATAATACTTCTTTTTTTTTTTAGCCAGTCATGCAACACACCCACCCTATTAGCTGGGCAACGCACCCACTTGGTTAGTCACACGATGCACCCAACCACCAGTGGAGTTAGTGTGTCTACTTAGCACTCAAATCTGAGACCTGCTGTTGAAGCACCTAGGCATCTTCTAGCTGGACTAGAAGGCGAGACATAGATTTATAATATCTACATCAAGGTGGGCTCCATGATAAGGTGTTACAATCCCAAGGGTTAAGAGCTTAACTTTACATGTCCCATTAATCCTGAGGCTTTTGGCACATTGATTAGGTTCTTAATAATTGGTATCAGAGTTAACACCACGTCCCTTTGTCGAGTCACGGGAGGGGCAATTTGTGGCAAAGGCAACTGTAAAGCCGACCGCACCTAATCCACTCCCGTTAAATCAGAGCCAGGCGTGGTGTATGTCTGGAAGAGAACTGATCACCTACAGCGAAGGAACCATGCCTGTTGTATCGTACCATCTTTCTCCACCAACACACTACTTGTGTAGAACATCAGTACAATTAAAGCTGTAGGCCCTACAGTGAAGATCACTTGTACAAAATCCATATCAATCTATCCATCAGGTAGGCCACACTGCAGGAATCAACGGTATGGGCTGGCCCACTTAGAGAACAGATCATCAACCTAATTTTTGTGAAAGCAGCTATCTATGGTTCGGGTCTATCGTTTTCATGGTACTGATTCCCTTAAAAGGTTGCATGTTAGTCCGAAAGATGTACTTTACAACAAGTTGTGGTACAGTTGCGTGGATGTGATCATTTCTCTTGAATCGGGCCCACCGTAAAAAAGACCCGAGACTTCGACCCGATCTGGTTTTTTTTTTTTTTTTTTCCTTCGGAGTCAATGTAAGACTCCAGCTTTTCCAACTTGATTTTCAGTACTAAGATATATACCCTCGAGACCCATTTTAGGAACGGCCAGTTTTGCTTCCACGCGCCAGATTGCTGTATGCGCCAGCGAAAAGGATTTTAGGCCTAACTGCGTGAGAAGCGACAGCTCATCCGACCACTTCGGAAGTGGATTAGGTGCGGCCCTGACTATGGGGCCCACCTTGATGTATGTGTAGTATATCCACGCCGTCCATCTGCTTTTCCAGATCATTTATGAGCCCAAAAATTATGTTGATACAAATCTCACGTGGATCAGACTGTAGGAAACTGTGATGATTGAACGCTCACCATTAAGAACAGTGGTGCGTATCGGTGAACCACAGTGCATATTGGTGAACCACATGAAGATGGCATAACTCTCAAGTTGCATGTCCGATTTGGGTAATCTAAGTACTTATTAGAAAGATAGTTTAATAACTTTTTAATCACTTTTGAATTATCTCATTTGGACATTATTTAATTGTCTAAAAGTAGGCCCAAAGTTTATTAAGGACTATGGATTATCAATCTAATGAAAATTGTCATAACTCCCTCGTTACATGTTCAATTGGATAATCTTGCACTCATTGAAAAGATAATTGGATGAATTTTCAAATAACTTTGGAAACATCTTATTTTAATATCATTTAATTGCCCAAAAGTAGACAAACTTTAATGATTCATAGTACAATATTCTTCCATCTTAACATTCTTCTATTATAAAAAATTCATTTATTAAAACATTCATTTATAACAAGAGTCATCTATTATAACATTATTTCATCATAAAATTTAACTATTATAACATTCTTCTATTATAAAAAAGAAAGAAAGAAGAAAAAAAAAACCAATTACAAAGGGAACCACCACATCCTTCTATCCTTTACAAACTCCCACTATTGATACCCACCAACAAAAACAAAAAAACACGCAAAAGAACCCACTTTTGACTATCATAGCTTTTAAGTTGGAGATTGTAGTCGTAGAACTAAAAAATATCATATTTTTCACGCTTGGAGTGAGGTTGGTAAGAGTTTTTTATCATCGTCGGAGAATGTAATGTTAGTTCATACAACTATCAATCGTTGAAGATGCTTTAACCCTTTGTTTGATCCCCTCCTGTGAAGGGCCCCCTTTTGAACCCATCCCACATCTTACATGGGCCCACTGGATAGGTTTGTAGCATATATAAGCCGTCTAAATGAAAAAAAAGGATTTTAATTTTATGCCATCTAAGTTTAAGGGCAAAATTCATCATGATGGGCACCTCAGAGGAACTAGATTAGAATTAATGCATAATGATCATGTAATTGTGGGCCGTAGACAACTCCATTTTTTTTAAATGACCTTATTGTGGGTTCACAACTTTTTTTAATTACAGTGAACGGATTAGATCGGCCGATGGTTGGTCCTTATTATTGATTTAATTAAGCCCATACAATATTTTCAAAATGTTTTCTCGACTTTCGAAACAAGCTAGCACTATACGCAGGAATGGCTGATAAAAGGACATTTTTGTTATTTGAAAAGCTAAACAGTGCCAGAGTGCTAAAACAAAAATGTTGTCAGAAAGTGGGGTTGACACCTTCACGTTATAATTAGGGGCTATTACCCCACCAGGACTGACCTAGGTAAGAGACGGATGGTGTTGTGAGGGGCTTTATATCCCCACTGTGATGTATATGTTTTATTTATGCTGTCTATCCATTTTCACGACTCATTTTAGGGCATGAACCCAAAAGTGAAGCAGATTGAAGACTCTAGTGGACCATATCACAAACAGAAGTGGGGATTGAAAGCCTACCATTAAAAACTTCTTCGAAGCCATAGAAGTTTTGGATCAACCCGATATTTATTTCTTTCCTTCATCCATTTCTTTGTGACCTTATGAATAAGCTGAATGGTAAATAAACATCATGATGGACCCTATGAAGTTTTCAATGATAGGAGTTCAGTCCCCACTACATCCTGTGATGTGGTTTAAGCCTCTTTTGGGGGCTCATGCCCTATAATGATTTACTTGAGACTTTAATATGCCTCTTTTGGGGGCTCATGCCCTATAATGATTTACTTGAGATTTTAATATGCCTCTTTTGGGGCTCATGCCCTATAATGACTTTTCAAAATAGATGAAGATCATGGATAAAACATATACGTCACAATGCCCCCATGGTGAGGTAATACTGCATCCAGCCCCACTTAGCTATATTTGCACGGCACTCATTTTCGGACACAGACTGGGTACTGCCCCCACTAGGATCTAGGTACTCAGGGCCACCATGTTGTACATGATAAACCAGGCAATTCATCCATTTTAATAAATCATTTTAGGACATGAGACTAAAGATGAGAAATGAAAGAATGAAGGCTCAAGTAGACTGCACAATAGGAAGTAGTGGGGCCTAAACTCCTACTGTTTAAGATTTCTTAAGCCCCATCACCTAATCATAGACTAGGATGAAGGGAAACATAAATATCAGCATGGTTCAAAACTTCCGTGGCCCTAGAAAGTTTCCAACAGTAGGCTTTCAATCCCCATTTCTTCCTGTGGTGTGGTCTATTAGATCCATCATTTGGGCTCATGATTTAAAATGATATGCCAAAATGAATCAACCGTGCGGATAAAACATATATATCACAATGGCCCTGTGGAGCTCTGTCAGGACCGCTGTCGCTAGGCTAAGTGGATTAGGTGTTACCTTACCGTGGGCCCACCTTAAAGCAGTCCACGGTTCATTCGTTTTCCAGCCCGTTTCTCGAGCTCAGTTTAAGAAGTGATCCAAAAAATTAGTAGATCCAAATCTCAGGTGGACCACATCAAAGGAAACAATAGTGACTCAATGCCCCTATTAATGACTTACTAGGGCCATAGTAAAACCCGCCGTAATGTTTCTTTTCCATCTAACCCGTTGATGACGTCAACCAGACCTGTATGAAGGGCAGATACAAAGATCAGCTTGATAAAAGAACTTTTATGGCCCACAAAAGCTTTTAATGCTTATTCACTACTGTTTTCAGTGGTATAATTCACCTTAGATTTGTATCTTCTTTAAGTTTTGGAATCACGTCCTAAAATGACATGGGAAACCGATGGACGGACTGGATATACAATTTTTTTTTTTTTTTTTTTGTTAAAGTTGTTAAAGGTGGGCCCCACATGGTAAGGGTAACACGCACTAAGGTGTTCCCCCGGTAACACCCAATCCGTTTCCGTCTCCAGCTACGTCCTGGTGGAGTAGCACCCAATCCGCGTCCCCGTTTTCCCAAGAGGAATCGCCCGTTTTTAAGTGCTAGCATTGCAATCCAGGCCATTCACATGGTGGACCTCATCCATCATCCCGAAAATCCAAATTGTCAATAACCAACCGTCTACTTTCAACTCGCATCTTTTACGACGATGATTATCTTTAAGGGCCCACTTTTCTTGATAAGATGCAAAAACTAAGTATACTATTTGATGAACGTCCCGGATCTCAGGCACGTGCCAGGTGTTTGGGTCTCGCGCTTGAAGGTTGGGGCGTCTGTAAAAGACGGTATACCGACCGTGGCAAGTGGCAACACCGTAATTCTATAAGAGATCCAAGCCCATTTCCCTCGTCCTCGAAATCTCCCTTCTGCCAAACGCAATCAACCCGAGAACCCTTGGACCGAAAAAACAAAAATCTAATCCCTCATTTACTTTAAGGGTAAAACAAAGTCAGGTAGTCCGCGGACCACTGAAGTGAAGGTGGACCCACCTTTGATTTGCCATGAGAGCTGATTAGGTCCGCCCCACCCTCACCCAAGACGGTGTAACCTTGACCATGGGGCCCACCTGATGTATGTGTAGTATATCCATATTGTCCAGCGAGCTTATTTTAGGGCATGGACCAAAAGATGAAGCAAATACAAATCTCAGGTGGACCACGCTACAGGAAAAAAGGGCGTTCAACGTCCACCATTAAAAACTTCTTAGGCCCTACTCTAATGCTTTTTTCCATCCAACCTGTTGATAAGGTCACGTAGACATGGATGACGTTAAAAAACAATAAATATCAGCTTGATCTAAAACTTTTGTGGAGCATAAAAAGTTTTTAATGATCAATCACCACTGTTTCCTGTAGTGTGGTCTACCTGAGCTTTGGATCTATTAAATTTCTTGTCACATGCCCTAAAATTATCTGCAAAAGCTGATGAACAGCATGGATATACTTCACATACAACAATATAGGCCCTACATTCAGGGCGGAGCAGTGTTGGGTAAGGCCTGAGCAGCACCTAATCCACTCCATCGGTCATGGGCGGCCCTTTTTCCTATAAAAATCATCCTAACCATTGAAAAAGGAACTCGAATGCAAACGGTTTGAAACTCCATTATTCCAACTGTCCTTAAATATAGAGCCATAGAATCTTCCATTCACAATCTAATCCTAGTGATTTCCTACCCCTTGAACGGTTCCAATCATCCGTAGGCATGGCACAAGTAAAAGACTACGAATTTATTTGTAGTCCGCGGACTACGAAGACCGGGCGTCCTTGCTTAAAAAAAGCAGAAGAAGAAGAAGGGAAGAAAGAAAAACGATAGACAGAGAGAGAAGAGAGAGTCGCTGATTCCGGATCTAGATCTTCTACCTCCGTCCTTACTGTCAGACGCGTCGGACCGAAACCCTAACTGTCAGATCCGGATGGAGATCGCCCGATCTTTCACCATCCATCTCTGGATCTCATCTCTCCTCCTCTTCCTCGTCTTCGGCAACGGATTCTACCTCCCCGGCGTCGCTCCTGAGGACTTCGAAAAGGTCATCTTGTCTCCTTCACCATTCCTTCGATTTTTCTCTTGAATTTTCGTTTTGTATGGTTAGATCTTGTTGATCTCGCGCGGCTTCGTTTCAGCGATTCGATGCATGCTGTCGTTTGATTTAGATCCCATCAGTTCGTTCAGAATCAACTACCGGCGTTGAATTTTGAATTTTGTCAGTTTAAGAATCGGCTCAGATTTACGTAGTGTTTGGATTCGCCATTTGTAATGAAATTGTCGTGATTTCACGTTATCGTGTTCTGGGCGTGTTTGGCTGTCCTCGATTTGCGTTGAATCTGATGAAAATTGTGATGGTTGGTGTGACTGGATTCCTTTCTTGTAGGATTAGAAATTTTAAAGAGTGGATTTTGTCGGATCTGGTTTTCCATCGAACAGCTTTGCATATGTTTTTACGATGAATTTGTAAATTTTTTGTAGCTTTTGAATGCGGTCGAGGATGTGATCATGAGATGTAGTGTTTTGGGTGTGCTTGGGAGGCTCTTTGTTGCATTTTGACCTGTTTAATTCATGTGGTATTGCAATAGAAATGATTTTTTGTTGTCGTCGATATGATTTCTATTGAGAGAAAAGCAGGATGCTGTCGGATCTCTTGTCCTGCTAGATGTCTCATTTGTATATGTTGTTAGTTGAATGGGTGGATTTATAATTTATATAGCATTTAGATGCACCATTTATTGCTATAAAAAATTGTGGATGTAATTGCGCACTGGGTTTTTGGAAAGTGGTTAAAATGTAATAGCTTTTGGATGTACCATTTATGTGATGAAAAATCAACCATGCAATAATACCCTATCGCTTGATGGTCATGTTGTTGTGGCAGAACCAATGTAATTATGCTGTTTATCATGATGCTGACAATAGTAATTTTTCTAGCTCGACTAGACAATTTCCGTGCAATTAAAAACAGAATTTTGTCAGATCCAATGTTCTGTTGAAAACGTCTCTATGTTTTTCTGTTAGTTTTATTTATTTGATTTTATGTACCGATCCTGGTTATGATAGTGTCGTTGTGCTAAATTTGTAGCTCTTTAGCTCGAATGCTTTCCATAGTTTCATTGGTTACCATAGATTGCCCATTTAGTGAAATCTAACAACCAAGGGTTAAAATATTGTCCAAGTCCAGTATGCATTGCCCCATGCATACCGGTTTTGATGGTGAGCTATGTGGATGTATCAATTGTATTGGCCCAAAATGACCTGATATGGAGTGATACATACTGGTTTTGGTGGTGACTGATACGGTACACCGAAACTGATTTTCAATCCTGGCTCTCAATGTTTTCCATGGGACACTAATTCTCACATTCATGTGTATGCATGTGTGTGTTTGGGGCGTTTGTTATGCTGCCTAGATGCATTTTAGAGCGGATGGTTACATTGGGAAAAGAATTGGGAGAATTGAGCTTGGCCTTGTCATTGGGAACTTAGGGAGGATTGAAACTCACATTTTCCACTGATTTATTTGTTGCATTTTGTTGTTTAGGTTTTTGGTGTGTGTATGGTGTGATTGCTGGGTGTTGGTTACTGCCCTTGGGCCATTAGTCTGGTCTATGAGACGCAAGATTCAGATAGAGATATTGACATCGGGACAGGGGATATAACTAAACATATTCTGAATTCAGGGCACAGATACTGGGGCCGATATCACATCATACATGTCGATACAATGAGGAAATTGTAAGGAATTCAGATATTCATGAGCCTAATAACTAATACAATAGTATATGGTTAATGATATTATTACTGATCCTTCAAAGGGTAGATTCCTTCCTTTACCCTGGAATCACCTTGGTTATGCACTCTAAAGTTACTAGTTATTTAGGATCTAGAAGGAATCATACCGATTAGGCTAGACTCCCAACTTGTGGAAGTTTGTTGTGAAATACTTTGACACATTAAACTTATTTGTTGTGTTCAATCCTTGACACACTTGTATCATAAGAATTTGGGCGTCGTGGATCTTTTGAACCCAATCCCTACCGTGATTCATGCCTGTACTTGTACTCGGATAACATAGGTTTACTACTTATCCTAGAAGTATCCACGACTCCACGCCGTACCCATGCTGTATCATGTCGACTTTGGTCCCATACCCATGTACAAGTGTCTCTATGTCCTAGGATAAGGGACACCAAAATGTAGAGAGGGTTTAGAGTTTTGGCTGGCAGGAGTGTGTTGATCCTTCTCATTATATCAGTATATGGGTAATGTGGTAAATTTACATGGCGTTATTTTGGGCATTCTTTTATGGGGCTTTAGCGAATAGGAAATTTGTTTCTTCAATGTTCAGTTTCTTTAGGGCCTGTTTGATTTTCCAAAATCCTCCGAAAATGCATTGCAAATGGGTAATAATTATTTCCTTTGGTAATTGTTGCATTGTCCCCGAGGGTTGATTTGATGCGTACTTTTTTGAATGCTAAAATCGAGGATGCTGTCAAATATGTGGGGCCCACCATGATGTATGTGGCTTATCTACACTGTCCATCCATTATGCCAGCTGAATTCAGGGCATGAGCAAAAAACCGAGGCAGATCCAAAGCTCAAGTGGACCACACCACAGGAAAAAGGGAATCGAACACCTACCGTTAAAACATCTTGGAGCCACTGTTTCCTTTGTTGTGGGCCACTTGAGTGTTGGATCTGCCTCATTTTTCGGCTCCTGCCTCAAAACGTTATGGTAAAATGGATGGACGGCGCGGATGTCATATACATAATGGTGGGGCCCACAAATTTAAGCCAGTCATTTTGGACCGGTTTTCGAAGCAGAAATACATGCTTATTTTCAAACATGGTGAAATTATAATAATTGGTTATTTACAGGACATTTACAGTGGATTTGGAAAATCAAACAAGCCCCTTAAGAATCTCCATTGTGTCAATGAAAATTGGCAATTAACTGAGGAAGACATGAGTAGTTGTGAAACTCTAAAGAGGACTTCCAAAAGAAAGTCATGGAAGAAGATATTAAATGGAAGCATTGTTCAACGGCCAGTTGGTTAAAGGAATTATAGGTATTGCATTATGTAGAGCACCCCACACTGTGGGAATACGGGATGTCATGTCGTGGGAAACATCGGTAAATATAGCATGTATTGCATAATGTATCACAATTTAAGGGACATATTGGAGAAAATTTAGGAAAATGATGGAATTTTCTAGTGAGGATGTTAGGATATGTTAAAAAGACACATGATTATACCCTTAGAGCTTAGAATATTACAAAAAAATTTCCTACACTCATCAAGATTGACAGATTTTTTCTACACTTAATGTGATTTAAGGGGGAAAATGAAAGAAATTCAGATTTTTCCACCAACTTC
Organism: Liriodendron chinense; assembly: GCA_003013855.2. Classification (NCBI taxonomy): domain Eukaryota; kingdom Viridiplantae; phylum Streptophyta; class Magnoliopsida; order Magnoliales; family Magnoliaceae; genus Liriodendron; species Liriodendron chinense. The sequence goes on along the minus strand of ML058387.1, from coordinate 6,188,131 downwards.
CCTTTTTTCACCTTCAAAATCAAAATTTCATAATCTTCGGAAAAAAAAAAAAAAAAATTCAAAATTGCTTACTTGAAATCCATGTTAATGCATGAAACTCATGCATAGGTACTGATTTCTACTTGTTTTTGCCAATCTGTTGAAAAGAAAATGAATTTAACAAACTTTTATCTCCTTTGGGATTTTGGCCTAAATCCGCTCTTAGATTGCGTCTCCACCAGATTCTTCTTTTAATGCAAGACAACTTGAGTGGAGTTGTTAAAAACACACTAAGAAACACAATCCACAATTTTTTTTTGGGAAAAATGGATTTCTCTATTTTTTTTTAGATTTTTGTCTTCCGCCAAACATCACAGGTGCCACTAATGTCAATCAATACTTGTGAAATATCATAAGCATCGGTAGATATTCAAGTATTCCTATGATGTGGCCCTCGAGGATGTATCCGTTGATCATATCGGCATGTGTCTATATCATTAATAGAAGTCAATTTTCGTGATACCCCCTTTTTTATTGGGGATCTACAATATCTCTAGTGTCTGCTAATACTATCAATACATTGAACACTGGTTAGCTAGCCTTGTGTCCAATTAGTCTTGTTGGATGGAGGCCAATGAAATATATATGGCAGCAGATGAGTTCAAGAAAAACTATGCGTGGCAAAAGATTGGCATTGCTGGAAATTGGATAACCTGCAGTTCGATAAGAATTCAGAATCAAGCAGACATCCTTAAGTATGAATTTTCAGAAGGTGTGTAAAACCAGCTGTATTTGACCTTGGTAGGAATTGTGTCCTTGGACCGGATGGGTTTCCATGGGCTTTTAGTTGGATTTTTTGGGAAGATGTCTAGGCTGATCTCATATAGCTTTCTTATTGGAATTCCATGAAAAAAGTGGGTGATTCGAGAGGGAGATGGGAATTATGGGGTTTTGAACTAATTTCGAGGGAAAAGAGGGGATTGTGGGATTATAATAAAAAACTTTTGCCTATCAGTCTTGTTGGTGGGCCCCAAAAAATTTTGGCCAACATCCTTTTGACTAGACTGGCTTGCATTCTCCTGAACTTTTGTACAGGATGTTTGTGGCCTAGGAATGCATTGATTTCCAATATAAGTCAGGAAGACCAGGTTTGTTTGTAAGTTGATATTAAAAAATGCCTATGACTATGTTGATTGTGGCTATCTTAATACATGCCAAGAAGGCTTGGATTGGGCATTAGATGGAGGAGGTGGATGAAATAATTCTTACCTTCGGCCTTCTCAATCTTAATCAATGGGGCCCCAAAAGGTTTCTTCCATGGGACGGGAGGCTTGAGACAAGGGGGCCATCCTTCGGATTTTCCTTTCATTATTGTGGTTAGAGGCGCTGAACAAAAACACTCTGGAAGGGAATCATAGAAGGTGCATTGATGGGTTTAAAGTTAAAAGTATCTTTGAATTTCAGGTATGTCACCTCCAATTTGTGGACGGTACTTTGTTGCTTTGTGAGAAGTCTAGGGGGCAGGTAATTCATCTAAAGACTATTCTAAGATGTTATGAAGCAGTTTTGGGTGAAAAGTTGACTATTCTAAGATGTTATGAAGCAGTTTTGGGTGAAAAGTTGAATTTGCTTGAAGTGGAAGTGTTGGGGATCAGGATGGGGGATAGGGCAATTGTGGATCTTGCTTCGACTTTGGGGTCTTTGTGGGGTGTTCATTCCACTTGATCTGCTTGAGGCTCTTGCTATATATTAGGAAACCCCATCAAAGCCTTTGGTGACCTGGTAGTGGAGAGAGTATAGAAAAGTCTATCTACTTGTAAAAACAAATCGTTTGAAGGATCACTCGTAAATGTCGGCCCTTTCCAACATGCGTATCTGCGATTCTATGTCATGCCTTTATTTCAATGCCCGACTAGCATGATGGGACATGTTGAAGAGGTTTCAAAGGGAATTTATGTGGAAAGGAAAAGAGTATAGAGTGGAAAGAAGTATGCAAAGTGAAGAAGATGGGAAGGTTAGGCACAAACAAATTGAAGGTAATGAACACGTTGCTGTGGGGAAAATGGTTCTAGTAGTTCTGGCGAGATGAAGAGTCTCTAGAAATAGGTTATAGGCACCAATTGTGATCATAGGGATAACTTTGGGTTCCTTGCCCCTTGCTCCAAAGCCCTATATTGCTTTTTTCTCGTGCTTTGTTTCTATTTTTGATATTCATAAGATTTGGACCAATAAAAAGTTATGCTTATGACAATCAATTTGTCACCAGAACATGGATAACTGGAACACATTGCTGCATGTGCCTAAAATGTGTTCTCTCTCACACACGTTTGCAATTATGCCCCTAGGGTGCCTGTAAAAAGCTGATGATCCTTTGCGCATCACATATTTCCTTGAAAGAGGATGTTTCTCTCCTGATGAGAGAGAGAGAGAGAGAGAGAGAGAGAGAGAGAGAGAGGAGTCCTACATTACTGGGCGAGATTCTTTAGACATTCTAACTCTGACCAAAATTTCAGACTTGTATCCATTCTTACCTGGACACGGGGCACGAGTGCCAAGTATCAAAGCTTCATAAAGTGTCTGGCATGTCCTAAAATACTAACCACGGAGACACTTCTGTGCATAAATTAGAATAAAAGAAGATAAAGAAAACATTAAAAATGAAAGGATTCTTTTGTCGGGTAGGAAATAAAAGAAATTTGAAAGAACATTCACACAGTTCCAATTGAGACCATTACTAGTGGTCTCAATTAACAAAAAAAAGGTGATCACTCGCTAGCCTAGCTAGTAGATGCCTGGGCGTTTCAACTGCTGGTCTCGGGTTCTGATGCGGACATTAGGCCCTTTAGGGTTTATTAGCGTAGGAGGCGAGCGACGCCTGCATCTCTTTGACTCGATGATAGGCCTGGATCATTCGTGACAACTTGAGGAGCATTGAAGACCTTACACATGTAGTCTGAGAGATTTGAAAAGACCCCACCTTGGGAAGACATGTGTAAGTTGCTTGGAGGAGATGATCGGACCGTTGGATTGTGATGATGATGTGATTGGACCGTTATAGATTTCTCGGATTAAGGAATGAAAATCTGAGAGAAATAGGTTTAGGGATCAATTCTTAGATTTTAGGGTTGCGGATAATGAGAGAAAATAAGTTTAGAAGAAAGGAGGAAGAAAAAGAATTACCTTAGAAGAAAGTTGGAAAGAGGGAAGAAGAAAGAAGAAGAAGATTGAGGAAGAAGATGAAGATCCACAGAGAGAAGGGGAGGAGGAGGGAGATAAGCCACCAAAGCTTTTTTTTTCTTTTATCAAATCAATAGCATAATGAAAAAGGTTTAGGGCAACACCCTTATAAAATTTGGAATTAGCATAATTACCAAAATACCCCTACTAACAAAATTTTAAAAAAAAAGAAGAAGACATTTGCATGAAAAAAACGTGCGCACACTAACCCAAAACTCAAATAAGTAAAAGTGCATAAAATAAACTCAAATCTAAGATGCCCGATGGGCTCTGATGATGGTGTTATGAAAGTGGACCACGACGAACCAACAGTCCGATCACATCATCATCGCGATCCAACGGTCCGATCATCTCCTCCAAGCAACTTACACGTCTTCCCAACGTGGGGTCTTCTCAAATATCTTGGACTACATGTGTAAGGTCTTCGATGCTCCTCAAGTCGTCACGAACGATTTAGGCCCGTCATTATTGAGCCATAAAGATATAGGTGTCACTCGCCTCCTACGCTGATAAACCCTAAAGGGCCTGATATTCGCATCAAATCTTCTTCTTCCCCAATCTTCTTCTTTCTTCTTCTCTCATTCTTCCAACTTTCTTCTAAGGTAATTCCTTTTCTTTCTGAGAATTGATCTCTAAATCTATTTCCCTTAGATTTTCATTCCCTAATTCGAGAAATCCCTTGATTCCCTGGACTAGTGAACCTTATTGAGCGTTGGATCATAACCATGCAAGATTGGGATGTTTCATCCCTCACCGGATCCAATCCACGCATGATTTGAAACCCTCACCGTGAGATTGTGATGATGGCCTCGTGTTATTGCATGTTTCTTTTCTGATCTTCTTAGATTATGATGATAAATGCTGAATCTTTACTATTATTGTTTTGTTATTCTGCTGGATTATATATGTTCATGGACATGCATTATAAATAGGGTGTCCTGTATCAGGTTCGAAACCCACTAACCCCACTAGTGGGTGGGAGCACTGTGTGACTGCCCGGGTGGGTATGTTGCACATCTAACAGGGTGTGTGCGTTGCATGACTAACCCAAAAAAAAGAAAAAGAAAAAGAAATCAGTTACAAACATTGAAAATCATGCAATAATCATCTCAAGAATAGAAGCTTGTGTGAATGATACACCGAATATCACAAGCTTCTTTGGATATTCAGAGAACCCAGCCGACAAAAAGGAACACGACTGATGATCCTTTTTTATTTTTCTTTTCCTTTTTATGGGTCATGCCATAATGTAAATGAACTCTTACCTGGAGAGTTAGAGCAGTCCTTATGAACAGTTTCTTTGGCACCAAAAGAATAGAGGCAATCTTGAGGAAAAAGAACGAGACATCTTTGGCTTGAGAAAAGAGATCTACATGAATAAAAAAAAAAAGAAAAAAAGAAAAAAATGGAAGGAGAAAGATCAAAGAAAAGCATTTTGGAGAATTTTCTAAACAGCTCACTTAGATTGTCCACTGCATGGCACATTTTGATGTCATCATTAGTTCACTTTGTCTGTACAGATTTTGAAGTGTTGTCTTATATTGAGGGTGTAAAAGTGTCCAAAGTGTCAGCATGGGAAATGACCAAAAGTTGAAGTATCCTGGTAACACTGCCTGTATCTTGTTAGAAGAAGAAGAACAATAAGAAGTAGAAACCCTGCTTGTAACTACAATTTAGGATGTGCCTTCAGATGAATTACTTGGGGTTTGTTACTATCATACTTCTGAAGAGCATGTCAGGTGAACTGGACTGTTCATCACTCAGATTGACATAGATGGCTGGATACCATGGCACCATAACTTGACTCAGCCTTTCCCTACAGTTGCTTTTTTATTTTACTTAGCAAAAACTCAAAAGCTGGAAAATTAGGGCAGAAGCTCAACACTTGGACACTGGAAGTGCTTAACATTCTATTGCATCACAGTGTACCCTCCTAACCCATCAATCCTGTCCCAACAGGAAGGCCTCTCTTGCTCTATCTTTCCACGATGGAGACGTTAATGGGGTGTTCTCGGCTAGCATATGATAGTGGTAGAAAAGAGTAGACTATCCTACTTGTCACCATCACCATCACCATCACCATCACCATCATCTAAGCCTTATCCCAACTAATTGGGGTTGGCTACATGAATCTTTTTCTGCCATTCCACTCTATCTACTACATGAGAAAAAAAAAAAAAAATCACCAGCGATGAAGCTAATATTCACTACCTGGGGTGACATGCTTGGCTCTGCAGACGAGGCGATACATGCTCACCCATCCAGTCTTTCTTGAAAGCTAAACGAAACTTGGAAGGACTTGTTGGAGTCAACATATGGTCTACCTGAGTCTTATTTTCTTTCTATTTTAGTTCGTCTTCACATTTCTTGAGTAAGTTGCAATCTGTTGTGTTTGCACGAAAAGATTGCAATGCGAAACAGGCAGGAGTTGATTGTTGATTGGGCAATGGTGATGGAGGAGTTCTGTGGGTGCTCTTTGGTAGTCTTACCCAGGTATTGAACTGAGGACATAGAAAACTGTAGTTAGATGAGTCACTCTGTTGGACTTTTCGTCTTTCCTTTCATTTTGCTTGCTTTTTTCTTAATAAAATCTATCATCTTTACATCTTAAAAAAAGAAAAAGGAAAAAAGAAATTGCAAGTCATTGTTGGGATTTATAAATAACTGCACAGTTCATGTGCTTGTGCGTCATCTAATAATTCTTAACTGATTTCTTTAATTCTTTTACGGAATATGAACCATCTTTTTATCTTCGAGTCCTTAATTATTTTCAGTGGTACTGCTATGACATTGGATTGGTTTTGGCTGCAGGGAGTTCCACTGAAGGTGAAAGTGAACAAGCTGACCTCTATAAAAACACAGCTTCCATATTCATACTACTCTCTCCCTTATTGTCATCCGGAAACCATAGTCGACAATGCGGAGAATCTTGGGGAAGTTCTTCGTGGCGATCGTATTGAAAACTCCCCTTATGTGGTCAGCTACTTTTTCCTAGATAATTCAATTCTGGTATGTCAAGATTATTGGCATTATTGGGGTATCTGAGCTCAGCTTTTCTTTTGCAGTTTCGTATGAGGGAGCCGCAGATGTGTACTATTGTCTGCCAGCGAACACTTGATGAGAAAGCTGCAAAGGACTTCAAGGAAAAAATAGAGGATGAGTATCGGGTCAATATGTAAGGAATTGTTGTTGGCGGATTTTCTTAGACCTTGATAATTGAAATCACCTTTTTTATTTTTGAGAAAGAATAAAAATCTATTCAAGAAAAAAGAGGCAAGCCGGAGAAGGGGCAATGAATTCCCAATAACACGAGCAGCCAGGCTCACTACTTTCTCCGCTAAGGAATTGGCCACATGGTTTGCCTCTCTGCACATTGACAAGAGCGAAATGTTTATACCAGAGGGCAATGTCTTGGATCTCATAAAAAGACAAAGGGCATCTTACAAGTTTCAGAGCAAGTAGAAGAAGACAATATATAACATTCCTGGAGTTGGCCTTCACAATCAGGCTCCTGGAAAATCCTTCACAGAATGTCGATTAGCCTTTCTCCAAGTCCAAGAGCCCCTCTGCACATTAACCTTACCCCAAGAGCAAGGACTGGAGAAAGACCAAAGTATATCACCTTTGTCATCTTGTAGCACACAATACCAGGCTTACCATGCGGGAAAAATTCAAATTTAGTTTCAAAATGCTGGCACATGGGTATTTCCAAGTGCTATTGGCCTTGTTTCTCAGCATTTTGCTAATACCACCAAAAACCAATCTTTAAGGTGGTGACAAGATTGAAATCACTGATTAATTGTATTTTTTTAATTCATTTTTATATGGCATGTCACAGGATCCTGGATAATCTTCCCTTGGTTGTTCCACTGAAAAGGTCGGATCAGGAATCTGCTACTTTTTACCAGCAAGGCTTTCACGTCGGCCTTAAAGGCCAATACACCGGAGTAATTACTGATATTCACAAGAGCAAAATGCTTTATGATTCTTAGACTATATGATGGATATGTGAGGAAGTGCTCACTTTTTTCTTGTTTTCTTTTTGGCAGAGCAAGGAGGAAAAGCATTTTATCCACAACCATTTATCATTTACTGTCAAGTTTCACAAGGATGCACAGACGGACTCTGCTAGGATAGTCGGATTTGAAGTCAAACCATACAGGTCATCTTTGTAACCTCTCTTGAAGCGTGATCCTTGCTTTTTTTTCTATTTTATTTTGATCTTTCCTTCTTAGAAGATAGATTGGCAACGGAATTTATTTATTTATGGTGTAAAAAATTGTACAAAAATTCTTCATCAAGGTAATTGATAAGTGGAATTAATGCTGATATATATATATATATATATATATATATATATATATATATATATATATATATATATATATATATAAAACTTGAATTAATGCATATATGCTGACTCTTCTCTAGCAAGGATATTGGAGATTTTGCCTTTTGGAAAAAAAGGATAGCAGTGATTTTAATTGCTCTCCCCTCTGTTATGCCTAGTTAAGGAATATCTTTTTTGTTTCTTTTTTATTCGTTGGTTCAGTGCTAAACATGATTATGAAGGCGCATGGAATGGTGAAAAGACTCGCTTGACAACCTGTGATCCTCATGCAAAACGCACGGTTTCCAGTTCGGATTCTCCTCAAGAGGTTGAAGCAAATAAGGAAATTATATTCACGTACGATGTTGAGTTTCAGGTGAGGCTACTGCATCTAGTGTGTTTATTGTGACTTCATTTACTGTGATAATCTATCAATGACTTGCAACATATATTTTGATTCCTATTCTGTCCACATTCGCCAATGGCTGTGAGTGGTCACTCTTCTGGGCCCTACCTTGCATGCGCCTGGCCAAAATCAGGCTAGTGAGGTTACTAGGTTTATCTCACATGTAAGAAAAAGGCAAGTTTAAAAAGAATTGACCAATGGTCCACATTCTACATTCAAATTTGGCCAACCTGATGCCCAGACTAACATGGTGAACACATGTTGTGCCGTCTGCTTGATGGTCCAGATCTTGAGTGCGCATTTGCATGTTGGGCTACAGGGGAGAGTAGCCTGAGTCTGGCAACTGTTGTTAATTTTCTGTATCCAAACATTGTGTATGTAGTGTGTTTAACACATCATAAATCATTTAACACTTTTTGCTCTTCTGCTGTGCAGGATAGTGAGGTGAAGTGGGCATCTCGATGGGATACCTATCTCCTAATGACAGATGACCAAATTCATTGGTTCTCGATTGTCAATTCCCTGATGATCGTTCTCTTCCTCTCGGGGATGGTGGCCATGATCATGTTGCGGACTTTGTACCGGGACATTTCCAAGTACAACCAGCTAGAGACCCAAGAAGAAGCCCAAGAAGAAACAGGATGGAAACTGGTTCATGGCGATGTTTTCAGGCCTCCTGCGAACTCGGACTTGCTATGCGTGTATGTCGGGACAGGTGTCCAGTTCTTCGGAATGATACTTGTCACCATGATCTTTGCGGTCCTTGGCTTCCTCTCGCCCTCGAACCGAGGTGGACTCATGACGGCCATGCTCCTACTTTGGGTCTTCATGGGCTTGTTCGCTGGTTACTCCTCTGCCCGTCTCTATAAACTGTTCAAGGGAACGGAATGGAAAAGAATCACTCTCAAAACTGCCTTCATGTTCCCTGGCGTTGTCTTTGCCATTTTCTTTGTCTTGAACGCTCTCATCTGGGGCCAGAAGTCATCAGGGGCAGTGCCTTTCGGGACCATGTTTGCGCTGGTTTTCCTCTGGTTCGGTATCTCGGTCCCGCTCGTGATTGTGGGTGGCTACATCGGGTTCAAGAAGCCCCCGATTGAGGATCCTGTGAAGACGAACAAGATCCCGAGGCAGATCCCCGAGCAGGCTTGGTACATGAACCCCATCTTCTCGATACTGATTGGTGGGATCCTTCCCTTTGGGGCTGTCTTCATCGAGCTGTTCTTCATCCTCACGTCGATTTGGTTGAATCAATTCTACTACATATTTGGATTCCTCTTCCTCGTCTTCCTTATCCTCATCGTCACATGTGCTGAGATCACCATCGTGCTGTGCTATTTCCAGCTGTGCAGCGAGGATTATCTATGGTGGTGGCGTGCCTACCTGACATCTGGGTCATCTGCCCTCTATCTATTCCTCTATGCCACCTTCTACTTCTTCACAAAGCTCGAGATTACAAAGCCCGTGTCAGGCGTGCTGTACTTCGGTCACATGCTTATTGTGTCGTATGCTTTCTTCGTGCTTACTGGCACAATCGGCTTCTATGCATGCTTCTTGTTCACGAGGCTCATTTATTCATCAGTGAAGATCGACTGATTGCAGGGGGCCGTGCCCTGCTGATTTATCCACACGAGCAGGATTGTCGTGTGGGAGGATCGGACAAGCAGGTTGTCTTGCTTCTGCCTCGGTCTTTTTTTTTGTGGGAATTTTAGTGTTGCTTATTCTGTTATAGAAATTGGTATACCTTCTTCTGGTGATGCAGATCCTTAGGAGTAGTAGTTACTTTTCCTGTTATATTTTTTTTTACCTATTTTTCTTGTTTCCATTTTGATGTTGTGGATGATTTAATGAGGGCAGCTAATCCCTCTTTTAACTTCCTTGTTCTAAGAATGGGAGGGTTGTAATTTGTTCTCACCTTTTGCAGAGAAGGAAAACCTTTCTATTTGTATTTGCCCTACCACGAGAGGATCCACAGCGTTCATTGAGAGGTCCAGATGGGCTGTGTGGAAAGAAAAAACTATAAATAAATTGTACACTGAGAGGCTTTTTCTCACTCAACTTTGTATGGACAGTGGGGTTCTCTGATCAGTGGGAATTTTTTTTTCCAATGTGAAGATGCAGTGTGGCATTCTAGATAAACGGTCTGGATCATCAGGTTGAGTGAGAAAAAGCATCGGAGTAGCTTGGACGCAGGGTGAGCCTCTTGGGCGATCTTCTTTTTTAACCGATGAGCAAATTATGCAATTATCGGTTTAAAGAGTTTTTCTTTATCTGGGGCCCCTATCATCAGTGACCAAGATCTGATCGGATGGTCATTAACGATAGGGGCTGCATGGGCCTAAAGAAGGTGCTGTTTTGTTCGCCCAGCATCATGGGTTTCTTTTTTATTCACAAATTTATACTGAGGCTGTAATCATGGCCTGGCCCATGCGGTAGAAGGTTTACTGATATGCTACCATTTGTGATCGGGACAGGCAGATTTAGTGATGCCTACCATTTGCAGTGGGGGTGCCCCATGGGCTATCGTGGAACACAATCAAGGTGGCTGCTAATGGTCAGGATGTCTTACTTTATGCTTCATTGTAGATGAGGAATAATTCACTACCAGCAAAGATGGATCTAAGCATTCATCCTAATATCGACGAAATTCATCGCCAGTCACCAATGCTGAAATTGCTGGCAGTATAAATTTTTTTTAAGTATCATCGATATTCTCAATTATATTTGCAATATTTGGTGATATTATCAACATCAGTGGAATTTGGAGAAGAACCCATTTAAAAATTTTCATAGTATTGGTGATAATATCCCTAATACTAGGGAAATTTTGAATTTTTTTTTTTTGAATCTTCATTTTTCTAGAGAAAATTTTTTGGGGGGTGTATTTTTGGTTATTCTTGGTTTTTATTAAATGAAAGCTTCATTTTGGGAGAATTCTCAACTTGAAATGAAGACAATCCGAACTTAGAGGTGACAATTTACGGAAGCTTTTTTTTAAAAATGTCAATGTGGATTGTAATGGAAATTTATGCCTTATGCATGATTTTCATGTATTAACATGGATTTGTGGTGAAAAAAAATAAAATTAACATTTAGGTTACAAATGAGAAAAATTGGCTACAAATTATATTTATTTTATACTGACTTTTTCAACAACATATGATTGAGCATTTATAAAATAGGAACTTATTACATATGGTTGTTTTTTGCAATATTTTGATTTCTATATGTATAAACATGTGATTTTAACATCTCTTGAAGTTTCATTGAAAAATTCTTACGTTTTTTTTCAATATCTTCCTTAGACAACAATATTTTTCTGAGCCAAAGCTATCCATACGTGTAACAATACTGATACTCTAAACACTAGCTCTAAAACATCGAGTGGTATGGTTTCGTACGGGAGTTATTTAATACTCTGGCAGAGGGTGACGCTAGATACACTGGGTAAGTGGAAATTGCGCATGACTTTCATCAAGCATACATGAACAAGCTGAAACAGGACGTTTTTTTTCCCCCCCCCAATTTCATCCTAAGCAAGATGTGCACCAATCTGACATTTTAGACAATCAAATAGGTGTAATTTTTAGCTTACGACGCATCTAAACTTGGAGCCATAATTTGGCCTGTTCATTTTGAATTAATTGTACTGCAATGCATACAAGTTCTCAATGCATGTGTATCATCCGCCAAACACCGACAGAGTATCAATTTAGTGTAATTTTTTGTTGCATTTTCATGCACCGGTTAACTGAATTGGAACATTCCGTTAAGAGGAGATGATTGGGCCAATTCAGCCCGACTCGAGCCAGTTGTGACCTGACTCAAACCGAACAAGGTAGGACGAATTGTCCAGTCTAAAAACCATGGATGAAAATGAATGATGTTACCTAGCACCCAGGTCCATAGCTCAAGTGACAGACTGAGTGAAGATAGCCTCGTTTCAACACTGAGGTCATGGTATCAATTCCTATAGTGGGAGTGGCTAACATTGTGATGTGACTAACAGGGGTGGGTGAGTGTACTAACAATGGGCCTTGCCTCGTTGGTAGACTCTTATGGAGTTTCAACAAGAGGTCTCTGTCTCGAAACCCATCAGGGTGAAATTCCCGCTGCTGACAGCACCAGTAGGGTGCATTGCATGACTGACTGGGTGGGTGTGTTGCGTGATTAACTGGGTGGGTGGGTTTGTGACTCAAATATGAGAGCGACATTGCAATTTAAATTTAAGTTATTTCCATTCTATTAGAGCAACAATCAATACCTGATTTGACTCTGCATCAAAAAGCACCCTTTAATAATTTGATGACATGAGACCATATCCCATGTATTGTTTCATAACTGTAGAAAAAAAAAAAAACCCATCTTTCATGACTGTTGATTACGACCCATAGCACATGGTCCGAAAGCAACAACGACAGGCAATCCTGGCTGATCAATTGGTGAAATTCAATTTGTACTTTTTTGCTTTCATTAGGTTGAAAAAAAAATGTTGAGTACAAATTTTTTTGTTTGAATTTTCAGTTTAAAACTGAACTATGGAAACTAAGCTTGCCAAGCAAGTACACCATGGACATATCGTCGGAATCAACGCCCACAAATTTGGGGCCCACGGTTCAGTGGGCCTCTTGTGAATGGGCCTTAGTCCAGTAATATCCCCAAGCCTCTTGTGAATGGGCCTTAGTCCAGTAATATCCCCAAGTTGGAAGATCCCACATACGGATGATGGAATGTGGCCTTTTCCAATGTGGACCTCCTGCTTTATTTGTTTTTTAATCTTCAACTGTTCATTTATGGGAGTCCGGTCAGATATGATCATTTGGTGGGGGAGATTATTGGGGCAGGGCGCATCCATGATGAGGCTGGCAGGTGAAGGATTTGGAGTGAAATGTGGGCCCCACTGATATGGAGCACTATTCGACACATCCTATTTTAAACGATTGGCCACAGTAAAATACAAGTGGTCCTACCATGTGATGAAAGAGGTTTGTTGGCAAGGTGATCTGCTCCCTACTTCTGCCTCAACATGTGATAATCTGGACTGTTCATATAGTTGTTCGCACCATATAGTCATCAGTGATCTTATCATCCACATATAGCCGAGTCATCAGTGATCTTATCATCCACATATAGCCGCTCGAAACAATAACCAGGGCCCACCTTCACATGAACAGCAATGATCCCTAATCAGTGAGATCTGTTCCACGTTGACCGAACACTAAAGGTTTTCTGGACGAACAGTCTGGATCATCATGTGGTCAGGGAGAGGAGGCGGGAAGACTGGACTAACCTCTAGGGAAGAACCTTGCTAGCAAACCTCCACACATCATAGAAGAAAATTAAAAGAGAAGAAAACCGCTTCTTGCATTAATGGAAATTTGATTACAGTATCCAATTTTTTCAAGAAAATGCCTCGAATGGGAACTTAAAAACTCTGAAGATCAAGTGAGACCACAACCATCACAGATTATCCAAAGTGGCCCATCAAACATCCATAGGCATCCAAGTCACGTAACTACTCACATTGTAGAAGCCTTGGCTAAGCTTGAAAATCTGGATAACTCATTTTGTAGAAGAACCTCTGGTTTTCCTTGTTCAACCTGCGAAAAACAACAGTCAAACGAAAGTTAAGTACACTGGCTTTCAATCTAATCTGTTGAAGTTCGTATTTCAAGCATAAATTATGCAGAGAGAAGGCTAACTTGAACTGGAACGGTTATATAAGGGTGCATTCCGAGTTACTATATCTTCATTGAGCGGAATGGCCACTCCCTCATTTCTTATATTTGATGAGTTGGGCTATTTCCAATCTACTTGATGAGGAGTCAAGTTTTCAAACTTACCAAATAAACACTGTTTTTGTTTTAAATTGGATGCTGTTTAAAAGAAAAATTGCCATTGCATGTCTCAATTGGTAGACGCCTGGGTGTTTCAACTGCTGGTCTTGGGTTCGAAACCCACTAACCCCACCAGCGGGTGGGAGCATCATGTGACTGACTGGGTGGGTGCGTTGTGCATCTAACAGGGTGTATGCGTTGCATGACTAACCAAAAAAAAAAAAAAAAAGAAGGAAAAATTGCCATTTGAACCCTTTTTCCAAACAGCGGCTTATCCCTTTTATTTTTGTTTAAAAAGCAGCACCGGCAATTATAATGGCTATTGGGCAATGCCATCATGTAATTGTAATGGCCATTATTGTGGTCTTTTTAAACAAAAACAAAATGATAAAATAAAAATGCTCATGATATTGTTTTTACTTCCATTTCATAACTGTTGTCATTTCAAAAAAGCTAGATGAGTGTTTTATAAGTCCATTATCCCATTATGGTGTCCCCTATTGTTCGGAGTATTACCGATATTATTGATACATTCCCAAATTATCTGCATCTCCAATCGGCAACACTAATAACACTGCTAGCATCAGAAATTCTAGGTATTAGTGACATATCACTAAGTATCTCCAATGCATCGTCAATATTTCAACTGCATAAATTTCAGGTGTCACTTATATCGCCAATATTTTCAATTGTGGAAATTTCAGGTGTTGCTTGTATCGCCAATGCATCGGTGATATTTTGATAATATCAATATCGCCAAAAATCTTTTATTAAAAGGAATTCCATTCCATTTCTTTTTTTTTTTTTTTAATGGGTGCATGGTTGTATCATGAAATGCATGTTTGTATGTGTGTATATGTATGCATTCATGGATCATGGATAGATGCATGCATGCATGGATGGATGGTTGGTTGGTTGGGTGTCTCTCTCTCTCTCTCTCTCTCTCTCTCTCTCTCTCTCTCTCTCTCTCTCTCTCCATCTACATATATGTGTGTTTGTGTCAGTGTTTTCAATAATGTCTATATCGTAGCTACGACACCACGTGGTGTTAGTAAATAGCGTAAATCACCTATAGTGTACACTACAAGGGTCGTAGCGTATGTGTATCTTATGTAAGTGTACGCTACAGTTTTTTTACAAATGATAATTGTATTTTGTATTTTATACTTAATACTCTCAACCTGTGGGATTTTAATTTCTTTTCATACCTGTGACGTGTGGTTTCAATTAGACATTAAAGTGGTTTGCTTTGAAAGTTATTGATGAGATAATGATTTCATTTGGTTTATATATGCGGATTGGCTTTAGATAAATGATAATTAATAATTTGTTTGAACATGCTTATACTTGAAAAAAGAGTCGGCCTTTAGGCGTGCATGCACGCACACA
This sequence comes from Liriodendron chinense, assembly GCA_003013855.2. Lineage (NCBI taxonomy): Eukaryota > Viridiplantae > Streptophyta > Magnoliopsida > Magnoliales > Magnoliaceae > Liriodendron > Liriodendron chinense. The sequence continues at coordinate 6,172,956 of ML058387.1, read as the reverse complement.
CACACATATTACTTTTTTCATATTTTTCTACTTTAAATTAAAAACAAAAGTATTGTGTAGCTTACGCTACACGTTATGCTACTTATGCTAAATGCTATAGAGGGTTGAACACTACACTACACAACAAGCTACTGTTATTTAAAACATTGGTTTGTGTGTAAGTATGTATGCACGCATGCATGGATGGATGGACATGCATGTGCGTTTGTAAGGACGTATGTGAATGCATGGGTGGAACTATATACCTTCTTTTTTTTTATTACAATTATTTGATTCCTAAATATGCAAATATGTGTATTTTAGCATCTCTTGAAGTTTCATTAAGAAATTCCACCACTTCCTAGGGTTTCTTCAATGTTTCCTTCAGTCGGCTATACATTTCTGAGTATCATCGATTATATTGGTGAGATATTGACACATGTTTCCGTATCCCTAGATAGCGATACATGCAACTGATGCTAATGCTACGAAAACTGGTGTCACTTAATGTAGCAATCTGGGTATAATACCACTACTAGGGGTATCGCATGTGGCAACAGATGTGGAGAGATATCGGGGAAAAAGTGGAAGGAAAGGGTGAGACTAGGTGTAGCATACACGCACAAATAAAAAAGATAACCACCTAGGGCGGTGTCAATGGTAGGCAACCCATTCCTACTTTTTCTAGTGTTGTTGCTCACTTGAGTTTTAGATCTGCTTAGTTTTTGGGCTTACATTCCTAACTTGAGCTAGCTCAATAGATGTACTGAAGTGGATGTGTCTCACAATCATCACGGTGGGGCCCATAGAGTCCTTATTGCATGGGCTGCTTAATAACATGCCTCCTATGGGCTACACCCAATGGGAAGAAGTAAGAGCAGCAACTCACAGGAAAGATTTGAAAGGACAAAAAATGCCACTGTTGTCGGTTGAAGGGCCACATGCCAAAAAACTAAAGTTTAATAATTCTCCTAATAATTTGCCAAGGTAAAAATGTTCAAAAGCTAGTCAGTGTTATATATTAGTAAAAGATAAATGTTGTTATTTTATGGTGATAGTTGTTTTTTTATTTTTTATTTTTTAAAATCAAGATTTAAGCTTATCATCTAAAGCATTTGATTGCTCATAGTGATGGGGAATAGGCAATCAAATGTTGTAGGCGATGGATGTTGAAGAAAGAATGATAAAATGGTGGAATTACCATATCTGACTTGGTTTTACATTTTCAACAGCACACTTTGGGTTTTCATTTTGTATAGGTGGGGCCCATGGTTCCGTGATCCAACAAGTTAATGGTGCTCCGTTCTGGATGCACCATGCACCCAAATCTCCCAGATGGGATTACCCTAATTCTTCAATTGGTGACGAGCAAACAGGATTAAGAATGAAAATACCGTAACAATCCACATTCACTGGAAAAAAAGAAAAAAAAATCAATGGCTAGGATCTTTCGATGGGAGTTCTTGGTGTATGGTCCATCCAAAGTGCAGCGATCATATCAATGGTTTTGTCCACCAAACCATAGGCCCCACTTGTACAAACTGAAAGTTGAGCGGAGTTCTTGGTTTGTGGTCCATCGAAAGGGCCGCCGTCATATTGATGGTTTTGTTCACCAAAACATGGGTCCCACTTGTACAAACTGAAAGTTGAGTGTAATGGAGAAACTCTCAGGCCGAAATCATATTGTGCATAATGAAACGAATCTTCTTCAAAGTGGAAAAGTGTGTTTGAACAGTGCACCATGGTGTGCCATAATGGCCGTTATGGGGGTGCTACGGCTGTTAGGCAATGGTAATGGTCGCATCCGTTACACGATATGGACTCATAACAGCTGCAATGGCCGTTACGGAAAAATTGACTCATAATGCTCCAATATCGGCTAATAACGGTATGTTATGGGCCGATACAGTTTTTTTTAAAAACTTGGTGTGCACTGAGAAATGGTATTCAAATATCTCCCACCATTCAATAATGTTGGGATGGAATCTTAAAATGCATTTGACAATTTGCTTTCAGTAATATTGGGAGATTAGTGGACACCAACTTTCAGAATGCACCTTGCTTACTGTAAGTCATGCCCTTCTCAAGGATGTCCAAAAAGGTTAAAAAAACAAAAAGATTGTTCGTACCAGGATCCCATGGTCAAGAACCAGAACATTATCCATCTTCATGACGACAGAAATGCGATGAGCTATGGTAATAACCGTCATTCCTTTGCATTCACTGGAGATGGTATTCTGTAGTATTGATGCGGTTCGAGTGTCAACATTGGCAGTGCATTCATCCAAACAGAGTATCTGCAAGAAAAAAAATGAGTATTTTGCACAGAGAAAAAACAAATTAAAAAGCAATCTAACTTAAAAGCATGCATATGAACAGAATCCTTGAATTTTCATTTTGAAGAAGTGAGATAGTCCTAAACAAATTAACAAAAACAAAAGGAGAAAAAAAGAAAAAAAAGAAAGAAGGAAAGAAATATTGTCCTAGACTATTCTTCTTCGTCTAATGAACATAATCCTTGCTCATAGTATGATTTCCCAGGGTTACTTGGTCATTCTGATCTCTAACTTGAATATGCAGGTTGATAAATCCAAATAATCCAACTCCATTCTCTTTTGGAGAAACCCAAAACCATGTGTGCTTTAAGTATCTCATCTAGACTTTATTAATCTTCTATCAGTGGCATACATTTTTATCTTGATCCATCCTGTCCAAATCATGGGCCCCACTGTGGATGGGCAGAAAATTGCAGTACTAAGATCCTAACCATCCACTTGGTGGCCCTCAAATGCACAGTTACAAGCAAAATGGTCAGCAGTCCAAGTTCAACAACTGATAACAGATTGTTAAGATGATCTGATCAGTGTTATCTTTTAAGCCATGTTACATCCAGAATGGGGCCCACCATTTGGATGAACAGTCTGAGTTGAGATATTAGAAAGATTGGTAACGGCCATTCAACAATGTTGGAAAACCAACTCAGTAGCCTAGCCTTTAGATGATTAGTGATGATAAAAGACAGGCCAAGCAGATTGCATGTCGGGTAGCATTTCAGACCATTTTCTACTTCACGGATAGTCATATGGGGATGTGCTTTTATACAGAGAAGTTCATCTAATAGAAAAAAGTGGAATGTATTCACAAACTGTCAGTTGATGTTCATGAGTCGACGAAATGACAGCATGCTTGAATCACCAAAGTGTTTCTTTTCTCAATCACACGAGTTGGAGTCTCAAGGATGATAGCTATTTTCAATCCATGACATGTAAACATACCTTGGAAGACTTGAGAAGTGCACGTGCGAGGCATATAAGCTGCCGTTGGCCAACAGAAAACGATATTCCAGACTCTTTCACGTGAATATCCAGCCCTCCTGCCGCTTCCACTTCCTCCTTAACATGACATTTCTCAAGAGCCTCCCAAATTTTTAAGTCGCTTGTTACCCCAAACGGATCCAGATTGTCCCTTGAAATTGCAAAAAATAGTAATAGATGCAGTAATTGTTATGATAAATCTTGGAGTTCATCAATCTAAGAGGATTGCTAATTGGACACAACTTTCTGCACATGAGTTTCCACAGGGACACACGGCGGATATGTTACAAAAAAATAAGTTAGAGATCTGGATCACTCATCCAGAGGTCCCCACGATATATAGGCCAGGAAGTCTGAATGATCTTAAACGTTTCATTCAAGGAATAAAAAGACCAACTTCTTGTATTTGGGCCTTGTTCTGATTGAGTGCTTAGGATTGTCCAATCAGCCCGACTTTTAGCCTATGATCCATATATCACATGGCCTGCTGGTCCTGATCTTGCACACGTCTACGACGTGTTCCTGTGGGAAGTCATGTGCAATTACCATTCCTCTCAAAGTAGATACTAAAAGTTTGAAACTACATAGTAGATTTATAACATGTTGTACCAAATCACACAACTGCCAGTATTATATGAGGCTGCAAACTAAATATAAGCAGAAGTAGAACCACAGAAATAATATCTCATTCAACTGTTGGGGTACCTTAAAGGTCCATCGAACAAGAATGGGCTCTGTGGAACAACAGAAAGATGTGAGCGGAGATCTCTGACAGCAACATCAACAATATTTACTCCATCTACTAAAATCTGCCCACCACAAATTGGGGTAGAGGCGGAATAGGGCATTTATCACACTTGATTTCCCAGCACCTGTTCTCCCAACAATTCCAACCTGATTCCACAGATATTTGATCAGCAAATGGATTGCCAATTATAATGAGTGAGAACATAACTAAAGAAATACTAATCTTTGGAAACCATAAAAATGGGGTGATGTTATATGAAAATAATTTGAATTTGAAGTTTGCCTATAACAGGTTTCAAATGTTGACCTGCATGCCTGCTGTGATATTAAAAGAAATGTCGTGTAGAGCTGCTGGTAGAGATGGCCTGTATCTCAAGGTGACGTGCTCAAATTTGATATGTCCTTGAGTAGGCCAATCTGGATCTAGAGAGTTGCATCCACAAAGTTCTTCTTGGGGAATATCCATGTACTAGGGAAAAAAAAAAAAAAAACTCGGCACATCAGATCTGGCTGACAGATAAATGAACTGAGAAAAATTGCAAGTACCCATTACAAATGTGAAACACAAGTGTCCTTCATGTGCCAACATGGAACTGGGATGTTTATGTGCAGGGTCTGGGATGTTCATAAGGTGGGCTCCACAGTGAATGTGCCTTACTGCTTACCCGAAAAGTCAGGCTGGTCCCAGTTGTACCACATGTGTATGCAAAACTGGATGGTTATAAGGCATAACCAATGGTCCACATCCAGTATACATGCATGGCCCACCTCATGTGGACCATGCTGATTTTGGGGCTAAACATATTCACACATGTGCCTCTCATTGTCACGCATAGGGCGTTAACATTTGGCATTGGCAGATAGCAACCTGTGTTCAAATGGAAAATATAAATATCTTCTTTGTACCTGAAGCACCCTCTCAACAGAAACCATTTCCTTCTCAGTTTCTGTGTAACTTGTTAGAAAATTACTCATTAAAGAAACAATAGGTGATGCATAAGAAAGAGCCAAGCCCACCTGCAGCCAATTGATCGGGGTCACAAAAAATAACGGTAATTGCAAAACAAAAAGCAAAAAGATGAGGCAGTCAAAAACTTACTAGCCCAGGTGTACCAAAATTTACAGGAAAACCGCCACGGCACCCAACAACAGCCATTATGGCGATGAAAGAGTTAATGAACGCTGCTATCAACTAATAAAAATTAACAATAAACAGAGGTGTCATGCTTCAGTATCCCATAAAATCTAGTTTCAGATTGTAATGGTCTAGAGAGGAATTATGGGGTGCCATGCCAAGCATACAATTTTCTTAGCAAACATTTCTTTTAGGTGTAGGGCCTATGGTTCGATGATCTGATGCCCACCACCATCCCCAGGGTTTGCCCCAAAAGTCTTCCAGATTGGAAGATTCTATTCCTGGCCCTTCAATATGTGGCCTATTTTCTGTTGAATGTCGACAATTGCTTTTGGTAGCACCCTCCATCATGGAGTGGAATTTCCATTCTGGTAGATTTTTTAGGTACCCTCATCCTGGTGAGGCCCATCAGATCAACAGTCTGGATCACTGAACCAAGGGCCCCACAAGTACCGGATTGTGTGCCTTGGCAAACTACTATTGCTGAATCTTAGTATACTATAATTCCTCTCTAACAAGACAGGAAAATACACGAAGTAGATCTATTCTCAAGACTTGAAGAAAGCTATCCAGTGATACGACACAACTGATAAAAATAATTTCAGGAAATCGTAGGCATACTTGGAGGCGCAAAGAAAGCCACAAACTTGCTATTATCTCTGAGTAGGAAGTTTGCTGATATAAAGCAACATGCTCAGTGAATCTAGCCAAAAAGTATTCCTGTGCAGTATTGAACCAAGTTAAATTTGAATTTTCCAAGAGAGGAGTGAAACTTCAAATTTACTCTAAAAACAAGCTAAAAATAATGGCAGTAGCTCGGATAAAGTATATTGAATTTTGGGTACGCTGTTTAACAAAAGCTCAGAATGAATGAGATTTGAAAAGTCTGCCAGTTTTTAGAGAATTAAGTAAATATAGAAAGTTATAGCTCTTCCTCATGACAAATTTGGGAATTTTCACCTCATCATCGTCGTTGTCGTCATATTATTTGCAGCTGCTTTAAGAATACTTTTTTTCCAATTAACTTGGGAATGTTTGCTAAAATAATAAAAATGAATGGAGGTGTTGGAACGTGGTGTTTTTTTTTTTTTTTTTCATAGAAAATGCGGATGTTTAGATGCAATAAATACACCCATCCATCCTGCTCGCATTGACAGTCCGAAATCAGGCTTCCGAAACAAGGCCTTGCATGGTGTGACCTACTGACCATGACAATTGCACTTTGCCTCATTACCGCCAAGTAGCTATCAAAGTTTCCTGCGCAGGACATGCTCTGAAAACTAGTATGCATTGCCTATACAGTTATTACTACAAGCACCCGTTACTGACTGGTTGCGCTAAAAGCTCAAGCTGTTAGGGAACAGTAGAACAATGTATATCAGGGGGTTTTCTAACGCCTCCAACACCTCCCCTCACGTGCAGGCACCCTGGGACTTGAACACCGGATGTCCTGCTCTAATACCATGTTACTGATTGGTTGTGCTAAAAGCTTGAGCTGTTAGGGAATGGTAGAACAATGTATATCAGTGGGTTTGCTGATGCCTCGAACAACACCCAAGCTGTGTTATATTTGTGCATCTCAGAACGGGTGGAAAACACGACAAACATTCCCAGGATCGCTAATGATTGATCATGGGCCATCTTTCACATCACCGGTCATCACGTGTTGTCAACCAGATTCAGGCAATTGACCATTCAATTGACTTTTTGATCAGAACTATATTTTCTTCTTGCCGCGCCTGCCGGCGTCAATATCGCATAGCCTTGTCGAGGTCAAACCAGGCGATGGAGTGGACAGGCTGACAGAATCTGGGATGTCGAGATTGACCTTTGAAGATGGGCCTGCAATTGCTCGCTTGATGTCGAGTTCGTGGAACTTGGTTTTACTGAATTAGAAGTTCACTGATTCAATTACAAAATTGTTATTACCAAATCAGAGTCTTTATATGAAAACTTATCCATACTCTCTCCACTCAAATCTCAATATTATTTATAATTATCAGAAAAAAAGAAAAAGAAAAAGCCAAGAATATTCATCACGAAGAGAAGGAAAAAGGAAATTCTTGGGAGATGATGGGACATAACAATTCAAATGTTAACATGGATTGTGACAGTGAGCAATGAAAACCGTTTAGGCTATATGCAAATAAAAGTTAATATGAAATGACATAAGTACCATAACTATTGAACAATACCCTTTGGGTACGAAGCACAATTCTATAAAACTACTGTAGTGAAGCATACATCATCATCTTACAGTCCCTACCAAAACACTGTGGGTGGATCAAAACTAGTTGGTTTGTCCTTAAGAAAAGAATGCCAGAACATGTCATAAATTTTGCTAGAAGCTCCCATATCACTTTATATTATTTTGTACAAAGGGTTCCACAGAATAGGATTAAGATTACTGTTCCCAAATTATCTCTGGCTTTTCCAACTGCTGACGAACTGAACATGGATCAAACAATTCAGGCATTAACTAGGAAAATCTGATAATATGAATGCTTCATGTTGCAAAATCTTTCGATTCTGTTTCCTCAGTACATATGCATGAGTGCATGGGGCATGAGTGCGTGTGTGTGGGTTGGGAAGTGTTTGTGTGCATGTGTGTGTGTGGGTGTTGGGGGAGTTCTTGCATGTGATAAATTCCTTAAGAGGGAAGAAAAAATAAATTGGTTTCCCATACAAAGTTGATGGATAAATACCAAGTATTAACACAATCTTTTCTAGAAAAGTCTCAGTGCACTTGAGACTGGCATGAATTAAACACATAGTAGTCATGTTTAACCCCAATATTTCTTCCTAAAACTGAAGTCACACCAAATAATTACTAGGCTCGAATGATAAATGTCTAAAAGTGTACCTTTGCGTTGAAGGCCCTTATAGTTGATGATCCATCCAGTGTCTCTGTGAAAGATGCATAGATAGGAGAGCGAGAAACACTGTCTAGCCTTCGCAATTCACGTGATGTAGACCTATAGTAGAACTGAAAGAAACGGCAATTTACTATAAGACCAGCATAAACAATTACGAAGTTAGAGATCATATTTCATGGTAAGCGCTCATCAATATTTCACGATGGCATTTTCTAAAAAATTGCTCAATTCCAAGATATGATCTTAGTGTTGTGAACCTTCCATCGTTCAAGTTCCTTTAGACTAGAGTTATTAGGTTGTGGATTGGAACCATCAATATATCACCACAAGCATTTGCCTTCAACAAAAAATTGAAAATGGAAAGCGCTGAATCAGGTAAAAAAATAAAATAAAATAATTCCCATTGAAGTTCAAGGTCAACACGCCAACCTTTTCTGAGGCCATTTATAAGTGCTCAAGTCTTGACTGAGAAGAATCTTACAACGATGGATTGTAGGGAACCTGCTTATATTTTAAAAATATTTGACGGACAGCCAATTGATGAGCCTTCTTTGGGTTGATCAGAAGGAAAGGAAAAGAAAAGGGCAAAAAAAAAAAAAAGGAATCAACAATTGTATAGACGGTACTTGATTAGATGGAAGAGGAGCTTGGGGTTGGGCAATGAGCTTATGCAAGTACTGGAGGGTAAAGTCGGTCATCATGAGAAAGCTGGATCAGGTGGCGGCAATCAGAAAGCTGAGATCTGCTAAGATCAGTAGATGGGAAGACTACCATAAAGACAGATCCAGCAATGAGCTCTGGTTCTTGTGCAAGAATCTGACAGAAAATAGAGTGTTGCCTGATAATCTGGCATGCCGGAAAAAAATGCTACTTGTTGGAAATTGCAGATCTGTCAATGTTATTTGCTAAACAATTGTGATGATGAAGCAATGGCAATATATTGTGGCAGATTGTCTGTAATGATGGAAACGGCGAGATTAGTGACAGATGGAAAAAGCTGAGTGGCAATTACGAGATGCCGTAGAAGACAGATGAAACGAAACAATATCAGAAATTGACTAGAGAAGAGACCAAAGAGAACAGTCACAGGAGTGATTGTCCAGTCAATGACAAGTTACTGCAGAGAATGACCTATTGCTGATGAAGGCTCTTGCTGGAGAAGAGAAGGATGACAAATTCAACAGTCTAAGATCAAAGTGGATGCTTTACTACCATATCAATGAGGCGAAAACCAATTCGATCCTTTCATTCATCTCTTCATACAACACATACAACTCAATATGCATTGTACATGTGTCTAAATACCCAGCCAGACAAGATACTTGCATAGGCATACAAGATATGTCATACAGCTGTACAAGATACACTAGTGGGGACCCCTCTCTCTACATGACATGATTGAGTGAACTCAATTGTAGAAATACAATAACATAATGCTCTATTGTATCTAGGATTTGCTGCAGAAAAAAATACACCTTCCAAACTCAAGAATGAAGTGGAATAAAGATCCTCCAGGGATGAGGACTGATTCGGCAGAAAACAAAAATGTATCCAAAATGAAACATCAAGATAACCCCAAAATGGGGGAAAAAATGAAGAACTTCAAGTTTAAACAGGTTCAAACAAAGAAAAACCTTGAATAGATCTCAGAATTATTCCAAACAACAGTTTGGCTTCTTGGTGATGATGCTCCAAATTCAAAATCAGTAGCGTGCTTATTTCATTACCACAACAATTTTGTGAAAATGATTAGTATTTCAGCAAGAAACAATGATTAGATGTTTATTATCATTTATTTGTGGGCCTCGTGTACCCCACTGCGCATGGATTTAAGTAGCATTTAAGAATGTGACTCTCCTGGGGACCAAAACCAGTACGACTTGCCCCTTCTTTGGTCATACCATAGATGAATTTGCAAATAAAAAACTCTACAGAATTATATGATTTTCAGCTCAGTTCTTGAAATTACCCCCATGCACATTCGCTCTTGCCTACTGTTATTTTTCTTTCTTAAAAATACTAATTTTGCCTACTTTCTTAGAAATAAACTAGGAATACTGACATAATCATAAAACCATACAGATTAACTTGAAAATAAATAATTTTGTTTTTTACTATCATCATCCCAAGTATAATCATCTTTAAGGAATAAATATTATGAGAAAGAAATTGTATTAGACACATACCTGCAATTTTTTGTAGATATACCAAAATGGTAATAATAGAAGCAAGAACAGAATCTGCACATGTCAATTAATGTCTGAACAACATACTTTTATCTAGGTAGTGTTAAGAAATATGATCGTACAGAACTAAAACAGTCCAATCGGATATCTTGATTGTTACAACAAAAAGCTTTCTAGTTTTACCTGTGCATATGACAAAACTATTGCAATGCCGAGCAGGCTAAAGAAATTTGCTAAGAGAATGTTGAGAATAAATGGGAGAGAATCATCAATAGTATACAGATCTGAAGATAACCTGTAAAATAAAGACTAATGTATAAACAAATACACCATACAGGAGTTTCGCTAAGCCCACAAACACCTTTCCACATGCATCTCTATATGTGGACATGCATCACAACTTCGCAATGTGGAAGTCCAGGCCATTCATCAGGTGGACCCTCCTATGTAGATACATGGCCAAGAAAGGCAGATCAACTCATTAGGTCGCCACACATTTATCAACATAATGAATGGGTTAAAATTTTTGTCAGTGGTTAAGATTCACCTATAGATGTGTTACCTGATGAGCTGACAAGGCCTATTTTTGGGCCAGTTCATCCACACAGTGAGCCCCACTGATTGCATGGTTTGGATGTCTGCCACATGTGCCAGGTTGGCATGTAAAGTTGCATGTAGGGAGGTTCATGTGGGCTCCCAAAACCGTACCAAAGAGAATGAAGCTTTGAGATGGTATATCCTATTCTGACCTGTTAAGTATCCTTCCACTCGGATTTTGATCAAAAAATATTACAGGTGCATTGATAAGCTTGCTCAGAAGCTTAGTATGCACCTGAACTGCAGCACGTAAACCACCAAAGGCAAATGAGAATGACCTTGCCAAGGTTAAAAGGGAATTTGCAACAGCAAAGATGCAGAGTATAACCTACATCAACAATCACTAATTAGAATGGAAATATATCTTCAACTTATAAGTCTTGTTATTTCTTGATTTATCAAACATACTGCCTGTTTTTGTTGGCAAGTGAACTGCCTGGTTCAAATTATTCTAAACAATGAGGATTTATTGGGTCTGGATGTGCCCGTTCATACAAGTCTCTAATATTGTTTCGTGATCCATGGAACATGTTTTGGTGATCCATGCCATTGACCTAATGGGCCCACTGTGGATTAGGAAAATGTTCCAAATTTGCAGTTGATTTGCATCCTATCTTTCGCCTTTTCCAGATGACCGACATATATATATATATATATATATATTTATATATATATATATATATATATATATATATATATATATATATATATATATATATATATATATATATATATATATATATATATATTCTAAATTGTTTATTTATAGGTACAAGTTTGATGGGTTAGGGTCTTCCGATCTTTCAGATTAGAACACCCCAATCCATGTTGGTCCCCATCAGATGAATGGTCTGGGTCAGTGTTTTAAATAGTGAATATCATGTAGCACAGTGTTCCTCTAAAGCGTGAGGCATACTCTACATATGCAACATCTGGATTTTTAATTAAGGTTGTGGTTGGTTGCACCAGATATCATGACATCTCATGATATTTTGCACCAAATTAGAGTGACTAATAATGAAATTTCATGATATCTGGTAGTAACCAAAAACAACCTTAGACAATAGGAAAAATAGGGCAATGTTCAACTATAAAGATAAAGAAAGGGCAACAAAAATAGTTTAATACAGTTACTTTTTACTATTTTACCAAAATTGTTGGAAAGATTAAATAATTTTTATTAAAAAGTATAACAAATTATTGAAAACATTGATTGATTTTTGTTTTAGTGAAAAATAACTTGTAGTGTAAGCTACGTAGTGTTTATGTAGGCTATGTAGTGTGTAGTGTACGTAAATGAGCGTGTAGCATAGGCTTAGGCTACATGAGACTTAAGCTTTTTCATAAGCTATATAAGCGTTAAGGCTCAGCTATGCTACATAGTGCAAGCTACATGATATATAGTGTAAGCTATTTAAAGCACTAGTCTGCATCAATGCACCACTTGAACAAGATGGCCACTTCAGGATTCTATTTGCATCTAGATGCATCACGACCCAATAAATAGTCCTTAAAATTTATCAGTTACTTCTGGAATTAATAGGATCCAAATGATTACCAGATAAAAGCCTATAGAATACATCGTTCTGTGGCTTCCCTGTGCTATCAACCCAGTAAGATAGCCACAAGTCATTTCCGTTGCGAGATGCTTGCATTAAGATTGCTGATAAGCATATTACAATTACAATTTGCCAGCTGGAAAATGTGGCATAACTTCTGCAAAGAGAAAACCATTGAAAGGATCACAAGATTACAGGCACTCAACAATTTCGCAGACTGAGATAATATCTACAGAAAAAACTACAGTTCTTCTAGAGAAAAAAAAAAAAACTACAGTTCTATCTTGGTAGACGTGGTACATATGTACGAGATCTGGACCATTTTCTCCGCCAGTGGCTACTGTGGAAAAAAGAGTTTCACCAGAAATCACACTGTTCGGGTGATCCTATCCGTTGTTTGGAGAACTTTTGAGGATGCAAATGGACGGGTAGGGAAACTCCAACCAACGGTCAACATTCCATTGACAGAAGCCTTCCAATTGGTGACCTGGTTGTTCCAATCAGTGCCTTTTGGGGTATAACCCATCTGCAGTAGGGCATGAAAAATTAATGGTCGAGAGCTTGTATTTCAGTGCATAGGTATGTAGATGTAGTGCTTCATAACTTAGATACATGTCTTCACCTTGTTGCCTGACTAATATCTAAAATCGTTTTCTATTTTTATTTATTTTATATTGCTCTTGACTGCAAAAAAACTCCTGTACGGACAAGTCATTTTGGGCCATGTTTGGATACATGTATTCCAAGGGAAAAGTAAAGAAAGGTAATGATTATTTCCATGAGCACTATTGAAGCATGTATTCCAGTTTTAGGGGTCATGTTTAGGATGGCAAGTGGAAAACTCATATTTGTTAGACAATGGTCACCCCCCCCACAATCCAAACATCTCAAACTGTCACACCAATGGAAATACTTGTCCACTTCCATTGATTTCTATGGAACCAATGATATGCAAACATGCCTTTGAATTAAATATATCACTCACTTGTATACGCCAAGTTCAACTGTACCCTCTTTCCTTAGCTCTATTTCGATAGCTTCTTGCGCTTCCTCTGAGAGAATTATGCAATCTTCCTCTGGTATGAGATTAGGCTTCAATTCACTCAAGGAATTTATGCTGTTTTTTTGTCTTAAAGGTTGAGATGAAATCTTTGAATCTTCCATTGAAGGAATTGTTGCATATGGAGACTCCGTAAAGTCAGCAAAGCTTCCAGTCCACTTCACATGTCCTCTATCCATGACTACAATCATGTCAGCAGAAGAAATTGCCTGCAGAGAAAGAAGTTATTTTTTAAATTTTATTCACAGCATTTGCCTTCAAAATGGCAGAAATATTAATACTATTTATGATGATTTTAAAACAAGGACTGGCAAGTCAAGTCTCTGAGTTTAACTCAACAAGCTGAACTGATTCCAAGAAAAGATCATTGCTGTTTGAAACCATATTATTTTCTGTAATCTATAATAGCAATTGTAATTTATATCATCATCACCATAGCCCTTCATGGCAACTTGGGGTCATCTTTAATAGTCCTCTTTCACAATTTGAAATGTAATTTTTTTTTTGTTGAGAAATTTGTTCATTTTATTAATGAAACATGAAAGTAAAAATACATTGGCAAATAACCCCATACAAGGAAACCCTCGATCAACTAGAGGTTTGATACATAAATTCTCATGATTTGCTATATTTGTATAATAGCGATTAAGCATTATCATTTATGATTGACATCTTTTGCTACTTTGGCTCTATAATTCGAAAGGAAGGAGAGTTTAGTTGAGGATATTTCTGTTAAGAAGGAGAGAGTTTGAGAGAAAGAGAGCATATGGGGCTAGGATGTCCAGTCCTCTTTTATTTATAATAATAGAAGAAAAGGTAAAAGCATATATATGCCCTTATATGAAGGAAAAACTAAAAGTAGGCTAAGAGGCAAATAAGGAAAGCATGAAACAAAGATAAAAGGATAAAAAATTAAAGACAATGGCCCATAACATATAAGACTCAGGTGTATGTACTTGTGGGCCTAGTTATAGGCCCACATGCACATACATCCACACTTTCCCTAAAGCTAAGGCGTAGATATCAATCATGCCGAGCTTGACAGGAATATGTCGTCCAGTTTCCACTATAAGAGCCTTTGTGAAGATAGTCACCAACTGCTCGGAGAACGGAACAAATGGAGTGGAAACAATACCTTGCAACAACCTTCTTACAAATAAAGTGATAACCAACTTCAATATGTTTTGTGACCTCACGAGAAACCAGATTAGAAGCTATATGAATAATAACCAACTACATAAGGCACATGAGTTTTCATAGGAAATTCCAATTCAGAAATAAAGTTTTTGAACCACATAATTTCACATATTGTATTCACAATAGCACAATACTCGGCCTTACATTGGACCGTGCCACAACTGTCTAGTTCTTAATTTTCCAAGTAACTAAATTGATGTGAATATATATATATATATATATATATATATATATATATATATATATATATATATATATAGAGAGAGAGAGAGAGAGAGAGAGAGAGAGAGAGAGAGAGAGAGAGAGAGAGAGAGAGACGATCATCTGGAAAACCTGCTCAATCTATCCTTCAATATCAAGTTTATCATGATAGCTAAATAAGAGGCCATATATAGGAGACAATTTGATGTGGCGTAAGATGCGACGAACTACTTCAAGGTGGCTAAAACGGGGAGCATGCATGAACTGACTAACCAAACTTACAGCATGAGACAGATCTGGACAAGTAATCGTCAAACATATTAATCTCCTAACCAAACGATGGTACATGCGAGGATCATCAAGAAATTTCCCATTATCTGTCCTGAGCTTCTTATTGACTTCAATAGGAGAATCAATAAGTTTGACACCAAGATTACCAATTGAAGTTAATAAATCAAAGGCATATTTCCGTTGCGACAAAATTATGCCTGTTTTGGAACAAGAGACTTTAATTCCCAGGAAATACTTTAGCAGTCCTAAATCTTTGATATCAAACACCTTAGATATAATTTCAATTTAAAATGTCATTAACATCATCACCTGTAATAAAAATATCATCCACATTGACACTCACAATAATGGTCCCATTTACATGCCTCTTGACAAACACAGAATGATCAGAATAAATAAAAATCTAATATGAATTAAGGCCGCACTGAACTTGTCAAACTAGGAATTGAGGAGCCTGCTTCAACATGTATTGCCTTCTTCAGATGACAAACCTCTCTCTCTTTACCCTTTCCAGTAAATCCAAAGGAGTTAGTATATATATCTCCTCAGTCAATTCATCATTCAAAAAGGCTTTTTTAACATCCTAGTTGATGCAAGGCCTAATGCAGATTGACAACAAGAAAAATAATCACCCGAACAGAGTTCATCTTACCAACAAGAGCAAATGTTTCAAAATAATCCTCACCAAAAGTTTGTATAATACCCTTAGATACAAGGCGGGCTTTATGTTGAGCTATACTTCTATCAAAAATATACTTGAGTGCATACACCAAACGACAACCCACAAGATTCTTTTCAGTTGGTAACATAACCATCTCCCATTTATGATTCTTTTCAAGAGCTACCATCTTCTCTTCCATAGCTAGTCGCCATAGAGGAGAAATAAGAGCCTCCTAAAGATTTTTAGGAATGGTGGAGGAAGAGCACTTAAGAGTAGAAATAAAGGACTTGTGTTGAGGAGACAAAAAAATGACAGGAAGCAAAGCATTGAAAGGAATGAAGGGTGCATTATCCTTTTGCTTTTCTAATCATAACAGGTAAGTCCATGGAAAGTTGTATAAATATGGATCAATATAAATAGGCAAATGAGTAGGAACACTATCGGCACCTGTAGCCAAAGAAGCATGCTTCGTGGTGTCTTGAGAAAGAATAGGATTACAAATATTGCTTTATTTATATACCTTTAAGTTAGACTTAGTGGAATCGGTAGCAACCTTATCTTTAGCATCATCAAATTTTGAAGGAACAAACACTATTTCATCAAACTCAAAGACAGGGACAAGAAGAACGATAAAATGGTGCTCCCACTTTCCACCAAAAAAATAAGGAGTGTCTTCAATAAATTTTACATCCACTGAAACATAACTCTTTTTAGTAACTGGATTAAAACATTTATACCCTTTTTGTGAAAACGGATATCTCAAGAAAATCAATTTGACAGCTTGACTTGACAATTTATTTATAAGAGGATCAGTATAATAGACATAACACATGCCCTAAGACCTATAATAGAATTTCAGGGATTGGATAAAAGGTTAAAAAATATTGGACAGTGACTATCCAACAACAATCTTAGTAGGAAGATGATTAATCAAGTAATAGGTTGTGAGAACAACCTTTGAAAAAAAAGAAGATAAAAATAAAATAAAATTAAAAACAAACATACCAATGAGGAGAGCATGAATGACTTCTAAAAGATGTTTATTTTTCCTTTCAGCAATTCCATTTTGTTGCGAGGTATATGCACACATGGTCTGAAAATTAATGCTATGCCCCTAAAGATTAGATAACATAGTATGGGAAAATTACTCTTTTGCGTCATTTATACGAAGAGTTCAAATATTCACATTATTGATTTTTTACTCAACTACGAAACACATTGAAAATAGAGATAACATCATCTCTAGTTTTCATCAAATAAATCCACGTCATATGAGATGCATCATCAATAAACGAGACTAAGTATTTAAATCCATTAAAAAATAGGAATTAGACCTCATACATTCGAATGAACCAAAGAGAACTACTGGACCATTTCTCCAGAGGAGGAAAAACATACTTATGGTGTTTGACTAAGACATAAGCCCCACCACTTTAAGTTTTTCATATCACTAGACTCAACTAACACAAGTAATAAAGCATGTAAGACAAGACTCGAGGGATGACCAAAAGTACAATGCCAGATGTAAAGATCTTCCTTATGACACTAAGACACTCAGTAATTATGACTTGAAGTATTTAAACGAAAAATATATAAACCATGATTCTTATGTTCACCACCAATCAGCTTCTCCGTCTTCAGATCTTGTAAAGCACATCAATCAGGACAAAAATACACTACAATTCAAGTCCTTTGTAA
Source organism: Liriodendron chinense (assembly GCA_003013855.2). Taxonomy (NCBI): domain Eukaryota; kingdom Viridiplantae; phylum Streptophyta; class Magnoliopsida; order Magnoliales; family Magnoliaceae; genus Liriodendron; species Liriodendron chinense. The sequence continues at coordinate 6,155,455 of ML058387.1, read as the reverse complement.
CTTTACTAATTGATAGCAAATTAGATGCAAGATTAAGAACCAATAAGATAGATGATAAGGAGAACAACGGAGAAACTTATACAGTACCCTTACCGCCAATAGGTGTTAAGGTACCATTTGCTAGTTTTAACACAATCTAAATTTGGATTACGAGTAAATGAAGAAATCAGCATCCCCTGAATCAATAACCAATGACTTGACGTATAAGTAGAGTATGAAAGGCAGTGAATGTGCTACTTGTCTGAGCCAAAAAAATGGATGAGGAGGCCTTATTAAAAGTTGCATCCCGAAACAAAGTACCATATTCTGATTTTGAGAGATGAACCACATCACCAATTGATGGAATTACAAGTGAAGTTGTGTGAGTTGGGTGGATGAATTGTAGATGTGCACATGAGAGTTCTGTATCTTGCCTCATGTCATTAAAACCTTTACAACAATTGCTTGAACAATGGCTATGCTATATGTGGAAATTTATCAAGTAGCTACTCGAACGATCATACTATAGGGGATAAGAGTGTTGGGCAATTAGCAGGCAACATTAGCTGGGATGACCATTGCAAATACGAGTATGTTGAGATGGATGTGTAAGAAAACTAGGAAGAACAAAATAAAAAATGAGGTCATCAACTAGCATAATAGTCCACAACAAGAAATAAATGACAGAGCCAAATCAGATGGTAGGCTATGGAAACTGTAGGGTTTCCCCGGTAAGGAGGGGATGTTTATTAGGGTTTAGGGTGTTGCGTAGCAAGCCAACAACACCAGTGAACCGAGATCCAATCTCCGATGTCACCCACAAACGATAAACAAGAAGAAATAATATCTAGAAGCAGAATTCAATCAAACTAACAATCACAATACAAGATTTACTTGGAAAAACCCCAACAAGGGTAAAAAACCACAGATGCAAAGTTCCACTATGAAGAAAATGAAGTTACAATGAATAAACTCACCTTCTCTTATGCTCTCATGCACAGAGATGGCCCTTTTCGCTAACCTCTTCTCTCTTTCTCACCTTGGACGTATAGAAACCCTAATCCCCTAGCCTAATCCCGAATTACAGCCCTTTATATAATATAGAACAGAAATAGGAAACCGTGTGTAAACAGTTCCCGCCTGGTCGGGCGTCCGCCCAAACTTGGTCAGGGGCCCGACAGATATCAAATCTGTCCAACGAGTTAACATGAGAAATAGCCGAATATCAGGCGTCCGACCTAACATGGTCGGGCGCCCGCCATGGGCTCCAGGCGCCCGATCAACATACCATCGGGTGCCTAACTGTATCAGAAATAGTCCAGAGACATTTAGTCTCTCTGGGTGAATTTCGGACGCCCGGTCACTGACCGTCCAGGTGCCCGACCACCGCAGGCTAGCAAATCTGATGGTGTGTTTGGCTCCACACCTCAACAATCTCCCACTGGGAGACACGTCACCAAAGATCCATTCGTCTTCTACATCCGGAGTGCATCACCTCCTCATCTTCAGGCCTAAAGACCAATCAAAGCTGAACAGAGCTTCAACTTTTCCCGTGTGACCGCCTTGGTTAACATATCCGCAAGATTCTCACTTATATGGATTTTCTCTAGAGTAATCAATCTATTTTCCAACAACGAACGTTTAAAGTGATACCTGATGTCAATATGCTTGGTCCTTGAATGAAAATGTGAATTCTTGGCCAAGTGTATTGCACTCTGACTGTCACTATACAGCTTACAATCTGCTTGTTTCTTGCCCAACTCTTCCATAAAACCTTGCATCCACAACATCTCCTTGCACGCTTCTGTAGCTGCAACATATTCCGCTTCCGTTGTACTGATAGATACTATCTTCTGTAATTGAGAGACCCAACTTACTGTAGCACTACCCAGAGTAAAGACATACCCTGTGGTGCTCCTTCTGCTGTCAATATCCCTTGCCAAATCTAAATCGACATAGCCTTGTAACTTGACTTTCGATCCTCCATAACACAACCTTACATCCATAGTACCTACTAGGTATCTAAGGATCCACTTCACAGCTTTCCAATGTTCCTTCCCGGGGTTGTTCATTAACATGCTAACAACTCCCACTGCTTGAGCAATATCTGGCCTTGTACTCACCATAGCATACATGAGGCTCCTTATAGCCGACGTATATGGGACTTTAGCTATATAGTCCCCTTCCTTCGGCATCTTCGCACCTTGCTCCTTAGAAAGCTTGAAGTGGTTAGCTAATGGAGTGCTAACCGGCTTGGCACTTCCCATACTGAATCAATCAAGAAATTTGGCTATGTACTCTGCCTGTGACAAAACTAGTTTCTTGTTTTTCCTATCATGCTTTATCCTCATGCCTAGGATTTGTTTGGTAGCTCCCAAATCCTTCATGGCAAACTCTCTAGACAACTGTCTTTTGAGATCCGAGATGTCCTTCATGCTTGAACCGGTTACAAGCATATCATCAACATACAGAAGAAGGATGATATACGACTTATCAAACTTCTTCAAATAGCAACAGTGGTCTGCATGACATCTCCTAAAACCGTTTCCCGACATGAAACTATCGAACTTCTTGTACCACTGCCTCGGGGCCTGCTTCAGGCCATATAGACTCTTTCTCAGTCTACACACCATGTTCTCCTTTCTTGGTGCCATGTATCCTGTCGGCTGATGCATATATATCTCTTCTTCAAGGTCTCCATGAAGAAAAGCTGTCTTAACATCTAGTTGCTCTAAATGTAAGTCCTCTGCAGCCACTATACTCAAGACCGTGCGAATCATAGACATCTTCACCACAGGTGAAAATATTTCAGTGAAATCGATACCTGCCTTTTGTTGGAACCCTTTCACAACCAATCTGGTCTTGTACCGCTTCGAACCATCATGCTCCACTTTCAGCCTGTAAACCCACTTGTTATGAAGCGCTTTCTTCCCCTTAGGTAGAGTGACGAGCTCCCACGTACGATTGGACTCAAGGGAGTCCATCTTATCATCCATAGCCTGCTCCCACTGAACTCGGGTATCTAACTGTAATGCCTCTTCAAAACACTCCGGTTCACCATTATCTGTCAGTAATAGATAATGTAAGGAGGGTGAGTATCGGACCTTAAGCCTCCTCTCCCGAGTAGACCTCCTCACAACCGGTGTTGCGGCTCTGCCTCATCATGCTTCTGTGCATGCTCATCCTGTGGCATTGTAAGACGTGTGTTCGGTAACTCTTCCAACTCTACATATTCTTTCCCATCGGCCTTGTTCTGTTTTTGCTGCAAACTGTCCTTATACATCGCTTTCTCATTAAAGACTACATCCTTGCTTCTGATGATTTTTCAATTCTCTATCCCAAAACCGGAAGCCAAAATCATGCTGCCTGTAGCTTATAAACATGCACCTCCTGGACTTCGCATCCAGCTTGCTCCTGTGCTCTGAATCAATCTGAACATATGAAGTGCAACCGAACACCTTGAGATGTGTAAGGCTCACTTCTTTCTAGTCCAAGTCTCCTCTGGTAAACCTCCATCCAGTGGTGTCGAGGGACTTCCATTGATGAGATAGACGACAGTATTCACAACATTTGCCCAAAACGTCTTGGGCAACCCTGCATGCAACCTCATGCTCCTGACACGCTCTAAGATAGTCTTGTTAATGCACTCAGCCACACCGTTCTGCTGCGGTGTCCCTGGAATCGTTTTCTGATGTTTGATTCCATGTGCTGCACAATACTCCTCAAACCTCTTATCACAATATTCTCCCTCATTATTAGATCTGAGACATTTCACTGTTTTACCTGTCTTGTTTTCTACCAGAACTTTCCATTTCTTAAACATATCAAATACTTCAGATTTATGCTTTAAGAAATAAACCCACAGTTTTCTACTAGCATCATCAATGAAAGAAACAAAGTAACGTAATCTACCAAGAGATGATACCTGTGCTGGTCCCTACACATCAATGTGTACAAGCTCCAATAGATGCGTCTTTAGAGCGCATCCTGTTTTCTTGAAGCTCACCCTTTTTTGCTTGTTATACACGCAGTCCTCGCAAAATTCCAAGTCTACAGACTTCAAACCCGGTAGCTTCCCCTTTGACAACAGACATTCATCCCCTTTTCACTCATATGTCCCAACCTCTGATGCCATAACTGCCCATTCACTCCAGCTGATGCGACCGCAAGTGAACTATATGATCCGGAAGTCACGTATAGAGTACCTTCATTCTTTCCTCGATATATCACTAAGGCACCTTTTGTGACCTTCCAGGAATCATTAGTGAATGTCGTCACATATCCAGTGTCGGCTAACTGCCCTACTAAGATCAAGTTTCTTCTCAGGCTCGGTACATGTCTGACGTCTTTCAACTTCAAGACTGTTCCGTCTTTCTGACTTATTTGAACGTCTCCTTTGCCAACAATACTACATGGCTCATCATTACCCAGGTAAACTCTCTCGAAGTCACCTGACACAGTCTCGAAGAACGTCTTTTGAGGAAGTAGCATAAAACGAAGCACCCAAGTCGATAACCCAAGACTCATTTCGTGCATCAATAGACAAGATCAACGCTTCCGTATCACTCTCCTCAGATAGATTCACAGAATCCTTCCCACCTTGAGAGCAGCCTTCTTGCTTTTTAAGCGCCCTACAATCACGCTTCATGTGCCCCCTTCTTCTCGCAATGCCAACACCCGTCTTTGTCTTTTGGTCCTTTGGACTTCTTCCTGGACTTAATACGTTTGTGTTTATTGCTTCGTTTGTTCAACGATCTTCCTCTCCCTTCAACATTTAGAGCATTCCCAGAATCCCCTGAAATTCCCAATGCTTTCCTTCTAGAATCTTCGTTGAGAATTAGACCCGCCACATCATCAAATTTCAACTTTGTTGATCCTGAGAAATTGCTCACAGCAATCACCAAACCATCCCAACTGTCTGGCAAACTGGACAAGATCAATAACGCCCTGACCTCATCATCAAAAGTGATACCAACGGATTCCAATTGGCATGTGACTGTATTGAACTCGTTTAGGTGTTCAGCCACGCCCCCACCGTCTAACATCTTCATGTTGAATAGCCGCTTCATGAGATGAACCTTGTTGGACGCTGAGGGTTTCTCATACATTGTAGCTAGTGCTTGCATCAATTCTTTTGTGGTCTTCACCTTGGAAATATTGAAGGTAACGCTCCTTGACAAAGAGAGTCGGATCGTTCCCAACGCCTTCCGATCTATTAGAGACCGCTCATCATCTGTCATCTTCTCTAGTTGCTTTTCTTTTCCTTCTAAAGGAATATAGAGGTCATTCTGATACAAATAGTCCTCCATCTGCATCTTCCAGAAGACAAAGTTTGAACCATCAAACTTCTCAATTCATGTCTTCCCTTCTTCCATCATCGCTCCCACTTGATCTAAACCAATAGCTCTGATACCAGTTGTTGCGCAGCAAGCCAATAACGCCGGTGAACCGAGATCCAATCTTCGATGTCACCCACAAACGATAAACAAGAAGAAATAATAACTAGAAGCAGAATTCAATCAAACCAACAATCCACAAGAGAAGATTTATGTGGAAAACCACCAACAAGGGTAAAAAACCACGGATGCAAAGTTCCACTATGAAGAAAACGAAGTTACAATGAATAAACTCACCTTCTCCTATGCTCCCATGCACAGAGATGGCCCTTTTCGCTAACCTCTTCTCTCTTTCTCACATTGGACATATAGAAACCCTAATCCCCTAGCCTAATCTCGAATTACAGCCCTTTATATAGCATAGAATAGAAATAGGAATCAAAATAGGAAACCGCGCGTAAATAGTTTGCGCCCGGTCGGGCGCCTGGCCAGAATTGGTCAGGCGCAAGACAGATATTAAATCTGTCCAGCGAGTTAACATGAGAAATAGCTAAATATCGGGCGTCTGACCTAACATAGTTAGGCACCCGCTCTGGGCTCCGGGCGCCCAGTCAACATACCATCGGGCGCTCGACTGTATCAGAAATAGTCCAGAGACATTTAGTCTCTTTGGGTGAATTTCAGACGCCCGGTCACTGACTGTCCGGGTGCCCTACCACCGTAGGCTAGCAAATCTGATAGTGTCTTTTGGCTCCACACCTCAACATGGGTAAAAAAGGAGGATGAGAAGAAGACCTAAGAGGGCTGGACTTAGGTAGTGCAAGGGATATGAAGGCTTTTTCAATTGTCAAAGATAGGACTTTATGATTTGCGAAATAGGTTCTACAAAGATGACCATAGATAGCAAGTACAATGTTGGGAACAACAATGATGATTGATTAGTAAGTATTGTCAAATCCTCTCCATCTTCACAAGGTGATGTTTCATGTGTAGAGGGGTGTGTGCGCATTTGTAATCCTGTGGTACTGTTTGGTCATTGACTCATTGGAGCTAACACAATATAGCCTTTTTGCCCTGAGCTCTCGCTCTTTTACCTTCTTTCTCTTTCACTCCTCACCCTTCCACTTCTTCTCCTTTCTGCTTTTCCCCTTTCTACTTCATTTGGTACTGGTTGAAACTTGGATGTGGGCATTGAGAAAGAATAGTTATTATTTGCACATACGAGGCTCATTAATTAGAAGTAGAACCGTTTCAAAATTTCCATTTTAGATTATCGGATTTCTTTATGAGATACAAGTCTACTTTGTTTCTTACTGGCACATTCTATATAAAACGATCATCAAAACTCTTCCTACAGCCTCTCAAGTCCCCTGGTGAGAAATGCATATATTGGCAGCTTTCACCTTTAGTTTCAAGCTAACCTCATAAAATTATCTGAATTATATGTAGAACAGGTTGAAATGACTCAGAGAAGGAACGACCTGAACATTATGGGTACACAATACTTGTGTCTTTTGGTCCATTAGAGGTCCCAAGATAGCATTATGTAAAATCCAGCAAGCTACTTGTGCATCAACTGCACTAAGTACATCGTCAAGCATGTATATATCAGCGCCATGATAGATAGCCCTGCACATTGTTGACGTATTGATAAGGCTCCTGAACAGATTTTCAAGATGGGTCACTTCATGGGAGCAATTATATGATCATTGATCTAGGATATCTTTAGTATCATCAGGTCATCATTGCACAGGTGGGCCTATAATTCTATGATCCAAACCATTGGTTTCATGAATCCCAATAGGGGGCAATCCAAATAGCTCCTTGATGAGACAATCTAACCCTTCGTCAGTGGCCTTAAAATGGACAACAATAGCCCATATTCCATCAAAGACAAATATTGGTTGGCTATGAGCTTCAGGCCTAGAGGTTTTCAAAGCATGGCACCTCCATGGCAAGCTTCAAGCCTAGAGGTTTTCAAAGCATGGCTCCTCCATGGCAAGCTTCAAGTGACGAGGTTTCCAAAACATTGCTCCTCCATAGCAAAGGCATCAAATCAATCGTCTGGATCACCAAACTACGAGCCACGTCTGTACAAACTGAGGATCAGAGGATACTATACATACCTCATCTTGAGGATCATAAATTCCTCCACTTCATATAACTATGGACAACGGGTATGAACATGGAAAGATTTACCTTGCCAATGCGAGACGTGTTCTTTGTCCGCCTGATAAGTTTAGTCCTTTCTCTCCAATATATGATAGATCACCTCCAACCATTAATGAAATATCAACATCAAGTGCACATGCTTGTAATACATCTGCATATCTGCACCCATATAACATGTTCCAGAGTTAAAATCTTAGGGCCTGCTTTGAAGACACCAAAAAATGAGTTCATCTCATTTTAGTTAATTGTAATTATGTATTACAGATCATATTTCTTTTTAGTAAGGATTAGAAGTAATCTTGATAACTAACAATCATGATAATACACAGTTACGATTAACTAAAATGACATGAACTCATTTCTAGGCATCTAACAAACAAGCCTGTAGGGAAGTTGTCCAAAAGGATAAAGTACTGGTACAGGTCATCAACAAAAAGAAGGTAAGCTTATATAATCTATCTACCATTTAAAAACCAATGAGATATGAACATGAGTTTGAAGAAATAGGGGAAATCTAAAATAAATGTGTTATCAAATCATAAAGGGGAAACCTAAAATTGAATAGTAATGAAATCATCTGCAATTTTGTAGTTCGCCGATGCAAACCTTTTAGCATCATAGTCCTTTCCAAACAAAATATTGTCACGTACTGTGCCTGACAGAATCCACGGAACCTACAATTGCTAACAACCAGCATTAGAATATTTTAAGCAAAAAGAAACAAGGTTGAGTAAGTCCATTCTTTGAAGAATCAATAAACCTGTGATACGTATGCTATCGATCCACGTGAATATATAGACCCATGAATGAGCAGCATCTCTCCTAGAATTGAATTTAACAAGGATGACTTACCCGAACCAACCTGAACACATGTAGTCATTGATTCGGTTAAGGGATGTGGAAATGAGATCTTACAGATAGTAGTCGAGATATATATAGATAATTGAAGTAAAACTTATTCTTTATATACTTCATGATATGAGATTCCACTTCATATTATCCTACAGTTCAAGAGACTTGAATTGATTAAGAGGTGCAACTTGCCCCAACAGATAAATAGATGCAAATAAATCCCCGTTTTGATTTGTGTTGTAGGGTATTGATCCTTGTAAGGTATTGATCCTTGTAATTTGAGTTCCAGAAGATACTATCATCCAATTTTGTGAATTATCCCCCTTTCCCTAGTCCCATCAATCAGTTGAAATTTGTAAAGATAAAAGGTTTGAACAAAAGAAGATAACTTGGACACAAATTTTCCTTTATGATTTTTAAAGCAAGGAAAGATGTTGCCATCCTAGGTCTAAGTTGATGTCATTAGAAAATTATGTTCAGACCCTAGCAATCACTAGGTTTAAAACTTCATATTGGAATATTGTGTAGGAAATTCAGTTTGTCCTTACAAGCCCAATTTCTATTTATGTAATCAAAATGAAGGAAATTGTAGAAAATGCAATGTATTTATATATTAGTGTGTATTTATGTGGATGAATGTACACAGTGTTGTGTGCTCTTGAGGAGCATGTGTGTGTGTTTCTAGTGATATGATAAAAGGTGTTAGGGAGCCCTAACACACAACAAAGTGCTTCTCTTTCAAAACTCTCTCCTCTTACACTTTTCCTTCTCCTCTTTTCTTCCTTCCTCTTCCTAAATCTATTCAACTCAACATGGTATCAGAGCAAGGACTTTCCACACTGATTGGACTTATAAGAACCTATTGATGTCAACATCTATAAATACCGTACGGATAGTTTCTCATCGAGAAGAGCATGATCTGATGCAGGTTGATTTTAGAAGATTTTTTGGGCTAATTTGAGGTGTGTTTGGGCCATTTTTCATGACCAATAGAAAGACCCTAAATTTCATTTTTTGTGATTTCTCTCAAATCAGTAAGTATCTTTTGGGGGTTTCTTCTTAGGGTGGATTGGTTTTACCAAATTTGGATATTCATGGAGTTTTTTTTTATTAGGGGAAGTTTTCGATCATCTTTTTGGCCTCGTAGCGGACCAGTTACACTGTTTTTGGGTCTTGGGGACCTTGGACATACACCAGAACTTCCAATGTATATATGGTGAGCTCTTTCATCTTCATTTGGCAGTGTGTTGTGCTCCTGCAAGTCAGTTTGTGAAGTTTCTTATTGTTTTTAGTCTATCCTACTCTTTATGGACCTCCAGCCCATCATCTGGACCCTAGTTTTTTGTGGAAATCTGACCTTTATAGGTTAGGTGGTTGAGCTAATCGTGTGAGCACCATTTTGTGTTTGTTGCTTGGATTTCGTGTTTTGGATCCGTTTTACAAAATGTCTTCCAGATCTGGTATGGGGTCTTTGGAATCTCATCCCTTTTTTATTACAACAGTTAAGTTGAACTGTAATAATTATTTGTAGTGGGCTCAATCTATGAAGCTATTTTTAGGGGGAAAAGACAAACTTTCGTATACATTGGATGAAGCTCTAAATTCTATAGAAGGAAATTTCAAAACTTGGACCAAAGAGAATTTCCAATCCAGGGCTTGGCTGCTTAACAGTATGAAACCTACTGTGAATAATTCCATCATGTTTTTAACCTTAGGGAAAAGGATATGGGACACCCTTCATGATATGCATTCTGAAGCCCAGGATATATCCAAAATGTTCACGTTGATCTTAGACATTCGAAGATTTCAACAAGATTCAAGATCCCTGAAGGAGTACTTTTCGGCTTTTTGGGGTATGTGGATGAGTTGGAACTCTATCATCCCCTTCCCTCCATCTGTACAATGGACTACGAGCATGTACAGAAGCAGCATGAAGAAACTAGAATTATGTAATTCCTTTCTGGTCTCAACCTTTACTATCATGATGTTCAAAGACAAATTATAGTCGTAGATACTCTTCCTTCTCTAATAGCTATTTACGCCATGTGTCAAAGGGTCACTACATCACTCGCCTCTCCGTTTGTTTCATCAGATCGATTTGCATATGTTGTTGGAGACAGGTTTTCATTTAGTCATGGCTTTAGAGCTCCAGCATGGGCTACTTAAGGATGTGAACGAGATTCTAAATCAAGCAATTGAGGCAATAGCAATGACATTGATCATGGAGGACATGTGGTTGTTATTGTGATGGACGAGGACGAGGACATGGACGTGGACATGACGGACCTCGCACTTTTATTCGCTGTGCCTGGTACCAATCACTCTATTGATCATTGTTGGGATCTTGTTGGTTGCCCATCTTGTGCAGGTGTATTAGTAGTTGGTAGTACCCCCACTAGTTCCGAGAACATTTGCAGCAGAGCAATTTGCCTTAGGTGATTCTGTTCTCTTGTTCCATGAGGCCCATGATGCCTCGATGCAACTGCATGTGCGTAAGGTCCTTGACACTTCCAGAGCCTCTATAGCCCAGTCAGGTACTGCCCTCCATGTATTCTCTCCTTCTACTTCTTGGGTTATCAACTCTAAAGCTACCTCACACATGACTGGTAAGTCTCATCTGTTTAACTCTTATTTTACTTCTATCAATCATACTCTGTCATTGTTGCTAATGGAAACCGAACTCCTCTATCTGGATTTGGGTCCATCAAGCTTTCTCCTACTACATACTTGTCTTCAGTTCTGCACGTACCCAACATCCCACTCAATCTATTATCTATAAATTCTCTTACAAAATATTTGAGTTGTTTAGTAACTCTCTTTTCTTCTCACCAGTGTTCGCAGTGTCGGTATCGCGTTACGTTTCGCACCCTTGGGATACAGATACATATCGTGCATCGCTAGGGAAATATCGGTTGTATCGGGTAATGTATCGCACTTTTTGGGAAACATGAGGAAACATTGGGAAATTGATTGAATTTTTTAATGAAACTTCAGGGATTGTTAAAAATAGACCTTAATACACACTTATAAAATAATATGTAAAAAAAAAAAGTCCACATATTGGGGTTCCTTTGTAAAGGATCCTATACCATGCGCCGTCTCACCGAACTGATGCAATTATTGTTTAAATTGATTTCATAATATATATATATATATATATATATATATATATATATATATATATATATATATATATATATATATGTGTGTGTGTGTGTGTGTGTGTGTGTGTGTGTGTGTGTGTGTGTGTGTAAAAAGACATTAATGAAAACACAACCAATTCATTGAAAAAGTAAAATAAGAGAGAGACTTGAGAAATATACTTATGGATGATGCGACTGACTACTGCCTAGACCCACATAGAGTTGCGTGGTGGCTCGTAGTCATCGTCTCCATATCGACAGGGCTGGGAATAGTACTGTTGTTCCACAAATCGACAGTACTGTGCCCAGGTCATAGTAGACTCAAATCAGCCCATATACACTCAAATCATCAAATTGGAGTGTATGTGATGTTAGATTAGTTCTATGATGATATTCATTTACAATTAGAAGTGGATTGACAACTTTTAGAGAAAAAAATTTCAAAAAAAATAATAATTAAGTATTCTTTTAATAATTATTAATTAAAAATTAATTAATTATTTTCAAATTTGGAAAAAATGTTGCAAATCGATAGATCAGCCCTCCTACATCATTAAAATGTTATTTCTGATCCAACATTCCAAATAATTTGGGAGAAATTGAAAATTTTTGAATTTTCCCAAATCGGCCCATCTCTCAAATCTCGAAATTAAAGGTTGTAATGCTTGATTATCCGTGCAAAACATGAAGAATCAAGCATGTCAACTGATTTGCAACATATTTTAGTCGATTTAAACGAAAAAGAATGAGTTTAGAAGGAAAAATACTCACCAAGTTAAAAAAGAGGCTAACTTCGGATTTGCATCAAAATCAACGATTTCCTCTAAGATCCTTGCAAAGGACCGACCAAAATCTATCCAAAACTAGGTTGGTGAGGAGAAAATGCAAGAAAAATGGGGAGAATGCAAGTTTTTTCTATAAAAAAAAAAAACTAAGTATGGAGGGACTCATGCGCGTCTAGATGATATCGTTCAGGTATTGACAATATTTGTAATAAGTAAAAGGGACCAGCGCCGATATATTGACGATATATCGTGAGATATCGATATATCGTGCGATAATATTGATATCACACGATATTATCGTCGATGTGAAAGAATCTGCCCATTTTTTTGTTACTCTTTATGGTTTTCGTATCGCTGACCCGCGATATCGATAGTATCGGCTGATACTATCGATACTGCAAACACTGCTTCTCACTATGTGTTTCAGGACCTCCAGACGAAGCGGATGATTGATGGAGGCCATGAATGTAAATGATTTTTTTTTATGATGCTTCTGTTATAGCATCTAGTGCCTTGTCCTTAGACAGGGAGTCCTTGTCCCGATGGTGTTGTCGCTTAGGGCATCCATCCTTGTCTAAGTTAAAACTTTTGTTTTCTTCAATTTTTATATCTAAACCTTTAAGCTGTAAAACTTGCGAGTTCGCCAAACATCATCAGTTTGTGTTCCCTCCTAGTTTATGTGAGAGGGAACCCATACCATTTAAGTTAGTCAACTCCGATGTTTGAAGCCCTACTCTTGTTACCTCTCTTTTTTTATATAAACATTTTGTTACATTTATTGATGATTGCACACAGATGGCCCGAGTTTATCTTCTAAAATCCAAGCATAAGGTTTTTGGCATGTTTAAGCTTTTTTACAATAAAGTCGTTAACCAATTTCAATGCCCCATCAAAGTTTTACATTCTAATAATGGGGGCAAGTATATATCAAATGCCTTCTTTTAGTTTTTTGCAGGACCATGGTATCTTGTCCCATACATCATGTTCATGAACCCCTTAACAACATGGTGTGGCTGAGTGAAAGAACCGTCACCTTCTTAAAGTTACTCGTGCCCTTTTACTTGGTACGAATTTTCCGAAATGATTGTAGGATGATGCCTTACTACTCTTTTCTTAATTAATCACATTCTATCTCGAATACTGTCACACAAGTCCTCATTTGAAATCTTGCACCCACATGACAAACCGTTTCTGTTACCCCCTAAAGTTTTTGGGTGTACATGTTCTGTTCAGATTCTTGATGGGAGTAATGAGAAGTTGAATCCTCAAGCCATAAAGTGTATTTTCTTAGGTTACTCTCAATCTCAAAATAGGTACAAGTGTTATAATCCTCTGACCTATAAGAGTTATGTGCCAGCGGATGTCACCTTCTTTGAAGAAATTCCATTCTTCTTGGCTGAATGGAAATCTTTGCACCATCCTCTTACTAGTCAAGGGGAGCTTATACAGTCTGAGTCTAACTATATACCTCTCCCAATCTTATGTCTTGATGATGATACTCCTCTGTCTGTTTCAAAGCCTATTATTATGTATCATCGACAAACTAAATCTTCTATTGATCACCCCCCACCATTTCATCTGCTTCTGCTGGTAGTTCAAGTATAGGTTTTCACTCTCAACCTCATGGAGATCTTCCAATTGCCTTACGTAAACATTTTTGCTCATGCAAAAAGCAACCCATTAGTAATTTTGTTTCCTATCAACATCTTTCACATTTCTTTCAGTCTTTTGCAGCTTTTATATTCTCCTCTGTTACCCCACTCAATTTAAAGGAAGCTATGTGATGAGGACATCCAAGCACTATACCAGAGGAAGAGGGTTGAGCCAATCTCCTTATGGCTAGACGACCATTACATGGAACCCACTTGGCCCAATTCACATTCTTAGTCACGTTAAAGGGATCACGTGCATGTTTGTACATCTTTGAGGACCCCACACTGGGAAGATGCATGTGGGTTGCATATAGGAGCTTGATAGACACATCAGATCGTTGGATCGAGTGGACACGATGATCAGAACGCTGGATTATCATCATCGGACAGCTTGATCGTGAACCCCCATGGGCCACAAAATAGTTTAGTTGTTTAGTTTGTTTACATGTTTTGTTATTTTTTGTACAACTCATATTTGTGTTGCAATTAAGGAGTTAGGAACAACTTTTAATTCATTAAGAGTCTTTATGTTGAGAATCTTATCAGAGAGCGCCTTTCTGTAAAAGGTCTTTTTTGAGACTATAAAGGGTTGGACATCCCCACCCTAGATATGTTATGAATGAAAGAGATTTCTCTCCTTTTACTTTGAAATTGAGTAAAATTTCATCTTGTAATTGGATTGATGGTGCAAAGCAATGGAAGTGATTCCCTAGTTATCTTTTCTATTCTTATCTCTTCTCATCAAGGTATTATCTTCCTTCTTCTTTTCTTTTCTCTCTCTACTTTCCCCAATCTCTCTTTTTCTTTTTTCTTTTTCTTTTTTTTTTTGTCTCCTAAGAACCCACATTCAATCTAACCTTAACCCATCCAAACCCAAACCTTAATCCACAAATCCTAATTTCAAATCCTAATTCTCCACCCCTAGATTATCAAAACCGTAGATATCCAATCCTCAAAATCTAAAAATCCCTTGGCCAAATCATAAGTTCCTAAATCCTATAACCTGAAACCCATATTCCCAATTCGAGAAATCCTAAATCCTAAATCCCTTAAACCCAAAATCTGAAATCCTAACTCAAAACCTCTCAAAACCTCAACCCTAATGTTCTAAACCTTAATTTCTCTAAGTCTAGTACCTCAAACTCTTTTCCCACACTCTTTAGCCTTTAAACAACCTTAACACGTCAAAACTCTTAGAAGACACATGATTTCCATTGAATTCAGATTTAACCCTATGCTAGGATGGGGTTTTTATCTCTCATAGGTCCCGGTTAATTAGTAATTTATGAGATACGTATTGCGGGACCGTTGTAGGTTTGAATTTGGACATGTCATGAATCTGAAATTTCTGAATTTATGGTAAATTAGCTTTATTTTGTCATTCCATTGCTCTAGTTATTTTTTTTTCTTCTTAATTTCATGGCATCATATTAGGTTAGATCACTATGAGCAGTCTTGACTGGACTAAGGTTGTGATAGAAGAAATGCAAGCACTAGAGAAAAACAAAACCTGGGAGTTGGTTTCCTTACCTGATGGAAAACAAACTATTGGATGCCGATGGGTTTACAACACCGAGTATCGTCTAGGTGGTTCCATCATCGTTAAGGCACAGTTGGTCGCAAAGGGTTTTACTCAAACATATGGTGTGGACTATTTTGAGACATTCTCTCCAATGGCCAAACTTAACTCTATCTGTGTGGTTATCTTTTTGGCAATGAATTTGTCTTGGCCCCTATTTCACCTAGATGTGAAAAATGCGTTCTTACATGGTGATCTTATCGAGGAGGTCTATATGGATTAACCCTTCAATTTTTCTATAACTCACAGTCCTCACAGTTCTCCCCTTTATGTCGTTTAAAGAAATCAATTATGGTGTCAAACTATCTCCATGTGTCTAATTTAATAAGTTTAGTGGTGCTCTTCTGGAATTTGGATTTATTCGAAGCCAAGCTAATTATTCTCTATTCATTTGACCCACATGGATTGTGGTACCAATTGTCTATGTGGATGGCATTGTGTTGTCTGGAGATGATACTGAAGGTATGGTGGTTATTATATCTTTCCTCAATACTCAATTTTGAGATCAAAGACCTTGGGACTCTTTGGTATTTCTTGGGGATTAATGTTGTTTGATCAAAGTCGAGAGTGGTGCTGTCTCAAAGGAAATATTACCTTGATCTGCTCTTAGAGATAGGGATGCTAGGATGCAAGCCTACCACTACACCTATGGATGCTACTCTAAAACTCAATTCTGATGATGGTGCTCTCTTCTTTGATCCAAGGATGTATCGTTAGTTGGTTGGCCGGCTTAGTTATCTCACTATTACCCGATCGGATCTTTCTTATGTTGTGGGTGTTGTTGGTCAATTCATGCCTACCCCTCGTACCATGCATTTGACGACAATGTAAAATATTCTTCGGTATCTCAAGTCTGCCCTCGATAAAGGTGTGTTTTTTTAGCAACATAGCTATCTTCACCTTTCTGGTTACTTTGATGCTGACTATGCTGCAAGTTTATATGATCGATAGTCTACCTCCGAATACTGTACATTTGTAGGTGGCAATCTTATTACCTAGAAGAGTACGAAGCAGTCCATTGTTCCACGATCTTCTACCAAAGTTAAATATAGGGTGATGGCCCATGCGACATGTGAACTTGTTTGGCTTTGAACCCTCTTACAGAAACTTGGTTATAATCCTTTGAGTCTCATTCTTATACGGTACGATAATCAGGCTACCATTCACATTGCCAGTAACCCAATGTTTCATGAGCACATGAAGCACATCGAGATTGATTGTCACTTCATTTAAGAGAAGGTTGTTAACAAGGATATTGCGACTCACTTTGTTCACTCTGGGGAACAGCAGGCAGATGTCCTTACCGAGTCTCTCAGTCAGGATGCTCTTCTCCGTATCACTAGCAAGTTGGACATGATCAACATCTATGCTCCAAATTGAGGGGTAGTGTAGAAAATGCAATGTACTTATATAATATTAGTATGTATTTATGTGTGTGCATGTACACTGTTGTGTGCTCTTGAGGAGTATATGTATGTGTGTTTCTAGAGATATAATAAAAGGTGTTAGAGCTTGTGGCCCTAACACACAACACAACAAAGCGCTTCTCTTTCAATCTTCTCTCACACTTTTCCTTCTCTTTTCTTCTCCTCTTCTCTTCCTTCCCCTTCCTAAATCTATTCAACTCAATTGAAATTACATGCAAGTAAAGGTCATCATATTCTTATAGCCCAAATTCTTTACAGTTATTGAGGTGCCAAACTAGATGAATGTTGGTGATATGGAAAGAAGTTTAATTGTAAGGCTGAGAAAGTACTTAAGACCCCTGGATCTAATGAGGTTCTCATGAAACATGGACTTGTTGGATGCCTCTACCAAGGATGTGAGATGGGCTATTCATTCTAATAGAGACCACCAAGATGGAGAAGGTAATTGATCTGCACTCCTAAGCTATTCAGATTTGGTGAAGGTCATCGAACCAACTAGTTATTGGATCCAATCAAATAACAAAAGTTTGGTTCTGAATTTGGACTAATTGGGTCAAGTCTGGGTCCAAAGTACCACCCTGATTACTATATGGATTAGGATTGAAAGCTCTCAAAATTGACCTTACCTACCTGCCCTAGACCTGAATTTTAAATGGCATGATTTGGACTACCGTGAAACGTCACTAATGGTAACTTAGGGGATAGTCCCACATTATATATGGAGTGTGGGCCTAGCCCCACATCGTCGGTTTCTCTTTATCGAAGTGAGTTACTGCAGTTCATTTCAACTGATCATCCAAAGACAACAACTTATTCTAGAAGCACAATGAAATTACGGGTCCTGTATACTTAGAACAGTAATATAAAAATGTAGCATCCTGTCATCATCACATGTAATTGATATATTAATCAAAAACAAATAAAAAGGAATTCTTAGAACTTCTCAAGGCAAAAGATGACCTCCCCAACTACTGTAATAAGGATTCCCTTAGGAAGGTCAAGAGTTTTCCATTTGAAGACGGTGCTCCGTTCCTCACTGTTGTTTGACCACACACAATGCGCATCCCGGAAGACAACAGCCATATTTTCAAGGTAAGCATCAACCTGGCCTTTCAAGAGACATGAGGATGAAGGATCAGCCTCGTGCAACAGTTCATCAGATGGAGGTAACATTTGAGAATTCAGCTCAGAACAGGAGAGGAATCTGCTCAATCTCCTTGTGGATATTATGACCTGGAATTCATTCCAAATGGAAGGTAGCATTTCAATAACAAAGTTCCTATCCAGGTAATATTTTGATGAGGAACTATCTGATCCTGAAGCATCAAGACTTGAATAATTTCCTAATTCATACATTTTGTACATGAATTTTCCACATAATATTTTGAAGAAGAATTCAGATCCTGAAGTGTCAGGACTTGAATAGTGTCCTAATGCATCCTTTTTGTACAAGTGGTGCCTCTGGTTTGATGATCCCAACCATTGATCATATGGGCCTTATTATGGACAGAGAATACCCCATAAGTCTTCCACTTTGGAAATTCCTAGCCCTCCTTTTGTTGTATTATTCTCTTAACCGTCTTTTTAGGCCACTGATCGAAGGGTTAGGATCTTCTGGTTTGGAAGATTTTTGGGGTGTCCTCATCCACAATTGTACGCATCATAACTGTCAATCATCCTAGCATGGCTCTCACTTATACGGAAGGGGCACATCAGGACACTTTATGTCCCAATGCATTAGGACCAGATAATTCTTCGATTTGGCCAATATGACATGGATAACTAATATCACTAATTTACAGATTAAAAAAACTCACATCAATTAATCCATTAATCACCCACGGGAATGAATTTAATGGAGAGATCAATGTATTGAACAGAGCGACACATGTAAACACCTACAAATACAGCATGGCAGGAGGAATCAGTTTACTCAACCACAAATGAACTGCTGTAAAAGTACTACCCTTGATTGAAGTATCATCCTCACTGAAAAAAAAAAGAGACAGCCCATCCAAAAGAGATACCGTAGCAGCATCTAATGGATGACCCATCAACGTGAAGAGTCCAAATGTTGTCAGAGAGAAAAGTGTCGGAGTTGTCGCCCAAAAAAATACACACCATGCATCCAAATACTTCCTAGTCTGGTAAAGAACATTCGTAAATATAGGTAAAAATTTACGTAACAGACTGAACAAAATTCAAAGAAGTTTCCAAAAGATGGAGAGCTCCTCCCAAACAATCTGATCTATTGAAGAAAGTTGCATACCGAAAGGTGTTTCACTTCGGATGCTCTTGTATCGATTAACCGATTAGCAAATAGAAGTTCCCAACTATACATCTTCAAGGTTCGGATGTACGTCAAAAATTCCCCAGCCTTTTTTATTCTGGTCAGAATATAAGGAAATGCAAATTTGTTGAGAATTAAGAGGTATAGCTGCAAGACTGTTATAAATTCAAAAATTGCCAAAACAAATGGAATCAAGAGACCTGCTAGAAAAAAGTAAAATCTATGATATTAAGATTCGCATGATGTAAACAAATATATTTATATAAATATGCATACAAAAAACAATGATGTTTGAAAGAATGGAGGCGTGAAAATATGATTTAAATAATGGAGAAAATTTATGATGCCAGCTAAACAAAGACATTTGCTGACGTTGGACAAGATAATGGTTTTTTATGTGGAAACACTACATCCAGCTGATAAGAACTGAACATTATGGGCAGGTTGACACCTGTTTTCTTTTCTTTCCCCGTCAGACCAATGAGGAGTTACGCTATTAGCACCTGACCGCCAGGGCCTGAAGAGTTCACCGTCCCAGACAGTCCACAGAATATATGCAAGTATTATCAAGAGCATATGCTTGTTCCAAAGTATTGATTAACATTAATAAATAAATAAATAAATAAAAAGCGGGTGGTTTTCCAGCCACAAATACAAGGCAGGCAAAGCCTCCCTCCCTAGCCTATCAGATGGGCTGGTTCATTTGCCCCGAACCAGCACATCGTTTCTGGGTTGATCCGTACCAAGGGCCAGAAAAACAGTGGAACCATTTTGGCAATGTGAACCATCTGATTTTCTCAGTGTGAACTGGTCAGCTCCCTGAAGCATAAAACATGATCTCTTTTTTTTTTTTTGGAAATTAACATAAGCCCCCATGGAAAAATGTTAGGACTGCCAGCCGCACCCCCTTTCACTACAAAACGAACCCCCTCCTAAAAATATTTGTTGAGAAACAGCTCCCACTGTAAGAAGCCATGTGGTGTCATTAAGTTAAACATTCACAATCCCATATGTACCCTTAATTGATTAAAGTAAAACCTCTACGGAACCTTGTCTTGCCTCTTCACAGAAAGTAATCACATCCCTCCACCGTCAACCCTGAACAACCGAACTGACTGGTGGTCCTCGAAACTTTTCCAGCTCAGTGTGCAGTCAGATTCTTATAATGTTGCTACAAAGCTGATATGGAGGCATGTTGATAAATTACAATATTAAAATTTAAAATTTGTTTTGTATAATGGAATAGATATAACCAGATAGTGTAATGCAACATGGAAGGATTTTCATAAAGCCACCTCGCTCTTCCTCAAATGAATTTATTGTATAACATTGGCACTGCATTTCTAATGATAGATAATGGATTTCATCTCTTGCCACCTCCAGGAGTAAATTGAATAACCATAACTATTAGGTAGAACTTAGAAGAGTATGAATATCATTGTTTTCAAGTTAATAACATTTCCAATCTCAATGGGACCTTTGAAACTTGGAATGGGAGCAGGTTTGGTTTGAAAAGGAATAGGTTGTGGAGGTTGGCCTCAGGCTCGGCAATGGGTTAGGTTGGCCCATGGTTCAACTGGCCCAATCTTCTTTTGAGGTGGGTTTGGGGGCAAGCTAAATGAGTAGTGAGTTAGGCTTTGGCTAGAATATGTGGCCCATTTAAGCACATGGGTTGGGCTCAGTTGAGCTCTACCTGAATGAATCTGTCAATATAGGTTATCAACGGGCTGGGCCAGATAAACCGACCCAACCTGACCCAAAACCAAAAATAAAATAACAGAAGACAAGTATATATGATGTATATATTTATGTATTTATCCACTAATTGGGCTGGACCAGGCATACTCTTAGTCTCGTATTCCATTCATAAGAATGAGTTGGGTCATACCGGGTTGGGTCAGGCTTGGCTTGATGAATTTTAAGTGGGTTGAGTCAGGACCACGGGGTAATAAGGCGCAGGTCGGGTTGAGTTGGGCTAGATTTCTTGGCCCCTTTAGTAAATGGGTTTTGGCTTGGGCTCACCCTGACCTGACACGAATCCAACCCCTTGCCACCACTTATAGATTGCTGGTTAGGATCTGGACAATTTGGAATGAGCAGAACAATAGGATGTTCTGTAACAAAGAAGCTCAAGGTGAAGATGTGTTCCAAGCACCGAAGATGACAATTATTACCTGTGCTGGCAGTACAGGGCCCTGTAGGGATTGCAGCAGGGATCACTTTGTGGGCAGACAGGGAGCTGATTCCTCGTCACTTATGGCCAGATGATTCCTCATCATCTTCTCCCTTTTGATTCTGTTTGATGTTGGTTTCTCTATTTTATGTTTGTCTTTAGTTGGATTTTCTCGTTAATAAAATTCTGTTACCTTTAAAAGAACATTTTAAATCTCAACAGTGCACACAAATGTTGTGTTATGAAGACAAATGAATCAATACATCTACCTCTCATCCTTCTGCTTCATCATTTTCTCTGTGGCGCTTGCAATCAAGGTAGAGATCCATTTATTCACTGCATATGAAATTGAGCTATTTAAAGAATGCACTTACAACTCCAAATGTACAAATTAAATATATTTTATGCATAGGAATTGACAGTTCATTCCTACACTTTGCTTGGATGGATCATGCAGATGGTTGGATTCTAAAATAATGTTTTTCTCAGAGAGTTCAAAATACTATTTTATTCCAAAGAAAGCAAAGAAAGGGGGAAAAGTATTCCTGCCCTATAATTTGTGACACTAGTAGTAGTACCTGGTATAAGCAAGATGGTTATTGTGAGTCCTGCAAGAAAGGCGAATTTAACTTGCGTGTACAAAAGATATAGTGCCACACCAATCTGTAAAGGCAAACTGAAAGGCAGACAAGATGACAATGTACAATAAGTTAAATGCACAAGTGACTAGATATAAATCTAGCAAAACTGCAAGACAATGTATTCAGTACTTGGTGACAAGTTTAATCAGAAACTGAAACTGGAATCAGAGGAAAATAAACTTGCTTTGGGATTAAAAAAATGCATGTTAAGTCAAATGGTGAATAACCTAGATCAACCAATGGTAAATTGAAGATTTTTTTGATTGTGTACATTCCTGTCAAGTGTCAACACATGTTATGATTAAAACCACTGATCATGTTAAGAGTCCAATGAATGACATACAACATATGAATGAGCAAGGAACATTTGTCAAAGAAAACAGTCGTCTTTTGGTAGCAAAGAAAACATGGGGACAATTTGGAGAATGATGAAATTTTTTCCACAAATTATAATTGCCATAGTTTGTTGAACCCAGAAAAGTTATAATAAACAGGAAATGATGTAATGGGATTCTCAATTCAGTTTAATCAATGTCATTAAATACTTGCATAAAAAAGTTTACATCTATCTACTAATGACATTGACAACGCAACAGTTGTTTACTTTTGACTCCATAGATTCCTGTTTCAACACATTAAAAACAAAGTGTACATGAATATGTCTTTACCAAGAATCCTCAAGATTATTTGATGAATTTTCATTAAAAAAGGGTATATGGTCTTGGTTGTCCTTCACTTCTAGTGTTTCCCTATTTTTCCTAAAATGTATATAATCTTTAGGATTTATTTTGTTTTTTGGTTTCATTTTGGGAATTTTATGTCATTATACACCTCCCATCAACCCCAAGGAACCACATCATTGTATTACTAGGCATCTGAATGGGATGTTAGCCAGATTTGTCAATGAAAGAAGAAATTGATGCTATTTAATTGATGCTATTTAACTGCACCAAGAGATGAAACAGGAGCTCCTCTCCAAACCAAACATCAAGGCACAACAGGACCTCCTTGGTGTCATCCTAAGGATGTCCATATGTGATTACCACAACATTGCTTTTCTTTATCGACATGAAGAAAGCATTTGGTTATTTATCAGGAATATATTTTCCTTCGTAGACAATTGATGAAGAAATATAGGGAGAGGAGAAAGGATCTCCACATGGTCTTTATTGATTTAGAGAAAGTTCATGATAAGGTGACTAGAGAGTTAATCTGGTGGGTGCAGAAAGTAGTTTCAAGAGGATATTTTGACATGATTAAGCATATGTATAAGGGAGTGGTAACAAACAAGAGGACTACTAGTGAAGAGATGAGTTCCCAATTGTTGTAGGCTTGCATCTATTTGCATTGGTTATGGATGAGTTAACAAGGCATTTGTAGGGGGAGATCCCATGATATATGTTGTTTGTAGATGACACAATTTTAATTGACGAGGGAGGGTGTAAAAACGAAGCTAAATTTATGGAGGGGTGCTCTAGAATCTAAAGGATTTACAATTAGTTGGACTAGAATAGAGTATATGGAGTGTAATTTTAGTAACAATAGGAGTGGAAAAGAAGAATTACTTACGATTGGTAACCAAGAAGTTCCCCAAACTGGATCACTTTTGATATCTTGGGTTTATAGTTCATGAGAGTGGAGAGACCGGATCACTTTTGATATCTTGGGTTGATAGTTCACGAGAGTGGAGAGATTCAGAAGGATGTTGCCCATAGAATTCAAGTTAGGCAGAAGAAATGGAGATGTGCTCTAGAGTTTTATGTGATCATCATGTACCACTCAAACTAAGAGTGAAATTTTATCACATAGCTATAAGATAGCCATGCTTTATGGGATAGAATGTTGGGCAGTTAAGGAACAACATGTTCGTAGGATGAGCAAGGTATTAAAAAATGGTAATGTAATAGTCTGGTAGAGCAGATGTGTAAGGTCCTATCATTACGAGTATATAAGCTCCCAAATGAGGGCTGTTTTCATTTTTTTTCTCCCCCATTTTACTCCTCTTTTCGACATTGTTGCCTATTAAGGCTGTTTTTATGCCATTTCGACTAGATTGATTACAACAAAATGTTTAAAGCCATTTTCGACAAATCAAAGATTGAGATCCAAATTTAGGAAAATAAAAACATGTAAACATTCTTTTTTTTTCCTTGCTATGAATGTATTGATTCAACATTATATTACCAAATCAACCGAATCCTTCTAGATTTGTGTTCGACTTGCCCATGTTTGTATAATTGTTATTATTATTATTATTATTATTTTATGTTTGCTAGTTTTCATATAATTTCTAGCAATTAAAAAAAAAAATCTTAAAATGTTTGAAGTTAGTTTAAGTCTACACATGCATGCACTAAATCAGTGTTTTGTTAGCTCTTTTTCTATTTTTTCGTATTTTTGGAATTTTCAAGACATTTTTTAGATGAATAGTGACGGATTTTTTTTTCTTAAATTTCTTGAGGGAAAATTGTGTCAAATGATCAGGAATATGCATTATGGGATGAATCCCAACGATTGCATGAATTTTGGGCAATTTTGGAGCCATTCAAGTGTACCCAAATCGCCCAAATTTATTTTTAATTTTTCTTTAATTTCTTAAGGGAAATGGTGTCAAATGGTTAGGTATGCATTAGTGGGACAAATCTAACAAATTGCATGAATTTTGGGCCGTTTTGGGGACATCCTTGTGTACCAAAATTGGCCCAATACTATTCATTTGAATTTAATTTTAATTTTTTTCTCAAATTTCTTAAGGGGAATGGTGTTAAATGGTTGAGGATATGCATTAGTGGGATGAATCACACTTATTACATGAATTTCATGCAATTTTGAGAGCATTTGAGTGTACCTAAATCAGCCCAACACTATTCATCCGTATTTACTTTTCAATTTTACCTTGTATTTGTTGAAGATAATATTGTTTTATCATTATCTGTTCATATTTCGACAAGAGTATCTCTAAAAAAATGGCAAGAGCTTGGGGCTTCAAGACTAGTTTAGGGTTGACGACTTGAGTCACTTAATGGCTATGGCCCATGGGTTAGTTTGATACTTGGAGAGTTAGGTGATACTTGGTTGGTCGGAGTTGTGAATAGAAAGAAAATGGGGGAGATTCTATGGAATGAAGATATCAGACAACAATACTGTGAGACATTGGTAGAAATAGTATGTCATAAATGCAATTACTATGATAGATTGATAATTGGAGGAATTACACATGTCAAATGACATTTGGCACATCAAAAGAGGCAAGCAGTGGAGTGCCCAAGAGACCTAAAAGTAATGCAAGGCATTTTCACATCAGGCTCAAGTAGGGTGGCCTGTGTGAGACGGGGGCACACTCGGGGTGGGGCGACCCATGTGAGGTGGGGTCCACGA
Organism: Liriodendron chinense; assembly: GCA_003013855.2. Taxonomy (NCBI): domain Eukaryota; kingdom Viridiplantae; phylum Streptophyta; class Magnoliopsida; order Magnoliales; family Magnoliaceae; genus Liriodendron; species Liriodendron chinense. Next base: position 6,130,048 of record ML058387.1, on the reverse strand, counting down.
AAGAGGGTTCTATTAGTTCACTTTTCTATGGCATACCAGTGCACCTTATTTGTTAATTACTTAGGTCAGTGAGTTTAGCGTTGGTTAAGCTTAATGAAAACGAAGATCAAAGACTCAAGCGGACCTATTGCATCAAGGAAGAAGAAACAGGTAAAAGAGATACTTCGGTGAAACCTTAATCTTGAACCTATCCAAAACCATAACCTCTAGATGACCTTGACCCAATTAGGAATACTTGTAGTTATCTTCATTTGGCCCTAGGTGTCCCAAAAGATCACCCAAACATTGGCCATAGAGGTTGCATGTACTACTGTAAAACATAAAAGAGAAACAACAGAAAACATACTTAGACCAGTCGTCTGACCGGTTGCCCGACCGGTCGGCAGCAGGCCTAAACGGGATAGCGAGCTATCCTGGAAAATTCTATCTCTGGGCTAAAATCGACCGGTCGACGACTGACCAAATTGAGACAACAAGCTCTTTCTGTCCAGGCCATAAAAACGACCGGTCGCCCGATCGGTCGAGGACCGCAGTTCGACCGGTTGTTGACGAGTTCGACCGATCGGAATAGAGCCGTTTTAAATCCGTTGGGGGTTTGTTTATATAAAGGCTCGTCTTGATTTTTTGGTAAGGAGATGGATTTTGAGAGGATTGAAGCCACCATTGTTGGAAACCATTAGAGCCTCAAATCACAACCTTAGCAAGGCATCTTCCTTATGATTTAATACAAGAATGGAGCATTCCAAGCTCATGAAGAAGATGACCTTTATCCTCTTTTGATCTCTAGAGTTTGGATCAAACTTGATAATTATATTCCTATCCAAAACTCTATGATGAGATCTTTGTAGGTGAGAAACTCTAGGCAACCCATTCCCATTAGTTATAGAGTTCTCAAACCTACCCTCCTATCACCTTGGGCATCTCAAAAGCATCACATGCAAGGTGATTGATCAAGTGGAGCTGAGGCATTGGCAACGCAGCGACAACACGATCGGAGGAGCAAAGGGGAGCTGATTGAAACATGGGAGAGCGAAGATCAAGCAACCCGAAACGGCACTAAACAAGGGGCTCATCCAACAAGTAAGGTTGTCAATTTGTTGAAAATCCATCCACTCTTTTCCCTATGGGAATTGACTGTAGAGTTTGTTTGTCAAACTCGATCCAGGGCCGTTTGTCGATCCTTGGCTTATTAGTTAAGCCTAAAATTCTAGAGACGTTGGTCGTTCCTTGGCACGTTACTCGGGCCTAAAGACTAGGGGCATTTGGCGCTCCTTTGCACGTTTGCCGCGCCTAAACAAAGTCTCCAAGGGGAGCCTCCGGCACAGGAGTGAACATGCATCGGGTTGAGAGTTAGCCCTTGTCTAAAACTCAGTTATGGCTAAGAGGTGAACTGGTAAAATCTCCATGTAAAGGTTGAGAGGTGAACCTCATTTAAAACCTTTATATAGTGAATGCCGATGTGCTAATAGGGTTGAGTACTTGAACCGCGAGTGGAGTAGACCCAAAGTCGAACCACTATACATACTTGTGTTTGTAATTGAATTGAACACATTGTTATCTTAGCATTGTATGTTTAATTGCTTAATTATGAATGCTTGATAAGAATGTATGCTCGGTACTAGATAGGCACATGGTTGAATGTTTAATAGGAATGTATGCTAGGTACTAGATAGGCATATGGATAATATCAGGGATACTCCGAACAATGGTTATACTCATTGTTCAAATTATCTCCGATATTATTAAAATATCCCCGATATTATCTCTATCTCCAGCTCAACAATAATGATAACACCGGTAGCGATACCAATAATACCGTTAGTATTAGAAATCTTAAGTATCGGTGATGTATTGCTAATGTATCGATATCACTAATGTATCAACAATATTTTCGACCCTGTAAATTCCAGGTGTTGCTTTATTGCCAAGGTATCGATGTTTCTAATGTATCACCAATATTTTTTATTGTGCAAAATTCCAGATATCACTAGTATCGCTAGTGTAATGGCGATATTATCGTAATATTGCCAATGTATCGATATCGCCAAAAATCTGTTTATTAAAAAAATTCCATTTCAAATTTTTTTATGGGGGCATGGTTGTATGCAGTGATCAAATTGTTGACGATATTATCAATAACACAACATGGGCATTATTGAGACCACATTCTTTCATCTCCTTTTCAGTTGTCAATGATTTCTCAGTGAAATATCGTGCACTGTCGATATTCTGAAATACTGATGGATGTTTGGATGGAAGGTGGGATGGTTGGATGGATAAATGAGATTGATGGGATGGTTGGACTGATTTCTTACAACAACACATGCTTTTAAGCCCCTCATTAAATGGAAACTTATTATATTTGCATTCTTATTGCAATTTTTTTATAACTAAATATGCAAATATGTGTATTTTAGTATCTTTTGAAGTTTCACTGAAAATTTCCACCGTTTTCCCGTGTTTCTGCCCATTTTCGGTTATTGGCGATATTATCGGTAACATCGATATTATTTCTGTATCCCTGGCTAGCGAAACTTATAGCGATACTAATACTTCGAACACTGGTTATACTCATACAATCTTATTTATATTAAATCATTGCTTTAGATATTTGGACCATTAATAGGAGATTTGAAGTTTATCCTAGCCTTCATCTGGTTTTCTGTTAGTGTGCACACAGTTTGTGTACACCTGAGTAGTACACAACACCGATGATATATGTAGACTTTAATGCACCTACAGTGTACAGTATTAGGAGATTTAACTTAAGTTTTCTAATTTTATTTAGCCTCTATCTCTATAAGTGTTCTTACTGTAATCTAATTGGGATTATAGTGTAATTAAGATTATAAATAAAGGATTAAGGAAGGAAAGAGGGTACGAATAATAACTCTCTCCTCCTCTTTCCACTCTCTTTCTCCATCGACTCTTTCATGGTATTAGAGCCCCTCTTATCCAAAATTTTCAAATATTTATTCTTTGTTCTTCCCAACCTCCTCTCCGCAGCAAGTCTATGTTCTTGAAATTGATCAAATTTTATCCTTTTTCTCCCATTAGGATGAAACCGAACACCTCTTTATATTATTTTTATTCCAACCTACTCGCCAAATCTACTAAATAATCGCATCTACCCTGGCTGTTAAGGTAAATGGCAAAGGAACATTATTATTTTGATTCTATTGGGTCCACCATTTTGTATATGTGAAATCCACTCTGTCCGTCAAGTGACCCTTATATTCACCCTACAAATGAAATATCAGCCCATAAAAAATTAAAAAAAAATCCAGATGGGCCTCATCAATGGAAACCATGTGAATTGTCCCTAAACCCTTTAAAGTTTACACTGCATGGCCTGCTAAATTTTGAGATCAGGCTGATTTTTCCAACTTCCCTCCATGCTTGATGAACTGGTTATGATGTAAGATACACATCATGGTGGCCCCACATAAAAACCTATGGCTGAATTCCATTCCATTGTTCCCGGTGGTGTGGCCCACTTGAGATGCTGATCTGGCTGATTTTGGCCTCAACACTTAACATTGAGGAGCAAACCTGATGGCCAAAGTATATGTTATAGGACCCATAGAGCTTGGTTATTTTATGAGTTCAATAAAAGAGGTCTTGTAAAGATTTTGGAAGATTAGCCTTCGAAAAAAACAGGCGGGATCCTCTCCAAATGGGGATCGTCTGCCGACACAGAATAAACTTACTCCACAATGGATGTGGGTGGCTCCACTGAGGTGTATGTGTGGCATAAAACTATCTAGAAGGGTCTCCTAACAATGAAATTGGGATGCCCAAAAATCAAACCAATCCATGTGGGTCACCATGTGAGGTTGGAGAATTTTGGGTGGGCACCCGTTGTTTTGTTGGTGTGGTCCACCGTCCACTTGACAATTGTATAGGCCTGAAGTTCTGGAAATCCCATCATCATAATTGTGTTGCTCATTTTTTGGATTGCATAAAAACAACACAGTAGACCACACAAAACAACAATGGAAAACCACCAAAAAACCTCCTACCTACATGATGATTGGATCAGCCTGATTTTTTGAGGCATCAAAATTTGGCAGGCGCCACTTGCAAGAGTCCTAAAATAAGTATACTCTATCTAGTTGCAGAGGATCTGAGCTCCCAAAATAATATAGTCATAAAGATTGCTTATTGCATATGAGTGAGCTATACCCATGCACAGAAGAACATGTGCTAATGGAACATGTGTGCAAGATTTGAGCTTTTCATCTAGCAAGTGACAACTTATAGATCTTTTCACCTAAAAGAGGCAATTTCACAACTCAGGTTGACTATAGTTTATCAAAACAAATAGACGTCTTATAATTTACTCCATATGTTTTGGCCCACCTAATAGGTGGAATTACCTTATTATTGGGGAATATGATGGAATATTATTTCAAACTAGATGGAAAGCTCGGATCTCTCATCCGTTTTTCACATGGGACGTGAATTAATGAATCCTAGGATTGTTACAATACCATGCAATTAGGGTGCGACATCCGGTATACAAGGGAAAGTGGGAGGGGAAGGGAATTTTCTTTTTTTTTTTTTTTAAATCATTTTTCTTTGATTGATTAAGAAAAGAATGAAGGGAAATTCGGGAAAAAATAAAAGGATGTAACTGAATAGTTGTTCTCTCTGACATAGGACATTTAACGAGCATTTTGTTAAATATAGGTGTTTGCCAGAATCAAAATATAAGAAGGGAGCATGTGATCCTAAAAACATGAAGCATGAGATAGCATTCTTACCAAAGAATGGCCCATTACAAAATCATAAATATGTTCCAAATTAGAAAAGAATACATATTTGGAATCCTCTCATTTTTATGAATTTTTCTGGTGTTTTTCATTTTTCTTTAAAAAAAAAAAAAGATCGTTACAAGACCATTACGGCCCATATCGTAACGGTCCAATGGCCAGCTGATGGGGACATCACTGCACGGACACACCTACGTACATACCAGAGGAGGAGGCGGGCCCTAGTCTCCCTATGGCTTGGCAAGTACCCATTCTGAAGACCCCACATGTCATGTACGCGCATCTACAAGACCCTACACTAGGGAGATGCATGTGGGTTGCGAGAGGAAGACTTCTGGACCGTTGGATTGCATAGACACAACGATCAGACCATTGGATCGCGTGGAGGGCATGATTGGACCGTTGATCGTGGCCATCATCAACTTGGGACATCTTCATCAGTTTTAAGATTTATTTATTTTTGTTATTTCGTGGGCAAGATTATATTAGTTTTCGTTGATTTTTAGATTTGATACATTTTTATGTAGTGGGACATGTGTGGAAGAAAAAAAAACTGAAGGGCAAAATTATCATTAAAGGCCCATTGAGCTATAAAGCCCCCCTCCCCATCTGAGGTTTTTTTTAATAAAGTTTTAATAAAAAATTTGAATTGGCTCCTTCTAGCGTTCTCTTCAGATTTTCAAAAGATGTGAAGCCTCTTAGTCTGAAATCATGTTTACTACGTGGTGTGAATCCATAATCTATCATCTTCTCTTTTCTTCTCTCAAGGTATTCTCCTACAAACCCCAATCTCCCATCTTCTTCTTCATATTTTCTTCTTTCTCTTCAAACCCTATTCTCTACCCATCTTCATCCTTCACTTAGACCTAAACCCCACACCCTACTACCCCACCCTACCCACGCACGCATTGGCAGCCACATGTGGCATCCCTTTGCTTCTCTTTTTTGCTTCTCGTTGCTTCTTACCCTCTCTAGATCGAAACCCCTCAAAACCCTTTAACCCTAATTTCCATATTTTCCATATTTCAAAGTCCTAACCCTAATTTCTCCCCATTTTTCTTAAAACCCTAACCCTAAGTTCCTTAGAACCCTACATCCTTTTTAGATACACATCATTCCCTTTGACTAATAGACTTTCCCTATGTTAATGGTGGAATTTCTTAATTCTCATGGGGCCTTTTGATTAATATCTTATTAGTTCCTCTTTCCGAGCATGTAATAGCCTAGGATTCACATAGTTTTTTATTTGTTTATAGTTTGATTCACAAGTGTCTTTGCTGAAATTTAATATCTCATTCTCTTATTATTTTAAATATGAATTTCATACATCCTAGGGTAGAAAACATTGTCCTGCATCACCAGCCGTTACCGTCATTGAATACATTGGATGAGTGTAGATGAAATAAGAACGTTGGAATGGATGAGTGGCAAGACGAGGAAAGATAAAATTAGAAATGACTTGCATTCGAGGAAACAAAGGAGTAGCACCAATAGGTAATGAGATGTGAGAAAGTAGATTTAGATGGTTTGCTCACGTGCAACAGAAACCAAGAATTGACCTGGTTAGGAGTGAGTTGGCCCAAAAGGACATAGATGGAGGTAGTAACAAAGAATTAATGACTTATGGTCTAATAGAAGTTATGGCCCTTGATGGAGTGGAATGGCAAGATAGGATTCATGTAGCCGACCCCAATTAGTTGGAATAAGGCTTAGATTATAAGTAGGAGGAATATATGATTCTCAACCCAACAATATGCAGAGTATTCATATTTTCACTTTGTACAGTAGGGGCCACCATTCATGTTCCAAATCATTGATATATGGGCCCCACTGTGGATGGACCATGCCCAAAAATCTCTTCAATAGGAAAATCCTAAACTTTCAATTTGTAACCTGCAAATAGACAGCCAAGAAAAGACATACAACAATTGTTCACATTCTACTGGAAAGAGGTCCCAAATAGGTGGTTAGGATCTTTCAATCTCTAACTTTTTGGGAGATAATCTATTCACAATGGAGCCATGTACCAATGGTCTAGATCATTGATTGATGGACCCCACTCACAAAAATGGAAACCCTAGTATGCATATCCTAGGATCCTGTAGTTCCACTATTTTAAAATTTAAGTTACATGGAATCACAACAAAAAATTCCCCAAATCTTCAACAATCAAATAATAAAAAGTTATTAGTAGCTATTGTTACTGACCAGTTGCGCTAAAAGCTCGAGCTGTTGGGGAATGACAAAACAATGTATATCAGGGGGTTTGCTGACGCCTCCAACACCTCCCCTCACATGCGGGCGGTATACTGGCCCCGCACGTGATACTCTGGGCTGATGCAATACTGGATGTCCTATAATACCGAATTTTGCAAACCCCAGGACTTGAACACCGGATGTCCTACTCTAATACCATGTTACTGACCGGTTGTGCTAAAAGCTCGAGCTATTAGGGAACGACAGAACAATGTATATTTGGGGGTTTGTTGACGCCGCCTCCAACAGCTATAGTATAGCACAGACCTACAAATAAGCATAAAACATGAATGCAAAGAAAAGAAAAAGTAGATCTGTAATGCGTGCTAAATCCTAGTGAATAGCTGGATGGAAAAATATGCACTGGCAATTAAATCTGTTAGTCTTGCCCTGTCTCATGGGCCGTACGGCTGGATGGTCGTGCTTGTGGGGCCCCTGCCCCTTCTTGTATATTGTATTTTATTCCATTTCTGCCCCTAGACCCATGTTGGGTCTTTCTCTTATGTGAAAGGGCATTCTTGTAATTGTCCCTTTATTTATGCTCTCTCTCTCCCTTGTTTGGGTTAGGTAAATTGCTGCTCAACAGACTATCAAGGTATCAGAGCAAGGTTCCGGCCATTAGAGGCAGTTCCGTCCGTCCGTCAGCAAGCTCCGTCCGTCCGTCTGTTAGCTCCGTTTGCCCAGTAGCTCCTCTGCTCCAGCAGCTCCTCCATCAGCTCCTCAGCAAGCTCCGTCCGACCACATAGCTCCGTCCGACCGCGTGCAAGCTCCGTCCGACCGCGTGCAAGCTCCGTACGACCACACAGCTCCATCAGATCTGTCTCTCGTTGCTTGATTTGCAGCTTTGTCAACTGCAGCTTGGTTCCCCTAATTTGTCCAAAGCCTTTCCGTTTCATTCGGAGACCTGTCGGGCAACCGAAGATCCCATGGCCAGCACATATTCAAGGAGGCTCCCTTCATTCTCTTATCTCTACTCTTTTTTCATCCCTATGGACAAAGAAAACTATCGGGCTAATGCCCCTCGATGTAGTTTTGATGGCACCAACTATGGGTTATGGTCCATCCATTTTCAAAACCTTCTTAAAGGTAGGGGGTTATGGGGCCTGGTTGATGGCACTTTTCCGACCCCTCCGTCTACTGATTTAGACAAACTCGTTGATTGTGAGATGAAGAATGGGCGCATCATTACTTGGATCCTCGACTCCGTCGATAAGACGATCGCTGTTGGCCTGATCCCACACCGTACAGCCAAAGCGATGTGGGATTACCTCAACGTGGTTTATAAACAGAGCAACGAAGCCCGTCTCTATCATTTGGAACAAGATCTAGCCCATATTACTCAAGGTGACAGGACCATTCAGGAATTTTATTCAGCGATGGTGGCCATTTGGACGGAAATGGCGATGATGGATCCTGAGTTTCCCACTGATTTTCAGATATTCCACGATATGAGGGATCGCACGCGGGTTCGCCAATTCCTTATGAAGTTGCGACCGGAGTATGAGCATTGTCGAGCTGCTCCTCTCAATCGCAGTCCTCTTCCTTCTCTGAATGTTACTCTCAATGACCTGTTGGCTGAAGAGCAGAGGTTAAAGGTTCTTTCTACCTCACCTCAATATTCTTCTTCCTCTGATATGGTACTAGCGGCTTCCGTTTCATCCAATCGTCGTGGCTCGAACAGTGTGACGTGTCATGGCTGTAACAAATTAGGCCATGTCATCTCTCAATGCCGAGAGTTTTGTGCTTATTGTCGACGGATTGAACATGGCCTTATCGATTGCCGGACGAAAGCTTATGCTTCCCCCTGAGACGTGGTCGTGGTGGCCGTGGCCGTGACCGTGACCGTGGTCGTGGCCGAGGTCGAGCATTTACGGCCACTTCTACTTCTTCAATTACAAAGCCTATCGCGAGTGACAATGCCAGCTCCTCCTCACCTTTGACTCCCGAGATGATTCAGTAGATCGTGCAAGCCCTTTCCGCTGCAGGTCTGTAAGGTAACCCACATTTGCTTCCATGGTTCTTTGATTCTGGTGCTTCGAATCACATGACTAGTGATGCCTCCCATCTTCGTGATCTCCGGCCATACAATGGTACTCAGGTTATCTCTACTGCTGATGGGTCTCGGTTACCCATCCGGTCTGTTGGTTCATTGACTTTCTCTCCTTCTTCCCATAGGAAGTTTGTTCTTCGTGATGTCTTTCATTTTGCTCAACTTTCCTCTAATTTGATCTCCGTGGGTCAACTTACGGCCAACAATTGTTTAGTCATGTTTCTTCCTGATTGTTGCTTTGTGCAGGATCTGGCGACGGGGAAGGTGGTTGGGAAGGGTAGGAGGAGTGGACGTCTATTCATGCTGGAGTTTGATCAATCTGTGACACCAGCCAACTGTTTTTTTACGCCTTCTTATACTGAGATTTTGTTAGCCAACCAGAAGTGGAGACTATGGCACTGTCGTCTTGGTCATCCACATTCTGACCGGTTGCTTCATTTATTTTCTTCGGGGATGTTGGATAAACTGAATATTAACAAATCTATTTTGGATCTCTCTTGTCATTCCTGTTGTTTATCAAAAAGTAAATGTGCTTCGTTTTCATTAAGCGTATCTCGCTCTTCTTCTGTGTTTGAGCTTGTTCATACTGATGTCTGGGGACCTTCACCTATTTTATCCATGTCAGGTTTACGTTATTATGTTATTTTCATTGATGATTTTACTCGCTACACATGGATCTACTTTATGCACTCCAAAGCACATGTCTTTGCCATCTTTCAACAGTTTGTTTCTATGATAGACACTCAATTTGGGGTGAAAATCAGGACTCTCCGCTCTGACTCAGGGGGCGAGTATGTCTCTCTAGCCTTCCGTACTTACCTTCAGAATCATGGGATTATCCATCAAACTACCTGTCCTGATACTCCCCAACAGAACGGAGTTCCTGAATGAAAAAATCGTCACATTGTTGAGACTGCAAATACCTTGATGACTGACACGGATGTCCCACGTTCTTTTTGGGCCGAAGCTATTTTACATTCTGTCTACTTGATCAACCGCATGCCTACAAAGCTTCATGAGAATACTTCTCCCTACTTTGTTCTCTGCGGTTCCCATCCTGATTATTCCACATTTCATGTTTTCGGTTGTGTGTGTTACGTCCATCTTGCTACGCGTGCACGTCACAAACTTTCACCTAAGTCCATTCGATGTATGTACTTGGGGTTTGGGGAAACCCAAAAAGGATTTCGGTGTTATGATCCAGTTTCCCGTCGCATTCGGGTGTCTCGTCATGTTGTCTTCCTGGAACATATTCCGTTTCACGCCTCTTCGACTGTTTCCACGCCTCCACCTTCATCTCCTGGCTTGACTTCTTTTCCTGACATTCCTTCTACATCTCCTGTGTCATCTCGTCCCTTGCAAGTCTACTCTCGGCGATCAAGACAACCTCCTCCTCCAGCCACTCCCACGACTTCCCCTACTGCCGATCTGGATCCTCCTCCTTTAGCCACTCCCACTGCATCCTCTACTGCTGATATTTCTTTGGTACGTCGTTCTAGCCGCCCTCATAGGGCTCCTGATCGGTTGATTTATTCTATGCCTGCAATGTCTTCTACCTTGGATTCTGTTTCTATTCCCACCACTTACTCTCAGGCTGCATCTCGGAGTTGTTGGAGGGAGGCAATGGCCGAGGAACTTCGCGCTTTGGCTGACAATCATACTTGGGAGCTTGTTCCACGCCCCGCTGGGAGCCCTATTATTGGTAGCAAGTGGGTGTACTCTATAAAGTTATAATCCGATGGCTCCTTGGACCGTTACAAAGTGAGTCTAGTTGCCCAAGGATATAAAAAAAAGTATGGAATTGATTATGACGAGACTTTTGCTCATGTGGCGAAGATGAAGACAGTTCACACCCTTCTCGCAGTCGCCTCCTCTCGTGCTTGGCCCATCTCGCAGATGGATGTGAAGAATGCCTTTCTTCATGGCGATCTTCTCGAGACAGTTTACATGCAATTGCCTCCAGGTTTGGATACGACTACTGGTGATATGGTTTGGCGATTGAAGAAGGCTTTGTATGGTCTCAAGCAGGCGCCTCGTGCCTGGTTCCAGCGCTTTCGTAATGTCGTTGTTGGTGCTGGATTCTCTCAGAGTGGACATGATCCTTCCTTATTTACTCGTACTACCTACTCGTGGCATTGTCATTGTTCTGGTATATGTGGATGATCTCTTATTGACTGGCAGTGATCCCTCGGCCATTAAAGCATTACAGCAGGTCCTGCAATCCTCCTTTCGGATGAAGGATTTGGGCCCTCTTACCTACTTCCTAGGCCTTGAAGTCTCACGATCTGACCGTGGGCTCCTTGTTGGACAGCGCAAGTATAACAAGGACCTCATTGCCTTGGCTCAATTGACAGATCAGAAAGCTGTTCAAACCCCCATGGAGCTGAATGTTCAGTATGGCCGCGATGATGGTAACTTACTCGGGGAACCTACTCTTTACCGTCGCTTAGTAGGAGGTTTGGTATATTTGACGATAACTCGTCCTGACATTGCCTATGCTGTCTAAGTCGTCATTCAGTTCGTTTCGGCTCCTCTAACCCTCCATCTGACCGCTGTCCTTCGAATTATCAGGTACTTGCGTGGCACAATGGACAGGTCTATGTTCTTCCCTTCCAGCTCCCCTTTAGATCTTCGAGCTTATTCTGATGCTGATTGGGCTGGCTGTGCAGTCTCTCGCCGTTCCACTACCGGTTATTACGTCTTTCTTGGCTCCTCCCTTATTTCTTGGAAGTGCAAAAAGCAAGCTACAGTTTCAAAATCTAGCACTGAGGCTGAATATCGTGCGATGTCCGCTGCCTGTAGTGAGATTGTGTGGCTTCATGGGCTTCTCGATGATCTTGGTCTTCCCCCTCAGTCACCAACTCCTCTCCATGTGGATAACCTGAGTGCGGTCCAGATTGCTTCCAACCCTTGTCTTCCATGAGAGGACGAAACACATAGAGGTTGATTGTCACTTCATTCGCGAGAAATATCAGTCTGGTCTCATTTCTCTTCCCCATGTGGCGTCCCAGGATCAGATAGCTGACATTCTCACTAAGACGTTACCTTCTGCTCGTCATTCCTTCCTTGTTAGCAAACTGCTACTTGTCGACGACCTGCATCAGTTTGAGGAGGGGTGTTAGTCTTGCCCTGTCTCATGGGCCGTACGGCTGGATGGTCGTGCTTGTGGGGCCCCTGCCCCTTCTTATATATTGTATTTTATTCCATTTTTGCCCCTAGACCCATGTTGGGTCTTTCTCTTATGTGAAAGGGCATTCTTGTAATTGTCCCTTAGGTTGTATTTATGCTCTCTCTCCCTTGTTTGGGTTAGGGAAATTGCTGCTCAACAGACTATCAAAATCTACCCAATACCCAGGAACAAAAGACCTCATGACTTCACATTTATCAAGAAATCTTTACATACAACACGACATCTATAGTAGTTGTTAGAGCTATAAAAGAACATAAAATTCCACTTAGAAATTGAGAAAGAGCAAACAAACAAGAAATAAGTTCATTGGGCCCCATGCTATTTTGAAATTTGATACAAGGAGATGAAGTTCTTAAAGAAAACAATGTGGTATACGGTTAAGTCAATGTTTCAGCATTACAAGCTAGACTCCAGTTCTACACTGCCTTAAGTTAGTAAGAAGGAAATAAATGGAGCCACTAATTACACCCACCCTTTTTATTTTTATATACTCATTTTCCATCTTGGGAAAAGAAATAATGTGTACTATTTTAATTTCCAAAATGGAAGTTGGCGTATGCAAATAAATTTGAGCAGTAATGCAATTCTATAAACAAATCTGCATTTCAGTGCACTATTGCATGTAATTGCCATAATTAGTTTACTAAAGTGAAAAGACTAAATTGCAGTTACCTTCCTTAATACTCATATTGAGGGATTAGGGTCCAAATTATAATTATGTGAACTTCAAGTTGAACTTTAAAGGAAGGTAATTGCAATAGGCTTACATCCTCATTACGAATACAAATAAGGTAATTAATTTCCTCTTGATTGACTAATTGTTGTGATTCGGATTCAACTGAGCGTCCAAATGCAGCCAACAATAAATTTGAAGTACTCACTAATATTAAAAGTAATGTTGCTGCTTCACATGCCTATAAATATAGAACCAAATAAAGTATGAGGTCTGTCAACACCACACAGTCCCTCCCATGCACAGCTTTATAAGGCACACAATCCAACCTGCAACATGTGTACCAGCATCTGGCACAAAAATAGGCTGGTATACTCATCAGGTGGTCATCCCTATACAAAGAAAATGGATGGTTTAGAAAGAACTGGACAATGGTCCAAATTCAATGCACACAGTGGCCAGTCTGATGATTGGACCAACCTGATTTTTAGATCATCTTAATGGCAGATCCACCTCATGCACAGTTAAACTGTGCTACAGAACTGTCAGGTTAGCTTGTGTTAAATGCAAACGTGTGTGTAGAGAGGTCGTGTGTGGAGCCAGCAAACCTCAACGAATTATTACCTCCACATATCATGAAAGCTGTTACATAAGTTGACAGTTCGATCAGTATCAATAGACATGAAAGTTTGAACTTCTCCCTCAGAAAATTTTGAGCGGTTTGCTAGGGTAACATAAAGGCACTGTCCAATAAGTGTGATGGGAAATGATTAGTAACTGAATTTGTGAGAAAACCTCCATTCTCAACTCTTGAAAACCATAAACTAAAACAGAAATGAAATTTTATGAATCATAGAGAGGGAATTCAGAATTAGAATAGGTAATTTTGACTTAAAGCGGAGTTCTCAAAATCAATCTAAAAAAAGAATGTAGTTGGATGAGTACAAGAAGAAAGAAACAATGCTCTTATAAACACTACCCTGAATTTTAAATGGCCAAAATTCAAGAGTTTGAGAATAAGAAAAGACTTAAAGTTAGGATGAAGAACTAAAACACAAATGAAATTTTATGAATCATAGAGAAGGAATTCAGAATTAGAATAGGTACTGAATTTTTAAATGGCCAAAATTCAAGAGTTTCAGAATTAGAAAAGACTTAAAGTTAGGAAACTAAAAGCACTATTACATGCCTGTAGCTATACTTTTACTGGTACTGCTAAACAAATATGCCTATTCAACAAACATGAAAAGTTTGAGGATTTTCCACTTGGCACAACTCCACACATCAATACAAGTGTTGGTGTGTGTCAACAAATGATTGACATGACAAAATAAGAAAAAGATGCCAGATTTTTATCACTCCAAACCAGTTCCTAAAGCAATGAAGGTCAAGAATTGGAAGCAAGAAACAAATCAAGGAAGAAAGGAGATTTCAGTTCTCATAGAAATGCATCACTAAGTCAGGCATCTGCCTTCTACTCGTGGGATTTTTTTTCGAAACTCAATATAACCATTTTCAAGTATAAATTTGATGCCTATACAAACAAAAGGGCTTAGATGATATAATAACAAAAGAAAGACAGTTAAAGATCCACACATCTAGAACATATAAACTGAATGAAGTACATTCTGGTGTGTGCATACATGTAGATACATGTAATGGTTAAAAGGTGGGACAAATCCTTAAAATATATTCCGCTGCAACAGTGGAATGGAGTGCATATACAGACAATCCATAGGTTCATACAAACAAATCCTCAGTAAGAAACCATAAAGGTGAAATGGAGAAGGTTATTTTACCTTGCGATAAACAACTGTCATAATGCTTGACCGAAGCTTCAACTTTATCTTGGCAAGATGAAAACTGTATTGTGTATCTAGGAAGGACCTGAACCATTAAAAGGACTAACATTTCTCAAGATATTATTTATTGGTTCATATTAATAGTCAACGGGATCTGTTGACAATAATAACAAAATTCATTGTCAATAAAGTATGTCGAGTTTGAGCTGAAAAGCAAGTGGTGAGATTTTATAAGACAGTGCAAGGACAGAAATAGCAGAAATATCAATGATTCCATTAATGGAGTAGCTATTTAAACCCACCATTTTGATTGAGACATCTTTTTCTACTTTTTGGCAATGCAATGGTAGAAAGTTGTACCATTTTCTTACCAAAAAAAAAAAAAAAAGTGTATCTATTGAACAGTGTGTCACTATCAAATTCTGCTTATTTCTTCCCGAATATGCAGATGAAATAAAAACCAAAGGATTGGTACTCCATTCTATGTATGAAGAAGCAGAATAATCTGATTCAGTTTCTTAAGAAGTGTGCATCAGGGGGGGGGGGGGGGGGGGGGGGGAATCTGGGTGTTGGACCAGTTCAAATATAACAGCTGTGAAACAACGAGAATAACAGATTGCACCCAGATATTCGTCAAAGAAGCAGATATGGTTAAATGAGTATAGTTGCAGCCTGTGGAAAATGAGCTTCTACTGCTATTTAGCAAGTGCGCTATTTTCTAAAACAAAGTATACCTGTCATGTTTGACTAAGACCCATGCATCAAACACATTGATGCTTTTATCAGGAAAAACAGAAACTTTTCTTATTCTGTTTTATTTGTATGCTTTCGATATTGTTTGGAGTTCTAGTTATGCAGATGCACTTTTCTGTATCTTATGCACATGTAAGTAAAATTCATATTATAATGTGTTCTGTAATATCTTATATTTCTGCATGGACATGTTGGCATGTTGGTATTTTTGGGACACTGCATCCAACGCTAACATGTGCCTATGTCCAAGTTAGAAGGTTTTTGTCAGTCTATGATTGCTCGTAGTGAAGCTCAACGACAGAACTTTACAATCAGTACATATTCAGAGTTATCAAATGGCTTTATTGCTAGAGAAGGTGAGCAAATGGAAAATTGATAAATTTGTAGATAAAACCTGCTTTAAGGTGCATTACAACCTCACTTTCCCCCACCAAGGAGATTCCTAAGTTTGCAAATGCATTATAAATTATCTATCTTCAGGATACGATGAAGCCCATCATTTCAGTGTTATGAACCCCCAAAACTGTTTGCAGACAGACATACCAAGAACACAACGCTGTATTTCTGTTTCTGCAGCAGCAGGTATAAAACTAATAACATAGAACAGGAAAGCTCACATCAAGACTGACAGAGAAGCTGGAGGAATATAAATCTGGGGAAGACTCCTCTTCTAGATCCTATTTATATAACTTCTAAATGGTTCTTAAGAGGAATCAAGTTCGTGTTCTGAAAAGAGATGTGGTTCACACACCCCTAGAACTCAAGAGGAATTGTTATAGAATTCAAGTCAAGTCAAATAATCAACCATCATGTATGTCGACTGATTAGCCATGTGTCCGGAAAATGACCAAGATGAGATGCCATGCAGGTGCCTCATGGCAATGGCCTATTTGCTTTTATGACTCAGTACTTTGTTCATGTGGACATGGTTTTATGAATAAATGCCTCCTATTTGGTTCTCTTTTTTTCCCAATCAAACGACCCAGTTAGATGTGGCCATGGATGCACACATCTTCACAGTGGACATGCATCTAAATTGTCCATGTCTTGCAACTGAAATAAAGGAGAAGAAAATTTTAGAAACTGTTTATTCATGAATATTTGATTATTTATCCATATGTGGCTGTCTCCGAAAACTGTTGATATGGAAGCTTACTGACTGATAAAACTATGCTTTTGCACTCTCAGTTACATCCTTTGCACTACACATGCGGCTGCCAATGGTTAACCAGATCTCCGGCTACACATCTACCCTAAGCACCCAACACGACTAATAGGATCTGGGTCCAGATTTCAGGCCTGACTAATAATCCGATCAGATTTGGGTCCAACAACTGGGATCCTGTTAGGAATTGTGACGAGTTGGGTACCTGAGTTAGGTAGCTCTTGTACACCGCAATATATGATTTTTTATTTTTATATTTTTATTTTGTTAGACTTATTATATAAAGAACCCTAAAAAAGGCATGTTCGTGGTATGGATCCAAATCCAGATCCAGATCTGGATCTAGAGTCAGGCCTGATCCAAGACCTAATTCCTTATCTAACCCCATCTCTAAGCCTAATTCGTACTTGAAACAAAAACCAAAAGGACCCAATGGGGTACCTGAATCTGATTGGATTTGGATTAGGTATCCCATACATGGTACTCATATCCAAATGCAACAAGCTGGAAGCCGATTCCCTTAGCTAGGTTTGAATAATAGTAGACGACCCAAGTCCAACCTGTTGACAGCCCTACGCTTGGGACACATCAATGTTGATAGGATTACCATGTCAAAGGGAAAACAGACTTTAGAATTACAGATTAGAGAGAGAACACAAGAAGAGAAGAAGAGAGAAAAAAAGTTGGGAGAAAAGAAGAAAAGTGATTTAGGGTTGGACACCCACCCTCCCCTTTATATAAATAATAAAAAGTCAATGTGACAAAAATACCCTTGATAACAAAAGCAAAAATACCCTACATGTACCATATCAAAATAAACAACTAATAACAAGAAGAAATAAATAAAAACAAAGTCTAAGTGGGCTGTGGAGAGGTAATGCCCACATCTCCACATCCATTAACACTCCTCAAGCTGGAGCATAGATGTTGTCGATGCCAAGCTTGGTGTATGTGTGTGTAGATTGACTATGACTAAGGGCCTTGGCGAACACATCAGCAAGTTGATCCTAAGACAAGACATATAGCATAAAGATTTCTCCATTGGAAACCTTCTCATATATGATGTGACAGTTGACTTCAATAGGTAGACTAATTATCACAAAACAACTGCATAGGTAAATTCACTGCAAACCCCATTCCTGCAACAATTTCTTGATACACACTAACTCATAAGTAGTATGAGTCATTGCTTATATTTTGCTTTAGTGCTTGATCAAGCCACAACACTAGATCTTATTCTTCCAGGTGACTAGATCTCCTCCCACAAACATATAGTACCCAATAGTATATTTCCTCCCACAAATATATTAATTAAAGATGATCAAGCCACAACACTGCGTCTTAATCCTCCAGGTGACTTAATTTCCTCCCACAAACATACAGTACTCAGTAGTAGAAAACCTATCAATTAAAGAATCTACCCAGTCTATATCATAGTACCCTATAATTTGAAGATGACTATTTCGTCTATACAGAATTCCATCTCCCAAAATCCTTTAAGATCCTGCAAAATTCGAAAAATTGCATCCATGTGATATACCCTCAAAGAGCTCACAAATTATTTCATCACACTCACAACATAAGAAGTGTTCGGCCGAATGATATTTAAGAAGATAAGTTTCCCAACCAAACTTTTATATTCCCATGGGGCTTTAAATGTATCTCCTTGATCATCAACTAGGTTGTGATGCAAATCCATTGGTGTATCAACTAGCTTGGTACCAAGAAGACATGTCTCCATGAGTAGCTCCGAAACATATTTCCATTGAGACAAATTAATTCTTTCCTTAGATTTGACAACTTCTATATAAAGAAAATATCGAAGATGACCAAGATCTTTTATGAGAAAATACCTCTAAACATACTTTGTAAGCTCCTCAAACCCCTATTGTCACTTCCTGTAACAACAATACTATCAACATACATTACTAACATGATAAGACCAACAGTGCATTTCTGGTAAAAATGATCAACATGACTTCGAAAAAAGCCATAGCTCAACACAACCTTACTGAATTTGTCAAACTATGCACGTGTGACTACTTCAGCCCATAAATCGCCTTGTTCGGTTTACACACTTTGTCCGACTCCCCTTGAGTATCAAACCCAAGTGGTTTCTCCATATAGACCTCCTCTACAAGATCACTAAGATGTAACGCCCCGTAAAATCGCCTTTTCTAAGAAATGAACACACACTTGGGTCTATCCTGCACACGTCATCTTAGGATTGAATAATCGACCACCCTTAGCTTAGTAGGACCATAGCTGCATTGAAATAGAGCTCGAACGCACTCGTAGGAGGCCGTTTGACCGCCCGTTCCAAGACCGATGAACCCGAAACTCGAATAGGACAACCCCCAGGCCGGGCTTGACGCTCCCAGATGAGCGTTACGACAAGATCGGCGCCCGAAATCATAAAAATTGAGATGTCCTGCAAGTGCACATGAGAGTGCAAGTACACTTGCATTAGACTTTAAGTGAGCAATCATTACTAGAATCACCTTTTCTAGGATGGGCCACTAGGACCTTTGCATGTCAATGAAACTTAGAGCGTAGGGTCTAAATATAACACCTAACCCGTCCTCAAAGTCGTGGACCCGATCGACAATCGGTGACCATCAAACAGACTTCTTCTCATATCCGATACACGCCACATCCGATTTGCACCAAATCACAACCGTAGGTAAATCTCACCATGGGGATGCTATCCTATGGGCTGGATTGGTCCTGATGGGCCAGGTGGGCCTCACATGATCAAGACAGCCCATCAGAGGGCCGTTTTTATAAAACTCCAGCAACCAGGGCTATATTTACTAATTTACTAATATGCATATCCCTTTCTCCAGCATTCCCCCTTTCATTTTCTCTCAAAATTGCTGAGACAGAGAGAGTGAGAGGTGAGGGGAAGTTGCGAGAAGGGAGAAGAGACAGTATTGGAACTAGAGTCTCACATTGCATGTCACTCCACCAAACTTGGATCACTCCTATGGCTTCGTTGATGCCGACCTTCACCACTAGTTCATTCCGTCAACCCTAAAGGTGAGTTAGGAGTAAATCCCTCAACCCCCATCAACCTCTCTTAAGTTTCATCCTCAATTCTCTAACATGCAGCCCTCTTTTTACAGGATTTCCTGAAAATAACCAAGAGATTTAAGGTGCGGACCATTTACCTCTAGGTTGCCTAGCATCAAATGCCTTCAAATGTAGTTAATGTCCAAATTTTTGATTAATTTTGCTGTCATTGCTGTTGAAATGTTAAAAGCATGCCTAAATGATGACTATGTGCTGAAATTTGCTTGCGTAGAACTCTTTAAGGCTATCATGTATGCTAGAATCACTTGTACGTTCATATTTATGTCTCATGCTCTTAAATTATGCTTGATGTATACAACAATTTGCTGTAATGAAGTGTTTTCCTATGATTTGTCTAACCCGGCAAATGGATAAGAATTAAGGGCAGCCGCATATGGCCGACTGCCCCTTTGGGACTGGAACCATCGAAAAAGGAAGAATGCGGGTAACCGGCTGTGGTTTGAGGACCACGCGGGCCATGGGCGCCTAAGGGCGGCCTCCCCGTCTTCGTCTCAATCGAAGGTGTCGGCCTGACTCCGGGTTGGGCGTGTTGTGTGTAACCTGTCGCTTCTATTCAAACCTAAGTACCATTGTTACCACTGGATGGGCCCACTTAAAATCGTACGGCGATCGATCCCCAAGTCTCATGAGCCGGGGATGGTGGTATGGGACCTATACCCGAGCTGTCGACCTACGCTGGGGTGGTGCCTCCCCGTAGTGACCATTGAGTAAAGGGTTGTTCGAGCGGCCCCATCAAATACCCGGCCGATTGTTTCGTGCCAGAGCCCCGCTTGAACGACCCGGGCATTATTGTTAATTTGAATAACAAGCCCACACTTCTGAATTAATTATTTATATTAGTGGTTGTGTGATGACCCTTCTGCTTTGGCTTGGGCGTGACTGATGGGCCACTGTCTAACCATACTTGGATCGAGGGGTTACTGGCGATGAGATGCATTCGCCACGCAGGGAGCCAGATGGTCCCAGATTGGCCTGGTGATAAAATAATGGTACGGTGGTTTCGCCAACCGGTTGGATGTTAAACCGGAATAACTAGTAACTCGGCTAATCATACATAGTTCGGCATGGCATGCATTGTCTATGCGGGTGAGGTGGTGGTGCCACTCACTGGCGGCTGTGACTAAAAACCAGTATCCGGGCATGCATTTGCACCTCATGCATTCATGCATTAAGATTATAAGATGTGGTTGTGCGACTGGTGGGGGTGATGCCCCATTCATTGGTGACTTGCGTCTATGCGGGAGAGTGGTGGTGTCACTCACTGTCGGCTGTGACTAGAAAAGTTCTATGTTTATGCTTTTGATTACTATGTATGTATGTTCGTTTTATTATATACTATGCTTATGACTACTATACATGTATGTTGTTTCATTACCTACGTTTGATTACATTTGTGCTTTGAGTAACTTAGGGAAATGGAACCACTGAGTTGATGACTCACTCCCACTCTGGGACGGTGTTCTAAAACACCATCCAGGGACTTTCATTGATGCAGGTCCCTCATGAGCTAGCAAGCTAGAAGAGGCCCAATCAGACAGGCTGAGTGGACCCCTTCGTACATTGCTGTTTAACTTACTTATTTGCTGGTACGTCCCTATTTCATTTCCTAACTTCACCTATCACTATGATTTGATGCCATATTGACCAAACACTTGAATGACACGCATTGCATATGCATTAGTAACTCCCGGGATACCGAGGATCGAGTTTGTACTCGGCCCTTGGGGTTTCGGGGCGTTACATAAGAAGAAAGGCATTTTTAGGTACAATTCGAATAGGGGCCATCCATGATAACAACCATGGAGTGGATAACTATTGAAACATAAATTTTCTAAGTCCGGGTTGACGCGCCAGCATTGACGTGCCTAGCGCGCCAAGTCCAAAATCGACATGCCAGCGTGGAAATTGAAGAGTTTAAGTTTCTATTGACGCGCCTAACACGTCAAAGCTGATGCACTCGACACGCCAGGGTGAAAATTGACGTGCCCACGAGTGCGATCTCCGCCTCAAACGCGCCAAAGCTGACGCGCTTGATACGACTACAATAAAATTGACGCGCCGAACAATTTTAGTGTTATAAAGTGACGAGAGCTCGCGTCTCAATGCACAGAAAAGCGCTGCGGCGCACTGTACCAACCCGGGTTGTTCGGTTATAAATAGCCCAATTCATTATTCACATAAGGACGAAGAAAGAGAGAGGACAGAAAGACTTTTGGCATTGCCTACTATGGAAGAGGAAAACCTTGTCAGAATCTCAAATCCATCGTCGGAGTCACAAAACTCAGCATTCAGAGCTCAGCACCCCGACCACTGGCTGGCAAGTGAGTGACATCTTCGGCGCGTCGAGATCCTCCCAGCGAAAGCGTTGGCATGTCAGCTGAACTCCAGAGAGAAGAGAAGTGAAAGAAAGAATGAAAGAGAGAGAAGAAAATGGTTAAGTGCCCTAGAACATCAGGTTCTTCCCTGGCGCGTCAGTCGCGTCAACCTAGAGCCTGGCGCGTCGGCTCTGCAACTAGCGCGTCAGGCCCATTACCCCATTATTCGGTCATTTTCCCCATTTTCGAGGGTTTCAAGAGCCCCTCATGAGTACATGATATTCCCAGGATCGTCCTGGACAATAGTTGGGGTCCCGAAGACCAAAATGACCAATGAATTGCTCAATAACATGCCCTCGATGCGTCCCTCAGAGTCTCGGCATGGACCCATGTGCCTATCTCAATACTAATGCATTAATTGAGCTACTCTTACTCCCGATGCAGCGGCCGAACTAGCATAAAAAATCCACTTTCGCACTTCAAAGATGCCCTAGAAATTGTTGTAATGAACACAATAGACTAGCACACTCACTCTACGTGTTGCCCAAATGTAAAACCCCGATAACTGCCATTGCCGTGTTTGTAGGGGACTACTCTAAGTCAAAATATAGGAACACGATCTCCATAAAATCATCAAATTACTTGCCCTCGCAAAAATTATGTCAATGCTAAGGGCCTCCACCATTCAGAGTCATACAGTGCCCTACCATTCAAAATGGTCTCTACGGACATGACTTAAGATGCCCATAGTCGTGGCTAGTCTTCCCGAGGTTACCTGTCCCAAAGATGGGGCCTAGAGTCCCACTGCCCGATCAGAGGTTAATCAGTCATCTTGCCTAGGGGCTGAAACAATGGGACCTAGACACTAGACTTGTAGGAGATGGTGCAAGTCCAGATAATAACTTAAATCAACCCAAGTGACCCTCATTGTGGCCCAGCGGCCCATTGTTTGAAAGACATAGTACCCTGCTGACATGGTCTTTTGCCTTTTAATCAAGGGTTATCTGTATGATGTAATTAAGAGCTTGTGCCAGAGCATGGCCTGGAATGTACGAACCTGGAATCTTTGGAATAAAATGTCATCCTCATACCATGTCTTTTTATGTGCTTGTTCATATTATTTGTGAATGCCTATGAATTCCCTGATACGACGATACCCCAAGCAAAAGAAATACAAAATACGAATGCAAACCAACACTAGCGAATTTCATCGATCGATTAACAATAACATGAAGAGAGTTCAACTTAGGAACAGGAGATAGGTTTCAGTATAATCAACACCAAGGGTCTGCGTATATCCCTTAGCAATTAGGCGAGCCTTCAAACATTTAGCGAGACCATCAAGGTGAAACTTAATGGTTTACACCTGGCTACAACCAACAGCACGTTTACCGGTAGGGCTGTCAATGGGTCAGGGCCTGGGGTAGGTCTCGGCCCGGATTTTGCGTTGTTTCGGGCAGGGCCATCAGGCCGGCCCTATTCAAAATTCTGATTTTTCAGGCCAGAGCGCGGCCCATTGACACCCCTATTTAGCGGCAAATAGATTGGTGAGTTCTCAAGCATTATTCTCATAAAGTGCAACCATTTCTTCTTTTATTACCTTTTTTCACCCTTATGAAACAATGTTTCCTCATATGACTTAGGAATAGAATAAGAGGACAAGGATAGAGCAAATTTACAGAAAGTGAGAAATAAGCATTGGAAGGACACGTATTTGGAAATGGGGTGATCAATACACGCACGCTTACCTTTTCTCAAGGCAATAGGAACATTAAACCTATTTGGAGAACTCATTGGATCACTAGGCTCCAACAAGGATATGGTGGATGACACATCATGATTAGCCACACTATCTATTCGTTTTCATCGTGAGTAGACTTTCAATTGAACCATAGTGGGAATGAAGGAGTCAATAGAGGGAGGAGATTGAATTATGCCTTCTTCAAATGTAACAAGAACAGGTACAACTTACACATCAAGAGATTTACTGTCTTTTGATAAGAACCAAGTGAACTAGAAAAATATAACATCTACACACATATTGTCTTCAAAGATAAGGATTGTAAGTCTATAACAACAATAACCTCTTATTCGGGAGTACCCAAGAAGAATACATTTAGGGCTTATTTGTTTTGCCCATTACCACATAATGTAAAGGAAATAAACAATAATTACAAATTACTTTACCCGTCTCCTGACAACAGCTACATTTGACCGCAATGATAGCAATTTTACATTATTTAATTTATCCACGGTAAAATCATAATGATGGCAATTTTGCATTATTTAATTTATCCAGAATAAAATCGTAATGATGGCAATTTTACATTACTTCAATGTCAAATCATCATTAAAATAAACTGATGTTGTTATTTGGATTGAAATTTTAACAATAATTACATGAAAAGGTACAATGATTACAAATTACTTGTCTACTGAATACATCTGCATTTAACTGACCACTCATGTTTAGTTTGGTAGTGGTAAAGCAATAATGATGACACAATTACTTTACATTACCAGGAAAGTGGGAAAAACAAACAGGCTCTTTATGGCCTTAGGATCTAATTTATCATGGCTCGACTCCAATTGATGAACAAAGTATACGCATCTAAAAACTTTAGGAGTTAAAGAAAACGGAGTATCTGGGAGTAAAACTTCATGAGGGGATTGCCCATTAAATAGTCAAGGGCATTCAATTTATCAGAAAACACATTGTAAGTATTGCATCACTCAAAAACCTTTTGGGAACATTCATTTGAATTATTAAAGCATGAGTCACCTCAAGCAGGTGGCGATTTTTCTGCTCTGACAACACCATTTTATTGTGGAGTGTGGGCACACGGTGTTTGATGAAATATACCTATTTTAAAAAGAAAATATAGGCTAATAGATTAGGAGATATTCTTTGTCATTATCTAAACGAAACATAAATACTTTTGAGTTAATTGGTTTTGTGCTTCATTTAAAACGTCATAAAAATAAAGAATAATATAGATGTCTTTCATTAAATAGATCCAAGTCATTCATGAAAAATTATCAACAAATGTAACAAAATATTTATACCCTGACGTATAGCAAATTTTAATTGGTTCCAAACATTTAAATGGACTAAAGAAAAAGGAACTGAATTGTGCTTTTCCATGCTTTGGTGGAAAGGGAACATGATGATGTTTGATAAGCTAACACACCTCACACTCTGTAACTAACACAAATGATAAGGATTAACACCTTTAAGAATCTTCAACGATCGGCGATCGAGATAGCAATGCTACTAATTAAGAGAGATGTTCTTTTATGCTATCATGCCAACAACTCCACGATCAAGATAGTACGACTCATTAGATTCATATTCTCCACCAATCCTCTTCTTCATCTTTAGATCCTAAAAACACAACGTGAAGGATTAAAGATTACAGAGTAGTTAAAAGATTTAGTAAGCTTACTTAGACTTAAAGAAAATTTAAGGACATAAAGGACAGATGACAATGAGTGGAAAGAACTCAAACTCGGATGAGCAATACCATTTTTGCATACTTTAGAATCGGTACCATCTACAAAAGTGACAGATAAATCCATTAACATTTTATTAATGGAGGAAGAACGCACTAGACTCACCTATCATATGGTCAAATGCTCTAAAGTCAATTACTCATGAAGCAGGAAACTAAATCTTAAACAAGCCATACCTAAGGTCATGAATGCACCCAAAAGAGTAGAAATAGCAACAGAAGTAATAGGAACAGGTTGATTCTATAAATTTTTCAGTAACTTGGAATATTCTTCTTGAGTAAGCATAATCGTCTCTCCAAACATATGTGGTTGTTGAGTTGTAGACGTAGAACTAGTCGGATGAGCCCCATTGCTCTCTCTAATGTGAGATACCTAATTAGCCCATGTTGGCCTCCCATGACGACCCCATCATTTTTCAACAAAATGGTTCGTAAGCCTACAATAGGTGCACCTCCTAGGTCCGCGATCTCCTCTTGTTTCACCACAACCACCTTGATTACCTCTACCACCACAACCACCACCTCAACCTCGACCAATAAAAGAAGTTAAAGCAAAGTTGTCATTGGATCCACCTATAAAGCTAAGAGATACACGTTGGAGGCGAGCATTACTTCATTCAAAGATGGCACATCCTTGCCAACCAAAATCTATGCACAAATCGGTCCATATTAATGCTTTAATCTGAATAAAAACTTAGCCACACAAAACTTCTCTCATTGCTGACATCGCTTCACCAAATCGGTAGCTAGGGGGTTAATACACATTCACTTCCTCCCACGTCCCTTTAAGTTTTGAATAATATTCACCTAGAGATTTATCTCCTTATCAAAGATCACATATTTCCTCAAATAACTTATATGTCCAAAGACGTTTTTGTTAGATGAATACATTTCTCATAATGCATCCTACACTTCTTTTGCAGTATTAAAAACATTACATTCACACTAATGGAAGGTTCCTCACTATTCCTGTGGCACCCAAGATGCTAGGGGTCGCGGGCATCCCCGGTCCCCGGTATCCCGGGTTCCACATGGTGCAACGCATGTAACCTGTAGAGCATAAAGAACATTTACGCAAAGTAATCCCAGCTATAAAAACAACAAGTCAAAAAATAAACCAACCAAAATAAGAGGGAGTATATATATATATATATATATATATATATATATATATATATATATATATATATATATATATATATATATATATATGAGAATATCCAAAATGTGCAATTAATCCAACTCACTCAACAGGACCCCGCCAAGGGTCCCCACATCCCTAATCCCAAAATAAAACCACAACCCAACACCAGCCAGGATCGCCTCCATGGCGCCCAAGTCCCCAAAAAACATCAACCCTAACTCTCGGTCCTAAGCATGGTCGTTCGCAAACTGGAAGTATGAGTCCTCTCCTCCACCTACATCCTCGTACTCTACCATCGCGTCCGCCTTGAGTACACCTGCATCACCGGTTTCGTCTGGTCGGTGTTTTAGAACACCGTCCCAGAGTGGGAGTGAGTAATCAACTCAGTGGTTCTATTTTCCTAAGTTACTTAGGGCACAAATGCAATCAAGCATAGGTAATAAGTTAAATCACACATACATAGCAAGCATAGGCATAGGATAAGCTCTAAGTTTAACAATCTTAATGCGTGAATGCATGAAGTGCAGATGCATGCCCAAACACCGTTTTGGTCACAACCGACAAGTGAGTGGCACCACCACATCACCCACACAGACCCGAGCTACCAAGAAATGAGGCACCACCCCATCGCCCACACAATGCATGCCATGACGAACCATGCATGATTAGCTGAGTTATATTTAGTCATTTAAGCATCTAGCCGGTCGGTGAAGCCACAGTACCGACGTTCTATCACGTGACCGACTAAGACCATCTGGCTCCCTGCGTGGCGAGCGCATATCACCAGTAACCCCTCGATCCCTCTTTAGGTCGTGCCCGAGGGACCGATTTGGCCGTGACTCGTCATCCACGTCCAACTCAGGTGGGAAAGGGCTCGTCACCCCAACCCATAGTCAAGTGATAGGCTCGTCACCTCTACAGGTGCTCACTAGACACTACGGGGAGGCTCGTCACCCCAGCAGTAGGCCGACAACTCGAGCATAGGTCCCATACCACCATACCCGACTCATGAGACTTGGGGATCGATACACTGTGCTTAAGTGGGTCGTTCAATGGTAATGCTGGTACCTGGATTCTAGCAAAGTGACAATTTCACAACACACATAAGTCCAACCCGACATGTGACCGGTACCTTCGATTGAGGGGAAGGGCGTAAGGCCGACCTTGGGCACACCAGGCCCGTGTGGTCCCCAAACCACACCCGATCATCTGCCTTCTTCCTCAAATCGACCTTGTCGGCCCAGAGCGGTCGACCTCAAGCAGCCGCCCTATGTCCTCATCTAACTGCCTGGTCGGACCACACATAAATCGGCATTCAAGGCCCGAACTATGGTAGACATCATACAATCATAGGCCCGAATCTCATGTCATGCATGAACTATTACAACCTACAAGCATATCTTGACACCAATTCACCATAGATAATAAATTCAGAGACACAAGAGAATAATTGAAAGTATTCTACGCAAAATCCTGTGTTACAACAAGTAATGAACAAACCAAGCGATGCAAAAGGCATGCATAGCACATACAAGCATGCAGTTGGTTCTAAATGCATGTATTAAGGTAAAAGAGCTCCTACATCTACAATTTAACACGATTGAGTCATAACTAGAGCCAGCATATCATCTTAACGAGGAAATTGAGCATGCATGAGAGGAAGACTAGAGTATTACCTAAGTCCAATAGCATTTGGAGTCCTAACAACCTAAGGAGTAAATGGTCTGCACCTTACCAAATGGGGGAAATCAGCAAAACCTACAAAAATGGGGCTTGCATGTTAGGAGATTTGAGGAATTCTAGTAGGAAAGATAAGGAATTTTGGTATAGAGCTTAATTCCCTCACCTTTGGGCTGGATTGGTCGGGTTTCAAGCAATTCTTGCTTCCCACTAGGCGATGGAGGCGATCGATGCACGAGGGCAGTGACATGCAAGGGCTCCCCAAGCTCAATTCTCTCCTCTCCAACTCCCATCCTTCTCTCTTAGCTTCTCTCTCTCAGTTTTGCTAGGGAAATGAGGTCGAAGAGCTGGGATTTAGAGTTTATATAGGTTGGGACAATTAGGGGTTATGGCCCTAGCACTTTTAGTCATATTAAAATGGCCTTTTGGGCCCTGCTTCTGGTCAGGTGGGGCCCACCTAGCCCATCTGGCCCGATCTAATTCATTGGGTAGCTTCCCTAACACCAAATCCTCCTATGGCTGCGATCTTGAGAAGATCGGATGCGGCGATTGTCAGATACGGAGGTAGATCCGTTCAACGATCATCGATCGCCAATCAGGGATGTGAGTTTGGGAACGTGATCAATGTTATATTTAGACCTTAGGTTCCTCATCCCATGGCCATGCAAGGGTCCTAATGGCCCACACAAGAAAAGTGTATTTTGTAATGATTGCTCAAGTTAGTCATGGTGCAAGTGTTCTCGCGCCTAGGTTTGTATCTGCAGGATGTCAGCAGTTTCGTGAATCTGGGCGCTAATTCCAGCAAGACACCATTCTAGAACGTCAAGCCCGGCGTAAGGGTTGCTCTATCCGAGGGTCGGGCTCATCCAACTTAGATTGGGCAGCACAACGACCTCCCATGAGTGTGCATAGAGCCTTAACTAGAGAGGTTGTGGTTTAATTAAGCTATAAGTTCCTAATCAGTCGGCCTAAAGTGACAGTGTGCGTGACGTGGCCCGGCCATGTGTTCGGGTTCGAAAATAGGTGATTTTACAGGGCGTTACAATTCCACAACCACATGATAGCCTAACCATTCTCTTGAATCCATTGATCATATGTACTAGCACTCTCATCACCCTTTCAGTCATCAAGTATTTTAATTTTCCCTTGGCAGTTAAAAACACTTGGATGGATTTGGACCAATGAAGATAGTTCATTCCATTTAATTTAATAGAGGTTATTTAGACCCCTAAAAAATCAAATGTATCTATGAATCCAATTCTAGAATCACTTCTCTTACATCTAGGACAAGGGACTAGAATATATACTGCAAGCTTATACAAACACGGCCTAGCCTTTCGCGACCAACGAACACCCAATTTGCACACTTCTCATGGTATGCACACCACACTTGAAGAGAATAAGCAACCAACACATCCACACGTTCCAACCAATCACAAGGGTCAATAATCATGAAGACTTCATCCCCTTCTTATGCATAAACCATTTGAAAGATTTTTAGCATAAAAGGGATGAGAGAGATCAAAAATAAAAGGAAAAAGAATAAAAGAATAGATGAGAAAAAGATGGATTAGATCAGAAACAAGGATGCTCTTATAGCATGTAGAATTATAAATTAAAGAGAGAAGGGAAGAGAAGAAGAGAGAATAGAAAGTTAGGAGAAGAGAGGAAAGGTGAGTTAGGGTTTGATGCCCACCTGCACCCCTTTATATTAATAATGAAAAGTCAATATGACAAAAATACCCTTACTAAAATACCCTACACGTTCCACCAAAATAAACAACTAAAAGCAAAGTCTAGGTGGGCCATATAGTGGTACGGCCCACATCTCCACATCCATTAACACACACCTAACACGCCTCTTAAGCAGGAAAAAAAAGAGGAAATTACTTTCCTAACACGCCTCTTAAGCAAAAAAAAAAGTAATAACAATTCCCAACATAAAGAAGACTAAAGAAATTACTTTCCTAACACGCCTCTTAAGCAGAGGTGAATATCATTCTTGCATAACATGTAAGGACATGACAGAACCTTGATACTTCAAGTGAAATAAATAAAAAATAAAGTCCAAGTAGAATCATTCAGAATAGAATAATACTTGAAGGTGGATGTAAGACCCAATGAAATAGCAAGAATATAGCCATCAAAATGCCCAGAACCTGAGAATAGCACAAAAGCACCACTTCAAATTGTCATTATTTTCTTTAAATATCAGAAGACAATACATCTAATGAAAATCTTTTGATAGAAACTGAAGCATCCACCTTGTTGAAGAAACCGAATCAGTGCATTGAGCAATAAAGGTCCCACAAAACTGATAGAATCATTTAATACCTGTAAACAAGGTGTAAAGTAGTTTTGAGAAAAAAAAGTTTTCATCATAGA
The DNA here is from genome assembly GCA_003013855.2 of Liriodendron chinense. Lineage (NCBI taxonomy): Eukaryota > Viridiplantae > Streptophyta > Magnoliopsida > Magnoliales > Magnoliaceae > Liriodendron > Liriodendron chinense. Next base: position 6,099,255 of record ML058387.1, on the reverse strand, counting down.
CCCGTGAAGAAGCACAAAATGATGTTAGAAGTTTTTTTTTTATATCTATTTGAAGAATACTTTAGAAATATGGTAACCAAAACATAATCAATACTTCCAGATAACAGATTAAGACGCCAAGTAGAAACCCAAATAGGGCATGAGATTAGGAGCTCCTAGACCAAGCTAAATATCATATGAATACACGAGGTCACTGCCATATCTAAATCTGGTATCAGAACAAAAGAACTTGTCATACGCCTTGCATCCTGCCCCAAACAACTGACTCAAGTTGAATTGACTTTTTCTCTTTTCTTTTCTTTCTTCATTTTCTTGTTTTTTCTTCGATGTAGAAGCTCAGAAGTCATTATTGTTGTAACTAGGGATGGCGATGGGTCAGGTCAGCCCGTGGGCCAACTGGCCTTACCCACTTTTGAGGTGGGACTAGGCCAAGCTAAATGTGTAGCAGGTCAGGCTGGGGCTAGAAATGTGACCCCATTTAAGTAAATAGTCCGGGCTTGGTTGAACCTTACCTCACTTGACCCACGCATATAGGTAATCAATGGGTTAGGACAAATGACCCAACCTAACCCAAAATCCAAAACAAATATAGAAGGAAAGCATAGATGATTTATTTATGTATGCATGTATCCAATGATTAGGCCGGACTGTGCATACCTTCTTAAATCCAAGTTGGGTCATGGCAGGTCAGATCAGGTCGGTTGAGTCCGACCCATACAATTAAATGAGTTGGGTCGGGTTAATCTTGGGCTCAATAAATTTTAAGTGGGTTCGGTTGGGTTTGGGCTAGAATTCTTAGCATGTTTAGTAAACATGTCGAGCTCAGGCCAACCTTGACCCGCCTAAAACCAACCCATTGCCACCACTAGTCATGAGGGATGCATACATGCACATGTACACATACATTGATTTGCATGCACAAGAAAGTGTTTCAGGTATGATATGTGTCTCCACGTCCCATTCACATGACACCCAAATCTCAAGATATGGAGGCACATCGATATACTTAATATTTTAGTAACATTTAAGAAGTATTTATTGCCTTTTTCAATATGTTTTTTATATAAAAAAATTCTGTTCGAATATTTGGGTACAAACAACCGAGACATATCCGACATAGACTCCATACCATGTCATGTCATATCCAAGTTAAGTACCTTAAGGAATTTGAAGGATACAGGTAGCATATTTCCTCACCAACTGTCCTTGGACAACAAAGCTTCTCCAAGATCTCAATATAAGCATCAGTTCATCATTTTCTCCAAACCATATGAATGTAGTAGGGCTGCAACTTGGGTTTTGGTGAACCTGAACCTGACTGACACAACCCGAGTTCGGGTTGGGTTGGCTTGGTTTGTCAAGGTCCATGAGTTGAGTTTGAGCTAAAAAATGCCAACCCAATTTGAGTTCAGGTTGAGCAAATTCAGACCGGGTTAGGTGGGGTTGGGAATAGTCACATCCATTTGGGTCCAATTGTGGTCAGGTCTGCTCAGGTTGGGTCAAGTTGAGATTGGGTCGAGTTGGGTTGGGTCAAGCATCGAGGACTTCAGGTTGGGCACCTCGAGTTGGAATTCAGGTCAGGTTGTCTTGCAAGTTGGGTTCTCTTGAGGCCAAGTTGGACTCAGGTTGAGACTCAACCTGACTCAACCACATGAGTTGCACCCCTAGAATGAGGTTTGGTGCTATTCAAGCTCCCATGAGATGCATGATATTTTGTTGTTAAAGGCATGAACATGATCAAATACCTTACAAAAAATGTGATGATCATTGAAGCCCTACCAAGCAGCAGCTTTAGATTATTCTCTGTACTGAAACATGATACAGAAAGTTGAAAGTTTGGATACCTAGCTTTTGAAATTTGAGAATTAAGTTGATGACTTAAAGCTGCTAGAACTCAATTCCAATTTTAATCCACAAAGTGGGTCATTCCGAACCATTTAAACATTCCAACCACAAAATACAGAATACTGTGGAAAGAATAAGCTAATGGTTCAAAATGAATGACATGCAAGTGATTTATTATGTAAACAGAAAATTCCAACTTCCAAGCAATATTCAATGTTGCGAATTAGGAATCATGCATTACTACAAGTGTCATTCTCTTCTCACCAGACTGAGAAAAATATTTGAAAAGGAAACTGATATTTACATCCTCTTTTTAATCCATACACCCCCCCTTTTACTACCATTGGTACTAGTGTAGTACAATAAGAGGTACAATAACCTAACACAAAAAGTAGAAAATGGGAGGTAGGGTAAAAAGTAGCTCCATTAAACTGAAATCTTCACAATTTTCATCCTGTGAAAAGAAAATTCCAGATCATAGAAATGGAGTACCTTCAATAGACCTAGGCACATATATGGCCAGCCATATGCATAACAAATTGCTCTAAACAGCGACGGATCAGTGCAATGTTTACTTTCTTCAGCTTCCCAACACCTTAACAATGTACTATGACAATGAGAAGGATTCAGTTCATCTGGTAGTTGAATTAAATCTTCAAAGTCAAGTTGCTTTGTCACACCGAGATCCATTACTGAATTGATAGATTTGAAGGTTAGAAGGTGCCAGTAGCTATGAGCAGTCCCATCCTACATTTAGCAAGCATAAAAACAGCCATCAGATGCAGATATGTAGTTCCACATAAATAGAGGAAATGTAAATGAAACCAAGAAACCACGTAGTGCTCCAAGTTGGCTTTCGTAATCATAATACTCTTTATAAGTATAGATGTCAGGGTAATTGACATTGCATCTTTTATAAAATGAAACTACCAACACAGATATGGTGGACCCTTCTTTCTTTCTTTTCCTTTCTTTTGATAGGTAAGTATGGCCTCAAACCCAAGACCTCAATGTTGAACGCACTCTGTCTACCACTGAGGCTCAGGCTGGAACCCAATAGACCCTTCTTGCAATCTTAAGATATAATGAATATAAATGGGTAATCTCTGTGACACTTCCCCTCAAGTTGAGTTTCTCCATGCATGCATTGAAAGTTTGTTGGAGATATCCTGGAGCCTGTCACAAGATACGCATTCCAGCATGGCACAGGTCTGGCACACCAAGTAGATGACCTGACTAAATTATCACACCGAATCAACTCATCAGGTGGCCATCACATGTACAAAACAGTTCAAAGTTTTTGACAAGGGTCACAATAAATGTAGATCTGTGGCCAGCCTGATGAGCAGAATGCCTTACTTTTGGACCAGATCATTAACTCAGTTGACCTGACAAATTTCAGATATAGAATTGCCCAACCCATCATCAGAAAATGTAAAAGGTGCAAACTCCATCCAATGAGGATAAGCCTGAAAAATATGGGCCTAAACAACAGTTGAGGTTTTCAACACGGAAACCTGAAAACTCATCCAAAAGCAGTGAAACGAAAGGCAAACTCACTGCCAAAATAGTGCTTCATTAAAAAGTCAAAGATACACATCAGGTGACCTCCACCAAGTAGATGACCTGGCTAAATTATCAGACAGGTGACCCTCACATGTACAAAAACAACAGTTCAAAGTTTTTGACAAGGTCCACATTAAATGTAAATCTGTGGCTGTCCAAAAGCAGGGAAACAAAAGGCAACTCTCTTCCAAAATAGTGCTTCATCAAAACGTCAAAGATCCAAAATAAGAGGGCTGTTCCACCTACGAGTCAGATGCGTCCACATGTAGAGAGGTCTGCTTGGACTTAGAAAATCTCACAAAGCTAAATACACAACTAGATGAATAGTGAACTACATTTACATGAAACAGAAAATTCCTACAAACCACCAAAATTACTGCAGTGCATTATATCATTGGTATCCACGTATAAAGATTCCTAGGCCCCAAAAAATGCCTATCTTAACAAACAACGAAGAAACATTTCCTCGTTTTACACTCAGGCAATTATGATTCTTAAATTTCACAAATAGAAAATTTAAAAATCTCAGAATGAAAAATGGTAAATGCAAAGAAACATACAGAATCTCTAATATGGGTTTCCTCCAGATCTTTGCCATGAGAGAGAAGTGCGTCTTCTAGAGAACCAAGTTTCCTGCAGTTAGACAACAATACAGAAAGTATAAATGTCCGTTCTCTCGTATTCTTTTTCCTCTCTGCTCTAAATTAGTGATTGAAAATGCATGTGCAGTGCTAGTAACGCTTAGTTTTCACCAATACAGATAAGAATTGTAAGTGTTATCCTCTCTTCTCTTTAAACTGCTCTCAGTTTCCTACTACTAAGAGTAGAAGAGACCAAAACAAAAAATAGTTGCCATTTGAATACTTACAACGGAGATAAAGTTGAGAAGAGGGGGTTGAAGATGGTACTCCACTTAGATCATTGGTAAAGCATGTGGATATCCCGAGGCATATTGTTAGAGAAATGGGTATTTTGGTTGAATGAAGTCTTGGCGTGTTTTTATTGCTTATTTCTCCAGTGTGTCTGTTGCCAGATCCTTCTATTGGTGATAAATAGGGAGGTTTATATGGTCACATCTTTTGGATATGTTTGGCACACTATTGTTATGATTCAAATAGGTGTCTCTTTTGCTTCGCTTGTCATTCCTGACATGAATCTTACTGCCTTTCGTTTATACAGGTAGATCTTATTTTCATTGTTCTCCCTTTTCCCTCTTTTCTAGTGTTTTCAAAAAGGGAAACGCTAGAAGCATATGTTGGGAATTGCCCAAATTGTGCTGGTCTACATGTCATTTCATGTCAAGTAGAAATGGTTCTTTGGGTGGCCAAAGCTCTATGCCATTTCTATGGTTTTCAGCATCCAACTCACCCTTCAACTTTTGCAATTTTCTTTTGCCCCTTGTAAAATCTGGATAGTGACCAAATATACCTTCTTATAAGAACTGAGAATCATCTGTTGCCCACTAGGATGATGTCCAGCATAAAAAGGCACAAGTGAGTACACCAGAGGCAGTTGTCAACAAGAATCATAAGAACCGTATCTGAGCAAGAGATTTTTTTTCTGATTTTGTGTCTAATGAGCAAATGATGGTGATACAACGACAGCTTCAAAAGAATTAAAAATGTGAACATACTCGATAATCATAATCACCCTCACCATGATCTCATTTCATTAAGTTCCTACATCATCCGTGTCTGTGAAATAGCACATGGGTGGATGCAATTCTTCCACTTATTCTTAGTATCCAAATCCACATTTTCACATTGAAAGATTCCCCAGTCTTAAAAATCAAGAAATCGGGGGGGAAAAAAACTAGTTTTATGATTAAGACAGAACTAGTAGAGAACCACCTGAAGTACACCTAAGTCGTGTGGGACCTGAGTGGCCAGTGAAGCCTACCTAAGTTCTGGATCGGGCTGATTTTTTGTATTGTCCCTTTTCTCTCACTTGATGAACATGTTGGATTGAACCTAAACGCAATGGACATCCCTAATCAAGCATCGGGTCTCCTCTCCCCACTGTTCCTTGCGCTGTGGCCCACCCAAGTCATTGATTGATCGGATTTTTGGCCCCATGGCAATAAAAGTGAGTGGCTCACCTGATGAATGGAGTGGATGTCACACAAACAACACTGGCCGCACACATCTCAGGTGTTATTAACGCCGATAGATGGTAAAGAAGCAATGGACTGATGAAAGGATGGATTGCAATACCTTTCTATCTTCTTCATCTTCATGGCTATTAGGTTGTTAGATACACTTTAGATTATTAGATTTAGATACAAAGAAATAGTTTTTAGAATGATAGGCAATTAGGTAACCATTGAACAAGTGGGATGGTGGTTTGATATAGGTGGGTGGTTACTATAACTTCTTGGTGCATGTGAAAGGGAGGGCGATAGGAAGAAAGAATAAGAAAGGGAGTAGGGCAGCCATGTGACAGACCCCACCCAAAAACCAAATTCTCTTAGTGTATTTATTGGAAATGGAGATGTGTTTTCAACATGATTGTTTACTTACAAACACTGCTTTTTGAAAATATTAATCTGGAGGGTACCTTTTTTCAGTAGATGCCCATATAATTCTGGCAACATTGATAAACACACCAAATGTGATACCCGCTACAAAAGAGCAACTCTCTTTGAAGCATCTTATTGCCTGTCAGAAAAGGTTTACAATAAATTCATACGTTGTCCCAAAGGCAATTGTTCAAGACAAGTTACATCAAAATCAACTAATATGCTAAAATGTTTTTTTTTTTTCGTAATAAACCCTCCAAACATGCATGATTCAGAAGACCTATGGAAGCCTTCAGCACAAAGCTAATTAAGCATGCTTGGGAACCCTGGTCAAACGCCCAAATGCTACCTTAATCGAGCAAATGAGAACTCATGATAGGGAAGAAGCAATTCCATTTCAATTTTTAAGATGATCTTCATCCCAATACCAATCAATTATGCACATGCACTAAGAAGGAAAGAACAAACAATTTATGATGTACCTCCAATGACAAAAATGTTGTCTGTAAGCGAGGTATCTCCAAGAAAGATTTTGCTATCCACCAGAAACATAAGACCCGGTTGAAAAATATTAGGGACCAGTATTCACATTTCGAGAATAGCAAAATAGTCATCTGCAATTCAATAAAACAAAGAAGGAACATTAACCAAGTTATCATCTACCATGTACAAATTTCATGGTCATGTTAAGGCAACAACTTAAGTTCAGAAGGCTTACCCATGACATAAATTGGGACCATCTAAAAAACCAATCATGATGAACAACAGTGTGTCCTTGAAGGCCAGCTTTCAAAAGCAAAAAGATATCATAAAAGGATAAACATGCTGCAAGAGCAGGTAGAAAGAGCAAGAACACCTTCTCCAAAATATGCATCCTTGAAATCTACAAAAAAACATGAAATGTTATAATCAAACAACTATGCTCAAATCACGTTGCATGAGAAAAAACAAAGCCCATCGTCCTGCTACTCAAAATAAACATGAAAAGAAGACACAAATTGCAGATGATTGAAAGCTTAATTGAAGCCCACATACAGTTTAAAAGGTAATACTAGTCATGAGCCTTATGGCAGTTAGGCATGTTCAAGGTAGCTGTGATATTTGTGCAATGAAGGTAGGCTAGTCATTCTTTCATTTAAAAAATACAAGGGCTATATATAATGGCGACCACCCGCATGGGGTTTGGGTGAACAGCAAGCGTTGTGGGTGTGCTCCCCACAGAAGTGAGTTCGATTCCCCTCCCCGGGATTACCCGATGCATGTGGTTTGTGGGTGATTGTGTGCATCCGCAGTGAATAGTCTCACCTTAAGAATAGTCCCACCTATATATATATATATATATATATATATATATATATATATATATATATATATATATATATATATATATATATATATATATATATATAGCGACCAACGAACTTTGCTAAGCCCACACAATGTGTGCAATAAAGCTCATGTACACACCACACATGTGCCAGCATAGCACGATAAGTCAGAGATCCAATCCATCCATCAGAACGGCACCACTATATTGATGCCCTAGGACAAGAATCAGGTTGATCCACTGGTCAGGTGGGCCACAATTTGCAAAAAAAAATGTATGGCTAAGAAAAACTTAGCTGAAGTTTTCTAACCCAGCCACCTGTTTCAAATATTGGGGCCCACGTGCATATTGCACCAGATTTTATTTTTTTAGAAAACATGTACAAGGTCAGACCAACCTGATGGATGGATTAGATCTCACACTAGTAACATGCTGGTACATGTGTCGTGTGTGCATAATGTGTGCTTAGCAAAGCTTGCAACCAACCTTATGTTTATATAACATGCAAAAGCCTGGCAATTAATTGAGTCCCTGGTTTGGCCAAGAAACAAGCATTTCTTAAGAAAAAATTAATCAATTGAACCATTTCTGAGAAATTTGTAGAGTCAATGATGAACTTTACCTTTTTCAAAAACAGGAAGCACAAAATAAACTTTTTTATGTTTTGTGGCAGAAGAAAGTAAACATTTTGTCTCTTCTCTATTTGTTTCTTTTAATTGTATCTTCGCAAGTGTGGCTTTGAGGGTAAGGGAATGTGCAAACTCATCCATATTCCCATTTGAAAAATGTAAGTAATCAATTTTTGCGTAACTCTTCTATCTAAAATAACCAAAATTGCTCATATTTACACACGAACATGTAAGGCTGCATTTAGATGACAATTGATTTGGATTGCAAACATTCAGTTTTATCAAGAGCGTGACAAAAGGTAATGAACTAATGATGTTTCCTACAATTTGTAATGACAAAGTGCCCTAAGTTTGGACTTCCATTCAAGTGCTACTCAAAAGTGACACAAATTGCAATTAGGAGTCAGACCCTCAATATGGATGCTAAGGTAAAAATATTTGTTTTCACTTTATTAGAGTTCTTGTTGCAATTCAGCTCAAAAGTACATCGATATACATAGCTACTGGCATTATCAGTTGCATACTACTGATATCCAAGTTAATGAATTAAGCAAAATTTCAAGAGAAAACCGGATATGTTTTTCAACAAAAAAAGATTGGTGTCCTGACAGAACTATAGTTGTTGCCTCATCATTGGTGCATAGGACCCACCTGAAAAGTTATAAGAGGCCATCAAAGGTGAGAACTATAGCTCTTCTGAACTGCTAAACCAGTCTTCTATGCTAGTCATTTCCCATTTGAAATCATCCTCCCTCTCCTGCATGTGGAGCACTCTTCTTAGTTCTATGCAGTGCCATCCACAAGATACACTTCGCAAACATGCCGAAACGGCAGTGATTGGACAATCATTCTGAGTTACACACATTGAATGTGGAAGTCTGCTTATTTTTTGTGTTAATCATCCCCCTTTTCCAGTCAATTATTTGGATACTCATCTCAGTCCAACCACCTTGCTTCTTGGGATATGGACCATCCATGTGGTGGCCCACCAACTCGATGGTTATGGTCACTGTACAAATGTGACATGTGTACAAGAGAGATTTTCTCATATGCGATCCATGGAATGCAATGTAGCACATGCGTTGTAATAGCACTCTTTTTACACCATTACCAACAGCAGAAATAACCCAAAACAACTAGACAAATGTTCATAATAAACAAATTAACTATGTGTGCATAAATATCACATCTTGTGGAAAACCATGAGCATACCTCAATATGACTCATGGCTAGTCCAATCCAACATTTGTAGGGCACTGTCGGTTTATTATGCTCCTAGTTGCAAAGGAATATGGGGATTGTCCAAATCAATTGATATGGACTGTTCATTAGGTCCAACCAGTACTCTACAGCTCACCATGCAAGAAAAAGAAAAATACCAACTAGTGTTTGAAGCATTCACATTGCACCATGTATCAAACCCTTGGGATACAGAAACATCACAGGAAATATCATGTATCACAGTAAGCGAAACATCGGGGAAACTTTAGGAAAATGGTGGAATTTTTCAGTGAAACTACAGGAGATGTTGCAAGACTCATGATTTCACTCTTAGAGATTAAAATATTACGGGAAAAAAACTATGGATAATAGTCTTCCATTGTTTAGGAGAGAAAATAATGCTCCGAAGTCCCTCTCTGTTCCTGGTTTCTCCACCAAATTCATGTTTTCATGGTAAACAACTCAAGTGTGTTTGTTAAAACACAACTACAAAGAGAAACCCCAAAAAGATTTGGGCAAAATAGTTTATTTTCTGATTTACAGTGATTTACACTGGTTTTAGTCAAGATATCACAAATATCAACCAAATACCAATGATATATCAGCAAAATATAGCAAATCTCATGATATCCTGGCATGTATCAATGATGTTATCATTGATAGGTGGGAATTTTTGTATTCCCAGATGGTTCTGTATCTCTGACTTGCGATAACGAAAGTATGGGCTGATATATCGGTTGAGACATTGCATATATTGAACATCAATACCAAGCATATGATCCATCAATCTGAGAGTTTGTCTTCTTTTTGTGGTCGTCGATTTACTAAGTAATGGAGGGGATGAATAGGACCATCTCTAGACAAGCTGATCCTTTAGAACCATATAATGGGAACCCCAAATGGATTGTACTTATTTTTCATGGACAGCCTCAATCGTCCCATTTATGGGCTATATTGATCAGATGGTTAGCATCATCTAGTCAGTGTATTCTTGCAAGATGTCACATGAAGTGTGGGCCAGCTGCCGACGGTCCATGTTTTTTAGACCGTCCCTTTGCAACTAAGAGTTCTATAACTTGTAGTGCCCTAGGAACAATGGATCATCCCTCTTAAATTATATCTTAGCCAATCGACAAAAACCAATAGAAACCACAACAAAGTAAAGCACATCATACATACCTGATTCCGTTGAGAATTCTTGTTTCGCAGTCCAAGTGTAATAATCATAACTATAGTCACCACATTCACTCCGAAACCAAACACCGTATAAGAAATGGTGTTAAGGAAAAACGATTAAAGGAGATAGTCAACATCCACTCCAGCCAGTGTCACACCAATCCATCCACAAGGTGGGCCCCATCATTAAGAACGTGTAGAAAAAATTAGGCTGATCCAATCAGCAGGTGGGCCACAATTCTATGGTGAGTCATCTTCTCGGCCTTCTTTCCATATGATTGGCCTGCCTGATGCATGGGCCGCCTGATCTTTTGTGAAAGAGGCAGGGTAGGATAAGGTACACCTGCAGCATACCTATACTATATCTTGGTATGGCACCGTATTGATACAAGTATTATACTCATATGATATTGTTAAAGAGGCAGTGTGGTATAAGGTACACCTGCAGCATACCTATACTATATCTTTGTATGGCATTGTACTATACAAGTATCATCCTTGTAGTGTACCTTTGTAAACACATGCAATGTACCTAGTGTATGATTTTGCCTATTCCCATCAACATGGGGAGAATTGCATTCAATGGGCCTTTCATTTCAGACATTTTGTTGAAGTCAAGTGATTGGTTGGATTTTTGGATAGCTCAACAGTTGAATCAGCTGATAAAAAATGAAAAACTGAGTGGCACACGAACAACTCCAAAGTAAAATTTGGATCATGAATATTGTTGATTTAAATATTGGATTGACACTACAATAATTTTCCATTGCATATGAGACATGGAGTCATCTTGATCATGAACTCTCTCATTTTCACTGGTATGAATCTTGCTTCCCATTTGTTGAACTGTTCTCTTCAAAAACGACTACTTGTATAAATTGAAGAATGAAAGAAACAAAGGGGAATGTGAGAGAGATGGGAGAAAAATGTGAGAGAGAGGGTTTGGAGAAAGAGAGAGGGAGCGTGGGATCTCTCTATTATCTTATTCAAATATATGTGTAGGGTTTTTTTCCTTTATTACATTATAACAGCCCACTTTATACAATATTTGCAAATAAGCTCACTAATATCATATTATAGAAATGGCTCTACTAACTTAATATTTCAACACTCCCCCTCAAGTTGGTGTATAAATGTCCGTCATACCCAACTTACCAGAGATTTTTTGTAAAATGGGAGAGCTGAGAGCCTTTGTAAACATGTCTGCCAGTTGTTCTGTAGATTTGACAAATAGAGTAGCTAGTAATCCAGACGATATCTTCTCTCGAATGAAATGTATATCCAATGTTTTAAATATCGACGATATGGACCGATATATCTTGTATCCCACCTGTGTGATAGGAAATGCACAGGTAGTGCCGATATATCCCACATGTTTGATCCGGCGAGCATTTTCAACTTCCGATTCCTTTTTTTTTTTTTTGAAATTTTGTTAAATCAGTGTCAAATTGTTAAAAATCCATTGGTTCTTCATGTTTTGCATAAAAAATCATAGAGTTGGAGCTTTGATTTCAATATCCATTGGTTCTTTATGTTCTCCATTTTTTTTTCGAAATTTCCTTCAACCAATTGTCGATTGAAACTAATTTCGAAGTATTTAGAAGTATTTGGTGAAATGATCATAACATATACTCCAAGTTTGAAATTTGAGTATACGTGGTCCGATTTGGGAAAAATTCAAAATTTTCCCAATTTCTCCTAAATTGCTTGCAATGTTGCACTCCAAACATGAAATCAAGCAATTTATAAGGGCTGATCAACTGATTTGTTAAGTCCTTGTCAATTTTCAAAAAATAAAATCATTTTTTAAATAAAATTATTAAAATATTAATTTTTTTTTTCAAAATTTTCCTTAACCAGTAGTTAATTGAGACTAATTTCGGAGTATTTAGGAGTGTTTGATGAAATGATAATCATATACACTCTAAATGTTATGCATTCAATTTGAATATAGTTGCAATAGTTCAGTCAGACAGCACATAGCCTAGGACCCTATAGAAGGGAAACCTATTCTGTGCACTTCTTTTTTGAGATGTTATGATTTAAAAGTATGTATTAAGATCTTTTTTAACAATTACTGAAGTTTCATTGGAAAATTCAACCATTTTCCCAATGTTTCCAAAAAGTATAATAAATTACCCGGTACAAATACGCTCTAAATGTTATGCATTCAATTTGAATATAGTTGCAATAGTTCAGTCGGACAACGCATAGCTTAGGACCCTCTACAAGGGAAACCTATTATGTGCACTTCTTTTTTAAGATGTTATGATTTAAAAGTGTGTATTAAGGTCTTTTTTAACAATCCTTGAAGTTTCATCAGAAAATTCAACCATTTTCCCCATGTTTCCAAAAAAGTACAATAAATTACCCGATACAAACAATATAATCCCATGCGATAACCAAGGAAATAATCAAGCGGATCGAATTCAACTTTGCCGCAGGTGAGAAGGTTTCATTGTAATCAACCCCAGAATACTGTGTGTAGCCTTTAGCCATCAGACGAGCTTTGTAACACTTAATAGATCCATCAACCAGATACTTTATAGAGAACACCCACTTGCACCCAACTATACTCTTACCTGGAGGTAATGGAACAAGATCCCAGGTGCCATTTTTATGAAGAGCAACCATTTTTGCTTCGATTGCTTGCTTCCAAGCAAGGACTGAAAGAGCCTCAAGCACTGACTTAGGAATAGTGGAAGAGGAAATGGCAGCCAAGAACGCACGATATGATGGTGAAATGACTCATTAAAGACAAAATTAGAGATAGGATGTAATGTGGGATGATGACTACGAGTGTGAGAAGCAACAGGGGATGAAGGACTAGCAGTAGAGATAGGATAAGAGAAGATACTTAAGACTGGAAGATGAGCTATTAATACAAACGGTCCATGTGATGGTTTTGACTGTCGGCGAACATAGGTGAGGAGCTACTTGGGTGCCGAGGGAGATGCAGAAAGAGAAATATCAACAGCTAGCAGAGGTAGAAAATAGTTTGTCTCAACCGCATCAGCATGTTCAAACAAAGGAGAGTAGAATGGGCAATCTTCAAAGAATGCCACATCCATAGAAACAAAATATTTCCTTGTAGATGGATCATAACACCTATAACTCTTATGTTGAAGAGAATATCCAATAAAAATACACTTAACAGACCTATTGGCAAATTTGCCCCTGTAAGGACCTAATGAATGCACAAAATAGACACAATCAGGCACTTTAGGAGGGACAACAAACAAAGGACGGGTAGGTTTCAATGCACGTATTGGAATATCTCCCTTGAGGACACGGGTGGGCATTAGATTAATCAAATAGAATGATGTTAACAAGGCTGCAGACCAGTATGATTATGGACATTCATTCCTATCAAGAGAGCGTGAGTAACCTCAAGAAGATGGTGATTCTTGCACTCTATCACTTCATTTTGTTGTGGAGTGTAGGCACAAGAAAGTTGATGATGAATGCCATGCTCTTGAAGATGTGATTTGAAGTTATTTGAGGTATACTCACCACCATTATCAGAACGAAGGTTCTGAATGGTGTAATCATACTGGGTCTGGATCATTTGATGAAATGATCGAAACAAGTTAAACAGTTCATCACAGCAACGCATTAAATACACCGAAGTCACACAAGAGAAATTATCAACAAATGTAACAAAGTAAGAAAAACCATCCAGAGATGTAACAAGACTAGGTCCTCAGATATCAGAATGTACCAATGAAAACATTTTATCAAAACAATACTCAATAATAGGAAATGAACTTCTAACATGTTTACTCAACTGACATGTTTCACATTTAGAGTAAGCATCACTAATTTTATTAAATTGAGGAACAAGAGATTGTAAAGTTCTAACAGGCACATGACCCAATCTTGCATGCCAAATGGCAATAAACGCTTTATTAGACTTTAAATTGCATAACTGAGAAACAAATGAACGAGATGTAGTGCAAGCACCAGCAGTAGCAAGCTCCCCCTGTCGCAAGAAGTAGAGACCACCATGCTCATTCCCCTCACTAATAATCCTCTTTGTACTCCAGTCCTGAAAAACACGATGAGATAGAAAGGAAGTCACACTGCAATTTAATATGCTAGTAAGACAACTAACAAATATCAAATTTGCATTGAACTTAGGAATGTACAAAACATTAGATAAGGTGAGGGTAGCCGAAACCGAAACTAAACCAACAAATTCAACTGGGGTAGTAGTCCCATCAGCAAGATGAATTGAACAACTACAAGAATAAGTGGTGGAAGGAAGAAGACAACTGCGCATACCAGTCATATGATCGGATGCCCCAGAATCTATAATCCAAGTGACAAGAGTGGAGAGGGCATGAAGTGCAGTACATGTCGTAGCAACAAAGGAAGAGGCACATTGCAGTGATGAGACAGATGTAGGTGTGGCTGACTGAGGTTGAAAGGATCTGAGATGTTGAAGCTCCATCACATCTGCCGTAGTCATAGTAACAGACTCCATATGAGAGGAGTCAATAGGAGGAATGCCACAAATATCAAAAGTATGTCCAGTATCATCAGAAGCTACGATGTGGGCAGTAGGGCGACCATGTAGCTCGAAAAATTATTCTCGAGAATGTCCTGAACGATTGCAATAGGTATAAAAAAATCTCCCCCTGCCTCTACCACGTCCTCTAGATGAGAATATCTGAACCACCACTCCAATCGCCAGGTGGAATAGTAGTAAAGGTAGAGGCAATCATCTCCTGTGTCAGGGCTGGGGCTGACATAACTCGTTGGCCGGCTTCCTCCGAACGGACTACAGAATATGATGTCTAAAGCGTAGGAAAAGGAGTTGTGGCGACAAGCTGAGTCTTCAATGCCTCATACTCATTATTCAATCCCGTTAGGAATTTGTATGTCTTGGCTTCATCCTCCCGATTCTTCACAATTTCAACACTGCAAGTGTCAAGGAGTTCATTGAGGGGTTGCAAATGACTTAGTTCTTCCCAACGACTCTTTAAGGCCCCAAACTACTTAGTAACGAAAAGGCTCTCCTATGTGAGAGAATACAACTTTGTATTCAGCTGGAAGATGTGAGGCTTATTGGAGACCGTTCCATAACTGTCATTGAGTGATTTCTATAAATCAACAGCAGTCTCATAAAAGAAATATCCCAAAGCAATACTGGGTTCCATTGAATTGAGTAACTAGCCCATAACAATGGCATTGGAGGAATCCCATCTGTCCACTGAGGATGAAGGCCGCTTTGTCGTGCCAGTAAGATACCCAAGCTTCTCCTTGCCAACAATATACATCCGAATAGCCCCAAACCAAAGAAGAAAGTTACTTCCGTTAAATTTCGTAGAAGTAATTGAAAGTGGTCCATTGGGGCCATGTCCGAATGACTTGGAATCCATAAATATAAACAAAAAATGAGAAACAAGGACTACAAAGAACAGCAGTAGATGGAGATCAATAAACACATGCAGGAATATACACCATGCAGTCGGTGTATGCGTTGGACCTCAAAAACCCCAAAAATGGTGCAGCCGGTCACCAATTTTAGCCAAAAAATGCATCCACGTTGTTTGGATCTCCACAAAACTGACTCCTCTATGAAGGGTAGTAAAAAACGGCCCATATGCAATTGGTTTAGTGGATCAAAAACTATAGATTTGAGAGAGATCTGAAAAATGGTCCAATTTGGGCATTTTTCTGGAAAATACTATAAAACCCATATAAAAAAATATTAATCATCTTCAAAAAATTCCAGAAAAATAATCATAAATCCTCTTACATGATTCCGGACCAGGAGGTAAAGATTTTGGAGATAACCGATCCGTACAAATGGTGGATTGTTGATGTCAGCACTTGGCTCCCTCGATTTCTATGTAGAGCTTACCCTTTTTACCCAAATTTGATGTCTTGGCGAGGAGGATCCGATGTATGTTGGTCTTGTACAAGTTGGATCGACCAAGGCTTTGATACCATGAAGAATAAAGAACCAAAGAGGATGAATGTGGGAGAGATGGGAGAAAAATGTGAGAGAGAGGGTTTGGAGAAAGAGAGAGAGAACGTGGGATCTCTCTATTATCTTATTCAAATGTATATGTAGGGTTTTTTCCTTTATTACATCATAACAGCCCACTTTATATAATTTGAAAATAAGTCCACTAATATCATATTTACAGAAAGGACCCTCCTAACTTAACATTCCAACATAAATATCCCCAAATACGATCCTATTAGACTGCTTGTCATTTTACCTCATCTATTCACACCAACTACTCATTGGAACCACGGATCTCTAAGAACATCCGTTTTACCCACCTCTCCCCTCTATAGTCCCCATTACCTTCATCTTCTGTGATGCCAAACAACATAGGATATAGGATTCCTACACCACCTTCTCAACTTGGTCCTGATGTCTTTGTTGAACTACCTTGAACAACCACAAATTCCTTGGTCTTCTAAATCTACCCAAGCAATGACTACATAGTCCAGGCCTGGTTTTCATAAACCATGTGTGCTCTCCTCCACCCCGCACTCCATTTCTAATGAATCTCCAATGATACTATTGAAACATCTTGCTTCACTCAAGCACATAAGGACCTAAATTGGCATATTGTAATGGTTGAGGAATCTAATGCCTTAAAAATAAGAGGTGGTCATTGGTTCCACCACCCATGCCCAACATGAATATTTTTTTGTTGCAAGTGGGTGTTCAAGTTCAATCGATGGGCTGATAGGTCTATTAACTGTTATAAAAGCCAACTTGTTTCCGAAGGGTTCAATTGATAACAAAAGTAATATGGAGAATTATCTTGTAATGTTCTATATATTCCTTTAGCCTCCATAGGGCTTTGACAGAGAAATACAACCTATGTATAGCAAGAAGCACTAGTTACAGAATTGATATACACGGAAGAAGATAATTATAGAATCGATATACATGGAAAGAGATGATATGCTATCTCCCCCCCCCCCCCCCCCCCCTCCCCCCCCCCAAAAAAAAAAAAAAAAAACAACAACAGTTTGTGAACTAGGAAAGAGTGACGAGTAGTCGTCATAATCTTGGTGAGAATACCTGCAATCTGATCTAAAGAGAAATAATTCTAGACAAGAACTTCTCTCGAATGAAGTGACAATCAAATTCAATATGTTTTTTTCCGCTCATGAAAGACAGGATTACAAGCGATTTGCATGTGATGCGGACATCAAACCCTTTAGGGTTTATCAGCATGGGAGGCCAGTGACGCCTGCAGCTTTTTGGCTCGATGGGGCCTGAATCATTCCTGACGACTTGAGGAGCATCGAAGACCTTACACATGTAGTCCGAGACATTTGAGAAGACCCCACCTTGGGAAGACATGTGTAAGTTGCTTGGAGGAGATGATCGGACCGTTGAATCGCAATGATGATGTGATCGGACCGTTGGTTCGTCGTGGCCCACTTTCATCATGACATTGTCGAAGGCCATCGAACATCTTAGATTTGATTTTGTTTTATTCACTTTTATTTATTTGAGTTTTGGGTCAGTGTGTGCACATTTTTTCGTCCGAATGTCTTTTTTTTTTCAATTTCGTTAGTAGGGGTATTTTGGTAATTATGTTACTTCCGAATTTTATAAGGTTGTTGCCCTAACCTTGGTTCTCATTATGCGATTGATTTTATGAAAAGAAGAAGCTTGTGGCTATCTCCCTCTCCTCTCTTTGGTGATCTCTCTCTTCTCTTATCTTCCTTCTTCTTCCTTCATCATCCACTATTCTTTTTTCTTTCCTCTTTCTTCTTTTTCTTCTTTTATTCAAGTCTTATTTCTCATATTACCCATTGTCTCAAATCTGAAATTTAATCCCAAAACCTTTGTTTCTTAGATTATGATGGTGATTGCTGAATATTTTACTGTTATTGCTTTTGTTATTTCGCTGAATTATCCATAATCATATGAATGCATCATAATTAGGTCATCCTACATCAGGATGTCACTGGTATTATCGACATGTAGTGGAGTCGATGCAATGACATGAAAACCGAAATCAGAAAGGAGGCCTCTTAACCAGACGATCTCACTACAAGCAGAGGACATAGCTCGATACTCAACTTTTATGCTGGACATTGAGACCGTAGGTTGATTCTTACACTTCCAAGAGATAGGAGAAGTGTCAGCAAACATACAATACCCAGTGGTCGATCGTCATGTAGTAACGCACCTAACCCAATCAGTGTCGGCATACGCAAGTAGTCAAGGGAGGATGTCAATGAGAAGAATAAAGACTGATCGATGGTGCCTTTCAAGTAACAAATAATCCTCAAAACAACAGTCATATGTGAAGTACGGGGTTCGGCAACGAACTAACTAACCACTTGAACAGCATAGGCGATGTCAAGTCTAGTCATCATAAGGAAACAAGAGGATGGAAAAGAGTCGGGTGCTCCAACAGATCACCATCCTGTTTACCATATTGAACATTTAACTCCGTTGAAGTTTCAACTGTCCGTTGATCCGAAAGTTGTGCAAGGTTGATGAGATCCTGGGTATACTTCTTCTGATTGACAAGGATACCACAAGTAGTACGAGAAATTTCCAATCCAAGGAAGTAAGCAGCCCTAGATCCTTCATGTGAAATGATGATTGAAGAATCTATTAAAGGTCTATGATACCAATTGTGTCACTTCCAATCAAGAGCAAATCATCAATATAAACAAGTAGAACCACAATACCACAAGATGAATGTCGTGTGAATAATGATGGATAATGACCACTCTGGGTAAAGCTTGCTCGAATCACCACATCGTGGAACCTTTAAACTAAGAACGAGGAGCCTGCTTGAGCCCATATAATGCTTTACGAATTCGGCATACGAAATCCTTTTGACTGTTGTTAGAACTAGGAGGTTGAGCCATGTACATAGTTTCATGTAAGTCTGTTAGGAGCGTTGCATAAAACTTTAGGATCTCGCACCCCAACTACGTGAATTATGTGATATGAGAATGCAATAAACACAATCAAATCATCGACCACACAAACACAAGAAATTTTTACATGGAAAACCCTCAATGGAGGTAAAAACCACGGGATCTCGTCCAAATCAACAATCCACTATGTAAATGAACGTTTACACGGCGATCACAAGCACAACCCGCTTGGATCCAATCTACTTCACCCACACACGAGTGGATAACAATCAAAAGGAACTAGAAAACAAGAGATCTCACGGGATCCGAGAACATAAAAGAACTTAAGATATCGTTTACAGTGCATATACAACGTCACGAGCAGAAAACCCCTTCTCTACAAGCTTCATCTCTCTCTCTCTCTCTCTCTCTCTCTCTCTCTCTCTCTCTCTTCTTCTTCTTCTTCTTCTTCTTCTTCTTTTTCTCTCTCTCACCTTGGACGTGTAAAACACCTATTAGGATACCCTAATCTCGATTTGGAAGCTAATATATAGCACCATGCAAGAGAAAGAGTCGAAATGGGAAATTGCGTATCGCAGCCCGCGTGCGTCACCAACCGGTCCCCCAGGGTGGCCGATCGGTCGTGGACAACCCAAAACAGTCCAACGTAAAACCATGAGAAAAACACCATAATTCGAATGGTCACTGATGACCTAAGACTGGTCGCACAACTGGTCTTGACAGACCAAAATTGGTCCAGCATGCAAAGCCTCCCAAAGCAATATTCAACCGGTGCCGACCGGTCATCAGACTTTATTTCTGCACAATCTTACCTTAGCTCCTGAAGAGAAAAACCCAATCAAAGTCACCATGAAGGAAAGCATTCTTGAAATCCATCTGTTGAATAGGCCAACTACTAGTAGCAGCAACGACAATAAGAGTGTGGACAGTCTTCATCTTCGCTACTGGAGCGAATGTCTCCTCATAGTCGATGTCGTACTCCTGCTTATATCCTTGGGCCATGAGACGAGCCTTATACCTATCAAGAGTGCCATCTGATTTGAGCTTTATGGAGTATACCCATTTACTACCAATGACTTGTTGGCCAGGTGGGTGAGGAACAAGATCTCATGTGTGATTATCTAATAGTGCTTGTAATTCATCTTCCATTGTGTCCCGCCAACATTGGTGTGCAAAAGCCTAAGAATATGAGGTAGGAATAGAAATAGACTCGAGACCCAAAAACAGAGAACAAATGAGTCTGTCTAGAGGATGCAATGGATGAGTAGAACGACGCACCTCAAGAATAGAAGGATCGGCTACAAGTTGAGCAACAGGAGGGGGATGAGGAGAAGAAAGTGCCTTTTTTGCCTAGTTATGAAGCCCACCACAATCCAAAAGGCTCTCTTGCTTGTATTATTTAAAAATTGCTTATCAAACAACTAGATGTTCAAAATGCATTTTTACATGGCATAACTACAAGAGGTGTAAATGAAGCAACCTCCTTGTTTTTCAGATCGTTGCTTTCTATATCATGTTTGCAAGCTCCACAAGGCTCTTTATGGGCATAAAAGCCCACAAGCTGGCAAGCATGGTTTGAGAGGTTTAGGCATTATCTATTGAAGTTTGGGTTCAGTGGCTCTAAGGCTGATACTTAGCTTTTTATTCAACACATGGGTGCTTCCATACTAATTATTCTCATTTATGTCGATGCAAATTCTTAACAAACAATGATCAATATGATATTAAGACTATTCTTACCAAACTCAATCAGAATTTTCCATAAAAGACCTTGGCCTGCATCATTATTTCCTTGGAATTGAGGCGATTTGATCACCGATGGGCTTATTTCATCTCAAGACAACTATAACACAAATATTCTAAAATGAGAAAAGATGGATGGCTCAAAACCCTATAATATGCCCAATAGCTCCAATGCTCGTCTTTCCAGGTATTCGAGGGAGCCTCTATCTGACACAACTACATATAAGAACATTAACGGGGCCTTACTGTATCTCCCACTCACTAGGCCAGACATCACCTTTTCAGTACATTAAATCTGCCATTTTATGCATGGGCCAAAGTCTGAAAATTGGTCTATCGTGAAGTAGATCCTACACTATCCTAAGTGCAAAAACTTGTTTGAGCTTCACCTTTGCCACTCCTCTGATCTTCGCCTGACTGTCTTCCCAGATGCTGACCGCGCAGGATCCTCTAATGGTAGACAATGCACTAGTGGCTATTACATTTATTTGGAGACCAATTTAAACTCATAGGCTCCAAGAAACAAGTTACAGTGGCCCAATCTAGAACTGAGTCAGAATATCAAGGCTTGACAAATACCACCACTAAATTGTCCTGGATTCAATTGCTATTACATGATCATGGTGTGTATGCTCATGATCCACCTCTTGTGTGGTGTGACAATGTTAGCATCACATACATGATTGCAAACCCTGTCTTCATGTAAGAACCAACCATGTCAAGATTAACTAACACTCTATTCGGTAAAAAAGTAGCTGAAAAAGAACTTGATGTTTGATATGTATACAGACACTTATCACGTCGCCTACGTTTTCATTGAAGGGTAGTATCACTTGTTTTTAGTTTCTCCAAGATAAGCTCACTATTACCGACAAGACCATTCACTTGAGGGGGCCTATGGGAGGATTCTCTCCCAATCAATGATTAACAATTCTCGTGTGGGACCCACAGCAATGAAAAGGAGAGAAACGGCTAAACTGTTCCGGTTAGAGAAACTTATGTAATGTGGAGTTGTTGTGGCTGTCTTTGGAGGATCTGATCTGGTGTGCGGCCCACACATATGTAGTGAATTGAAGAAGAGGGAATGCCAAAAATAGAAGATAAAGAGAGGTGATTTAAGTCTAGATCTCATATACCTTAACGATTTTATATTTTGAGAAAATCTCTCAATTTATTTCCTTTCTGCAGAAGATGGCATATTTAGATGTACAAGTGCAATTTGAATTACAAAATCAAAGGTTGGTTGAGATAGGACAAGGATAATGTTGTGATTATCCGTAATCCCTGATTTCAGAGATAATCCTCCAATAGGGTCATTACAACAAATTGTATCAGCAAACAAATAAGACTAAGAGATTTCATCAGGATCATGAACAGTCATTTTTTTCGTCGGCATGAACTCTCCCATTATACACTAGGACAAGCCCATTCACAAATGCTACAACTCGTATGCGGCCCTTTGGACTAGAAAAGACCCTATGCTTCCTGAGTCTGTCTCCAAAACATTCCCTCGCAGATGTGATCAAAATACAGGCTTAGCAGTCATTTGGATACTGTAAAATCCTTAAATTGTAAAGATTTTGTTTACAAGTAAAACTCTTTACAAGTGGTGTTTGGATGGAAGAAAAGAGGTGTAAACCATTTCCATGTTATAGACAGTTAACAACTTTTACCACTTTTCTTTCCCGCAAACAAGGAGAGTTTTATATTACAGCTATAAGAGTTTACAAGCTAACAGTCAACAAGTTTGAATTCCTTTTAAATAGAGGGTTCCTCCCTTCCTACATTTTTCCCAAAAAAATCAGGCCATTAGAAAAATCATATGGGACTCTCTCCATTTTTCCCAAAAAAAAAGCAGGCCATTCAAAAAATCATGTGGGCCCACTTTTGTGGCCCAATTGATGATTGATTTAGCCTAAGGATTGACCCAAGACTTTACTAAGATGGGCTCAACCCAATTACATATCTTATATCAAGCCCTTTATCTGATTTTGAAGATTTTGATGGGGTCTAACACTCCAAGCTCTATCTGGTGCGGATGCCCACTTTCTAACTTGTAAACACTTTACAAGTCAGCCAAACACAGATAATTGTTTACCTATAAACACTTTACCACTTAAAGCCAAACATGACAGGATGTAAACAGTTTACCTGTGAAACTTTTACAAGAATAAAGTATTTGCAACTTAAAGTTTTACAAGCGTAAAAAAAATAAAAAAAATAAACCCTCTTAATATCATGTCACTCAATTCGTTATGAATATGTGCCTAGAATTTGAGTCTGTTTTGTGTCTGCCCACCTTTTGAACAACTTAGATGCTGAACATATATGACACAGTGGCATGTAAGTGCTGAATGGATGGTAACTTACTATCCATTACGTGCTTCATTTGGGGGGGGGGGACTCATTTGATACTCTGGAAGTGTAAGACGCTTCATACTTAGGTACTCGGAATTATACAGACCAACTAAAATGTGGAACCCACTATAATTAACTCACATACGCAAAATCAGATTGGTCGAACAATCCCAACCACTTATTAGTTGACATTTGTTATTAAAATAAGACCATTTGATTTATTTTTTCTCATTTTAAACATCTAATATTTGTCCAGCTATCTGACAGTCGGATAATCAAATAATCTTAATTTTTGGTTCACAGTTCACACAAACTGGGACCCACAACTTGGACAGCTTAATTTGAATGAATAAGCAATTTCTTAGTGCCTGCGTATCATCCATCACACTCTGCCAGAGTATCAAAGTTTTTCTCTTAAAAAACAAGGATTCTTTCTCGAAAAAACAACAGAATTAGCTGGAAAAAACAAAGGATATATGTTCTCAAAGCACTTGGAGAAGCTATTTCCA
Organism: Liriodendron chinense; assembly: GCA_003013855.2. Classification (NCBI taxonomy): domain Eukaryota; kingdom Viridiplantae; phylum Streptophyta; class Magnoliopsida; order Magnoliales; family Magnoliaceae; genus Liriodendron; species Liriodendron chinense. The sequence goes on along the minus strand of ML058387.1, from coordinate 6,075,480 downwards.
TCCCAAACCTGTAAAATTAAAGAACTAATTACCAAAATATTTCCACCAAAACTTCTCAGAATTTCTCAAAAATAGCTCCAAATTGCAACAGTTTTTTTACAATTCTTTTGTTTTTCTTGTTTTCTCATTTCTTTGAGTATGAAAATTCAAAGAAGAAAACTTACAGTTGGAGAATTAGGGCAGATGAAATTCAAGAATCCCATTTTCTTTCCCCTTTTTGCTGTGCAGAGAGAGAGAGAGAGACAGAGAGAGCGCCAAAGAGGGAGGAGGGGAGAAGGAGAATACGGTTTTTGAAGTGCATTTGTATTTGAGGAGTTATTTGATACTCCGGCACTGTGTGACGCTTGATACGCAGGCGTGTAGAAGTTGTACACGTGGCTTACATAACCTCGAATTAAACCAACTAAATTGTGGTACCCACCGTCTCTAACCACAGCCCCAAAATTAGATTGGTTGAATAATAGTAACATCTGTTGAGTGGACACTTGTTTGTTGAAAATAGGACCACTGGAATTTTTTTTCAGTTTTAACCGTCCAATAAATGGTCAGATATTCAAATAAGCTTGATTTTTGTCTCATGATACATCTAAATTAGGCCCCGTATTTCGAATGGGCATTGCCACGTAAGCAATTTCTAAGTGCCCGCATATCATCCACCACATTCTACCAGAGTATGAGAGCTTTGCGCTTCGTATTTTATGAACTATATTACATAGTCCGCGAGGGTATGGAATATCATACTCATGCATGAAAACTTTGTACACATGGTGGTATTTAGGTCAATGTAAACTGTTCAGATCATGTTTCATGCTTTGGATGGATACCAATCAAAAAATCAGATTCATTGGACAATTCTAACTGTTTGATTGATGGTCATTTTCCCCGATGATTTTCAGCCGTCGATTGTTTTCTTTTGTTGTGGTTCATTTGATGGCTAACCAGCAGAATTTTTATTGGGTGCCAGTTCAACGATGGTGGGGCCCACAATTTGGACGTTTGGATTTGAATTGCATGCTTGCCACGTGTATAATGGGTGTGTTCATGCATATGATGCACCGGAGGAGTATTAAATAGGTCTTAAGCCGAATTTTCTTAATGATCCCAACCGACGATCATGTGGGCCGCGGTATAGATGTCCAGGATGTACTTATTACATTAAATGGATGATCACACACATAGCCGGCCCTTCATCTTAAATATCAGCTTCCGCCACCGACTGAACGGTTGGGATTTAATGATTCGACAGTGACCCATCCACTGTGAGGACCTGTTTAAGATTGTAGATTGGGGAAGCGGATTTCCTGCTGTGTGGGGTCCACAGATATGTTCATGACAAATCCACTCCGTCCATCTGTTTTGAAAGACCGTAATAAGACAGGATTTTAAAAATAATTAAGATAGAAAAAACTCAGGCTGGCCACACCAAATGAAACAGCGGGAATGGAAACGTCCACCATTGAAACCTTCCTGAAGCTGACCATGATGTTTATGTGCAATCCAAACCGTTCATAGGGTTATTACACTCAGATAAACTTTAGGCACAAATATCATCCTGATACAAAACTTATGTTACCCCTAGGCGTTCAATCCCCACTGTTTCGTGTAATATCTCCCACATAAGTCTTGGATCTGCATGATTTTTAGCATCACGTCCTGTTGTAGTCTTAAAAAAACAGATGGACGGAGTGGATTTTCCACGGACATATTTGTGGGCCCCACAAAGCCCCAGGCACAGGAATTCCTGGTTCTCAGTCAATCCTCTTCCATAGATTGGACGGGACATGTTCTTTTTCAATCAGAAAAAGTGTAATACTCTGGCGGACTGTGATGGATGATACGCAAGTACTTAGAAATTGCATAAGTAGAATACAAGTCAGAATAAACTATCCGAATTAGGGTCCTATTTTAGATGTATCATAAACCAGAAATTAAGATTATTTCTATTATCTGAGCGTAAGATTCGTGGACCTTTATTGGACAGCGAAAATGAAAATATTCAACGGTCCTATTTCAATAATCAAGCGTCTAAGATTCAAATGTGAGGATTGTTCAAATAATCGGATTTTGTAATTTTAGTTTAGAAACAATGATTTCCACGATTTAGACGGTTTGATTTAAGTTAATTTGAGCTACGTGTACATTTCTAAGTGCATGCGTATCAAGTACGGTACCAGAGTATCATATAAAGCGCCTTTCACTTTAAAGAGGACTATTTCAGTAGTCCGTGGGACTAGGAAGAAGTGTAGTAATGCGAGACCTATTACGTACATTTCGCTCACAACGACAGCTAGAACCGTTTGTCAGATGAAATTTTCAGACTGATCGGGCAATCCCAACCATCCAAATAATTGACTTTACTTCAAGAAACGTGAACTGATGGCTTCTTTAATTGTTAATCATCACCGTTCATGTTATGTTGGACCCCAACACATCATCCCTTTGGTTGGAATAATGCATCATGTTCGATTTACAGTGTGATCCGTTGGATGAATCGCCTAAGGTGGGCCTCGTTGATATTGTAGGTCCAAGATCTACACATTAGGACTTCTCCCGCGAGCTACCATACGTCTGTGAGCATGTGTGCAGCACTTGGTATCTTTTGTCAAACACATCTGCGGACCTGCGGTACACAGGAAATATTCTTCTCAAGTCGCACTCCGCAGATTCGCACGCACACAATCAGTGCTAGAGGTTGAAGAGGTTATTCGCGAGACACTTGCCAGTGCTTCCACACGTATATGGGACATGGTTTATTCATCAGGTACCTTGTCCAAATTCAGTCCGTCCCACCATCATGTGGGCCATTCTGATCCCTTGATTATTGCCGTTTGGTCAGTTTTAATTAATACTCCATTTTTCAGTTAGTTCCAGATGATGAATGCACAGGATTGGTTTTTGGGAAGTGTAATCTTCCATGGACCAACCTGATGAATGGTCCGGATCTCTCACAACTGTTTCATGTTGTCATGTGTAGAACTGGTCACCGAGATAATGGTATCCTCGCGCGAATAACCTTAGCGAATCTCTTCATATCTTTGCGCGCAGACGATCGTGCGCTCCACCTCAGAAAAGCAACCTCTTAAAAAGCAGTAGATTCCGACCCCTCACCTTCCGTCTTTGGGGCCTGAATCTGGCTTTCGCCCGGACGTGGATTGCCTGCGAAAAGCCTTTTGCAGGCATCTCCTGCACTCGGAATCTATGTGGGGACCCACCGTGATGTTTGTGAGAAATCTACTGCCGTCCAACAGTTTTTTGAGATCATTTTAGGCGTTGCGACCAAAAATGAACGGGATCCAATACTCTAGTGGGCCGAAAAAGTGACGATTGAACCTCCACAGTTGAAATATTCGTGGGGCTACTGAAGTTTCGAGTCAGGATAATATTTGTGTTTTCCGATCATCTCAGTAGGAATGACATTATGAACGGTATGGATGGCATATAAACATTATTTTGGACCCATAGAGGTTTCAACGGTATGAATTTCCCTAACCACCTTTTGCTTTATTTCGGACCACTTAAGACTTGGATCCCGATCAGTTTTTGGTCGCAACGCTTAAAATGATCTCACAAAACGTCTGAACGGTTTAGATTTCTCACAAACATCACGGTGGGCTCCACCTAGATTCCGAGCGCAAGAGATGCCTGCCAAAGGCTTTCGACAGGCAATCCGCCCGCCCGCCCGGATGGGTACTACTCCCACAAGGACCTAGCTAGAGACCGAAGGAGCACTGTGGGGCCCACCGTAATTTATATGTTTTATCCACACCGTTCATCTATTTTGAAAGATCATTTTAAGACATGAAACCCAAACAATAGGGAGATCGAAGGCTCAAGTGGAGCACACCACATGAAACAGTGGAAATTGAACTCTTATAGGTGAAAACGTTTTAGGGCCCACCGTGATATTTATTTGCCATCCAACCTGTTCATAAGATAATATAGACCTGTAAGAAGGGAAAACATAAATATCAGCTTAATCCAAAACTTGTGGACCCAAAGAAGTTTTCAACGGTAGGCTTTAAATCCCCACTGCTTCATGTGGTGTGGTCCACTCGAGCTTTAGATATTTCTAATTTTGGGCTCATGCCCTAAAACAATCTATACAAATATATGGACGGCGTGGATAAAATAAATAAATCACGGTGAACCCCACAAAGCCCCTGCATACCATCAGTCTCTAGATAGGTCCTAGTGGGTGGTGTGTACAAATGGGTCGGGTCGGGTCGGGTCGAGGAGAGTCTTGAACTCGACCCGTTTAATAATCGGGTCTGGTTCTGTATTTTGATTCCAACCTAATGCCCATGTGTGTCGGGTTTGGGTATGGCAAGGCATTCTCAAGTGATTCACATGATTCCTTTTTTTTCTTTTTTTTTCTTTTTTTATTTTTTTTGTCCTCATTAAGATTGATGGAAATGATCCCACATTGCGATTGTATGTGAACTTTTACATCCATCTATTGTTGTTTTTTTAGGCAACGTGTTAAATGTATTAGGTGGGAGAACATTCGATCCACCAACTTTTACTGGGTTTTTTTTTAAGGGCATCTTGCAAAATCAAAATTACCTCTAAGACTGATTTTGGTGGACCCCATACCTTCCACGTAGGATTTGCTAGAGGTGGCAAGTGTAATATCCTAAAAAAAAAAAAAAAGAATTTTTTTTTTCCATAATTTGCTATAGTTGGAAGTGGATAAATTAAACTGGCTTATGAACCTTTTAGCTTTGAGTTAGCTTGGCTTGAAGCGGAATGATTTCATTCCTTAGTTGTCTGGAAACGAGAAGTATCTGGTCAGGATGAGTGCGTTGTTTGATATAGGTTGTCTTCTAATTATCAATCTAGGGTTCACAAGGAAAAGATGAAGTAGCACCAAAGGTCCAGGCCCATTTGGCTCAAAGGAAGTGACAAAAACACCAAATTTTTCCATGGTATGGTTAACACCAAGGTTAGAGCTAATGGTATCTCTTCATTGATGATTAATAATGTTCGAGTTTTTGAGAAAGAATCCATTTGCAAGGAAATAGTTAATTTCTATAAGACATTCCTCTCAGAGAAGGGGTTTCAGAGGCCTTCATTATATAATTTGTTTTTTTTTTTATTCCACTCCTCAGAAAATTAAGGAAGCTATTTAGGACTTTGTAGAAGATTTTTGGGATCTGGTAAGGCCTCAAGCTCTAATGGTCTCTCTTTGACTTTCTTTCAATCTTTTTGGGATCTGATAAACTTTGATTTATTGGCCTTTGTAGAAGATTTTCACGCTCTTCTAGTCACATTGCTACTGAAATAGGTTGTTCTTTCATTACCCTTATTCTTAAGGTGGAAGAGGTTGATACTCTAAAAATCGACTTTAAGCCCATTCCTTTTATCAAAGGCCCTTATAAGATAATTGCTAAGGTTTTTAGTCAAAGGATGAGAGAGGTCCTTTCTAATATGACTTCTCCATTCCAAAGTGCTTTTGTCACTAGTAGACAAATTCTGAATAATACTTTGTTGGCTCATGAGTGTATAGATTGTTGTTCTTAAGCAAGCAGTCAAAGTATAGTCTGTGAGTGGCATACGATCATGTTGATTGATCCTTCCTACACTATATGTTGTCTCTTGTTGATTTTGGTACTAAATGGAGATCGTGGATGAACTCTTGTGTATCCTCAATTATGTATTTAATTTTGATAAATGGATCTCCTTTAGGGTTGTGCACGGTTCAATTGGTTCAATTTTGAGGGGCGATACCTTATTGAACCAACTCACTCAGTTTTGAATATTAAACAACTGAACAAAATCGATGAAGCCTCATTAACCGAACTAAACCGGATAAATTCTGGTCGGTTCGATTTTGTCGGTTTCATGACAACGTTAAAAAATTAAGAAGATCCAAATATATGGTGGACCACACTCATATAACAATTGATGAATGACCATTAAAACTTTTTTATAATTACAGGCTACAAAAGTTTTAGATCAAGCTGAAAGTGCAATTTGACTTTTCCCTTATCAACGGGTTGGATGGAAGATACACATTGCAGATATTCTTCAAGCAGGCCCTAGGACATTTTTAATGGCAATCTCTCAATCAGCATTGTTTCATGTGGTCTAGTCCACTTGAGATTTTGATCTAATTGTTTTTTTGGAAACACATCCTAAAATGGGCTAAGAAAACGAATAGACAGCATGGATATATAAGATATTATCAAGATGGGTCATACGGTAGGGGTAACATATACATAATAAATATAATTCAAATATATATATATATATATATATATATATATATATATATATATATATATATATATATATATATATATATATATAGTCAGTTCGGTTCAGTTGAAAACTGTTTCTAATTTTCACAAACTGACAACTGTACCGACATTCTTGATTTTTAATATAAAAAATCAAACCAACCTGAAATCGAATGTGAAATCGACCGATTTGGTCCGGTATAGTCAGTTTTATCGGTTTGGTTGGTTTTTTAACAACCCTAATCTACGTTTAATTTATTCAAAGGAACTCGATGCCTCTATCAGGGGAATCCTCTTCCCCCATTTCTTAGAAGAATGCTCTCTAGAGCTCACCTTCAATTTGCCAATGATAACTTTTGTTTTGTGAGGCCTTCAAGGAAAAGATAGTTTACATGCATATTATTATTAGGTGGTTCGAAGTGACCTTCAATCTCAAAATTAACTTTACTAAGAGAGAGCTCTCGGGTATTAAATATTCCTCCTGAGACAATTGATCAGCTTGTTGAGACCTTTATTGCCAGGTTGATTCATTCCCTCCCACCTATTGGGGTCTTCCACTGTGTTTAGGTAAATCGGTCGTGCTCTTATGGGATAAGGTGGTAGAGGGAATGGAAAGGAAGCTTTCCCTATGGAAAAGCAAATATCTATATCTCGGTGGGAGAATTACCTTGATCAAAGCCTCATTCTCCAACCTCCCCCATTTATTGCTTATCCTTATTTAAGTGCCCTAAGTATATGATGGCTTGCTTGGACAGACTTTAAAAGAGGTTTCTTATTAGGTAAATGGGTGCAGAGATTTGACATAAAGATAGAGGATTCTAATCTTTAGAGAAGGCATTTCGCAGCCAAATATAGCACCTCTCTCTTGAGTTAGTGGATCAGGGACTCTTCCCTTTATAGGGCCTCATTTCTCTCAAAATCAGTAGCTGGGATAATTCTACTTTATGGCTGGGGCTGTTAGCTTCACCATGGGTGAAGGCCCCAAGGTGAGATTTTGAGATGATGTTTGGATTGGGGATTCATCTCTTCGGGAGTCTTTTCCCTCCATTGCTTCCCTTTACCCAGACACTAACATTCATGTTGCCAATTGCTTCTCTTTTCAAGGAGAAGGGGGATTCTAGTTGCCTCCTTGCCATAGGGAGTTGGATGATTCAAAGTTCAGTGGGTTACGAGTTGCCTCTCGATTGCAGGGAGTGTCACTGGTTTTGGGGGAGAAAGATTCGATGGTGTGGCGTTTTTGCAAGTCAGAGGCTTTCTCAATGAGCTTGTTATATTTGTAGCTATCTCATCCTAATCTCAATCGCTCTGTCAACCACACTACCTTTTTGTGGTAGTATGAAGCCCCTTTGAAAGTCACTACCTTCGCTTGATTGGTTGGGAGGAATAGAATCCTCAAGATTGATAATCTACATAAAAGATCTCTCACTTTACTCTATGCTTGCCTACTATGGCCTTAGTATGGGAGAGTTCGTTGACAATCTATTCTTGCATTGTTTGGTCTGAAATCTTTAGATTATCAAGGATCAATTGGGTGATAGCATGCTCCTTTAAAGATCTTTTTTGTTGCTGGCATTTCGATGAGAGAGGTATCCTCGGATCCAAGAAACGAAGGATAGCTTGGTTCAACACTGAGGTCATGGTATCGATTCCCATAGTGGGGGTGGCTAACATTGTGAGGTGACTAACAGGGGTGGGTGGGTGTACTAACAATGGGGTGTGTGAACTAACCCGTAAAAACAAAAAAATTAAAAAGAAGAAGAAGAAGTGGAGGATAGCTCTGTTAGCCCTCCTCTAGTGAATATATTTGGAAAGAAATAGGCAATGCTTTTGTAATATTAAGAGCTCTGCCTTTAGGGTGTTTAGTAGGGTTGCGTCTTATATTAATGATTGGGCTCCTTGAGGATTTTTTCTCCTATGTTTGGATTTGTTTGTATAACTTCTTTTCCTTTTAGGTTTCTTATCGTTTATTTCCTTTTTCTTTTTTTTATCCTATTATTGTTTTTCTTCCATTTTCAAAGGTTTAAAATAGTCTGTTATAGGTAAATCGGAGCGTGTCCCTGGTCGTGACAAGGAAGGAGCACAGTCGTCTATGCAAATCCCACCTGAAGAAGTCCGAGCGCTCAGTGGCATTCGGCCTCAGGTAACGCTCAAATAGCACTCGGTCAAAGGCATTCAAACCTAACCATAATATTTATATAACCGCCCGGGCAGTACCAGTCTTTAGGCCTCCAAAAGACAGTTGTTCTATTAGAGTGGATTAATCTAACCGCTCTTGCCAAGCGTTGTGCTCGAGCAACGTCCTTGGACCCGAGCACGTTCCACATTGCTATTACAACGACATATAGGATAACGATTATTCTCGCATAACCAGGCATGTGAGGATTATCCCGAATAATCCTCCAGATCTAAGTAAGATAAGCTTTATCCCATAAATTTTGGGTATCTCACCAGTGTACGACTCTACCTCAAATTCTCCGATGATTTTAGAAATAGAGGGGTCCATCTATATCCTAAGCTACGCAACATCTATTACAATTAGCCAGTCATTGAGGTTTTCCTAGATCCCTTGACTGACTTAAGCATCAGAGGGCCCTTAGCCGGCACGACCGACAGCCCCTCACTATTCCATTATGGTTGCAGGTCCCAAGTCTACGTCATCTGTCAGAAGGCTTGTTGCATGTCTGTTGTGATCTACGCCACCCGTAAGGAGGCTTGCAGCTTGATAGCTCTATTTTCCATCCCTATCATCTGTTGGCAATTTCCAACGTCAACATAGTCCATTCTAAGAATTCTTAGGGGTATTCCATCCATCCACAACCAATACATTTATAGCATCAAAACTTAACTCAATCGAGGAGTGCGCTTAAATTACAGATGTACATTAAAATCGGAATGCCTTAAGGGCGTCCTTAAACCATTATCCGCCTTGATGATGGACTAGGTCATTCATCATAGCCAGACCTAAATTTTAAGCCCAAGCCCAAGCCGAGGCCTAGGCCAAGTTCACATGCTCAAGCCAAGGACGTAAGACCCAATTACACCCTATATGGTAATTACCAGAGGTTTAACCTGTGTGAGGCCCACAGTGATCTGCGAGTGTTACCTAACCCCACGTTAGATGTTAGATTCCAAAAGCCAATATAAACCATAACTCAGGTGGGCCACACCAGAGATGGGGGATGTTGGGGAGGGGGACTGTGGAGTCCATCCTGTTCTTTATGTCATCCTGTCTACAAATGTATAGCGATATTTTCTTCTTAACCATACATATTTAGACAACAGATTGAATGTCTAGGATGTATGAATGGGTGAGTTTGTTGAAGTGCCACCAGTAAATGATAAGCTCCACCAAATAAACAGAATGAATCATCGAAAAAAGATAAGCCCCAACATTTACAGAGCTGGCCTAAATGAAAGCACCAATAACATTAGCCAATCTTATATTTGACCTTGTAGAGAGATCTTTTTAGGTTTTTTATTCACAAAGCTCGCACTAATGTCATGTTAGTCTTCACATGGTGGAGAAGATAGGAGAGATGATTTTGGAAATGGGGATTGTGGAGAATGTATCTTCTGACCCCAACTGTCTTTTATTAAACCCTAAACAATAAGAAAGAATGGTGCACGAAGGGAGCATCATGTAAGTATATCCCCTACACATGTAAGTATGACTACAGTTGCAATTTGGTTTGGTTCAACTGAAACCCAAACTGACCCATGTCGAGTTTAAGTCTAGTTGTCAAGGTCCTTGAGCTGGGTTTGTTGAGAATAAAATCGACCGGCCCTGCAACGGAAGCGAGAAACAATCAAACGAAACAAACCACAATGACAAGCAAATCAACATGCAAGATAAGGCAATATGAATTTTAACTTGGGAAAACCCCTCACGAGTAAAAAATCACGGCACAAAGCGAACAATCCACTATAAAATCAAAGTTACAAGAGAATGAAGAAAACTTACACTAGATCCCAATGTCCCACAGAGAAAAACCTAAACTTTCTCAGAGAAATATTAGTGTAACCCTTCCTCTTAATTACTTTCTCAAACCTTAAAACTCTCTCAACCCACACAAAAACGTTTAGGACTCCTTGTGTTACCCTAATCTCGCATTACACCCCTTTAAATAAGGAAAAATTGACATTAGAAAAAAATCCCGCGCAAAACTTGCGCAACTGACTTTGCAGTCAGTGCATCGTCGGGCGCCCGGCCAGACCTCGTCAGGGTTCCGATAGAATCAAATTTTGTCAAGAGTTTCAGCATAAATCTAGTAGAATATTAGACGCCCGACAACCTTTTATCAGCAACACTTTTAAATTTCAGAAACCAGTCCAGGTGACCTCCAGTGCCTGACCAGAACCCATCGGGCGCTCGACAATCCCTATCAGTATTCCGAGATTAAAGACAACCTCAACAATCTCTACCGTGGCTTCAATCTTCAAGCACTCCACTACTTCAAAACTCCATTCTTCATCTCTACTTCGTTTCCTTCATAGTTCTATCACTTCTCGTGCCTCCACCGACTTATTCCCGCACCTTCACAACTTGCTCGCTCATGTGGCCCTTACCCGCATGCCACATATGAGCAACCGTGGATCCCACCACCGATCCTACAATTCTATCATGAAAAGTGCTCCTAATCAACGTGTAAAGATGGCTACACCTCCGTGCCTTCATTATACAACTGTCCACTTTGTCACTTTACAATACCGATCGCGGCTAATGAACCTGCACCCCATCGCCTCGAGTGCACCAAGAGAGATCACATTCTTTTTCATCCTAGGGACATGCTTCACATTTTCCAGGATTTTAACCTCATCAAACATTCTAATGCGCACTGAACCAATACCCACCACCTTGCGGGCGTAGCCATCGCCCAAAAATATCGATCCACCATTATACGTTCTGTATATCATGAATGAACTCCGGTCAGGACATATGTGACATGATGCACCTGAATCCAAGAGTCACTCTCCACTGAGAGACCCTTTGCCGGATACAGTTAATACATCACACACATCCTCCGTGGCTTTCCCGATATTAGCCCATTTCCTAAAAGAATTTCTAGATTTCTTTTGCCTTTTCGTGGGATTTCAACAATCCATTTTCACATGATCTTCCTCACCACAACCCCAACACTTTACATTGCTCTTCCTCTTGCCCTTGGATTTAGATCTCAATGACGAAAATTCCTCTCTCCGCTCAGAATTCCTTCCCCTCATAACCAGTACCTTGTCAGTAGAAGAACTCACGCCACCACTTTTCTTTCCCATTGCTTTCGACTAGAGGGCTGAGATAATTATCTCAACGCTAATGATCTCCCTACTTGCGCACAACGAGTCCTTAAAAGACTCATATGATTTTGAAAGAGAATTCAACAGAGTAAACGCTTGATCATCGTCCTCCATTGGTTCATCTACATCTAACAACTTGCAAACAAACCTATTGAAATTGCTAATGTGGGTCTCAACATCAGTCCCTTCCGCCATCCTCAGAAATTGTTGATGTCGCCGCACAATAAGCCCCAGATTTTCGATGATTTGAACCATCCATCTTCTTTTTACTGCCATGAATAAACTTTCGGTGCATAATTAAGCTTCATCAATGATCCTAAACTTAGATTTTTAGAGTTGAATCTGATCCATTTATAATTTTCTTTTCATTGTTCTAATTTCATCTACAAAGGATGTTTAGAATCATCCGATCAGCATACCTTTCCTAGAGTGTCACTGTAATGCCCCGTAAAACCGCCATTCTTAAGACTCGGGCGCATGCTCGAACCCACTAGACACATATCGTCCTTGGATGAATAATTGACCACACCTAACTTAGAGAATCATAGTCTCATGGGATCAGGAACTTAGATACACACATAGGAATCAATTCCGATGCCCGTTCCGAGACCGATAACACTAAAACTCATCAGGGACCACCTACATACTGGGCTTGACACTCTTAAATGAGCGTTACGACAAAATCGGCACCCGAAATCATAAATTGAAATGTCATGCAAGTGCACATGAGATAGTGCAAGTGTACTTGCACTATACCTTAAGTGAGTAATCATTACCCAATTCACTTTTCTTGTGTGGGCTCCATGGACCCTTGCATGGCCATGGAATGTAGACCATGAACTCCAAAATAAACCAGCACGTGATCCCCTGACATGGGCCTCGATCGCAACTGGTGACCGTTAAACGGATATCGCCTCAGATCTGGCAATCGCTATGTCCGATCAGTCCCAAATTGTACCCAAACAAGGACCTCACCATGGTAAGGCTATCATATGGGCTGGATCAGCCCAGAGGGGTCAGGTGGGCCCCACATGTCAAAATAGGGCCCAAAAGGTCACTTTTATGTAACTTAAAGCATTTGGGCTATATGTCCTAATTCACTCAACCCTTATAAACCCATTTCTCAGCCCCCTCTCTCATTTCGCAGCCATTTTCTAAGAAAGAGATGTGTGTGAGAGAGAAAGGGAGAGCTAGAAGGAGGAGGATTTGCAAGGGAAGGCCCTTGCATGCTACTCTACTTGGGCTTTGCTACCTCCATAGCACTCAAGCCGGCACTTCTTACGTTGGGGATCCTTCCGGGTGTTGGTAGAGGTAAGTTCATGCCAAATTACCCATCTTCTCTAGCTTCTTACGTAGGTTTTTCCCTTTTTCCTAATAAACAAGCACCTTCTTGTAAGATTTCTCTAATTCTCCTCCAAACCAAGGTGTGTTTCATTTACCCATGTGTTGTCATTTAACCAATACCTGCAATTATAGTTAATACCTTCAATTTCCAAGTTTAGGGAGTCATACTCGTTGGTTAATGTCTGAATTGGAGCTAGGGAAGTTATATGAGAATAGTAGAATTACTTCGCCTAGGGATTTGGATGATAAGTGTATGCTCGGGCCATTTGCATACTCATGTCATCTTTCGCATGCACTCATTATGTAAATTTACTATGCTAAGATGCCTTAGATTTCATGCCAATATGTGATTGTTGAGATTTTAGTATTACATGTCTTCTAAATCAAATTATGTATGAGCTATGGAATTGGGAAGTGTTTGGGATGACGGGTAGTAGCTTCCGACCCGGCAAGTATCATAGTAGAGGTGGCCGTACAAGGTCAGCAGCCTCGGGAGCGAGGTGATCGACTATGGTGGAAGTTAGCGCGATCGAATATGATCAAGGACCACGCAGGCCATACATGCTCATGGCCGGTCTTCCCCTTGCTTCCCTTAGCCGAGGACCCTGGCCCACCACCAGGCCGGATGGCTACCAATCCATCAAGACCCATGAGCCGGGGATGGTGGTATGGGCCCTATCCTCGTGCTGTCAGCCTACGCTGGGGTGGTGCCTCCCCGTAGTGTCCGTTGAGCACCATAAAGGTGATGCGCCTACTACTCGACTATGGGATAGGGCGGCAAACCCTATTCCGCCTATGTTGGGCGCAAATGACGAGCCATGGCCAAATCAGGCCTTCGGGGCTGTAAACCCGAGATAGGATCAAGGGGCTACTGGCTGCGACCTGCGTTCGCCCTGCAGGGAGTCAAGTGGTTCCAGTTGACCAAATTGATAGAGTGTTGGTACAGTGGCTTCGCCAATCAGCTGTGTAATGAAAAGACTTAACTAATTACTTGATTAATCATTTATAGTTCGACATGACATGCATTGTCTGTGCGGGTGAAGTGGTTGTGCCACTCACTGGCAGCTGTGACAAACATCGGTGTTCGGGCATGTATATGCATTACATGCACTCATCCTATTTAACAACCATGCCTGTAATGATGTGTTTATTCTCTGATTCTATTTGTGAAAAATGAAATTATTATCTATATTGCTTGTATTGGTAAACGAGTAATCTAAGGAAATGAAACCACTGAGTTAGCCATTCACTCCCCTTTCTGAAGCGGTGGTCTAAACAACCAATCAGATGACCCATGTGACCCAGGTATACATGAGGCGGTTGAAGAGACCGAGTTCATAGAACTTGGAGAGGACGCCGACGAGTACCTCTAGTACGCAGGCGACCAGAATTACTAGAGAGTGGGGGTGGGAGTACTTTCTTTTAGGGATTGGCGCCTACGTGGCGTTCATTGTTTCAGCTTTTGGAACAGTATTTTCTGAACCTGTAGTGAGGGACCAAATGGGCTCCAATGTGAGGAATTTTGTTCATGTACATTTTTTGAATTATATATATATATATATATATATATATATATATATATATATATAGAGAGAGAGAGAGAGAGAGAGAGAGAGAGAGGAATGCTCACGTGGGCACTTCTCGTGAGAGACACTCGTGAGCACTTTTTCTTGGCTCATTGCACATGATGTGAGCCCAAAATCTGAGCCGTTCATGTGATGTAGCACCCCAAAAAATCCCTAGGGCCCATCTTTCAACTTGTTCCAGAACTTTGGTGGGCCATGAAAGAAGGAAACAGTTTCACGTGCCTTGATTTGCCTCTTGCTTTCTGTTGTGGCCCATCAGAGTTTTAGATTAGGTTGAAAGATGAGCCCTAGTGGTTTTTTGGGGTGCTGCATCACATGGACAGCTCAGATTTTGGGCTCACATCATGTGCGATGAGCCAAGAAAAAGTGCTCACGAGTGTCTCTCACGAGAAGAGTGCTTAGGTGAGCATTCCCCTCTCTCTCTCTCTCTCTCTCTCTCTCTCTCTCTATATATATATATATATATATATATATATATATATACTCTTCTTTTGGAAATATTCTTCCATATTTAAGTTGTTTATGCTTGGCTGATTTATTTCTACAAATCTATTGGCATCCAGGGCGCCGCAGTAACAAATGTCCATGATTTCACAACATGGACAGTTCTAATCATCATATTACTTATAATGTGAGGCCGAGAGTGGCGACATACGTTGGATCCTGAGTTGCGACAGAGGCAAAATGACCCTTGCAGAGGAAGTTAACTTCGAAGTCATATATAATACTCGGGCAGCCAATGACTATTGATATGCGGCATCAGAAACTATACACGCGGTGCATACTAACTAGAATTAAACGGACTGTCCTAATCTCTGAATCTTGGACACTACCTTATTGAAATAGAACCGTCGAATTTATGTCCACCAATTTAATAATCCGATAATTAAATAAGCATGATTTTTTGTTCACCATACATTTAAAATGATAACCATACTTGGGACAGTTTAGTTTAACTTGTATGCCACGTATGCAATTCCTAAGTAATTTCTAGTGCCTGCGTATCACCCTTCACACTCTGCCAGAGTATGGAAAATTAGAAATGGCTCTTGTTTTTTGAAAAGAGCAAAGTTCCCACAGGATTCTTTCTTTCCCGCCAAAATCTCTAATTCAAATATGTAGAGTATCTGATCCGTGAAAAAGGTGGACCACATTACAATGATCGCATTGTATGAAAATCAGGCCGATCAAGTTATTGGATGGACCACATTCTCAAAACCAGTGGACATCCAACGGTACCCAATGAGTGGATCGTCCTGATGCTCATGGTGTAGCTCATAAAGTTTGGACCCTTTAAAATAGGTAAATCAAACCATCACGTGATGACTCACGTGAATTTAATGTGTTTTCATATGGTAGGCCCATCATGTTGTCAATGTGTCATTCGACCCATGCATTAAGTGAGACCCATTATCATGATTGAATCCCCTAGAAATCAGGCTTTTATAATCAATAGGTGGGCCCCACTATATAAAATAAAATGCTTCCATGAAAAAATGGGGAAGCAGATTGGGTGGTGTGTTGAAGTCACCAAGTTTTGTGGGCCCCACCATTATGTATATGTTATATCCATACCGTTCATCTATTTTCCCAGATCTAAGTCAGAACCAAAGATCAGGTGAACCCCAGCATTGAGAGACCTGGATCAAGGAAAAACATAAATATCAGCTTGATCCAAAACTTCTGTGGCCCCCAAGAAGTTTTAGTTTTCAATGGTAGACGATCAATCCTCACTGCTTTCTGGGGTATGGTCTACTTGAACTTTGGATCTGCCTCATTTTTTGGACCATGCCCTAAAATGATCTCGCAAAATGGATGATCGGTGTGGATTTAACATTTACATCATGATGGGGCCCACAGAACTTGGTGATGTTAACACACCCCACAATCTAACTTCCCATATCTGAATTCACATGGTGGCCCACACATGGTTGAACTTGCCTGATTTTTAAGGGTCCAGATTCTAATAATAGAATCACAAAAATCTTCAAGATTGTAAAATCCCAAGAATTTAAATCAATGGCTCACAAAGCAGTGCTCAAAGAGACTGTCGGTATTCAACTAAAAGGGTTAAATAACTGAATTACATAGTGCTAGAGTCCTCTACAGCACCTGTTTTACGTTGTATGTAAAACACCCCAAGTATGTGGGGCCAACCATGTTGTATATGTGAAATCCACTCCATCTATCTAGTTTCATCCTTGATGTTGGGCCCAAAGACCAAAATTCAGCTAATTTCACAAATCAGATGGACCACACCACATGGCACAATGGGAATGGGATGAGAACCAGAAGTTTGTGTCTGGGACCACACCATGGTGTGTATTTTCCATCAAATCGCAATCACATAGAACTCACCGGGATGGAGAGAAAACTCAGGCGGGCCAGATAATGTGAAATTAGCCGTTTTGGGAGAAGTTTTACATTTTTCACATTGGTGTGGCCCATATCAATTTTTAATCGGGCTTATCCTCTGTATCTGTGGTCCAAATAATGATTCTCACCTGATGGACGGAATAGATTATATGTATACAGCATGGTGCACTTGATTACCATGATTAGGACAGTTGATTTGATTGACCACCACACAGATGGGCCATGAACCAAAGTTGCAGATGGAGTCATAGACCACCATGCAAGACAATCAGACAGTTGCAACCACTTACAAGCCAAACAGAGTACCATGTAAACAGTTTACACCTGAAACTCTTTTTAGGAAAATCTGTACAGGCGGGATCAGCATTTCATTGATCTAGATGGTTCACCTGGCGGGTCCCATCATGATGGGATGTGTTCTAAAATACTATCCCATTGGATGATCTTTAGCCATACTATTTGGCGAACCTTTTCGGGGACTGGTTAGGGCACATGACCCATCCATTTATGTGGCCCACTAAACCGACTACTGATAGGTACCTCCCAACCAAAATGGAAAAGAAAGAAAAAAGAGCCATTTCACTGAGCCGAGCATCAAACAATACCTCTATTATAAAAACATAATCATCATTCACCCCCTTCTCCCAAATCTATGTTAGACTTCAAACTACGAAAACAATCCTAATCAGTAGTGTAAATTACCTTGAATCTATCTTCCCAAATTCAAGATTTTGTTTGGTTTATAATAGGATTTCAAGCATGTCTTGTTTGGTCTCAACATGTAATCTACAACAAGAAGAATGCGTTGCACTTCTCAGTTTCAGATCATTCATTGGTATTTGAAAGCGTGGGTACACCTTGGCCGCTTCAAAAGAACAACAAACGGGAAGGCCCACCTTTTCATTCTGGATCTGGAGAACCACCAGGGACCAGCTGCAGTGGACATGAGTGTTAGTATCATAGTAATTGTAAATCACTAACATAGCTTTCACTTACATAGGTGATGTAGTAGTTCTAAGTTCTTCACTTTTAAGTGTTTGGCATGCATTATAGAATGAAATTGCAATTGCAAGTAGCAAAAGTGGAGATAACCAGATTCTAATTTCATGAGCGTTACAGAGGGGTCCAGGCTTGAGATTGTAATTATGTTACTTTCAAGTCTGATTTGAAACAAATGCAATTGCAATTTGAGGGTCTACTTCATCAGAATAACAGGAAGCATTGTTGACTTACATCATTTCCTATTGATCGAACTGAATGCTCGCAATTCAATTCACTTGAGCATCCAAACACAGCTTACATGTGTTTTTAAGTTTCTATGAATTCGAGGCCCACTGATTTGTTAGAGGTTCGCAATGGCTACTTGTGAGAGTAGCCATTTGAACCCTATTCTTCCCACACATGCCAATGTGGCACATTTGAGTGGGGTCTAGGCCATTCATCAGGTGGGGCATATTGTGTATGTGTCGTGGCCAATCAAAAACCACATTCATCAGATCATCAGGTTGCACACATGTGATAAGAAATGGAGGGTTAAAATTTGACTATTAATCCAAATTCCATGTGCACTTTGGCAGAACTGATGACTGGACCAGCCTGATTTTCAGGCCACAGCACATGTCCGGTGGGGCCACATCACATTCATCAGATCATCACTTTGGCAGAAATGATGACGGTGGAGCACATCATCCACAATGCTCATGCAAGGAGACTAGGAGAGTGCATTCAAATGCGAGTGGCAGCAGCATACATAGCAGGGCTCTTTGACAAATAATCCTATCTACAAATAAAATGACCAGAACATTTTTACAGTCGTCCATTCAAGGTTTGTGAACCACTGTCCGATGAACAAGGGGTCTCCACACCTGATCAATTGTCAGGGGTCTCCACCGTCATCAGAACAGACTGAAGATGGCTCACACCATCATCCGGCAGGACCACTCCATGCAGGAACATTTCTCTTCTTATATGAAAAGCCCAAATGATTTTGAAAGATGTAGGAGCATTTGTTAAGTGGGTCTTTAGTCATTTTTTCAAGCTGAAGCAAGACAACGAGAAGTGCCTTCATTCTCCAACAAATGACAAATCTGTCCCCACAATTTAAAACAGAATATTTTAATATTTTAATAGTTTCAGGGAAACTCTACCAATTGTTAAAGATAAAAGATATCTTTTTGTGTTTGAGTTTCCATTTCATCTGAATAATTAGGATAGGAATAGATTGTTAACAAAGAATACTGAGTGTCCAAAAGAAGAAGAGGAAGAAGAAAGAGAGAATAAAAAAGATGGTTGTGTTAACTTACAATGGCAATGTTGTTTCCATTCAGCAAAATCTGATCGAGTTTGGTTATACGACGCCCTTCAGCTGTGATCTCGCTGGAATAGAAATATAACAATAAAAAACACATTGTGAAAAATGGGGAAACCTTGTCATTAACAGAAATTGTAAGAACGCTGACCCGCAACTAGCTATTCTATAGTTGCCCAAAGCACAAATATATCATGAGGTAACATACAGTGATCAGTACAAATGACTAGCCTTTCCATTTGAAGCAAGCACTAAGTACAGGTGGGCCCCTTCATCCTGGAATTTGAGCTGGTAGCCCACCATGGATGGGTAATGAACCAAAAGTCTCCTCCATCAAACATTCGCAAACATCCAATTGGTGGACTTATTGTTATTTCATATGGGCAGCTGGCTATATATTTGCTTCCATCTGTAAGGGCCCAGGGTTATTCAATAGGAAGTTGAGCAGATCCACCATCCATGATGGGTTACACCAAATAAATGGCATGGGTTACTGAAAGATTGGCCCCATATTACAGAAAGCTGGCACAAGTGCAAAAGCTTGTAATTTGGGCCAAATATTGTAGATTTCCTCTACCGGTATACTTATTTCTTGTCATACATGGTTATGAATCAAGGAGATTTGACATTAACCTACAATTCTCACAATCTCTCCCACCTATAATAGCATGCATGACCCTTCTATTTTCTTCTTCTTCTTCTTCTTCTTCTTCTTTGAAAGATGAAGCAACTTATTTGGCAGAGCCAAGAAATGAAAAACAAGGAAAAAGAAAACTCTACAAAAGGAGAAAAGAAGGGCCAAAGCAACACTAACAACAGCAAAAGCATGACTCTTCTAATTAGCGTTCCACTTCCACCCCGCATTTCATAATATTGTGATTCTCAGACATTTCAAGACTTCGATTAGGTTGGTTTGTACTTCTGTTGATGTTAGAAGTGCAGTTACCCAGTACCAAGGATCAGGTACGTTTTTGGTCTTTCCTGACAGCCCTAGACCAATTATGTAATCGTCCAAAACAACAAACAAAAAGGTATCAATATGTATTGGACAGAAACAACAAATCGTACACAACATGAAATTTTGGTTGCAGGATACCAGATATGGATACTGATACCAGTGTTCGCAATATCGATAATATCGGCCGATAATATCGGTATCGCAGTCCAGCAATACAAAACCCCCAGAAATTCGGAAAAATACTAAAAAATTGACAAACTTCTGTGTATCGTGCGATATATCGCAAGAAAATCACAAAATATCATGAGATATCGCTGATATCAACGATATATTGGATTCAAAAATTCCAAAGAAATATAAAAAAATATTGAAAAAAATTCTCTTACCTTTTTATCTGCCTAAGGGAGTCTTTTTCGACTGGATTTGGTGGGCCGCGATCGACATCGCCAGATCATGTAAGAAAAACGCTAAAACACTTTTTTTTTCTTCTTCGAAGATAATTGTTCTGGAAGGAAACCAAATTTCCCGGTGAGATTTTTGGGTTGGAATTTGCCAAAAAAAAGAAATTCCGGGCGAGTTTCTGGGTTGGGTTAGGATTTTCGGGCGAATTTTTGGGTTGGGTCGCGAACGCGGCCGAATTTGACGGAGAAGAGCTCTCTCTCTCACTCTCTCTCTCTCTCTCTCAGTCTTAAGTTAGGTAGCGGAATAGCTGTTACGTGGGTAACAAATTAGTGCGTGTTAGCCTTACCGTGTGGGGCCCATCTTGATGAATGTGTTTCATTACCATGTTGTTCATCCGTTTTTTTAGATCAATTAATAATGTTATCCCAAAACTTAAGCAGATCCAAATCTCCGGTGGGCCTTGGGAAGTTTTAATGATGAACATTCAATCATCACTGTTTCATGTGGTGTGGTCCAACTGAGATTTGGATGTGCTTAATGTTTCAGACTGCGTCCTAAAATGGACAGGAAAAACAAATGGACGGAGTGGATATACAACATATCATCAAGGTGGGTCCTAGTAAGGTTAACACCCACTAAGATGTTACATGGGTAACACCTAATCCGCACCCCCTTAAGAGTGGATTCGGTGCGACTTGCTGCACTAAAGACAGTGCAGCCCTTACAGTGGGGCCCACATTGATATATGTATTGTATATCCATGCTGTCCATTCATTTGGAGAGATCATTTTAGGTCATGATACAAAGAATGAGGCAAATCCAAAGCTCAAGTGGATCCCACCACAGAAAACCGTGGGAATTGAATGCTTACTATTAAAAACATCTTGGGGGGCCATAGAAGTTTTCGATCAAGCTGATATTTGTGTTTTCCCTTCGTCCATGTCTTTTCGAACTTATGAACAAGTTGGATCTAAAATAAACATCATGGTGGGCCACCAAAAATAGTTTCAAGTTTCAATGGTGGCATCGTTGTACCTACTGTTTTCTGTGATGGGGTCCACTTGAGCTTCAGATCATCCTCATTCTTTGAATCATATCCTGAAATGATCTCTCCAAGTGTATGGACGGTGTGGATACGACACATATATCATGGTGGGGCCCACAGTCAGGGTCTCAGCCACAACATTGTTCCGTCGCCGCAAATTGGGTACTACCCCCACCAAGACAGAGGCAGACTAATGTTGCTAGTAGCGAGGTGGCTACTGGACTGTGCTCTGTGGAACCCACCAAGATGTATGTGTTATATCCATGCCATTAATCTATTTTTAAAGTTTATTTTATGGCATGGTCCCGAAAATGAGGCAAATCCAAATCTCAAGTAGACCACACAACATGAAAACATTTGTAATTGAACACCCACCATTAAAAACTTCCTAGGCCCACTGTAATGTGTGTTTGCCATCCAAACTATTTTTCATCCATGTCTGTGTGATCTTATGAACAGGTTGGATGACAAATAAACATCACTGTGGCCCTAAGAAGGTTTCAACGGTGGAAGTCATTTTTCTCACTGTTTCATGTGATGTGGTCCACTTGAGCTTTGGATATGCTTTAGTTTTGGGCTCAACCCCAAAAATGAGCTGGAAAAATGGATGGACGACGTGGATAAACCAAATACATTCACGGTGGGTCCAACACAATTTACTCATCACAATAAGCGTACTGAGTATGCAATCCGATTCCATGCCGGGGACGCGGATTTGCTACGAGAGCCTTTCGTAGGATGTTCCTACCCCAGGGTAGGTGTGGCCCACCTGTGATGTTTGTGAGAAAGCCACCCCGTCCATCCATTTTGTGAGCCCATTTTAGGACATGAGACCAAAAATGAGCCAGATCCAAGACTCAAGTGGGCCGAAAACATAAGGATTGAACGTCCACGATTGAAATATTCGTGGGGCCATAGAAGTTTTGAACCACTCTTATTCACTTATCTGATTATCAGATTGGTGGACATTTATTGGACAATTATAATGAAAAATATCCAATGGTCTTATTTCAATTGGGCGTTTCAACTGCTGGTCTCGGGTTCAAAACCCAATAACCCCACCAGTGGGTGGGAGCACCGTGTGACTGACCAGGTGGGTGCATTGCGCATCTAACAGGGTGTGTGCGTTGGATGACTAACCCAAAAAAAAGAAAAAAATCTCTCACGAATCATAATTATGGGGCCCACTGCAATGTATGAACCTTACATCCACACCGTCCATCCATTTTCAATTTGAACTTCTTTTTCTTGCTTTTGAATGAATTAATTGTGTTTTCATACATGCATTGATACATTTATAAATATTATGCATTCAATTTGAATATACTTGCATTAGTTCAGTCAACTGGCGCATAGTTTAGGACCCTTTACAAAGGAAACCTATTATGTACACTTATTTTTTGAGATGTTATGATTTACAAGTGTGTATTAAGGTATAAATTAACGATCCCTAAAGTTACATTGAAAAATTCAATTAATAACCCAATGTTTCCCCATGTTTCCCAAAAAGTGCGATAAATCATGCGATACAAACGATATATCTCGTGCGATAATCGATACGTATCTGTATCCCAAGGGTGCGATACATTGCGCGATACCGATATTTCGAACACTGACTGATACTAAACAGATACAAGAATGGGGATATGAATCATGATGCCTCCAAAGCCCAAAAGACAGATGCAGATATGAATACAGATATTCCATTTGTAATATGACATTCGTATTTAGTTTTATGAAGAAATCATCGTCCTCACACCCTTTCTCACAGCAATCTGGGGATGACAATTTTATGAAGAAATTTCTTTGTATTCATATTTAGTGTTATGATGGGATATCTGAGATCAAATTATGGAGAGAAAGATTGAAATGATTCATTATTTAGAACAAGAACCAAAGACTCTGGTAAGGAGGGGAACTTCAATTAGGATTGGATGAACTAAAAAGAGGATGGCAGCAAGAAGAACTTGGATCAAGATGGTGAGAAAGTTTATGAACGCCTGTTCACCCAGCAAGGATAGGAAACTATTAGCAAAACAAGATTCATAAAGTGGACCCCAAATAGTTGGGACAAGGTTATGATGAAACATCTGACTCTTCTTCTTCTTCTTTTTTTTAAATCATCCTATTCCATTAACTTTAGCTCTATCAAATTGTTTACACCCACGTCACGTGGCAACAATTTATCAATGAAAATCTTTACAGTCGTACAGCCAATGGCCAACAAACAGCCGAAACTACTAATTTCTGACCAACAATAGCCACAACGACTGATAATGCTCATAATAGCTGATTTTCGGTCAACAACGTCCATAGTAGCAGATTATAGCCAGAGGAAGGAGAATCATAGAGAATTAGATGAATGCATGGCTATGGTCATGGGACACGTGTCACATGACCAAAGTTGATCAATAAAAACAACCACTACACATGGCGATATATGAGAGGTCATGACCGCTTAGTGGCCTAACCACTCCGGTAACCACCCATAACTGAGAAGGTCGTGTAGTTACATAACCATCCATAACTGAGAAGGTGGAGTGGTTACATAATCACCTATAATTAAGAAAGTGATGGAGCGATTACAAAACCATCTCATATCATCTATAAATAAAGTCAAGAATGGAGTTTTCTGGATGGAGGGCAACACAACCAAACCCAACGCAATGCTGCTACACGACTACGCTACTACACCGCTACACCAAATTGCTACACGGCTACGTTGTTGCATTGTTACGCTGGTACACGACTATGCTGAATTGGCACGTTGCTACGCCGGATCGACATCCTACACCAGACAATCACCATCCTCCATCAAGACGATCATCATCCTTCGTCAAATAATCGTCCTACTATGAAGCTTAGTCTCCACTGAGTGACAAAGGAATTGTCATTTTCAAAAGCTGATTGTAAGCATATGTGTTGTAAAATTATTAATACAATTTCAGCTTTCGGCAAGTTCTCTCTTCTTTCTTTATTGTTATATTGTTGAACTACGGCTGCAATCACACGAATATTGAAGTCCTTTCGACCAAAAGGCAAGCAAAAAAAAAAATTCATTTGAAGGATGAACCCTCTCATTAACAAATCATCTGGCCTCACTTGGCAGTAGGCTGACTAGACACTTGCCAACCCAACACAACTCTACAATGCAACGTTGCTAATCCTAATTTAGTTTACCCAATCCATCTATGCTATTACGCTAGACCGACCTTAGTTTAGTCTTAGTGCAATTCCCTTCCATCTACGCCAAGCGCTGGATTGCAAGGAAATCAGCCGTTAGTTGGCCATCGGCTATTTTAACAACCAATTTTGTCATGTTAACGATCGTAAAGATTTTCATTGAGATAATGTTACCACATGGTGTCTCCTGAGCCGTCTGATTTAACTGTGTCAAATTGGGTGTAAACAATACCCCCACGTCTCTTTGCATTCGGAAAATGTGAAGAGACGTTTCTTTTGACGAGAAATTGTATTAGCTGCTCCACGTGGCAACTCCCCACAACCGCTCTACTTGTGGTTCTTGAGCCGCGAGGTTTAGAGGTGCAAGAAGTTGCCCCTCAGGCTGTTCGGTCCCCCCACCCCAAGTGCTCTAGAGCAATAGGCCTCTTGATCGTTTTGACTGTTGGGTTGGCCATTTCGGTCGTTCGTCCTTATGCCGACATGAAGTGGCAAAGTGGCAAGTTTCAACCTTTTTTTGGCAAAGATCTAGTTTCATGGAGAACAGGTACCGAGGGTTGGTGCTTCCTCCTACACAAGTTGTGCTCCTAGATCCTTTGAATCTTCACTAAGTTGGTCAGATCTTCTAACCATATTGTTATATCGTTGAACTAAAAGTTGCACACATGTCCCACCAGGCATGGCAAAAATGGTGTTTGGCTCGAATTCGATCATGTGCGGGCGTACTGAAACCATGGCGCGGCTTTATTTGAACTGAAAGCCTTTGACCACAAGCGTCAAGATAGACCGAAGACCTCACAGATTAACCATTCATTCATCCACCTCTCAAGTGAGGCTAGGAGATTTGCGAATTGGAGGTTTCGTCCTTCTAATGAGTTCTTTTTCTTATCATTCAGTCAAAAGGACTTCAATATCTGCATGATTGCGGCCAGAGTTCGATAATGCAACAATAAAGTAAGAAGAGATAATTAACCAAAAGTTGAAATTGTATTAACAATTTTACAACACGCTTACAATCAACTTCCAAAAACAATGATCCGTTTGTCGCTCGATGGAGACTAAGCTTCATAGTAGGACAACCATCCAACGTTGCAAATATGCAGCATTGCAACGAGTTCGGTCGTGTCGCCTTCCACCCGCAGAACTGCATTATTGGCTTTATTTATACATGATATGAGACAATTATGTAACTGCTCCACCACCTTCTTAGTTATCGGTGATTAACTGATTATGTCATCACTCCACCACCTTCTCAATTACGGATGATTATCTGACTGCTCTACCACCTTATAAGTTATGAGTGGTTACTGGAGCGGTTAGGCTTATTAAGCGGTCACGGCCTCTCATATCTCACTACGTGTAATGCCGATTTTTGTTGATCAACTTCAACCATATGACACGTGTCCCATGCCCACGACCATGCCTTTATCTAATTCACTACGATTCTCCTTCTTCTAGCTGTAATTGGTAGTTATGGACGTTGTCTTCCATTATGGACATTATTGGCAAGTGCGGCCGTTTAAGCCATTAATTGGCCATCAGCTATTTTAATAGCTAATTCTACGTTTTAATAGCTAATTTGTCATTTTAATTGCCATAAAGATTTTCATTGAGATTGTTGCCATGTGGCGTCTTTTGGGCCATTTGATCTTACCATGTCAGATCGGGAGTAAACACAAACATGGTATTACTTTGTAATCCTTCTAAAATGTTACATTTAGCAAATTTGTTAATGATTACAATTTTACAATACACACATATACATTTTGAAGGGTCACAATCAGATATGTGCACCTAAAAAGGAAGCAAGGAATTTCCAACCATTAAGATGGTGTTGACTTGGATATGTGCAGCTACAAAGGAGGCAAGGAATTTCTAACCATTAAGATGGTGTTGACTAGATCATTTTTTAGCTAAAGTATGCGCTACAAATTTACATCTGTACAAGCATGAGAAAAGAAGACTAAGTTGGCTTCTTTTAACTCTCTAATCTCCTCCACCCATCTCACAAGTTGCCAAGGATGGGATAAAGATATCGGCCATCAAAGCACATTTGTTGAGTCCCATTTGATGACTGGGAAAGGGGGCCTGAATCCAAATGTTCCTTTAGACACCACCAAAGAACTTGGCACTTCGTCCTCATTGGAGTCGGCAATCCCAACGGGTCTAGCAAAAGTACCATGAACTAGATCTTAATCATCCCAGTCGATGCCACCTATCATAGTCGAACCTAGATTGTCTTGAGTTATCCCATGAAATTACGTTTCCGCATCCCATTTGGCGACAAACACCAAGAATGGCTACAACTAACAGGGTTCCCTTCCCTTTCCCATGACCTCAGCCCAAGACCTTAAATTTCAGAGCAAATGACCCCTTCGAAAGCCTTGAGAATTAGGGACCATGAAATGATCAAACCCTATAGCCAATTTGATCACCAGAGAAGTACTATTGCTCTTAATCCTAAACACCACGTTGTTATGCTATGGGTGGTAATGGCTCGGGCCAAGGTTCGCCTTGGCCTAGCCCTAGCCCTAATCAAGTTGAAATGGCATTGGCTTGATCAAAGGTTTGAAATGGTCCACTATGAGGGGTCACTCTAAGAAATTTGGAGGGGTATCCCATTGGACCAATCTATCCATGATGAGTCCCATCATATAAATTGTTATGGTCATTAAAACATGACCCCGGATTCAAGTGTTTTAAACAACACATGTACGTTGACTGGGAATCACTGACAATTATCTCTAAACTGTCAATTCTTTTTTTTTTTTTAAATAACAATGGCCCCCTTGATGATTGGATAGGACCATTCATCATTGAACCAAGCCTGGACTCAAGACCTAGATTTCAAGCACAAGCCCAACCCTTGGGCCAAGTTCAAGAGCCCAAGCCCTGGCCCTACAAGGTTAGGCCACCCGGTCCACTACCATCCTTATGTTCTGCTACCTCCATACAGACCACCATATCGCAAGAAGGGCTGAATGCCACAGCAAGCCACCCCTTACCAATTCATAACCAAATTTGTATGCCTCAAGAAGAGCACCAACCACCTCTAGCATCACCTAATCCATACCAAACAGGCTTAAGATTGACTGCTACACCTCCTGAGTGAGATTGTAATGAATTAAGATGTGGCTTCAACGCATTCCCTATCCTCCAGCTATAAGAAACAGTCGTTAACAAGGACTTTTTGCTGGTTTCTCAAGTGATCCAGGGTAAGAATCTTATCAAGACCTGCAACCTAAGCCAAAAAGCAGCAACCCTAGGGGGGCACCCAAGCTTCCAAACTAAATCTGTTGAGACCTTCCAATACCCTACACCAAACATCTGCTTGTAGCATGAACCGAGAGTATCCCATTTCCAAGCTCTTATTTGTACTGTCTATCAGGATGAACGAGCCTTCGAGCATGGAGAGGAAATCCACACAGGAATGAAGTTTCTTCATCTATGACATTCCTCCTAAACCAAATATTTCAAACGATTTGACCTCCCTCACTTGAAAAGCAACGATCTATAGTTAAGTCCTTAAGCAATCTCTACAATTTCAGGAGAAGGTGACAAAGAGGTTGATCCGAACACCAATATCATCCCAAAGCACACTTTGGAAACATTGCCAATAACAATATAACATAGATAATTCCTTTCATAAATTAGGGTTGTATCCTTTGCATAGCACACCATACTCCCAAAACAGAATGAGGCAGCCTAATCTGAGAGCCCCAACAACTACCACATTTCCCAAATTTTTCACCAATGACCTTCTTCCATGATGTGCCGTCCTCCTAAGAGAACTCTAGTATCATTTCCAAGAAAGACGAATTCATTGAGCTAAGCCTTTTTATTCATCCCCCCGTTCTCTTTTGGTTACTAGACATTCCTATTTCACTAGATGATACTCCCTGAATCCTCCCTCTCTTGACACATCAAGCCCCTTTAGATTTTCTCCAATCTTTCTACCATGTTAGCCGCGACTGCGAAATATAAGAGTCATATAATAAACAAGCATATTAAATAGAGCTACCCTGATTAGAGTAATTCTTCCTCCCATGAACAAATCCAGGATTATGGGGCTGTGGTCAGACTTTGGACCAGTTCTCTGAAAACCCTGGATGTTGAGCCAACCAATCACTGGATAGCAAGTACCGACCTAGGCATTAATGGATCCTCCTGATTATTCATTTAAGCAGGCAACATTGCTTGGCAAGTCCATCTTCTTCCTTGCAAACCAATCAGAGGAGTCAGACATGCTGCCAGTTAACAAACTATCTCCCATCTTTCTCATTGGAGCCTGATTACGTTAAGTCAGCCCCCAACACAGCAGGGAACTTCATTTCTGACTGACCAGATATGGTTCTTCCCAAAATCATCCCTTCTTGCAGAATTGTTTGGGCGAAAAACTGAAATATCAGTCCATGAGAAACCATCCCCGGAGATCTGAACAAAACAGAAACAGGAAAATAATCCACCTATCTTCTCTATCAAAAAGCACACAAAACTATTATTCCACCAGACACATAGTGAGTTCAAGCCCACCCAATTGCAAACTGTTCCCCTTCCCCAAATAAGAAACTGCAAAAATTATTAGAATTTCAGATGTAACTAATGTAATACAACAAGATCCAGTTAAAACATTCCCTGGGGTTGGAAGTCAACGAGGGCCCAGTCTCAATTGCTCTCAGGCTGAATAAGGGCAAATGGCTTGCCTCAAATGTATGCAAAATTTGAAAGACTGTTTTGTGTTGCATAAACAAAAGAAAAAGATAAAACAGTTAGGAGATCAGGCAGTCGGATTGGCCAAAGATCTGACTATAAGATCTAGCATGTGCCCTTTTATGTTCTTTTCCTATTCTCACAAAGAGTTCTTAGATTTTTTTAGGAGATAATTATTGAGTCGTTTATGTGAGCTTTTTAGTATTTTGTCTACTCACTTCTGTGATTAGACCAAGTTGAATTTGCCTTCAGACAAGGGAGACAATAGCATGAAGCGGAAACACTTGAAATGAATGTTGAATTTTTGGTCATGAATAATAAGTTTTGAGTTAGCATTTTTGCAGCTTCACATAATTTAAAACAAAGAATTGGATTCTCACTCTGAATCTTAGAATCACCATCGTCATCTAAGCTTTATCCCAACAATTGGGGTCAGTTACTCTTTAATCTTAGAATCCAATCAAATTGAATTGCAATATACAGTTCAATAAAGAATAAAGTAAATGACCAAAGCGGAAAACTGGAAGATCCTAACCATCAAATGTTCAGAAATTTGTTGGTTGAATGAGGACAATCGTTCTATTATCTTCCTAAATGTCAATTTGTTGGCCACCAATTGAAAGATTATAATTTTCAATATGGGAGATTTTGGTTCATGGTCCATCAACAACAATATCAATGGTTTAGATTCTGGAACATGGACCCACTTGAACAAACTGAAACCCAATTCAATTGTGGAACTTTCAGCTAAAGCAACGCATAATGCTAGGATGGCTTCCTAATTGCTATTCTTCCAAGTTCGTTGTGAGGTGGTGAAGGACAATATCATGGAGGTGATGGTGGAATTCAGTGAAAGAGCAAAATTGAATTCAGAGATCAATATGACACTTGTCACCTGTCCCTAAGACGGAAGGGCTTAAGCAGTGGTGCTGTATCATGCAGTTTGAAGTGACAAGGGGGTAGCTTTATTTCAGTTGATTGACCTTGATGAATTGGTTATTTTAATTTTAAAAAAAAGCAGCAGTGAAGGTGAAAGACATTTGCCCAATTAGTCTTTTGGGAGTATCTACAAGATTATTGCTCAAGCATTAGCCTCTTGCATCAAGGATGACATGCCCAATATTTTGTCACCTTTTTTAGCAGCTTTTGTGGGGTTCAACTAATACTTGACAGCATTTTGGTTGCAGATCGATGTCTTCATCCTAGAAAGATGGAGAGAATATTAGACATCCTCTATAAAAAGCCAACCATGTTGTTGAGTGGTGTTCTGTTATTTATCATTTAAAACGAACAAGCATTGAAGAGAATGGGACGAAATGGGTCAAGGAATGCATATCCATGGCCTCCTCTATTTTAATTAATGGATTCTCTATTGGCTTTTCAAAAGTTCAAAAGGCATATTAAGGTGATCCCTCATGAATACGGCTTTGATTGGAAACTGGATTTGGAGAATTAGTGGAGAGGAGGGAAGTCTCTGGAGAAATTTGATTGCAGCTAAGTATGGGGTTCAAGAAAGTGGATGGTTTGTTAAAGCTTCTTCTACCTACAGAGCTTCAGGCGCTTGGAAAGCAATTATGGGTACACAAAACACGGTGAGGAGGGGTATTTTCTTCAAAGATGGAAATGGGTCTCGGATTAAATTCTGGATGGATAGCTAGTGTGGCTCTCAGACTCTTCAAAGTTTGTTCCCAAGATTCGCATCGCTTGCTCCTGACAGGATAGTTCAGGTGGTAGAGTGTTATTCGAGGGGGGGAGGGAAGAAAGTTTGGTGTCCTCCTTGCCGAGGGAATATATCAGACAAGGAGATAGGTGAGTTGGTTGAGTTGTTGGAGCTCCTAAAGTCGATGGATATGGACCTGCTCCAAGAGGACAACATCGAGTGGGTAGGGAACAAGTCTGGCAGATTCACGGTGAAAGCTTTCTACAAGATCTTATCTTTGCCAACCTCTAATACGACGCTGGATCACCTATTCCATCATTGGTTCTATGGAGCTCCCCCTAGAGTTGCAGCATTCGTGTGGTTGGTAGGCCGGAAGAGAATCCTAACTATTGACAATCTTCAGAGAAGAGCGCTAGTGCTGCCTAATATTTGCCTTGTGTACATGGGAAGTGGGGAATCGATCGACCATCTCTTCATCCATTGTCCTTTCGCTACAACAATTTGGGACTACTTCTTATCGAGGTTGGGTATGGATTGGGTTATGCCTAAGTCAGGGGAAGAGCTTCTAAGGGCCTGGCATGGTGGGACTGGGGGGAAGGCTCGGAAAATTATTTGGCGGCTCCTTGTTATGGTAATTCTTTGGGTCATTTGGGGCTCCAGGAATGGTCAATGTTTCCACAATATCATTGAAGGGGAGAACAAAGTGATCTTTAGGATTAAAAGGTTAGTGGCCGAATGGGCTGTGCATGTTAAGGCAACTTCAGTTGCCTTTCCTTTCTAAGTGCTTGTAGCTGTTGGGCTTGTATTCTTTTTGCTTCGGCGTCTTCAAACGGATTATAGTTACCTCTCTCTCTCTCTCTCTCTCTCTCTCTCTCTCTCTCTCTCTCTCTCTCTCTCTATATATATATATATATATATATATATATATATATATATATATATATATATATATATATATATATATATATATAGATAGATATATATTAAGGCGATCCCCTTTCACTTCCTCTCCTCACTTTGGCGATGGAGAGTTAAAGAAAACTTTTTCCCAAAGGACTAGCCAAAGATTGTTGTCTCCTAAAAGGTTTGATGTAGGGAATCTAGGGATTTAGATATCTTCACTACAATTTGCAAATAAGACCATGGTTATTTGTAAAGCTTCAGAGGAACAAGTTGGAAATGTCAAATGTAATATTCAATGCTTTTGGTGGCCTCATGTTTGCAGTTAATCTTAATAAAAGTGAGATGGGTATGATAGAGAAGAGAAGGTGAACATTCTTAAGTAAAACAGGGGATGCAAATTAGTAAGTTTGTTGATCAAGTATTAGGGGCTATACCTGGACAGCAATACTAATTCGACATCAACTAGGACCTGTTTGAAAAGGAACTTTTTTTTTTTGAAAGAGAACTTGCTTTTCAGAAACAAAGCTACATTTTGTTGAGGGCCATAGTGAATTAACCTACAGCTGCGCTTTCAAATATTCCACATTGGTCCTTGATATATTTCATTATATCAGGATCCCCAATTGAGGGTACAGGATTTATTTGAGAAGGGATGAGGCATGCTGTAGGTGAGGGAAAGTGGCAGACAGTGCATTTTGGAATGATGTTTCTTTGGGGAAGAAACCTCTCACAATCGAATTTTTGAGACTCATTCATGTGGCAATAGTGTAAGGCATTCTTATTAAGGATTGTTCCAAATGTTGGGAGAATCCTGGTTTGGAGCCTTTATTCCAAAGGTTTCTCAAAGATGATAAAATGGAAGAGTTCGACAGTGTCATGAGAAAGTTGCGAGATGTGTATATGCATTATATGGGAGGACTCACAAGGGTATGGAAGTGGACCATGGACAGTTGATTCTCATCTAAATCCTTTTTTTTTCATGTTATGGCAAGGACTGCAAAACTCCTTACACCAAGTGTTCGAAATATCAGTATCGCGTTACATATCGCATCCTTGGGATACAGATACGTATCAGTTATCGCACGGGATATATCATTTGTATCAGGTAATTTATCACACTTTTTGGGAAACATGGAGAAACATTGGGAAAATGGTTGAATTTTTTAATGAAACTTCAAAGATTGTTAAAAAAGACCTTAATACCCAGTTTTAAATCATAACATCTCAAAAAAGAAGTGCAAATAATAGCTTTCCTTTGTATGGGGTCCTAAGCTATGTGTTGACTAACTAAAATAATGCAATCATATTCAAATTGAATGCATAACATTTAGAGTGTATGTGATGATCATTTCAAAAAACACTCCTAAATACTTCAAAATTAGTCTCAATTGACAGCTGGTTGAAGGAAAAATTTGAAAAAAAATAATAATATTTTAATAATTTTTTAATTAAAAATTGATTTTTATTTTCTGAAAATTGACAAGGACTCAACAAATCAGTAGATCAGCCCTCATACATGCTTGATTTCATGTTTGGAGTGCAACATTGCAAGCAATTTGGGAGAAATTGGGAATTTTTTCGAATTTTTTTCAATTTTCCACAAATCGGACCACCTACACTCAAATTTCGAAATTAGTCTCAATTGACAGCTAGTTGAAGGAAAATTTCGAGAAAAAAAAAACATAGAGAATATGAAGAACCAATGGATATCGAAATCGAAGCTCCAACTCCATGATTGTTCATGCAAAACATGAAGAACCAATGGTTTTGTAACCATTTGACACTAATTTAACATAATTTCAACAAAAAAAAAAAAAGGATCGGAAACTGAAAATGCTCATTAGATCAGATATGTGGGATACAATATATATCATGGGATATATTGGCTGATGTCGTCGATATTTAAAACATCGCTTACACCTTTGTTTTCGATTAGGTTGGAGTAGAGTTGAAGCCTTTCCATGATCTGCCGCTTGCCTATAAAATTGTCGCCATTGAGCATCTCCAGCATAGGAAACATTGGTTCCTTAACACTGGCATCATATGTAGAAAGGAGGATATTGTTCATCGTCTCTACATTCATTGTGGTGAAGTGAGATCATCATCATAGCCTTATCCCAACCAATTGGGGTCAGCAACGCGAATCCTTTTATGTCATTCCACTCTATCAAGACCCATTTTCAGTTAGATCATAGGTCTTCAAGTCTTTTCTTACTACCTCCACCCAAATCCTTTTGGGCCTTCCCCTTGCCCTTTTGGAGCCTTCAACTTGTAACAACTCACTCCTTTTAACTGGCGCAATTCTTGGTCTGTAGTGCACATGACCAAGCCAAGTCTAATTTCGCTCATCTTATTACTTATTGGTGCTACTCCTAAATTCTCCTGAATGCATTCATTTCTAATTCTATCTTTCCTTGTGTTGCCACTCATGACTTATCCATCCCAAAATCCTCATTTCAGCTACACTCATCCTAGGAACATGTTGTTCCTTAACTGCCCAATATTATGTCCCATAAAGCATGGTTGGTCTTATAGCCATCCACAAGATAAGGACAAAAATACTAAAGGGACGCTTGCCCAACAGGTCACCAACTCCAATTCTAACAATAATAAAATCTCTATTAACTTGTGAGCCCACGCCTTAGAGAATCATGTGTAAAGTCTACTAACTTATTGACCAGTCATGTCGGCCCCACAAAACCATCAGGCAGGGTGTGGGGCCCAAATATTTGATCTTGATATACCGTGGGTCCCACCCCTAGCCCTTCAAGGGACCTACTCCTAGGCTACATCACCTGGATTGTTTAGTGTTTGTAGTGTGGTTGGGGATGGCAAAGGCATTCTTTGCTTGTCCAGGGCAAAGTTTACATCTGCGAACGCGGAAGCTTTTAGCTCATATAGAGGGTTTGAGACTATTTTCCAAATCTCTCTTATTGTGGAAGGGAAACATTGAGCGTAACCTCACAGCTAAAGTCCAGGTTGGACAATGTAAACTATCTTCCCGCTTTGTACCAAATAGTCAATTTGGCCTCTAGACTAAACATTCCCCTTAGATGTGTGGACTCATGGGCAAATATGGGGAAACGTTGGCCAAGGAAGGGGTGGTTCGCCCTTCTCTATGTATTGGGGATTATTTCACCATTCCTTGATGTGGTATTTACTCTTGTTTTATAACAAAATTTCAACACCTCTCCCAAGAAAAAGCTCTGGCCAGATGCTAGTAAGACACCATTTTGGGTCCTCATTTCAAGTGGTCACATGGTTCAGTAATTCAAACCATTGACATGATGGGTCCCGCTATGGATGCCTCATGCACAAAAAATCCCCAGAATTGGAAGAACCCTGGCCCTTCAAAAGCTAACAAATAAATAGACAGTTGAAAAAAACAAAAATACAGCAACAGTGCATCTACCACTGGAAAGAAAAAGGGCAGATGTTCTAAAGCTGGTACAGCCCATCCACAATGGGAACCACCATTTCCACGGTTTGGATCACCAAACCACTGGCCCCATTCGTCGACTGAAAACTCAAACTCTAAAGTATAAACATTCAGCCCGAGCATTGTGCAGAACATCAAGAGGGGGGCGGCATGTGACTTCGGTTGTCTGCCATATAGTGAACTCAATTGAGTCCAATTCAGTTCAATTGAGCAACCAAACACGCCATAATACATGATGTTGAGGAGCACAAAATCATAGAGAGAGAGAGAGAGAGAGAGAGAGAGAGAGAGTCCGTACTATTCGGTGACGTCTTCGAGGACCATGTTGACGTAGACGTCGAAGCCTCTTAGGGTTCCAACAAGCTCCTTATCACCCTTCATTATTACCCATATCTTCGATCCTATGCATCGATCTATCAGCTCTGTGGCCCACCATCAAATGCATTCAGGATGTAGAAATTTTTAGTAAAAACATACAAATGAAAGTGAGAGAGAAAGAGAGAGTACCTGACGGGAGGAGCTGAGAAGGGTTGTGCGACATTTTCCTTTCGATTGCAGAGAAAGGAGCTTCTTCTCTTCTTCTATCTTCTTCCGCCTCTCTCTCTCTCTCTCTGGGTCGAAGCGCTGGCCGGAAGCTGCCCCCCTCTCTCTATTTATGCGAGGAAAGGAAGTAACGCGCGCGAGCGACCGTAGAAAGGTCTCCGCTGGAACCCCACCGGACACGGGTCGTTTGGTTAACCGGATGTTGCCCCTTTCAAATGGACCCGACCCAAACCGGCCATGGAAACTCATCACATGGGTACTCGAACCCATGAACTCACTCTATCTACCACTCAGCCATGAGTTGGAACCCAACATTACTCATGGTTGGCTGAAATAATTTGATAGAAGATCGGTACAAGGACACATTTGTGGTGAACAGTGCACTACCAATGCAGTGATTAGAAATCTTGCTAAGACTGCTGTAGCTTGATTAGACATCAGCAATGTATGCATGGATCAAAAAATTAACTAGTTTTAAAGGTATTTATGCCTTATATGACCGCGTCAAAGTTAGCGATTCAGAGGTGACGTAGGGAGGACGTGGTAGGTCGATCACCGTCTCTCTAACCGAGTGTTTATCGAATCCACGAGAAGAAATAAAAAATAAAAAGAGGAAATTAATTCCAAATAATTGATTTATTGATAATTGAAATCCATAGAAACGGAATTACAATGCATATAAATAGGAAACTAAACCCTAGGTAAAGTATCAAAATCCAATTCCAACTTAAACTTCTAGAAAACGCAACTTACTATAAATAGTAAACTTACTATTTATAGAAGTCGTTCAATCTTACTAGAACTCTTAGTTTTCGGCCAAAAATAAAAAGTTATCAAACGGCCTCAACCACGTTGTTCTACTAAATATTCTAAGCGCTTTTCATGTTGGGCACTAACTCTAAAGCCCTACAGATGCAAAGTTATGATCGAATTAAAACTTACTATAAATAGTAAAACTGAAAATAAACTAGCCTAATGACCGTCGATACGGTCGAATCTCGCAATTCACGCCTAGGCAACCCGGCATAGCAGGGTTGGTTGGCTAAATTAGCTCGAGCTACCCCAAATTGATATATTATACGTCCCGTAGCTCATTCTGGATTGTGAGATACGGCCGATTTACGGTCCTAACGGTCCGGATCACTTTCGACCCCGACCGGTCTTCTTTTGCTCCATCTGGGCCATGAAATAATCAGCGACCCGTTCTACATCAAGAGGTGCTATGTGTGGCATTAAAATCTTAATAAGAGACAAAAGACTTCTTTAATGACTCCGATGGCTGAATGAGATCAGGATCTATAAAGTCACCAGTAACCCAATAAAGATGTGCCCAAGTAGCTATAATAAAGACATGTGTCACATATCCTATAGGTTTCAAAGCCAACTAATCACCGTAGTACCTCGTGATCAAAGTTGGGTAATGACCAAAATGCAGTCGCATCTAATGATGGGCTCGGCCAATGCACCATAGCATTTCGTATGGTCCCCATGGCTGAAAATATTCAATCAAAGTAATGACTATGTCGAGTTGGCTTGATATCATGGTGCATATTCATGTTTGTACAAAGAAATAGGTAGCTATCGCCACATACTACAACTCAAGGGAAATTCATGTCCACATAATGAGGGTAGGACTTGTAGACACTCCACCCAGGGCTAACAAGCCGATCATAGCATCGTGGGCCCCTAAAAACTCAACTTAAACCTAAGCCTAATTCAAAGCCTAGTACAAAAGCCCAAGCCCATTAGCTCTAGGACTACAAGTCTATAATAAACAGAAAGAAATGGATCAGAGTGTTGGGTGCGTTTCACAAAAACCTTCGGATCTCGCCCCCTAATGCACTAGAATTATGGACTACAATAATGTAATAATCAAGAATAAGCATCAACCACACGAAATAAGGAGTTTTTACGTGGAAAATCCTCAAAAGAGGTAAAAACCACGGGACCAGTCCAGATCAACAATCCACTATCTCAGAGAACTGTTACAACCGATCTCAAACACACACCACTTGGATCAAACCTTCTTCACCCACTTGGGATGGATAAACAATAAAAGAATAGTAAAAGAAGAGCGATCTCACCGATCCCGAGGACGTAGAAGCACTGAGACAATGGTTGCGCAGAAGAACTCTTCTTCAAGCAACTTCTCCCTTTTACAAGCTTCCTCTTTCTCTCTTTTCTCTCTCTCTTCCTCTTTTTCTCTCTTTCTCACCTTGGACGTGTAAACCACTCAATGGGATGCCCTAATCCCGTTTTGGAACTCTTTAAGTAAGAAAACGAAAGAATTAGAGCCCAAGTAGTCCGCGCCAGGTCGAGCGCCCAGTCACCAGACCGTCGGGCGCCCGACCATGCCCAAAAACATCCAGCAACAAAACATGAGAAAATTCCAATTTCGAACGCTCGGACCAACATGGTCGGGCGCCCGATCACCTTGACCGCCGGGCGCCCGGCTGTTGTCAAAACAGCCCAGCAGGTTAGCTGCCACATCTGGTGAATTTCGGTCGCCCGGCCAGAAATTGGTCCGGGCGCCCGACCTCACCAAATTTCAAATTTTCCTCTGGCACTTGAGGAGGAAACGTCCCATTAAATCTCCCCCTTTCCAACTCAGGAGAAATTCACCTTCTTCAAGCCAGTCAGGTTTCTACAAACCTCAAACTTGCCCTTGAGCAAAGCCTTGGTCATCATGTCTGACCCGTTATCATCCGTATGTACCTTCTCAAGCTGTAACACCTTCTGTTCCAAAGTATCCCTGATCCAGTGATACCGAATCTCTATGTGTTTCGACTTAGAATGCTGACTTAGATTCTTGCTCAAGTGTATAACACTTTGGCTATCGCAATAGACCACGTGCTCCTCCTGCTTCAAGCTGAGTTCCTGTAGGAACATCTTCATCCAAAGCATCTCTTTGCATGCTTCTGTGACTACAACGTACTCGGCCTCTGTCGTCGACAATGCTACGACCTTCTGTAGCTTGCTCTGCCAAGAGACCGCTCCCCCTGCAAACGTGAACATGAACCCCGATGTAGACTCCTGGAGTCTATGTCACCTGCCATATCTGCATCTATGAATATCTGCATCTATGTAGCCTTCTAACACAGGTTTTCCGTCACCATAGCATAGGCTCAACCTGGATGAGCCCCTCAGATACCGTAGTATCCACTTCACCGTTGCCCAATGTTCCTTGTCAGGATTGACAAGATACCGGCTGATAACCCCAACCGCATATGCTATGTCTGGGCGCGTACACACCATAGCATACATCAAACTTCTTACCGTTGACTCGTAAGGTATTTTCCGCATCTCTTCCACTTCCGCCTTCGTCTTGGGACACTAATTATCGCTCAATTTGAAGTGACCATCTAGTGGAGTACTGACCGGCTTCACTGCATTCATGTTGAACCGCTCTAGGACTTTCTCAATGCATCGCTCTTGTGACAACCAAAGCTTCCTGCTGCTTCTGTCACAGGTTATCTTCATTCCTAGGATCTGTTTGGCCGGGCCCAAGTCTTTCATCGCAAACGACTTGCCCAACTCCTGTTTTAGTCTGTCAATCTTCTTGACGTCCTTTCCCATGATGAGCATGTCATCAACGTACAATAGCAGAACTAAGAAATCACCATCTGAGAACTTGCGTGTGAACACATAGTGATCCGACTCCGTTCTGTCATATCCATGCTTCAACATGAACGAATCGAACTTCTTGTACCATTGCCTAGGAGCTTGCTTCAGCCCATACAAGCTCTTCTTAAGCTTACACACCATATGCTCTTTGCCCTTGACTTCAAACCCCTCTGGTTGGCGCATGTAAATCTCTTCTTCCAGGTCACCATAGAGAAAGGCAGTTTTGACATCTAACTGCTCTATCTCTAGATCCATGCTAGCCGCCAATCCAAACAACACCCGTATGGATGTCATATTCACCACTGGTGAGAATATCTCCTCGAAGTCTATTCCTTTCCTCTGACCGAACTCTTTCATCACAAGTCTGGCCTTGCACCTTGTCTGTGAATTCTTCTACTCATTCTTCTTTCTGAACACGCACTTGTTGCTCAGAGCTTTCTAGCCCTTAGGCAATTTCACCATGTCATAGGTGTGGTTCTTATGCAAGGATTCCATCTCCTCTTACATAGCGTTCAACCACTCCCCCTTATGCTCGTCGGTTAGGGCCTCAGAATAGTCTTCTGGGTCTCCCCCATCAGTGAGCATAATGTACTCATGCGGTGAGTACTTCTTGGATGGATGTTTGTCCCTTGATGTCCTCCTCACTTGTGGCTCAACAGGTGGATCAAGTTGGGGCTACTCCCCCTGTCCATCTTCTGTAAGGACTTCCTCATCGTCTGCACCTTGCTGTACTCCCTCGTCATTAGGCACCACGGGAGGAGTAATCGAATCCATGTCCTCCAGTTCACCTGAACTGGGTTGGGTCTTCTCTAGCTTTTCAATGTCTTCTATACACTGATCTTCAATGAAAACCACATCTCTGCTCCTGACGAGCTTCTTCTCGGTCAGATCCCACAACCTGTAACCGAACTTCTCATTACCGTACCCTAAAAACACACACTGTCTGATCTTCATATCGAGCTTGGACCTCTCGTCCTTTGGTACATGAACGGATGCCCTGCATCCAAACACCCTGAGATGACTATTCGATGGATCATGTCCAGTCCACACCTTCTCAGGTACTTCTCCATTCAACGGGGCTGATGGAGACCTGTTTATCAAATACACCGCCGTGTGCATTGCTTCTCCCCAGAACATCTTGGGCAACTTTGCATGGGATAACATGGATCTGATTCTCTCTACAATGGTGTGATTCATTCGCTCAGCCACACCATTATGCTGGGGGGTCTTGGGAACCGTCTGTTCATGCCGTATACCCAGTGACTTACAATACTCATGGAAGTCACCTATGTATTCACCACTATTGTCAGTGCGGATGCACTTCGATGGTCTGCCTGTCTCTCTCTCGACCATAGCATGAAACAGTTTAAACGCACCAAAGACCTCATCTTTGGATTTCAAAGCATACACCCAAACCCTCCTAGATGCATCATCTATAAAAGTGATAAAATACAATGCCACACCCAAGGTTTTTGTCCTCATAGGACCACAAACATCAGAATAAACCAAATCTAATGCATGTACTTTATTAATATGAGAAACAGTTTTAACAAAAGAAACTCTATACTGTTTCCCAGATAAACAGTCAATACAGGTTTTGAGAGGTATACCTGTCACGTCTGGAATGAGCTGCTTCTTCGCTAGTAGCTGAAGCCCCTTTTCGCTCATGTGGCCTAGACGCCTGTGCCACACGTCAGTAGCTGAGTCTTCCGCTGCGTTCAATCCACCCTTGCATACACTGACACTTGCCTTGTAAAGGGTGCAACACCTCTTTCCTCTGGCAGCAATCAACGAACCCTTGATGAGCTTCCAGCGCCCACCAACATACCGGCTTTCATAGCCATTATATCCAACCTTTCCGTCGATATCAAGTTGAGGCGAAGGTCTGGAATGTGTCTCACATCCCTGAGAACTAATGTGCAGCCCACATCGGTCTTCAAACAAATATCACCGACCCCTACGATCTTCGAAACACCAGAATTTTCCATCTTCACTGTCCCATAATCACCTGACTTGTAGCTTGTGAAGAAATCTCTGTGTGGAGTCGCATGAAATGAGGCTCCCGAGTCTATCACCCAGTCGGTGTCCTAACTCGAAGCCGTGAGACAAATGTCGTGATCTGCAGAAAGAATAACAACAACGTCACCATCTGAGGCGACCGCAGTAAAATCTGAATCATCTTCCTTCTCCTTTCCTTTAACCTTCTTGTTACTCTTCTTCTTCTGACATTCATGCTTATAGTGGCCCTTCTTGCCACAGTTTTAGCATTCAACATCTTTCCTAGCAACTGACTTGCCTTTTGATTTATCTCGGGCCTTTCCGCCCTTTCTGTTCTTTCCTCTCCCCCGATCTTATGTCACAAGGGCCTCTTGTTGAGCAGGCCCCGGAGACTTCCTCATTGTCTCCTCATTGAAGAGACAGCTTGTTACCTGATCTATGAATACCTTTCTGTCTGGCGCGGAGTTACTTAGAGACACCACCAATGTCTCCCAACTGTTAGGCAATGAGCTAAGCAGTAGCAAAGCCTGAAGTTCATCATCCAGGACCATCTTCATGGCGGAGAGCTGGTTTACAATGTTGCTGACCTCATTCATGTGTTCAGCCACAGAACCACCATCTTTGGACTTGAGATTCACAAGTCGCCTTATCAAGAATATCTTATTGTCAGCTGTCTTCCTCTCATACAGCCCTTGCAATTTTTGCCATAGGCTAGCGGCTGAGGTCTCTGTAGACATATGGTGGAAAACCGAATCATCCAACCATTGTCTAATAAACCCCACCGCCTTCCGATCCAGCTTCTTCCAATCATCATCTGACATATCCTTTGTCTTCGCCGATATGCATAGAATTGGAGCATACAAGTCCTTGTAATAGAGTAAGTCCTCCATCTTAGCCTTCCATATGGTCCAGTTAGAACCATTGAGGCTGATCATCCTTGATGAGCCACCTTCCATAATTCAAAACCAATCCCACTCCGTTCAAACAACCTGAACTCTCTGATACCACTTTGTTGGGTGCGTTTCACACAAACCTTCGAATCTCGCCCCCCAATGCACTAGAATTATGGACTACAATAATGTAATAATCAAGAATAAACATCAACCACACGACACAATGATTTTTTACGTAGAAAACCCTCAAAAGAGGTAAAAACCATGGTACCTAGTCTAGATCAACAATCCAATATCTCAGAGAACAGTTACAACCGATCTCAAGCACACACCGCTTGGATCAAACCTTCTTCACCCACTTGGGATGGATAAACAATAAGAGAATAGTAAAAGAGGAGCGATCTCGACGATCCCAATGACGTAGAAGCGCTGAGATGACAGTTGCGCAGAAGAACTCCTCTTCAAGCAACTTCTCCCTTCTACAAGCTTCCTCTTTCTCTCTTTTCTCTTTCTCTCTTCCTCTTTTTCTCTTTTTCTCACCTTGGACGTGTAAACCACTTAATGGGATGCCCTAATCCCATTTTGAAACTCTTTAAGTAAGAAAATGGAAGAATTAGAGTCCAATAAGGAAACTGCGTACAAGCAGTCCGCGCTAGGTCGGGCGCCCGGCCATGCCCAAAAACGTCCAGCAACAAAATATGAGAAAATTTCAATTTCGGGCACCCGGACCAACATGGTCGGGCGCCCGGTCACCTTGACCGCCGGGCGCCTGGCTGTTGTCAAAACATCCCAGCAGGTTAGCTGCCACATCTGGTGAATTTCGGTCGCCCGGCCAGAAATTGGTCCGGGCGCCCGACCTCACCAAATTTCAACTTCTCCTCTGGCACTTGAGGAGGAAACGTCCCATCACAGAGAAGAGCTAATACCCCGCCTAGGCCTCCAGCAAAAGATGGGATCACCCATATGTGGATTCTCACAAAACTTCATCATGGGTTAGATGGGGAGCGAAAAAAGCAACTCCCACCTCGAGAAGCTCGCTCAGTGTAAAATGACCCCCCTCTGTCCCTATTCCTGCCCAAACTTACACCTTGTTTCATCCAATCCAACCATTTACATTGCACAGTGTGACACATCCATACCCTCAACCATTCATACCATTAGAGTCTTCCGTAGCCTTTGAACTTTTAAAAAATTACAAAATGGTCACCTAAAACAACTATAAATACCCCCCTCTCATTGTTTCCAAATTATCCTTCATTCACCAAGCTTCATCTTCCATTGCTTAAGAAGAGAGAGGAAGCTTGGGTCTATCTATCCATCCACCAAGGAGAAAAGAGAGACTAAGGGAGAGGAGCCTGCTAGCCCAGGTCAGCTCATTCAAGTCTAAAACCTGGCCAGCTGAGCCATCCAAATGACTGATCAACCCACTCCATTCAATCCTTACAACAACCCATCCACCCACTCGCCCAACTTTGATCAGTTTCATCAATATTTGCATCTGCATTGTGCAGCATCTCCGTTCCCAACCCACCTGCTCATCTGGTCGGTTGGAGTGTATGCTTTACGGCTTGTCAAAATACCAAATCTCACCCATAAAAAACTTTGATTGATTCGATCGATTTGTATTATTCGATCACTTCTCCAAGAGAGTGAGTCCAAGTAGATAAGTCTTTCATGGTTCATTGCTTGAAGCAGGCATCGTATCACAAACACTACATTTGTATTATTCGCACATAAGAACTAATCCAATCCCTATCATTTCATCGTGTCTTATGAATTAGAGATCGTACATTTGTATGCGCATAGAAGGGTCTAATACCTTCCCTTTTTATCATTGTGGTCTCTTCCCCAGAATCTCAAGTCACGGATCATGAGCCATTTTAAGATAATAAATCCTTCAATTACCTAATTTATGATTTTTACAGGGTCTAGCTTACCATGGAATCTAAGTAATTAGCCAGTGGCGATTCCAAGTCAAATATATA
Source organism: Liriodendron chinense (assembly GCA_003013855.2). Lineage (NCBI taxonomy): Eukaryota > Viridiplantae > Streptophyta > Magnoliopsida > Magnoliales > Magnoliaceae > Liriodendron > Liriodendron chinense. The sequence goes on along the minus strand of ML058387.1, from coordinate 6,030,995 downwards.
ACATCCGAGTTATGAATATATAAAGAAGGCCTGAAAAGGTACCTGTGAGCATGATTCACCCGCAATCCAACGTCCACAAATATGCACACAACCAATGGCTAATCCATGATAAAGGACTTAGCATATGTGGCATCATTTTTTAAACCACAATATATTATCTTTGGGTCTAAATAATTATCTCCATATCAGTAGATAAGAAACGTGTCTGCAAAGATCTCTCTTTGCAACTATCTTAAATATTAAATAAATAGGAGAAAGATCGAAGAGCTAGGAGTCCTAGCTGACTCAACACACATCAAATCAAATTTATAGCACAACACTGTTTATCTTTTATCTCTTTTCTTATCTTATCTTAACATATGACATCCATCTATTGGAGGTATGTAATGAAAATCATCCCCTGAAACTTTATGGGCCTGTTTGGTAGATGGATGCCTAAAACAAAATAAATTGTTCTCGTTTTAGTTAATCGTAATCATGTATTGGAGATTGTGATTGTTGGTTCTCTTAGTTATTTTTAATGCTTACAAAAAAGAAATATTATCTCTAATATATAAATCACGATTAACTAAAATGAGATAAACTCATTTTTACATGTCTACCAAACAGGTCCTTAGTGACCACTCCTTAAATTTCTAGCATCTTCGCACCTGCACAACAAATACTGTTCTTTCTGTAGCTTGCAAACACGACTTGATCAGATTTTGCAAGTGGTTGATGCACGTATGCATGCACCCACCCAACCACACCCACACACACACACACACACACACGAGAGAGAAAGAAAAAAGAAAAAGAAAAAGATTGATGTTGAATGTGAGAAGGTCCACAAATTGGATGGTCGGTCAATTCATCTGATAGCGGACCAAAGCACCGGCCATCTGAGTTGTGGTTTGCTGGGTTGAGAATCCAAGTCTATGATTACCTTCTCTTCTCTGTATGCAGATGAATCCAAGTATAGCAATCTTTTAAGTCTAGGCTTTAATTGTTTTTTGCAGGCAATATTCAGAGGGGCCATGAAAGGCAAGCTGATTGTTAGCTGCCCCTTGCCACCTGAGAGGATACCAAAATTCCAGCTTTTATTCAAAGATGTGTAATCAGCAGAGAGGAATCATGGGATAACATAAGTCCAGTATACACAGGTTTTCAATTCTGATAAGTGGGGCCCATGCTTTGGTAATTCGGACCACCGGTCTGTGTGTTCTACCGTGAACAGATCATGCCCAAAAAGGTTCCCTCAACAGGACAATCATAACATTTCAAGATGTGGCCTGCAACTGGAGAGGAAGAGTGTTGGGCCACTGCATAAGTAATCACATAGTTCTATCAAACAAATAATGATTAAACTTGATCAAAGCACACAAAACACACATTTTTTCGTTTTTACGTGGAAAACCCTTGGAAGGAAAGCCATGGCTGAGAGAGACCGCAATCCACTATAAAAAAAAAGAAATTGTCTAAAATTGTCGAAGACAAATCTGTCTCATATGGGGTATTTTCGATCAATCGTCCGGCTGATAACCCCCAAAACTGTAGATTGAAGTCTCCATTTCAACAAATAAAAAAGAAAAAAAATGAAGTATATCCAAATCTCAGTTGGACCATACCAAAGGAAAAAGTGCCGACACCATTAAAAACTTCAAGGGCCAACTGTAATGTTTCTGAAATATTTATTTGAAATCCAACCGGTTGATAAGGTTATATAAATCTGAATGAAGGGAAAACTTGAATATCAGCTTGATCAAAAACTTTTTCTCATGTTATGGTCCAATTGAGATCATGATCTGCTTCGTTTTTGGGTTTATCCCCTAAAAAGATCTGGTAAAACGGATGGACGGAGTAGATATATAATCAATGCATAAAGGTGGGCCCCACAATAACCGCTGCACCGTTGTGGATGACACAGTGCCGCAGCTAATCCGTTCCCACAAGTCACAACGAATATATGAATTCGCCAACTTCCGTGCATAAAGAAGGGCAATAACTTCCTTTAGCTGTGTGAGGCCCACTGTAATGTCTGTTTTTTCAGCTCATTATAGGACAGTTGATTAAAAATAAGGAGGATCCAATACTTAACTGGGCCACAAGAGAGGAAACAGTGGATATTGAACGAACACCATCGAAACATTTATAAGGCTGCAGGAGTTTTTCACCAGGCTAAGAGTTTTTTTTTTTTAGTGACCTTATGAACAGTTTAGATGGTATATAAACTTCAAGGTGGACCGCCGGTAGATTTCAACGGTAGGCATTTATTTCCCCACATTTTCCTCTTGTGTGGCCCACTTGAGTTATGGGTACTACTCATTTTTGGACTCCCGTGGATGATGGTCCACTTTCCTTTATATAGGGATGTATAGGGATGTGAAAGCTGAATCTTTGTACGTGATCTGGCTTCGACGGTCCGGTGAGGAACTTTCTATACTTGAAGCTAAGCGGGGCCACCGTGATGCTGAGCATCTATCACTCATATCCTCGGGCATGTATTTATCTCCACCGATGCTTCTGCGGGCCATTTCGTTAATGCCTACATTGTTACCCATTTTCAAGAGGACCTAACCCAAAACCCAACTCAACCCGTGTAACCTGACCTAACCTAAACCCAAACAAAAGTCACATTGGGTTGGTGTTTTTCAACCGGAACCTAACGCAAGGACATTGACAATGGGGCAAGCTAGTAAGTTTGCACCTAGCCCAAAGCGGGTCGGTCTCGTGGAGTGGGGCGGGCCACCCGACCCATTGTGATCCATGTGATCCCACCCTGTATATAACAAGAAAAAAAAGGACCCTAAAACCCTCATCTCTTTAACAAACTCCCACCATTCATACTCACCATCAGTCTTCTGTAATTATCCACGATCTACAGTGAGTTTAATTGTTAATATCCACAGTCCTCAAAGAATATCTGCGATCCATATGGTCTCACCATTCATACAAAAAAAGGGACCCCTGCACCCTTCTCTTTCACAAACTCCCACCACATTCATACCCATCATCAGACCTCTGTAAATATCCGTGATCCACTGTTAAATATTCTACTGTTAATGTCAATGGTCCAAGTAAATATCAGTGGTCCTCAGTGCAATATCTGCGATTCATGTTATTCCACTATTCGAAAAAATGAAAAAAAAGACCTCCAAACCCTCTTATCTTTCACAAATATTCACCATTCATACCCACCAAAAGAAACAAAACGCAAAAACATGAAAAACACAAAAAACTCACATATGCTTATTATAACTTCCACTTCAGAGATTGTGGTTGGAAAACTTCAGAAAAAAATACTTTTTCCCCACTGGAGAATTGGTTTGAGCTTGGTCAGATCTTGCCGAAGTTTTTGGTTATCGCTCGGAGTATTCGGAGACCAACCGTACAACTACCAACTGTCTATGAAGCTTCAGCTTCGTATGGTTTCAAGAAGTGAAAACACAAAGAAGTAAGAATAAAAAAACTGAAAAGAAAGTAAGAATAAAAAAACTGAAAAGACTTGGCATCTTGTGACAAGGGCCCCACGTTTTGAACTTATCTACATCTAATGTGGGGCCCATTGGGTTGTCTTGAATCAAATCCATCAATTCCACATGTAAGGGGCTTTAATTTCATGTCATCGGCTTAAGTTTGAGGGCTAATCTCATCATAGATTAACTACAATGGAGGAAATAATTCAGAATTAACGCATATCATTAGAGGAGTTATGGGTCATATAGAGTTTCAAACAGAAAATCATAAAAACATTTCTATAAGTTTACAACTATTCAATTAAAATAAACAAATTAGATCGGCCAAAGGGTGAGCCGAATCCCTATTTTTGCTAGAGCTCATGCCCCCTTTTAAAAAAAAGTTTTTGTATAAGAGGCAGAGCTGGTGAAAGGGCTTTCGTCCATTAAAAAGTAAAAAAGTGGTTTCACTGCTAAAAAAACTTGAGTTAAAAAAGATGGACTATTAATACAAACTAGGGCTGTCAACGGTTCAGATCATGCTGCGAATCCGATCCGGATCCAATTAAATCGGATCAACAGATCGGATTTGGATTGGAATTTTTTATCTATTTAATAATCGGATCAGATTCGAATCAACCCGGATCCGATTCGACAACAATCCGATTGTTTAAGTTATGCAACGCACCCTGGCACCCACCTTGGAAGTCCTCAACGCACACAAAGTTTTAGTCACACGATGCACCATGGGGCTCATGTCTTCTCTCTCTCCCTCCCTCAACCTTCTTCACGGCACCAACAGTCCTCACATCTCCCTCTCTTAACCTTCTTCTTCATCATTAGTCACCCGACGCACCACCGGTCCTCACCTCCCTCTCTCAACCCTTCTTCTTCATAGGATTCGTAACACGATGTGCCGGGCCACACCACATCGTCCGATGCACCTGATCGGATTTTGATCGAAATGAAGTGGATTCGGATTTCGGAGATGGATCAGGCATCTGGTGATCCGATCGGATTCGGGTCGAAGTCGGATCAGCCACTTCTTTGATCGGATCGGATTCGGATCAACACTAATCCGATCCGAATCCGACCTATTGACGCCCTAACACAAACAAGTTAGAATAGGGGGCTATTGGCCCAAAATCCCTTTAAACGGAACTTTCCGGAATAACCTACATCATTTATCACCAAACCACCCGTACGGCCTACCATCTCAACAGAAACCCGTTTCTATTGGGGATTTATTTGATACTCTTGCAGAGTATTACGCTTTGTACCCAGTTAATCTACACGAGGCATACACCAACTTACATTAAACTCGTAAAATTGTGGAAACCCATGTAAATAAGATTGGTTGAGCAATCCTAACTCCTGATTTGTGGACGCTTGGTTATCCAAATAAAACGATTGGATATTGTTCATCCTAACCATCCAATAAATGTCCTTTTACCCTATAGTCAGATAATAAAATAATATTGATTTTTTATTCATGACACATAAAAAATGGGACCCATAATTTCAAGAATTTAATTTGGCTTTCTTGCATGCATGCAAGTACACATTTCCTAGAGAAATTTCCGACTGTAAACGTCTAGTTTACACAATATTCCCAGCTAAACCTCCAATACTTTTCTTTCCAAAAGTAAACTTCCATTAAATTTCTGACCAAAGTGCCCCCTGTTCGTTGAGAGTTTCACCTGCGATCTCGTTGAATTGATCTCGTTGAGTTGATCTCATTGAAAATCAACGAGACACAATTTTCTCGTTGAAGATCTCATCTTCATCTTCATCTTCATCTTTCTTATGGCTCCTCCGTCGAAGAGGCTACGGAAAGGTATGTTTTAGGAATGTTTTGGGGTGATTTTCGTTTTACGTTGGGTTCGTTTGAATATTTGGGAGTGATTGTCGTTTTAGATTGATCGTTAACCTTGGCATACAAACTGCTTGTAGAAATGCCAATGTAAACTTCAAATGTTGAAATGGGAATGTAATGGCTTGATCAACCATACAAGGTGTTTGTAGAAATGCCAATTAACCTTGAAATGTTCAAATGCTTGATCAACCATACAAGTTTGTAGAAATGCTTCAACGTGATCGCGTTGAAATGCAATGAGATTACTTTCAAATTGAAGGAGATCATCTCACTTAAAGTGAACGAGATCTCGTTGAAATTCAACGAGCACAGATTTATTTGAACGCGATCGCGGTGAATTTCAACGCGATCGCGGTCAATTTCAACGCGATCGCGGTCAATTATATCTGTGCTCGTTCAATTTCACCGCGATCGCAGTCAATTTCAACGCGATCGCGGTCAATTATATCTGTGCTCGCGTTCAAATTCATCAATCACACTGATAGTTATTCAACAAGCACACTGATATAGTTTACGTTTCATATGTTTTCTTTGTAGGGATTGAAGAACTGCCAAGGAATGTTTACCCAAACAATTCCGCTCGATGTTCACTGACGTGGTGGTTCGATATTGTGAAGGACGGATTAGAGAAGCATGAGAGTTGATTGAAAATGTTTCGAGATTCTCAATTTTCATTTCTGTTAGACATCCCCTCATTCAGATACAATGGCGCCATAATTCACTCACTTCTTTCAAGACATAGAAGTGACATGGGTGAGCTAGTATTTGAATTGAGGGAAAATTTTCTAAACTTTACCAAGATGGACTTTACCCTTATAACAGGGCTGAAGTTTGGAGACATCTGTACCCTTGAGAAATCAACTAGTAAGAAGTCGATAAAAGAAACCTATTTCAAAAAACTACCCTATTGTAAAAAATAGTCTACTACAAGCGTTTGAAAAAATTGTAAATTCAAATAAGCACTCAGATGTCGTGAAGATCGCGTTGTTAATGTGTGTGGAGTTTTTCGTAAGGGGGACAGACACGAAGAATCATTGCAACCCCCTATTCATTGACTTAGTTAACTCTTTGGAAGAGTTCAATAAGTATCCATGGGGCAATGTGGTATTCGAGTCAATGTCTCAAGGGATACAAACTGCTAGTCACTCAGCAAAGTCTGGAGGAAAAACCTACAATGTTCTCGGCTGCATATTTCCATTACAAGTAAGCATTCTTTGTTTATTTCACATAAGTAGTATATATTTTCAAACTAGAGTTTTTGAATCTAATGAAATTTGTTGTCATTGTCATTGTCACAGATATGGGCCGTTGAAAGGGTTCCAGCCTTAGCTTCTATTGCAATATCATTTGTTTCCAACCAAGTTCCACGCTTCACGAAATATCGAGGGTGGAAGGGTTGGAGGTATCCGACAATAGATGATATTTTGAAACGTCCAGATGTAAGTAGCATTCCATTACAAATTTGTTGGTAGACCAGATATTATTGTAGATATGCTTAGATACTAATTTTTTAGTAACTTATAAACACAGACCACCGTGCTGCTCACCCTGGAACCCACAACTGATGAACTTGAGATAGAGGCAATCCAAGTACTTCGAGAAAAGTTCCAGGTAAGATAATCATTGGCCTTAATGTAACTTACATTTACTTTATGATTATCTAATAATGTTAATTTTACAGGGCATTGAAGCCGGTTGCATTGGAAGGATGATTGGAGAAGTCCTAATGAAGAGGACACTGGATATCATCCAAAGTAAAGATGAAGAAGAAGAAGTTGAAGAAGAAGAAGCTGAAGAAGATGAGAAAGAACAGAAGAATGGGGAATGCGAAGATGAGAAAGAAGAAGAGGAAGAAGGGGATGATGAAGGAAAAGAGGAAGTGAGAGAGGGAGAAGAAGAAGGAGTAGGAGAAGGAGAGAGCGTGAGAGGGGGAGATGTGGATAAAGGTTTGAAAACATTGATTAAAAATCTGAAGAGAGAGAGAATACAGATAAAAAAAGAAAGAGAGGAACTGGAAAAGGAGAGAAAGAAGATGAAGCAAGAGAGAGAAGATATGAAGAATGAGAGGAAGATTGAGAGAGAAGAGATGAAGAAGGAGAGAGAGGAGATGAAGAAGGAGAGGGAGACTGAGAGAGAAGAAATGAAAAAGGAGAGAGATGAGATTAAAATGGAGAGAGAAGCATTGATGAAGGAGATATCAGAGTTGAAAAAAATTGTAGATATGAAGAGGAAGAAGTTCGAAAATGGATTAAACAAGGTTTAATATTTTTTTATGGAATATTAACTACTTTATTATTACTTTTATAAATTTCTTACTTGTTTCTACTATATAGGAAGAGGATAGATTAATTGTTTCTACTTCCGATGTGGAACTGGACAATAAAGAAATGGGTTCACATTTAGTGGCGAAAGAGGAAATTAAAGAAGAATGTGAAAGTACTCCTGTAAATGAAGGAAGGCCAAAAAGGCCAGTAAAGCCATCGTACATAAAGCAATCTCCATACGTATCATTATCAGCAATTCCTACAACTGGCCTCATCAGTGGAGCTCAGGAACTAAAAGTGTTAGATACTTCTCCGATATCATTTATTGTGCCGATGGACCCGTTTAGAGAGTTATCGGAGAAGGAATTAAAAGTGTGTATGGATTGGTATAAAAAAAATAATAATACAAAATCAGGAGAATCATTTAACAGCATTTGGCAGACAGGTGCTTGGGTCGATAGCCTTGTAAGTATTGTCAATTTATTTTCGTTAAGTTACTTATATTTACAACCTATATAAACATCTCGTTGAATCTTATTATTATTAAAAAATTTTGCTTAGGCTATCGATACATACATTAAATTTTTGATAAAAAGGCAGGAGGATTATAAGGGAGCATATCCACAAGATTGCAAGTTCTGCCCCACCTATTTTCAGGTAATTGGTTATTTTACCTGAAGGTTATTTTATTTGTGATTGTAGAAGACAAGTAGTAATATGTAAATTCTGTTGTAACAGCAATGTCTCAATAGGTGTCTTCCTCTCTTGAGAAGCTATCGGGATTCAAATGATAGCGAAGTGCGGCGCTTGATTTGTGAAGAAAATCAGAAAGATTCTACATTTGCTATTGTAAAGGAAGAAGAAGGATCAAAGGAATTTTGGCGCTATGAACAGGTAAGGTTATCGTCTTCAATTTATCGACTGTGGTCCAATAGACAATGGTTGCGTCTTATATGTTATTTTCTTCTGTTTACCATGGACAGGTGTATGTACCAATGAACTATGACAATAAACATTGGTTTCTTCTTGTCATCCACCCGGAAGCAAGAGAGATTATTCTTCTTGATGGTTTAGACACCAAAGGAACGAGTAGATACAAGAAAGAGATGAGTATCATAACTGAAGCACTCCATATTCTATTTCATGCCACTGGAGATACATCTACGCTTGATAGAAATGAATGGAATGTCCGCATTGATGCATCTGCACCAAAGCAAACGAATGGTTATGATTGTGGCATATTCGTTATGAAGTATATGGACATCTTGAGTAGCGGTCTACTTTTGAAGGATAAGGAGTTGCAACCACACGCTCGTACATTTAGGAATTCATTGGCTTACGATTATTTGAGCGTCGCCGATTAGTCATAGGCATGTGAGGAAGTGGGAAATTTTGTGATTGTATATTGTGAATGTTGTATATTATGAATTGTGGATGTATATTGTGAATGTTGAATTGTGGATGTCAATGTTAGATATGGGTGTAATGATCAGGCTAAATCAACGCGATCTCGTTGAATTTCAACGAGCACAGTGTGAGTTCAACGCGATCTCGTTGAATTTCAACGAGCACAGTGTGAGTTCAACGCGATCTCGTTGAAGTTCAACGAGCACAGTGTCAATTCAACACGATCTCGTTGAAATTCAACGAGAACAGTGTAAATTCAACGAGCACAGTGTGAATTCAACGCGATCTCGTTGAAATTCAATGAGAACAGTGTAAATTCAACGAGCACATTGTGAATTCAACGCGATCTCGTTGAAATTCAACGAGAACAGTGTAAATTCAACGAGAACAGTGTCAATTCAACGCGATCTCGTTGAAATTCAACGAGAACAGTGTAAATTCAACGAGAACAGTGTCAATTCAACAAGCACAGTGTGAATTCAACGCGATCTCGTTGAAATTCAACGAGAACAGTGTAAATTCAACGAGAACAGTGTCAATTCAACGCGATCTCGTTGAAATTCAACGAGAACAGTGTAAATTCAACGAGAACAGTGTAAATTCAACGAGCACAGTGTGAATTCAACGCGATCTCGTTGAAATTCAACGATAACAGTGTAAATTCAACGATCAACCATCATTACTCGTAAATGAAGATAAAGATACATTATTCCTCAGGTATTGGAAACTTGTATCTACGTCGGTTATGACTTGTTTGTTTACACCTACCACACTTGACTGTTTTCCGTTCCTCTCCCCGTGAAGGAATTCTCATCTTCTTCGGTCTTCCAGCTGACCTCCTTACTTCCGGTGGTTTAATTCTCGCACAAAATTCCTTGAATTGGTTCGATAATTCCCACTCACTCTTATCACGAACTGGGTAAAGTGGTTGGTTGTAGCACATTCGGTAATTTTCAACTGTATAAAATGGAGAATAATATTTATGATGAGGAAGATTATACTTTATACATGCCGAAAGAACATGGATACAAGGCAGCGCTTTGACATCAAACTCGCGACATGTACACGAAAGTTCGCTAAGCTTAAGTGTGTCTTTGTAATCTCCAATAGTATAATATTCGTTGCGAGAGATTGCATGACAGCGGACATCGCGCGCCATCGGTATAAGTTCCGTTATTTCTTTCGCAGCCCATTTCGTCAATGGTCCACTAAATGTTGATGCACGTTCACTTCTCTTATAGAACATTTCTGGGATCTTTAATCTGACCGTCTCTATCAGTCTAGTAACAGGGTACTCTCTTGCTTCCTTGAACAAAGCATTAACACACTCCGATATGTTCGTGGTCACGAAATTGAATCTTTTTCCTGAAAAATGTGAAGATGCCCATCTTTCGTATCCTATTTCTATCAACCATGTAAATACTGGAGGGTTTGCCATTTTAATATTGTGCATTATCTTTTCAAATTCAGCCTTTCTGCACGTCTTTACAGCTTGCCAATATAATGTTTCCAACGACTTGTCTTTAAATGTGTCAACCAAGTTTCTGTAGATATGATAGGCACAGTAGCCATGTGTTGCGTATTGAAAGACTTCGGGGACTTCTTTCATTAAACCTTTATGTCGGTCTGATAATATCACAAGTCCTAGAAGATACCCTAACGTAAAATTGATGTTATCAAGGAACCATTTCCAACTGTGGTTGTTCTCTGATTCCCCGACACCAAATACTATTGGTACAATTTGATTATTATCGTCCAGGGTTGTAGCAACAAATAGAACACCCTTGTATTTACCTTTTAGGTGAGCCGCATCGAATGCCAACACCCTTCGCAGATAAGTTTGGAAAATTCTGACGCACTGTCCGAAAGTAACAAAACATCTCTCGAACCTACTTGTCTGTGAGTTAACAAGCACGGCAGCCACTGTTCCTGGGTTAGCCCTCCGTAGCTCATGCAAATAGGCCGGAAGTTCATTGTAAGAGTCTTCATAAGATCCCATTACACGCTTGATTGCGATCTCCTTCGCCCGCCATGCTTTCTTGTAGCTCATAACAATATGATATTTCTCATGCATAGCCAATACGATGTCTTTCGGGCTTAATCCCATGCGTTGTTCAATACGACTAATAACCAAATCACTAGCTAACTTACTACTTGCTTGTCGATGATCACTCTGCATACATGACATTTCACATGTGTGTTTGGACGTGTAAGTTTGAATCTTAAATATTCCGGCATCATTTACCCTAGATGCATGGACCCTCCATTGACAGTTATCTTCGACACACACCACGGTATATCTCTTCGTTGATGAATATAGGACCCGATATTGGAAGTGATTTTTCATGGCAACTTGGCTCAACACATACTGGCACCATCTCTTGTCCTTAAACGTTTGACCAATAGCTATCTCATTCGACTCATTCAGCGATCCATTAAATTTTAACAGATCCGCATTGACGAATGCTTCATCTTCTAAAGGCACATTAAATCCAACATCCATGAAGTTTGATGTTTGAAGTGGCTCGGGTGATGAAGGCAAATGTTCTGTTTTACGTAACGGTGATGATGAATATACATGTCCTCTTGTAGGTGAAGATAAGGATGTAGACCCATGTACTCTTCTAAGTAATGGTATATACGAAGTCACAGGTACTCTTGTATGAGAAGGTGATGATGACTCCACATATGCTTTTGTAAGCGAAGGTGATGATGAAGGCACATTGCCGCTTGTAGGCAAAGATGACGATGATGTCACATGTACTTTTGCAGGCGATGGTGATACCATATATTCACTTTTCAGGCTAAGGTCAGCTGCCCAATTAACGCCATGTTCTTCACACATATTTGTCATCGGAAGGGCATCATGTTGAATGTCGACATTATGTTCAACGCCACTACACCAAATAGGGTCTTCGTGAATGGTCTCATGCATGCGCCGCACTGTCTCTATTATTAAAGGCATGTATGCATTTGGATGCTCCGATTGTGCTGTCCAAGAACACTCGCACATCTTCATCGTCTTCAATTTCAGATGGAGGGATTGATTGCTTTGAGCATGGGTATATTACTTTCATATTAATATCATGATCATTCGGTGTACTCTTAATGATCCTGTAGATCTTCGATAGAAGATCATCATATGTAGTGTTGACACTCAAAGCAAAACTTTTCGATTTTCTACCCTTATACGTGTATAAATTGTTTTGACATATTAAGTCCCCACCATAAGAGCAGACGATGATTCTAGCAGCCATTATCTGCAAAGAAACACAATGAAATTAGTTATCTTTCAAATTTCAAATAGTACTCTTTTAAAATTCAAAGAGTACAATACTTTTGTTACAGTTTCAATGATTACTCGTTCATCTTTCAAATCACAAAAGAGAATGTTGTAAAATTTATTATAGCACACATTTAAAATAAAATTTAAAGAGTGTAAAATTCAAAGAGCAAGCGCAGAGCAATTCAAAGAGCACACCAATTCAAAGTGAACAGTGTAAAATTCAAAGAGCACGGCAATTGAAAGTGCTCAGTGTAAAATTCAAAGAGCACGGCAATTGAAAGTGCGTAGTGTAAAATTCAAAGAGCAAGCGCAGAGCAATTCAAAGAGCATACCAATTCAAAGTGTCTCGTGTAAAACTCAAAGAGCCACACCAATTCAAAGTGCACAGTGTAAAATTCAAAGAGCACGGCAATTCAAAGTGCTCAGTGTAAAATTCAAAGAGCACGACAATTGAAAGTGCATAGTGTAAAATTCAAAGAGCAAGCGCAGAGCAATTCAAAGAGCATACCAATTCAAAGTGTCTCGTGTAAAACTCAAAGAGCACACCAATTCAAAGTGCACAGTGTAAAATTCAAAGAGCACCGCAATTCAAAGTACTCAGTGTAAAATTCAAAGAGCACGGCAATTGAAAGTGCACAGTGTAAAATTCAAAGAGCAAGCGCAGAGCAATTCAAAGAGCATACCAATTCAAAGTGTCTCGTGTAAAATTCAAGGAGCACAGCCAATTCAAAGTGCACAGTGTAAAATTCAAAGAGCACGGCAATTCAAAGTGCTCAGTGTAAAATTCAAAGAGCACGGCAATTGAAAGTGCACAGTGTAAAATTCAAAGAGCAAGCGCAGAGCAATTCAAAGAGCAAAGCAATTCAAAGTGTCTCGTGTAAAATTCAAAGAGCACTACCAATTCAAAGTGCACAGTGTAAAATTCAAATAGCACGGCAATTCAAAGTACTCAGTGTAAAATTCAAAGAGCACGGCAATTGAAAGTGCACAGTGTAAAATTCAAAGAGTAAGCGCAGAGCAATTCAAAGAGCAAAGCAATTCAAAGTGTCTCGTGTAAAATTCAAAGAGCACACCAATTCAAAATGCACAGTGTAAAATTCAAAGAGCACGACAATTCAAAGTGCTCAGTGTAAAATTCAAAGAGCACGGCAATTGAAAGTGCACAGTGTAAAATTCAAAGAGCAAGCGCAGAGCAATTCAAAGAGCAAAGCAATTCAAAGTGTCTCGTGTAAAATTCAAAGAGCACACCAATTCAAAGTGCACAATGTAAAATTCAAAGAGCACGGCAATTCAAAGTGCTCAGTGTAAAATTCAAAGAGCACGGCAATTGAAAGTGCACAGTGTCAAATTCAAAGAGCAAGCGCAGAGCAATTCAAAGAGCAAAGCAATTCAAAGTATCTCATGTAAAATTCAAAGAGCACACCAATTCAAAGTATACAGTGTAAAATTTAAAGAGCGCAGCAATTGAAAGAGGAGAGCTATTCAAAGTGTCTCATGTAAAATTCAAAGAGCATACCAATTTAAAGTGCAAAGTGTATAATTCAAAGAGCATACCAATTCAAAGTGCAAAGTGTAAAATTCAAAGTGCAAAGTGTAAAATTCAAAGAGCACAGTGTATAATTCAAAAAGCACATCAATTCAAATAGCACAGTGTAAAATTTGAAGAGCAGGTTGTAAATTTCGAAGAGCACAGTGTAAAATTCAAAGAGAGCACAATGTAAAATTCAAAGAGCACAGCAATTTAAAGAGCACAGCTATCACGAATCTTCGAATGTCCTAACATTTCCACTGTACTCTTTGAAATATTAATATCAATATGCTCGTTGAAATTGGACGAGATCGATTACTGCAAAAATACATTGCGATAAAACAAAGATCCTACTTGATTATTAAAAATAAATAACGCATTCGTAGAGGAAAAAATTTCACATTCGTCGTTCTTACTTGGTCCACACCACAGCCTCGTTTCCAATGAAACACGACTTGAAGAAATAGAATAGTAATGCTCTGAAGTGGAAATCGATCTCAAAACTAAAGAGATGATGCTTTTTTGCTATAAATGAGAGAAGAAAATGAGTTTTGAATATAGAAGAGGAGAAAAATGAGTAGAAAATATGTTTTCTTTGGAGAAGGAATAATTCCTAAGAACGGGAGTATTTCGGTCCGAAAATAGTTCGTCCGTACAAGTGAAGTTTACTTTTGGAAACAAAAGTATTCAAGGTTTAGCTGGGAATATTGGTCAAAAGAGAGGTTTACAGTCGGAAATTTCTCCATTTCCTAAGTAATTTCAAAATGCATGCGTATCATCCATCATAATCTGCCTGAGTATGGAAGTTTTCTCCTTCCCATGCTTATGCTTTTTCTGAATCTAAAAGGTTCCAAAGGAGAGAGGAAAAGGCCAAAGACGATCATTTCATACCCTGTCAGACTGTTCACCAATCGGATATCTAAGTAAATAAATGATTTTAATTTTCTAGTCTTCCAAGTGTACAATTTCGTAGCGCCTGAGTATCAACTACAAAGTCTATCAGAGTATCAAAATTTTTCTCAGGAAAAATATAGACCAGAAATACTTTAAATAGTCTTACAGCGTGTGATGAATGATACGACAGGCAGTTTGAATTACTTAGAAATTGCATGTGGCATACAATTAATTCAAAATGACTGTCTAAATAACGAGCACCAGTTTATACGATAATCCATCTATTAGATTACTAGATGATTATTGGACGGCTAAAAATGAAAATCATCCAATGGTATCGTTGCAAACAAAAGTATCCATCAATCAAAGGTAAGGATGGTTTGAACAATCTAAATTTTAGCTTTTAACTTACAGACAGTGTCTTCTACAATGTGGTTGGTTTAATTTGATTTAATATATGCTACGTATAGTATTTTTACACGCTGGCGTATCAAGCGCCAAGCACAGCCAGAGTATCGAATAACTTGAAAAGGAAATAATTGCAAATACCTCCCTTTAGTTTCTGATAATTGTAAATGCTTCCCTTTAGTTTCTAATATTTTTAAGATCGGACCATTTGGTTTGAATCATGCAAGTAGGACAAGAAGAATTTGCACCAAATGACAAAAATGCACTCCAATTTAGGAGCTCGTTTTCGGAAATGGATTGACCAGTGACCCTAGCTAGTGGTCGGTGTTCAATGGGCCCTACTATGATGTATGTGTTTCATCCATGCTGTCCCATTCATTTTTACAGATCATTTTATGGTATTAGTCCAAAAATAAGTTACCTTCAAAATCCAAGTGGACCACACAGTGTTGATTGAACCGCCACCATTAAATACCTCTTGGTAGCTACAAAAGTTTTGAATCAAGCTGATTTTTGTTTTTTTCCCCCTTATGACCTAATCAATAGGTTGTATGTCAAATAAACATTATAGTTGGCCCTATGAGGCTTTTAATGGTGGACATTCAATACCACTATTTTTCATAGTGTGGTCCACCTGAGATTTAGATCTGCCTCATTTTTGGGATCTAAGCCCTAAAATGAAATGTAAAAATGGATGGATGGTGTGTGGAAAACACACAAACATGGTGGGCCCACAAAGCACCGACCACTAGCCACTTGGATAGTGGCAGCGTCTGCCACTAGCCAAACCATGTCCTTAGTTTTCTCTGGTGTGGGGTCCACTATTATGCATAAATGGTATTTGACCCATCTAGAAGGATCCCTCCTCAATAAATATTAAATGCCAAAAGAATCAGGCTTACCTAATCATCTTAGTGGGCCACACCTTCTTGAAAACCTCCAAATCTGCTTGGTGGCAGCTTGATGGTTGGATCAACCTGAATTTTGAAAACATGCACCATTGTAGGCCCATGTATCTTCAACTAGTTACCTACAAGACAGCACTACAACCATGTGATACATGCAACGAAGCTGAAACAGTAGGGGGGTTATTACAATAATT
Source organism: Liriodendron chinense (assembly GCA_003013855.2). NCBI lineage: Eukaryota > Viridiplantae > Streptophyta > Magnoliopsida > Magnoliales > Magnoliaceae > Liriodendron > Liriodendron chinense. Next base: position 6,014,796 of record ML058387.1, on the reverse strand, counting down.
CAAACCAGAGGGTACGTATTTACAATTATTAAAACTATAGGGGTGGTTTTTACAAATACCCCCACGAAAAAAACCTTTAAGCCCTGGTTTCTGCAGAGCACACACACTCACTCCATCCATCAGACGCGTCTAATTTTATTCAACGGCATCGATAATGTCAGACGCGGTCTCAGCGCATCTCCTCCTCTTCTTCCTCTCCGCTTCCTTCCTCTTCTCCGCCACCACCGCCACCGACCACATCGTCGGCGACAACCGCGGCTGGAATCCCGGCCTCAACTACACCCTCTGGGCCGGCAACCACACCATCTACGCCGGAGATCTCATCTGTAAGCAACCCCTCATCCCCTCCACAACCGTCAGATCTGCCATCGTCTCCCGGTAACACCGTCATAACGGCAAGTCACCCGAGTTTCCCGTAACCCAAAGCTCTGTGGCGTCCACCGTTTTGTTTGTGAGTCATCCACTCCATCTGCGAGTTTTGCCAGCTAATTTTAGGATGTTAGCCAAAAGAATGAGGCAGATCCAAAACTCAGTTGGGCCACACTACAAGATATACTAGGAATTGAATCCCCACCGTTGAAACCTTCTCTTATTGTTTTTTGTTTTCCATTCATTGTGGTGTGGATGACCTTTTGAACGGATTGGATGGCATATAAGCATAACGGCATTTCCATCCCCACTGCTTCCTATGGTGTGGCCCACTTGAGCTGTGAATCTGGTTCATTTATGGGCTCACGGACTAACGTGAACTGGAGAAGCTGATGGACGGAGTGGATGTCACACTGACATCTCGTTGGGCCCCACATAGCTTTGAGTTACAGGGGCTTCGCTTCCGGTTTGAAACGATGAATCATGCAATGCTCGGGTCGGATTCCTGTACAGTGACGGTCGGGCTTTCGCCTTGCACGAGTGGGGCCCATGGCTAGGAGATCGAAATCGTTGGAAGATGAGACAGAAAGAACTCTCTCAAAGTAACTAAAAATCCAAACTTCAACGGTTCATATTCAACCAAATATTCTGTAGCTAGGATCATTCAATCTTGGAGTTCTTTTATACATGGCCCATCCTGATAGAGGGTCATGCTATCAACGGTTCAGATTATTGAACCAGGGGCTCCACTCGTAAAAACTTAAAACACTATTGTACAAGAAGGACTAAGTCCAATTGGACCACAATTTGTGGTCTAGCAGAAGATAGCATACAATTTATTATGTCCGTGCAGTATCCAAGCCTTCCAAGATGTTCATCCCACCATAAGGAATAGCTTTTGTGAAAACCAGTCTTGTATGCTCATCAAGTGGGCCACACCATATAAAATAATTTCTAGCCATTGAAAAATAGCAAAAACCACATGTCATCCACTTGATGAGTGGATGTGGCTTTTTCTTAGATGAGATGATCCTCAATATGGGAACAATCAATTGGATGGGTTGGATTTTAAAGGTGCGTGAAAGAGTGGAAGTAAGTATCTGTTTGGTGGACCTCACAATCATATCTACAAGTGCCAAACTGTCATGGCGTCTTCCATCAACAATGACAGCTCGACACTTATCCGTTTGCCACATTTCTTAAATGGTGGTGGACATACACCAGGCATGCACGGTGGACCCATTGTTACAACAGCCCATTTGATGAGTGCCCTTTGGATGGTTAAGATCGTGTGCGAGAAGCGTAATTTCAAATAGGTTTCATCGTGTTGGGGCCCACAAATTGGACGGTCTGGATTGTCAATTCCATGCTTGAGCAGAGTTTGATGTTCTATACACATGCACTTACAAATCATACCCGTTGATTGCATGTAACTCGAATCAAACCGTCCAAATTCTGGGTCCAAGTGTAGACAGGTCACAGGCCACAAATTCTAGCTTGTCGAACCATCCTAGCCAATGAATGATTGACATTTGGTCGTTGAATCCGGACCATTGGCTATTTCTCATTTTAGCCGTCCATTATTTCTCAATCAATCCACCCATTAGAACATAAGTTTCATGATATCTTGTTGTGGGCCATCAAGATACGGTAGATCCTGGAGAACTAGAGTCTAGTAAAGCCATCTCCCTACTCTACTGTAGGCATGGCAGGATAATCAATTAATCAAGACCGTCCATATAGTAGGCCATATCATGGATTATTTAATTATTACTAAAAAAATTATACCCATCAGAAAAATTTTGTTTTCAACCGTCCCTTTGAAGGCCACTGATTTTATGGCGCCTAAGATCATCTGATCTAACTTTTATTTTTTAAAATCTTCCCATCCGAATTAGTGGCAATTAGATGGACGGTCTCGATTGATACAAAATCATTTTTTTTTTTACATTAGAAAATAAGAAAATGCATCTAACTCTGTTAGGGTAGTTAAAACCATTGATCTGATCCGTCCTTTTTTCTTAAACAGCATTCAGGTACCAGAAAACCACCCACAATGTCTACATGGTCAATGAGACCGGGTACGACAACTGCACGACCGTTGGATCTTTGGGCAACTGGAGCAGCGGCAAGGATTTCATCCTCCTCGATAAGGCCAAGAGGTACTATTTCATCTGTGGAAATGGATTCTGTTTCAGTGGGATGAAGGTGACTGTTCGTGTCCACCCACTGCCGCCGCCGCCAACGGCGTCCGTCTCGGAAAACCATAAGAATGGTGGAGAAGCGGTTTTCCGGCGAGGATGGGTTATTTTCAGGGTTGTTTTGAGTGCAATGGTGGTTTCAGTTGGGTGGGTCATGGGTGAGCTGGTTTGAAAGGATTGCTTGTGGGAGGGCATTTTGGTAATTTGATTTTTATTTTTTAAGATTTGGTGGTTTGGTTGTCCGTTGTTGTAGTTGGGCTATTTTTAGTGGAAGAAAGCTGCAAGCTTGTGTAGTGTGTGGTTTTCTTAGTGGTATTTTTGTAAATTTCCTTTGGGTTCTTCTGCATTAGAAAAAGAGAAGAAAATATTAGTTGAGATTGGTTCAATTTACAGTGTCTATCTTGTTATATATATGCTATCCAATCCGTTCATCATGTGAGTCCCACCATGATTATGGCATGCACAAAAAATCAGATCTATAGATTTATTAATTAGGCCACACCATAGAAAACAATGGTTTCATCCAAAATGCTTTAGATTCACATGGTGGCCTATGTGATGTTTGGATCGGCGTTATTTTCAAAGTGTTCCACTTTCTCGTTGGGCCAACCCTTCTGGAAGGGTTGGATTCCGTACAAAAGTAAAGTGAACCCCCAGAAGCTGAGTTGTACGATAAAACAGAACATGGGCTTGTATGATAGCAATAATACTATCGGTTGTATACTTGTATTACATCATTCCACGCGGTATGAGTGATTCCCACGTGCGCAGGCGACACTTGTGCAAGATCCAAAGATGATCATAAGGTGGGCCCCACAGTGCAGCTTATCTGGGCCGAGACTCAGTCCGATGTTCATCTAGTGGGCCATAAATGTAAAATTGAATGCTAAGCAATGGTCGAATTGTTTTAGCCCTCCATTTCTTTTGCACAATTTGGGCCGCACAAATAACTTAAAGAGGCTGATTTTAGATCCAGATTATCCTTATGGGATGTTTTACATGATGAAAGGCTTGGATCTCACACGTGGCTACCATATTAACACGTGCAAGTGGCTAGGCTAGGATGTGCATTCTGCATTACATACCCGGTTTTTCAAATTGGACATGTGGACCTTCATTTCGCTAATCCAGACCATTGGTGTGTGGAATCTCACCATGGATGGGCCATTTGCGAAATATTCAGATTGGAAGATCCCAAACAGCAATTTTCAGACCTTTCTCAGCCGAACGGTGGACCTTTGCTCTACTTCTCTTCTTAGCCATCTATCTGTAAGCCACCGGTCGAAAACCATCAGTTCTTCTATGGAGCGGCCATGCAACACGAGAGTGGGAGGCAACATGCCAACGGTTTAGATCACCTCGATGTGGGCCCCACTTGCATAAAATTAAAAACCCGCGTACATAATGGCAGCCTCGGGATGCGAAAAATCTACCCAGAAAAGCACGTGCGGTGTCTCCGTTCCGGGTAGAATTATCATGTACATTAGGACGTATGCTACTTACCATACGTTTGATCTCTGATGAGCACACGTGGAGTTTGAGTACCATCCAACCCGTCCATTAGGTGAGGCCCCACATGTTAGTTCTGGATCTTAAAAATCCGTCCTGATCCATAGCTCATGTGGACTACGCCAAACGGGACAAAGGGGGACATTGGAAGGGTGACTCCCACCATGGAAAGTTCCAGATGGAATTTTGTGCCCACCTTCATAGTAGTGGGGCCATTTTAGTAATTTAGTAAGGGACTGGCAGAGCAGCACGTGGCTGCACGTGGGCAGTACCTGCAGGTGGGACAGAGTGGCAGTCCTATCCACAGTGGACGGCCAGATCTGGATGCGTATTCGGTAGCGGTGGTTGGTGGATCCGTGACTGTGGGGCTGACAGTGACGTATTTGGTTTATATCTACACCGTCCATCCGATTTTGACAGATCATCTTAGGGCATGGGCGCAGAAATGAAGTAGATCCAAACCTCAGGTGGACCATACCACAGGAAGCAGTGGTGATTGAACTCCTACCATTAAAAATTTGTTGGGGGACACAAAAATTTTAGTCGCAACGCCATAAATGATCTCACAACACAGTTGGACGGCGTAGATTTCTCACAAACCTCACGGTGGGTCTCACCGAGGCTAGTACGTGTGTGGCATTAGGGGGGCGCGGATTTCCTGCGAAAGCCTTGCGCAGGAATTTCCTGCGCTGGGAACCAAGGTGGGCCCACAGTGATGTTTTTTGATAAATCCACCCCGTCCATCCGTTTTGGGAGCTCATTTTAGGACACTAAAACAAAATTGAACCGGATCCAAGACTCAATTGGCCCTCAATAAAGGAAAAGGTGGGTAGGTAAATTACTACCGTTGAAACCTCGCTGGGGTCCACGGTGATGTTTATATGACATCCATACCGTTCATAACGTCACTACTACTGGGATGAACTGAAAACACAAATATTATCCTGATTCAAGACTACTGTGGCTCCACAAATATTTCAACTGTGGACGTTTAAATCTCACGTTTTCGGCCCACTTCAGTCTTGGATCCGGTTCATTTTTGTTTCTATATCCTAAAATGAGCTCCCAAAACAGATGGACGGGGTGGATTTATCAAAACACATCACTGTGGGCCCACCTTGGTTCCCAGTTCCTGCACAAGGCTTTCGCAGGGCACCCGCATTAGGAGGGATTTTTACTATATTAGCCCCGAGGTGTGGCCATTTTAACTAAAAATTCAATTTCTCATACCATCTTGCCAAAGTGGCCTTTTCACGAGAATTTGAAATATTTGTGGTCGGTTTTGCCCCTCTGACCAGCTGTTGACGTATGGAGCTGCTTTTCGCGCGGGGTTTTTTCTCAAGGGGATTGTGGGGCCCACAAAATCATCGATTTTGGCCATCGGATGGCCAATCTGATCCGCTCATATGAAATGGAGCATTTTCAAACCCACGCGAGAGGTTTTTACAAATCCGACAGAGGTTGTATGTGACCCAGAATAGCGTTAAGGATTCTCATTAGTACAAATTATTATTTGCACCAGCGTGGCCCACCGGTATTGACACTTTCCTTGAAATTTTTTACAATGACTTGTAATTAAAAAACTTTTTATATGAATGAATTCGATTTGTCTTCTCACATCCAAATTGCCCCACATAAGATCACGTTTGTAAATGGTGGGACCATTGACGCAATGCATGGTGAAATGGATCCATAAACCTTCCAATGAAACACGTTGTATGGGATCCACCACATTCTTCGTACGAAGAAAGGGAAAAAAGTTGGGTTTGGAGGTCCCACTAAGGCAATGCATGCTATCCATTCATCAACTGCGTCGATGGACCGTTCTCCTTCCCTCTTCGTCTGACTTGGGTGGTTATCATCCGAGTTTCCACGACGCATGTCCAAGATACTGGTTGTAGCAGATTGTAACAGAGAAGAAAGGTTGGGCCCACAAAAATAGTCCGCTAAATGAAAATAGGTAAACCATCTCTTTAACTAATTCTCTATGTAAATGTTAATGTGGATGGTAATGTGCATGGTGAAATGGAAAAGTGTAATGGGTGGAGGCTCAAATGTGGGTTGGATTTTCACTGAGTACTCAAAACTCCATGTGCTAACTAGATTCCCACTGAGTATTGTGGAATCCCCCCTGGAACTGGGGATTCCCACTGGGCATAGTGGATTCCCACTGAACACTGTGGATTTTCCCTGGCACTGCGGATTCCCACTGGCCACTGTGGGTTCCCGCTGAACACCGTTGATTCCCCTGGGCATAGTGGATTCCCACCGAACAACTTGGATTCCCACCGAACAACGTGGAATCCCCCATGGCACTGCGATTCCTATTGGCCCCTGTGGATTCCCACTGGGCATTGGGGATTCCCACTGGGCATAGTGATTCCCATTGAATACTTTGTATTTAACCTGGCACCGCTGATTCCCACTGGCCACTCAGGATTCCCGCTGAGCATTGTAGATTCCCCTGGGCATAGTGGATTTCCACCGAACAATGTGGTTTCCCACTTGGCACTGCGGATTCCTACTGGCCACTGTGGATTCCCACTGAGCACTATGGAATCGTACTGGGCATTGTGGATTCCCCCTGGCATTAGGGATTCCCACTGGGCATAGTGGTTTCCCCCTGGGCTCAGGGGATTCCCACCGAGCAATGTGGATTCCCACTGAGAAAGGTAAATCCAAACGCACAAGGTCCACCGCCATTTGACTTTATGACATGCTCTTTTAGTTATGACATGCTCTTTTCGAAGCTGTCAAAACAAGGCCCTAATGGGTGCTATAACAAGAATGACACTCTACATTGGGCATCCACATTGGCATTGGGAATCCATTGTTTCAATTGTATAGTTCTTAGTTCAACCATGGAATGCATCTCAACATCTTCATCTCTACAACACTCAATTCATAAAAGTATCTTTTAAGGCTTACAACCAAGCTTTCTCGTATCAGGCACAAGAATCGTTGAATATGACAGTTACGCAACCCATATGCTGTCATTATAATGGTGAGCTAGTAAACGAACGAGGAAGGTGGAGATACAACGGTGGCGATTCTCAGTTTATCATGGTGAGCAATGAAATAAGATATGAGGATCTTGTATCTAAAATTCACAATGTTATCGGCACGACACATTCGGAATATGAGCTTAGAATAAAGTTCGTCTACCCATCGCCTAACTCCATATCACTTCGTCCACAACCGATCAGATATGATGACGATGTGGCGGCATATATGTTTATCTCCGCTCAGAACCCGAAAATTCATATACCTATGTTTGTGGAGAAAGTCAGACAAAAACGTGTATTTCATGATCCTGTGGTGGTGCATTTAAATGAGCCTATACCAACAGTTGATACGGCTGTATATAGAGAAGACTGCACTGACATCCATTCAACAGTCCATGAAGACGTCATTAGTTCATTACGTGGGGCACGTTCAGAACTTCAGCGTACGGGCAGTTTCGAGACACCGGAGCCAACAGCATGTGCAGTTATACGTACTTCACCGAGTGGGGCATATCACGAAGATCCGAGTTTGGACAGTTTCGATGCGCCATCGTTCCGAATCATTCATCGCCAAGACAACGCGCACATTCCTTCACCGGCTACTACAGATATTCGTCATCGACCATCGACTTATGCAATTCAAGAAGATCCAAGGTTGGACAGTTTCGAAGCGCCATCGTTCCGACTCATTCATAGCCAAGACTACGCGCACATTCCTTCAGCGGCTAGTGCAGATGTCCATACTCCATCGAGTGATGCACATCAAGATGATCCTCCTTTCAGCAGTTTCGATGCGACATTGTTCCAACATATTCATAGCCAAGATTACGCGCACGTTCCTTCATCGGCTAGTGCAGATATCCCGAGTCCATCGACTGATGCACTTCGGGAAGATCCGAGTTTGAACAATTTTGATGCGCCATCGTTCCGACTCATTAATAGCGAAGACTATGCGCACGTTCCTTCCAGGGCTCATGCAGACATCCCATGTCCAACCACCAGTGACCGTAATCGCCTTTTAGAGGTTCTTGAGACTCCAATGGATGTCATGTTTGAGCGAAATGAAATAACTCCACAGGAGATACTTGACCTTGATGCGGCATCAATGTACGTGAATTGTCTGGTATATCATGATTTTGTTGATGACCCAAGTGAGTTAGCCGTTAGACAAATGTACAGAGACAAGGCTCGGTTACAGTTCACGCTTTGTAAGTTTGGGATGCGAAATCATTTCCAATATAAGGTATTGAAATCAAACAAACAGAGGTACACGATTAAATGTCTAATTGATAGTTGTGGTTGGAGGTTGCATGCATCGTTATTGGACAATGGTGGTGCTTTTAAAATAAAGACATATCGATCAGAACACACATGTAGCCAATCCTCCGATGCAATCAGTTATCTCCATGCAAGTTTTGCGGATGGTAGTCGTGGTAAACGTAATGCAGCTTATGAAGGTACATGAAGGCATCATCGTTAAGCAACGATTAAGATATGTACGAAGATTGCTGCAGAGTGTATGAGGAAGGGTATAACATGTAGGCCACAAGATGTACAATTTGGAATGGAGAAAGAATTCAATGTTGAGGTCAGTTATATGAAAGCGTATAAAGGTATCGTAGCTGCAAGTAGTGTGATTATGGGGTCATTTAAAGATTCATACAAAGTACTCCCTGCCTATCTCCATGAATTGATGAAGGTAAATCAGGGTACGGTAACGGACTTACAACTAGACAGCGAAACGAATTGCTTCGAGAGATGCTTCATTGCGCTAGGACAATGTATTCGAAGCTTCCGGTTGTATTTTCGAAAAGTTTTATGCTTGGATGGGGCTCACTTGAAAGGGAGGTATAAAGGTGTACTGTTCACCGCAACAGCGTTGGACGGAAATAATCGCATTCTAACGGTAGCATATGGGGTTGGTGAGTCAGAGAATAACAGTAGTTGGCTTTGGTTCCTTCAAAACTTGAAGCGGGCAATTGAGCCTCTCCCAGAGGAGATAGTTATTATATCGGATCGTCATGCAGGTATAATCAACGGGGTGAAATCAGTATTCCCTAACGCAGCTCATGGTTATTGTGCACACCATCTCCTCTCAAATATGATGCATCACCATAAGGATGAGTCTTTGAAGAAGTACTTTTGGGCGGCTGCTAAAACGTGCCGAAAAAGCAGTTTTAATGATCTCATGCACATCATATCAAAGGCCAACCCTACCGCATTTGAATGGCTCAATAGTGTAGATAAAGAAAGATGGGCTTCTGTATTTTTCCCGGGCAAGAGATACAACATGATAACGACAAACATTGCTGAGAGCGGAAATGCACTATGGAAAAAACCAAGAGAATACCCGATCGTGAAAGTTCTCGATAGTGTCAGGAGTAAGATTCAAAAATTCTTCTTGAAAAGGCGAGAAGATGCGAAAGTGTTTTTAGGAAAAGCAACACTCTGGGCGGAAACACATATGAGAGAGTTATCAGACCAGGTGAGGATGACAAGCTGTACAGCGATATCTGTGGATGAATATGAAGTTAATGGGGGGTGAGTATACCGACGTAGTGAAACTAAGTGAAGCGAAGTGTGGATGTGGCGAGTTCAGCGTGCTAATGTTACCTTGTCTACATGCAATCGCCGCATGTGACAAGTATGAGCTCGATCGTTACAATTATTGTTCCCCCTTCTACTCAACAGCAGTTTACAAAGTGATGTATCGCGATTCCATATACTCAGTCCCTGATGTGAGTCAATGGGACACACCTGAAGATGTAAGGGTGATATGCGATAAAATTCGTCACCCGAAAGAAAGGAAAATTCTAGGAAGACGAAAGAAAATGAGAATTACAAGCTTAGGTGAGGAGAGACCAACCGTCAAGTGTTCCAGGTGTAGACGAACGGGTCATAATCGGATGACATGCACCTACCTTCCGGCCATTAGCTAAAATTTATTACTACGTGTTGTGCTGGTTACTTTTTGCATACGCAAAGCCTCACTTTGTATTTAATTTTGTACGTATCTTTTTGTAAATCCACACTATGTCATATAAACATTTTGTCTACGTAATTTACTACTTGAATGGAGAAAGGCATGTGGTTGTGTATGTGTATGTATATTTAACGCTTGTCGCTATCATAGTTTTCCATAGGGCACTAGGGATTCCCACAGGGCACTTCGGATTCCCACAGGGCATTATGGATTCCCACAGAGCACTATGGATTCCCACAGACCGCTTTGGATTCCCACAGGGCACTATAGATTCCCACAGGGCACTATGGATTCCCACAGAGCACTATGGATTCCCACAGGGCACTATGGATTCCTACAGATCACTATGGATTCCCACAGGGCACTTCGGATTCCCACAGGGTACTTTGGATTCCCACAGAGCACTATGGATTCCCACAGATCACTATGGTTCCCACAGGGCACTATGGATTCCCACAGAGCACTATGGATTCCCACAGATCACTATGATTTCCACAGGGCACTATGGATTCCCACAGGGCACTTGGATTCCCACAGGGCACTATGGATTCCCACAGAGCACTATGATTCCCACAGGGCACTTGGATTCCCACAGGGCACTTCGGATTCCCAAAGGGCACTTTGGATTCCCACAGAGCACTATGGATTCCCACAGAGCACTATGAATCCCATAGGGCACTATGGATTCCCACAGGGCACTTCGGTTTCCCACAGGGCACTATGGATTCCCACAGGGCACTATAGATTCCCATAGCGCACTATGGATTCCCACAGATCACTTGGATTCCCACAGGGCACTTTGGATTCCCACAGGGCACTATGGATTCCCACAGGGCACTTGGATTCCCACAGGGCACTTTGGATTCCCACAGAGCACTATAGATTCCCACAGGGCACTATGGATTCCCACAGGGCACTATGGTCATCAATATTCCCACTGTTTCATTTACTGCGGTCCACGTACGCCATTGATCTGCCCCATTTCTTAGATCATGGCCAATATTCCCACTTTTTCATTTGATGTGGTCCACCTACACCTTCGATCTGCCTCATTTCCTGGCTCGTCGCCTAAAATGAGATGGCCTATTCAATGAACGCGATCAAATCCATGTCATGTAAAAGGAGCTGGGTAGATGAAAGCATGGCATCTACTCCGACCTTCGCCAATAGCAAAAAGTCAGGCCTTCGCAAAAATCCGCTGTTGCAGCCCACACATGCACTCATTCGTCATTACATAAATCAATATACGAAGATCCCAAAATGGGAACAATTCATTTAAACATTCCATCCCATGTCGTTAAATTGTTCCCCCAGCTAAAACACATCAGAAAACAAAAGCATTTATCCAACACTTAGAATATAACAAACCCAACAAAAAAAGAAAACTGAACAGGATCCTAATGATCTAAAGAAGCCGGGGATGGAGGTGGCGCGTTCTCCTTCTCGATGCAGCAAAGGATCTGCTGCATCTTCCTGTAGAGCCGCTTATTCCAATGCTCCTGACGCTCTGCCCCAGCCGCCACCGCTCGCTCTAAGGCTACAATACGTTCTTCTAAGCCGGCAGTGGGCCGGTAGTCTTCATCTTCATCTTCTGCCACATCCTCTTCCTCCTCTGATTCATGTTCTTCTTCGCTCTCTGACTCATCTAAAAGTCTGGCATTCGAAGGTCCTGCGTTAGGACCTTGTGGTACATTATCCTTCAACCGTCCCACATTCTTCGTATTGATCTCATTAAAGTCAACTAGGCGTGAAGTAGCAGTAGCAAGTCCAAACTGCTTCGCCAACTGACATGCCAAGCGCCCAAATGGCAAATTCAGGGGTCGTGATGTGGAAATGGGCTTCAGCATTTGGGTCAGAACAATAGAGGGTAGGCATACCATCTCCTGCTTACCCACTCCATACAACACCTCAACCATGTAAGGTGTCAACTCAGTGTGGTTCCCCGCTCGTGGATAAACATTGTGGACAAAAATGTGATGCAGCCTACGGAACACTGGCAATAGATTGGACGACCTCAAACAATTTCCTTTCTCCCACTCCAGGTAATTGCTACATAGAAACTTCGTATGTGTGCCTCTCATATTCCGACGGTCCAGGTCACCCTCCTTCAGCATGACTCGACCACATGACACCCCGATGGCTTTAGCAATGACATTAACGTCAACTCGGCGTAATATCCCGTTAACCTCTACATCAAACATCGGAGGATCTGATCGTGGATTCCTACAAGCGGAATAGAATTCCTCCACCGTTAGAACTTAATCTTCGGCGCGATCTCGTCTTGTCGGTTGGAACCGATGGCCTACTTCGGTGGACCGAAGTTGTTCGTCGGTTGACCGACGACTGCTCCCCTCATTGCGCAAAACGATTGTGGTTGTCATGCATTTTAACACATGTCAAACCCAAAAAGCAGCTCTGTGGAAATCCATAGTGCCCTATGGGAAGCAATATTGCTCTGTGGGAATCCATATTGCTCTGTGGGAATCGAAAATGCTCAGTGAGAATCCAAAGTGGCCTGTGGGAATCCACACTGGCCTGTGGGAATCCATTGTGCTCTGTGGGAATCCACAGAGGCCTGTAGGAATCTATAGTGCCCCGTGGGAATCCGAGTTTGGTTTGCTCCAGTAAAATCTGGTTCGAACTGGGATCGGTTTCGTTGGAAATTTCGAAGCAGGCCGGGCCAAGTTCAAATTGAGTGAAGACTGAGTGGTTGATTGAGTGAAGATAACCTCATGTGTTCACTTGTCTAACAACTCCACCAACCAGCCAGTTTGAAGACCAACTCATTGTGACCATTGGTTTTTGACTCATCTGAAGTGGGTCTCATCAAATAAATGGTTTCAAAACAGATTAGGCACTGAGTAACTTAGTAAACTTTTATTATACTGAGTAAAATACATTGTGCACACTGTGAATGCACGTCATATATCCACACCTTCCATCTGTTTCTTCATATCATTTTAGGGTTGAGCCCAAAATTGAAGCATATCTAAAGCTCAAGTGTGGGGAACAATGCGAATAATGATTTCTACTGTTGAAACCTTCTTAGGGTCTACAATATTAATGTTTATTTGTCATCCAACTTGTTCATAAGATCATAAAGACATGGATGAAGGAAAAACACAAATATTAGATGGACGGATGGGATAAAATACATAAATCACAGTGGGTCCCATAGAGTGTACTCAGTACGCAATCCGCTTCCACACATACGGTTTGATTTAATTTAAATGCATGCACATTTACAAACTTGGAATGCATGTGTATGAACCATTATAATCCGTGTGAGAAAAATGGAGATAGGTTAAGACCTGGCTTTAAAACATGTCCCATCTCAAGTCAATGTGCACGTTTATGCTTGCCAATGGAGTCCCAACATGTGCACAATCTATATCCGCGTGCCTCAGTCCTATGAGATAAGGTAGGGAGCAAAGTATTGCCAGCAGTCCACACGCAATTGTCCACGTGGTAGATTGAGTGAAGATAACCTCGTGTGCTCGTGTCTACCACGGGGAACAATGGGTGTAATGTACTAATGATTATTTGTCATCCAACTTCTCCATAGGATCACAAAGACATGGATGAAGGGAAAACACAAATATTAGATGGACAGATAGGATAAAATACGTAAATCACGGTGGGTCTAATAGAGTTTACTCAGTAAGCAATCTGCTTCCACACGTACGGTTTGTTATAATTTAGATGCACGCACGTTTACAAATTTGGAATGCATACGTATGGACCATCACAATCCGTGTGAGGAAATTGGACATAGGTCAAGACCTGACTTTAGAACATGTCCCATCTCACGTCAATGCACACGTTTATGCTTGCCAATGGAGTCTCCACATGTGTGCAATCTATATATGCGTGCCTCAATCCTAAGGTGGGGAACAGAGTACTACCTGCAGTCCACATGCAATTGTCTATAGAATAACTGACGGTGAAGGGTACAAAGATCTGTGGGAATCCCAAGTGCCCTATGGGATTCATAGTGATCTGTGGGAATCCCAAGTGCTCTGTGGGAATTCATAGTGCCCTGTGGGAATCCAAAGTGCCCTGTGGGAATCCATACTGCCCTTTGGGATTCATAGTACCCTGTGGGAATCCATAGTGCTCTGTGGAACTCCATAGTGCCCTGTGGGAATCCAAAGTGCCCTATGGGATTCATAGTGATCTGTGGGAATCCCAAGTGCTCTGTGGGAATTCATAGTGCCCTGTGGGAATCCAAAGTGCCCTGTGGGAATCCATACTGCCCTTTGGGATTCATAGTGCCCTGTGGGAATCCATAGTGCTCTGTGGGAATCCATAGTGCCCTGTGGGAATCCAAAGTGCCCTATGGGATTCATAGTGATCTGTGGGAATCCAAAGTGCCCTGTGGGAGTCCAGAGTGCCCTGTGGGAATCCAAGTGCCCTGTGGGAATCCATAGTGCCCTGTGGGAATCCAAAGCGGTCTGTGGGAATCCATAGTGCTCTGTGGGAATCCATAGTGCCCTGTGGGATTCCATATTGTTTTGTGGGATTCAATATTGGTCTGTGGGATTCCATAGTGCTCTATGGGATTCCATATTGGTCTGTGGGATTTCATAGTGCTCTGTGGGAATCCATAGTGCTCTGTGGGAATCCATAGCGCTCTAAGGGATTCCATAATGCCCTGTGGGAATCCAAGTGCTCTGTGGGATTCCGGGTGCTCTGTGGGAATCCATAGTGCCCTGTGGGAATCCATAGTGCCCTGTGGGATTCCATATTATTTTGTGAGATTCAATATCGATCTGTGGGATTCCACAATGCTCTATGGGATTCCATATTGGTCTGTGGGATTCCATAGTGCTCTGTGGGAATCCATATTCTTCTGTGGGGATCGATAATGGATGTTGTACGGAAAAAAAATGCATGTGCAGATTACAAGTAATCCAGTCTTCAGTATGTATTTATTCAAAGTACAAAGTGAATTACTTTTCTCTTGAAAAAATAAAAATAATTGATTATTTAATAGTGTTGTACAAATTGAATTACATAGTGCTGTACAAATTGAATTACATATGTACTAGTTGAATATTTAATCCTACGCACGCTCTCTTCCATGGTAAGATGTTTTTGTTCGCGGCTTCCTTGGAATATCTTTCGCTGCAGGTATACCATTCTTCGTTGTTGATGGACCGCTTTCGATGACTTCTACAATATCTTCATCTAAAGATAATTGTACCGGTCTTGTCATCCTTTCAACTTGAACTGAAGTAAGTCGAAGGCTATTGTTTGCCTGAAATTAGGGACTTCTTCCTGTGATTGAAAATACAACGTAATGAGTTAATAGCGGTTGAAGGACATGATGATTACACTTCCGGACAATGTAACCTTACCGGAGTAAACTGTACATCCAACCCGCTGCATAGGAAGTCCATAGCTTTCATGACGTATACCCCACATTCATCATTATTTGTTTGTTTGGGGTCCCATCGACTATATCAAAATGCCATTCAACTTCCCAGAAAGGATTCCCGTCATCACATATATGAAATAACCATCGAAGCCCATATGTGAATCCACGTGCATACGATTTGAAAATTTTCTTCCAAGTGGTGGCTATACTGTCGATCAACCAAACTTGTCTCTTCATTGGATAAACTACTATTAAAGTCCAGTGCGATTCGTGAACATGGACAGGAAAGTAGACCTACAAAGTACATGAGAACTATTATAAGCACATATGTCTACCGTGCGCATTCCATGAAAAGCACATACATAATTGTAGACAAACCGTCTCGTATTGCCACATGGGCTTTGCCGACCGAGCAACGAGGGCCACAACCGATGGATTAAGTCCATTCAGCATCGTCTCCCTAGTACTGTGGTCACCTGCAGCATATTTACATATGCTGTTGACATCTTTCTGGAACAATACCTGTTTAAGTACGATAAGAGAAAACTATAAATTTCAGGCAGAATTATTACTACATATGATCATATCATTCTTCTTATTATTAGGAATATTTACCCAGAACCAAGTGGACACAAATAAGCAATCCTGGGGGTACGCAGCAGGATAATGTGCTCTGCGATCCGTCAGAAAATCCATGCACGCGTTGATGCACTGTGTAAAGAATTATTCATCAGTAAAAATCGACAGTCAATGAAAGAGTCATCGACAATGAAACCTACATTGAACTGCGGCTTACCCCATCATCAACCCATACATTATCCCATATATAATGCAACCAATAATGGTCACCGGAATCGTAAGCGGCTTTGACAATACTGTATTCACCAGGCGATAGCTGTCTCAAAGGGTTCATAAATCCTGGTACGTTGGTGAAGCCGAAGTCGGACTCGGTGCCAGGTTCTGTGAATGGGCTGCGTTGGAACCTTGAAGGTTGTCGGGCACGAACAGGCTTCATATTATCGTCTCCCGCTACCCCGCACGTGAAATCAGGAGGTGTCACAAATTTTGAATGACCCCCAGAATACAGGACAAGGGAAGTGCAAACCTCTACATCATCCAAGTTATGATAACCATATGCCTCCGGAGTACGCTGAATTGTATGAGGCTGTACTTCTTCTCCATCCCGTTCATCGGCGGCGCGTTTTCCCTGAAGACACACGATATATACTTGGTTAGTATCTAAATCGCATTGTAAATTACCAGTGTGGCACAATTAGAATTGAAAATACCTTCACCGCCTCCAATTCGGCCTCAAGACGAGAAACTTTTTCACCTAATTTCTGATTTTCCTCCTTCACTTCGGCCACTTCGTTCTCATATTTACTTACCTTATTCAATAATATATTATACAATTTATTCCATCTAGACTTTTCATCTGATTTAATCTCAATAGCTTCTTGTCGTCTATCCATGTTCTTCTTTGACCTCTTCTCACTTATTAACGTCGTGTTTCGAAGAAGTCTTTGAACATCTATAACAGCATCACGTTCCTCCTCATCTGCTGTGGGAATGAGGGGCCCGGTGTTCACAAACTACACGATGAACATGAATGCAATTATTAGAACATAAAAGTAATGTTCAAAAGGACAAAATTCACCGTCACACTACGTTCTATGCATATTACCGAATCTTTTTCAAAGGTTTTAGAAACGCTCGCAGACCGCGCTATCATGTTCATTTCCCAATTGAGAAATCGCGGAATATGTATAACACTCCTTCTCGAAGCCCAGCGATTTGAGCCGGTTAGAGGTGGGAAGGACTCGTATGCCCAAACCTGTCGAGTCAAGAATACAAAAGGAAATGAATAATATAAGGTAATATATCGTGTATTTGGAATGTACAAATTCATAAAATACAATACTAAAGTTACCTGAAGGGCAAATGTATTTCCACAAAAAATGTACGTATCTGGATAGTGGGCCTTTATTGCCGTGTTGGCATGGTACTTCAAGATTTCGTAGCCAACTCAACCCCAAGGATAGTTATTAAAATCATCGATACTATTTGCTAAACTAATATATTCCTCCACACATTTATTCTTTCCAGGCAATCCAACGATTAAATTCTTCACGCATAATAGTAGGGCTAATTTCACGACATGCGAATGTCTTTTTGACCCTACAAGACTTTCAAAAGTTTCCATTAAGTCTTTCTTTGTAATATGATCGTAATTCTGAAAGTACCGGTCTCGTAACTCGTTCTTCTCTTCTTTTGGCTCGTACGGTGCCCACTTCAATCCCATAATTAATGTGTAATCCATCTCACCAAAACGGATGATGGAATCATGGATTTTGAACCGTAGGTCACCGAGATGTCTCTGCATCAACGCATGGTTGATTGGTCCATGAAATATGAATTCGCTTTCGTTAAAGTCTAGCAAATATCCAAAGCAAGTCGATCGGAATAAATCTCTGCAATTTTTACACCCATAAAATGCAGCCTTCAGTGGAGTTAAAAATTCAACTGAACATTTTGCTACCACCTTCTTAGCAAAATAATCTGGGCAAGGACCCGGCTTCCTCTCATTCATGCCACCTGTGGATATGTGTTGAAACAATTAGTACAATGAATAATGTATAATAAGTTGAAATACATGAATTAACCATAAACATATAATAAATACACATTCGAGGGTAATTGGTGCATAGAGGTGGGAAACGATCCGAGCCGGGCGGTGTTAGCCCTACTTTGCTTCGGCTTGTTTTTATGCCTCCCCGGTTTGTGGATTGGCTTGGTTTGTGTATGTGTATTATATGTATTATGTATTATTCATGTTATCAATGTAAGAGGCTGTTCGAAACAAAAGTTCAGGAGCATAATTTTACAACTGCATGGGAACATCAAATGGCCTTCTATATGTATTATGTATTATGTATTATTCATGTCATCATGTATATGTATTATCCATGCCATCCATCTTTACATATCATTTTAGGACATGATCTTGAAATCATAAACAAAGTTCAAGTGGATCACACCACAGGAAACAATGAACTTATGATCTACGAGCAGAATTAAGCCGAATCAAACCAAGCTGATTTGAACCAAGATGGATTGAACCGAGCTTCCAGCCATATGGACCCGGTATTACCCTAGTTTGAGCTTGCTTTTGTTTTGTTTTGTTTTTTTTTTAAGGAGCTTCACTATGAGGCTTGGGTTAGTTTTCGAGCTGCCTTGATTTGTGCCCACCTCTATTGGCGCCATTGAAATGTTTATTTTAGAATCCAACCAAAGGTTATCGGGGCCCTTCAAATGGTGCACCTTGATGGATGTAACACATACTGCTTAGGGGGAATCCACGATGCAAGCCGAATTCCACAATGCTCATTGGGAATCCACTATGCCTGGGGGACTCCACATTGCTCAGTGGGAATCCACAATGCCTAAGGATTCCACAGTGCTTAGTGGGAATCCACAGTGCTCACGGGGGATTCCACAGTGCCAGGGGGATTCCATAGTGATCAGTACGAATCCAGAGTTATCAGGGGGATTTCATAGTGCCAGGGGGATTCCACAGTGCTCAATACGAATCCACAGAACTCATGGGGATTCCACAATGCTCAGTGGGAATCCACAGTGCTCACGGGGGTTCCACAGTACCTGGGGGATTACATGGTGATCAGTGGGAATCCACAGAACTCATGGGGATTCCACACTGCTCTGTGGGAATACACAGTGCTCAGGGGGTTCCACAGTACCTGGAGGATTCCACTGTGGTTCCAGGGAATCCGCAGAACTCATGGGGATTCCACACTGCTCTGTGGGAATCCACAGTGCTCAGGGGGATTCCACAGTGCTCAGGGGGATTACACAGTTCCTGAGGGTTTCAAGACTGCTCAGTGGGAATCCACAGTGCTTGGGGGATTCCACACTGCTCAGTGGGAAACCATAGTGCTCAGGGGGATTCCACAGTGATCAGTAGGAATCCACAGTTACAAAGGGAATTCCACAGTGCTCGAGCGAGGGATCCAAGGAAGACTTTCGAATAATACGCAGGAGAAATAATTAAAATAATACGCATTGTTACCTCTACACGCCATATCAGTCGCCGTGAGAGAAGATTTGAGGTGTCGGTGTGGGTCCCACGGAAGAAGGAGCAACGGCCGGAGGTCGTTTTCTTAGAAGCAAAAGGTGGTGGTCCCCTACGTCGTGCCTGGTGGTGGTCCCTTGGGATGACGACGGTGAAGCTTTCTTGTTTCTGAGCAAATGGCTACGAGCCAACGGCCCTACCATTTACAAGCCAAAAACCGTTCGTACGTGGGGCCCATTGGATGGTGGCAGAAGAAATCCAATCCGTTCGTACAAGAAGGATTTTAAACTACTATATCATCTGAAAATATAAAGATAAAATTTAGTATGGGTGGACCACACCATTAGAAAAGAATTTAGAAAGAAGGAGAAACATCAAGACTTTTGTTGACCACACATCACCTAAAAATGAATGAAAAAACCTCTCGCGTGGGTTTGAAAATGCTCCATTTCATATGAGCGGATCAGATTGGCCATCCGATGGCCAAAATCGATGATTTTGTGGGCCCCACAATCCCCTAAAAAAAAAACTCCGTGCGAAAAGCAGCTCCGTACGTCAACAGCTGGTCAGAGGGGCAAAACCGACCACAAATATTTCAAATTCTCATGAAAAGGCCACTTTGGCAAGATGGTATGAGAAATTGAATTTTTAGTTAAAATGGCCACACCTCGGGGCTAATATAGTAAAAATCCCGCATTAGGGCGAGGATTAGGTACTTTCCCCGCCTGTCCCGAGCTCGAGACAGGCTAGTGCTTTGAGGGCCACCGTGATGTCTGGATTTTATCCACACAGTCCATTAAGTTCCCATATCATTTTAGGACATAATGCCAAAAATGAGGAAGATGTAAGGTTTCAATGGGCCACAGCACAGTAAGCAGCGGTAATAATGTTTTTTTACCATTGAAACCTTCATGGGGCCCACTGTGATGATTATTTCCCATCCAATCTGTTCATAAGATCATAGATACCTGGATGAAGGTAAAACACAAATATCAGCTTGATCCAAAACTTCCTGTGACACCCAAAAAGTTTTCAACGGTCAGTCTTTAATCCCCATTTCATGGTCCAATTGAGCTTGGATCTATCCCATTTCTGGCATCATGATCTGAAATGACATGGAAAACTAAATGAACAGTGTGGATAAAATTCATACATCATGGTGACCCTCAGAGGCCTAGCCTGTCTCGAGCTCGGAACACGCGGGGAAGTACCTAATCCGCGCCCGTGGCATTAGGGGCAGGGGAGATGAGGCGTGACAGGTTAGTACGTGGCGTGTGGCATTAGGGGCAGGAGAGATGAGGCTTGCTGACGTTGCAGGTTATTTCTGACAACGTGCCATACAGCAATGTAAATGTGACACGTACGTGCCACGTCGGACCTGTCCCGAGATCAGGACAGGCTCGGGTAGTACCGATTCCGCTCTCGAGAAAGTCCTACGTACGCCGACACGAGAGAGTAAAATTAAGAGGGTTGCAATGGGGGAGCCGTACAGATTTACACGCGGGTTGATG
The DNA here is from genome assembly GCA_003013855.2 of Liriodendron chinense. NCBI lineage: Eukaryota > Viridiplantae > Streptophyta > Magnoliopsida > Magnoliales > Magnoliaceae > Liriodendron > Liriodendron chinense. The sequence goes on along the minus strand of ML058387.1, from coordinate 5,993,748 downwards.
TGTCATATTGCAATACAGGTGTGAGATCTGATCTTTTCATCGTGCGAGCTACACCGTTTAGATTCTCTAACATAAAAATCAAAGCATTTAACACATCAGGTGGGCCACAAGCACATCAAAATGAAAGAACGGCTAGAGTTCCTAACTATGAATTTACTTGGTATGTCGCGGCCTACCTGAAACTCCAGTGTCTCTGGTTAACGCGTGGGGAGCACGTGTACGTTGAACATGAACTACTCAGTCCATTTTAACACCGAATCCTCTCATACATATGGGCCCACCAGATGTTCAAGATCTACCCGTTCATCAAGTTGGCGTTTACGGGCCCAAACATCTGATCGTTCCCTTTTTGAACTGTGAAGTTGTAGACGTATACAGTGTCACTCATGGTTTTTGAAATAGACGGGTCAAAAAAAAAAAAAAAAAAAAGAGAAAGATGATGCATCGGTTGGAAGGAAATGAAAAAGGTCGGATGGTTGAGATCTTCCAATATGAAATTACAACACATCAGCTCAGCAGTGGGTCCCATCAGATGAACCATCTGGATCGCCAAATCATGGCATGGGAGGATGCCACTTCGACATGCGCGTAGACCTTGGCCATGTGAATATGATGAGGTTTGTTGGCCCCACAAGCACCCTTTTGCACGTACACCATTACATACACCACACGTGGCGTGCAAAAAGAGTGCGGGACATCTCTAGAAGCACCATTAGGTGGGCCCACTGTGAAAGTTGAGCAAATGAAACAACATGAGAGTCCACGCGTCAGGTGGGCCATGATGTTGACATGAAAGGAGTGGACGGTTTTAAAAAAGTTGTTAGGTGCGTTAGGAGTGGACGGCATTTCAACACCTAACCATTTCCACTAGTGTATGGCCTTAAAAGGCAGAACAAGAATACCTAAGATAAAATATTTTTGGAAAAAGCATTACTGCCGTGCATGACAAAACCATGGTTTTTTTTTTTTTTGTTTTTTTTGTTTTCATTTTATTTTTGAGCTAGCTCACAACACCCCATAGTTAGTACCCCATATTTTTTGAGTCACATCACAATGTCAGCCACCCTCACTACGGGAGTCAATATCATGACCCCAATGTTGAAACGAGGCTATCTTTACTCAGTCTGCCACTTAAGCCATGGACTTGGCATTCTTATTGCAGGAAAATGAGGAAGTACACACACACATCAAATATACCATTTTCAAATTAATAGGAAGGGCTAGATTAACCCAAGTATTTGAACTTTAAGTTGGTGATGTTTTCGATAGATTTTAAAATCCACTACATCAGTTAGTCATAAAATACCATACGGCATACCCACGCCATACATCCATATGCACCATATATATACACTTGAGTTTTATTTACTATTATTTTTATTACACACACAACCGACACCCTTGCTCTCATGCCATAAGTAGAATTTCACCGCTTAAGGTATTCGAACTCCAAACCTCGTGTTGAAAATCCTAGCAGTTTATACCTTCGAGGCAAGATATAGACCATATTACACCATATTACACTGGAGTTATATATGAATATAAGTAGGGGTGTCAATGAGCCCAGTACATTAACACCCCTGAATATAAGTGACCGGCATCAATTGTGAAATATCATCATTTATTATAATCCCAAGGCCTGCCAAATGTTGGTTTCACATAAAATATTGTTTTACCTAAAGGAAGAATTGGATTCAAAGCATAGAATTGGATGGTCAAAATACCATGGTATTTCTAGACCACATAGAATCATTGTATAATAATGATGTTAATTCAATCTAATGCAATGCAGTGCATCTTTCCAAATAAGGCCTTAAGAATGGACATAATAGTTGCACCCATCCTAATCTTGTCCCATAGTATATAATAATAACAGCATTAGTCACTCACAAAACTCCCTCACAACAACATGATTTTAATCAATTCATCAAACAGTTGCTTGTATGACCCGTGCATACTTTTAACCAACATGATTGGAATCAATCGATCACTTGGTAAGTAAATGTTCCCGTATAGTGATTTGATCAAGCATTATTATTATTATTTTTTTTTTTATGTTTAACTATATTCACATATAGTGATTTAGTCAAGCATTAGTGTATGAGTAGTCATCAAATGGGATTTACCCCTTCACCCCATTGCAACGTATGGATCGCTCATGATCCACAGGAATGAATCAGATCATGCAGACCACCATGTCATATTATTTTAATTTTTTGATGATGACAAAGTGTCCCATCTCTATAGAAGGTGATATTATTTCCTGTAGATACATGCAATTGCCGCTGTAAGCCACCATATGATATTATCCAAATCACTTACATAGATACCATACGATATTATCCAAATCACTTACATGGATAGGGTGGATGTACATCTCTATGTAACTACATCTCATTGTGCACTTATCTTATTGTGCATACCTCAATGATTTACGGTCTTCGACATTTGAGACGTAGACAACCCCTTAAACAAGCCTTTAATCAATAATCATCAAATCTTTAACCATATACATGATTAACATGCACATATGATCGCAACCCGACACCCAAAACTCATCATCATATAATCACCCAATGATCAAGAGAAATATAAATATTTGTATGTGTGTCAATATAGGTATAATGGACCACACGTAGGGGCGGAGCCACGTAGGGGCGAGAGGGGGCAAATGCCGCCCTTGAGTTTTCAACCGCAGGAGTTCAATCCACTGGTTTATGTGGTGTGGTCCATTTGAGCCTTCAATTTGCCTCCTTTTTGGGTTCAAGCATTAAAATTATCTTTCAAAATCGATGGACGGCTTGGATAGAATATATAGATTACCGTGGGCTCCACAAAGCTCCTGATAAGACTGTCTGTCTCAAGCAATAGGTGGGCAGGAAATCTCGGACACTGGAACCTAGGTGGGTCCCACTATGATGTTTGTGAGAAATCCACCCTTTCCATTCGTTTTTTGAGATCATTTTAGGACATGAGACTGAAAAATAGCTGGTTCAAACTCAAGTGGGCCGCACTAAAGGAAGCTGAGTAGGGAATTTCCTACCGTTGAAACCTACCTGGGGTCAGTGATGTTTATATGCCATCCATACTGTTCATAACGTCATTCCTACTTGGATGAACTGAAAAAATAAACATTAGACTGATTCAAAACTTCTGTGGCCCCACTAACGTTTCAACTGTGGTAGTTCAATCCTTACGTTTTCGGCCCACTTGAGTCTTGGATCTGGTTCATTTTTGGTTGCATGTCCTAAAATGGTCTCACAAAATGGATGAACGGGGTGGATTTCTCACAAACATCACAATGGCCCCACCTAAGTTCCTAGAGCAGGAACTTCCTGCTAAACAAATCCCTGTCCAACTTTGACGGTTCAGTGGCGGTCTCACCTTTCTATGGGCCCACCATGATGTATGTGTTGTATACACACTATCCAACTATTTAGAGAGATCATTTCATGGCTTGATAAAAAGAATGAGGTAGATTCAAAGCTCAAATGGACCCATCACAAAAACAGTGTGGACAATGGTACTCACCTGCCTCATGCTTGTGCCTTGCCCCCTCTGGAAGAAAATCCTAGCTCCGCTCCTGACCACACGTAATCCAACAATCTTCCACTTCGCCCAAAAATAGAGCCACACCTTTCATAGTCCCATACTTGTAACAGGAGGAACAATTGAATCTTGTGATAGTGGCTAATTAGTTAAAATATCAGGGTATTCTACTCGTCACCTCAGTGATAGACAACATGAAAATTCTAATCCCTTAGCTAGCAGCAGAAATTCTCTTATTAGTGTTTAAACCTTAGTTATGATTGAAAATATGCTTAATTAGACCACAAGACGTGGTTGTGATTGATGCATAATATCGCATACATACATCCGTTCTTTACACATTCTCTCCATTTCCAAATCGTTTTTATATGCATACTTGAGATTCTTCTCCATTTCAAAATTCTATGACAAGTAGTGTTTTTCAAAATTCAACAAGTAATGCTTAGTAGCACCTATTAGCACCGGTTATGATCAGCGAATTGTAAGTCACACACAAAAAAAGAAGAAGAAGAAGAAAGAGATTGTATTTTCATATAAGTAGTCGTCCTTGTTCACAGGGAGCCCAAAGAGAGCCACCCACATTGGGACCCCACATACCATACCATTAGAACTGTACACGAGCCAAGTCGAGCCAAGCTTTGCCTTGTTCAAGCTAGGCTCGTTCAATGACCACCTCGGCTCATCCTCGGCTCAGCTTGGCCTTCAAACTGTACTAACATGATTGAGCTGGCTTCACCGAGCTTTTGAGTTGACTTCGAGGCCAATTCGAGCCTTAAAAAACAAAAAATTAAATAGGTCCAGCCCAAAAGCCAAGCTTAAAATTGTTTAAAATCCAGGCTTAAAGGAAATCCAAAGCCCATTGACACCTCCTTTGCTTTTATAGAGAGTTTCACCTTTCATTTCTTTGCTTTTTTCGATGTGGGACTAAATAACATACATTTCTAACTAGTCAAGTTGAGTTCCAATTGAATCGAGCTGAATCGAGTTGAACCGAATCGAGCTAGGCCCCGCTCTTTCGATGTGGGACTAAACAACATACATTTCTAGTATCAACTGAGTCGAACCGAATTGAGTTGAACCGAATCAAGCTAGGCCCAACTCGAGATAGGCTCAAAACTCATTTCCAGCATGAAAAAAAGGCTCGGCTTGGTTCAGGAGCCAGCAATCAAATCAAGCCAAATCAAGTTGAATCGAGCTATTTTTAGCCGAGTTGAGCAAGCTAACCGAGCCAGCTCAACTCGTGTACAACTATACATACCATCATACAAAAATGAGTAATAATTTCTTTTCAAGTATCTTCTCATAGATTTAGTGGCCTTTTTTATTTATGATAACCAAACACAATCAGTGACCAATGGAATACACATGCGAATGTCGCGGGGAGACTATTTTAACATACGCATGCATGCACATAAGTCCAATTAGTTGGATTATTAAGTTACGGTCCACCAAGCAAATTACTTCCTATTTTCATGTGTTTGCAATATCCAACCTGCCCAATAGGTTGGCCCATTATGTGGATGTTTCAAAATTCAGACATGTCCACTCATTGAGTACTAAACGGCTAGGCGTCACATTTTCTATGGTTTGCCCCACAGGATGAGCAGATATGGAGCTGATTTTTTTGCATCAGGTGATTCTTACAATCTTTTGGAAGGGCTCAATGTTGCACCAAGTTGAACTTAAAACCCTTTATTTTATTGGGAAGGGGTTCAATGTTGCACAAAGTCGAACTTAAAAATCAAGGTATTCTGTAATGACCATAACCATTACCTTTACAGTGCGGATCATTATGCCCTACGGTCTCATTTTATTGAAAAAGAAAAAAGATAACTTAAAAAACACATATATCTTACACTTTTTATTGAAAAAGATAAAAGAAAACTTAAAAAACACATATATCTTACACCTGTAATGGACTGATTACGGCCTTTATGAGAGCTGTAATAGACAGTTACGGAAGCCATAATAGTGGTTACAGATCATTTTTCTGTAACAGCTGTCACAGCCCCATAACATGTAACGGTTGCCACGGTTACCTTTACCTTTAGGTAATAGCCTCTATGATTATGGCACACTATGTTAAAAACCCCTCCTTTCACGCACGTGGCCACACATTTGAATCATATGTTTTATTCACTTGATCATCACACTTTATCATCACAACATATCCCTTCACCTCACAATCGCCATTAAGAATGCAATCTTCACATTTATTTCAAACTGTGTTGATGTAGCAGCAAGAGCTGCATTGCTTGTGGGCCCCCCCCCCCAAAACCTCTCTCTCATTCTTGAAAGGTAATGTTCCCCTTCTCCCTTACCTCTATATAAATATTATTTTGTTAAATGAGAAAAGGCACTAGTCTATTTATTTATTTTTTTTTTGTGAAATCTTTGATTATCTTGAGAGCGAGTGAATCCTACTATATTTGGGTGAGAAAATTTTTAACCTTAAGTAAGCGCCCCAAAGTCATTTATGGTATATTTCACCTCCATTTTCATTTAAAGCAATCAATCTTCCTCTTCCTCTACTTCTTGCTTGTGTTTTTTCTTCTCCCTTTTTGGTGTGTTGAATCGGCATTACTTATCTTTAATGCTATTAATCTTTTTAAGTTTTGCAAAACCATTTGCTTCCATCAATATTGTAACCCAATGATAAGTTCATAGAGATTGTCAAAGCTGCCCCTCATCCATGACTTCCATCCATTTACTTCTACCAAAAAAAGAAAATGCAAGCAAAACATTCTTAGCTAATTCCAAAAAATCTCCGAAAGCTCATAAGCTGAAGACCCTCGATAGGAAAAAAAAAGAAAAAAAAAAAGAGCCATAACAGTCTTGTAATGGTCCAGAAACAGTTTTTTTTTTTTTTTTTTTTTTTTTTTTTATAGAAAAAATAACGGCCCGTATTATAATGGTAATGATGGTGGCCACCATTATGGTTGTGGAATACCTTGGACTACTCTCAACATCAAAGACAAGTCATGATCTTTGAAGAAAAGATGACAAGATTCAAATCTGACCAATGGCTCCATTTTCTTCCTCTCCTAGAAAATGTTCTTGTTAGGGTATGGATGTTGACTCAATTTTCTTGTGGCATATGTGGCTTTATTGTTTTTTTTTTTTTTGGTCATGCAACGCACCCACCCACCTGTTAACTGCACAATGCACCCACACCGTTGGTTACACGATGCACCCATCCACTGGTGGGTTAGTGTGTCTCCTTAGCATTTTGAACCTGAGACCTGCTGTTGAAACGCCAAAGTATCTTCCAGCTGGGCAAGACACAACATGCGGCTTCATTGTGCCAATTTCATTGAGAGATAACCCTAATCACTAATTGTGGCTTTGCATTATCTGGCCTAATTATTTACTTGGTGACTTTTTTTTTTGGTAGGCTATATCTTTGATGGGCCGTGCACAAAAAATTACACTGATCTAACAATCCTAACCATCCATACACATGGGTATGTCATGCATCTTCAATTCAAATTGTTCATCTGTTCCAGGGACCAACCCCTCTTTAAGGACTAATCTCCACTAATTCAAAACAATTCTCCCGCCCACAGCAATAATTTTTTTAGGCTGGTTACTCTGAATTAAGCTAGCTCATTCCACCAGTTTGTGTTGGCCCCACGGTGATATAGGGCCCACATCCATTCAGTTCATAAGATGAACTGCTTCAAGTCCATCCAGTATCCCAAAAGTAAGGCAGATCCAAAAACATGCATAGGTGGGTCACGCCACAAGAAACAGTTGAGATGGGTACACCCAACATTGAAACCTCCATGATGGTGTGGGACCTCGTTATTTTTTTTTTTATCTGCCATCCAATCCATTCATAAAATGCTCTCCATTAAGATGAATGAAGACCCAAAAAAACACGCCATTCCAAAACTCAGGTGGGCCACCTCATGGCATGGTCTGGCCCACCTGAGTTTTGGATCGGTCCAATTTTCAGAGTTTGGGGAGAACATGAGGGGGCCACATGATGGACAGGGCACCATGTTTCATCACCGAGGCACCCACAAAGTTTATTCTACAATAGTTGTAGAGGAACCAGCCTCATCTTTACATATGGTATGGTGTGGGGGCATCTGGGGTGGACCCCACCGTGATGTGTGGGGTTTACATACAATCCACTCTGACCATCAGTAGTGTCATCCATCATTGTGTCCAGGGCCCAAAAATCAGGTTGACCTGTGATTTAGGTGGGCCATCATCCATAGTTGTGTCCAGGGCCCAAAAATCAGGTTGACCTGTGATTTAGGTGGGCCATCATCCATAGTTGTGTCCAGGGCCCAAAAATCAGGTTGACCTGTGATTTAGGTGGGCCATCATCCATCGTTGTGTCCAGGGCCCAAAAATCAGGTTGACCTGTGATTTAGGTGGGCCATCATCCATCGTTGTGTCCAGGGCCCAAAAATCAGGCTAACATGTGATTTAGGTGGGCCATCATCCATTGTTATGTGTAGGGACCAAAAATCAAGCTGACTTGTATTTAAGTGGGCCACATGAAATGAAGCAGTTGGAAGAGGGACGTCCACCGTTGATTTTTTACTGATTCTGAAATCCACTCCAACCATCAGCTACCTCCTGAAAAAGTTATATCTGAGGCCAAAAAATTAGGCCCCTCCGTGATTTTTGTGGGCCCCACCAAGTGAAACAGTTTGGATGATGGGGCGGCCTCCCAGGACCGTGTTTACGTGTGAACAAAGGGCTGTGTTGACTCGAGTGGGCCCCACCATGATGTGTTTCCAAATCCACCAACCATGAGATGCATGATACGCATTCACGTAGGCCACACCAAGGGAAACATTTGGGAGGGGGATGCCCACCGTGAATATTTTATGGGGGCCACTGCGACGTTTATGTACAATCCACTCCGACCATCAGTTGCGTCACTCAACTTTAGGTCCATGGCCCAAAAATCAGGCTGACCCTTGATTAAAGTGGGCCACACCATAGGAAAAAAGTTAGGAGAGGCTAACAAAACAAGACTGAAATTTGTAGACAATATTGCTAGCTGCTAACATGTACCAGGGGCTGCAAAAGCGTATAATCCAATCTCAGCCGTCCAAGGCTTCTATAACTTCACACATCCACTCAAAAGGAAAAAAGCAGCTGTTGATTAGTTGGGACACAAGTACCTACTTAGATCGACGGTTGCGATCGTCTTCGGACGACCCAGAAGCGACCTTGACGACATCACGAGCAGTGGCATCAGGCTTGGCCTTGGCGTAGAGGGTGAAGTAGCCAATGGCTCCGACTATTAAAGCTCCAGCCACAGCCATCTGAAGAGGGGATAATGGTAACTTGCGCCGCTGGTGAAGTACTTCACCCTTCTTCGACGCTTCAGCTCCTCCGCCCTTCGTCTCCTCGTTCCGGTTCTTCTCTGCCATTCTCTCTCTCTCTCTCTCTGCTTACAAGCGAGCGTACGTACGTAGATAGAGAGATTTCTTGCTACGTGGGAGCCATGCATGCTTCCTCTTGTTGGACACGTATCAATTGTCATGGGACTACGTGTTTGGAGAGCGGCGTCCTGGGACCCGAATCATGTTTTTTACGGGGTTTGGCTAGTGATCCCAACACCAACCAGCTAGCTGGTGTCAAAGCTCCGTGGGCCCCACCATGATGTATGTGTTTTATCCACGCCGTCCATCCATTTTGCTAGCTCATTTTAGGTCATGATCCAAAAAATGAGGAAAATCCAAATCTCATGTGGACCGCACCACAGGAAAACAGTGTTGAATGAACCTCCACCCTTAAAAACTTCCTGAGGCAGATTGTAATGTTTATTTTCCATCCAACTTGTTGATAAGGTCACCCAGACCTGATGAAGGGAAAACACAAATATCAGCTTGATTCAAAACTTCTACCGCCCCCAAAATGTTTTTAATGGCAAGTGTTTAATCCCCATTGTTCGTGTGGTGTAGCTCACCTTACATTTAGATCTGCCTCATTTTTTAGCTCATCCCCCCTAAAATGAGGGGAAAGAATGGATGGACCACATGGATAAAACACATATATCATGGTGAGGCCCACAAAGCTTTTACACCAGCTGGCTGGTGTTGGGGTCACTTGTCAAACTAAGACTCCCAACTCCTGCTGTAGGACAAGAACCCTCTAATCAAGGGTGAGGATCACCCACATTTTTATCACACATAGACCTGAAAAGTGATCAAAGAAAAGTAAAAAAAAAACGACAAATTTTGCATGTATAGACATTAGAATCTATATGGTGTGCGTCCTGTAACTCTTCTCGGATCAAAAAGTTATGGCCGATTCACAATTCACCTTTTTTTGGTCCATACATGCATAATTTGTCGTTTTTTCGAACTTTTCCTTTATCGCTTTTCGGTCCATGCGTGATAAGAATGTGGGGGATCCTCACCCTTGATTAGAGGGTTCTTGTCCTACATCACAACACCTATTTTACAACACGCAAGCTCTATGGGGTCCATCATATCGTACACGTAAGATCCACTCCTCCGTTCATCAGGTGAGAATCATTGTTTTAACCGTGCATTCAAAAGGAATCGTACACTAAAGTGACACGTCAACGGGAAAGAGACAATTGTATGTGAAAGTTAACATGCAATGTTGCATGTGAACATTTCTCGTCTCCAAAGAATGAACCCCCTTGTTGATTCCATGACCCATTTCCTCTGTTATGGGTGTTTCAGTCCATTGCTTTTTTTTCTTTTCTTCCTCTTTTTTTTTTTTTTTTTTTTAATTTGAAAGTGATCTGATATAAGAGAATCATGGGCCATGGGCAGCCAATGGATGATTCCCTCATTTTAAGTTCATGCCTAAGGGTCCATTTGGATAGGGAATCCCACATAATCAGGATTAAGTCAAATCTTGATTTGGGCGGGTCCCATGCCCTCCATTCAAATTCCCAAAGCCAAAGTGGCGCTTTCCTCTGCATCAATGCAATCAGCATTATTCCAAGTTTCTTTCTAAAAGTCCAGTACTTTCATCCATGCGGAGGAAAGCGCCAATTTAGGGTGGCGAATCCGACGTGGGGGGTGTGGGGCCTACCAAGATCAAGGTTAGGCTTAATCCTCAATTTAGTAGGATCGCCTACCCAAACGGGCCCAAAATTTCTTTGCATTTTGTCAATTACAAGAGGAAACTAGCAAGAAATTAACTTTAAAAAAAATGACAGTTTAGCATCAAATCATTCATATGACTACAACATTCATATGGCCCGCTAAAGAATATTGTTACATAAGGAACTGTTGGACACTAAATGAATCGACGGCCAAGAGTTGTTAACCGTATGCAATAATAATTTGAAATTGGAAGTACAAGGGTTTTACCTTGGGCATACATCACGACATCTCAAGATCTTGCGTCTCCAAATGAAGCTTGCAACAGGACAACATGAGTTTTGTGGTAAATGATCAGTAAGGAGGTTGAATCAAGGCCTTTCATCAATGGGGATTGGTCAGCCAAGTCATCAGCACTAGAGAAAGCGAGCAACGTACGTCTTCTATGCAGATTAACCAAGTAGCATAACCAGATGAAGCATGGACGTCCGTAAGCCTCTCTGTGTAATGCTTTTTGGCAATATGTTGCCCAGATGTTAATCCATTCTTCAGCTTCTTAACAAACTGTCATAAGGCAATACCGTTTTGGGTGTGTTTGGATGCTCAGTTAGCCAGAATAGCAAATTAAACTAAATATAGAGTAAATAGCCAAAATCGAGGTGGGGTCATTTTAATTCAAAATGGTGAATAACTTGTGTGTTTCAAGTAGGAATTGAAACAATCTCAATTGCTTACAAGTGGAGCAGGCCTAACCTTATTTAGCTCATTCCAACCTTATTAAATTGAATTACTGCTATTCAATTCTCATCCAAACACAACCTTTTGGTTCAAACTCTCGCCTCTTTCACTCTTCGAAATGCTTTAACACAGTGTCTACAACTCTACGATCCTGACAGGTCTCCATGCTTTCATACCCGACATTGTTCCTTTTTCTCTGTGCTGTCCCTTGTCTATGATTTTATCATCAGATCATCGCAAAATCCTCTAGATTACATCTAATTGTAGCATTCCCTATCTTTATCAAGCCATCCACGCAACTGGCACAATGTCATGTTCGGAGTCAGGAGCTTGCAAGAAAAGCAGAGCTGTTAAGGCACACCCAACTTCCCTCATCCTGTTAGTCAACTTCAAAATTCTGCCCATATTTCCCACCTCAGCAAATGCATGGTCGATACATATAGTTGGATTGAGCTGCTTATCCAACATTTCATCCAACATAATCTGCCGCCTCCAGTTTTAAGCAGCTACAACCGGACATAAACCATCATCATCTAAGCCCCATCCCAAGTAATTGGGATCGGCCACACGAATTCCTTTCAGCCACTCCACTCTGACAACGACCATATCTTGACAATCTGACAATTCAAGCTAATGCTAGGGCGTTTCCTCTAGGTAACCCAAGTACCTTTTTTTCTACAGAGTCAATGCCACCTCTTATAAATTCCTTCCACAAATCTATCTTCGCCAACATATCTTATATAAATGTACGAACAAGATTAAGAATTGTCACCAGTAATCTCTACAAGAACATCGGTTATCCTTGAAATGATGAAACCTGTTATTGTCCCTTACGATGATCTCCCTGTGAACAATGCCTGAAATGAACTTGAAGGCACTATGGCAATCTCCACACACCCTAAGGTTCTTGGTGATCCTTATTGGGATACCACAAGGGATGGATATCAGTCCAAAGGCCAACGCCAACTTCTCGCTATGGTAGAAAACCTCCGTCTCTTTCTCTTCCTCCTCTAGATCGTAGAGCGCGAAATTGGTGTCGGGAATGTACCCAGCTGCCTTCATCTCTCTCCTCAATCTCGCCAACATGGCCTGTATCTCGGCATTCCTCATGTGGGAAGTGTCCTTCGCCTGAAAAACATGGACCACGTTTTTCACAGTGATCCAACTGCATCCTGGGCCTTTCTTGATCCCCACTTCAGTTCATCTCCTTCCTTACATCTGTGGCTTCTTCCCACCTAGTGTAATTTCTCAGCATGTAAGTTAACTAAAATATGATAATCAAATGTATGACTCTACCCAATGCCGACTATAAGGAAATAGTAGCATAGCCTATATATAGGTTTCAAGTCAGCCCAATCTAAAAGCTAAGCCCCGTTTGATAGACGCCTAAAAAATGACTTCATCTCATTTTGGTTAGCAGTGATTATGTATTAGAGATCTTGTGTTCGTGTTAACAGTAATTATGTATCGGAGCTTAAGATCTCTAATACATAATTACCATTAACTAAAACTAGATCAATTCATTTTTAGGAGTCTGCCAAATGGGACCTAGGGACATAGGCCCAAGCTCAATCAACACCCATACTGTTTGTTTCTGCAGATCAGGCTTGATTGGCTAACCTTGTCAGGTCATTGGCACATTTAGGCCCAATCCTGGTACAATGCTTAGATGACCTGAAAAAAATGAGATCCCATCACAAAGATAGGATTGTACTACAGCCCAAGTCTGGCCTAAAATAAGCCCATACCAAAAATCCATCCTGTTGGTGGGGTCCATGTGCATCCTTACCATCTTCATACAGAAGAAGCATTTTGATCCTAGGAGAATGATTAGATACGTTTGAATGCATGGTAATGGTAATTATCATATATCCAATCTTTGTGGGGCCCACCATGATGTGTGAGTGCTCTCCAACACATCCATTTGATGCAGCCCTCAATGTTAGGCCTAGATCCCAATATCTAGCTTGATCAATCACTCGGGTGGGACAAACCAAAGGGAACAATGGGAGACTGGGGAGCGGACAGCCACCATAGAAACTTCCAGAATCCAGATGGAATGTCAGGTTCACCATGATGTGTATATATCATCCAACCCAGTCATCAAGTGAGTCCCACTGGGAATAAAGGACACACCTAGACTCAAGACATTCCAAAATATTGGTGGGCCACTACAATGGACTACATAGGCCGTAGTAATGATTGTAAATTGCTCAATGTGGTCTGTCCCACCTGAGTTTTTGAGAGGGATGATTCTTGGGATGTACAATTCCCATGAGTCGTCCCACCAGATGCACAATTTGGAGTCTACATAACCATCATGGGCGGGCCCCACACAGCTCGAACATAACATTTGGGTTCGAACACATGTGATCATTCCCTTTGATCCTAAAAACATTAGGTTAAATTTAACCCAGTAATTGCATAATCCAACTGTAGTATCTTACCTGCCAGCAGCAGCAAACATGTTCGATAGCAGGACATGGTTGCCAGAGTCGTGTGGGTCGAGTTCGAATAACTTCTCAGCTGCAACCTGACCCAACTCAGGTTTCCCATGTACCCTGCATGCTCCTAGTAGTGCACCCCAAACTGATACTGTTGGCCGTATTGGCATATCCTTTATAAACTTGTATGCACGGTCCACCATCCCAGCTCGCCCTAGCAAGTCCACCACACATGCATAATGCTCAGCCCGTGGCTCGATCCCATACTTCCTTTTCATTGACTCGAAAATCTCAATCCCTGACTCAATTGATCCCGACCGACTGCACGCAGACAGCACGCACACCAATGTCACATAATTAGGCAGCATGGCGCCAGTGCCGCCGCCACCACCACATATCATCTCCTTGAATGTTGTAAGAGCCAAATCAGCATGCCCATGGTGTGCATACCCACCAATCATTGCATTCCAAGTGATCAAATTTCTCTCAGGCACTTCATCGAACGCTTTCTCAGAATCTTTGATGCAGCCACATTTACCATACATGTCAACTAGTGCACTCCCCACATATATGTTCCCATCGACACACGCTTTAACAGCAAGCGCATGCACGGACTTCCCAAGCTCCAGCCCGGCCAGGCCAGCACACGCACTGAGAATGCTCGAAAGCATGAAATCCGTTGGTTCAAGACCCTCCTTTTGTGCTTGCAAGAATGTCAAGAAAGCTTTCTCATCCTCATCATTCTGTACATACACAACAACCATTGAGCACCAAGAAACGTCATTCCGCTTCAGAATCCTATCAAACACTGCTGCCGCTGAGTCGACTTGGTGGCACTTCCCATAGAAATCAACAAGCCCATTTGCAACCGATACATCCGCTTCAGACCCATTCCGGATTATGAACCCATGAAGCTGGCATCCAAGCCTCAAATTCGATGTGTCCGAACATGCATTCAGAAACGCACAGAACGTGATCGAATTGGGCTCACCACGGGAGAGCTGCCGGAAGCTGATAAAAGCGCCGACAGCCTCATAAGGGTGGCCATCGAGGACGGCATTCGTTATATAGGCGTTCCACGTCGCCACATTCCGTTCAGGCATTTCGTCGAACAGGTTCCGTGCGTCTTCCCTCAGGCCAGTTTTAGAGTACATATCGAAGGCGCTGCAGGCAACGAAGACATCAGAGATCTGCCCCGCCTTAACAGCGAGCGCATGGAGCTGCTTCCCCATCACGGGGAAGCGAAGAGCGGCGGAGGCCTTGAAGACGCAAGGGAAGGTGAAGTCGTTGGGTTGAATGGAAGAGAGGCGCATGTTAGAGAAGAGTAGTAGTGCCGAGTTGAACCGGCCGTTCTGGACCGAACCGGAGATGAGGGCGGTCCAGGAGACGACGGAGGGGTTGGGGTGGAGAGAGAGGAGGGAGAGGGCCGAGGACGGGAGGTCGAGTTTGGAGTAGAAGTTGATGAGGTGGTTGGAGAGGAAGGAGGGGAGAGGGGCGTCGAGGGTCTTAACGATTCGGGCGTGGGTGGCTCGGCCGAGTCGGAGGGAGTGAGTCGAGACAGCTGACTCGATGATGGAGGCGAGGGCGTTGGGGGAGAGGGAGGTGGGCATGATGGATGGTGGAGAATGTTCATGGCTGGCGATGACGGTGGTGGTGGTGGTGGTGGTCTGGCATGGACGTCGGTTTGGTTATCGAGGCCCACTGCTAGACTTCCGTAGGACGTGGAATTCCTGCAAACAGTTGAAAGTAGCCCATGCAACGAGACTCGGATTGCGTAGGCAAAGTCATATGGCCCCCCACCACAACGTATGTGTTATATCCACACCGTCCATCCATTTGCCACGTCGTTTCGGTGCATGAGCCCAAAAATGAGGGAGATCCAAAGCTCCATTGAACCATACCACATAAAGCAATGTGGATTGACTGTCTACCGTTAAGGTGCGTCTTTGGACACAAAGCTGGAGGGCGCACCTTAATGTTGCTGTAGCGTTTATTTTCCATCCAATCCGTTGCTAAGGTCACACAAGCCGGCCGATGAAGGGAAAAAATAAATATCAGCTTTTTTTGTAGCTTATTAATGGTCAATCACCACCGTTCCATATGTTATGGTCATGCACTCAAATGATCTAAGAAAAAAAGGATGGATACATCAAGGTATGCCCCACGCTAATGGCTGCACTGTCATAGATGAGTCCAGGGTCTTCCCTAATCCGCACCCCATAAACTAACTCATCTCATGTCAGGTGAGGTTGGGTTTAACTGAACCAAGAACTTGCATCTTATTTTACATTATAGGGCTGGTCATGAGCTGAGTCAGCTCGAGAAACTCGATCGACTTGACTCGAAAAAGCTCGCATCGGCTCGGCTCGACTCGACTCAATAGAACAAGTCAGGCCAAGTTTCATTTAGGAGCTCGAGTTAGAAATCGAGTCAAGTTCGACCATTGGGTCACTCGACTCGACTCAATTCAAGCTCGACTCGGCTCGAGCTTGAGCTCGACTCGTTTCATATAGATATTTGTTAAAAAAAAAAAAAAACCATAATCTTCTTATTTATTGGTTTTCTCTACCCTTACCCACACATACATTAGGGTCCAAGCTTAGGACATATAAAACCCTAACATGTTGGGGGGTTTCTTAATCTTACTATTTTGTTCAGGTAAGAACATTCCGTGTTGAGCATATCTGATGGATTGAGTAATTTCAAGTACAAAACATGGTGAGCATACAATGGTTATATGTTTTACACGTTACACAAATACAAGTGCTACAGTGAGACCATACATCATACATATCTACAAAGCAGGGGCTATGGTTAGACCAAACACCATATGCAGCTATTGATTGCAATTTTACGAGGGAGGTGGTGCATCTGATCCATGAATCAGCTGGGCCTCATCATGAAGATGGTCCACACAATAATTAGGGCAGTCCATTCACATGGTGAACTATGCATGTACTGTGTTAATTATGGTTCATAAAATATTACTAGTGGTCTGCATTCAATGCATGTGTGACTTGGCCAAAGAAAAACCGATCAAAGCTAGGTCATTTTAATTGTGGGGTCCCACCTGTAGAAATACTATTCTCCCCTAGTATATGTGTGACTTCTTGAACTTGATGTTGTTGACTTTTAATTTGTATTTTCTAGTAAAAAATATAATAAATTGAGGTGGGGGCAAGCTCGACTTGACTCGAGGTAAGCTCGCCTCGACTTGATCCACTAGCTCGCCTCGAAAGTTTTAGCAAATAAGGCAAGCTCCAATGGTAAGCTCGAGGGTGAGCTCGAGCTCGAGCTCGAACTCGAGGAGAGCACAAACGAGTTAAGCCAAGCTTGGCCCACCTCGACTCGACTCGGCTTGATGTACAGCCCTATTACATTAGCAATTTAAGGGTGAATCAATGGCCAATTAAGTTAAAAATATAACCGGGTGAAGATAACCTCGTCTCAACATTGAGGTCCTGGTATCGATTCCCAATGCAGGGGTGAAAAAATAACGAATTAATTTTGCTTTTAATCATGTTTGGTTGATCAATAAAATGGAAAAGTTTTGTACATGGTTAATGTTTTAACAGAAAAATAAAAACATGATTATCTCTTTAATCTCCTAATTGTGAATTTTCTTTTTAACTATTTGGACTTCTCTCTCCCTCTCTCACTTTAAACACACAACAAAAGTTGGCAATGATTCGGGTTTGGCTGGGCAAGCCTAGCTTGGGCTGAACTTAAAGCACAGCATTGGAGCTTGACTCATGCAAGGCAGTTTAGCACAGTAGGCTAAGCCCCAGCCCCCCTCCGACAAAAGAAAAGAAAAAAAAAAAAGAAAGAAAGAAAGAAAGAAAGAAGAAGATGAAGAAGAAGAAGAAGATTGGACATCGGTCAACCATGCTTGGCTCGAAAATTGATAAATTTCTATTTTCCCTCGATATTTCCTGACGGTGGCCCACTCCGTGGTGGTAGTCACTTCAGCCTGTATTCCAGGTAGCAATTCCAGCCCAAGCTTGGCACGCATGCTAAAGTTCATAGGTCTAAGATTGGTAATAAGCTAAGCCAGGTTGCCATTGCCATTCTTTCCACACCTACATATGAGAAATATGTAAATTAAAATTAAACCATCCAAATTGTTGACTCACTTTAGATGGATCTTAAACTAAACAAATGAGTAACATGTAACTCAAATTAAACCGACTAAATAGTAGGCCCCACTTTAAAGGACCATAAACCAACTTAAAATAGTTTAAATATATTTTTATGTTAGATTTGTGGATGCTTGGTGGATATTACTTTATATATTTGATTTCAATTTTAAAATTGTACATTATTTAAAAAAAAATCAAAATTATTCTATATGAACTTGTGTTTACCAAACAGGGCTAAAAATTTGAATAGAACTAAACTAAACTATTAGTTTAAGTTCTGATATTTTTATAACCATAACTAAAAAAATTTCAGACGTCCTACAAAAAGTCAAGCATATCAAATTCACATGTGGGCCAAACCACAAAAGAAGGGGGGATGGGGATGCCCATTATTATAACCTTTTCGAGCCATCGAAGTTCTGGATTAGGAAGATCCTTGTATTCTCTTATCTTCTTGATGAGACTCAATTTATGAGCAGGTTGGATGGTATACAAAACATCACCATGGATGCTTGGAAGGGTTCAATGTTGGTTGTTCCAATCTCCATTGTTTCTTGTGATATGGCCCACTGATGGATGGAGTAAATTTCACATAGAATGACAATCTATCTACATATTTGTTGCATGGTCTCCTTAACAATCATGCCTATAGGAATCTGAGTGCTTGTTGTAGGAAATCCTCCGTACAACATGTGTGTGAATGGGACTGCGAATTGCCTCCAATTGGCAATTAGCACACATGACTCCAGCAATTCTTTTTATATTCTACATATGTTGTATTACAAAGGCCTGTTTGGATACCACTCAATAAGTAACTTTTTGACCTAACAAATTACTTTGATAAGTATTATTATAAAAGTAACTTACATGGTAAAGGGTACTTGTCCAACTTTTAACTTCTCTTTCTTCATGTGATCGATTGTCCATATCAAAGGAGGCCCCACACGATGGATGATCCACATCAAAGTTGAGGCCCATGTGACAGACAGTCCACATCAAAAGTGGGCTCCACATTATGAATGACCCACAACAAGGTGAGCCCACATAATAGATTGTCCACATCAAAAGTAGGCCCCTAATGATGAAATGGCCCACATCCAAAGTGAGTCCTACATGATGAACAACCCACATTGAAGGTGGGGTTTATACAATGGACAGTCCATATCAAAGGTGGGCTTCACATGAGGGGCGATGGATATGGAAGGTGGCTCCACGTGACCAACAATAGCATTGAAGGTGGGTCCCACATAATGGATGAGACACATCAAGGTGGGCCGCACATACTGGATATATAGTCTACATCAAAGGTCAGCCCCTAATGATGAATGGCCCACAACTAAGGCGGCCCCACATCAAAGGTGGGCTCTGTGTGATGGGCAATGGACATTGAAGGTTATGATGGACAATTTTATCTTGAAGGTGGGCCCCCAATGCACATTCCACAGTCAAATGTGCCAATGATGAATGACCCACATCCAAGGTGGATCCCGCATGATGGATGGTCTACTGCAAAGGTGGGCTCCACATGATGGTTGTGGATGTTAAAGGTGGGCCCACATGAGAACAATTCACATAGAAGGTCGACCCTAATGATGAATGGCCCCAGATCCAAGGCGGGCTCCACATGATGGTTGTGGATGTTAAAGGTGGGCCCATATGAGAACAATTCACATAGAAGGTCGACCCCTAATGATGAATGGCCCCAGATCCAAGGTGGGCTCCACATGATGGTTGTGGATGTTAAAGGTGGGCCCACATGAGAATAATTCACATAGAAGGTCGACCCCTAATGATGAATGGCCCCATATCCAAGGCAAACTCTAAATGATAGATGACCCATATCAAGGTGGGCCCCACATGAGGACAATTCACATCGAAGGTCGGCCCCTAATGATGAATGACCCACATCCAAGGCGGGCCTTGCTTGATGGACTACCCACTTTGAAGTCGGGCCTTGCATGATAGATGGTCCACATTAAAGGTGGGCCCACATGATGAACGACTCACATACAAGGTAAGCTCACATGATGAATAAACCACATCGAAGGTGGGCCTCGCTAGATAGTCCACAATGAAGGTGAGCCCCTCACATTGGATAATTCGAGAGTGGATTAGGTGAGACCCCGACCTCACCCAAGATGGTGTGGCCCTTACCGTGGGTTACAGTGGGGCCCACCTTGATGTATGCATCATGTATCCACGCCGTCCATCCATTTTTCCAAATCATATTAGGGTATTATACCAAAAAGGAAGCAAATCCAATAAGCAGGTGGACCATAACATAGGAAACAGTGGTGATTGACCATTTATGGGCCACAGAAGTTTTGGATGAATATGATAGTTGTTTTTTCCCTTCATCCAGGCTCATGTGACCTTATCAACAGATTGGATGGTAAATAAACACTACGGAAACATGAAGGTTCGTCCTGAGAAGTTTTTAATGGTAGGATGATCAATCACCACTGTTTCTTATGGTATGGTCTAAATGCTTATTGGATCTGCTTACTTTTTGGCATAATGCCCTAATATGATATGGAAGAATGGACGGACAGCCTGGATAGATAATACATACATCAAGGTGGGCCCCACGGTAACTCCACGGTAAGGGCCGCATCGTCTTAGGTGAGCCCGAGGTCTCACCTAATCCGCTCTTGGACAACTCACATTGAAGATAGGGCCAATGTGAGCCAACGTAATGAACAGCCCATATCAAAGGTCGTACCTACATAATAGACTGGATATTAGGGGTGGACCGAAGAAACCTAAGGGAAGCACCGGAAGCCAAGCATATTTGTGTACTTTTTCAAGGACAAAAACTGTCGTTTACTAAATAAGTAGAAATTAAACATTATCTACTTAATAAGTAGACAGTAAGATAAGTTACTTCAGGCATAATTAGCTTATGCAAAGTAATTTAGGATCCAAACAAGCCCTAAAAGGGTAGGTTTGGGTTCAGGTTGCCCAAGGCCCCAACGATAGGCCCATCTAGTGTGTGGCTGTCTCCACTGTGTATATGAGTCATAGATGAGTCACTCTCAAGTCCAACTGGTTGGACCATAATTTGCAGTCCACCTAGTGAATTTCTTCCAACATCTTAAGTGATTATGAAATCCAATCCTCCTATTAGGTTAGCCCTACTATGAGGATCCCTTAGTGCAAAAATCAGCCCTATCCAATTATTAAGTGAGCTACAATAACTACAAGTGTGGTACGCTGGGTGAGTGGATGTAGCTGATTTTTGTATGAATTGTTCCTTGTGGTGGGCCAACTTTTTAGGAGAAATATATATATATATAGGAAAAAGGTACTATGCGGTCCCATGAGGTCGAGCTATGTGGGCCCCATTGTGATGTGTGATGGGTATCCACACCATCAGTTAGATGCACCATTCTGTGGTGGGCAATGGGCCTAAAACACAGGCCAATCCATGACTTGGGCGGGCCACACCATAGACAACAGTTAAGAGCAGATATCCACCTGTTCAAACCTTTATGATCGTTTATAGGACCGACTTAGATGTTGTTGAGAGATCCAGCCATCCATTGGTCCTGTCCCACTTAAATAAGAGGTCACACCAAATTTCAACCGTATCCAAAACTCAGGTGGGCCCAACAAGTGATTTTAGGTGTTGTAAGCATGATTTTACACTCTTTCAGTTGGTATGGCCTACGTGAGTTCTGGATACAGATGATTTTTGACATATCCCATAATCAACAGGGGACCCACAAAATGCATGGTGTGGATGCCCACCACACATCACAGTGGGACCCACACAGCTCGACCTCATGGGAACACTTCCCATGCATGTTAGATATCCCAACCGTACATTGGGTGGGGTAACTGTACGGACCACTCCATCGGAACAATGAATGGTGTGGGTGACACTATTCAAACGGATTGGATTTCGTAAAAATGTAAGTGTCTTTGTGGCCCATGTGATGATGGTCTGGCATCCCAACAGGATGATTGGATTTGTGGCGTGGCCCGTATTTGGTGGAGTAATCTGGGCCCCACCCAAAATCCATTATTTTCGAGTATACCGGCCGGAAATGGCCTGCCAAAGCCGAGTAGCGAGGTGGATCCTGAATGTGGGGCCCACTGTGATGTATGTGCCTACATCCACAGCGTCCATCCGAATGTACAGTGGTGATTGACCATTAAAAACTTCTTGTGGGCCAGAAAAATCTTTGATGTGGTGGGGATTCTTGTGGGCCTTAAATCCATGAAGTTTAATGGTAGGGATTCAATCACGACTGTTTCCCTGTTTCCTGTGATGTGGTCCACCTAAGATTGAGATTTGAGTCAGCTTCATGAGCTTTCAAAATGGTTGGACGGTGTGGATTTAAGACACATACATCACTGTGAGTCCCACAGTCAGGGGTCCCACCCACCTCGGTGGATCCGGGGTTTCACCTAATTAGCTCCCACATTTTCCGATCTAGATTGGCATCCGGACCATTGATCCCTTATGTGGAAAAGCCTAGCCATGCAAATAATGGGCTCGATAATCCAAAGCCATTGATTGTTTATCCGAAAAATCTCGGTGCAAGTAGGAAATATAAATGGTATTAAAAATCTTTAGAATTTTCAACTTAAAAAATAATAAGTGATTAAAAAGAATTCCACTAATCAATATTATAGAATCCCACAAATTCCATCTCTGTATCCCTCACAAACGACCCACCATGATAACCCAAAAATTCCATCTCTACATCCCTCACAAAACCATCCCCACCAATAAAACAATCAGAGCACACAAGAAATCACTCCTCAAAACCACCAAACCAGAAACACCGCTTGTCGGAGCAACCGCCGGACCGTCGAAGTCCATCGGAGAAGGAGCTGGAGAAATCCCATGGAAATGCCTCCTTCCTTTCGACAACACGACAACGATCAGCTTCTGCCCCTTCTCGCAATGCCCTTTCGCTCCACTGATGAAATAAAATGGACCCGATTTGTCGAGCTTTACGGTGACGTCCCCGCCTTGGTGGGCGGCGATCGGATTGGATGTGTTGCAGCTCAGGTAATCGTCTCTGCTCACTTGCAGAACTGAATCTTTAGCACCGTCGAATTTCCAAACTGCAACGGAATACACAAACATGCTATGTCAGAAGGAGAGAAGAATAAGAAGATGGAAAATGACTTGGAAAAATGAAATTAAGAAGAAGAAATTTTTGGAATTTCCACTCTGCAATTGAAACTAAATGTAAAAAAAAGATGGCATAAAATGATGTTTGGAAGAAGATAGAGATTAGAAAAAGAACTGAAAACAAAGTTGTAAGGACTAAAAATGGAATTTGGAAGAAGCCCCAGATGTGAAAAGAATGAAATGTAAGTTTGGAACAAGTTCGATATGGGGCAAATGACTAAAAAGGATGTTTGGAAGAACACCCAAATGGGAAAAATCTTGAAATTTCTGTTTGGAAGAACGTTGAAATGGAAAAAGGACCGAAATTGATGTTTGGAAGGAGGCTCAGATGGGGAAAACAGCTGAAATTGAAATGTAGAAGAAATCTCAGATGTCGAAATTTACCAAGTGAATCGCCGATTTGGAAGCGATTGTCTTCAGCCCATCGATTCAGAGAGTCTGAAGGAGAGGATGAGATTTCCCATGCATTGATCTTTCCTCCAACTAAGAAATCTTTAGCTTCCGAAAGGGTGAAAAGAACAGAAATGATGATGAGAGAATAAGAATATAAAGTTCTTGAAGAAGCCATTGATGGATGGGCTTTGCAAGAGCTTGAAATGAAATTTCCTCTCTTTTCTTCTATCAGAGAGAGAGAGAGAGAGAGAGAGAGAGAGAGACTGAAGTGAGAGCTTTCAGGGGATTCTCCGTTGTATTTAAATCAGTGGAGAGCTGAAAGTAGCCGTTGCAAGGGAGGTTCGGATGTCAGGTTCGGGTATTGCTTCGGATAGCCGAAGCTAATGATTGGCAAACGCGGCAGCGGCTTTTTCTTTTCATTTCTTCTCTTTATTAAGAAAATATTTGATACTCTGTAGGTGTAGCATAATCCATACTCATTCACACAGAAATCGTACCATATCTACCTCATATTAAACCGTTGTAATCTTTGGAATCACACAAACCGATTCCAAACAAAATATAAGATCTTTTTTGTGGACCGATTGTAAAAGTGGTATGTAATCAATGGTCTATATTTAATGGATAAAATAAATGTCCCTCAATCAGAGGTCAGGATTGTCTAATCAATTTTATTTTCAACACATCACCAATCTATAAAGGTTAACGTTATTTGAACCGTTTGATTTTTGTCGTATAAATCCAACTCTATCTTTTTTTTTTTGGTATTCATGCGTATAGCATCGCACTACTCCGTATTATTTAATAACTCATTAACTTTTTTTCTTTTTCGAGGGAAAGTAACGGTCGGAAACAGAGAACGTAATTAGAATCATAGTAATGCCTGGCAGGTTCATTAGTGGAGGCGGGAATCTCTATGCAGGTTGGAGTGGGCCCCACTTTGGATGTGCATGCGGGGAGAGGATTCTACTGGACAGTGCTCCATGTGCCCACCATGATGTATGTGTTTTATCCATGTCGTCCATATATTTTCTTGTATCATTTCAAGGCAACAACTCAAAAATGAGACTGATACAAATCTAAAATAGTCCACGCTCCAAAAAAACAGTGGTGATTTAATGCTCACTGTTAAAACCTTTCTAGAGCCCACTTGTAATGTTTATTTACCTATTGATTAGGTCTTGATTAGGGCTGTACATGGTCGGGTTCGAGGTAGGTTTAGCCAAAGCCAGACCCGCCCATTTACTAAACGGGTTTAGACCCAGACCCTTTTATTAAATGGGTGGGTCCAGGTTGGGTCCGAGTCAACCCATCGGACCCATTTATAAATCCGGATCTAGTAGAGGGAGATCCACCCAGACCCATTTATAAATGGGTCGGGTCTAATGGGTCCGGGTCTGAATCAAGTATGCAAGCATTTTACAAGGCTTAAAACTGAGTCTAGATGGGTTTGGGCGGGAAGGGTCCCTTGAAACATAGACCAAACCCGCCCACTTACTAAATGAGTTCGGGCTGGGTTGGTTGGGTTGGGTTGGGTTGGGTTGGGTCGGGTCGGGTCGGGTTGGGTCGGGCCTGGCCTAATATAAAGGAAACCAGACCCGTTTAGCAATTGGGTCTGTTTTTGGACCCAGACCCGTACCATTTAACAAATGGGTTGGGTCTGGGTCTGGGTCGGGTCTAAATGGGTTGGGTCTGGGTACCTCATTGGGTCCGCTGACCCATTTACAGCCCTAGTCCAGATGAAGGGAAATCACAAATATTCTCCAAGAAGTTTTTAGTTTTTAACTGTGGGCGTTCAACCACCACTGTTTCCTGTGGTGTGGTCTATATGAGATTTGGATCTGTCTCAGTTTTTTTTTTTGGCTTATGCTAGAAAATGATCTCAAAAATGGATGGACAGTATAGATAATACACATATATCGTGGTGGGCCCAAAGAGTACCCTCCAGTAATAGGGTCAGAAGGCAATCCGACCGCGTGGTTTGTTGACAACACCAAATTCTGTGGCTCATAATGATGCATATCATTATGTAATATATCCACACTGTCCATCCATTTTGCGAGATCATTTTAGGGCAGATCTGAGCTTCAGTGGACCACATGGGCGTGGTGTTAACTTGGGAACAGCTTAGTGGGTGTTACCCCTATTGTGTGGGGCCCATATAGATGTATTTTTTATATATCTATGCTGTCTATCTGATTTTTTATATTAATTTAGGAAGTGATCCAAAACCCTAAGAAGATCCAAATCTCAGGTGGACCATACCACTAGAAATAGTAATGAATAACCATTAAAAACATTTTGTGGGCCACAAAAGTTTTAGATCAATCTGATATTTACATATTCCCTTCATCAAGACCTTATTGTCATTATCAAGAGCTTGGGTTGTAAATACACATTATTAAAACCTTGCGATAGGCTCTTTGGAATTTTTAATGGTGAGGCACCCAATCACACTCTTTCTAGTAGTATGGTTAACTTGAGATTTGGATCTGCATAATTTTTGAGACGGAGTGGATACACAAAATATCATCCATGTAGGTCATACGGTAGGGGTAACACCTAAATCGTGCCCGGACCACAAAACAGAAACCAGTGGGGACAATAATGCCCACCGTTGAAATCTACGATGTTCAGCTTGACACGGAACTTCTGTAGCCTCAAAAACATTCAAACCCCAATGCTTTTCGTACCATGGTCTACATGAGGTTTAGATCTGCATCAATTTTGGGCTAATACCCTAAAATGATCCTGCATGAACGGTGTGGATGTATCATATACATCACGGTGGGGTCCACAGAACTTCGTGACGTGGCGCACCACGCAATCCGTGTGCATGGAGAGTGGACGCGGTTTGGCTGGTGACCCCAACACCAGCCAGCTCGCTGGGGTCAAAGCTTTTGGGTCCACCATAATGTATGTATTTTGTCCACGCCGTCTATCCATTTTGGCAGCTCATTTTAGGGCCTGAGCCCAAAAAGAAGCAGATCCAAAGTTCAAGTGGACCACACCACAGGAAATAGTGGGGACTGAACACCTACCATTGAAAAAATAAAGCAACGATTCGAAAGAAAAGGTTAATATTTGATTGGTAGATTCTTACACTCAGGAGATTTTTGGTCGTCCCCAAAGTGAACTTTGCCTGAACCAATTGTACGGATTGGTTTTTAAGACAGGGAAGGACTCAGAAACTATGCATTGATTTATATTTAGCTGTACAAATTGTGGGGTCCATCTAGGAAATTAAATAACTTATGAGCCATCTAAATGGCGACCCAAGATTTGGATGGTTCAATTAAGTTAGAGAAATGCACCAGTGCTCTCGGAGCACCAAAAAAGTTATAATGCTCCTAGTTGTATTGAGACACAAAGACAGTCAAGATATACACACACACTAACCATTTGATCAATGGTCTTTTATTTGGATGGTCAAGATTGTTTACTGTCCAATCAACAATTTGATCCATCCATTTTCGGTCCGTTATGGAATGATTAGGATTAAAAAGAATCACTTTTGTTAGGCAATCATAAAGATTCCGGCTATTGCTTGAAAAAGGAATGACTATAGAAAATAGGACAAATCACAGATGGATTAGATCATCCGATCAGTGTGATTTTCACATAGTGGTCTACTGAATGTGTTTTGGACTTTTGTAGACGGTTTAGATCAATTGATTGGACCGTAGAAGTAAACAGATGCAACTGGGCCTTTGGAGCCATTTCTCCTTGAGTTATATACAGAGCTCCCAACCCTCAAGAGGGAGAGAAATAACATAAATATCATATTTACCTTTTCTTTAAAAGTGGTGAACCCAGTATTGTGGGCCTTGAGGGAGATGGGAGCGAATTAGGTGCCAGGGCCTCACCCAATACTGTGCAACCCTTACCTTGATGTATGTGTTCTATATCTAGGCTGTCCATCCGTTTTTTCTAGATCATTTTAGGCATAAGCTAAGAAATGAAGAAGATTTAGATCTCAGGAGGGCCATACTATAGCAAACGGTGGTGATTGAACTCCTTACCATTAAAAACTTCTTAGGGCCCACCATAATGCTTATTTGCCATTCAACCTGTTGATAAGGTCTAGAGCTGGACAAGAATTGAGGTAGCTCAGCAGCTAAGCTCAACTCAAAATCTGGAATCAACTGAACCGAGTTGATTTTTTTAGCTTGAAAAAATTTCAAGCCAAGCTTGAGTTGACTCAAACTCAACTTAGAAAACGTCCAAGCTTAACTCAACTCAAAAGCTCGAATTCAAACTCGACTCAAAAGCTCAATCTCAAACTCGGCTTGAACTTGGCTTGAACTTGGCTTGTGCAACTAACCAAATCGAGCCAAGCTGGCCAACGAAGCCGGAGGACCGAGCCAAGCCGAACTCATGTTGGGGCAGGTTGCTGGCCGAACTGGGCCAAGTTGTGCCAAGCTTGACCCGGTTCGACTCATGTCCAACTCTAATAAGGTCACATAAATTTGGATGAAAGTAAAAAAAAAAAATACTAACTTGATCCAAAAGTTCCTTCTAATGCACAATCACCCCTTTTTCCCATGGTATAGTTTACTTGAGAACTGGGTTTGCTTCATTTTTGAGCTCATGTCCTAAATTTATCCTGCAAAATTGATGGACAATGTAGAGGATGGCGTGGATATAGAATATGTACATCAAGGTGGGCAAAATGGCAAGGGCTGCATCGTCTTGGGTGAGGAGGGGGCTGCACCTAATCTGCTCCTGAGTCGGATGTGCCTGACATCTAAACCATCCAACAGATGCACCCCCACCAAGATTACTAGACGAGTGAAAAATATAGCAATTTCAATTATAAAATAGGTGAAACCATAAAAAAAAAAAATAATGTACACCACTCAAAAGCATCCAAATTTGAGTGTGGTTACGTGATTATTTGATTGGCTAGATTTTTGCTTATGATCACCACATGAGTTGCATTATATGTTATACACATATCACATGGCCTTACAATTCTCAAATTTGCTACTTTTAACAAAAAAATAGATTTAAGGCATTTTGGTAATTCCTTCCTAAAATCATTCTAAGGGAATTTCCAATTGTCGAGCATTGTTTGGAAAAATGCAAATTCCCAAGTAATTTTCAGTAAAAATACTTTTTTTTCCTGTAAAAATTCTTCATTCAAGTCTATATGACATAATGAACAGGTTAGATGGAAAATAAACATCATTATGGAATTTAGGATGGTCTCAACTTTCGCTGACAGACATCATTAGGACTATTATTTCTTGTCATGTGGTCCACTTGAGCTTAGAATGTGCCTCATTTTTTGGCTCAAGTCTTACAATGAACCGGTAAAATGGATAGATGAATAGCCTAGATAAGACACATACATTATGGTGGGAGCCATGGATTTTATCCAATACCCAAATACATGGATTTCATCTAGGGTGGTTTTTGAGGTGAAATTAACCACCTATTGTTAAAAGCTATTATTATATTATTGCTGCACATGGGCAATCGTAGGTATTTATGTTTTTTATTTTATTTTATGCTATTTTATGTTTTCGTTGGTTATATTGAACTGATCTTAATTCCAAGTCAATAAAATTGTCAATTCAATTTCTATTTTTAATTTTTTTTAATTCATTATTACATTATTGAGAAGCCCCTTTATGTGCTAGCTAATATGAACGGCTACCCAGTTACGCAAGTAATGATGGACAATGGCGCAGCTATCAACATATATGTTACACATTTATAAATAGAGTTATTGCCGTACAGGTACTTATCTTTTGAGCCATAGACGGATTAGTACCTACTTTTAAACTTATTTCAAATCAATATCTAAGGTTTGTAAGACATCCATTTTGTCACAAAAAGACGCATTTACCTCTACTTATATAGAATAATGATGGTACTTACTGTATAGACATCTCATCTAGAGGATGCTGTTGTCTAGTGTTGGCAAGGGCGGAAGCCCTTTTGGGTGGTAATAAGGGCCCCACTCGTGGGCCCCACCATGGTATATGTGTTTCATCCATCCGTCCATCTATTTTGTCATATCATTTTTGGGCCAGCCAAATCTGAGTCTCAAGTGGAACACACCACATGGAACAGTGGGGTCAAATCGCTGCCCTTTTAGGTAGCTATCTGATGGCCACTCGTGGGCCCCACCATGATGTATATGTTAGATCCACATAGTTCATTTGTTTCTCCAGTTTATTTTAAGTTGTGGGTTTAAAAACGAAGAAGATCAAGATTTCAAATGGGCCATACCAACGAGAATAATTTCCACTATTGAAACCTTCTTAGGCTCACTGTGATTTTTTATGCTGTTTATTATGTCCGAACCAAATCTCTTTGGGCAGGCCATGAGCTGGCAAATTCGATACATAGATTAGATTTTTCATGTTGACCCCACCTTGCTGGGAAAGCATAATAATAACAATAAAAGGGTCGCTGGAATAGACAACGTCCAGAGGACGCCGCTGCCAGGCGGACGCCTTTACTGGGCATGATCTGGGGACCCACAATGATGTTTATGTTCTATCCACGTCATGTGGACCCATTGCATAACAAGCAGTGCCAGCTAGTGGGCCCACCTCATAGATGGATTGGATCCAACATTCCACAATTGAACAATTCTAACCATCTAACAAGGTGGGGCCAAAGTTTTTTTTAATTTTTATAAATCCACCCCGTCCATCCGTTTTGGGAGCTTATTTTAGGACATGAGAACAAAAATGAACCAGATCTAAGACTCAAGTGGGCCCCACTAAAGGAAAACGTGGGTAGGTAAATTACTACCGTTGAAACCTCCCTGGGTCCACAGTGATGTTTATATGATGTCCATACCGTTCATAACGTCACTACTACTGGGATGAATTGGAAACACAAATATTATCTTGATTCGAAACTCCTGTGGCTCCACAAATATTTCAACTGTGGATGTTCAATCCTTACGTTTTCGGCCCATTTGAGTCTTGGATCCGGTTCATTTTTGTTCTCATCTCGTAAAATGAGCTCCCAAAATTGATAGACGGAGTGGATTTATAAATAAAAAATAAAAAATCACTTTGGGCCCCACCTTGGTTCCCAGCATAGGAATTTCTTACGCAAGGCTTTCGTAGGAAATCCGCGCCCAAGAGGTGGAGAGGGGGCGCGGTTAGGGCGGATCCCTGGATACACTGAGGTCGGTGAATCCCCATCTGTGGGGCTACTTTGATGTATGTACCTTACATCTATACCGTCCATGCATTTTGAAAGCTCATTTTAAAGCATTATCCAAAAAATGAAGCAGATCCAAATCTTACGTGGACCATACCACATGAAATAGTAGTGATTGAATCCACACCATTAAAAACTTCATGGAGGCCACTGGAATGTTTATTTTCCATCCAACCTGTTTAAAAGGTCACAAAGACCTGGATGAAGATACCAAACAAATATCAGCTTGACCCAAAACTTTTTGTGACCCACCAGAAGCTTCTAATGGTTGAGTACCATTGTTTACTATATTATGGTCCACCTGAGATTTGGATCTACTTCATTTTTTAAATCATACTCTAAAATGAGTTTCAAAATGAATGGATGGCGTGGATGTAATACACGCACATCACACAGTGGACGGCACGGTAAGGGATCTACCTACCTCGGTGGATTCGGGATCCAATGAAGCCGCGCCTAGGAAGAGGAGTTAGGCGAGTTGTATTTTAATGGTTGTAAATTTGTGAGGCCCACCTTGCTGACCTGTTGTATATCCACACTGTCTATCCGTTTTTCTATATTAAACTTAGGGGATGAGCCTAAAAATGAAGCAGATCCAAATCTCCTAGTGGACCACGGTATACAAAACAAGTGGAGATTGGCTCAATAAAAGTTTAAATGGTGCACATTTGAGATATTACTATTCATGCAGTGTAGCCCACTTGATTAAGTTTTTTCCATTTATTAGAATCTTTTGATGAACAGAAATGGATAGACGGAGTGAATTTGTCTAGGTCATCTCTGTGGGCCCCACATAGCTTCCGATGACAGGCTAAGATTACACACATGTATCTGTCTGTTTGCAACTAAAAGGAGGGATAATATCATCTTTTTAAAAATACCATATGGCTTTGTATCACATACATAAGAAAGGTAGACGGTGGGTACCAATATGACTAACGTTTGTAATCCTTAGGTATTGATTTGGAATAATTTAAAAGTAGGTAGTTATCCGTCTATGGCCCAAAAGATAGGTACCTGTACGACAATTACTCTTATAAATATTTACCTCAAAACCAAACAACCACTTGGAGGAATGAAACAAAGGGTCCGTGTTAAAGATGCATGGGAAGCAGAGGATTGCAATAAACCTAGTATACAATAGGTTTATATGTGAAGTTGGGGTCAAGCCGGGTTGAGCTGGTGCGAGTCGGGTTAAAATGACATGAGCCCAAGTCCGGCCCAAAATTGTAGGCCAGGTATGCTAGGCTCATGCCCAAGCTAATAGGTCCAACGCGGGCGCGGATTGCCTGCGAAAGGCTAAATTGTAGGCCAGGCATGCTAGGCTCATGCCCAAGCTAATAGGTCCAACCCGGGCTTTCGCAGGCATCTCCTGCGCAAGGAATCTGGGTGGGGCCCACCGTGAGGTTTGTGAGAAATTTATGCTGTCCAACCGTTTTTTGAGATCATTTTAGACGTTGCGACCAAAATTGAACGGGATCCAAGACTTAAGTGGGCCAAAAACATGATGAGTGAACTTCCACAGTTGAAATATTCGTGGGGCCACCAAAGTTTCGAATCAGGATAATATTTGTGTTTTCAGTTCATCTCAATAGGAATGACATTATGAAGGGTATGGATGGCATATAAACATCACTGTGGACCCATAGAGGTTTCAACGGTAAGAATTTCCCTACACACCTTTTGCTTTAGTGCGGCCCACTTGAGTTTTGGATCCCGTTCATTTTTTGTCGCAACGCCTAAAATGGTCTTAGAAAACGGTTGAACGGCATAGATTTCTCACAAACCTCACGGTGGGCCCCACCCAGATTCCTTGCGCATGGCTTTAGCAGGCAATCCGCGCCCGTCCAACCCGGTCAAAAACGTGCGCGGATTTCCAGCGAAAGCCCGCGCAGGAAGTTCCTGCGCTGGGAACAAGGCGGGGCTTACAGTGATGTTTTTTGATAAATTCACCCGTCCATCCGTTTTGGGAGCTCATTTTAATTTTATCAAAAATGAATCGGATCCAAGACTCAAGTGTGCCTCACTGAAGGAAAAGGTAGGTAGGTAAATTAATACATTTGAAACCTCCCTGGGTCCACAGTGATGTTTATATGACATCCATACCGTTAATAACGTCACTACTGCTGGGATGAACTGGAAACACAAATATTATCCTGATTCGAAACTCCTTTGGCTCGCTCGAGTCTTGGATCCGGTTCATTTTTGTTATCATATACTAAAATGAGCTCCCAAAACGGATGGACGGGGTGGATTTATAAAAAAAAAAAAAAAAAACCACTTTGGGCCCGCCTTGGTTCCAGTGCATGAACTTCCTGCACAAGGCTTTCGAAGGAAATCCGCGCCCGTCAAAAGCCGGTCCGGCTCATTGCCACCCTTCATGGAATCCCTTGTCCGGACTGCCTTCAAAACTCAGAAGAAAGAAATGAGATCAATCGCCTTCTCCTTCTTTCTACGCTCCAAAGCCCTCTCTCCTCTCTCTTTCATCTCTTCTCCCACCCGTCTCTTCTCCTCCCAAAACCCTAACCCTAACCCTCAAAACCCTAACCCTCGCACCCGAACCCCTCTTGAGAAGCAATTCGACTCCTGGACCGCCCACCTCAGGCCCGGATTCACCCCATCCGACGTAATCTCCGCCCTCCGTTCCCAGACCGACCCCGATCTGGCCCTCGACATCTTTCGATGGACCGCCCTCCAGCGCGGCTACCGCCACAGCCCTGCTGTGTACCACACCATCTTCGACATCACCACCTCGGCCCATCGATCGTCCCACGCCGAAACCCTCATTGACGAGGTCCTCGCCGGCGCCTGCCCGCCGGACCCCGATCTCTACAACTCTATCATCCGCTTCTGCTGCCGCCACCGCCACCTCTTCAACCGGTCCTTCGACGTGTTCAAGAAGATGCAGCGATCTGACGGATGTAAGCCCTCGCTCGAAACCTATTCGATGCTGTTGAATTCGCTCCTCCGCAGGTTTAATCGGTTGAATGTCTCTTATGTCTATTTGCATGCTGTTCGATCCCTGCTCAAACAGATGAAAGCCTCGGGTGTGATTCCCGACACGTTCACTTTGAATCTGATTGTGAAAGCTTACTCCAAGTGTTTGGAAATGGACGAGGCGATCCGGGTTTTCCGCGAGATGGGTCTCTATGGATGCACGCCGGATGGGTATACGTACAGTTACTTAACCAAAGGGTTGTGCGAGAAGGGGTGGATTGCTCAGGGTTTTGGGTTCTACCAGGAGATGAGGGGGAAGGGTTTTGTGCCAACCAGTAGCGCTTACATGATTTTGATATGTAGCCTTTCGATGGAGCGGAGATTTGAAGATGGGATTGATGTTCTGTTTCATATGTTGGATAATTCGATGGTTCCGGATGTTTTGACGTATCGGACACTGTTGGAAGGGTTGTGTAGGGAAGGTAGGGCAAATGATGCATTTGGGCTGCTCGAAGAACTGAGGAAGAAGGAAGGTTCAATGGGGGAAAGGGTTTACAGTAGTTTGCTGGATGGATTGCATTTGCTTAGTCGAGGGTAGGCACACTGAATTGGGTTGCATTCTCATGCTTAAATTCCAAGCCCTTTTTTGCACCTTCAGCGAGGAAAGCAGGTGGTACAGTCATTTATACTTCTTCCTGAAGTTCTCCATCACAGAGAGCATTCGTCGACATCTAACTGGTGGAGCCTACAGTTCATTGTTTGCAGCCAGTGAAAGAATCACTCTCATCGAGTTGAACTTGGCTACTGGAGCAAACATTTCCAGGTAGTTGAGCCCAGAAATGTTAATGAATTTGAAAGAAATTGTATTGAGAAGTCATCTGTATGAAACTCGTGATGCATCCATTTATGTCAAGAGTCCTAGATACATTACCGCTCATGATATCATCTGACCATCTTCTATGGAAATAGTTGATATGCTATAGCATATTGCTAGCCTGATGGAACAATTGATTTGTGTATTGAAGTAAAAATCGAGAGGGATCAAGGATATCACATGAAAACACCGAAAAACTATCAAGATGGAAGTTATCCTATAGATCTATTTCCTTTGTATGAATCCAATGCTTTTTGTGGTTGTCTCAGGGAAGGGAGGGAAAATGGGGCATTTGTTCTCCTTGAAGAATTGAGGAAGGAATGTTCCATGGGGGAAAGACTCACACTAGTTTGTTGGATGGATTGTATTTGCTTGGTGGTAGACATGCTGAATTGGCTTGCTTTCTTGTGCTTAAATTCAAATGTTATTCCTTTAGCAGGAATTCAACTCTTGTTGCAGTTGTCTTGAGGAAGGGAGGGAAAATGAGCCATTTGTGCTGCTCGAAGAATTGATGAAGAAGGTTCAATGGGGGAAAGATTCCCACAAGTTTGTTGGATGGATTGCTTAGTTGGGGGTGAACAAACCTAATTGTGCTGTATTCTTGTGTTTAAAATTCAGATCTTTTTCCCTTTTCAGGAATTCGATGCTCTTTGTTGTGGTTGTCTCGAGGAAGGGAAGGAAAATGAGATTTTTGGAGTTCTTGGAGAGTTGAGGAAGGAGTGTTTTGACAGGGGAAAAGACATGCATGACTGTGGTGGATGGACTGCGATTTGTTTAGTCATGGAAGATGCTTAATCGGGTTATGTTCTGGCGCTTGGATTTCTTTGTGGGATTTCGACACTTGAACTTTGAAGGGTGTAAGGAGGCAAACAGAAAATGAGGGCTTTGGTATGCTTGAAGAATTATAGGAGGATTGGATGAGGGAGAATATTTACACGAATGTGTCAGGTGGATTGTACTTCCTAAGCGGGAGATTGGAGATGAATTGTTTATTCTTGCTTTCTATTGAAATGTTCTTTTTGTTGCAGGAATTCCAGTTGAGGGAATTCCATTTCTTTGATCAAGAAGCATGGAAATAGATGGTATAGTGCAATGGACATTTCAGTTGCTTTATGAAGGAAGAACCATAGGTCTCAGACAAATCTTGCTTTGCTCTATTGTGCCTATTCAAGGTATGTGTAATTTATTGGAAAATATGACCATAGTGGTGTTTGCATACACTTGCCTACATCATTGATGCAGGACATGGCAACCCTTGGATGGTCATGATTAGCCTGTAATCTCAATACCAATTCTTCAAGAATATATAATTTTTCAAATGGTTATTCTTCAAGAATATGTGAAGGCAATAAAAAAAGGTAAAGGCAATAATTTTAAAAATAAATGGCTAGATTCTCACATTATCTTACGATTCAACTTGGATAGCATTGGACCATTCAATAATGATTAGCATAGCATCAGGTATGATGCAACACACCTTGTATGACCACAAGATCACACTGTGCTTATTATGCGGATCACACCCAAACCCAATAGGTTTTGACGAATGACTTCCCAAAAGTAAGAGAATCTCTTTATGTGCGCCATTCGAGGAAAAAAAACTAATCTCTCAATGCATAAAAATTTCAATGTCCCTTTTTTTCTTCTTCCATTCAACTATTTATGAGAGAGTCTTCACATGTTTTATGCTTTTTTCTCGAAGCAAAAGAAACCCTAAAGATTTGTCCATTTATTACTAATTCTAGCCATTTATTTTAACATGTATTAAGAACATTTAAAATATTTTTTTTTCAAGTCCTTCACTACCATAAATGCTTTCTGTAAATTGACTGACTCAAATGATATAAGAATTTCCACTATGTTGGTCTCATTTAAAAGCCAACTCGATAGACTTTCAAACATGATTTTTTGTCACTCTGACATTGTTTGATACCTGAAAAGTGGGCCAAAAATAAAATACAGAAATACTAAAGGAAAACTTGTTCAGATAGTCATGTAACTATAAATTCAACAACTAATTAACTAATAAACCCTGACTTCTAGACTCGGTAGTTTAACTATATCGGGTGTGGGGTCAACTAACCACTCACGTGAGACTCACAAATTGACCATACCATTATCAGGGCCCAAAACCTTGTCCAGGCAGATTGTTGAGCCCAGAATTCCAAATGGACAGATTGTGGGACGCATTTCAACATTGCATCATGCCCTAGTGGTTGGGGAGAAATTATCCTCAATTTGGATTTCCGCACGTGTTCGTTGGTATAGCCCATCTTTATATTATGTGATTGTGAGGACACATGTGTAGGAGGTTTTTGGACATCTCTGGGCGCCCGAGTTCCATTTTTACTTAATTTTTAAGGGTATTTCGATATTTTCATGTTTTCTTATTGATTATTTAGGGCCCGTTTGGTTGGTATCTGGAAACCCATTTCTAGCATAAATTCAGATTTCGGCATAATCCTATTTTAACTGGTGTGTTAGGTAGCAAGTTCCAGTCGAACAAAATTCTGTCTGGAAGCCTAAATGAACTGGAATGAGGATTAGTGGAAACGGTGTGGGCGATCAGTTCTACGGAAGGGAAAAAGAGGTGGAAGTGAGCGTCAACACCTCCATATATGCATTGTAAATCTATAATGTATGTATTTTATATCCATACGGTCCATTAGTTTTGAGAGCTCAATTAAGGGCATTGGACAAAAAATGAGGCAGATTTAAATCACAAGTGAGCTACACCACAAGAAAATTATGTTGATTGAACGTCCACCGTTAAAAACTTCCTAGGGCCCACTATAATGTTTATTTGCCATCCAACCTGGCCAACTGTCTTACTGGACTACAATAGGCCAAGGGTAAGGTTCCCAGGCGGATCTAAAGCCCAAGTGGGCCATACCACAAGCAACGGTTGGAAATTGCACATTTTTTAACTAAACAACAAGTTCCAGATGAAACCTGGGTTCCACTCTAGTCTTTGCAATTTTGGATTCCAACAGTGGAATCTAGATTTTCTCTAGAATCTGGATTCTGCAACCAAACAAGCCCTTAAGAGGGCTTAGCCCTAAAAACGAGATTAGTTGTTGATTAATGAAAAAAAGTAAACATTTGGTTGCCTCCTTCCTCTCTCCCTTTCTCATGGTGCTTCTTCTTCTTCTTTGATCTCATTCTTCTCTTTTCTTCTTGTGCCCCCTAACTTTTTCTAAGGTAAACTTATTATTTCATCTTTCTCTATTTCTATTCTGTCATAACTTTTAGATCTTAGATTTGAGATTTGATCCAAAATTCCTATTGCTCAAATTCCAAAATCCCTAATCCGAGAAATCATTCGATCCTTCGGACTAGTGATTCACATTGAGTATTTGGATTAAGACCATGCAAGCTCGGGATGTTCCATCCCTCGTCGGATCTAACTATAGCAATAATGGAATCTCATACTTCATGGTTGTGATGAATGGCCTGCTCCATTGCATGCTTCCATGTGATTTTCTTAGTTCATGATGATTGATGCTAGATTTTATATTATTATTCTTTTATTTTCGCTGGATTATATGAGTTCATGAGCATGCATCATAATTAGGGCATCC
Source organism: Liriodendron chinense (assembly GCA_003013855.2). Classification (NCBI taxonomy): domain Eukaryota; kingdom Viridiplantae; phylum Streptophyta; class Magnoliopsida; order Magnoliales; family Magnoliaceae; genus Liriodendron; species Liriodendron chinense. The sequence continues at coordinate 5,955,701 of ML058387.1, read as the reverse complement.
TACGTCAGATGGGAGTCGATGTAATCCTATATATTAGATCTACATCTCTCGCATGCGATGTTGTTGCAGATCAGTCCACTGTTTTATGTTCTCATGCTGTCAATCTTCGACGTTGTCTTCCACTTCTTGGATGGCAGAGTTAGTCGCCTTGCGTTCTTGTTTAGCAGTTCATGGTTCATCCCTGTGCTCTTAATTGGCCGCCTCAATCTGGTGCAAGTTGAGAGAACAAGAGAGGAGGGCTCAAGCTCTACTGGCTTCTGTTCTTCAGAATATTTAATTCCTGCCATGAATCTACCCATGAATTGATCCATTAGCAAAATCCTGTGCATTAATTGGTTCTTGTAGTTTATTTTCTAAATGCTTTCCTGATCTCCTCAAGCATGGGTTTCATTGTGAACTTACTCCCATCCTTCATGATTGTGCAAGTGTTCTTCTCATCATAGATGTCTTTTCACTTCTATAATATTGGTATCAGGGTCTTTGAGGAAACAAACAAATTATCTATTGTTTTTGCCCATCTTACAATTTTCCCAGGCAAGACTAAACCTGTGTTGACCTTAGGAGTTGATCAATGGCTTGCCCCTCGGAAAGTCAAGCTAGACCACTTGTTAGGTGGTCTGCACATGCACATTGGATTTGTCATGTGGGTTATCCCTTCTCAACTGTCCTTACTATTGCAGATGTGGTTGACCTGGTGAATGGGCTGGTTGTATTGTAGTGTCATGGAACATGCAGCGGGGTCCACCAAATGAATGGCCATAATCAACCTAGTCCATGTGGACAAAAAAGTGATGCAGATGCACTGCTACAAGTACCATCTTTTCTTCTTGTGTCTTGGTTAAGATCGGTCCACTCATCACGCGTGCAACATGTGTACATTGAATATGGGCCATTGGACCATTCACAACCTTTTTAAACACACATTCTTCCAGCTCTCATGGCCCACCAGATGACTTGATCAGCCCCATTTTTGGGCCAAGTCCTCTACGCATTCAGGCCCACCTAATACACAATTTAGACGTCCATACTTGCTAGGCTGGCAAGTGGGGCCCATGTGAGGAGGTGTGCACTTGACAAAGCTTTTGAATTCTCTCAACAATTATTTATTCCAATAACAATACGAATCAGGTAACAAACTCTAACTACCATTTATTTCATAATGACAAGAACACCCCTGCCCAAGAAAAATAACTAAAATAACAGTCAGGTAGTGAGAATAGGAGGAAGGACATCTGATCTCTTCCCTTTCACACTAGCCCTGGTGTCTGGAAATAGGCCATATTGGGCAGCTCCGATCCGTCTTCCACGGCCCACACAGGGAATGGTAGAAGATGGCCTGGAGGATCTACCACCTCATCTGCTACATACTTCTCCCACAAATTCTCTGCAATTCGCTTCACCATCCGCACGCATTTGACTGATTCTGGCTCACTAAAGATGTGCATTAGGTGTGGATAGTGGCTCATGAAATGCTCGTACCACAAGGACATCCGGTAGCTGTATACGAGGCCGTGGGCCCCGCCATTCGGCCTCGTTGGTCTGTCAGGGCTGGTATGAACCATGGGCGATCTCCGTGTCCCTCCCTCCTTCGAGGGATCGCTGGTTTAAATTCGCAAACCCCACAATCACATACTCATCGTCCCCTGGGGAAACAAAATCCATTAAAGAGTAGTAGATAATAAGGTTGGAATTTCAAAATCATTTGAAACAGATTAGTCAGGGGCATGATTGCATATGTCCCACATGTTCCAGCTGTGTGGGGCCCACCTGTTGTGTGCATCTGGAATCTAAACCGTGAGTGTGGTGGGCCTCTTCGTGCTCACCATACATCCCAAGAATCATCTTGATCCCAAAATCAGGTGGGACACACCACTGCGAGCAATGTACAATCACAGCGAAAACCTGCATGTTCACTTTGTTTATGGAATGGGCTGAGTTCAGTTAATCTGGTCCATGGTTCTGCATTCCGAGCCCAAATTCAGACGACGAAGTAAGCCCAAACCTGGTCCACTTATCAGGTGGGCCAAACTTGTGTGAGAAAATAGATAGGTAAAAAATACCAGCAATCAACGTTCAACGTACAAGTATGGCAGCAATGTTAAGTGGGCCAGCCTGAATTTTGATCTAGGCCATTCAAACACTTGATGTTATGGCCAGGATCTTACACATGTTGAGTTGATCAACCAGCGAATCCAATGGCCCAGATCATTGAATGCTTGATCTGTGTACATTCAAGGCCATCATAACCACTAATATCGTAGCCCTGCAATATGGACATACAGGTATTGGCCAGTCATGTGGTTGAGCTATAATCCAAATATCATGCTGAATGGACAATTCTTAAAATCCAATCAAGCAGTTTGCCAGTTGAATGTGGATGCATGCTCATGTTTTGATTTTGATCTTGCCTTTCTAGGCCAATGATCAGAACATGGCCCACCAACGTGCCGGCCACACCAAATCAACGGTCCTGGCGACCCTGCTCAAGTTCCACATTACAATAAGATGAACATTGCAGTAGAAATTTCAGTTACTGAAAATACTGCTGAAGTTCTTGTTTACTTACCAATCATGAGCTTTGCATGGACATAGATCAGGAATCGCCGGTTGATCTGCGCCCTCCAGTAGTCCGTCCCCGTCTCTGGCCTCGCCGGAGGTACATACTCTCCTTCGCAGGCCAATTCTTGATTCGCAAGACAGAAGAAATTCAAATAGTCATTTGGATGTGCTTTCCAGCCCAACCCCACATCTTGAATTGCCTGTGCAATGATACCATACATCATCTCCATCTTCCGCCGATTCCAATGCAAGATCGCCTGCACAGACTCTCCCTCAGGCTCCCCTTCAGGCCACATCAGCGTCACAACATAAACAGCAAACCTCTCTCCTCCTCTGATCTTACTCGCGATCTTAACTGCAATCTCGATTGGAACCAAATCCAAACACCCACAATCCTGATCTCTGCTCCACTCATGACAGCTCCCGAAGAAGTACTGATTTTCAATGTAGATGAATCGCTTTGCTCTTCGGATCGCTTCGATGTACCCTGCGTGAATACTTTGATCGATAGTGACATCCTTCCCGCTCATCAATCCCATTTTAGCAGCTTCCGACGGGTCGGAAGGAAAACCCACAACCGAAGCATCGTCGATCAATCGAAAAACTTGCACATTCCAAGAATCTTCGGACTCAGAGATTGATGGGACTGAGAAGGTTTGTGGGTGTTCGCGGATTTTTAACAAATGGTCTGAAAATCCTTTGGGAGCATGTTTCATCCATCGCTGTTCAAAATTTGCGAGGATATCCCAAGTGGCGGGGCCCTTGAGCTTGGAAGGTACATCGTGCCATGGTTCTCTTGGGCCTCCATGCCGTAGATTGGCATGTGGGAAGTTATTCTGCTGAAAATCGTTGAGATAGACTGTATCGAGATTTCTAAAAAGTGGGTGTTTCTCATTATCGTATCTACCGTCAGTGAGATCAATCCCGCCGATGAAACTGATGATCTGACATCTAGAAGAGCTGTTTCTGGCAAGTGGGCCATCGAGCGTGACTGTTTTCTGATGATGGGTGAATTCTGCTCCAATCTCGACCCGTTGAATGGCGGTGAGAGATGAGTCTGGTTTCCGAGGACAGGCAAAGCACTTCACCTTCATGTGCTCGGAGAATTTCCGTGTCTCCTTGTCATGGGTTTTCATCAGGCCTGCATTTCCGAGCAGCGAAAGTGAAGTCCGGTACCATGACTAGAACTGTTAGGCCCTGATGGACTGATCAGCTTTTCTCTTCAGAAGCTCTCCGATTGTTAGATTTTCAGCTCCTTGGATCATGCGGTCGGGATCGCGAATGAGAGTGATGTTGACATTGACAGACCAGCCAGCCACATAGATGAAATGCTTCGCTTCGACGATGGCATTATAGAGATCTTCCCATAGCCTTGGAGGGTGGTAGAATTTATCAACCGAAAGACGGAATTTCGGGCAAAAATCATTCGATAGATGGGAGTTCTGATAAAGAGTGACATTGCATCCTGTTCTTTGAGGGAAGTAAGAATGCGGAATCCTGGAGAAAATCCAGCCTTTGATGCCTGAATTCCAACATGGATTGGATCTTGCATCGAGGAATTGGAGACGAATGTGAACCTGGGCTTTCTCGAGCTTGTGCCCTTTGTCGTTGAAGAGGTCGAACCAGCCTTCGATGGGGAGGGCCATGAGGACTTGGGAGATTGGGATCTTGGCTTGGCCGATAACCTTAGCACTTACAGGGAGCTGGTCTTTTATTAAGATTGTGATTTCCGACAAAGTATGGGCACAATAAATGTGGAAACTCTTGTTCCATATTGGGTTCTGGGGATGGAATTTGATTTCTCGTGTTCTTGCTACTCGAGCAGATCCAATGTCGATCATCGCATAGAGCTTTCTGTGGGGGAGTTTGTCGAGGTGTACTCCCTCCTCTACCTTCTCGAGAACCTGATAAGAATCACTTGGGGCAATTAGGCCGTGTTTGAAAGCACTTCTAATTGGCATTAGACAGAATGGCCATTGTGCTCATTTGCTATTTCGAGCTGGTCTGACTGAATTTCTCGGTTCTGCTCAATGCAGAATGAGATTCCACAGTTTTCAAACAAAACCCAATTTCAAGTTGGAATTTGGCTTAGTTTGATTGATTGGAAATGGCAATTTGCTCAATTTAGAAGGCGATTCGGGTGTATTTCGAATGCAGCCTTTGCAAAGAGCAAACTACAACAAACTCATGAAGAGATATAAACTACAAGGAGGCCATTACAAAGAGGAAGAAAGGACTCTGTTAGCTGAACACAGGTAGAATTTCAAGTATAGAAATGTTGGGTCAGGTGGTCACCTGAATGCCAAATTCTCTAGATGTGGCTATGGCAAGTAGTAGTTAGGCCTCATTAAGTATAATTGTAGTATAATCAATCTCAACCATCCAAATCATGGGCCTCATTATGGAATTGACGGCTAGAAAGAAAATAGCAAGTAGTCCAAGTTTGGAAAGAGAAATCAGATGGTTAAGATCATCTGATCAAAGTGAAATTCTAGTCCATAATAACCCATTTGAACGGTTTGGATTGATGGGTGCACATGCCACATGTGCAGAGAATGAGTTTTGGCAAAGATCATATTCCATCCCATCATTATGGTGGGATTCACTTGATGCACACAGATTGAATAGTATACACACAATGTGTACGTTGATTGTGGGACTACCCAAAGATCATATTCCATCCCATCATTCTGGTGGGATTCACTTGATGCACAGATTGAATAGTATGCACACAACGCAGACATGGTGGGCCCAACATAGGCAGGTGAATAACTTCTACAAGTAGTTGAATATCGTTTGGAGGAAAATAGGCTTCATGGTCGAAATCATATTAAGTTTGAACCGCTTATTTTATGATCTTTGGCTAAGCTTGTCTGCAGTTACCTGGGCCAGTAGGTGACTGATGGACCCATGCGCCCTGGGTCGAATTGGTCCACTCATCACACGTGCAACATGTGTACATTAAATATGGGCCAGTGGACCATTCACAACCTTTTTAAACTCACATTCTTCCAGCTCCCATGGCCCACCAGATGACTTGATCAGCCCATTTTTGGGCCAAGTCCTCTATGCATACATGCCCACCTAATACACAATTTAGACATCCATACTTGCCAGGCTGGCAAGTGGGGCCCATGTGGGGAGGTTTGCACTTGACAAAGCTTTTGAATTCTCTCAACAGTTATTTATTCCAATAACAATCCTAATCATGTAACAAACTATAACTGCCAATTATTTCATAATGACAAGAACACCCCTGCCAAGGTATCCCAAAACGGTTACGATACGGCCGTATCGGCCGATACGTAAAGGAAACGGTGGTGGCCGTTACGCGTTACGGGGTCGTAACGGCCGTAACGGCCGTTACAGAAAAAATAGGCCGTAACGGCCCCGTAACGGCCGTTACGGGACCGTTACGGCCCCGTAACGGACCGTTACAGCCCCGTAACGGTCCTGTAACGGTCCCGTAACGGTCATGTAACTGTTTTCTTCAGAAAATAAAAAGGGGCCGTATCGGCCGATACGGGGTCCGTAACGGCCGTTACGGCCCGTATCGTAACGGTAACGGTGGTGGCCGTTACGGCCACCGTTACCGTTATGGAACACCTTGACCCCTGCCCATGAAAAATAACTAAAATAACAGTCAGGTAGTGAGAATAGGAAGGACATCTGACCTTTCGCACTAGCCCTGGTGTATGGAAATAGGCCATCTTTGGGCAGCTCCAAAAGTGATCCGTCTTCCGCTGCCCACATGGGGAACGGTAGAAGATGGCCTGGAAGATCTACCACCTCATCTGCTACATACTTCTCCCACAAATTCTCTGCTACATACTTCTCACACTTTGGATGGCAGAGTTAAGTCACCTTGCGTTCTTGTTTAGCAGTTCATGGTTCATCCCTGTGCTCTTAATTGGCCGCCTCAATCTGGTGCAAGTTGAGAGAGCAAGAGAGGAGGGCTCAAGCTCTACTGGCTTCTGTTCTTCAGAATATTTAATTCCTGCCATGAATCTACCCATGAATTGATCCATTAGCAAAATCCTGTGCATTAATTGGTTCTTGTAGTTTATTTTCTAAATGCTTTCCTGATCTCCTCAAGCATGGGTTTCATTGTGAACTTACTCCCATCCTTCATGATTGTGCAAGTGTTCTTCTCATAATAGATGTCTTTTCACTTCTATAATATTGGTATCAGGGTCCTTAAGGAAACAAACAAATTATCTATTGTTTTTGCCCATCTTACAATTTTCCCAGGGAAGACTAAACCTGTGTTGACCTTAGGAGTTGATTAATGGCTCGCCCCTCTCGGAAAGTCAAGCTAGACCACTTGTTAGGTGGTCTGCACATGCACATTGGATTTGTGATGTGGGTTATCCCATCTCAACTGTCCTTACTATTGCAGATGTGGTTGACCCGGTGAATGGACTGGTAGTATTGTAGTGTCATGGAACATGCGGCGGGGTCCACCTAATGAATGGCCATAATCAACCCGGTCCATGTGGAAAAAAAAATGATGCAGATGCACTGTCACAAGTACCATCTTTTCTGTCTCGGCTGCTAGCCTAGCTGGAAGACACCTAGGCATTTCAATAGCAGGTCTCAGGTTCGAGTGCTAAGGAGACACTAGCCCCGCCGGTGGGCGATTCCCAAGTGGGGGTGGCTAACATTGCGGTGTGACTAACAATGGGGTGTGTGCTAACCAAAAAAAAAAAAACCCCATCGGTGGGTGGGTGGGTGCATCATGTGTCTAACCGTGTGGGTGCGTTGTGCAGTAACAGGGTGGGTGCGCTGCATGACTAACAAAAAAAAACTACCATCTTTTCTTCGCTACACAAGAAAACACTATTCCTCCATACACAAAAGTGATGCAAATGCACCGCAATAAATTCCATCTTTTCTTCCTTGTACAAGAAAATACTATTCCTCCATACAAGCTGCTGAGAACCAGCAATTGAAGTACATAATTAAAAAGAAAAAGAAAAAGAAAAAGAAAAAGAAATAAAAAAGGCTCAAAGAAGCTGCAAGTAAATCCCACTTAAAACATGAGTAATCACCTTTGGCGAGGGGGTAGGTGGTGGCATATGCTAACAAATCCTGAAAATTGACAAAAGCTGGCCTTAAAATGTTTTTTTTCCCTTTACACACACCCACACCACATGTGATCATGATCCCATGATCTCAATGTTGAAACGGAGTATGTCTACATAATGTTTAGCAACAACCCAGACCAACTCAGATGAGTCACCCTCGGAAATCTCCATGGAATCATGCTTGCATCGTTGTAACACCCTGATTTTGGCCCAAAGGCACGCTCAACATTCCCCCCAACTGTGTCAACCACGCGTACGCAGATGTGGAGCCCTGGTTTTGATCTTTGGCCTACTTGTACATTTTTTGGCCCCCCCCCCCGGATTAGGAATTTGTAGTTTGGAATTTTATTTTATTTTTTATACTAGCAATCACTCCCAAAGTGTCCACCTGAAAAAAAGACACGGAGACTACAATGTTGGATTATCTTATCTGGGCCATTTTTGGGCCATGGTGAAAGTAATTGCGGAAGTGTGGGCCGCCATGATCCGACTGTCTACACGATGAGAATTTTCGCAAAGCCGAGGATGTACGGTGTGATCCAGCCGTCCGCCTATTTGCTACGGGAACAAATGGGTCTGATCACCCCTCTGATCCTACGGTGAAGATGGTCCTCGGATCAAATCTATGGCTCAGATCTGATGGATGGACCAGATGAACTCTCAAAGCCTATTCCTCTCTTTTCTCTCCGTATATGACTTATACTTTTCCTTTTTCGTGTATTGTATCGGAAGAGAATTATCCCTTTTATAATACTCATACGAGAGATAAAAGGGATAAGATGGTGAGATAAAATAAAGTTTATCCTTATCTCATCTAACCACCTCCGGAATTTGAAAATCAAATTCCCGGAAGGAAAAGGATACGGTAACTTCCTATAGTTCCCGATCCACTCCCTATGGGTCCCAATCCACAAGTGGTTGCCCACAAGTGGGCCCCCAAAGGTCCACAACCATCATCTCCAACTCAATCACATTTTGGGGTAGGCACATCATGAGAGTTCATTTAGCTCATCACATAATAATCAAAACCAAAGAATCACGATCAAAAGAATCAGAAGCGTGGGACCAGCTGGAACACCGTTATCTTCTTACAGGTGTTTGAGTACTAAGAGACCACCTATCTAGCACTCAATAACCCAAGCTTTGCATTGCTTGTCTTAGTCCGCATGACCACACCGGATAGAGTTAACTCCCAATCTGAAGTACTCGGCCAACATACGCACTTATTCAACTTATCGAGTTTATCCAAAATAAAAACTTGGTTTTCTACAAACATCAATCTGAATTCTTTTTAAAGTAATATATATACATATATATTTTGAAACAGAATATCATTTGTAAAAGTCTAAGAAAACTCGATACTGCCGGCGGATAAGTCTTCAAGTGCGTATTTATAGTTCTAGAAACTTGGTGTAGCTGTCACGGGATCTTCCCCACGCAGATGTGTAATTTGGAATCGATCAAGCTGCTTTCCTAGCATAACCGAGTCTGACCAATCAAGGGCCTTTCGTCATCGTATACTAAAGTAGCGACACTCAATCTCATCCTCCTGTACACAAGAGGAGGGTAGCTGAGGACACAAAGAGTTACCTACGGGACTGGCTACTTGCACGTTGCAATGATTAGATCGAATCAAAGCAATCTGTAGGTAATAGGTCCAAGCACGTGGCTACAATCCACGCCGTAAAATAGACAATACTAGGTATCTGTCGGGTCTACATTACGCAAGTCATCTCACATGAGGTATGATTCATCTCATAACCTCACGACTTGGCTGTGATTCAGGCCATAACATTATTCGCATTATGAGTAATGGTGCGACTATGTTATTCGACTTTGTCAGTCTCATCTTCAATCTTATAGGACTGAAGGCAGATACAACTCATTCGCATCCTCATCCTTTATTATTTTCAATAAAGGGTGGTTCATACCTCAGTGTATGAACATCACCCCAAGTGTACCTCTCTTGTACATTTAGGGTTGGTCAACCCGTGCGAGTGGGTAACCGGCCTGCCGATAATAGTTGAAATCCTACTTGATCTCAAAGAAAATGCTGATGATCTACATACCTAGTCTAACAAGTGCTCAATACTGAATAAAATGGAATTAATTATTCATGAAAGATCAAAGACACATGATACAAGCATGTCAATCAAGCTTTCCTCAATCCCATCTGCCTGACATGAGCCTGAAATAGATCTCTAGCTATGGGTTTCGTCATGGGATCAGCCATCATCTCCTTAGTAGGAATGTAGCTGAGGATAACCTTCTTTTCTTTCACTTGATCACGAACATAATGATACTTTATCTCAATGTGCTTCGATTTCTGGTGGTGTTTGGAATCCTTTGCCAAGTCAATGGCCGAGGTGTTGTCTATCCTCAACGATATAGGCTCATATATGCCTGGAACAACACCCAATCCTTGTAGGAATCTGCGAACCCATACACACTCTTGAACTGCAGCACAACGTGCAATGTATTCGGCCTCCATAGATGAAAGTGCCGTGGATGTCTGTTTCTTGCTCGACCAAGAGATAGCTCCCCTTCCGAGCAAGAAGACATATCCTGAAGTAGACTTTCCCTCGTCGGCGTCATTACCCCAGGCGGCATCTGAATATCCTTTGAGCTCGAGACTCGCGCCTTCATAACACAGCATCAAGTCCTTGGTTCCTCTGAGATAGCGGAATATACGTTTCACGGCTTGCCAATGAGACTGTCCTGGGTTACTCTGGTAACAGCTGACTATGCCAACTGCATAGCCAATATCCGGTCTGGTGCAAAGCATAGCATACATTAAGCTGCCTACTGCGCTCGCATAAGGTACTGAGGACATTGCTGATTTCTCAGCTTCTGTCTGAGGACACAATTTCCTGTCTAATTTTGTAGCTTTATCCATAGGGATTTCAACAGCTTTTGAATTTTCCATCCTAAGATCTTCTGTATGTAAGTGGCTTGTGACAAGCCTAAGAATCTCCTAGAACGGTTCCTGATGATTTTAACCCCTAGTATAAAATTGGCTTCACCAAGATCTTTCATCTCAAAGTTCGAGAAAACCCAATCTTTAGACATCATCAACAGTTGCATGTCATTACCAGCTAATAGGATATCGTCTACATATAGAGATAGTATCAGAAAAGATCTTCCAGACCATTTCACGTATACACAATGATCTTCTTCACTCATTGTGAATCCAAAAGTGGTGATGGCTAAGTGGAACCTCATGTACCACTGCCTTGAAGATTGCTTCAACCCATAAATAGATCGTAACAACTTGCAGACTTTCTTTGGATATTTTTTGTCCACATAACCTATGGGTTGTTGCATGTAAATATTTTCATCCAAATCACCATTTAAGAAAGCAGTCTTTACATCCATCTGATATAACTCTAAGTCTAAACTTGGGACAATGGACAAGATCATGCGGATTGAGGAAAATTTTGCAACAGGTGAAAAAGTTTCCTCATAATCAATACCTTCTTTTTGTGTAAAACCTTTTGCAACTAATCTTGTTTTGTACTTGTCCACTGTACCATCTGCCTTTCTTTTGATTTTAAGTACCCACTTGTTACCAATTGTTTTGCGATTGAAAGGCAAATCTACAAGTTCCCAGACTTTGTTCTTCTCCATGGAGGCAATCTCTGTCCATGGCAGTTACTCAATCAGCCGAATTCGGAGATAATAACGCATCCTGATAAGAATCAGGTTCATCATCGTCAACCGCAACACAAGAGAAAGATTGACCATCAATATCGAAATATCTTCTGGAAATCAAACCTCTTTCACTTCGACGTAATTCAGGAGCCTGCTGAGATATACTCCCACTGTCCTGATGAATTATAGGAGTATCTCCATTTTCAGAAGCAGAACTTCCACTCTCCTGAAATACATCAGGAATTTCAAAAAGTTTTGTGGAAACCTTTTGTTTCTTTCGGCTGGGGTATCTGTCTTCGGCGAAGATTACGTCCCGAGATTCAATCTCAGTCCATCCTCCACGATCCTCATAAACTAGAATGTATCCCTTTGAGTGCATTGGGTATCTGATGAATACGCACTCAATAGTTTTACTATCAAGTTTACTTTTATGCTGAGTGGGCAATAAAACATATGCTAAAGATCCCCAAGGACGTAGGTCGGCTAGAGAAGGAATCCTCCCAGTCCACATCTCATATAGGTTCTTAAGAACGGATTTAGTTGGGACTCTATTTAGGACATAGACGGCTGTAAGAAGCGTGTCTCCCCAGAATGTGATAAAGAGATTGGCATGTGCCATCATCGACCTGACCATGTCCAATAGTGTCCTGTTCCTTCTCTCTGCAACTCCATTTTGCTGTGGAGTATATGCCATAGTGTATTGCCTGATGATGCCAACGTTTGCACAGTATGATTTAAACGTTTCAGATGTATACTCGCCACCTCTATCAGATCTAAGAATTTTAATCTTTTTCTCAAGCTGATTTTCAATTTCAGCTTTGAATTTGAGAAAACAATCAAAAGCCTCAGATTTATGTGAGATGAGATACACATATCCATAGCGCGAGTAATCGTCAATAAATGTGACGAAGTATTGGCATCTATTTCTAGCATGTACATTTAAAGGTCCACAGATATCCGTATGGATTATCTCTAGCAAACCCTTTGACCTAGTCGCTTTAGGGAATGGTTTCTTAGAAGTCTTCCCAGACACACAATGTTCACAAAATGGCAAATCAATTTTGGATAATGAACCTAACAGACCAGATCTAGCTAGTCTTGTCATACGGCCCTTTCCAATGTGACCTAACCTCGCGTGCCATTTTAAAGATTCAGATACTACATGTTCATTCAATGCAGTAGACAAAGCAAGAGGTGCATTATCATTATCTACATCTAGAATAAATAAATCTGAAATCAAGTTTCCCCATGCAAAGATGAGGTTATTGAGTCTTAAAGAAACTCGTCCCAGAAAAACGAATGTCAAAACCATTAACTAACAACCTAGAAACAGAAATTAAATTCCGGCGCATGCTCGGTGCATAAAGAGTATTATGGAGGGTTATTGTGTGCCCTATGTGCATACGGAGATGATAAACACCAATCCCTAGCACGTCTTCAGCAGCGTTATTCCCCATGTACACCTCGTAGCTCCCTGTGGCTATAGGTCGAAATTCCTCGAGTCCTCGACGATCTCGTGTCACGTGCTTTGTTGCGCCGTCTTTTTCTGGGCACACTTATGGGCATAATGGCCAGGATTTCCGCAGACGAAACAGATGATGTTTGTCTTTTTAGGTTTCCTCTTTCCTTTCCCCTTCTTGGGATTTGGAGGAGGCGTTGTGGTCTTCTGTTCCTGATTGTTCTTCTTCGCCTTCTTGCGAGCTTTGAACTTTCTCTTGTTAGCTTTCCGCTTGTGGGTTTCTGCTGCAAAAAGCCTTGGCCGAACCTGGCTGAATTGCATTCATTTCAACCTCTCGTACCAGATGGCCACAAAAGTCTCTGAACGTTGTGATAGAATCAGTATGGTTCAGAATCGTTTTGATTTGGGCCCATGATTCGGGTAAGGAACGGTGCATAGCTATAATCTTTTGATTTTCAGTTAGTTTGCACCCTACAATCCTCAGGGCGCCTATCATCTGCTCCATCTTACGGATATGATCCTTAATGGGGCAAGCTACTGGCATCATGTATTCTTGGAACTCTAATTCCATAGCCCGAACCTTTGCATCTGACTTCTGCTTATAAGCATTAGCCAGTGCATCCCAGATCCCCTTAGCGGTTTCATGCACTTCATACGTGGGTATGAGTTCTTTGTGCATTGTGCTAATTAAAACATTACGGGCGGAGCGATTTTGTTTACACCACTTGTTGTAGCGATTCATCGCGGCTTTATGTTCACCTAGATTTTCATTTTCAGCCAATATGGGTTCCTCTTGAACCCCATCTAGAGTGTGCGAAATGTCATTTTCGTCCAGAAGGCTTCGCACTGCGCGGGACCAGTCTTCGTAGTTGTTGCCGTCGAAATGTTGTCCTTTTAGTTGATCGGCGATCAATGCTTTAGAGGTCATCTCTACATCGCATCATGTATCACTACTTAGCTATGATCTAAAGTATTGGCACTAATCATCAGAATTTCTACTAGTTATTCAAACTTTTAAGTTTATAAAAGTATGCAATCCATCTTATAAGGGATCTGAAAGCTTATATACCTGTATGGGTGGTGCAGATCAATCAAGTTCTCTAAATAAAATGAAATTGATGCTTTTACGACTATCTATTTGTATAACCTACAACCCACCATTATGGGTTTATGCATCATTTAAGGAATGAATAAAACTCCCACTTAGGTTATGCACAACCTTGGGATATGAGATCTATATTCTAATGAAATGAGGACTTAATTTTAATCATATAAAAATTAAAGTAAAAAAGAATAAATCATTAGATTAAAGAAAACAATCATGTCCATTGAACGAATAAAAGAAGTTCTATGATTAAAGGATAATACAATCACTACATTGATCGTGTCCATTTATGATGGATTCGATCATTACCATTAATGTTCACCATTGATGATGGATCCTCTCATCAATGTTGATCATCATGGTTGATGATGGTTCCATTCCTTTGTGAACCCGTGATTAATAGTGATTATATGGATATAAAAAATATCATTCATTTGCACACACATATGTATTAATGCACGCACATGTACATTAAAAAAATCATGAAATATGTGGAGACAGAAAAATCCATAATTTAAATTATATGCTTTCATTTTAATACATACATCGATCATCATGGTAATTTTAGATCTGGATCGCTAATCACAAAAACGGACCACACCATCGGTTTGCCGAAAAACCCCAAGTCACTTCCCATTTCTTGGTCTAAATCAGTCCATAAATGGTCGATTAAAGGCCCTTTTACAAGATACACTTAATCTTGAAAGGAAGTGAATTGGGCTTCTAATTTGGCCCATCTCTAATTTGGACATAATAGTGGGATCCATATGGGTTGTTCAATCACATGTGATAGCTCATAACGGTCCCTTAATTTTGTCCCAAATAATGGATACAGGTGGTATGATTACAGTAAAGAGTCATCTTCTCAAATTTGGGCCAATAATAGACTATCCATCCTCATATGGATGTCCAATGATGGTCCTAATCCTTTTAATTAGGAACAGCCCAAGTTTCATAGAGGATTAGCCCAAGTTTCATAGAGGATTTAGCCCATAATTACTTTAATTAGGCCCAACTCTTTTCCTTTTAGAAAAGGCCCAATTCCAAAATTGGCCCATTTGTGATTAATGGCTTGAGTTTGCACTATTTAATTATTAAAACTATAATCAACTCTAAGCCATTATATGGCCCAATTTTCTCTAGCCATGGCCCATAAGGTAATGCTCATTATCAATTTTCAAACCAGGCCCTTAAGGCCCATTGCCAAGCCAGGCAATAAAAGGCTCATTACTAAGCTCCAACCTAGGCCCATAAAGGCCCATCTCTCTTTCTTCTTTCATATTAGGGTTTTGAAGAAACCCATCAATGGCTGCTTCCATTGGTAAGAAAAAAAATATGAGAGATCCGGCTGGGGGCAGCGGCGGATAGCTTATGCCCCATCATCGGCAGCGGTGGTAGCTGGCGCTGTTGCTGTTGCGGCGGTCGGCAATTACCGGCGCTGCTGCGGCGGTGGCGGCGGCTCGTGCTGCTGCTGTTGCTACGGCAGTGGCCGGCATGCCTGCTGCTGTGGCGGCCATGGGTAAAAGGGAAAAAAGAGAAGGAGAGAAAAGGGAGAAGGAGAGATTTTTGGGCGGCCTTGGCTGCTACCGGCGGCGGCGGCGGCGGCCATGGCTGCCGCTGCTGCTTGTGGCGGCGGGCGGCGGCGGTCACGGCTACCGCTACCCCTGTTCAATGGAGGGTTTTAGTTTAGCGGGACCCATCTGACAGATGGATGCGTAGCGTGCGCTTGACGCAGATGGATGGATAGCGTGCGCTTGACGCAGCAATCTCACAGTGGCTTGATCCAAAATCAATATTGCCTATTTATAGATTGGGCCACACATGTACCCTTATAAAAGGGAGAGAGAGATATGGTGGATGGGTGGCCGGCCAAGTTAGGTAACCGAGTCATGTGATTTAGGCGAAAGTCTAGATTCCTTGACTCCTAGAGTGGAGGGTAATGTGTTAGGCAGAGCAGTGGAAAGATAGCAGGTCATTGCTAACTCGCACTTATGTTTGTGGGCCTTATCCGAATAATATCTGATCACCTTCCAGTACCAAAAAAAATCTCTACTCATTTATTTTAATTATTTTTCTTATTCTAAGATTTTTAATCTCCATACCTCAGAGATAAAAAAAATTAGAATAAATGTAATAAATAAAAGAAACATTAATGGTAATTTTAATTTGACGATCGACTGTATTTATTAAAATAAAATTAAGTTTAATTTATAATCCTCATATTAAGGCCACTTACCTCAATTGCGATTATTTCCTCTTTAAATCGGAGATCCGTCGTGCAATGCTCTGATATCACTGAAAGTAATTGCGGAAGTGTGGGCCACCAGGATCCAACGGTCTACACGATGAGAATTTTCGCAAAGCCGAGGATGTACGGTGTGATCCAGCCGTCCGCCTATTTGCTACGGGAACAAATGGGTCTGATCACCCCTCTGATCCTACGGTGAAGATGGTCCCCGGATCAAATCTATGGCTCAGATCTGATGGATGGACCGGATGAACTCTCGAAGCCTATTCCTCTCTTTTCTCTCCGTATATGACTTATACTTTTCCTTTTTCGTGTATTGTATCGGAAAAGAACTATCCCTTTTATAATACTCATACGAGAAATAAAAGGGACAAGATGGTGAGATGAGATAAGGTTTATCCTTATCTCATCTAACCACCTCCGGAATTTGAAAATCAAATTCCCGGAAGGAAAAGGATGCGGTAACTTCCTATGGTTCCCGATCCACTCCCTATGGATCCCAATCCACAAGTGGGCCCCCAAAGGTCCACAACCATCACATGGTTAATCCATGGCATTGCTTGACGATCAATGGTCTTGATTAATAAAGTTTCAGCCCCACCAAATGATCCAGAGACAAATATGGATGACGTTTTAGTAAATTACCCAAACTAATTTTAAGAAAACAAGAGCGCCAACTGGACGGTGTAGAGATTGAATATTTGGCATTATTGAGGCATTGTCTCGCCCCTGCATGTCAATCATATCAAAGCTATGATTACTAAAGTGGGCCCCACAAATGCGAATCCCAAGTTTGAGAGAGAGAGAGAGAGAGAGAGAGAGAGAGAGAGAGAGGTATTCAAAATTTCATTCTATCATGTATAGTGGGAAAAATGAAAGAAAATGGGACTTTTTCTTGCACTGGAATGTTTCCCAATGTTTGGATAACAAAGAAATATCAAATTTCTAAAAGTAATTAGTATGCAAATACCATAGACAAATTCTCGTACACAAATACAATACAAGCAATGAGAGAACTTGAGTAATCAAGTTCAAAATGCTAAGGAGACGCACTAACTCCACCGGTGGGTGGGTGGGTGCATCGTGTGACTAACAGGGTGAGTGTGTTGCATGACTAACAAAATAAAAGGGAGAGAACTTGAGTAGATTTCCACTTACCATGGAAGCAAACCCCCAAAAATGGATTCATGGAAATCAATATCTTGTGGAAATCTTAGGGATCATTACAATTTTGATTTCTTCTTTTCTTTTCCAATTGTCTCAACTGTGACCGACATAAGGTATTTCACCAAAATCAATGGAAAAAAGGTTTTCTTTGATGAGACAGTTTGGGATGTTTGGATAGCAAGGAAGAGGTTTAGATTCATAAAGTAATCATTAGATTTTTCCATAATAAGGATTATCTAGCATAAGAAACTAGGTGACCTTTGTCTCATGTCATGTTTCGATACATGAAAGGAATCAAAAGAGAAAGGAAAAAGTAATAATTAGCCAATGATTATTTACATAAACGCTGATGAAAATTGAATTTTAATTTTAAAATTCCTTATAGCAAGTGGAATTATCATATCCTTACTCATGCCTCGGTGGTGGACTCACAAGAGTTTCAACAAGAGGTCATGGGTTGAGTACCCGTTGTGGTGAAATATCATTGTAGTGTGAGTGCATGATTGCGTGTGGGGTGTGAGTGCGTGTAAAAATAAAAAAGGGTGGAATTATCATATCTATTAGGGGATGTTTGGATTCAAGGATTCAGGGTAAACTAGTTGATGCGGAACAAAAGCATTCAAGGTGTACCAACAAAGAAAGCACCAACCACAAGTACCATTCTTGTGGATAAGCGACTATTGAAGAGCTGAAGACCCTTCATATGTGATTGAACACGTAGAAGACCCCACTCAGGGAAGACACGTGTGAAGGATGAAAGGAGAAAAGGCCGAACGAACTGAAGATTTCGGGCGCCTGATCGGGCGCCCGAACTTGGTCTGCCGGTCGCCCGAACCTCTCTGGAGGTTTTCGGACGACTTCGGGCGGGACCTCGGGCGCCCGACCGAGCGCCCGAACTTTACCGCACTTATGTTATTTGCGCGTTTTTACTTAATATTTGAGGGTAGTTTAGTCTTTTTACTTGTTTTTAGTGTTTATTTAAGAGGGCTAAGCCCTAAACTCGAATTTAGTTGATTATGAATGAAAAGCAAACCTCTTTGGTGGCCTCTCTCATCTCTCTCTCTCTCTCTCTCTCATGGTGATGATTCTTCCTCTTCCTTGATCTTCTTCTTCTAATTTCTTCTTGTGTCCCTCCAAATTCTTCAAGGTAATCATTTTTCCTCTTTCTATATTCTATTTTGCTAATCCTTCCTCGATCAAACCTTGGGAATCAAACTAAACCCTAAAATCCGAAATTTTCAAATCCCTAATCCGAGAAACTTCCTGATTCTTCGGACTAGTGATCTTCACTGATCGATTGGGTATAGCCATGCAAGATCGGGAGGTCCCATCCCTCGCCGGATCCAACCTATGCATTAATTGAATTCCATACTCCATGGTTGTGATGATGGCCCATTCCATTGCATGTTTCCTTTATGATTTTCTTAGTTTATGATGATTAATACTAGATTTTATTATTATTATTGCTTTTATTTCCGTTGAATAATTGTGTTCAAGAGCATGCATCATATTTAGGGCTGTCCTGCATCACTTGTGGAGTAGTAGTGGGCATGGAAAAGCAAAATTGTGAGATAAGCAGATGGTGTACTGACATCAATGCCGAGAAAAGGAAATTTTTTGCACTTGTTTGTTTTGTCAGGGCCTACTTGAATTTATAGAAAGCATAGGAAAAGAAATAATGTTTATTGGGAGACCTTATTTTCAGGCAATTGTAGAACAAAAAAAAAAAATCAGTTTTCAACAATATTTTTCAAAAAATTTAAATTTGTTGCTTAGCAAAATAAATTTTTTTAGGTAGTCACTAGCATATACTAGATTAGCACCTGTGGGATGCTTGAAAATAGATAATGGCATATGCATCATATATGGGCATTGGAAGCCGAGTTGTGGCACCCATGGTACATGTGAGGTGCTTAAAGCTACATGATGGTGCATGTGATACGAGAAACTAATTGACACATTTGACATATGGGCACTTGAAGCTAGATGGAAGCACTTATGCACATTGGCACCATTGGCATAGGAGTCAGATTTAGAGCAATTGAAGATGGACAATGGCACATGTATCACATTGGTGCATGTAGGGTGCTTTGCATGTAGGGTGCAAGAGAAGATGAATGATGGTACATGTAGCACTTTAGCACATGTGGGGCACAAGTGACACATGTCACATTGGTGTCACATGCGCACATTAGCACATGTTACATGGTGTCACATGCGGCACATTAGCACATGGTACACTTTACACATGGGATGCAAGAGAAGATGGATGGTAACACATGTCACATTGGCACATGTGGCATAGTGGCATGCGTGGGCCATAACCAATGATGGACGAGGGCTCATTCGGCACATTGACACATGTGAGGCAATTGAAGATGAATGAATGCACATATGAGGCAATTGAAAATGGATTTTGACACATTTAAGGTTAACCCTTGAGAAATTCATTTTCCTTCTACGCGGGAAAATGCCTTTTTCATTTATTTTCCATTAAAGATAGAAAATGAAAAATGGCATTTCCCACATATCCCCATAAAGAAAGGCTTGACATAGAATGGAAAGTGAATTTCATAAGAAACGATGTTTTCTCTCCTTTCCATGAATCCAAGTAGGCCATTAAAGAAAAAATATTGGAAAATACTTTTCTTTTGCATTTGAAAGTGTTTGGGTTGCAATCCCACGAGGGAAAACCTCTTTTTTCTCCTTTTTTTCATTTTAAACATCAAATCCAAGGTAAATTCTTTTCTAACCATTTGATTTTCCATAAGAAAAGGTTTAGCCTATTGTTGAGGTGGGAAAGACAAAAGCAAACAGTTTACCGTGGCATCTTCTGCTTCTCAAGCGAGTGCAAACGTCTTGTCAACGTAAACTGAATACTTTCCCTAGTTTACCCTCAGTCCATGCCACAAAGAAAAGGAGAATAAGAACAGCCCAACAAGCATTCAAACACTAAAAAGTGGTTGAGAACTTTTACCTAAAGTATCGATGGCAAGATTGTGAAAAGCACTATTAAAGTGGTTGAGAGCTTTTGCCTAAAGTATCAATGGCAAGATTGTGAAAAGCACTATTATTTTGTGAAAAGCTTTATTATTTTGCTCAAACCAAATTGACCACAAACCTGCCTAAAAGGAGTCTACAATTTTAGATCCTCAACATCCCTTCTGCCAATTTAGAAAAAAACCTTGTTCGATCAAGGCTGCATGACCGAAAGCAATTAAAGAGCCCAAAGAACAACTCCCGGACAATGAGCACAAAGACCCAATGCATTACTGATTAACCGACCATGCATGAGGGACAAAATGCAAGTGTAGTAATCCTTCAGTTCCTCAAATGAAGAATAATAAACCATTGTTCTTCCCCACTAGCCACCCGAATGCGATGACCATTGAGGAACCTTTGTAAAACTATTCACGGTCCATCAGGCCTCCAGTTTCACTGGAAGGAGAAACCACTTAGAGCAAGCAGAAAGATGTAAGAGACGCATGAAACATGAGCAGAAAAAGAACATCATGATCATCATCTAAGCCTTATACCAATTAATTGAGGTCAGCTACATGAATCATGTTCTGCCATTCCACTCTATCAAGCGTTATTTTGTCTAGTACATACAATCAACGACTCTTTACAATCCAACAAGTTATGAGCAGAAAAAGAACGATTAGAAAAAAAATGACAAAACTACACAAAAGATTTAACAGCCGAGTAGATAACCCCTGCTCTAAGCATCGCATTATTCACATGGACCCATCAGAGAATGCATAAGAGATGCATAAAACACCAAATGGAAAAAAATGACCATGGCCAAAACATTCATATGGCTTATTAGAGAATGCTATTTGTTTTATATGAATCAATTGTGGGATCTCTAACCATATACAAGAGTAATTCGACCTCGAAGGGCCAGGATTTTACCTGGGTGAATACAAAGACATTTTGAGATTATTGTCTTTGATTGGATTGCAAATCAGATGACATGAGCTTCGTGGTGAATTACGATTAAGTAGGCTGAAATCAGGATGTCCATTGATGCCGATTGGAATCTATTCATCTGCATCAGAGAAAGCTGACAATGTGTATGTGCAAAAACCTTCAAATTAGATTAATTGATTAATACAAGCACATGATAAAGAGCCTTCTTTAAAGCCTCTATCATGGTATCATGACCAACTCAAGTGTTTTAAGTTGGACCAGAAACAATTTGAATTGCTAGTTGGGTGTGCTAGTACTTTACTATGAATGGAGTGGGGCTTACCCCATTTGGGTCATTTCCACTTCATTGAATAGATTTATCCAATCCAATTCAAATCAAGCATCCAAACGCAGCCATCTGTTTCAACCCTCTCCTTCACTGTTTGAAATGCTTTATCATGTTCACTACTTTCTTGATAGGTCTCCCTACTTTCATCCCCGACACCTTTCCTATTCTGCGTGCTGCATGGATATCTCTGTCGTCGTGTCTCTCCTTCCTTTCTCTATGATTTTTGTCTCTTGCTTCTAGCTCCTTCAAAAGCTTCTCGATCTTAGGATCATCACGAAATCCCCTAGATTTCATTTCATCATAAAACTCCCTAGCTTTATAAAGGCATCCGCATGTTGCCAGTCCTTGTACCAGCGCAATGTAATGTTCAGAGTCAGGGACTACATCATTCTTTCTCATTTCAGCCCAAATTCTTAACGCGTTTTCTGGTAGGCCCCACTTGAAGAACTTATCAAGAACAATGAGATAAGTGGAGCTATCTGGGCCACACCCAACTTCCCTCATCCTATTAATAAGATTCAACGTCCCGTCCATATCTTCCACATTGGCTAACGCATGGTAGGTCCTAACAGTTGGATCAAGACCCTTCTTCACCATTTCATCCAGTACAATCCGTGCTTCCTCCAATTTTTGTGCTTCACATAGAGGATATATGATAGAATTGAAAGTGTCCACATCTGGTTCGAGACCCACTTCTGTAATTTGATGAAGGAGATTATGTGCTTCCTTCACGCAATTTTCTTTCATTAGCACGTATATAAGCGAGTTGTAGACCACAAGGCCGGGAACCCAACCCCTCTTTTTCATTTCGTCATAGAGTCTCAACGAGTCAAAGAGATTCCCAACCTTCGAGAAACAGCAAATCATTTGGGTATATGAAGTACCAGTCCGGAGTGATGCAACAATTCGACATTTCTCTCCACACTCTCTTTGCCTCGACCTCATCGACCACGATGTTACACCACCCATTTAGGATTATGTTGAAGCTTCCCGTTTCCAATGGGAAAAGCTTCCTATTTAGAAACATAAACTCTTCAGCCTCCTCGATATTCTTGTGCTTGCATAGAGCGCGAAGAAGGGTATAGAATGCCATTGAATCTGCAATTATTCTGAACTTATCCATGGCTTGGAATGTTCTAATAGCTTTGCTTGCATCATTCGCAGCTGCGTACCTTTAAACCCCACAAAGAAACAAGAAAAAAAAAAAAAACTCAAATGATTTATATTTCCATATTAAGTTGCTGACTTCTTGTAAGCAAGCAATGATCCAAAACTACAAATATAAAACTAAGAATGCTATTAGATTCTTGTATGTAGATTATGAAAAAAAATATAAGTTATGAAACATACCCACAAGTTTAGAGAATCTCATGTTACCCAACGAAGATTGAGAAAAGGGATCTTTCTTTGAAATAAGATATACTAAAGAATGCAATGGATCCGACAACAAAGAGGGGAAGAAAATTAAAAATGAATGTTTCATACAAATGGATGGGATTCCTTAAAGATAATAACACTACGAGAAGCAAGAGAAGAATACTTGTTTATCATCCACAGTCTTATAGTTGATATGACAAAAGAAGCTCGATACAAGAAGCATGAGTAGAAGAGTTCTTGTCTATCCAAGCAAAATGAAGCAAAAAAGTTTTGAGGCCTGGTCTAAATAGTCCACGGACGAAAGTGAATTCCTAGTCTACCGGTTGGGTCATGCGTGTCAGTGGGAGCTACTCATGAGGTAGGTCCCACCAAGGATAGGCAATGAGCAGAGCATGTTTGATACAAATAACACTAACTATTCAATCTATGAACAGTTGAAATCATAGATTGGTCTACAATTCAAGTCCATTATTCAAATGGTTAAGACAATTTTTACAGAAAAAGAGGACTCTTGATAGCCTATCTAGTGTGGAACCCACCTCTTGAAGTGGGTTTTAAACCAATCCATGTCGCCTAGCCAGCGGACTATTAATTCACCTTAGTCCACAAACTTCCTACCTTTCCAACTTCAGTCCTGGAACCTGATGGAAATGAAATCCATTAGTAAGAGCTCATGTTTGATTTGGTGCTCAAAATGGTTGGAAATAGATTCCTGCAAGGTCCATTCATGTTTTTCAGCTGTTTATGATTCCCTCAAAAAAGCTGGGGAGCAAATTCCTGGGGATTCAATTCCCTTCCAACGGTCTTTTTTATTATTATTATTAATTCTTGAGATTCCAAGGAGCTAACCAAACTCTAAATTTTCACTTAAAATCATCCAATATCCATAACCATGCACAAGATGACATCAAAATCACGTGAGAAATTCAGAAAAGAACAATTTGCACAAAGGAAATATGAAACTTCTCTACCCAAATTACCATCATTTTCATTTGGGGACAGCACTGCATACATGCGGGACCCACCTCTTAGCAGATTCAGACCATTCATCTCATGGGAAACATTATGGATTGGAGATACCATGCCAAATTTCACTAATGGACAGTCCAATGCATTGGATAATTGGCCTGCAAATGGGCAGTTAACTTAAAAGAAACATATCTCTAATAGTACATAAGCAAGGGAAAGAAATCCATTGATTGGATGGCTGGGATTGTCCTATGGGTGTAACTTTTGGTCCATCATCCGCCCATGTCAAGGACCACCAGCTAAAGAGTCTGGATCACCCAAATGTTACACAACACTAACCGGAATGAAAATGCTGGAAATTAGCCTAGACATTGTATAATACTCACAGATTGATGCTGAATGGTGAAAAAAGAAAAATAATAGAATAAAATAAATAAAATCACCTCTCTATCAAGATCAGCAATGCCCTGCGGGTTGTGATCGCAGACCGGTGCATATCGCGCACCAACTGCCATGCGAAATGGAACTTCCTCTGCTTACCCAAAATCCAAATCATCAAATTCCAAGCCCCAACACTACTACAACCACATTTCTCACCCCAACTGAAAGCCAGGAATGCCAATTTCCAATCATTCCTCAATGCCTGCATCGCCTCATAGACCAAACCACTCGTAGGTTGGACACCGGAATCTTCAAGAAAGGCCATAGAATCTTCATCTGATGATAGTTCCTTGGTCTGGGACAGAATTTGGAGGAACCCATCAAGACCGGGGTTCGCCGAGTCCAACGGCTCGGTGCCGTCGGATTCGAAGTCGCTGGATTCGTAGAGAAGGGCATTTGGGGAGGATTCAAGAGAGGAAAGAGGGTGATTTTGGAGGTGGGTTTTTGGAGTCGAGGAGGAAAAGGAGGAGATTGGGTGTGTAGGAAAAGGAGGAGGGAGAGGTGAGTGTAGAGGGTGTAAGATAAGAGGGAAGATGAAATGGGGTGCTCTTGTTTTGATTCTTGCAGCTACTTTGATGATGAGTGCCATCAATCAGTCATCTACCATAACAGAACTCAAACGGAAGTTTGAATAGAGAGGGAGAGTGGAGAGAAAGAGGGGTGCTTTGTCGGGCCGAGCCAGGACATGGGCGTAGAACATGGGGGGAGCGGAGAAGGACGCGGATTAGCCACTGACAGGTTGTGTAGCTATCTCGCTACTGAAGTGATGTCACCAACTTTTGTGGGCCTCACTGTGATGTATGTGTTGTTTCCACACCGTCCATCCATTTGGGGAGATCATTTTAGGGCATGAGTTAAGGAATGAGGCCGATCCAAATCTCAAGTGCACCGCACCAAAGAAAAGGAGGAGATTGATCTCCTACCATCAAAAATCAAAAACTTCTTCAGGCCACAGAAGTTTTCGATCAAGCTGATATTTGCGTTTTCACTTCTTACATGTCTGTGTGAACTAATGAACATGTTGATCTCAAATAAACATCATGGTGGGCCCTAGAAAGGTTTCAACCGTTGCATCATTGTTCCCACTGTTTTCTTTGGTGCAGTCCACTGATATGTTTCGTTCTTTATGTCAGGCCTAAAATGATCTCTCCAAACGAATAGACGGTGTGGATACAACACATACATCACAGTAGGGCCCACAGAAGTTGGTGATGTCACTTCAGTGGCCAGAGAGCTACTCAAACCTGTCTGCAGCTGATCCACGTCCGCGAGGAGGAACCCACAGTGATGTTAAAAATGAACCGCATCCAAGACTCAGGTTAGCCTCACTAAAGGAAAAGGTAGGTAGGTAAATTACTACCGTTGAAACCTCCCTGGGTCTACAGTGATGTTTATATGATATCCATACCATTCATAACGTCACTACTACTGGGATGAACTGGAAACACAAATATTATCCTGATTCGAAACTCCTGTGGCTCCACAAATATTTCAACTGTGGATGTTTAATCCTCACGTTTTCGGCCCACTTGAGTCTTGAATCCGGTTCATAACGTATAGACAGGGTAGATTTATAAAAAACAATCACTATGAGCCCCACCTTGGTTCCCGCAGGAACTTCATGTTTATATGACATTCATGCCGTTCATAACGTCATTACTACTGGGATGAACTGGAAACAATTGAGTCTGAATCCAGTTCATTTTTTTTCTCATCTCTTAAAATGAGCTCCCAGAACGTATGGACGGGGTGGATTTAAAAAAAAAAAAAAAAATCACTGTGGGCATGGCTCCAGCGCAGGAACTTCCGGCACAAGGCTTTTTGCAGGAACTCCGCGCCAGCAGGGGATTGGCTAGTGACCCTGCCCTTAGCCATCGGCTAGTGGTCGGTGCTATTTGGTCCTCACCATGATGTATGTGTTTTATCCACGCCCATATTTCCATATCATAAATGGTATGAGACAAAAAATGAAGTAGATTCAAATATCAAGTAGACCAGATAATAGAAAACAGTGGTGACTGAGCGCCCACCATTAAAAACTTCTTGGGGCCCATAAAAGTTTTGGATCAATCTGATATTTGATTTTTCACTTCATCGAGGTCTGTATGACCTAATCAACAGGTTGGATGTCAAATAAACATTACAGTGAGCCCTAGGATGTTTTTAATGGTGGACATTCAATCTATACGATTTTCCTGTGGTGTGGTCCACCTGAGATTTTGATCTGCCTCATTTTTGGTGTCATGCCCTAAAATGATCTAGAAAAATGAATGGACGGCATGGATAAAATGCATACATCATGACGGGACCCACAGAGCACTGACCACTAGCCAATGGCTAGTGGCACAGTCACTGGCCAAACCGCGTCCCAAACACGTGCATGTGAAGTCAGGTTGGACTCTAACGCATGGCTTGTTGGTAGACAGAGTGCGTGTGTGGGTGGAGGCCATTGAATTTGGTCAAGTTAAAATGACATGAGCTTTTGCATGGCCTGCAAACATCCCCGTGAATGTGGATGTTTGGTATGGTTGTCCATTGTTTCCTAGTCGGGTCGACTCCAAGAATTTTAGGCTGGATTTTTGGGGCATCGAGAGTTCACATAATGCACGTCTTAGTATGGCATACAAACAACATGGTGGGACCCACAATGGAAAACAAAGGACAACAATCCAACAACATAAAATCACGTTGTGGTCCACATGATGGTTGGGTGGACTTGATTTTTGAAGCATCCAACTTTCATGGTGGGGGAAACCTTAATGGATAAGGTTGGATGTCATTTGCACACCGCGCGCCTGTAGAGTAAGCTCCTCTACAAGGGACTCCAAAGAAATTGGCTTTGCGCATTTAAAGCACCTGCTTGGACGTGCTAACACAAAATGGGGTTTCTACGGAAGAGGTTTCACGCCTACTTGTTTGATTAATCCAAGTCATCCTTTTTAGTGGGGTGGGTTAAAGTGCGTCTTGCTCACTGCAAACCCTCTCACTGCAAACTAGGGTTTGGCTCAAAACATTATTTACATATCAGACACCTTTTTTGAGGAATAATTTATGCATATATCATTCTAGATAAGCTTGTTTTCTTTGCTTTTATATAGCAATATAGATATGCTAGCTCTAGCTGAAGTTTAGTTGCTCTAAAATGTTAAAGGATGTAACATTATTTTATAATTGTTGCATAAGGCCATTGTGGTGTATATAATGGTCCAACCTACCTAGCAGGATCAACCTACCATGAAAGTGCAACACCCAAAAAGCACACTGATCTACTTACCAGGTGGGCTGCCATGTGAATTTGAAGGGTTTTTTTGTGATTGTTTATTGCTTTATAATGTGACTGACTTGATGATTGGGTAAGCCTAATTTATCCCCTTTATTTTAGGAAATTAGGGTTATGGTTCTCCCTCATTTTGTTATTTGTAAACAGGTTAAAGTAATGGTAGCTCAAAAAGATTGCCTTATTGATATATCACTCTAATACTCCCCCCTCAAGTTAGAGCATGAATGTCAATCATTTCCAACTTGGACACAATATTAAAAAGGATGAGACGGTGTGATGCCCTTCATGAAGATAATAGCTAAGTGCTCCTTAGATGCGAGATGAGGGGTTTTGATGAGGCTAGTAGTCAGCTTTTGACAAACAAAGTGACAATCAACCTTGATGTTTTTGGTATGTTTTGTGGGACACTGAATAAGAAGAGATGTGAGTTAGCACCTAGTTGTCACAAAAGAGAGGTACAACAAATGTAATAGGAATGCAAAGATCAGCATAAAAGGAGCACAACCAAGCAACTTCACTAGTGCCACTGCCTAAAGCTCTGTATAGTCTCTGTTGAAGAGGAAGCTACCACAGACAATTTATTACTCTTTCAGGAGATAAGATTGCCTTCAACAAATGTACAAAACTAAGTTGTAGAGTGACAATTAAGAAAATAACATGCCTAATAAACATCATAACAAGCCTATGTTGCGCAGGACACCAACAGCGCCAGTGAACTGAGATCTAATCTCTGGTCTCACCCACAAACGATAAACAGGAAGAAATAATAACTAGAAGAGGAATTCAAACAAACCAACAATCCACAAGACAGAATTTACGTGGAAAAATCCTAACAAGTGTAAAAAACCACGGGTGCAAACTTTCACTATGAAGAAAACAAAGTTACAAGTAATACACTTACCTTCTCCGATACTCCCATGCACAGAGATGACCCTTTTTGCTAACTCCTTCTCACTTTCTCACATTGGACGTATAGAAAACTTAATTGCATAGCTTAATACCGAGTTATACCCCTTTTTATAAGAAAACACGGAAATAGAACCCAAAATAAGAAAGCCCGCGAAACAGGTTAGGGCCGGTCAGGCGCCCAGTCAGGCTTAGTCGGGTGCCCGGCTAATGCAGCATATGTCCAGCAGGGTTCAGGGAAAAACAGTTGAATATCGGGCGCCCGGCCAAACCTGGTCGTGCCCTGGGCACCGGGCGCTCGGTCCACTGACTATCGGGCGCTCGACCACCTCCTGGTGTGATTTGGCTCCACACCTCAACAATCTCCCACTTAGAGACACATCACCATAGTCCTTCGTCTTCTATATCCGGAGTGCATCATCTCCTCGTCTTCAAGCCTGAAGACCAATCAAAGTTGAACAGAGCTTCAGCTTCTCACGTGTGACCGCACTGGTCAACATATCCGCAGGGTTCTCACGTGTATGGATCTTCTCCGGAGCAATCGATCTATCTTTCAATAATGAATATATGAAGTGATATCTGATGTCAATATACTTGGTCCTTGAATGAAAGACTGAATTCTTAGCCAAGTGTATTGCACTCTAACTGTCACTATACAGCTTGCAATCTTCTTGCTTCTTCTCCAACTCTTCCATAAAACCTTACATCCACACCATGTCCTTACACGCTTCTGTAGCTGCAATATATTTTGCTTCCATTTTACTGATGGACACTATCTTTTGTAACTGAGAGACCCAACTGACTGCAGCACTACCCAGAGTAAAGACATACCTTGTAATGCTCCTTCTGCTGTCAATATCCCTTACCAAATCTGAGTTGACGTAGCCTTGTAGCTTGATTTTCGATCCTCCATAACACAGCCCTACATCCACAGTACCTACCAGGTATCTGAGGATCCACTTCACAGCTTCCCAATGTTCCTTCTCAGGGTTGTTCATGAACCTGTTAACAACTCCCACTACTTGAGCAAAATCTGACCTTGTGCTAACTATAGCATATATAAGGCTCCCTATAGCTGACACGTATAGGACTTTAGCCATGTAGTCTCGTTCCTCCTGCGTCTTAGCTCCTTGCTCCTTAGAAAGCTTGAAGTGGTTGGTTAATGGAGTGCTAACCGGCTTAGCACCTCCCATGCTGAATCGATCAAGTACCTTGGCTATGTACTCTGCTTGTGACAAAACTAGCTTCTTGTTTTCCTTGTCACGATTTATCCTCATGCCTATGATTTGTTTTGCAGCTCCTAAATTCTTTCATGGCAAACTTTCTAAACAGTTGTCTTTTGAGATCTGAGATGTCCTTCATGCTTGATCTGGCTACAAGCATATCATCAACGTACGGAAGAATGATGATGTACGATGTAGCAAACTTCTTCAAATAACAACAGTGGTCTGCATGACACCTTCTAAACTCGTTTCCTAACATGAAACCATCGAACTTCTTGTACCACTGCCTCGGAGCCTGCTTCAGGCCATATAAACTCTTTTTCAGTCTACACACCTTATTCTCCTTTCCTAGTGCCACATATTCTGTCGGTTGATGCATATATATATATCTCTTCTTCAAGGTCCCAATGAAGAAAGGCTATCTTAACATCTAGCTGCTCTAGATGTAAGTCCTCTGTAACCACTATACTCAAGACCATGTGAATCGCAAACATCTTCACCATTGATGAAAATATTTCAGTGAAATCGATACCTGCCTTTTGTTGGAACCCTTTCACAACCAGTTTAGCCTTGTACCGTTTCGAACCATCGTGCTCCTCCTTCAGTCTATAAATCCACTTTTATGAAGATCTTTCTTACCCTTAGGTAGAGTGACGAGCTCCCACGTACGATTGGACTCAAGAGAGTCCATCTCATCATTTATGGCCTACTCCCACTTAACCCGTGTATCTGACTTTAATGCCTCTTCAAAACACTCTGATTCACTATTATCTGTCAGCAGTGGATAATGTAAGGAGGGTGAGTATCGAACCTTAGGTCTTCTCTCCCGAGTAGGCCTCCTCACAGCCGGTGTCTGTGGCTCTGCCTCATCATACTCCTGTGCATGTTCATCCCGTGGCACTGTAACACCTATGTCTGGTAACTCTTTCAATTCCACGAATTCCTTCTCATCGGCCCCAATCTATTTTTGCTGCAAATTGTCCTTATGCATCACTTTTTCATTAAAGACTACATCCTTACTTCTGATAATTTTTCGATTCTTTATATCCCAGAACTGATACCCAAAATTATGCTGCCCGTAGCCTATAAACGTGCACCTCCTGGACTTCACATCCAACTTGTTTTTGTGCTCTGCATCAATGTGAACATATGAAGTGCAATAAAACACTTTGAGATGTGCAAGTTCACTTCTTTTCCAGTTTATATTTCTTCTGATAGCCCACCATCCAATGGTGCTGAGGGACTTCTATTGATGAGATATACAGCAGTATTTACAGCATCTATCCATAATGTCTTAGGCAATCCTGCATGTAACCTCATGCTCCTGGCGCGCTCAAGGATGGTCCTGTTAATGCGCTCAGCCACACTGTTCTGCTGCGGTGTCCCTGGAATCATTTTCTAATGTTTGATTTCATTTGCTGTACAATACTCCTCAAACTTCTTATCACAATACTCTCCCTTATTATCCAATCTGAGATATTTTACTGTTTTTTCTGTCTCATTTTCTACCATACACTTCCACTTCTTCAATACATCGAAAACATCAGATTTGTGCTTTAAGAAATAGACCCACAGTTTTCTACTAGCATCATCAATAAAAGAAACAAAATAACGTGATCCACCAAGAGATGATACTTGTGCTGGTCCCCACACATCAGTGTGTACTAGCTCTAACAGATGCGTCTTTGGAGCTCGTCCTGTTTTCTTGAAACTTACCATCTTTCTGCTTGCCATACACGCAATCCTCATAAAATTTCAGGTAGATAGACTTCAACCCTGGTAGCTTCCCCTTTGACAATAGCACTTTCATCACTTTCTCACTCATATATCCCAACTTCTGATGCCATAATTGTCCGTTTACTCCAGTTGATGCGACTATGAGTGAACTATACGATCTGGAAGTCACGTATAAAGTACATTCCTTCTTGCCTCGAGATATCTCATTAAGGCACCTGTTGTGACCTTCCAGGAATTACTAGTGAATGTCGTCACATATCCGGTATCGGCCAACTGCCCCACCGAGATCAAGTTTCGTCTCAAACTCGGTATATGTCTGACATCCTTTAATTTTAAGACCATTTTATCTTTCTGACTTAAGTGAACATCTCACTTGCCAACCATATTGCATGACTCATCATCACTTAGGTAGATTCTCTCGAAGTCACCTGACACATAATCACGAAGAACTTCCTTTGACGAAGTGGCATGAAACGAAGCATCCGAGTCTACAACCCAAGACCCATTCCGCGCATCAAGAGATAAGATCAACGTCTCTGTGTCACTCTCCTCAGATAGATTCACTGAATCTTTCCCATCTTGAGAGCTTCCTTCTTGTTTCTTAAGCACCCTGCAATTACGCTTCATGTGCCCCTTCTTCTCGCAATACCAACACCCGTCCTTGTCTTTCAGTCCCTTGGACTTCCTTGACTTAGAACGCCTGTGTTTATTGCTGCTTTTGTTCAACGATCTTCCTCTTCCTTCAACGTTAGAGCATTTTCCAAATCTCCTGAAACTCCCGATGCCTTCCTTCTAGATTCTTCGCCGAGAATTAGACCGACCACATCATTGAATTTCAATTTCATCGACTTTGAAGAATTGGTCACGGCAATCACCAAACCATCCCAACTATCTGGCAAACTGGACAAGATCAATAACGCCTTGACCTCATCATCAAAAGTGATGCCAACGGATTTCAATTGGCTTGTGACTGTATTGAACTCGTTTAGATGTTCAGCCACGCCCCCACCATCTGACATCTTCATATTGAATAGCCGTTTCATGAGATGAACCTTGTTGGACGCTGAGGATTTTTCATACATCGTAGCTAGTACTTGTATTAATGCTTTTGTGGTCTTTACCTTGGATATATTGAAGGTGAGATTCTTAGACAAAGAAAGTCGAATCGTTCCTAAAGCTTTCCGATCCACTAAAGCCCATTCATCATTTGTCATCTTCTCTGGTTTCTTTTCTTTTCCTTCTAGAGGAATATAAAGGTCCTTCTGATATAGATAATCCTCCATCTGCATCTTCCAGAAGGCAAAGTTTGAACCATCAAACTTCTCAATTCTAGTCTTCCCTTCTTCCGTCATCGCTCTCACTTGAACTAAACCAATAGCTCTGATATCAGTTGTTACGTAGCACGCCAACGACGCCGGTGAACTGAACAGGAAGAAATAATAACTAGAAGAGGAATTCAAACAAACCAATAATCCACAAAACAGAATTACGTGGAAAAACCACAACAATGGTAAAAAACCACGGGTGCAAATTTCCATTATGAAGAAAACGAAGTTACAAATAATACACTTACCTTCTCCAATGCTCCCATGCACAGAGATGACCCTTTTTGCTAACCCTTTCTCACTTTCTCACCTTGGACGTATAGAAAACCTAATTGCATACCCTAATCTCGAGTTACACCCATTTTTATAAGAAAACACGGAAATAAAACCCAAAATAAGAAAGCCCGCAAAACAGGTCGCGGTCGGTCGGGCGCCCGATTAAGCTTGGTCGGGCGCCCGGCCAATGCAGCATATGCCCGGTGAGGTTCAGGGGAAAACAGTCGAATATCGAGCGCCTGGCCAAACCTGGTCAAGCGCCTGCCCTGGGCACCGAGCGCCCGGTCCACTAACCATCGAGTGCCCAACCACCTCCTGGTGTGATTTGGCTCCACACCTCAATAGCCTAAATATTGAAATAGTCATAATTAGCATATAGGAGGTCTTTTCCAGGGACAATCGTGAAGGATGCGATGAAAGGTGTGAAGATGATGTTAACATGGAGCTTGCATAAACTAACTAACAATGCTTAAAACATATGTAATTTCTCATTGACTAATGGAGAGAGATGAGTTCACCCTCGGAGCATCGAGATGACTCAAAATCAACGAGAAGAGTAGACTCTTTGATGAACAACCGATGATTTACTTTAATTAGTGTCTTGATTGGGTGATTAGTGTCTCAATTGGGTGAGACCCTAACATGCCTATTGCGATCAAAATACCAAGGTTATATTTCATTGGGAAATGAAAATTGCCAACGGCACATCGAACAACTTTAGTAATTGGAAAGTACCCTATGGCCCCAAATCTTTAATTTAAGACCGCAAAGAGCCTTCCTAAGATGACACATTTTTTCTTCAAACCTATGAGGACCGAACCCGAAAGACAGTAAATAATTAAAGCATGCATATTACCATGAAGGAACATATTTTTTTACATCTAACTGATAAAGCAGCTAATGTCTATGCATTCCAATGGAAACAATCATATGCATTGAGTTGAGTTTAGCAATAGAGGAAGACCGAGCATGATAGTCCACTCCTAGCTTCTGAGTAAACTCTTTTACAACAAGACATGCTTTGTATTGAGACACAAACCCATCGAGAATGTGTTTAAGAGTGTAAACCTATTTGCATCCAACCACATGCTTTCTTTTATAGGGCTCAACTACTTTTTTCGATAAATTAGGGTTACGTCTTCCGTCCTTAGGAAAAGGTTCTATCAGGTCGACCTTATGAAAACTTCTTATGAGGTTGAGCTCTATGACCCTGCCATAGTGTGTGTTGGACATCCACACCTGCATTTAGCAGGTCCCATTTATGTTATAGGATGTCTCAGAAATCAATATCCAAAACTTAGGTGGGCCACACAATCTAAAATCATGCTTAAAACATCTAAAAGCATTTGGTGGGGCCACTTGAGTTTTGGAATGACCTTAAATTTGATGTGACCCCTCATCCAAGTGAGACGCACACAATGGATGGGTTAGACATCTGAATCACATCTTAATGGGCCCTTATAGATAATTAGTAAGGTTTCAATGGGCGGGCATCCAGTCTGAGCTATTGTCTCTGGTGTGGTCCACCTAACTTGTGGATTGGCCTGATTTTTAAGCCCATGGTCCGCCATTGAGGGTTGCATCTAATTGATGGTCTGGATGTCTGATATACTGTGGGGCCCTCAGAGAACGACCTCATGGAACCATTTCCACTCGCCCCACATCTGTTATTTTTAAACACATAAAAATTTACGGTATTCCAAAGGACTACCCTACTGGATACACCACTATCATATTCCATCCCATCATTATGGTGGGATTCACTTGATGCACAGATTGAATAGTATACACACAACACAGACATGGTGGACCCAACATAGGCACGTGAATAACTTCTACAAGTAGTTGAATATCGTTTGAAGGAAAATAGGCTTCATGGTCGAAATCATATTAAGCTTGAACCGTTTATTTTATGATCTTTGGCTAAGCTTGTCTGCAGTTACATGGGCCAGTAGGTGATCCATGGACCCATGAGCCCTGGGTCCAATCGGTCCACTCATCACGCGTGCAACATGTGTACATTGAATATGGGCCATTGGACCATTCACAACTTTTTTAAACACACATTCTTCCAGCTCTCATGGCCCACCAGATGACTTGATCAGCCCCATTTTTGGGCCAAGTCCTCTACACATTCAGGCCCACCTAATACACAATTTAGACGTCCATACTTGCCAGGCTGGCAAGTGGGGCCCATGTAGGAAGGTGTGCACTTGACAAAGCTTTTGAATTCTCTCAACAGTTATTTATTCCAATAACAATTGGAATCAGGTAACAAACTATAACTGCCATTTATTTCATAATGACAAGAACACGCACATGAAAAATAACTAAAATAACAGTTAGGTAGTGAGAATAGGAGGAAGGACATCTGATTTCTTCCCTTTCACACTAGCCCTGGTGTCTGGAAATAGGCCATCTTTGGGCAGCTCCGAAAGCGATCCGTCTTCCGCGGCCCACACGGGGAATGGTAGAAGATGGCCTGGAAGATCTACCACCTCATCTGCTACATACTTCTCCCACAAATTCTCTGCAATTCGCTTCACCATCCGCACACATTCGACCGATTCTGGCTCGCTAAAGATGTGCATTAGGTGTGGGAAGTGGCTCATGAAATGCTCGAACCACAAGGACATCCGGTAGCCGTATACAAGGCCGTGGGCCCGCCGTTCGGCCTCGTTGGTGTGCCGGGGCTGGTATGAACCGTGGGCGATCTCCGTGTCCCTCCCTCCATCGAGTGATCGCTGGTTTAAATTCGCCGACCCCACAATCACATACTCATCGTCCACTGGGGAAACAAAATCCATTAAAGAGTAGTAGATAATAAGCTAGGAATTTCAAAATCATTTGAAACAGATTAGTCAGGGGCATGATCGCATGTGTCCCACATGTTCCAGCTGTGTGGGGCCCACCTGTTGTGTGCATCTGGAATCTAGACCGTGTGTGCGGTGCGCCTCCTTGTGCTCATCATACATGCCAAGAATCATCTTGATCCCTAAATCAGGTGGGACACACCACAGGGAGAAATGTACAATCATGGCAAAAATCCGTATGTTCATTTGTTTATGGAATGGGCTGAGTTTAGGTGGGCCTTTAGTCAAGCTCAGGTCAAGATCAGACCAGTTAATCTGGTCCATGTGTCTGCATTCCGAGCCCAAATTCAGACCACGAAGTAAGCCCAAACATGGTCCACTCATCAGGTGGGCCACACTTGTGTGAGAAAATAGATGGGTAAAAAATACCAGCAATCAACGTTCAACGTACAAGTATGGCAGCAATGTTAAGTGGGCCAGCCCGAATTTTGATCTAGGCCATTCAAACACTTGATGTTATGGCCAGGATCTTACACATGTTGGGTTGATCAACCAGCGAATCCAATGGCCCAGATCATTGAATGCTTGATCTGTGTACCCTCAAGGCCATCATAACCACTAATCAGTTGAATGTGGATGCCTGCTCATTTTTTGAGTTTGATCTTGCCTTTCTAGGCCACTGATCAGAACATGGCCCACCAAAGTGCCGGCCACACCAAATCAACGGTCCTGGCCACCCCGCTCTAAGTTCCACATTACAATAAGATGAACATTGCAGTAGAAATTTCAGTTACTGAAAATACTGCTGAAGTTCTTGTTTACTTACCAATCATGAGCTTTGCATGGACATAGATCAGGAATCGCCGGTTGATCTGTGCCCTCCAGTAGTCCGTCCCCTTCTCCGGCCTTGCCGGAGGTACATACTCTCCTTCGCAGGCCAATTCTCGATTCGCAAGACAGAAGAAATTCAAATAGTCGTTTGGATGCACTTTCCCGCTCAACCCCACATCTTGAATTGCCTGTGCAATGATCCCATACATCATCTCCATCGTCCGCCGATTCCAATGCAAGATCGCCTGCACCGTGTCACCCTCAGGCTCCCCTTCAGGCCACATCGGCGTCACAACATAAACAGCAAACCTCTCTCCTCCTCTGATCTTACTCGCGATCTTAACTGCAATCTCAATCGGAACCAAATTCAAACACCCACAATCCTGATCTCCGCTCCACGCATGACAGCTCCCGAAGAAGTACTGATTTTCAATGTAGATGAATCGCTTTGCTCTTCGGATTGCTTCGATGTACCCTGCGTGAATGCTTTGATCGATAGTGACATCCTTCCCGCTCATCAATCCCATTTTAGCAGCTTCCGACGGGTCGGAAGGAAAACCCACAACCGAAGCATCATCGATCGATCGAAAAACTTGCACATTCCATGAATCTTCGGACTCGGAGATTGATGGGACTGAGAAGGTTTGTGGGTGTTCGCGGATTTTTAACAAATGGTCTGAAAATCCTTTGGGAGCTTGTTTCGTCCATCGCTGTTCAAAATTTGCGAGGATATCCCAAGCGGCGGGGCCTTCGAGCTTGGAATGTACATCATGCCATGGTTCTCTTGGGCCTCCATGTCGTAGATTGGCATGTGGGAAGTTATTCTGCTGAAAATCGTTGAGATAGACTGTATTGAGATTTCTAAAAAGTGGGTGTTTCTCATTATCGTATCTACCGTCAGTGAGATCAATCCCACCGATGAAACTGATGATCTGACGTCTAGAAGAGCTGTTTCCGGCAAGTGGGCCATCGAGCGTGACTGTTTTCTGATGATGGGTGAATTCTGCTCCAATCTCGACCCGTTGAACGGCGGTGAGAGATGAGTCGGCATTCCGAGGACAGGCAAAGCACTTCACCTTCGTGTGCTCGAAGAATTTCCGTGTCTCCTCGTCGTGGGTTTTCATCAGGCCTGCATTTCCGAGTAGCGAAAGCGAAGTCCGGTCTTGCCAAACCATGACTAGAACTGTTAGGCCCTGATCAGCTTTTCTCTTCAGAAGCTCTCCGATTGTTAGATTTTCAGCTCCTTGGATCATGCGGTCGGGATCGCGAATGAGAGTGATGTTGACATTGACAGACCAGCCAGCCACATAGATGAAATGCTGCGCTTCGATGATGGCATTATAGAGATCTTCCCATAGCCTTGGAGGGTGGTAGAATTTATCATCCGAAAGACGGATTTTCGGGCAAAAATCATTTGATAGATGGGAGTTCTGATAAAGAGTGACATTGCATCCTGTTCTTTGAGGGAAGTAAGAATGCGGAATCCCAGAGAAAATCCAGCCTTTGATGCCTGAATTCCAACACGGATCAGATCTTGCATCGAAGAATTGGAGACGAATGTGAACCTGGGCTTTCTTGAGCTTGTGCCCTTTGTCGTTGAAGAGGTCGAACCAGCCTTCGATGGGGAGGGCCATGAGGACTTGGGAGATTGGGATCTTGGCTCGGCCGATAACCTTAGCACTTACAGGGAGCTGGTCTTTTATTAAGATTGTGATTTCCGACGAAGTATGGGCGCAATAGGTGTGGAAACTCTCGTTCCATATTGGGTTTTGGGGATGGAATTCGATTTCTCGTGTTCTAGCTACTCGAGCAGATCCAATGTCGATCGTCGCATAGAGCTTTCTGTGGGGGAGTTTGTCGAGGTGTACTTCCTCCTCTACCTTCTCGAGAACCTGATCAGAATCACTTGGGGCAATTAGGCCGTGTTTGAAAGCACTTCTAATTGGCATTAGACAGAATGGCCATTGTGCTCATTAGCTATTTCGAGCTGGCCTGACTGAATTTCTTGGTTCTGCTCGATGCAGAATGATATTCGACAGTTTTCAAACAAAACCCAATTTCAAGTTGGAATTCGGCTTAGTTTGATTGATTGGAAATGCCAATTTGCTCAATTTAGAAGGCGATTCGGGTGTATTTCGAATGCAGCCTTTGTAAAGAGCAAACTACAACAAACTCATGAAGAGATATAAACTACAAGGAGGCCATTACAAAGAAGAAGAAAGGACTCTGTTAGCTGAACACAAGTAGAATTTCAAGTATAGAAATGTTGGGTCAGGTGGTCACCTGAATGCCAAATTCTCTAGATGTGGCTGTGGCAAGTACTAGTTAGGCCTCATGCAAAAATCACTTGTAGTATAATCAATCTCAACCATCCAAATCATGGGCCTCATTGTGGAATTGACGGCTAGAAAGAAAATAGCAAGTAGTCCAAGTTTGGAAAGAGAAATCAGATGGTTAAGATCATCTGATCAAAGTGAAATTCCAGTCTATAATAAGTTAATAACCCATTTGAACGGTTCAGGATTGATGGGTGCACATGCCACATGTGCAGAGAATGAGTTTTGGCAAAAGCACATCGCCCATTTCAAAATAAGAAGTAGATCAAGAACTCTAAAGCCCAAGTAGATCTGGAGTTCAAGTTGGGATTTTTAAATAGACTCAAATACAATAGGAGGAAAAAGAATTAAAGATAACCAATTAAGGGCCCGTTTGGATGCAACTTCCTCAAAAATGTCGATATCTGGTTTTCGACGAGTGGGCATTTTAGTAGCTATTTCATTTTTAGCAGCTATTTCCTTGGGTGATTTTTAAAACAAGTGGATCTCTATACGATTCGGCCTATGTGCTGGATCCACTGAACCATAGACTACCTAACCGCGAGCCCATTGCTGGTGGGTCATTCATTCCCACTTATTTGGTTGTGCCTTATGGTGTCCATCAATTGAGCAACCATTGCTTACAACCCTTCGATGGCTCTCACTGGTTGATTCTCTAGAACGCCACTTATATAATTATTATGGCTTAATCTACTATCAGAAGCCATGACTCAAGGAAAAACCTTACTCTAATACCAAATAACATAGTGTAAACATAAGTAAAAAAGAAGTGTACCTATCTCTTTTCTAAAAAGTAATCATTAAATTCATAAGCATAGAGAAATCTCTAGAAAAATGAGAAACTAAATTGATATTATTGATGGAAATCTCTTGTTGACAATGGATCTCATTTACTTATATAAGATATTTAACTTGAAATAAGATATTATTTTAAATAATAAAAGTTACTAAAAATATAAAAAGATGTCCAATCATACCCAAACTCATAAACGACCCTAAGATGATCAAAACAAAGACTTTGGACCACCATACTCTTACTAAAAAAGCCATTGAATTTTATGAAGTCATTTTAGGGTCAATGAACTTAAATTGTTGGATAAGGTGTAAAGCTCATCAATATCTTCCTATTGGTATATTATATGAAAAAAAAAGAGGAGGATAATCAGCCACAAATTTATGGCAATTGGAAGCAATAGCATGCATTTAAACTATTTTGCCCTAGTTCAAGCCTTTTAGTCTGAAATCTTTCAATCCTAGCTGTGCATGAAGTCCTCTGCCACCTATACTACATCATGAATGGATGGTGTGAGTCTATCCTCTCATCCCATTTTAGGGCATGAGCCCAAAATTGAAGTACATTACATCCAACGCTCAAGTGGGCCTCAGTGGGAATTGAACATTACCATTGAAAGCTTATTTTTGTTTTAGATTAAAAAAAAGGTGATATTTTTGTTTTGGCTTCATCCATGTCTGTGACCTTATGAGCAAGGTCGGATGACAAATAAGCATCCCTGTGAGGATGCGGATTGCGTCCTACCCCGCCCAGTCTCCAACTGAGAATGAGTAGCTACTTTGAGTGACCACCGTGACGTATGGGTTTTATCCATACTGTCCATCCATTTTTCGGTGCCATTTTGTGCGATAGGACCAAAATTTATGCAGATCCAAGACACAAGTGGACCATAAAATGAGGATTAAACTCTTATCGTTGAAAACTTCCTAGGGGCCACAAAAGTTTTGGATCGAGTTGATATTTGTGTTTTTTCTTCATCTAAGTCTATGTAGGGCTGCATATATGCCAGGTTAACCCACCCGATCCGACCTGGCAGAAACTTAATCCATCTCGACCTGGTAAAGAAAATGGTCCGATCCCTGGTGAATGCGGCTAGACCAGTTTTAAATTTAGGTATGCTTTAGGGTACATGCCAAAACCCAATTGACCCAACCTGTAACCCTGACCCGTGTATACCTGAACCGTCCCGAAAATTGAACATTGATGTGTAGAAAGATGATGAAGAAGAAGACGGAAAGGACAAGGTAGAGAAATCATCCATATGAAATTTATAATTTATTTTGAAGTTAAAAAAACGGTTGCCGGTGATATTGTGTGGAAAGAATACTATTTAGTACTATTAAAAATTAGCCAAACATTTTTGTTTTTAATATACTTAGTTAAAAAGAATGTGAATAAGTAGAACTTAGTCCTAACCCGACCCGACCTGGTTCAATATATAGGGTCGGGTAGGGTTACGATTAACCCTTTCGCAAGTACAGTAGGGTTAGGGTTGGGTCATCCCAACCAATCACAACCCGGATCGAAACCCGAACCTTTAAAATACGTTCAGGTTCAGTTCAGGATTGGGCCCAACCCGACCCGCATGCAGGCCTATGTCTATGTAACTTTATGAATAAGTTGGATGGGAAATAAACATCACAGTGGGCCCTAGGAAACTTTCAACTGTGAGAATCATTATCATTGCTGATTCCTGTGGTGTGGCCCACTTGAGCCTTGGATCTTCCTAACTTTTGGTCCATTGCCATAAAATGGCACGTAAAGATGGATGGACAGTGTGGATAAAACCCATATATCAAAGCAGCTGCCCATTCCCAGCGTCCTCTCTGTGGGCCCTATGAAGGTTTCAACGGTGGACTTCATTATCCTTACTGTTTTTTGTGGTGTGGTCCTACTTGAGCTTTGGGTATAGCTTTATTTGAGTTCTTTCCTTAAAATGAGCTGGAAAAACGGATGGATGATGTGGATAATAACACATATATCACAATGGCCCCACAGAGTTTACTCACGTCACGAGTGCAATCCGCGTCCGTAGCGGACGAGCACGCGCGAAAAGGACTCGGATTCAGTAGTGAACCCTCCAGTACCGAGCTTGTTACTGATCGGTACTGCAAAATCTATGTGGGCCCGCCATGGTGTGTGTTCTTTATCCACACCGTCCATTCATGTTGCCAGCTAATTTTAGTGAATGATCCCAACAACGAGCCAGATCCAAAACTCAAACGTACCACACCATAGGAAGAAGTAGGGATAGTGACACCCACCGTTGAAACCTTCCTAATGCTCATTGAGATGTTTATTTTAATCCAAAACTTTCGTACCCGTAAGAATTTTTCAACGGTAGGCATTCATATCCATTATTCATGTGGTGTGGCCCACTTGAGCTTTGAATCTGTGTCACTTTTTAGATGATGCCCTAAAATAAGATGTCAAAATGGATGGACGGTATGGATAGAATTCATATATCATGTGGAGCCCACAGAGCTTCGACCAGTACCCAAGGGGCAGGTCACTACGAATCCGAATCCGAATCCGAATCCGGAGGAAAAGTGCTGGCATGGCTACGCGTAGGTATACTGGACGCGGATTGCCTACTGAGGCTACCACTGGGAACGTCGCTCCTGGACAGTGCTCTGTGGGCCCCACAAAGATGTGTGTGCTCTATTCACGCCATCCATCCATTTTGGATCATTATTTTAGGGCATGAGCCTAAATCTTAGGTGGACCACACCATAGGAAACACAGTTGTGATTGAATTCCCACCATTAAAAAATTCCTACGGCCCACCGTGAATGCATTGTGTTTGTCCACATTATTCATCCGTTTTTCGGGCTAATTTTAGGGGTTGATCACAAAACTGAAGCATATCCAAAGCTCAAGTGGGCCATACCATGGGAAACATTGGAATAATGATTTCCACCGTTGAAACCTTTCTAAGGCCAACAGTGATGTTTATTTTTCATCCAACTTGTTCTTAATATCACACAGACATGGATGAAGGGAAAACACAAATATCAGCTTGATCCAAAACTTCTGTGGCCTCAAGAATTTTTCAACGGTAGACATTTAAATTACACTGTTTCTTGTGGTATGGCTCACGTGAGCTTTGGATATGCTTCATTTTTGGGTTGAAGCCTTAAAATTATCTAAAATGGATGGACGGAGTAGATCAAATACATAAATAACAGTGGCCACCATAGAGTTTACTCAGAACGTACGCAATCCCCCACGTGCCGCTATATAAATTCATGCCTAAGCATGAAATATTTCCTACGCTGTTTATTTAACCGGTGGGGGCAGAATACAATAATTAATAATAAAATTGAGGGTTGGTTGGAATAAAAGTGGGGAGAGGGAGCTCATTTAGTGTGAGCCCCACCTTGATGAGTTTATGATATCATCCACTCCGACCATCACGCACTTCCTCGAACGTTTGGCCATGATACCAAAATTCATGCAAATCCATTTCTCCATTGGGCCACACCATAGAGAGAAGTTGAGAAAACACGCCCTTCACATCTCAATTTTTCTTGCTTGTATGGACCATCTGATTCATTTTTTGCACTGATTTATGGGATCATGGGCAAATGAAGGATGGCGTGCATGATGGTCGGAATGGAAGCCATGAAAGACATCACGGTGGGGCCCACAGAACTCGTTTTTATGAGATTAGGAAAAGTCAAGGGGGAGAGAGAGAGGTGGGGCCCACAGAACTCGTTTTCACGAGAATAGGAAAAATAAAGGCGGATAGGTAGCCTATAGTTCAGTGGATCCAGCACATAGGCCGAATCGTATAGAAACCCACTTGTTTTCAAAATCACCCAAGGAAATAGCTACTAAAATGCCCACTCGTCGAAAACCAGATTTTGACATTTTTGTGGAAGTTGCATCCAAACGGGCCCTTAATTGGTTGTCTTTAATTCTTTTTCCTTCAATTGTATTTGAATCTATTTAAAAAATGAGGGGATCTGAATCTCAGGTTTACCACACCACAAACAGGAAAACAATAGTGATTGAATTTCTACCATTAAAAACCTCCTAGGGCCACTTGTAATGTTTATTTGACATCCTACCTGTTGATTAGGTCATACAGACCTGGATGAAGGGGAAAACTCAAATATCAGCTTGATCCAAAACTTTTGTGGCCCCACAAGAAGTTTTTAATGGTGGGCCTTCAATCAACACTGTTTGCTGTGATGTGGTCCACTTGAGATTTGGGTGTACCTCATTTTTGGGATCATATCATAAAATGATCTGGAA
The DNA here is from genome assembly GCA_003013855.2 of Liriodendron chinense. Classification (NCBI taxonomy): domain Eukaryota; kingdom Viridiplantae; phylum Streptophyta; class Magnoliopsida; order Magnoliales; family Magnoliaceae; genus Liriodendron; species Liriodendron chinense. Next base: position 5,911,597 of record ML058387.1, on the reverse strand, counting down.
AAATGGATGAACAGAATGGATGAAACAAATACATTATGGTGAGGCCCCCACAGCATCGACTACTAGCCATTGGCTAGTGGCAGGGTCACTAGCCAATCCGCGTCCGTTTTTTAGAGAGAGAGAGAGAGAGAGAGAGAGAGAGAGAGTTTTGGGACTTGGGTTTTAGAGGTGGAATGTGGAGAAGGTGGTTTTAGAGAGAGAGAGAGAGAGAGAGAGAGAGAGAGAGAGAGAGAGAACCTGAAGAGCAAAGCCATGGATAGAATGGTGAAGATTGACTGCCTGGAAGATGGTTGCACTGAGGCAGCCATGGATGAATTGCTCGGCCACTTCTTCTTCCATGCCTTTCTTCGCTGACTGCTGTTCCCTTCTTTTTTTCACAACTCGCAGGGTCGTAGTACATTAATAGAGGGAGAAAAATGCTTTGATACTCTGCGAGCGTTTCTTGGTTCCTACACATGCAGCATAAACATAACTCAAACTCATCCGTCCAAGTCATGGGCCCCACCGCCCCACTTTAGAAGGGTCACAATAAAGAATTCATACTCAATTGTCATCGTAACTGGACGAATACGACAACTAGTCAACGGTGCAAATTCAATATAAAAAAAATGTCCATGAATCAGCGATTAAGATCGCCCAAACGATCTGATCATGGGGTTAGGAATAGGACCTACATCCATTTAGTATACACGTGGCGTACGTGTAAAACTGCCCAAAATTTGCCACTAGATGACTTCTCATCTTGGCCGTCCATTTTTTGTCCACCAATTTGAATTTTATAGCTAGCGATCCTTCAATTTGAAACTATATATTTTCATACAAGATCTTCTTCACCCTAGCTTGGCGGACATTTTGAACGGATGTGATCATCTATATATATATGACACTTTGGGTGGAGAAATATGGTTGTACCATAACTTACCATACAACGGTTGTATCTGGTCATTTGTCTTTCCTTCCTCTCATTCAACTGCATTTCAAGTCATGTTTACACCCATCCCCTTTTACCAGAATTTTTGCATATCTAGTAAAACACCCAAGTTATGTGGGGTCACCGTATTTTATATGTAGATCCACTCCGTCCATCAGGTGATATCCCTTAGTTGAACCATACGGAGAAAATATCACCTTGAACAAAAAATTCAATGAACCACAAATTCGAACAATGTAAAGTTGCTCCTAAAATCTCTAAGATCATTCGGTGTGGCCCGTCTGATTTTTGGATCAGGTTATTTTTTGTGTCTCCACTTCTTCCGTGTTATTTTCACTTGATTAACGGGTTAGATATGATACAAGAACCATGATGGTCCAATAAAAAAATCTGTGGTTGGTATCCTGTCCCCATTGTTCTCTGTGGTGTGGCCCACCTGATTTTTTTATCTGGTTGATTTGTATCCTACCGAAGTATATTTTTTAATAGAACCTGATGGACGGAGTGGATTTTACATAGAAATCATAGTGAGCTCCATAAATCTTCATGTTTTACTCTGCATAAAACTTGTGTGTTAGCCTGTTAGGGAATTCCGTTCCCGCTTTTTTTTAAAAAACTTTTTAGCTGTCATAAAGACGGAAAGTAGAAAGAAAAACGGGAGCTATTTGATACACAGGCAGCGTATGACATGATACGCAGGCACTCACAAATTACACACGTGCCATACATGAACTCTTATTAAGCCGACTCAATTTGAAAAGTTGCTTGTTCAAATGGCAAATTTGAATAGTCTTTTCATTCTTAGCCGTCCAAAAAATGTCCACGCGCGAAACCTATAGTCAAGATAATCAAATACCTGTAAGTTTCGGTTCAAACCGTTTAATTGGACTTGCTTGATATGCAATATCTAAGTAATTTTTAAGTACCGGTGTATCATCCGTCACACTCTGCCAGAGTATCAAAGTTTTTCTCAAAAGGAAATGGATTTTTTTTTATGAAAACGGGCGGTGAAATCAATGGCTGAAAGTGACTAACAAAATTCAGAGGCAAGATCGTTATTTTGAATGCAAGGCTTGTTTATAACATCTGAGCCGTGAAAATGGTGGGACAGGTACCAAAGATCCCCCGTGGAGAAACCAGGATGGTCCATTCATCAGGAAGGTTTCACACGTTTGAAATCAATGGACAGGAAATGGGTGAGTGGCCCACCAATTGTATGGAATTTTTTCCTGGGGGTTATTATTATGGGGTGTCCCACCATTTGCACGGACCAGATGTTCCGATCAAGTGAAAAGTTAGAAATCGAAACGTTGCATGTTGAGGCTCACCATGCAATGTTGTATGCGAACACCTCTTATTAAATTAAAAAGTAGTGGAAAAAAACATGGAGATGGAGTGGGTATAAAGGTGGGATATCTAAGGTCCGTGGATCCCTGATTGTAGGGCCCACCGTAATGTATGTATTTTATATCCACACCATCCATCCATTTTTACAGTACATTTTAGTGCATGGACCCAAAAATGAAGTAGATTAAAATCCCAAGTGAACAACACCACATGAAACAGTATTGATTGAACGACCACCACTGAAAACTTCTTAGGCCTCATCATAATATTTACTTTCCATCCAACCTGTTGATAATGTTACACAGACCTAGATGAAAGGAAAACACCAATATCAGCTTAATCGAATCGTGGTCCTCAAGAAATTTTTAACGGTGGGCATTCAATTACCACTATTTCTTTTGGTGTGGTCTACCTGAGATTTTGATATGATCCATTTTTTCGGCTAATACCCTAAAACTAGTTAGAAAAAAGGATGGACGAAGTAGATATAAGAAAATGCATAAATCACGGTGGGTCCCACAGTCACGGTTCCACCTACCTCAGTAGTACCCGGATCCACCGAATACGGGGACTTAAAAGTCAAACTTCATTCATTGAATTTCCTTCATATCCGAACAAAGAGGTTTACTTGCAAAACACGTCCCTGTTTGCTGTAATGGGACACGTTATGAGACGTTGGATGCCGTTCATGTTCCAATCATCCAAACCGTTCACATTGTAGGAATGGCCATGGATGCATACCTAAGATGGATCTCAGGTTGGAAGGTTCAATGCCTTTCATCGTTTTAATCTTTTTCCTTTGAATATGGACCATCTCTTTAAAGGTTGTTTTTGTGGGCCATTGAAAGAAAAATTTACGGTCTTGATTGATTTTGAGGCACTCACCATCAGCTGTTTACCTCGTCTTACAAATGGTCTGGATCACTGAACCATGATCCTAGATCTAACGGCTATACTCACAAGGTATTACTTGTGCTAACTGATCGTTACATGAGAGGAACATGAATCAGATCCACCCTGTCCATCAGGTACGACGACACATTTTAACCATGGATCCTAAAAATCAGTTCAATATAAGACTTATGTGGTCCACAACACACAATGTTGCAAAATCATGCGAAAAACTCTAAATTCACTTATTGTGGCCCACATGAGTTTTTTAATATCCTAATTTTCGAAGAGTCCCTTCATCTTAGTGGGTCGGGTCAGATGAATAGATTAGATGGAATACATACACCATGGTGGACCCCACATATAATTGGGACGATTTTAATGGTGAACGTCTCCATCTCACATGTTCCCCATGGTGTGGCCCACCTGAGGTTTGAATCGCCCTGATTTTCAAATCTCAGTTCAAGGAACATGTGGCGCACTTGATGGACGGTGGATCTTATCCACATGAAGTCGTCCGTCCACGTCAGCAAATTGTCACGGCCCCGGTGACTGCCCGAGTTACGCAACCGTTTTCATGAGATAAAAGCCAACTAGCATTTCTCCAAGGTGATTCGGTAGACTGAGCTCTTAGAAGCACGCACGCGTGTGCAATAAAGCACATGTACCTGCCACATGTGTGATAGAATTTCATGATAGGTCCGAGATCAAATCCATCCATCAGAAAGGAACCACTATATTGATGCTCTACGACAAAAATCAGGTCGATCCACTGATCAGTTTGGCCACAGATTTGAAAACTTGGCTGAAGTTTTCTAATTCATCCATTTGTTTCCAATCTTAGGGCCCACTTGCTAAGTGGACAGGATTTATTTTTTGGAGATTATGTAGAAGATAAGACCAACCTAATGAATGCACTGGATCGAGCACCTATATGCCATGCTGGTACATTTGTGGCGTTTACGTGAGTTTTATTGCACACGCGTGAGTGGTTAGAGAACCTCCTGGTGAACCATCTCTATAAAGTCGGACGTGGCTTGGGTACTACCCCCACCAGTACCCAGCTAGAGACAGAAGGACCTGTCAGGTGCTATGTGGGGCCCATAGTAATGTATATGATTTATCCAAGCCGTCCATCCATTTTGACAGATCATTTTAGGAAACAATCCCAAAATGGAGGTAGATTGAAGGTTCAAGTGGACCACACCAGAGGAAGCAGTGGGGATTGAAAGTCTACCGTTGATAAATTCTTGGGGGCCACAGCTGATATTTATGTTTTCCCTTCATCCATGTCTATGTGACCTTATGAACAGGTTGGATGGAAAATAATCATCACGGTGGTATCTAAAAAGTTTTCAACGGTAGGAGTTCAATCCACTGCTTCCTCTAGTGTGGTCCACTTAAAGCTTCGATCTGTCTCCTTTTGAGGATAATGCTCTAAAATGATCTGTCAAAATAGATGAACGGTATGGATAAAACATATGTATCACGGTGGGCCCCACAGATCCCCTGACAGGACCCTCCGTCTCTTGCTAGGTCCTGGTAGGGTTGGTTTCCAATCCGCGTCCGGGCGATACGGTGCATCCATATCGTTTTCAATATACGTGGCATGCGTGGATGATTCTAGACTTCCATACCATGGGATCCACCATTGATTTGACCTGATACGACAATCCTAACGATCTGATGATGAACTTCTCTCTTAATGAATGTGACCCCTGTCATTTTCAATCCGTTAGCATATCACCGATTAAACGGCTAGGATTGTCCAATCAGTATAATATACTTCTTCCTGCTTCCCGTGCCCCCCAAGACATGGAATCAGCTCCCTACCCGTCAACGCGGATTTCCTGTGATTTCTCAGGTGGGGCCACCTTGATGATTTCGTGAAATCCACTCCGTCCATCCGTTTTTCTAGATAATGTTAGTGTGTGGGCCAAAAAATGGACGTGGATTACATCCAAACCGAGCTGTGGAGGAGCCCACCATGATGTATCTGTTTATCCACTCCGTCCATTCCCCATCTAAGATTAGGTCGACCACATGAGACCAAGAATGAGGCAGATCCAACGCTGAGGTCGGCCACACTAAAATAATGAGCTCAGCTGCATTAAATGCACTCTCTGGTGTGGCCGATCTGAGCGTTGGATCTGTCTCATTCTTGGTATCATACCTTAAAATGATCTTACAAAAGGAATGGACGGAGTAGATAAGCAGATATATCACGGTGGGCCCCTCCACAGCTCGGTTTGGACGCAATCCGCGTCCTATAATTTGCGTATGAGTGATTAGATGCTCTGAAAGAGTTTGATGATCCATACACATGCACACAGCCATGGGCATATACGTGTCATTGGGAACCGTTGAAATTGTGGCGGATCCAAACTTCTCTTTGGTGGGTTGAATTTGAACATTTCAACCATCCATGTAAATGTTGCCAATTGGATGGTTCAGATCATCTATCAGAATGGTTTTTCTGTTATGATCCATCTATTGTGGGGCTGACAATTTAACCAGCTTGGATTGACACAGAGTTGCAAATTGGCTGGATCAACCCAGTAGGTCACTGGGCCCAACTCAGCAATAAATGAGGGATCTGAATTGGACCATTTGAACGGTCCGGATTCTCTCAAAGTCAACCCCACCTAATCCGCCGTGAATCAGATTTCTTTATGAGTTTTATTCGGACCAACTTAAAAAGACTTAACTCTGACGTAAAAAAAAAAAAAAAAGGGCCAGTCTTTGTAATCCAAATACATTTAGGCCTTGTTTAGATGCACCACAAAAGGGCGTTTGATGCTAACCAGCATTTTGAGCCAAATTCTATTGCAGTATCGTACATTTTTATAATAAAGTGCTAAAAACAAAAAAACCAATTAAATTGATTTTCATCAATGTTAGACAAAAAAATGTAAGTGTCCAATCCCATAAGTGCATCCGAACGGGCCCTAAAGTGTCTATTTGGTTTTCCAATTATAATGGCAAATAATTGTAAATGAGTAACGATTATTTACTCTTGTAATTGTGTATTATTTGTTTCACTGGAATTACTGTAAAAATAATAATTTTATAATATGAAAATGTAATGATTACAATTTACTATACCTAATTCCATAGGAAATTATGGTGGTTTGATTTTCTAATTTTAATTATAATTTAGAGTAAATAGGTAATAATTATTTTCAATTATAATTACACTTGACAGCCATCATATTTTAAAAGAGGAAAACTTTAAAATGTGGGTCCTCCGTGATGTTTGTGTCTCATCGACAATGTTCATCCCTTAGTCAATTCACTTTAGGGCATTAGCCAAGAAATGAGGCAGATCTAGAGCCCAAGCGAACCATACTGTATGAAACAATGAGAATTGAACACCTACTGATAAAAACTTCTAGGATCCAAAAGTTTTGGATCAAGCTGATTTTTTGAGATCCCTTTTCCCATAAATGTGTGACCTTATGGATAGGTTGGATAACAAGTAAACATTACTGTAGCCCTTAGGGAGAAAATAGTTTTCAACTGTGGATGCCTTTAAGACCACTATTTCCTAAGGTGCGGTCTACTTAAGCTTTATGTCTGCCTCGTTTTCTAAAATGTGATGGCAAAACAAATGGACAGCATGGATAAGTCACATACATCACGGTGGGGCCCTACAAATTTAAATTAGTGCTAACAAGTTTCGAAACTAATTTTCAAGACAAAAATCAGATTCAAATGTTAATTATTACTTATTTCCTTGTATTTACCGTTGTGAATTAAAAATCAAACGGTCAACCCAGTGTAAAGACAGCCATGCATCACGTAGAGGTTTCCAAGAAACTTTTAACACCAGATCCAACCTCCATTCAAAAGCAACCAAGCTTGACCCATCAGATAGATGGCTGTGGTTTGGATCCTCTTACACCAGATCCAACCCATTCAACAAATAGGTCTGCGCATTTTATTTTTGACCTAACCCAATTATTAAAGAACTAATATAAAATGGGTTAGGTTTCCAACTCCACTAAATCCGACTTGACTTGGTCCATTTCCACCCATAGTATTGGTTTTTGTAAATCCAATTATATATCGGGTCTTTGGACCTGGATCCCATCAAGATAAACCCGTTGAGTCTTTGGACCTTTGTTTCAAGTCAGGTTTAGATCAGGTCCAGGCCAATTAAGGACATTTACATGGTTGGGCTGTCCAATGAATGGATTAGATCTTACACATGTATGTTCCTTTGACGCATGTGGTGTGCGGCCGTTCTCTCTTAGACGCGTGATGCTTGGAGAACTTCATTCTGCTGCTAGATTAATTAATATAAATTATATGTGTGTGTGTGTGAGTAATATTATTAATGAAATTTTGAGCCAACATGACGCAATTTAACAGTGTCGAAGACGGTGAACCTGTCCTGAATCCCACTTAGACCCTTTTTAACCAGGTCTAAAACAGGGGACTCCAGCCTGAGCTCGAGCCCAACACGGTTAATAAACAGGTCTGAAAATTTAGACCTAGATCCATTAAAATCAGGTTGGGTTCATTGGGGTTCCAGCAGGTCCAAGTACCTGTTGATGGCCACATCATTGAGAGCCTATCTCAGAAATGAAAGGACTGAGGTCCAGCCCAAACTCAAACATGTAACGTGTGTATTTTTTGGGCCAAACCCAAACCCAATTAGGAGGTCGTCAAGCCCAACTCAGCCCATTTTGCGATTTTGATATGAATATTCCATGATAGGTTATGCAGTTACATATAAATAAATCCGATGTTATTATCGTGTCCCTGGCCTGACCCGACATACCAATGAGCTTGCTCCAAGCCCAACCCGATAGCTAATTGAGGTTGAAATATTAGACCCGACCAGACCGAACAAGGTGGTACAGTAGAGTTCAGGTTTTTAATTTGTGGGGCCTTTAGTTCAGGAATCAAAACCACTGATATGATGGGCGTTAGCATGGATGGCCCATGTGCTAAAAATTCCCGATAGTGAAGATCTTAGCTGCATGACGTTTTTATTTTGTACAATCTAAAAATTGCATTAAGCCCTAATGGGCTTTGAAGAGTTTCAATGGTCGAATCCTTTCGTAAGCCCAAGAAGGCGGCCATAGCTTGAATTTTCTAATCATGGAATTACAGTGGTTGATTTTTGTTTGTGGCTTCATCAAATTTAAGTTTCAGTAAGCTTTTGAAGGGAGGGTTCAAAATCAGTTAGGGTCGTTGATGGCCTGGGCCAGGGCCTAGTAAAGAAAATTTTAAATAGGTCTGGCCTGACTAGTTCTTAATCAGGGCTAATGATAACCCCAGACCAGCCGTTGACAGCCCTAGATCATTCCTTTGTGAGCTCTTTCATTGGATTCTTCCATGTAGCATGAGGACCAACTAGAGCCGTGTAAAGTCCTTTTCCCCTGACTAATAGCTCTTATAGCTATTCTCTTAGGCCATGGCGCTTTGTTTCGGATTGTGGATTGATGCATGACCGAGTCAGATGCAACTCAGCTGGGTTGACTCAGACTTGGTCAAGTCCAATCTGGGTTGGCACAACAAGTCAGAATTGAATCTGCGGTGACTCGGCCCAACTCAGCCAAGCCAGTCACAACTTCACCTGGCTTATCATCATCAACATCTAAGCCTTGTCAGAATTACTCAGGGTCAGCTACATAATCCTTTTCTGCCATTCCACCCTATCACCATTCTGTTAGACCATTGGCCATGGAGTCTTTTAGAGCCTTCAACAAATGTTAACTCATTCCTTACTCACGTAGTTCTTTGTCTCAGTTGCACATGACCAGACCAACTACCTTTACTTTTTCCTCATCTTATTAACATTTGGTGCTACTTCAAAATTCCCTCGCATTCATTCATTTCTAATTCTATCCTTCCTTTTCTTGCCACTCATTCATTTCAATATCCTTCATAATCGACTTTGACACCAAAGTCTTCAAACCATGGTCTGCGGAGAGATCATAGATTTGAGCTTTAACAGGTGAACTTCATTTTGTAAAGCAAGGTATTCCATAACGGTAATAGTGGCTGTAATGATCACCACTGTTACCTTTACGATGTGGGCTGTAATAGCCTTTACAGCCCCTAACGGCTATTATGGTCTCTCTTTTTTTATTGAAAAAAAAAAAAGCCAAAAAAACCTGTATCGGCCCCATAACGAACCGTTATGGCCTTTTGGACGGGGGTATAGCAGGCCATTATGGGGCCATAACGGCATTACGACCCCCATGTTGTCACCGTTGCCTTCACGTAATGGCCTTTACAACTCCATTATGGCACACCATGTCCTTGAGAAAATGGCTAACCACCCACTTAAAATGGGTTTATGTTGACACAGTCCGCTTTGAAGACCGGTTGCTGGTATAATACCTCACCCACACACAAAATAGTGTAGTAAGATGATACCTTGCGACTGAGCTTGAAAATGGTAGTGCTGGTGAAAGTACCATGAGAAAATATCTTATGTCATAGGGATTGGATCGCTCTTAAATTATTTCTTAAAAAGAAAATCGATGTATGATACCTGTTCTCTTAAGAAACCGAAAGACGCAGGCACGGGCTCTGAATCTTTTCGCTTTTGCTAAGTTAAACATGCCTAGATCGGAAGAGAGTGATCTCTACAACAGCGTGATCATGACAACTGTGACCTTTTCACCGTCGCAGTATACAAAATTGAAACATGTCTTCATAACCAGATCGACAGAATACTGTCATCATTTGAGTCCATCGCTGAGGCCCTGTGGCATTCCCAGTGACTGGGCAAGGTTACTCATTCTTTCCTTCATGGCCTGAAAAAAATAAAATAATAAAATAAAAATAAAAATTGCAACTGTCAGCTCAACCAAACGGGTAGGGATGGAATTGAAACTTTCTACATAAGACCAACATTCTCACCAGAACGCTCTTCTGGTGTGCGTCCTTGTATGCCTCAGTTACGAGGAGAGAGAGCTTCTGTTTTGGCGGGAAAAGGGGGGAAAGTCAGTCATGTGATTGGAATCATATAAGATCAGTGACGCGACTAGGATTGAAATGAAGTTAATTGCAATAAAGAAATACTACTAAATGGGTTTTTAAATGACTTTATTTACCATATACAAGGCATATGATGATCAAAACCATTCAATCATCTAGGACAACCATGAATGAACAATTCAAGAACCACAATGATCCAATAATCCTAGCCATATAAAAAATGGGGTACAAAAATACTCAAAACTAGATAGTGATTTTTGCATGCAATTTTTACACAGCTATGATTAACCCATCATTGTGATTTTTTTCTATGGTCTACTTCAGGAGATATATGATGAATGGATGGTTCAGATCATCATACACACATGCCACACGTACAGAATGAAAGTGGAGGCATGATGATGCAATCCCATGGTGGGCCCTGTGATTTGTCCAAGAATTGGGCTCCGAGATCTGCTCTATCAGTGATATATCCCCAAAATCTCTCTAGACAGCTCTATGGGCATGATGATGCAATCAAATGGTGAACCCCATGATTTATCCAATGAGAAAATTAGGTTCCAGGATCTGTTCAGTCAATGATATATCCTTCTCATCTATCCAGACAGCTTTGTGGACCTCTGATAGTGTTCTGATCAGTCTATGGGTGCCAAATGAGTGGTCAATTATTCTGTTAGCCCGACTAGTGAGTTGTGGTCCACAAATCCATACAGTTACAGCTATTCTACATAGCAGTATGGGCTCCAAGATCTGTTCTATCAGTGACCCATCCCCAAGATCTCTCTAGACAGCTGTTTCAGCATGATTATGCAATCAAATGGTGGACCGCATCTATCCGATCAGAAAATTCAGCTCCAGGATGTGTTCAATCAGTGATACATCCCTCTAATCTATCCGGATAGCTTGTGAGCCTCTGAAAGTGTTCTGGTCCATCTATTAGCCGCCAGATGAGTGGTTGATTATTCTGTTGGTCCCACATGAGTGGTTGAGTCAGTTGTGGGTCCACAAATCCATACAGTTCAGGCTATTTCTATAGTAGCAGTTAAACAATGATGTTGAGCAAGTTTTCACACTGTAGCAGATAACATTTTTATTACTTATTTTGTAGCCTTGGACATGAAAAGATTAGGGATATTAAAGCTTGTTCACCAACCAAGGTATGGCCTTGGATAAGATGGATTGGCAAAACAGGGCTTCATAAATGAGTTAGGAGAAGGATAAGACGATGATGATATAAAAACAGTTCTAATCTTTGCAATCAATGTCATCCCTCTTTGTCATAATTAGGATCCACTTGCAGGCAAGGCCGAGGAATGATCGAAAAGCAAAAATAATTGAAAATGGACTAGTCATCAGATCAGCAAAACTAGGTTTACTTACATCGGGCCCCAACTCCATTGCAGCCTCTGTGATTTCAGTGCGTATAGGTTGTTGGTTTCCGGAAAGTGTTACCTAGCAAGCCATTCAATCATAGTTACATAAAATCCTTTTTAGAACAACATAGGCATTCAACTGGAGTTGCACAAAATCTTTTTAGAATAATAGATACGTATCGATCTGACCCATGTTAGCATGATCAGAACAATATGATGATAGACGTACCTTGATTAGTTCACCTTCACAGTAACCATCAAACTCAGCTCTGCATGACAAAAGAAATCCATGCTGTTATTTCAAGATTCTCATAAAAAGAATGGAGTCATGAAATGAAGGTCTAATAGATAATACGTACTCAGCAAGTTCTTTCTGCACACGCACCGCTTCAACTTGGACAACCATCTGTGCCTTCTTAACAGTCTCATATAGATTTTGCATGTTTCCCAAAATTCCTGCCTGTGAATGAACATGGAATATATAAGAGTGTGGTTAACTTGCTCATCATAGACACAGGACAGTAGAAACTAACTTCTCACCATTTCGTTTCAATGACAGCCAGCCCCAAACAGCTAAGACATGTCGATGACAATGATGATGATTTTGTTTTAGTAGAAACTCAAAACATTGTAGGTACAAGACTGCTTCTGAAGATAGTTTGTAGAGATATCTTTACATATATAATGCGACTAGCTTTTGGACATTTTTGCCACGGCAAATAGTTTCCCTAGGGGCGGAGAATTTTGAATATTGAAAGGACGTGGGAAGACATTTTAAATGAAATTGGGGATATTTTGGGAATGTGTAAATATGGTTGCTATCCGACGCATGGTTCAGATTTCACTTGCAAAAGACCTTTGAACAACTTAGATTTTACCCACAACCCATTCTTTGATGAGAGTAGCCCGCTCTTCTCTTCTTTACGTGTAGCTCACCGACTGCAAGTGACCCATGCAACAAAGGATGTGTGGGGTCTGCCATGATGACGGTATGAAATCCACTTCGAACATCTATTACGCCACCTCATGCTAGGAAGTCACCCCGAAAATAAGGCAAATCTAAAATTGAGCGGGCCATAGCATTGGAAAAGTAGGGATGGGTTGCCACTGTTGAAAACATATTCCTCTCTCTCTCTCTCTCTCTCTCTCTCTCTCAACATGTAGTATGTAGCCACATCCTTCCCCTCCATCCTTGCTCTTTTTCTCTCCTACTCTCCCTCCATGTGCATTGCATGTGTCATATCTCTAGTGATAAATAACAAGGTGATGCAGGATGACCTAATTATAATGCATGTTTATAGCCACAATTATTCAGCGGAAATAAAAGGCAATAATAATCTAAAATTCTAGCATTAATCATCATAACTGAGAAAATCATAAAGGAAACATGCAATGGAGCGGGCCATCATCACAACCATGGAGTATGGAATTCAATTATTACTTAGGTTGGATCTGACGAGGGATGAGACCTCCCGATCTTGCATGGTCATACCCAATCGATCAATGAAGATCACTAGTCCGAAGAATCAGGAAGTTTCTTGGATTAGGGATTTGAGAATTTGGGGGTTTAGGGTTTAGATCGATTCTCAAGGTTTAATCGATGAAGGATTAGCAAAATTGAAAAATAAAAAGAAGAAAATAATTACCTTCAAGAATTTGGAGGGGCACAAGAAGAAGTTAGAAGAAGAAGATCAAGGAGAGAGAAGAAGCACCATGAGAGAGAGAGAGAGAGAGAAGAGAGAGGCCACCAAAGAAGTTTGATTTTCATTAATAATCAACTAATCACGTTATTAGGGCTTAGCCCACTTAAATAAGCAAGAAGAAAACATAGAAGTACCAAAATACTCCTAAAATATTGGTAAAAAACAACTAAAAAAAATAAAAACAGTTCGTACGTTGGCCGGGCGCCCGGATGACCAATTTGGATGGGCACCCGACTAAGACAAAAACTGTCCATCAAGAAAAACTGCAAAATTGCAGAATTTCAGGCGCCCGGTGACAAATTTGGCTGGGCACCCGACCACCTTCAGAAATGCATTCTTCTACTCTTTCTGTCGGGTCTTCTTCCATCCTACACACTTATCTTCTATGTGCCAAATCACGTGCGTAGGGTCTTCAATGCTCCTCAATCATCGCCTAACCACAAAGAAGGTGTTAGTGGTGAGCGCCTTCTTCGTTGGTAACTTGAAATGATCTTGTGTCCTCATCACAAGGCCATGTTAGTGGAGCTACAAAATATTTGCATAAGATCTCCTTGGAAGAGGTTCTTGTTCTCCATGGGCTTTACAAGTTCTCTACCTATTGCTCATGAAGTCTGAACATTGAGCTTGATTGCTATGAATATAGGATATCCTGGACATTTAATGGACTACATAGAGAAAATCTGCAATATTTTTGTGGAGCTGGAACTGGGCGAAGCAGATGCATTTGCTAAGAGGGGTTCATTGTGCTAAGTTAGTTGTTGCATGTGGCTTTCTTGTTTGCAATGTTGCGCCAGCCTGTGCCTCTTTGTTTTTCATATAAATATGATCGGATCAAAAGTTTTTTGTATAGTACACTCAGGTTATCAGTTTGTAGTTGTACAAGTGTGTTTTTCATATAGAAGCATTATACTATGATCGGAGAAAAAGTTTGTACAGTACACTCAGATTATCAGTTTGTAGTTGTACAAGGGAAGGCCTATCTGTTAATATTATGGGCCCCAATGTGATAGCCACATGCCAAAAATCTCATGAACTGCCATACTTTTATTGAGTTGATAGAATTATATGAATTAGCGTAGCAGATCTTCAAAAGTATTTGAAACAGTAATGATCTAAACAGCTTAACCCTGTTAATTGGGATAAGGCTTGGATAATGATGATGTAAAGATCTAAACAAGGAAAGGGAAAGAAGATGATCATCATCATCATCTAAGTCTTATACCAACAAATAGTAGAAAAATAAAGTAAAGAAGAAATGTAGAGAAGAAGGAGAGAGAGGAAGAAACGGCTAGTGCAGCTTGTTGTGTTGAGTGTGTCTAAAGACCAACACAAAAAGACATACAAATATTAACTTGAATGAAATGTTATAGTGCTCCACAAGGGTACATGGCAACCATACACACCCAAACACAAAATTACATATATTTCACTTCCCCTCAAGCTGGAGCATGTATATTGATCATGCCCAGCTTGGAATATATACAAATGGTGATGATGAGCATGGATCATTGCTCCCTATAGACTATAGCTTTTCATCCATTGAATCTTCTCTTCAAGTAGGAGGCCGTAACAAAACTCAACAATAATCGAGTCACAAACTTGTCATCCACATACATACTCTCTCACAAATACGTGCAACATGAGTGAACTACATACACACTTGAGAGAACTTGTGTGCATCACGTGCAACACAAAGTGAATGAACTACACTCACAACAAACAACAGGTTGGAGGCAAGATGAACTGAGAAAGAAGGATCCACCATTTCTAAAGAAACTCCCATGTGAAGTTGAGTGACGCATTTTGTCGAACACCTTGTGTGCGCAGGATACTTCTAGGTACGGTACAAGCAATCCCAGCAACATGATATTACACCACAACCCCATAACATAAAAAAAATAAAAAATAAAAATAAAAATAAAAAAAACAGAGAGAGAGAGAGAGAGAGAGAGAGAGAGAGAGAGAGAGAGAGGAAAATAAAGAAATCCCAACCAAGGATCCAGAAACAAGGGGTTGACAACTCACACTCCTCACAAAACACGCCATAACACACTCGAATCTTTATGAATCTTCATGGGACTTGTATCGGGTGATTGCTCTTGATAAACTGCACCTAACCCTTGTGGAAGATATGCTCAAAAGTCCTTCAAAAATACACTACAGCAGAAATCATGAAATCTAGACTTTTTCGATTTTTCATCATTTTCTTTGAAAC
The DNA here is from genome assembly GCA_003013855.2 of Liriodendron chinense. NCBI lineage: Eukaryota > Viridiplantae > Streptophyta > Magnoliopsida > Magnoliales > Magnoliaceae > Liriodendron > Liriodendron chinense. Next base: position 5,896,177 of record ML058387.1, on the reverse strand, counting down.
ACTACAAGAACTACTCCAAAATATGGAGAAAAATCTTCATTATTCTTCTAAAATCCATATCCCAACTTTTTGCTCCAAAAAGATCATCAAGTCGTACACTGCTAATGTCATCCGTACGTATGGACGATGCCAATAGTGGGCCCCACTACCGAAGGTTGAGATCAAGTCTCGACGATTGTAGGATTTGATACCAAGTAGACAAATAAAATAAAGAAGAAATTTAGAGAAGGAGGAGAGGGGGAGAAACAACTAGGGCAATCGGTTGTGTCTGCCATGTGTTTTAGGGGGAGCAATGATCCATGCTCATCATCACCATTATCTTTGTATGCATTCCAAGCTGGGCATGATTAATATACATGCTCCAGCTTGAGGGGGAGTGTGGAAATATATGTAATTGTGTGTGTGTGTGTGTGTGTGTGTGTGTGTGTGTAGTTGGCATGTACTCTTATGGAGCACTGTACCATTTCCTTCAAGTTAATATGTGTGTGTGTGTGTGTGTGTGTGTGTGTGACTTTAGACACACACAACACAACAAGTTGCACTAGCCGTTTCTCCCTCTCTCTCATTTCCTTCTTTTCTTTCTTCTCTACATTTCTTCTTTATTTTATTTTTCTACTTGGTTCCTTCAAGTTAATATATATGTGATGCAGGACGTGAAAACATGCCATGATATGCAAGAAATTAGATTTAGATCACCACAAAATAATTAAATAATATTCGACCTTCCACATCCCACAACAAGGCCAAACATTCAATAGGGAAATCCATGGAGATCCAAGCAAGTTAGGGCTACCTCCAAAACAAAATAATCAATCTAATTAATACCAAAACATGTGGAAGCCCTCAAACATGTGTAGGATTGTTCCCCTACCAATGGAATTCTCTAACCACAAATTAGGGCAAAATTAGGGTTCTAGAATTGGGGAAAAGTAAATATGCGGTCTCTTAGGGTTAGGGATTCTGGGTTAGAAAGATTTATTGGGTTAGGAATTGAGAAAAAATCTAGTCAATTTGAAGAACACGACTGATTTGGGGATTTTGTAGAAAATACGAGAAAATCGGGGAAAATAATAAAAAATTTGTATCTTTCAAACCGGGAATCCAAATCAGTTGATTAAAGAAGGGTTTTGGAGTATAAAGAGAGGTCTACCAGATGGAGGAACCAAACCAAGAAGAGGCCTGTACGTGCGTGGGTGGCTCGCACGTGTGGGGAGGCACGTGTGGTAGAAACGGCCACCTCCACCTTGGTTGGCCAGGGGAGATCTCCCAACCCTCTTAAGTTTCGTCTTAATCCGACTTTCGGTGTGCACGTAGTGCTCCGCCGAAAGTTGCGGTCCTGCGACGGGCTGAATCTAGAAGATGAACAACTGCTACTAGGATGCTCTTTTGGGTTGGAAAACGTGGAGGGGATGATGATGGTGGTGGTGGATGAATCGAGATGAGGCTTCACACCTCGGTAGTCTTCCCTTGCTGAACAAGGGGGGGCTTCCACAAGTCTTTTTTCTTTATTTAATGCATTAAAAAATTCCAGCCCCCTCTCTTGGAGTTTTAGAGAAACCCTCAGATGGGAGAGTGACTAAAGTGTCCCTACGCCATGTGTGCAAAAAAGGTCCAAATAAAAATAATAAAAACCAAACAACTAGTAACCAATACAATCCGACCATCAGAAACCTAAGCATGAAAAATAATAAATCCAAAATTCTACAAAGTTCTATGGTGGTGGGCCACGATCATGACATGATAAGCCATGATCGGGTTCACCCTAGACTCTAAGACTCTCAACACTCCTCCCACAAGTTGTGGGTCTTCAATTCATGTTGTCGCCAAGGTAGATCGATGGTAGGATCCTCCTTCTCCACTCGTACGTGCGTAGTTGAGGTACCTCATGCGTGATGTCCCCATCAATATGTGTGTGTTTGTGTTAGTCTCGAGGCTAAGCACAACACAACACAGTTGCCCTAGCCATCCCCCCCCCCCCCCCCCCCCTCGGCGTTCTTCCTTCTCCAAATTTCTTCTCCATCAGATTTCTACTCTAATTGGGGTTGATTACATGAATCCTATACTGCCACTCTACTCTATCAAGGACCATATGCTCAGTTAAACCTAGGTCATCAAATATTTTCTTATTACCTCCACCCAAGTCCTTTTGGGACTTTCCCTTGCCCTTTTATAGTCTTTAGGCTTCAAGTGGAACCAACTCACTCCTAACCGTTGCCTCCACTGCAAATGGCGAAACCATGTAAGTCTACTTTCCCTCATCTTATTACCAATTAGGGCTACTCCTAATTTTCGTCAAATCCATTCGTTTCTAATTCTATCCTCCCTCGTAAGGAAATCAAAAGACTATAGCAAGAAAAAAGAAGGAAAAAAAGAAAGAAAGAAGAAAAGACTAGACTAGAAGAACATGGTTCAAATTATAGAAATATACATTATCATTGTCGTCATCCAAGTCTCGTCCCGGCTAATTGAGGTCAACTACGTGAATCATGTTCGGCATTCCACTCTTTTGAGAATCATATCCTCAATTAAACCATAAGTCCTAAAATCTTTTCTTACTACCACCATCCACATCCTTTTCAGCCTTTCCCTTGCCCTTCTAGAGCCTTCAACTTAAACCAACTCACTCCTAATTGGTTTAATTCTTAGTCTCTATTGCACATGGCCAAACCATCTAAATTTACTTTTCTTTATCTGATTACTCCTAAGTTACCTCGAATGCATTCATCTCTAATTCTTTATCATCTTGCACTCATCCATCTCAACATCCTCACTCAACTAAACTCATCCTACGAACATGTTGTTCCTTGACTTCCCAACATTTTGTCCCATAAAGCATTTCTGGTTTTATAGAAATCCTATAAAACCTTCCCTTCGGTTTGGTTGGTACGAGGCAATCACATAAAACTCCGAAGGCACATCTCCAATTCATCCACCTAGCTGTAATTCTATGAGCAACATCTTTCTCAATCCCTCTGCTCTCATGGACTATCGACCCCATATATTGAATCATTTTTGGGTTACTTCTTGCAGCAACCTAAATTATAGAAACATATAAGAGGCAAAAATCGTTCAATTTACAAATACAGGAGAAGGGAGGACCATATTTATTAACTTAAACATATTTGAGTACTTTGTGGTAAATAAATATTCATAAAAAATGACGTAAAACAAAATCTCAGAAGCATGAACTATGAAGGATAAATATCTACAATAGACGAGAGAATTTGCTTGGCTCACCTTCGAAGGTGCATCATCACCCTTCTCATCCTTTTTTCCTCCAAATAAACTACAAACACGAAGAGATCTTCTTTTGCATGCATTTTTCTTGCAAGGCCATGATAAAAAATGTCCACCTAATGCACTCGTGTTAGTATTTCGTTTATTACCTGAAAGGAATAAATATAAGCTGCAGTCAAGTTTCAAAAGTTTCTTGAACAGAAAAGTAAATTAAAAAAATTAAAAAAAAGAAGCCACACTCTTGCAGTGCATCTTTGCACAAAATCCAACCACCATGAATGCTTACACTCAAACACACAACTGAAGACTTAAATGAATCAGTCAAATGGCTTAAGTCTCAAGTAGCATGCACAATTCAAGATTTTGAGTTCAAAAGTAATGGGAACTTTAACGAATCGCACAAAATGTAATGTCATAATTTCAATGTAAAACATTTCTATTAAATGTGGAATACAAAACTTATGGTAAATGCAAACATGTCATATGAAGTTTAGATAAAACTGAACAAAAGAGCTTGTAACTGAAATCAGAATCCATACAATGCTGGACCCAGACTAACATGACAAGTGGCCTTTGCCCGTTTGGAAGCACCCATGCAACACAATGATATTGGTAGTAGACACTATATTGAGGTTTATAAATGGGTCTGATGGGTCTGGGTGGATCTCCCTCTACCAGACCCGGACCCATGCAACAAATTCACTTTAATGTGCCACAATTCTATTATTCCTAACAAATGCACTTTCATGTGCCAAAATTCTATTTATTCCTAACTCACATGTACATGCCTGTCCATATAGCTCAAGTTGTTTTTGTGTATTTATCTTACAATATTCCTTCTTTTTTTTCAAAAAGATATTGCTTATTAGTTCTCCTTTCTCGTCAAATTGTTCGTACGCATCTGTTCTCAATTGTTTAAAGTTTAATGTCCATACAAAGTAACGAAAAGAAAAAAAATGATTTTCATTATATTTTTCTGATCATTATTGCCACCCTCTAATCTGTCTAATCTCACCATATGTGTTAGAGCATGCTTTTATCTCACTGATATTAGTAGTTGTTGTATTTGAATTTGCTTATAGTTTTGTTACCTCCTCTATTTGAAAAACAAATTCTACTTGAAGATTTTATCTTTCCTTCAAAACTGTAGCCATCATATGGAAAGATGATATTATAATTCAGATTTATGTTGGATCTTGTCTGTGGTTTACTCTAAACTAGCAAAGCTCGTTCCGGTAGCTTGTTGTTGTCTACTAATCAATTCATTTAGTATTCAAACAAAGGTAGCCGTACTGGAAGGTGCGGCTAGATCACCTCCTTTTCAGAGAGAGCTAATGCTTGTTGGGTATTTTGGTTTGACACTGCTTCACACCCAAAAAGAAGCTAACTAAGTCTGAGCCAAGCTTGGAGATGGAAGTCCTCTTTCGTTTCTCGACGGTGAAGACCGACCAAGCTCATGAGTTTATTATCCTATACGTTTAGGGTTCTCTTTTCCATTAATCTCAAATTTGCTCTAAACTAGTTCACTACTATATTTAATACTGGCTAGATTCACTCTATTGCAATTTTCTTTTGGTTCAATATAAATTGTGCGGCAGAACTATCCATTTCACTTTTTAACCATAATTTGCTTATGTCATTCCAGTTCACACTTCAAAAGCCAAACTGAGAGGCACAAAGTGCACGCGCCTACCTCTTCCAATTCACACTTGGGGCATGTTTGGATACATGGAATCCATGCGAAAATGGAAATTGTTCTCCACTGTCAAGACAATTGGGCTGTTTGGATACATGGACTCCCACACAGTAATCATTACTACATCCATCATCAATATTCTCTAGCACAAGAAACAATATGAAAATTGTTTAATAAATATGAGAATTCCACTTGCTATCTAAATGGGCACCCTATTTTTCGAATCCTATTTTCTACAGTGGCCATGGGAATTATCATCGGGTAATATTACATTATCCACAGAATCCACATATCGAAACATGCCATTAATATATATTATTCATTAGAAAACTCTTCGGGCATGATTGGGTGCCACCACCCAAAAATGGGCTTGATGAATTTGTCTCTGACATGTGCGATAGGTGGTGTCAGCACTTGTTGTAATTTGTGCCAACAGGTAAGACTGTATCCATGACTGAGGCCAATCTATTTATCCAGTGGGGAGCCCCTTTCTCTTGATGGTCTGTCCTGTGTATGGTTTGAATCTCATACAAATCACCACCTCCCCCAAAATCATGTCTTTGGGAAACAGGGCAATGGCAGTTCTCATGACAATTGTGGTCCAGATTTAAATTAAGTGCTTTTAACGTGGCACCCAAACAAGCCCTTAGTGGTCATTTGGATAGCCTGTAAATGGTCTACTAGTAAATCATCACTATTTGTGTTTGGATGCCGTCATTTGCTAGTAAATCATTTACTACTTGTAAGTGATTTACTAGCAAATGCCCATTCTCATTTACAAGCAGAAAACTGCGATTTCATTTACTAGTAAATGAAATCGTAGCTGGTAAATGCAAACGGCTGTTTGTTTTAATTTTACACTGTAAATGATTTACTAGCAACCATTTACAAGCTATCCAAACACTGTAAATGATTTACTAGTAAATCGTTTACAACTCAAAGCCAAACAGACATTTGTAAATCATCTACTAGCATTTAAGTGATTTACTAGTAAACCATTTACCACCATCCAAACGACCCCTTAGTCATCTGCATAGAAAACACAATAGAACCCGTCTCCTGATTCTCCTCATCTCCTACCACTTTCACAGACAAAAACAGAAACTTTCAACCTAATCTGGAACTATATACATGCTTGACAACCAGACTGTTCCATGACTGGGCCACAATTCAAAAGTCAAATTGATCAGAAGAACCTAGTTGTCCAAACAAAGGATTATCTTTCCCCCATCCAATGTAGCTCATCGATCATTCAGCTTTCTACTACATATATGTGGCCCACCAGTTGGATACTTTGAATTTTCAATAATAGTTCATCTCCACAGAGAGGGACCATCAGACGAATGGACCAGATAGTACACATGTTTCCCACGTGTGTAAGCTTGATTGAGGACACATCATGCCCCCCAATTCTTACAATTCGACACTTCTCCTAAAAATCCGATTTATCGAAAATGCAAAAATACGATTCTCATCCTAATTCAAGCAATTGAAGAAACTGAAATACAAAAAAATCTAGAAATAAGAAATTAGTAATTACTAAAATAGAACAAATTGCTATAGATAGATCGATAGATAGAGAGAGGGAATTACAGATGGGAATGGAAGAGAACGTAGGGGCATTTCTGTCATTTATCAGGCGCACGTTAGAAATCTGCGAGGAAAATGCGCTTGTAGACGCCATTGAAGAGGAGTTTCTTCTGCTGCTGCTGAGAGTCTTTCAGGGGTTTTAGTAGGAGATTGAAATATCTGAGTTTTCCAACATCCACGGTGCTGGTTTTATTTCACAAGGAGTTGTTTGATACTCTGGTTGAGTATGATGCTTGATACGCAGGCACTCAGAAATTGTAGAGGTGGAATGGATTAACTCAATATAAACCGGTAAATTAGGAAACCCAATGTCACTAAAATCATAGTCCCAAATAAGAATTTTTTTTTACAATTAATGCTTAATTCATGGACAGTTTTTTGTTGAAATAGGACCATTGGATTTTATGTTTTTCATTCTCAACCGTTCAATAAATGTCCACCAATCCGATGGTCAGATGCGTAATTTTCGGTTCATGAATCTAGACTGGACCCATGATTTGGAAAGTTATGGAACGTTCTATTTCTAAGTAATTTTTAAGTGCCTGTGTATCATCTATCAGACTGCCAGAGTAAACTTTATACGCACACACTCTGAAATTTCACACGTGGAATCCATGAATCCAAAATGAGGGAGCGGATTAGGTGCGGCCCTTACTATGGGCCCACCTTGATTTATGTATTCTATATCCACGCCGTCCATCCGTTTTTCCAGATCATTTTAAGACATGAGCCCAAGAATGAAGCAGATCCAAATCTCAGGTGGACCCCTATGGTGGAACGTTCAATCACCACTGTTTCCTATGGTATGGTCCACCTGAGATTTGGATCTGCTTCATTTTCGGGTTCATGCCCTAAATTGATATGGAAAAACAGATGGACGGTGTGGATTTAAAATACATACATCAAGGTGGGCCCATAGGAAGCGGCGCAACGTCCCGCTCCTCCAAAATGACCTGTCCAAATTGTGGGACCCACTATAGATAGATCAGCATTCGAAAATCAGACTGGTTGAACAGTTTTAAACTCGGAGTCGAGGACACTTGTTTTTACTGAATTAAGATCGTTGGCTATTTTTATCTCAACCGTTCAATACACTTCCATAAATCCTAGATTTAAATGTTCAAAAAAAGAGTATTATTTTGTTTTATAATTCATTCAAAGTGGGCCACATAGTTTGGACGGTTTAAATTTGAGTTACTTGTACTCCACATATACGATTTTTTAGTGACTGTCTATCAACTATCACACTCCGGCAGAGTATAAGTTAAGGTCTATCGCATTTCGAAAAAAAAAAAAATCATACGCCTTATCTCCCCAAACGGCCTCCAAAAACCATCTCCTCTCTCTCTCTCATGTAAAAATCAAGGTATGGAAAAGACCATTCTCCATGTTTTCACCTTCTTTTTAGAATACAGATTCAAAACACTACTATCATGCAACTCATCCAATCTCTGATTTATTCTTCTTCTTGAATTTTTTTTTTTTTTTGAATTCTGTTCATTGTTGTTATGGAGCTTTGCTTATCTAGAAATTGTATTAGTAACGTTAGATGTACTGAATTTGAATATGATAGTAAAAGAAGTTCTTTAAATGATATTGGGTTTTCCACAAGAAGGAGAAAACATCGGAATTTGAAGGTTTTCCCAATTGGGTATTTCGAGCATTTGAAGAAAAATGGAAAATCCCAATTGGGCTTTCGTTGGTTCGGGTCGAGAAACTCGTATGATGTGGAATTGAAAGAAAAAGCAAAAACTGGGTTGAATTCGGATTCAGTGATTGAAGTTCTGAAGTCAAAATCCGACCCGCTTGAGGCCCTCTCTTTCTTCGAGTCAGTTGCACGGCAGCCGAGGATTGTCCACACCACCGAGTCTTGTAATTACATGCTTGAGCTGTTGAGAGCTCATGGGAAAGTCGAAGCGATGGCCGTCGTGTTCGACTTGATGCAGAAGCAGATTGTGAAGAGGAATGCTGACACGTACTTGACGATTTTCAAGGGCCTCCAAGTGCGAGGTGGGATTCGTCAGGCTCCATTCGCACTTGAACGGATGAGTAAAGCGGGTTTTTCCTTGAACGCGTTCTCATACAACGGGTTAATACATTTGCTTCTGCAGTCCAGGTTTTGGCGAGAAGCAATGGTTGTTTATAAGAGAATGGTGTCAGAAGGGATTAAACCAAGCTTGAAGACTTACTCCGCACTCATGGTTGCATCGGGGAAGAGAAGGGATGTCGACACGGTAATGAGCCTTTTAGAAGAAATGGAGCATCTGGGGTTGAGACCGAATGTTTATACATTTACCATATGCATTAGGATACTCGGGCGGGCAGGGAGGATCGACGATGCTTATGACATTTTGAGGAGAATGGACGAATACGGATGTAGTCCCGACGTTGTCACTTATACTGTTCTTTTAGATGTTCTTTGCAATGCAGGTCGGCTTGACGATGCCAAGGATTTGTTTCGGAAGATGAAGTGCGGTAATCAGAAGCCGGATAGAGTGACATATATCACCTTGTTGGATAAGTTTGGGAATGCAGGTGATTTGGATGCAGTGAGGGAGTTTTGGAAGGAAATGGAAGCCGATGGTTATGTTGCCGATGTGGTTGCTTTTACGATACTTGTGGATGCCTTATGCAAGGTAGGGAAGATCGATGAAGCATTTGGTACGTTGGATGTGATGAGGCACAACGGTGTCCCTGCCTAATCTACAGACTTACAATACTTTGATTTCAGGGCTTTTGAGGGTAAATAGATTGGACAAAGCTCAAGATCTCTTTGATTGTATGGAGGCTCAAGGTCCCAAACCGACTGCATATACATACATCCTTTTCATCGACCACTATGGGAAGTCTGGGGAGTCTGGTAGAGCACTTGAGATGTTCGAGAAGATGAAGAGTAAGGGGATTGTTCCGGACGTTGTTGCTTGCAATGTATGTTTATATAGTCTTGCAGAATTGGGAAGGCTCGGGCAGGCAAAAGATGTTTTCCGCGAATTGAAGAGTAGCGGCCTTTCTCCAGATGCCATTACGTATAATATGATGATCAAGTGTCATAGTAAGGCAGGGAAGGTGGATGAAGCTGTCAGATTATTCGATGAGATGATCGCGAGCGGGTGTGACCCAGATGAGATTACAATGAATTCCTTGATCGACATGCTTTACAAGGCAGATCGGGTCGATGAGGCATGGCAAGTGTTTCATAGAATGGAAGAGATGAAGCTTAGGCCGACTGTTGTTACTTACAACACATTGTTGGCCGGATTGGGCAAAGAGGGAAGAGTCAGAAAGGCCATCAAGTTGTTTGAAGGGATGAATGCGCATGGCTTCCCTCCAAATACGGTAACTTTTAACACGCTGTTAGATTGCCTTTGCAAAAACGGTGAGGTTGATATGGCCTTGAAAATGCTCTATGAAATGACAGAGAAGGATTGTAAGCCCGACCTTTTAACTTACAACACCATCATTTATGGTTTGGTGAATGAAGATAGACTTAGTGCTGCGTTGTGGCTCTTCAGTCAGATGAGGAAGGTGTTTTTGCCTGATTTTATAACGTTGTGCAGTCTTCTGCCGGGCGTCGTGAAAAGCGGACAGATAGAAGATGCATTGCGGATTGCCGAGATTTTTATCATGAAGGATGGAGGTCAAACAGATGGGTCTTCATGGGAAGCTCTAATGGAGGGGATTTTGCATGAAGCTAGAATAGAACAATCAACAATGTTTGCCGAAGGAATGGCGTCGAATGGTATTTTTCATAAGGACTCTCTACTCTGCCCTCTAATCAAGTATTTGTGCAGGCAAGAGAAGGTTCTTGATGCTCACAAACTGTTCGAAGTGTTCAAGAACTACAGCATTGTTCCGACCATCAATGCGTATAATCCTCTCATTGACGGGCTGCTGGAGGCCCGCTTTACTGAAACAGCATGGAGTCTGTTCGAGGAGATGAAGAAAGTTGGCTGTAAGCCCAATGTTATTACCTACAATTCATTACTTGATGCTATGGGAAAGTTAGAGCAGATTGATAAATTGTTAGAATTGCGTGAAGAGATGAACTCAAGAGGGTGTGAAGCGAACGTGATAACCTACAACATAATCATTTCCGGTCTCATCAAATCGAACAGACTAGATCAGGCTATTGATTTGTACTATGATCTAATAAGCGGAGATTTTTCCCCTTCTCCTTGTACGTACGGCCCGCTTATAGACGGCCTTTGGAAGTCAGGAAGAGTGGATGAAGCGAAGCAGCTTTTTGAGGAGATGAAGGAATTCGGATGTAGACCCAACTGTGTTATCTATAACATACTTATAAATGGATTTGGGAAGGTTGGTGATGTGGAAACTGCTTGTGAATTGTTTGAAAGAATGGTTGCAGAGGGAATCAAGCCAGACGTGAAGTCTTACACTGTTCTTGTCGATAGCTTATGCATGGTTGGGAGGGTGCCAGACGCTCTCCACTATTTTGAGGAAATGAAGTTAGCGGGCCTTGAACCCGACTCGATCGCATATAATCTTATGATCAATGGCCTAGGACGGGTGCAGAGGCTCAAGGACGCGCTCTCTCTTTTTGACGAGATGCAGAGTAAAGGTATTTTTCCAGACCTGTATACATACAATTCCTTGATACTTAATCTTGGGAAGGTAGGAATGGTAGAGGAAGCTGGGAATATGTATGAAGAACTCCAACTTAAGGGCTTCGAACCTAATGTTTTTACGTATAATGCCCTCATTCGAGGGTACAGTTTGTCGGGTAACAGTGACCGTGCATACGCAGTGTATCAAAAGATGATGATCGGAGGCTTGAGTCCCAACACAGGAACGTTTGCTCAGCTTCCTAATCAATCATGACATATTTGTTAGATACTTGAGGAAAATGTACACATCTTGTAATATTTTCAGTTATAGCAACATTCTGTATTTGATTCATATTACAATTTAACTTTGATGGCCATGGTCATCATGAAATGCACATTTTGTGATTTCGTGCAATGGTGTGCCGTAACGGCCGTTATGAAGCGGTAAAGGCTGTAACGGCCAGTTATGAAGCAGTAAAGGCCGTTATGTAAACGGCAACGGTGGCAACCGTTACATGTTACAGGGTCATAACAGTTGTGACAGCTGTTACGGAAGAAAAAAATGATCCGTTATGCCTGATACAGGTTTTTCGGGTTTTTTCTTCAATAAAAAAGAGACCATAACAGCCATTACAGCCTGCATTGTAAAGGTAACGGTGATGGCCGTTATAGCCACTGTTACCATTTCAGGAGTACCTTGGTAGTGATGGTTGAACTATCCAAACTGTTGAAATGATGGATCTCACCACCCTTTACTATTTGGCCCTCCCTCTCTCTCAACCATTGCCTGGTTGTCTCATGTCAAGTCATGGATTAAAGCTTAGGTCTGAATTTTGGGCCTTTTTTTATAAATTGGGGTCGGGCTCAACTTGCTTGTGATGTCACCCTTCGTGATTAAGCATTGCTCTTGCGAAGTCACCCTTCATACAGACATACAAGCAAGTAACAAGCTGCAGCATGCCCCAATGAATTTCTGAGATGATTGTCATTCATTACCTCTGAAAAATCTGCTTCAGAATGGAACCTCCATCCCAAAGACAATCCCCATTGCCTTTGGATAGCTTCACTCCAACCATCAGTTGAAACCTTCTCGTCGATGTCTGTAAAGATGATGGCCATTTTCATAGCCAGCTTTGCAGCCATTTCCTTCCTCAAGAAACCGGGCATCAGCCTCAAGTTGTCATGCATATGACTAATCTCGCACATCAATTGTTCCAAATCCTCAAAACCCAAATACATGTCATCCCCCAATTCAGCGGCTTTAGCTGTTTCCATTTCAGACCCTTCCTGCAATCGAGCTTTGGGAACTTTAGTTTCAGACTCTTTATGTAATGGAGCTTCAGCTGTTTTTTCTTCAGAACCTTCACCAGAACTTTGGTGGCTTTAGTTTCAGACTCTTCCTGTACCAGAACTTTGGAATTTGAGTTTTGAGCTTTGGCCACATATTCTTTGATGGGGGAAGGTCCAGGGCACTTCATCAATGCCATCCCATGGTTTAGCAGAACCCATGGGTAGAATTTCAGATTCTTCTTCGTCCAAGGAATCTTTCACGACTGTGGATAGTTGGATAGCCCATTTCCAGACTTCAAGATCATCGCTGGCCAGATATGAGCAGAAAGAGCTCTTCTACTCCCCGTAAATCACCATCAACCGACAAGCATTTGTGGGAGTCAGCATTGGTTGAACAAGCTTCGATGTATTCAACGTTGTGGTGAGTGCACCATTCCAAACAGGATCTCCTGATCTCCCATGACGTTTTTTAATCCCCCCACAAACTACGACCCTCAGCTTCAAGAACCCCATAATCCAAATATTCCGGATGAGGATCACGAGAAATGCAAGCAGGCAGAAGATCTGCTTTGTTCCCAATACATAATGATATTTCAAACTTCTGAAATATCAGTATCAGCTACCAGATCTTGGATAACGGCAAAAGATGATAGATTGCTCATGTCGGAAATCATCAGCACGGCAGCCACCTGCTCCAGAATTGGCAATGTCCCATCAGAAAATCCATCAACAAGATGAGCCATCTCTATAGGGAGATCAGCTGTATAATGCTTTGTATCGATATTCCACCATCGTAGCAAAGAGTCTGATGATAAATCGGAGGCTTCTGATAAATCCACCGAAAGCAACCCTTGCTGAATTACAGAAGTCTCAAAATTCAATTTCTACAGCTTTAATTTCTGAATCAGCATTCATGTGAGATGGGCTCGCTTTCTGATGTTAGAAAATCCAACCCAAAATATCGAAGGATTGGATCTATCGAATTTGTGCAATGTCCACGGCACACCCCATCCATCGTGTGACCCGTCGTATCAACAGTTTGGATTGTCAAACCTGGGGCTCACATGCAAGAAAACTAAATTTGTTAGCCAACTGCATTTTATTTCTTGGTTTCAACCCTACGACATAGAAGAAATAGGAAAGGAACATATTGAAATATTTTAAAGCGTATCTGCTGACCCAGTCTACGAATCTATTCCAACTATCAATGAATTCCTAGGATTTTAGGTGGAATGGGGATTGTAATTCTTTTTACTTCTAGAGGTATAATGACAGATCAAGAAGCTCGACTAGAAGGAATTGGAGGAGAAGTTTTGTGTTATATATGGTGATCCTTCTGGTATCTGAAGTTGATCCGTATCTTCCTATTTGTGAAAAATGACCGATCAATAGAAATACTCCAACACTCCACCTTGTCGTATATTCCATATATCACACTAGATCGATATCATATTCATGGAATACGATTCACTTTCAAGATGCCTTGATGGTGAAATGGTAGACATGCTAGACTCAAAATCTCGTGCTAAAGAGCGTGGAGGTTCTAGTCCTCTTCAAGACATAATATTGAGAATGCTCATTGAATGAACAATTCGATAACAGATCTTGGATCCAATCGATAGTAACACAATCCTATAGTCGCTTCTCTCTAACGAAATGGATGGACGGTGTGGATAAAACCCATACATCAAGATGGCCATCACAGCTCTTGCCCGTTCCTAGTCGGAGACCCATAGGAGTAGGACACAATTCATGCCACATGTCAACGTGCACATCAAAAGTCACTCCCTCTTCAAAATGTTTGACAAAAAGAAATAGTGCCATCAATATAAAAGAACATGACCTAAATAGCTTATTCAAGATAGCATGTGTGGAACACAACTTTGCTTGCATTCAAGCAGCCCTTCAGAATTGAATCGAATGACTGGAACTCGGACTCATTTTCTATAAAACAGAATCACTTAGAGGCCTGCTGGATGGGTACTATGGATGGGTTTGGATTGAGTTGACTCAGAGTAGCCAAGTCTAGTTTTTCCGAGCTTTTTAAGTATGGTATTTGGAGCAATTTTACATTCTTTCCATCAGTGTGACCCATCTGAGCGATTGTCATCTCTCTTTCTTTTTTCTTTTTCTTTTTTACCAGGATTTCAGTGTTGAAACGAGACTATCTTCACTCAGTCTACAACTTCTGAGCTATTCTCATCTTCTTCTTCTTTTTTTCCTTTTTTGGTTAGTCATGCAATGTACACACTCTGTTAGATGCGCAATGCACCCACCTGGTCAGTCATACCATGCTCCCAACCAGCAGTTGAAACGCCCAAGCGTCTACCAGCTGGGCTGGCAGGCGATCCCCTAGATATTGTCATCTAAGTTGCCATTTGTTTGTCGAATGTAAGGGGTCTTAACAGATGGGTGCGGAATTATTTTTATGTATACAACATGGTAGACCCTGCAGAACTAGATCTTCTAAGCTTTTATGAAGATGTTATAGATGTTCACAGTCCATTGACAGGATACCATGGACCTCCATGGTGCTAGGATGGTGTGGGGCTCATTGTGATGTATGTGTTTTATTCATTTTGCCAGCTCATTTTAAGCCATGAATCCAAAATTGAAGCATGTCCAAAGCTCATGTGGACCACACCACAAGAAACAGTGGGGATAATGGGACGCTATTTGGCTAGTGACCCTGCCACAAGTGAATGGCTAATGATCAGTGCTTTGTAGGCCCCACCATAATGTATGTGTTTCATCCACACTGTCCATCCATTTTTCCGTATCATTTTATGGTATGATCCCAAAAATGAGAGAGATCTAGATAGATCCAAATATCAAGTGGATTACATCACAGGAATAGTATTGATCAAACACCCACCATTAAAAACTTCTCGGGGCCACAAAAGTTTTGGATCAAGCTGATATTTGTTTTTTTTTTTTTCCCCTTTCATCCAGGTCTTTATGACTTAATCAACCAGTGGGCCCTAGTTGGTTTTTAATGGTGGCCATTCAATCACTATTGTTTTTATGTGGTGTGATCCACCTGAGATTTAGACCCCCCTCATTTTTTGGATCAAGACCTAAAATGATCGGGAAAAAGACAGTGTGGATGAAAAGAAAAACCACATCCAAAATTACATTAAGCTGATGATCCTAACTGTTGGATTAATAGAACTGAAAGCTAGATGTAGACCCATCAAGTATGGAGGCATATTCAGGATTCAAACACATGACCTTCTGCTTTGATAGTAGGTCAAATAACCACTTGCTCTAAAAGCTCAAGCCATTCGAGGATGGTGTATCAATCTCTGTCAAGGGACTTTACCAATGGTTTGTTCCTCTTAGGGGCTCATTTTGGCAATGTGCGGGCAAGCCACAATTTTGGTAAGATAACCCTAGTTGAAATCCGTAGCTATACATTGATACGACATCCTCTAACAGTTCAAGCTTTTAGAGAAAGTGGTTGTTTGACATGGTATCAGAGCGGAAGGTCCTCTGTTCAAATTCCAGAAGTAGCAAATATGATACCGGTAATATATTCTCCCACGGGGGGCTGTTTATGGTGTGAGTTGTGAAAACTCTAGAGCAAATTATTCCCTGCAGGTGACACATGACAAAAATACACAAGCACATATACACCTGTCTATAAAAGTGAGAGAGAACAAAGAACTTTGGCTCCTTGTCCATCCAAATATAACAAATTTCTTTTCAGTTCAACATCGCCTATCAAATCTTTCATCCTACATGATCGCATATCTTATTTTAGCTTGACCCAGTTTTAGTTCTCCACTTTTGTCTAGCACTATGCTACAGTAAGTCAGATTGATCAACATAACTTTAGTTTAGTCTATCTACTATCTACTTTTGTCCAACTTATTATTGCAGCAACTCGAATCTAGTTTAGTTTCATCCACAAATTCATCATCAGAAACTCCAAATCTCTAAGTCCTTAGTGATTCTTTCGGCCACAACTTGCTGGCCAAATCATTATCATCTCACGACTGTCCTACGACCATTAAGGTCCAAAGATTATCAATTGTCCACGGTCGTTTTACTCGCCCTAACCATCGTCAGATAATTTTCTTATGCTTTATTTACTCTCTTCTTCTTTTTTTCGTGTTACATTTATAAAAAGGGTCGATTAGCTAAATATGCCACACTCGCCTTAGATGGTGAGTGCTATATGGCTACCAAGACATATGGCCAACATAATTTATGGGACCCATATGGGGTTGGCTCGCGCAGCAAACCTTCTTGTAAAAAAATAAAAATAAAAAGCACTTAGTTTTATATTTCCTATTTTCTTTCTAACCATTTGTTTTGTTGATGAACGTGATTAAATTATCACTGTTGTAATAAAAACTCGTCTTCAAAAAAAAAAAAAAAAGCTCATTCGAAATACTAACCCTTGATTTTATAAATCATCTGATTCCTTGTTAATCAGTGGCTGAGTAATTAGGTTAATTTTCACATATTTGGTCCTAAGCCATTTATTTTGACACCAGGAGTCACAAGGTATTCAATTCAATTCGAGTCGAATATGACTTTAATATGCCTTATATATATATATATATATATATATATATACACACACACACACACACACACACACACACACACACACACACACACACACACACACACACACACACACACACACACACACACACACACACACACACACACTCGTACATGCAGAATTAAAATCGAATCATTCACTATACGTGTGGCCACATGTCGAAATTGAGTGTATCTTTTTGACATATTTGTCCTCAATAATTTGGCAAACTAGGTTAAAGGTCTTAATGGATACGCCACCTTGTCACATCTGCTATGGAGAGATAGCACTACCATACTTCAGTCCTCCCTACTCTTATTATACCATCTCCATGCTTGCACTTAGGGCTGTCAATGGGCTGGGCAAGCCCGCGGGCTCGGGCCTTGGGCCTTGGGCTTGAGTTGGATTATCAGGCCCGAGGGTTGGGTTCGGGCTTGAAATTTTAGCCCATTTTCAATCGAGCCAGGTTTAGACTTAACCATCTAAAAGCCCGATAGCCCGGCCCAACCTGATACTTATTCAAAGTCAAAATAAATCTTTTAAAAATTCAAATTTTAAAGTCTCTCTCCTCTCTGCCCGAGGAAAATGTCTCCTGCATGGTGTGTCGTCGCTGTTATGCTTAGTTTGCCTTGGAAGCCAATAGCGTACTGAAGTTTATGGGCCCGCCATGATGTGTTTATTTTATCCACTTCGTCCATCCATTGTAATAGATAATTTTAAGGCTTGATCTCCAAAATGAAGTATATCCAAATCTAGAGTGGACCACACCACAGGAAACGGTGTGAATTGAGCCTCTAACATTGAAAAATTCTCGGAGGAGACGGAAGTTTTGGATCAAGCTAATGTTTGTGTTTTCCCTTCATCTATGTCTTTGTGATCTTATGAACAGGTTGGATGACAAATAAACATCACTGTGGGCCCCAGGAAGGTTTCAATGATGGAAATCATTATTCCCCCTGTTTCCTATGGTATGGTTCACTGGAGCTTTGGATATACTTCAACTTTGGGCTCAACCCCTAAAATTAGCAGAGAAAATGGATGGACGCCCAACTGAGTTTACCCAGTACGATACAAGCGTACTGTGTAACTTGCAATCTGATTTCTTTTACCTTGGCTCTCCCGCACATTGGGAAATTAAGTGGGCCCATCGTGATGTTCATTAAAAATCCACCCCCATCCATCCGTTTTGCGAGCTCAACATAGGGCATGCCACAAAAAATGAGGCGGATCCAAGACTTAAGTGGGCCACATGAGAGGAACCAATGGGGATTGAAAAACTGCAGTTGAAACATTTTTTAGGCCACAAAAGTTTTTTACAAAGTAAATATTCCGTGTTTCAATTTATCCCGGTAGGAACAACCTTATAAACGGCTTGGATGACATATAAACATCAAGGTGGAGCCCAGGAGAGTTTTAACAATGGTCATGTCTTTTTCCACTTTTTCCTTTTTGTGTGGCTTACATGAGTCTTCGATCAGATTCATTTATGTTCACATGCTCTTAAAGGAGATAAAAAAACAAATGAACAGGCTGGATTTCTAAAAAAAAATCACAGTAAGCCTCACCTGGCTTCCCAGCATATAACTTCCTACCAAAAAGGCTTCCGATGAAATCCGCGTCCGTTTAGTAGTGGCGTGTTGGCGTGGTGAAGTTTTGCAAGCCCTATCATTATGTCTGTGTTGTATCCACACCATCCATCTATTTTGTGAGATTATTTTAGGACATGATATCACGTATGAGATAAATCTATGTTGAGAATTTTCTGATATTTAAAAATAAATAATTGAAAAAAAATCGAGAAATAAGGACAGGCTAAAGCACGTGAAAAACACCAAACGCAATTTTTTCTTTTTCTTTTTTAAAATTGTTTTCAAAACATTTTTTTTTTTTTTCAACATCTGAAGTTCAAGTTATCCATACCACAAAAATCATTGGCGGTTAACTCTTACCATTGAAACCTCGTAAGGGGCCACAAAGGTTTTGGATCAAGCTGATATTTGTCTTTTCCTTTCATCCAGGCCTGTATTACCTCATGAACAGGGTGGATGGCAAATAAACATAATTGTGGGCCCTAAGATGGTTTCAATGGTAAGCATTCAATCACCGTTGTTTTCCTATGGTATGGTCCACCAGAGATCTACAACAACCTCATTTTTTGGCCAATGCCATGAAATAATGATCCAAAACGGATGTACGGCTGGATAAAATACATAAATCACTATGGGCCCACAAATCACTATAAGTAGTGACACTTTTGAAGTGTGCTTTAATGCCGCTTCACTGATCACACCACTGCATTTTAGTTCTCTATGAGTTTCTTCATTTTCATTCTTTTCAGCTTCTTACTTCACTATCTTCCTCTTCGTTCAACTATTGTACTCTTGCAGCTATCAAACTCTTTAATGTCGACCATGTTATCCATTACGCCTTCGCCAACAGCGACATTGTCAAACACTCCTCTTTACAAGATCCAAGGAGCCAATCATCGATTTCCATCAACATTCTTCTGCTTTTTTCCTCCCTGAAGCACGTTCCACATCACCATATTTCTACAACACTATCAAGCAAGTGAAAATCACCTCTATCCAAGTTCGGAATTTCTAAAATTTCATCATCCATTTTTCTAAAATAATTATCATCAGAGGTTAAATTTCGGGCTAGTATTCGGGTCGGGTTCGGTCCGGGCCTTGCAAAAACGACCCGGGTCGGGCTGGGGCTGGGGCTGGGGCTGAAATATTTTGGCCTGACGTGGGCCAGAGCCGGGCTTGGGCTTAAGTTGATAATTGCGGGTCGAGCTTGGACATAGCATGGCTTGGCCCTAACCCGGCCCTTGCGCTCGTTAGAGCGTGTAATGTGATCGTGGAGGGTTTGAAGAAGTAAAGGAAGAGGAAAAAGAATGGCAAGGTAAAACTTTCTAGTTCTGCTTAGTCCAGGGATACCATGATAATGTGAGAAGTTGGGGATTGGAGTTTTCTCTCCTTCCCTTATTTATAATAATAAAATAATTTGACTGTAGGACTACAAACTCCGGTCCAATTCGTAGATATCAGTCCTAGCAAGTAATGGATAGGGCCTTTGAGGGGCCATCGTGATGTATTGATTTTATCCACACCGTCCATATATTTTGCCATATCATTTTAGGGTACAAGCTAAAAAAGCAAGGCAGTTCCAAGGCTCAAGTGAGCCACACAATACGTTTGAAACTCTTTTGGAGACCATGGAACTTTTGGATCAAACTGGTATACGCTGACATTTGTGTTTTCCCTTTTCGGGGTCGTTGTGACCTTATTAACAGGTTGGATGACAATTAACCATCATTGCAGACCCTAACAAGGTTTCAACTGTTGGTGTTGTTATCACTGTTACTTCCTGTGGTGTGGTCTACTTGGAGCGTTGGACCGACTTCATTTTTGGGCTTATACCCTACATTGATACGGCAAAATGAATGATTGGTGTAGATAAAACCCATACATTAGCATGGCCATCAGAGCGCCCATCCGTCCCTAGCTAGGTAATTGCCCACTCATTTTAAAGTACAAAACAAAAAACCAAAAAAAATCAGATCCTAAGCTCAAGTGCCCCTATCGTAGAAGCCTTCTTAAGGCTACTGTAATATTTATTTTCCATCCAAACTATTGATATGGTAACATAGACTTACACGAAGGGAAAACACTAGTATCGGCTTGATCCAGAACTATTCTAACCTCCAGAAGTTTTTATTGGTGGACGCTCAATCACTACTGTTTCCTGTGGTGTGGCCCACTTTAGCTTTGGATCTGCTTCATTTTTTGGGTTCATGCACTAAAATGAGCTAGTAAAATTGATGAACGGTATAGATATAAACATATATATGCTGATGGGTTCCACATTGATTGAGTGGTGCGCAGATTGGGACTTAGAGATGGACCCTTTCGTCAAGGGATCCGTGGGTCCATAGTAATATATATGTTTTAGCCACGCTGTTCATTCATCTTGACATATCATTTTAGGGCATGAGCCCAAAAGACAGGCAGATTGAAGGCCCGAGTAGACCACACCTACGGAAGAAGTAGGGATTGAAAGCTTACCATTGAAAATACTTTTTTTTTCCTTTTTTTTTTTTTCTTTTTTATGGTTGCTATGGTTGGCAAATAAACATAGCGGTGGCCTTGTGAAGTTTTCAACAGTGGAAATTCAATCCCCACGCTTCCTGTGGTATGGTCCACTTGAGCCTTCAATCTACCTACTTTTTGGACTCATGCCCTCAAATGATATGTGGAAATAAATGGATGGCATAGATAAAACATATACATCAAGGTGGGGCCGACAAATCCCTGACTGGACCGTCCATCTCTAGCTGGTCCTTGGGCTCTGCAGCCGATTGAGTGGTGAACCGAAAGTGGTGGTAAGACTCTGTGGGCCCCACCATGATGTATGTGTTTTATCCACACCATTCATCTGTGTTGCCCACTCATTTTAGGGCATGAGATTCAAAATAAGGTAGATCCAAAGCTCAAGTGGGTCACAACACGGGAAACAGTAGACGTTCAATTCCTAAGGCTCACAGTGATGTTTATTTGTCAACCCTGACCCAAAGAAGTTTTCAACGGCAGGAGTTCAATTCCCACTAGTTTCCTATAATATGGCCCACTTGAGCTTTAGATATGTTATTTTGGGCTAATGTTCTAAAATGAGCAGGTAAAATAGACGGACGTCATGGATGAAACACATACATCATGGTCGCTCCACGTAATCCTCACATCACTTACAAGGTGTTTGGGGTGAACATCAGCCAGCAAGCTGGTGTCAAAGTACTGTGGGTCCCACCATGATGTATTTGTTTTATCTATGCTGTCCATCCATTTTTACATATCATTTTTAGGCATATGACTAAAACTGAGGCAGGATACAAAGCTCAAGTGGACCACACCATAGGAAACAGTGGAGACTTGAACATTCACCGTAGGAAATTTTTTGAGGGCGACAGAAGTTTTAAATCAAGCTGATATTTGTATTTTCCATTCTTCCAACTCTTTTTTATCTTATGAACAGTTTGGATTAAAAATAAACATCACCTGTGGGCCCTAGGAAGGTTTTAACGGTGGATATCATTCTCCTCACTATTTCCTGTGCTGTGGTCCACTTAAGATTTGTATATACCTCATTTTTTGCTTTTGTTTATGACTTAAAATGAGCTGTACAAATGGATGGACGGCATGGATGAAACAAATACATCATGGTGGGACCCATAGAGCTTTGACTCCATCTTGCTAGCTGGTGTTCACGTCACCAGTAGGGCTGCACATTCGCCCGGTTAACCCACCTGACTCAACCTGAGTAGAAACTCGATCCGTCCCAACCTTGTAGAGAAAATGGTCTGGTCTCAGGTGGATGCGGCTAGATCATTTTTAATTTAGGTATGGTTTAGGGTACATACCAAACTTGCCCAACCCGACCCATACATCAATCCGTGTATGCCTGACCCATTCCACCTGACCCGATCCGAACTGCCTCGAAAATTGGAACTTTGGATGATAACTTCCAAGAAATAATGGACATAGTGTATTTCTCACAAACATCATGGTGGGCCCCACTTAGCCTCCCAGCGCAGGAACTTCTCAAACAATCATCATTCATATCACATATGAGATTTGATGGGAGAGTAACTTTGGTGAGACCCCGGAACCAGCGATGCAAGTCAGACCCCGAACGTATGAACCCACCTCAATGTATGAATTATAGATCCACGCTGTCTATCTTCTTTCACATATTATTTTGGGCCATGGTACAAAAAATGAAGCAGATACAATTACCATGTGGACCACACCACAAGAAACTGTGGTTAATTTCAATTGAAAACCTTTTGTGGGCCAAAAATATTTTAGATCCAATCCGACCCGATTTAGCAGATAGGGTAGGGTTATGGTTGACCCTTTCGCAAGTAGGATAGGGTTAGGGTTAGGGTTAGGTCAACCTAACTCGATCATGACCCGAACCGAAACCCGAATCTTTAAAATATGTTTAGGTTTAACCCAACCTGACCCTAACCTGACCCCTGTGTAAGCCTAGTCACTAACCAACCCACATCCGGGGGTAACCACGCAATCTGCCTCCTCTGCCCCGTCTGGTGTTGTGATACTCAAGGCAACCGCATGCTTGCAAAATGAGAAAAAAATTGCTACACCCATGGCTTGCGTACGCTATGTACGCACAAATCCCAGCCATGGGTGAGATCCACATCTCGAGGGTATTTTAATGTTGCAGAAGCCTGTGAAGTTACTATACTGAAACCTAGGTATGGCCACCGTGATGCTTGTGAGAAATCCACCCCGTCCATCCTCTATGTGAGCTCATTTTAGGACGTGAGACAGAAAGTTGGATGGCCTAGTCACCAGCCAACCCACATCCGGCGGTAACCATGCAATCCGCCTCCTCTGCCCCGTCTGGTGTTGTGATACTCAGGACAACCGCATGCTTGTAAAATGAGAAAAAATTTGCTACACCCACGGCTTGCGTACGCTATGTACCCACAAATCCCAACCATGTGTGAGATCCACATCTCGAGGGTATTTTAATGTTGCGGAAGCCTGCGAAGTTAATATACTAAAACCTAGGTATGGCCACCATGATGTTTGTGAGAAATCCATCCCGTCCATCCTCTATGTGAGCTCATTTTAGGACGTGAGACAGAAAATGAGCTGGATTCAAAATTCAAATTGGCCGCACTAAAGGAAAAGGTGGGTATGAAAATTCCTGTAACTGAAACATCCGTGGGTCTAGGGTGATGTTTATTGGCCATCCATACCGGTCATAATGTCATTCGTACTAGGATGAACTGAAAACACAAATATTAGCCAGATTCAAAACTGCTGTGGCCCGACGAATATTTCAACTAATCCTCACTTTTCAGCCCACTTGAGTCTTTTATACGTCCTAAAATAAGCTCACATAATGGATGGACGGGGTGGATTTATCACAAGCATCATGGTGGGCCCACCTAAGCCCCCAGCACAGGAACTTCCCGCCAAAGGCTTCCCTCCAAAATCCCCGTCCGTTGCTTTGGGTACGCTTTTATTGTACCTAGTAAACTCAATTGGGCCCACTATATGAATGTATGTGGTTTATCCACACCGTCCATCTGTTTTTCCCGCTCATTTTAGGGGTTGAGCCCAAAATCGGAGTATATCCAAAGTTCAAGTGGACCATACCACAAGAAACAGTGGGAATAATGATTTCCACCATTGAAACCTTCCCAGGGCCCACGGTGATATTTATTTGTCATACAAACCGTTCATAACATTACAAAGACATGGATGAATGGGAAAAACAAATATCAGTTTGATCCAAAACTTCTGTGGCAACGGTTAACCTGTTTTCTTCCTTAGCCGTCTATTGCTTGGCCACCTATGGAATGGTCAAACATTCCAATCGACTTATCATTTGGTGCAACGGTCATCCACGGTGAGGAACATCATTTCAACGGCTTGGATTGCTGAGCAATGATCCCTAGCATTCTCATCAATGATTTTTGAAAATTAAAATGAGTGATGATGATCTACAACCAATATGTAAATTAGCATACGAACCCATCATGTGCCAACGTATCAAGTGTTCACCGCATCTTAGCCGCGAGAAATGTTGGCCTTATCATGAAAGAGGCCCTTCAATCCTCAAGCGAACCACCCTCATGTACAGAAGCAAAGAATGATTTAGATCAAACAAACCGACCGACCGACCGACCAACACTTTCATCCCACATCTTGCATCGTATAGATGCCGCGTGCACATTAGCATATATGATTAAGAGAAAATTGAACGGTAGAAATTTTCCGCCCCCACCTTTTCCTTTAGTGCGGCTTACTTAAGTCTTAAATTCGGATTATTTTTTTTTTCCTCATGTCCTAAAATGAGCTCACATAGAGGATGAACGGGGTGTATTTCTTACAAACATCACGGCGTGCCCTATGCAAAAGGGCGCGACTTGGCTGGCTCACAACTTAACGAGTGTTACCCCTATCGTTGGGCCCACCTTGATGATTTATTGTATATCCACGCCATCTATCTGTTTCTACAGATCATTTCAGTATGGAGTTCCAAAAATTAAGCAGATACAAATCTTAGGTGGACCCAAAACACGGTAAACGGTGGTGATTGAGTGCCTCGCTGTAAAAAAATTCCCAAGGGCCCATGGTAAGGTTTTTGTAATGTTTATTTTCCATCCAACCCGTTGATAATGTCAAAGAGATCTGGATGAAGGGAAAATACAAATATAAGATTGATCCAAAACTTTGTGGCCCTTAAAATGTTTTTAATAGTCATTTATCACTGTTTCTAGTGGTATGGTTTACCTGAGATTTGGATCTTCTGAAGGTTTGGAATAGTCCTCTGAAATGATATAGAAAAACAGACAGACGGAATGGATATACAAGGTGGTCCCATACAGGTAACACCCACTAAGCTGTTACGCTGGCTACAGCTAATTCGCTTCCCATGCCAAAGGCTTCCGCCAAAAATCCGCATCCCTTTGCATTTGGAGAGAGGCTCCCGAAGGAGAGAGAAACGGTCTCTCACAGCATTAAAATCCAAGTAAGAATTTTGCTACACCCACGCGTTAGCTACATTAACTACACCGTGTGTAACGATGGCCCCACGATGTGTATTTGTTGTATCTACGCCATTCATCCATTTTGCAAGGTTATTTTAGAACATGACACAAAAAATGAGGAAGATCTTAAACTTAAGTGGACCTAACACAGAAAATAGTCAAGATTGAACGTCAACCATTAAAAACTTCTTGGGGCCACTTGAGGTTCGAATCTGCCTCATTTTTGGTGCCATGCCCTAAAATGATCCATCCAGATGGATGGACGGCATGGATACAACACATACACCATGGTGGGTCATTTCTACACCCGATGTAGCTAACGCGTGGGTGTAGCAAAAAATTTCTCCTAAAATCCCATCGAGATATGGATCTCACGAGAAAAATTTTGTTACACCCATGACTTAGCTACCCTAGCTACACCGGGTGTAGCAATGACCCCACCATGCTGTATATGTCATATCCACGCCGTCCATCCATTTGGCGAGATCATTTTAGGGCGTCATACCTAAAACGAGGCAGATCCAAAGCTCAAGTGGCCCTAAGAATTTTTTAATGGTTGGCCTTCAATTTCCTCTATTTTCTGTGTTAGGTCCACTTGAACTTTGTATCTGCCTCGTTTTCGGTATCACGCCCTAAAATGATCTCACCAAATGGATGGATGTCGTGGATAAAACAATGCATCATGGTGGGGTCATTGCTACGCCCGGTGTAACTACCGTAGCCAGCTCGTGGGTGTAGCAAAAATTTTCTCTAGATTTCACCCACATCTGGAATTTGCGCGTACCTAATGTACGCAAGCCGAGGGTGTAGCAAAATTTTTCTCTCACAAAATCCTTCCTTCTCAGTTCTCACCCGCCCCAGGCCGACCAAAGATTCCCACCATTCCTGACCAAAGGCCACTGGCATCGACCGGAATCGGATGGCGTACTGAGTTACTCAGGACGCTCTTATCGTACTGAGTAAACTCAGTTGGGCCAACGGTAAATGTGTGTGGTTTATCTACACCGTTCATCCGATTTGTCAGATCATTTAAGGGGTTGAAACTAAAATTTAAGTATATCAAAAGCTCAAGTGGACCATACCACAAGAAACAGTGGGTATAATGATTTCCGCCGTTGAAACCTTTCTAGGGCCTGCATTGATGTTTATTTGTCATCCAAACTGTTCACAATATCATACATACATTGATGAATGAAAAAAACAAATATCAACTTCATCCAAAACTTACTGGCCCCCAAGAATCTTTCAACGGTATAGGATCAATTCACATTATTTTCTGTGGTGTGGTCAACTTAAGCTTTTTATATGCTTCATTTTTTTTTTCTAAAGGCATAAAATTATCTGTCAAAATGGATTAACGGAGTGGATGAAATACATAAATCACGGTGGACCCCTCAGGGTTTACTCAGTACGCTTAGCGTAAGCGTACTGTGTTACTCATGACGCAATCCGCTTCCCTCAGGACCACCCGAAATTGTGCTCCACATGATCTTTGGCCTGGTGTGCCGTCAGTAGCAAAAGTCCCCTTGAACGGTCAGGATGGCCCTGTTGGTACGCTATTGGCTTTTCCGCCTTGGATTTCAACAACGTCCGTAATGTGTATACTTGCAAAATTCTGTGGGCCCACCATGATGTGCATGTTTTATCCACTCAGTCTATCTCGTTTTGAACGCCGATTGTATCCAACTCTGGAAGGGGGTAGGGACTCTAAGTCGCCACTGTGTTGTATGGTTTTATCCACACCGTACATCAACTTTTCTATATCATTTTAGTGTGTAAGTTCAAAAATGAGTCTCCACTGTGATGTATGGTTTTATCTAGATGTGGCAATGGGTCGGGTCGGGTCGTGTCGGGTTCAGGGTCGGTCAAGTTTGGTCGGTTCAGGGTGGGTCAAGTTCCGTCGGGTGTTTCCACCTCAACCCTAACCCGAACCAAATTGAATTCGGGTTAGATTTTCGTAACTCTTACCCAACCCAAATTAAACCGGGTCGGGTCGGGTCGGGTTGACCCACATTTTAATGATCAACTAATTAATTTGTAGATTAAACTAAATGTATATGACGTGTGTGTGTGTTGGGGGATGGTACTATGAGGTCGACCTCATGGGAACTTTCCATGAGGTTGAGCTGTGTGCGCCCCACCATGATATGTGTCAAACATTTACCCCATAAGTTAGATGCACCGTTTCATGGTGGGCCACGGGCTTAAAAATTATGTCAATCCATGACTTAGATGGGCCACACCACAGACAAAAGTTGAGAGGGGTAATACGCCCATTAAAACTTTTATGATCATTTATTTGGCCCACTGAGACATGGTTCATAAATTCAGCCCATCCATTGTATGCGTCCCACTTGGATGAAGGGTCAGACCAAGTTTCAGCCGCATCCAAAACCCAGTTGGGCCCCACCAAGTGCTTTTAGATGTTTTAGGCATCACATGGTTTTAGATGGTATAGCCCACTTGAGTTCTGTATAAGGCTGATTTTTGGGATACCCCATGACCTAAAGGGGACCCATCGAATGCACGGTGTTGGTGTCTGACATGTGGGGTCCATACAACTCTTCCCATGAGGTCGACCTCATAATACGACTTCCTTATATATATAAACCGGGGCTTTTTTATAAAGTATTTCTATTAAGCAAATATTAAAAGAGAAAAATAAATGGATACAATGGAATGCAGATTTAAAGCATACCTCTTTTAAGCATCAACATAGTTAAAGTAATGGGATGATCCTTCAGACACATTGATTAAGTTTACTGAATTGATAGACATGTAGACCGTTCTCAGCAAAGTATGTAAGAGAAAAAAAACTATGTATTTGTAGACACCCCACCTTCGGCTACACTGTTGGTAGAGATAGCTGGATGAATGGAGGACCATACCCCCAAATCCTAAGTCCAAACTCAGCCAAACTCACCCTTGTAAGCCCCATTCCATAGCCCAGATCAAGCCTGAACCCAGTCCACCCAGTCTTAAACATCAGCCTGAAAAACCCCCCATAAAAAAGGCCAGTCAAAAAATCCTAAAAAAAGTCAAAATCACTGAGTCAACTCGCTGAGTTAACCCGCTGAGTCAACCCGCTGAGTCAACCCGTCAAGTCAAAACACCGAGTCAACCCGTCGAGTCAAACCACCGAGTCGACCCGCTGAGTCAACTCACTGAGTCGACCAGCGAGTCAAACAGCAGCCCCGAGGGAGCGACCGTACTCGCTGGAAACCGAGGAGCAGCCGTACGGGCGGCCCATAGCAGGCCGCCCGGAAAAAATTACGAGAGCTGCCACTCTCCAACGCTATAAATACCCCTACCCTCTTCTCATAACAGCATCCCTTCGAGTCCAAAGAAAGCCTGTCCGTTCGAGTGCCCTTCTCCACCCCTTAGCCCATTTTTGCACCAAGGAGAGCCCGAGTGAGGAGAGTCTAGTACTGGTCCAGCCCAGCCTGACCACTGGTCCAAGCCTCTCAAGTCACCCAAGTCTTGATCCAGCCACTCGAAGCCAATCCTTGCGATACCTCCGTCCATCCAGCTATCATTTTTCCAGCATCATCTCATTTGCATCTAGCATAAGTGCAACATTTACTTTTCTTCCAACCCCCCTGCTTCATTACAAGCACATTGATTATTCAAGCACACCGCATATGTCTTAAATTAAGCACCTGTCAGTTCGAGCGTATGCTCTGGGCTTGCCCGTTGTTGGAACCTGCCCATCAGAAACTCTTACTGTTCAGACCTGCATTCACGTACATATCACTATAAGCACTTTGAATATTCAAGCACACAGCATGCATCATCTCGCATAAAGCACCTGTCAGTTCGAGCGTACGCTCTGGGCTTGCCCGTTGTTGGAACCTGCCCATCAGAAACTCTTACTGTTCAGACCCGCATTCATGCATCACGTCATCCATGAGAATATACGAGGATTAAACTAGACTTTCAAGTATCCGATCGATTCTGTGAAGTAGAGACCGTACTTTGGTACGGGCAGTGTGTGGGGTGCTTAACCTCTTCCCACCCTGTAACCGTGATCCCTTACCTTGAATCTCTGGCCGCAGATCAACAGGAGTCATTTTAGAGGAAGGAATCTTCGGATTCCCTTCTCTAACGTTTCTACAGGGTCTAGCCGACTGTAGATTCGAAGTAACTGGCTAGTGGCGACTCTGGTCTTATATAAACACACTTAAACATATCCAGCTTAACACGACAACCAAACGAAGCCCTCGAGAACGAGGCAAGCCAGTGGCACAAACGGCGATTTCACACTCACGCATCCTCATCTCCTTCTTTTCCGAAAGGAAAGGGGAAGGGAGAAGAACGTCGTGTGGGAGCGCGGAACGGCGAGGGTCCACAGAATGACGACTCTGCTGGGGATAAGCTAGTCCCACTAGTCGTGATCCGACTTGAAAAATAGAATCCTTCATATACTTGAAAGTCATTAATCCTCATACAATCTCATCTGCATAGCATTCCACCCAAAAAAAAAAATAGAAGATCCCAAAACCAAAAAAAAAAAATAGAAAATCCCAAAACCCAAAAAGAGTAGAGTATAGTCCTCACCATTGCGCCTCCTCGGGCTCAACAAGCCATGTCCGACCACGAAGAAGAAACTCGTCTCTTCCCTGCTCTTGAGATGACCGAAGCGCAACCTCCAGCGCAACAGCCCATTGATAATACACCAATCATACAAGAATTGGCACAAGGAGTGAGAGCAATGCAAGAAATGCTCTTGCAATTCATGCAAGCACAAGCCACCGCAGCAGCCAACAATCAGGTTGGCCCAGTTCAGCAATCT
Organism: Liriodendron chinense; assembly: GCA_003013855.2. Taxonomy (NCBI): domain Eukaryota; kingdom Viridiplantae; phylum Streptophyta; class Magnoliopsida; order Magnoliales; family Magnoliaceae; genus Liriodendron; species Liriodendron chinense. Next base: position 5,865,868 of record ML058387.1, on the reverse strand, counting down.
CAGCAGCCATGCCGGGTCCTTCCGGCCTCCAGTTCAAATCAAGCGCAACCATCAGAGTCTGCCCAAGACTACCGACAGCAGCCATCTCAGCCCTTCGCTACAGGGCATCCTTCTCAATATCTTCCTGCGACGACAAGGCCATCTTAGAGCACTTTCGTTGCAGGAACATCCAGTCAGCTTCCAGTCAATCTTGCAAACAACAATCTCAGTAGATCTCAGCATGTCCCCGCCGATGGGACACCTTTTCAATTCCAGCACATCCCCGCCGATGGGATTTCAATTCAATTTCCAGCAACAGGGACAGCACTGGCGAATGCCCACAATGGGGGTCAGTGTCAAGCCCACATCAATCAGCGGACAGTGGCGAATACCCAACAAGGGGGTCACTTCCCAGCATCTCAGCCTCCTGCAAACAGGAGCACTTTTCAATACCAGCACATCCCCGCCGATGGGATTCTAGTTAATTTCTAGCAATCTTCAATTCAGCAATCTCCAGTTAATTTCCAGCAAGTTCCTTCAGCACAGTCTCCAGTTCAGTTACCATCATTTCAAGCACAAGTTCATCAGAATCCAGTTCAATCATCAAACCAATTTTAACAACCCGCAGTTGCTTTTCAGCAAGCCCATAGGGTCGAAGACATCAACCACTATGCCGAAGAAGAACGTGCCTTACTCCAAGAGGCACCAGTCGCTCGAACAGATCATTCAGGACTGGACGAGTTGCGGGAGCAGTTCCAGATCTTGCAAAATCAGCTTCAGCGACAACAAGGAATCGACTTACCTTCGACCAAGTTCAGAGACTTGTGTCCTTTCCCAGATGCTCAAGTACCTCAAAACTTTGAGGTTCCGAAATTCAAGAGATACGATGGCAGCGGTTGTCCCACAGCACATCTCAAGGCTTTCTGCGGAGAGCTGAGTGCAATCGCAGGAAATGAAGGGGCCCTTATTCGTTTGTTCCAAAAATCTCTGAAGGGCGATGCCCTAGATTGGTACACTTCATTGGACTGCCACCGCATCAGAACATGGGAACAGCTTTCCCAGGCTTTCGTCGACAGATTCGCATACAATCTCAATATGGCACCCAGAAGAGCCGACCTCGCGGCTCTCAGGCAAAGGAATGATGAAACGCTATCAGCTTATGTGGGACGTTGGCGAGCTATGGCAGCCAGAATGCGGACACCCATCGACGACGAAGAACAAATCTCCATGATTGCCCATTCAACATATCCGGGCATATCTGGATATCTCATTTCGCATCCATATGCGAATTTCTCACAATTGATCCGTGCTGGAGAGCAGGTTGAAGCAGGAATCCGGGCCGGGACGATCTCCCCATGGCCTCATCAAGCCACTCCAGTCAAGAGGAACAGAGTGGAAGGAAGACCTATCGGGCACGGGAATGGAAACCGCAGTGGTTCTCCTCCCCGCCCAACAGAGGTAAACAACATCAACACCACTGCTCAAGGAAATCAACATGCTCCCCCACAGGGACGGCAACAGTATCAGCATAATCAAGTTCAGCATCAGCCTCAGCGGTATCAGCCACAACCAAATCCTCAGCCACAACCACCTCGACAACAGCAGCAGTTCAGAGGAAACGGCCAATACTCATACCAGAACAGGCAGAATTACAGGGAGTCCAGGAAGTTCACTCCACTCAGTCAACCACTTAGTCAAATCATGACTACGCTGGTACAAAAGCAGTTACTCACTCTGATGACACCTAGGCCTCCTCCCCATCCTTTGCCACCAAACTACCGAGAAAATGAGTATTGCGCCTATCATCAAGGACGTGGCCACGCCACTGATCGATGCTATACTTTGAAGAATGCCATACAAGACCTGATTGATGACCGCAAGATCGTCATCTCGGTCCCTGGAACTTCTCCAGCAGCTTCCACCAACATCCTTCAGAATCCTCTGCCTCAACATCCGACGGACCCCAGTTCGTCTCGTGGCCCTGCAGTCAATAGTATAGAAGAAGGAGACCATCTCGATCGCTTCTTCTCCCTTATCCAGTCCATTCATGCTTACACTTATGGGCCGACAAGTCCTCCTCCGATCATGCAAGGGGCAAGTCCCTTCCCTCCTTCAGTCCTCGAGCCAGTAGTACTCGAAGGAGCACTTCCATACGATGTGCCAGGGGCACCTTACGGCCCCTCATGCTGGGAACCAGTCGTCCTAGAAGGAGCACAATCATACATCGAGCCCACATACGAACCTGTCATCTTGCAAGGGGCAACTCAAGAACAATCCAATCCACAATGGAAGGATTATACTCATCAACAACAAGAACCCGTTGTATTGGAAGGAGCTCTTCCAGTCGAGCCAGTCGTATTGCAAGGGGCAAACCCCGGAGGCGTATCAATCACACTACGGCAGCTGGGACGAACAGAGAAACCTCCTGCCATATCAAGAGGACCAGTATTCATTCCATGGGAGCCTCCTGCTCCAGGAACAATCAAGCTAGGACCACGACCTTATGTGGTCTATGAAGACAAGCCTCGATACTACCCCTTCAGCACAGGCAACAATGTAGTTCTCAAGGCAAAAGCTCCATACGAGGAAGATCTGGTACCTACACCAACACCGTTGCAAGAACCGGTGGTCCTAGAAGGCAAAAGGGAGGAAAACTACAAAGAGGTTCGATAGCACTATCCAGAATGTGCGAAAGTGGGGAACATGAATCCCAATGGGCGTTGCATCCGAAGAGATAATCAGAACAGAGAAAATCCCAAAGGTGCTCTCTCAGGCCTCGGCAACAAAAATGAAGCCGCATACGATGTGGCAACTTAGCTCAAGTCAATCCCTGCTCAAATCTCAGTATGGGAGCTACTCTGCACATCTTGCATACACCGAGAAATGTTTGCCAAGACCTTGAACGATGCTCACGTCTCCTCCGATACGGCACCAGAAATGATAGCATTGATGATTGGACAACTCCTGGCTCCACGCGCCATCACCTTCACAGATAATGAGTTGCCACCAGAAGGACGCGATCATGGGCGATCCCTCAACATAGCCTTACGATATAAAGACCTCTGTGTCCCGCTGGTCCTTATCGATAATGGCTCAAGCTTAAATGTCTGCCCACTCAAGACTGCAGAACGTCTGGGAATCAGTCCTTCTTCATTCCGACCCAGCACCATATGCGTCAGAGCATTCGACAACACCCGCCGATCAGTGGAAGGGGAGGTCGACATAGAGGTACAGATAGGTCCGAAAATCTCTACCATCACATTTCAAATTCTGGATATATCAGCCTCTTTCAACATGCTGCTTGGACGACCTTGGCTGCACAAGGTTGGAGCTGTGCCGTCAACCCTGCATCAACGAGTGAAGTACATCTGTGGAAATCAAGTGATCTCTATCCATGCAGAGAAGGAGCTCATCATTCCTTCCAAATGCTGCTGCCACTGAACCAGACATCCCGGTCATTGATATCCAGCACTCTGAAGAGGACATCCCGTTTCACAGTTTCGAATTCGAGACTGTGAACTCTATCGCCAATCCAAAACCAATAAGGGTGGACCGTGTCTTTTCGTCGGCAGAACGTCTGAGCCTCAAATACCGAATGAAGAATCACTTCAAGTCCAGAAAGGTACCACTGATATATAATCAACGTAAATGGGGACTCGAATACAAGGCAACCTTCATGGACAAGAGAAGGAAGAAATTTTGGTGCTCACCCATCCAATTCGTCAAGCCAGGAGAACCTTGCAAAGATCCAGGAAGGAATCAACCGACTGCACTACACAGAAGCCTCCCGATGAGCCTAGTTTGGGCCACGTGGCCCCCCATTCGATGGGATCAGATTCTCGAACCATCTAAGCCTCCAGCAAAAGAAGAAAAGGATGAAGACGAAGAAGGAAGTCAAATACAGCAGCTTCAGGACCTGGTTACCCTGACACCTGCTCCCAACTAGGGGCACAACTTGCCCACTTCTCTCAACCAGGGGCACAACCTGCCCACTTCAATCAGCCAGGGACACAACCTGCCCACTTCAATCAGCAAGGGGCACAACTTGCCCATCTCAGCACCAATTAACAAGGGACACGACTTGCCCATCTCTGCAAAGTCAACTTCATCAATCATCAGCCAGGGACAGAAGCAGCCCATCCATTGGACCAAGAAAGGGAAGTGGCCAGCCCTAGATTGGTCTGATGTCCAGATTCCAAACTTGTGTCTAGCTGTGGAACCAGACGAACTGCAATGCGAAGTAAGTGATCCGGGAGGGACTGAATACGACTCAGATCTCGAACCCAACCAGCGAGAAATCATGGTCGTTGGGCCAGACCGTGATTCTTCGCCCAAAGCATCAACCCCCACCTCTCCAGGGGAGGAAGTGTGGGGTCCTGAATGGTCATCTATTCCCCTAACTTTTGAATCAGCCAAAGAGCCATCTGAGGGCTCTGGTTTCCAAAAAAAACGCCTGTTTAAGCAGCGACCGGAACTTTGGAACAAGTTGGGCTCAATCATGGTCTGCAATGCCTGCTTGTTCAAAGTCCCACGAATTTCGAAAATCCAAAAAAATTAAAAACTTTCAAAAGCCAAAAACATCTAGTATTTCCATTTCAGAAAAATCTCAAAAACCAAAAAACATTTCTTTTCCTGCATTCAATAGTGTGCCAAGTTCGTCTAAAGAGTCGCATGAGTTTGAAGTCGAATCATATAATTTCGACATCGATTAGACTTCGAGCTCATGGGTCTGGACGAAGCTCGGGATGAGGAAGATGATGATCCAGCTCCCGAACTAGAGGATCTCCTCAAAAAGTTCGAATCTAAAGCCAATGTTGTAGCCGATGATTTCGAGATAGTAAACTTGGGGACGCCTGAGATCCCTAGGGAAGTACGCATTGGAAAATCGTTGCCACCTGAGATGAAACAGAAAATGATAGAGTTCCTAGCTCCAAGATTGTCCAACTTCGCGTTCTCATATGAAGACATGCCGGGGCTCGATGAAGAGCTCGTTGTACACCATCTGCCAACCAAGGCAGATATGAAGCCAGTGAAGCAGAAACTTCGAAGAATGAAGCCAGAATGGGCTCTGAAAGTCCGAGATGAAGTCATCAAGCAGTACAACGCGGGATTCTTGGTAGTCTCCAACTACCCTGAATGGCTCGCCAACATCGTGCCAGTACCAAAGAAGGACGGCAACGTTCGAATGTGCATCGACTTCCGAGATCTCAACAAAGCCAGTCCTAAAGATGACTTCCCTTTGCCACATATCGACACTCTGGTCGACAACACTGCTGGATACAAGATCTTCTCATTCATGGACGGGTTCTCAGGTTACAATCAGATCAAGATGGCCGTCGAAGATCGCGAGAAGACATCGTTCATCACTCCCTAGGGAACCTTCTGTTACAGGGTAATGCCGTTCGGTCTGAAGAACGCAGGAGCAACATATCAGCGAGCAATGACAGCACTATTCCACGACATGATGAACAAGGAGCTCGAAGTATATGTGGACGACATGATCGTCAAATCTCGCACAATTGAAGGACACTTTGAAGATCTGAAGAAGTTATTCAACAGATTAGAAAAGTACAAGCTCCGTCTCAACCCTCAGAAATGTGTCTTCGGTGCAATGGGAGGTAAGCTCCTCGGCTTTATGGTGAGCGAGGATGGCATCAGGGTCGACGAGACCAAAACTAGAGCAATCATTGAGATGCCCCCTCCTAGAACAGAGAAGGAAATTCGTGGCTTCCTCGGCAGAATTCAATACATCAGTCGCTTCATCGCACAGCTCACACCTATTTGTGAGCCCATATTCAAGCTCCTTCGGAAGAACGTCCCAAAAGAATGGAATGATGATTGCCAAGTTGCATTCGATCGCATCAAGAGATATCTCATGAATCCTCCAGTCCTAGTGCCGCCCACTCCTGGACGACCACTATTGTTATACATCTCGGTAGCAGCAGAAGCCATTGGCTGTGTCCTCGGCCAGCACGACGAGACCGGGAAGAAGGAACAAGCAATATACTATTTGAGCCGGAAGTTCACCGACTACGAGACCAGATATTCCCCGATCGAGAAGACTTGCCTCGCCCTAGTCTGGGCAACTCAGCGACTCCGTCAATACATGATTGCATTCCCTATTCTCCTCCTCGCTCACATGGATCCGCTCAAGTACCTGTTCGAGAAGCCGGCACTCACTGGAAGGATAGCTAAATGGCAGCTACTCCTGTCTGAGTTCGACATCACATATGTCACTCAGAAGGCAATCAAGGGACAGGCCCTCGCCGATCATCTTGCCGCCCACTCCCTCTTGGATTATCAACCACTCAAGACATTCTTCCTTGATGAAGATCTCTTGCTCATTGAAGAGGAAGAAAAGAAGAAAAAAGATGAGTGGACGTTATTCTTCGACGGCGCAACAAATTCTAAAGGGAGCGGTATTGGAGCAATCCTCTACTCTCCAGATGATGTCCCTATTCCTATCTCAAGGCGCATAGCATTCGAGTGCACCAACAACATGGCAGAGTATGAAGCATGCATCGCTGGCTTAAGGGAAGCCATAATCTTGGGCGTCAAGAAGCTACGAGTATTTGGAGATTCACAGCTTATCATCAATCAGACCAATGGCGAATGGAAGACCAAGGACGAGAAGTTGATACCATATCATGTGTATCTTGAAAATCTGATCGAAGAATTCAAAGAAATCACCTTCTCATACATGCCCAGAGCCAAGAACCAGTTTGCAGATGCTCTCGCCACGCTCGCATTAATGCTCGAGATTCCAAAAGGAGCTTCAGAATGGGAGCTCATAGTCGAAATTCAAGAAGAACCTGCTTTTTGCCTGCAAATAGAAGAAGCCGAAGCTGTCCCTGACAAACCCTGGTATGCCGACATCAAGCAATATCTCGAAACCCAGGAGTATCCAGAATCAGCAACAGCAACAGATCGCCGAACCATCCAACGTTTGGCCGGCCAGTTCACCATCAGTGGCGAAGTTCTCTACAAGCGATCCTATAATCACATCCTCCTCCGATGCGTCAATGAAACAGAAGCTGCAAAGATCATGAAAGAAATACACGAAGGAATCTGTGGCCCTCACATGAATGGGCACATGATGGCAAAGAAGGTTATACGACTCGGCTACTATTGGCTCACCATGGAGACAGACTGTTGCCAGCACGTCAGAAAATGCTTCAAGTGTCAGGAGCATGCAAATCAAATCCATGCCCCATCATCAGAGTTATACACCTGACCACCCCCTGGTCCTTCTCCATGTGGGGACTCGACATCATCGGCAAAATCAGTCCCAAAGCATCAAATGGTCATGAGTACATACTTGTAGCAGTCGACTACTTCACCAAGTGGGTTGAGGCAGCCTCCTACACCACGATTGCAGCATCTCAAGTGATCAAATTTATGAGGAACAACATCATATGCCGGTATGGAATCCCCAATGCTATCATCACAGATAATGGGACCCCGTTCGTCAACAAGAAGATGGATGACTTCCTCAGCAAATTCAAGATCCAACGTCATCGATCAAGCCCCTACCGTCCCCAGATGAATGGTGGGGTAGAAGCCGCAAACAAGACATTCGTCAGGATACTTGAGAAGATGGTCGTGACCTATCGAGATTGGTCAGATATGCTCCCATATGCACTTTGGGCCTATCGAACGTCTGTACGATCTGCTACGGGCGTTACTCCTTTCGAGCTTACTTACGGAATGGAAGCAGTCCTACCAGTCGAGGTGGAAATACCATCATTACGGGTATTACTAGAAAGCGGAATTGAAGAAGGAGAATGGCAACGGGCCAGATTCGATCAGTTGCAGCTAGCAGATGAAAAGCGCATGCGTGCACTAAGTCATTCACAATGCTATCAGAAAAGGATCGCTCGGGCTTACAACAAGAGAGTCCGAAAAAGAAGTTTCAAGGTAGGCGACATGGTCATGAAGAAGATTCTACCGTCGCACCTTCCAGATCCCAGAGGAAAGTTCAAATCCTCGTGGGACGGGCCATTGATCGTCAGAGAAGTACTTCCCGGAGGCGCCCTCAGACTCACTAGCATGAGAGGGTGGATCTTCCTGAGCCAACCAACGCCGACAACGTGAAGATCTTTCACGGGTATGTTATTTTGACCTTATCAAAGGTTACTTTAATAGAGCTGAAGTCAAGAGGTCGAAGTTAAGACCTCTGAGAAATCATTCCGTCCACCAACAAGTGTTTCAAATAAGGGGATTCAAAAAGAGAAACATACAAAAAAAAAGAGGGATTCAAAAGGAAAAGACAAAAAAAAAAGGGGGAGAGAAAAAGAATATAAAAGAAAAAAAAGAGAAAAAAAGAGAAAGAAAAAGGGAAGCCAAAGAAAGGCACTCAAGAAAAAAAATCAATCCAAGAAACACAGTCATCCATTCATTCATCTCAGAAGCGTCTTTAGCAAAGACCGACAGCTCTATTATCGTAACTAAGGATAAGGGCTGAAAGACTGCCATCGGCCGGCAACGACGGATTCCCGACCTCTAGCCGCAGCAGTTATCCAGAGATCCAAAAAAAAAAAAAAACAAAACAAAAAAAAAGAAAAAAAAAAGAAAATGTGTGCCTAAACAAAGAGGGCGGAGTGAAAACCTGAAAGGGCGCTCCGAGTAAAAACAGTGGGCATACAGCGGACTTGGTGAAAACCTAAAAGGGCGCCAAGGGTAAAAACAGCATAGCTGCCAAGGGGCAGGCAAGACCAAATACCCGGGACGTGGTGAAAATCCGAAAGGGCGCCACGGGCAAAAATGACGGGAAAAAACCGGCTGTGGTGAAAACTCGAAAGAGCACTGCAGGCAAAAATGGCTTGAATAAAAAAAAGGAAAAAAAAAGTGCAGGTACCAAGAAAGCAGACAGTCCAGATCGGTTCAAGCAGTGAAAGTGCAAGAACAAGAGGAAGTACAGTCAGGAGCGAAGAACTCTACAAACTCTGACAATCTCAGGAAGCAAGAGTTTCCATTGGCTACATCTCTAGGGAACCAAAGGATCAAGCAAGTCAAATCTCGAGACATCGTTCAAATCATTGGCCGAGCCCCAGTTCTGATTCCTATATCCCGACACAAAATCCAGACACATTCACAAGACAACTAATGGTACAATAGATTCCCAAAACAGTTTTCTTTTTCATTAAAAGTATCATATTTCTTTTACACATGTCATATCATCTTTTTCAAAAAAATACAAAAAAAAAAAAATGCATCATCATCAATCATATATGCAAAAAATCAGTGTGCAGGTGGCCAACATAATCAATCTCTACCCTCCTCCCCGGCCACATCAGGTGAGTCCTCTGACTCATAATGAAGTAACCTCGCTCTCAACCTGCTCACCTCCATACGCACGTAATACGCCTCATCTCGCTCAAGGGTACGGATCACTGTCTCCTCATTAGATAACCTTTGATCGGCAGCCAATCTCCTCGACATCATCTCACAATGATACCGAAGTGCAGAGATCTCAGACAGCAGATGGCCATGAGTGGCCAAAAGGAAGCCAGGATCGATAAATGGGCACTCCTCAAAGGGTTCATATGAACCAGATGAAGAGCCAGTATCTCCAAGGATATCCTGCTCATCCTCGTCAACAGTCTGGTGCCAACAAGGGATACGTCGATACAACGACTGCTCAGCAACCCAGTACTGGTACGGGGCGGTCGCCATCGGAAAAGTCCGCAGCTCAAAACCCAGCAAATCAGCAGTCAAGTGACTCGCCCAAGAACAATCAATCCGGGTCCTGAAGTCAGAGGACCTAGAGGGAAGTGCTCGACGCCCGATACCCGTAAAAGCAAAAAGAGGAACATCCTGCTCATATCCAAACTGCCGCAAGAACCGAATGGGATGGTAAGAAAAGTAGGATCGAAAGCCTACCAACATCAGAGGAAGGCGGTGTGCATCGCAAAGCACTGGAGGAAGTGAAAGCCAAGATGACTCCCAACGAACGTTCCAGTCACGAAGTTCAGCAAACATCCTGCGATACAAGGGCTCGCTCATCCTAGCTGTATGAGGAAGAAACTCCATAATGTGTCGCATAAGGTCTGGGCGACGAGTGTCAGAAAAAGGTACAGGAATAGTCAAAGAAAGACGCTCCCATAGCCAGACCTGATCACAGAGAGGAAAAGAAGTTCAGCTAAAGCAAAGCAATCCCCAACAAAGCAAGAAGGAAAAAAAGGTGTAGGAGAAATACCTGAAGAAATGTACAGCAGCTGCGAAGGACACGAGTGCGGCCCAAGGCGCAGTCGGTCAGCCCATCGAATAGCTCGGCCAAGATGAGAGAAACGATCCCCTGCCGACGGATAGCTCGGCTCATCACCTCAAAAAGCAAAGGAGTCTGGGACCTGCGCCATCCTGAGAACAGCACCTCAGCTATCAAGCAAAACATCAGTGCGTTCCGAGCAAAGGTAGAACTAGCCACACCCCGAGGACCCGAAAAAAGATCATACAGCAAGTCCAAGGAGAACACTACAGCATCCTGGCCACCGGCTGCAGGCCGAACAAGATAGGGGATCCCGAACCAATTCTGCGGTGTGGCAGTCTTCGGCGACGTCTTTGGCGAAAAATATTGAGCATAATCCCAGGGTAGGCCTGTCAAGCGAGCAAGCTCCTCCAAAGAAGGTCCCATCTCCATATCGTTGAACGCAAACAAGTTCAACGAAAGGACCCAGTCAATCAAGGCAGCTCCGAGCATCCTCCAGTCAATATCAACTCTGGCCATATGGATTAGACTGCCGAAGCCATAAGACTCTAACTCCCGAATCTCATAAGCTGACAAACTGTCAAGCCAAGCAAGCAGTCGAGGCGAGCAAGAAGAACGAGGAAGACGCTGACAAGTCCTCACTGGTACCCCCTCCAGCACAAAAGGCCCAGAAATCAATGATGACTCATCAAGGATCGGAAGGTCAACGGGCGAAGGAGAAGGAAAAGCTAGAACCTCTGCAGACTCGACAGCCCCTGACCTGCCCTCAGTAACGGCTATGTCTGATATAGTCGCATCACTATCTGAAACTGTCATAACCTCAGCCGCATGGGAAGACTCGCCTACCTCATGAACAGAGTGCGCAAAAGACCGACGATCAGGAGAAAGACGATACTCCCCATCAAAAGGGCTACCAGTAAAGATCACACCGCACATCGTGGCACCCTGGCTAATCTGACCGTCAAAGAATGCATCTGAACCATCCAAAAGGGTCCCGGCTACCCCGATCGAAGAATTAACGGCCAGATCCGGACCTGCGGCCCTCTCCAGTAGGAAATCATGAATCCAGTCAACATCCTGGCCGATCAAAGGGATCATCGAGGCATCCACATCGTCCATCATCAGGGGAACATCATCAATGATCACATTAAGTCCATCCAAAGAAGTATACCGCACATCCTGGCCCTCATCCAGAGCATCCAAACCGTCAAAAATACCATCTGAACCATCTATCCCATCCAAGCATGAGATCAGCCCATCTATGTCCCTCAGGGTCCCATCATCACCATCCATCACATCATCCATGTGGCCCATATTCAAGGGATGCATAGCTTCACCCATGTCCCATCTTATCATCCTATCCATACCATCCATTTCTCCCACAATCAAGGGCCTACCCAAATCTGGAATTACAGTCATTCCACCATTAATAGAGCCATTCAAAGCTCTCCCAACAACCACCCTAATTCATCATCAATACCCCTATTCAATGCTCCATCCCCACCATCAATCAAAGGCACCTCACCATCTTTAAAGCCTTCATCAATTGCTGCAACATGGGACCCACCAATCTCTCCCACAATGGCCCCCAAGCCATCATCAATGGCTGCCCAAGAGAGGATCAATAAAGAAAAAGACAAACAGAGAAGGAAAGAAGGGACAAAAGGAATATTCATGGCTGCAATCGAACCCGGACGTGCAGGGAATGAGGAGACAGGGACAGTGGACAGAGGAGAGTGTCCGAAACAGAGCCAGCCCAGGCCGCTCAAGAGGCGAGCCTTGGGCGGCCTGCCCTGGGCCGCCTGTACGGACGCAGATTTCCTCTCTCCGCGGGATTGGCTCCAGGATTCTTGGTAGGTGAGGCTGACAGTCCACGTCAGCAGATGGCGCTCCATGGGCCGCCCAAGGCTCCGGTCCACTCCAGATTTCGACTAAAGCTGATCAAGATCATATAAAAGGTGCCCCACCGGTCCAATCACAAAGCAATGCAGCCAGAGCATGGCTAATCAAGTCAAAGAGAAGGAAAGGTGATCAAGTGGGGGCCACAAGCAATCCAAGCCATTCCAAGATCAGATCATCATGATCTAAACCATTGAGGGACCTACATGAGCCACCAAACAAAAAGATCAAAGGGCGGATCATCAAAAGAAGGGCCAGAATCCAAGATCTAATCATCAAGTGGGCCCACAAAGCTAAATCAAGCGATCTGAGACGTTCAAGCCATCATCCACACCATGAGAAGCCTTCTTAGTCTCACAAATCATCAAAAGAGGTGCCCCAAAGTAAAGCTAAGGTCTCAAGTGGGCCCACAGGGCCGAATCTATCAATCTGAACCATTCAAGGACTAGATCATCAGGATCCAAACCGTTGGAAAGCTTACTCAAGTCATGGAGCAGCAAGATCAAAGGTTCGATCATCAAAAGAAGTGCCAGAATCCAAGATCTAATCATCAAGTGGGCCCACAAGGCCTAAACAAGCAATCTGGACCGTTCAAGTCATCATCCATGCAGCTAAGAAGTCTCAAATCATGAAGGAACAAGTCAAAAGTCAAAGCGTCCAGACATCATCAAAGAATTTGAGACAAGTCAAAGACTGTATATTCATTCAAAAAGAGCTTGATACAAAAGAAGATAAAAGCAAAAGTACAAGGCCATACAAAGCAGAGCACCCGAGCAGGCTACAAGTCGCCAACATAATCATCATCGTACCTCCTCGTGTCCCGCTCCCGACGATAAAGATCCATCAAAGGAGCAGTCACCGAACCTCCAGCATACCTGCGACGGCCACCCGAAACATAAAGCGAAGGAAGCAGAGGCCCCTGGCCGAACAGTAAATACCACTCATCATAATCACGATCCGGGATCGTGAAACGAAATCCAGGCCCACAAGAGCCTCAACTCTCTCATCAACTCGCATCCGAGCAGCTGGAGGAGGTGCAGAACAAGGGACCCGAGCCACCCCAGTGACTTGCCGAAGCAACCTCTCCCCCAGGTACCACTGAAAAGATTCAGCGTCGGAAAGCATGATACGGAGACATGAAGCATCGTATGCCTCCACACGCTGAGGGGTATAATAGAGAGGGAAACTGGCATATGGCATCCGAGCGAGCTGCAGCAGATGAGGTTACCACGATCAGTTACAATACAGCATGAGGGGTACGGAAAGCAAGATACTTACGTCCTCGACAGTCAGCCCGTCTATGTCAGCACGCCAATTGTCCCAAAGAACTCGGGAGTTCCGCTGACGGTTTTGTTGGTGCCAGTACATGTGGCGATACTAAGAGGGCTCAACATCAGCCCTCATCCTCGGCGCGAGATGGGGAAAATGGTCATAAAAGCAAGTCTGGACAAAAGCACATCTAATGATCAGAGAGGGAAAGAAGGCGAAAGCCCTTCAAGGAAGGGGAAAGAAGAAATACCTCAACAACAGGCCAGAAACCTGTGAAGGACCGGCTATGCTGACAGGTCTTGTCCAGACCCTGAAAGATACGGGTCAAGATAGCCCCATTCCAGTTATAGGGGTGATGAAGATCCTCGACTAAACGAAGAAATTTGGGGTCAACTCTCTCATTCGCATGGCAGAAAAAAAAGGATCCAAAAGCATAAGTAATCATGGCCCGTGCTTTATGGAGGACCTCTCGCTCGGTGGTAGGGATGACAAAAGCAAAACTGTTGTAGAACCATCGCATCTTCACTTGATGGCCTTGGAATCCACCCTTGGGTGGGACATCACCAACAAGCCGTAGCCAGTCGGTGGAAGTGAGAGGAGCTAGGGAGCTAACTTGAGGAACAATTGTCCCATGAAACGGGAAGCCTATCTGCATATAAATGTCCAAGGGGGTTATCCCCCATTCTCCACAAGGGAGCTGAAAGGTGTGGGTCTCATCCCGCCACCGCTCTCAAAGGGCCGTGAGCATCATGCGGTTGGCATCATTATTGTGGAAACGTAGGGTGAGGAGGCCAGCGAAAGGAGTACCATCCAGTACTCGTTCAAGCAAGGGCTGTGGATCCTTCATCCAGTCATCCCAGCGATCCCTGGTACCTCGACCCTTGATAGCGGGAAGAGGTTGATGCTCCATAGCTAAGGAACACATGTGGTCCCCTCGGCGGACGATGAAGGCGGGATCATCTTCGTCAATTACTCGGTGACCTCTGGTACCATCCGCCATTGAATCCTACAAGCTCGACAAGGTAAGTCCCTATCCCTTTACCCATTAAAATCCAAATTATCATCCAAGAAACCCATGGGATTGGACTCACATTCAAATGCAAAATCTAAAGTCCAACTCCATGTGTCACTTAGGATATGTGTTGGGCCCATTGGAAAAAGTAAGGCCCACCTTAAAGAATGTGGCATGGCATGCCTTAGGCAAGAAAGTCCATCATCTAAGGACACATTTTGGACAACAAATGCACTCAAGTGCCATGAGATCAACAAAGGATAAGAATCCCACTTCACATGAGAAGTCCCTCGTCAAAGTCCATATGTGGCCAAGGATTGATCCACTTTCATGCCAAGGCCATGTTTCTCACTTAAGATATTCCCATCTTTTTACACACATGCATGGACAAGTGGGGGGTAGAAAAGAAAACGGGCCCCAAGAGCAACCCAAATGCCTCATCCCAATGGATTGAAGAGGGCACATAGCCCACATGAAGAATCAAAGTTGAAAATGCCCATGAAAAGGCAAGTTTGGGCAACTTATGTGCACTAATTTCTCCACCAAAAAGGGAGACCATTTGAGCACAAAGGAGCATGGCTTGATGAGTCACCCGACCATCATAAATGGCTAAAAATGATACACATAGCCCACTTGAAGATCAAAATCCAAAATGTCCCTAAGCATGGGACAAGAATGGGCAACTTATGGGTATCATTCTTTCCCACAAATTCAAAGAAAAATCACCCATACATGAGAATGATGGTGGATGACCCACCAAGCCCCAAAGGAAAATGAGCTATGATTGTATGGATAGCTCACTTGAGGATCATCCATTTAAGGTTGATAGCATTAGAGGAAAACTCTTGAGAATCACATTCCTACCACAAGGAAAACCATTTGAACTTAGTGAGATTGTGGGAACAACTCACTCATGGGACTTGTAGATGGTCAAGTAACTCAAGTCCTCCATCCATTAAAGAAAAGAGCATGAAAAGAAAAAACCCACATGGACAAAGTGTAGTGGTGCACACATTGGTCCAAAGGAATCCAAATTTCAATAAGGACCCAAAAGCCCATCCACATATAGAGACTCCAAGGAGCCCACTACACCTTGTATAAGGATGTACATCATAATCAAGAAATGATGGAAGAGTTGGGCTACTTGTCCATATAGGCCCAACTAGAAAATCTAGCCCACTTGAGATCCAAATGAAGAATGGGCTAGTCATCTTGATCCATACATATGTGAAAAAAGATGAGGTCACCTAAAGTGAGCCCCATGAGCCCAAAACTTGAGATGGGCCCTACCATGCCCATGGGCCCAAACCTTGAAAAGAAGATGGAAAAGAAAGGAAGAGCATTAAGGAAAAATGACAAGGGCAAGAAAGCATGAGGGAGCCCAAAATGAAGCATTGGGCCCATCAAATACACCAAGGGCCATGACTTCACTTTGAGCCCATTTGATACATATGAAGAGAGGCCCAACTCCCATGAAAAAGATAGAGTATTTTGCCATGCACACTTGATGACATGGCAAAATCACCCTTTACATACACATGAGGGGAGTGTGAAAAGAAGAAAGAAAAAATGAAGTGGAAAGCTTGCAATGTCCTTCTCCATGCACCACCTTTGAAAAGGACTCGAGATCTAGAAAGTGGCCAAAAACACTTGGGCCCACCCTTACTCTTCTTGGAATAACTACATGGAAAAAGAAAAGAGTCATGAGAAGAGACAATGAAGAAGGAAAAGGACAAGAAAGAGAAAGGGAGTGGTTCATACCTTTACCACTCACCAAAGAGGGACCACCTTGCTGTCCCAAAATGTCTCTAAGGGCCACCACTTGAGAGAAGCAAAGGACCACCAAAGAAGAGAGAGAAAACTTGAAAAAAGAAAGAGTATGAGAGAGAGAAGAGAGAGATTGCACGATGGAGGGGGCAAGGGTGCCCCATGTTATATAGAAAAGGGGAGGGCACCCTTTTACCCAGCCCACTGAAGAGACCAGGAGGCAGAGACCGGTCGGGCGGCCCATGGGAGGCCGTCCTAGCCCCTACCTAGGTGAGGTGACTTCTCACCTCCTCTCCTTGGGAAGAACTCCTCCTTGGGAAGGGTGGTTGCAAGTGAATCTTGTACCTTCATGTAAGAATGAAGTGATGGAAGAGAATGGTGAGAAAAAAGGAAGAAATCTCACCAAAATCTCATCTCATGAGAAATGAGGTGAGAAATTGGGTTGATGATGTGGAAAAGTTCCATGGAATTTTCAAAGAAAAGAAAGAAGAATTTGACTTGGTCAAACAATGATCTCAACCATCCAAAGGCATGACCAGATGATCCAAACCATTCCAAGAAGAATCCCAAGAATCTCCGCCCTTGATTACTGTTTACTTGTACAGTTTCTGGTCTGAAGACCTTAAACTACGTCGGGATCAGGATCCCAAGGGATTTTCAATAAAAGCCGACATCGGTTTGGATCGAATCAAGACCTGACGATCTCGGACATTTTCAGAAAACCAAAAAAATATATACATCACATGTACAGTTTCTGGTCCGAAGACCTTAAACTACGTCGGGATCGAGATCCCGAGAGATTTTTAATAAAAACCAGCATCGATCCCAGCCTTTCAGGCCAAGATCTGATGATCTGGATCATTTCGAATATATATATATATATGCCCCTTTTTGTACAGTTTCATGGTCCGAAGACCTTAAACTACATCGGGATCGAGATCCCAAGGGATTTTTAATAAAAACCAGCATCGATCCCAGCCTTTCAGGCCAAGATCTGATGATCTGGATCATTTCGAATATATATATATATATATATATATATATATATATATATATATATATATATATATCTGCCCCTTTTTGTACAGTTTCATGGTCCAAAGACCTTAAACTACGTCGGGAACAAAATCCCGAGAGATTTTCAATAAAAACCAGTGTCAATCCTGACCGTTCAAAATTGAGATTTTATGACCTGGAACAGTTTTCGAAAAATCACAAAAAAGAATGTATTTTCAGCAGGTACATATTTACGGTCCGAAGACCTAAAACTACACTGGGATTAACTTCTCGGGGGCTTTCTTTCCTAACCTGTTCCGGACATGGCTGACACTTGATCGTACGAGTGTCCAGAATCTTTTAAACAGGTAAGGGCTGAGGTGGGCAGAACTCCGCAACCCTGTTCGTGTTGAACGCACCGTAATAGACAACCTTGATTTGAAAGTCGCTGTTGAATCTGACGGATGTTCCCTGTTCCTAAAACTCATGAAGGGGAATAAGGCTGTTGGGAGGTGAAGCTCACCCTCACGGAATTGTGAGCAACATAAGACCCCAACTGGATTGACTAAGGGAAATGTGAGGATGTGGCTCATCTTGTGGCTGAAGGAGTCCGTCGGACGATACGTGGTCTATGTGCATTGCACATGAGGAACAGGCAACTTTGTGGGTGTGTTGACTGAAAACCCTCAAAATCCCCTCATCCGAAGATGTAAAACTACGGCACTTAACTGTGTGAGACTCGTCTTGCTCGCTGACGTAAAATGGATCGGGTGCCTTACCAGCAGTAGAAGCTGGAAGTGGATGAAAATTCCACACTTTTCCCTGCATTTCAGAAAAATCACCAAAATACAAAAACATTGCAAAATATTTTCAAAAATCACAAAAATATTTCCTTTACTTTCAATCAAAATATTGTCAAAAATCACAAAAATATTTTCCTTGCTTTCAATCAAAATATTGTCAAAAATCACAAAAATATTTCTCTTGCTTTCATCAGAAAATATTTCGAAAATCACAAAAAATATTTCCTATATTTTCAATAACCGATCTCTATCCTGACCACTCAGTTGAAGACTCGGACCACATATTTACAAAAAAATCACAAAAATTAGCATCCCCAGCACTACAATTCAGGAGTCTTGAACTCCGCTCACTTCACAGTATGGGATGACGGATCCAATCGCCCGCAAATTGGAATCTTGACCAAAACGGGCAACCAAACACCATCTCAATCACATGTATGCCCAGAAGAACATCTTGAAGTTGAATGATATCCTCGTACATTCTCATTAGCAAAGAAACAGCATCTTGGGACGATGGACCTGATCGACCACGGGTCGGGATCTTGACCAACCCGCTGTCCAAACCTCCATATCAAAAAGAAAATCCCCAGGGAAGCACAACCCTACAAGCAATAAGCTCAAAGTTCTCTGCACCCACAGCAAAAGCAAAATCATCAAACGAGAAGAGGATGAGCCAAATCATGCATTCATCATGCATCTCCCAGCATCAGCATCCATCGCATCAATCATCATGTTTACCTGCTTTCAATAAAAGTCGGTTAGCCAAAAGCCCCACAGGCATCCCTAGTGGAGGCGAGTGCAAACCAGATCCCCGTTTCCAAAAGACAAAAAAATATTTCCATTTGCAAATAAAAACCCCACGGAGTATCACTCCCCAGAGTGGGTGCCTTTTCAAAAATCCAAAAATATTTTCCCAGTAGAGCGTTATGCCTCCAAAACACCAGGAGATCTTCCATATCTCTGGGTAGGAGCCAACGCAAAAATCAAATAAGATCCGATGTCTCGCGGTTTTCCCAGAGACCATTGGATCCAATGCACTCAAAGTACGGTCGAACTGAACTCCAGTGTCAGTGCGGTTGTACCACATGCCAAGATACAAAAAAGATGAAAGCCAAAAGGCTCGGTCACAGAAACCATTTGAACAGGTGGAAACGATGAATTGTATCCCAAGTATCAAAATCAGCAGATTGGGTGGAAAGAGTTCACCCGCACATACCTAGGCGTGGATGCCTGAAGTACCTTGACTGAGTCCAGGTCGGCGTAGTAGAATCCCGTAAGACTATCTGACGCAGGGCGTCTAACCACTTTGACAGTCAAGCGAAACAAGTACTCCTGGAGTGATCTGGGAAAACATCAAACATCATACAATCAGTCTCAGGGTCAGCATCCTCGTAAGACTGTCGACGCAGAGGCTCTGCTGTACCTTTCCGATGTTAGTACCGATCGGGAATGGAAGGGTTGCAATTGGGTACCCAGGTTGCAGCAAACTGCAGGGACAATCGCAACGTTTTCTCCAAACTCTCGCGGTATGTGCGAGTTATCAATTTCCAGACAATCAATTGACTCAGATACAAAGGACAACAAAGACTCCAGACCACAATCAAGGAAAGAATGAATTGCAAACCAAGCATCGAAACCAGCAGATCGGGTGGAAAAAGCCCACCCGCACATACCTAGGCGTGGATACCTGAAGTACCTTGACTAAGTCCAGGTCGGCGTAATAGAATCCCGTAAGACTATCTGACGCAGGGCGTCTAACCACTTTGACAGTCAAGCAAAACAAGTACTCCTGGAGTGATCTGGGAAAACATCAAACATCATACAATCAGTCTCAGGGTCAGCATCCTCGTAAGACTGTCGACGCAGAGGCTCTGCTGTACCTTTCCAATGTTAGTACCGATCGGGAATGGAAGGGTTGCAATTGGGTACCCAGGTTGCAGCGCATGCAGGGACAATCGCAATGTTTTCTCCAAACTCCCGCGATATGTGCGAGTGATCGGTTTCCAAACGATCAACTGGCACAGATGCGAAGGCAAGCAAAGATTTCAGAACATGATCCATGAATGACCGGGCCAGAAGTGGGGTGTCCACTCGCTTTGGCATTCGGTTGCACGCAACCTCTGCCAAAGAGGGGCATCTGTAGACACCCCACCTTCGGCTACACTGTTGGTAGAGATAGCTGGATGAATGGAGGACCATACCCCCAAATCCCAAGTCCAAACTCAGCCAAACTCACCCTTGTAAGCCCCATTCCATAGCCCAGATCAAGCCTGAACCCAGTCCACCCAGTCTTAAACATCAGCCTAAAAAACCCCGCATAAAAAAGGCTAGTCAAAAAATCCTAAAAAAAGTCAAAATCACTGAGTCAACTCGCTGAGTTAACCCGCTGAGTTAACTCGCTGAGTCAACCCGTCGAGTCAAAACACCGAGTCAACCCGTCGAGTTAAACCACCGAGTCGACCCGCTGAGTCAACTCACTGAGTCGACCAGCGAGTCAAACAGCAGCCCCGAGGGAGCGACCGTACTCGCTGGAAACCGAGGAGCGGCCGTACGGGCGGCCCATAGCAGGCCGCCCGGAAAAAATTACGAGAGCTGCCACTCTCCAACGCTATAAATACCCCTACCCTCTTCTCACAACAGCATCCCTTCGAGTCCAAAGAAAGCCTGTCCGTTCGAGTGCCATTCTCCACCCCTTAGCCCATTTTTCCACCAAGGAGAGCCCGAGTGAGGAGAGTCTAGTCCTGGTCCAGCCCAGCCTGACCACTGGTCCAAGCCTCTCAAGTCACCCAAGTCTTGATCCAGCCACTCGAAGCCAATCCTCGCGATACCTTCGTCCATCCAGCTATCATTTTTCCAGCATCATCTCATTTGCATCTAGCATAAGTGCAACATTTACTTTTCTTCCAACCCCCCTGCTTCACTACAAGCACATTGATTATTCAAGCACACCGCATATGTCTTAAATTAAGCACCTGTCAGTTTGAGCGTATGCTCTGGGCTTGCCCGTTGTTGGAACCTGCCCATCAGAAACTCTTACTGTTCAGACCTGCATTCACGTACATATCACTATAAGCACTTTGAATATTCAAGCACACAGCATGCATCATCTCGCATAAAGCACCTGTCAGTTCGAGCGTACGCTCTGGGCTTGCCCATTGTTGGAACCTGCCCATCAGAAACTCTTATTGTTCAGACCCACATTCATGCATCATGTCATCCATGAGAATATACGAGGATTAAACTAGACTTTCAAGTATCCGATCGATTCTGTGAAGTAGAGACCGTACTTTGGTACGGGCAGTGTGTGGGGTGCTTAACCTCTTCCCACCCTGTAACCGTGATCCCTTACCTTGAATCTCTGGCCGCAGATCAACAGGAGTCATTTTAGAGGAAGGAATCTTCGGATTCCCTTCTCTAACGTTTCTACAGGGTCTAGCCGACTGTAGATTCGAAGTAACTGACTAGTGGCGACTCTGGTCTTATATAAACACACTTAAACATATCCAGCTTAACACGACAACCAAACGAAGCCCTCGAGAACGAGGCAAGCCAGTGGCACAAACGGCGATTTCGCACTCACGCATCCTCATCTCCTTCTTTTCCGAAAGGAAAGGGGAAGGGAGAAGAACGTCGTGTGGGAGCGCGGAACGGCGAGGGTCCACAGTATTATTTAACTAATAAGAAAATCAGTATATAATAGTCTTAGGGCCCAGTATAATGTTTATTAAATTGACAGGCATGTGGACCATTTACAACGGGGTGTGTGAGAAAAAAAAAAAACTATGTATTATTTAACTAATAAGAAAATCAATATATAATAGTATACTTAACCCCTATATGATTTGGGTCGGTCGAGTCGGGTCACCTTTAACCTTAACCTGACCTATAAAAATTAGGGTCAGGTTGGGTCAACCCAAAAATTGAATTCGGGTCATATTTTCCAACCCTAAATTAGAAAAATCTGAGTTGGGTTGGGTCGAGTTAGCGGGTCAGGTCAAATTTTACCAGGTGTGGAATCCATACCTTACATCAACTTTTCTATATCGTTATAGTGTGTAAGTCCAAAACTGAGGCAGATCCAAGGCTGAATGGACCACACCCTAAGAAGTAACAGTGGTAGTGATACCTACTAATGAAATCTTACAAAGGCCATCCTGTTCATAACCTCACATAGATCTGGATGAAGGGAAAACACAAATATCGGCTCGATCCAAAACTTCTGAAACTCCGCCTAGTAAGTTTTCAACCGTGGATATTTAATCTTCACTGTGTAGTCCATCTGAACCTTGGATATGCCTTATTTTTGGGCTTATACACTAAAATAATATGGAGAAGTTGTTGGACGGTGTGGATAAAATCCATACATCACAGTGGCCCATCAGAGCCCCTACCGGTTCCGATTTGGAGACGGTAAAGTTCAAGTGGGCCACACCATTGAAAACGAAAGTTTTAGATGAAGCTGGTATTTGTGTGTTCCTTTAAGTTTCTTGCTGTGAGCATGAACGGTTCTGGTCAATCGTATGTATTTTATTGTGGGGAGCGGATTAGCTGATATCCGTGGGTGTTTCCTAACCGTGTAGGGCCCACCTTAATGAATTTATTTCACATCCATGCCGTCTATCCTTCTTTTTTTTTCCTGCTCATTTAAGATGTTATACCAAAACTTAAGCTTATCCAAATATCTGGTGGACCCACCAATGGAAAAAGTGGTGAATGACCATTAAAAGCTTCTTGCAGGACAGAAAAGTTTCAGATGCATTTTTCCATTTCATACAGTTCTGTATGGGTTGGATGTCAAATAAACATTACGTATATGCTTGCTTACAAGGGTCCTTTAGAAGTTTTTAATGGTGAGCTTTCAATTATCACTGTTTCTTGTGGTGTGGTCCACCTGAGATTTTTGTATGCTTAATTTTTCTTATCATGGCCTAAAATGGGTTATAAAAACGGATGGACGGAGTGGATATACAACTTATGAATCAAGGTGAGCCCATATCCATGTGGCCTTATGAGAAGGTTGGATGGCAAATAAACACTGATGAGACTTGATTTGAATGGTGGGCCTCATTATCCCACTGCTTCTTGTCCTGTGATCCACTTGAGTTTTGGATCTGCTTTTTTTGGGTTTATGCTCGGAAAGATAGGGTAAAATCAATGTACGGGAGGGATAAAACACGTACATCATGGTGCGGCCACAGTTTTGCCACGTAGACAACGTCGGTGCCGTGCTCTACGCCATGCAATCCGAGTCCGACCAAAACAGACCCTATTTTCTGACCGGTTCGATCACCGTACGCATGGTCCAAAATCGCATGGAGCACAGTTTTGCGTACTCTCGAAGCGTACCAAAAAAGCTTTCCTCTCATCTCGCTCGTGTCTACATCAGTGCCCACTTTCAAGTCTCCACCACAGAAACGATAGCAGACAACGGAAAAGGCTATTCCTGAATCCAGATGGTGACAACCGACCCCCAAAGAAAAGTCTCACAAAAGAAATGCTATGGTGCAATCCCCTCACACGTGGATAAGAAGATTACATGTGGAGATCTGAACCGTTCATCAGGCGATCCGTACTGTGTTGCTTCTATCAAGGAACAAAAATAGGCCTATCCGTTCGTCACTTCGATCCCACATGTATATGTAATTTGGACCATTGGAGTCTTATTTTAATCGTTCATTTGTTTACACTTGTGACCATATTTCTAATAAGATCATCTCATTTCTGGGACGTTGTACCTAGTATCTACCAGCAGTGATCGCTTGATGAACGGTTCAGATCACGTATACGTATAATCCAGTGCACCTTACCATTCCTCGACCGCTGACAGACGATTCCCACCAGAAAAAGACTATAGATAAGGCGGTTCAACGGTCAGCAGCGTGGTAGAAGAGACTGTAGAGCCGGTGGAATCGGAATTGGCCAGATCCATCTCTTCAGAGCAAGCATGGAAATGCAATCTCTCAATCGGGACCGTCTATGTAGTGGACCTTATCATAGATGACCTATATGTCAAAAATCAAATATACGAATCCATCCCATTCGTCAATTTCTTTACTTTCCATATTAACGTTGGTTTTAACGGCACTGATTAGATTGCAGATATCATTTTTTCTCTGTATAAAGAAAACCATCTTCGATCCACAGTATCAGAAACGAGATGAACGGTACAGATTGATAAATATCTCTTCGAAGTACGCAGTGGATGAGTGGATGTACCATATCCCGGTTGTCCAGGTTGTACCGTATGATCTACCCAGCTTTCCTTCTTCCCATGGACTTCTACCTCCCAAAGGTCTGAAAGGACTCTCCCATCGCCATGAATTCTTCTACCATAGGGCATCTTCCCCCTCGATGGCTAATTACCAAAATACCCTTGACTTTGGACAGACGTCCTTTTTTTTTTTAGTACCCATTGACGCACTGGTGGAGTATAATCATCCGTAGGCATGCAGGTATACACGTATTTGTACATGGAGTTTCTAAACCGTCCAGATCATGGGCCCACTATAGGTGTGGAATAGATTGAAATAACGTTGATGGAACTATCTTAAGCTTCCTGGAGATTCGCAATTATTTATTGAATTTTGGACCGTTAAATTATTTTCATCTAATTGACGGTTGGAAATCAGATGGTTGGGGCCATTCATGGAGTAGGACCCATTCACAATTGGTTCCTTAATTTCAACGGTCTGGATTGATGTAGATGCATGCCACGTGTATAGTAGCAGGCACCTCATTCTCATTCCAGTTGCAAGACATGAGAGAAAATAGAAATAATTGGTGTCTCTCTCTCATCAACTTTTTGTGATTCTTTCATTTTCTTTCCAAATCAATATCAGAAATGCTGTAAGTGATCTTAGTTGTGGTGCCCTTAGTTGCATTGGGACACATAGACAGTCCAATTCATTGATCTATACCGTTCATCATGTCCAGTGTAAATTTCATAGGCTACCTTGGAAACATCACACTGATCAGACAAATATTAGCCATTCGATCAATTGCCTTAAACATGAACGGCAAAGATCATCTACACAAAAACAGTTCCAATCAACAAATCGATCTATTTATTTATTAGGCGACATCATGGATTGCTTATGTTGGTAAAGAATCACTTTTGTTAGGCAATCGTAACCATCCCATCAGTGGCTTTGAAAAAGGATGGCTACAGAAATAAGGCCAAATCAAAGATAGATTAGATCGTCCGATCAATGTGATTTCTTTATGGAAGCACATGAGATGTGTACTGAACTTAATGGACAGTTTGGATTGATCGATTGGACTGTTTGAGTGACCCCACACAACTAGGAGTACCGTAACTTATAGTGCTCTCCTGGCACTTAGATCATTTCTCTTTTTATATCAGAAGATGCTTCTGAAGTAAAAAATAAAAATTAAAAACAAATTCAAAAAAAATCTACCCCTAGCTTATTTCCTTATACCCTTATATCCTGAGCTGCTTGATTTAGCCATGACAATAACAAATTACTTTACTTGCCTGCGTTTTGCCAGAAAGGTTGACATTTCATTTATCATCATAAAATTATAATAACAACATTTTTATGTTATTTTAATGTTAAATTATTACCAAAATATGCTATATTATTGTTGTTGATTTAAGATTTTTACAATAACTATATAAAAATACAATAAGTAATAGCTCTTTTACTTATCTTTTGGGTATATATACATTTGACTAGATTTGGATATGGCATGGTAACACAGTTCCTTCAATTATTAGGAATTTTGGAGAATCAAACAGACCTTTCATAAGGTTGAGAGTACAAGGAAGAATTCATTAGAGTTTGTTTGGAAGCCACTTATTTTCATTTTTCATTTATGTAGACCATGTGCCCTTTTGAGTCATAACATTATTACACCCCCATCACATGCATCAGCTGGTCATACTTTTGGAAGATCCAAATCATTTACTTCATGGGCATTGTCTTAAACCTTCATCCCTTAAAATTGGGCCCACCCAATATTCAGGTAAGCAATAATAGGATGATGAATTCCATCCGCTAGCAACATACACTGGCAATTGCCTAATTCTATACCTTAATGCATTTAAAGTAGCACCCAAACATGCCAGAGGTAATATGATAGAAACGTTTGTATCATGACACATCAAAAGAAAGAGGCCCAGACGAATACAAACGTTTCTAAGATATGCTTAATGTTCAAACCAAGGGTGGGGCCACCAGTCTAGCCTGCTAGCCCAGCTGGAAGATGCCTAGGCGTTTCAACAGCAAGTCTCAGGTTCAAGTGCTAAGGAGACACAATAATTAGTGCTTTAAAAAAAAAAAGAAAAAAAGTATGGCGCACTATGATGTTCTACTGAAATCCAAACAGTCCATTATGTACACTTCTTAGTGTTCTCCTTAATCAATACGTTTAACTTACCACCCATTGTTACAAGCATTTTTCAAAAAAAAAAAAAAACTTACCACTCGTTGTTACGAGCATTTTCCTCAATTTTTTGGAACAAAAATGAAAAGCCCTTATTGATATAGGTGATCAATTCCCATGCTATGTTGAGACTTAGCATACAACTCGGCGGATGTCAACTTAATACACAACTCAATTTGGAGTTTTTTCTAATAAAAAAATTTTGAAGGCATATGAAAGGTTGGTAACACAAAATAATACCACGAAGGCATAACAAAGGGTGGGTGGTGATGAGTTGTCAATTCTACTTAATGAATGTGTCACTCAAAAATTTTAGTTATGGTTAAAAAAAGGTTGGAATAACCCAATTTGATAAATACACATGTTGAATTGGATTAATTTAAATTCTATTTAAAGATAATGTGCTATTATGGAATTTAAATTAAATATTCAAAGTGCCATCTATCATGTATCTACTAGTCTAACAACTGAAATATTATTTCACTATTTTATGTTGGTTTATGATCAATTTAAAGTGGGGCTCACTATTTGGACAAATTAATTTGAGTTAATTATTATTTTTTATTTGTTTGGTTTATGATCCATTTAAAGCGAGGCTCCATTTGGACTGTTTAATTTTAAGTTGTGTATTTCTCATGAGGTATTGTGGGCAAGGGTGACAATATGTTAGATGATCCAACAAGCCTAATGTAGCTTTGGACTAGGTTTGGACTTATTAGCTTCGCGTGTGTGCCTGGCTTATGCAAATGTGTGACTCAGTTAAATTTTTAAGTTGAACTTGGCCTCAAGTCATTTTAGCCCAAGTTGACTCAGCCCAGCCTTAATATGATTATCTTATATCCTCCAAATGTTATTTTAATCCTTGATTAAATAACTAATGCACGAATGCAAACCGTGAATTTTGTTTCTTTTAAATATTTTTGTGCCGCAGGGTACTTTGACGAGCAAATGAATTACAAACATTCAATCATGGAATAAGGATTTTATCCATTTTTGGTCTAAGCTTAGTTAGGCATAAGTCTAACTAATTTTTTTGGGCTTGGGCGCACTATGCTAGGCTCATTATGAGCTTGAGGGGGGCTTGGGCGTCTTGAACCCAAACTGTTCCGGCCCCTACCATGTAAGGGAGAGGTAAAGAGATATAAAAGTAGTAAAAGGAAAAATTACTATAAGAAAAGAAACTAATTCTTGAGGGCTTGTTTAGTTAAAATTTTAACTTGGGAAAAAACCTTTACATTTTTATATCTTAACTAAACATGTTTAACCATCTTTTTTTTTTTTTTTTAACTTAAAACTGATTATTGGTGCATGCAAAAAGCCACTAAGTAAGATCAAATGATGCTTTGAAACCTTGCTATTTATGCCTCAAATGGAAATGGTGATACTGAATTAACCCCATGTGTTTCAAATGTAAGCAATATCTACCATGCATGCATGATATCATACAAACAAGAGAAAAAGTCAGGATTGGAGAAAAGCAAGAATTTTCTTTGGAGTTAAAACTACCAGAGTAATGTACCAATACATGAGGGTGTATTTAAAGGTTTGCTGCCTCTCTCCCTCTAAATTTTATCACAATGTTAATTTCATTAATCAACAGGGACCATCAAGGGTTCTAAAGTCTCATCACTTTTGTGGATCCCATCTGATAGTCAATCCATTACATCCAACTACCCAACCCATATTACATTTCGCCGCCATCCCTCACCATCCCAACATCAGCCTTTCTCTACATAGATCGCCGATGGCTGATGCTCGATCGAAATGATTATTGAAAGATATGATCAACTCAAAATGTATGTTCCCAAATGGATGGTACATCAATGACTAGACCTTAAACGCAGCGGACGGTCCAGATCACCGATCCGAAGACCCATATAATCAAAACCACAAAACCTCATTTAAAACCTTATGTACACCCTAAAAGCACCAGACCATGATCACCTCCACCACTAATCAATCCCTTTCTCGCCATCTCAACAAGGAAAACTCCTTTTTATTTATAGACACTGCTTTATTGGTTTCTTCTCCCAACCAAGCATACATGTACCCAACAGAAATAAATAAAGGTGCAGGGGTATTTTGGTAAAATCAACCATGACGACTAAAAAAATCCTCATTTCACCATCCCCCACCACAAGTCTTCCATGTTACAAAGCAACAACACAAGCTGCAACATCATCAGAGAAATACAGCCATTTATCCCACCTTGCCTTTTCAGCACCTATCTTTCTTTCTCTCTCATCAAACCCCAACAATCCAAAGGCCCCAAATCCAAGCAATCCAAGAGAAAAGAAAGGAAGGAAAGAAAGAGAAGCAACCAAGAAACAACAACAACAACAACAACTCAGATACCCCTTCAAAGACTCCCAATCTCAGCCATTCTCTCTCCTCTCTCTCTCTTTCCTAATGGCCCAGCTGGACCTAAATTTATGTAGAGAAAGGAAAAACAAAAAAAAGAAAGAGAGAGAGAAGGAAAGATAGAAAGAGAGAAGGAAAGAGAGAGAGAGGATGTGTTCAAATGTCTTCCAACCAAACCCCAACAAAAACAAACTTGCCAGAAATGCCCCTCTGCAACCCAAAAAACCTCACCTCCATCAAACAAAAGCCCAGCTACTATTCCCGATTTATATGGGCTTTTTTTTCTTGGGTTGTCTCGGTCAGAGTTTCAGCAGAGAGAAGGAACCCTTTCTTTCTTCCTTCCTTCCCTCTCCACCTTTTATTTCTCTCCTCTCTCTATTCGTCTCTTCTTTATTACTCTCTCTCTTTCCTTCTTCTCTTCAACAGAGATATTTCCCATCTGGGTTTTCTTTCTAGACGATGAAGAAGTCCAAAGGGGTTATGAATTCTCCTCCTCCTCATGCCATTGATGAGGAGGCAAAAGCTAGGCGCAAGCATCAGATCCTCATGCAAGATTTCGATGAGTTGGAGAAGGTGAGATCTTGGATTTCTCTCTCTTTTTTTCTTTTTTGAGTTATTGATTTCTGGGTGTTTTTTCTTTTGTCAATTTAGGAAGGGATGCATGGTTTTTTTGTTCTGGATTTTTCTTTTTTGGTGTTTTTTCTCGTGGGTTTTTTTTTCCTTCTTCTTGATATATGGAAGATCTGGGGATTTTTCGTTTGTGGGGTTTTCTTGTTTTGTTGATTTCTTGGAGATCTGGGTTCCTTTTCTGGAAGGAAAAAGAAACAGATCTGGGATTTCTGTTTCGTGGGTTTTCTAGGTCTTATTTTATTGAAGATCTGGAGTTTTCTTGTGGGTTTTCTCCTTCTTGATTTATAGAATTTTTAGGTTTTATTTTCCCAAAAATTTCTAGGGTTTTCTTCTTTTTCGCTTGTTTCTTTTCCTGATTCATTGAAGTTCTAGGGTTTTCTCTTCGTGGGTCTTCTTAATTTGTTAATTTATTTCTGGATTTATCAAATTTCAAGGATTTTCTTTTTCTATCTGGTTTTAGGGTGTTCTTCTCTTTGGTTTAGGGTTTTCTTCCATGTGGGTTTTCAATTTTATTTTTTTTTTCGTGATTTCTCTTTTATCTTCTGTTTATTAAATTTCTTGGGTCTTCTCTGATTTATCATTGAATCTTTAGGGCTTTCTTCTGTGTTGGTTGCCTTCCTTTTTCGATTTATTGAATATCTTATTAGGGATTGCTGCTGGTGTTCTCGATTTCTTGAATTCCCCTCTTTGCTTTATTGATTTCTAGGGCTTACAGTGTGGCTTTTATTATTTCTAGGGGGGCTTACAGTGTGGTTTTTATTATTTCTAGGGTGGAGTTTTGTTTGTTACTTCTTTCATGTTGATTTGTTTTTTCTTAGTTCTTTTTTTCCTTTTCAAGGAATTTTTTTAGCTCTTAAATCCAGTGAAATTTTTTTTTCTCCAAATTATCTGTGGATTTTAAACTGTAAATATTCTACAGGAAACTGAATCTATGAAGAAAAAATTGCAAATTGTAAAACAGAAGAAACTCATCCTCTCAGCCGAAGTCAGGTAATGTTTCTTGTCTTTTCATCTTTAGTTTCAGCTGTATATCTGGTGGAATTCTAGTTGATCTAAACGGAAATTTTTTTAAATACATTTTCAGATTCTTGCGGCGGAGATACAAATACTTGAAGAAAAACCCAAAACAAAAAACCACAGCGGAACGAATTGTTCGACCTCAAAATCCGATACTCCAAATTGAAAGTGCAGTAAGGGAAAGGAATTTCAAAGCAAAAGAAGCTGCTGCTCGAAGCCAATCTGCAGTTCTAGACTTGAACCAGATATCCATTCCGGTGACTAATTCAGTCCTGCATTCTCGATTATTGATTTGTTGTTCATTGAGTTAAATCTCTGGAATTCTGGGAATGTTTTGCTTGTGTCTGATGTATTGGTGCTGATTGCAGGAAGCAGAAGAAACTGGAGAATTTCAGGTTGTTTGGGAACCATTGAGAGTGGAGAAGAAGCTGAAGAGGCCTTCAATTGAAAAGGAGGCAATGAATAGTGATATGAAACAATCGATATGTAGAGACATCGGAAATGGTTCGAATCGAACGGCAAAGAGGAAAATTTCATGGCAAGATCAGGTAGCTTTGAGGGTTTAAACTTAAAAGCTCTCTCAATTTCATTAGATAGGGAGAAAAAAAAATTTGCTTTCATGTTATGGACTTCTAGTTCGCATACAACCAAGTGATTAATTTTCCTTTTTATCTAATCCTCTTATATGCATAGATTTTTTTTTTTATCCTCTTTATGTAAAGGAAAACAGATGTTTATATTGTGGTATCATATGGAAAAACAATACCCTTTAACCAGAGTTGATAGTAGATTTTTCAATGACTGCTATTTGATGGGCTTTGATTTTTCTTAATGATAGTAGATTTTCCAATGCTGATATGTCGGCAGCTGTGGCACTGTGGCACTCATGTACAAAATTCTGACTGTTGGGTGAGATGGACCTTAATGCAGATGGCGAGTCTATCTATGAAATATTACCCAATTGCAATCTTGCAAAGTTGTCTGATCAATGGATAGGATGTGTTTATCAAATGAATGGTGTGGATCTTGTATGCCAAGATTGAATGCTTATTACTCCTAAATCTGTGTTTGGCATAAAGAGGGGCAATCTCCTTGCTTATTACTCCTTGTAGTGTTGAAGGATGGGAAAGAACAGAGATATTTTCTTTCTTCCCAACTGCACTCTTCAAGAAGTTGTCTGATCAGTTGCTAGGATTTGTCTCTCAAATGAATGGTGTGGATCTTGTACATGTGGGCCACACATGCCAAAAGATTGAATGCTTGATGACTTGGATATTTATGTTTGACATTGAAGTCCGGAGCTGGCTTAGTAGACTGTAATGTTGGAAGGATGGGAAGAGCAATCTCACCTAAATCCCGACTTCAATATTTAAGAGTGGAGATATTTCCTAACTGCAATCTTTAGAAGTAGTCTGATCAGTGGCTAGGATGGGTCCATGAAATGAATGGTTTGTTTGGATCTTGTACAAGTGTGTGCGGAATGTTGAGGGATGTGAAGAACAATCCTAATTGGGTCTTGTAAGCTTGTATTATCATTACTTCCACTCCCACATTTCTTCTCTCATAGAAATTTCAATTCAATTCAAGTTACAGATTTTATTTTTAATTGAACGAAGCTTTTCAGGGTACTTGCAACCTGATATTAGAGGATCTATGGAATGAGAAAGGACCCAGTGCTGAGCTGTCGTGTCTATGTTAGATCCGGGCCATTCATCTCTGGCCAAACCGTTAGTGGCCCATTTTCCATAAAACAAATTGGTGGTTATGATTTTTTCTTTTTTTGGGTTCTTTGCAAATTCCATTTCTAGAAACATGATCATCTGACCAAATGCAATCTTAGCCTTGTGGCCAGTTTACGGTTGGGCCAGATGATGAACGGTCTGGATCCTGTGCCTGGGCATGACATTGAGAGTTTTTGATAACTAAGATGAGAGTTCCTTTGAGTGGCGACCACCCCATTCTGCCGCTCCAATGCCTAAAATCCTGACCACCCAAATAGTGGGACCCACTGTAGATGTGCTACAATCCAAAACATTCTACGCATCCCGTGTAAGTTAGTTGCAAAAGAACGGCCTGGATCCTGTGCCTGGAATTTTACTGGGTGTAATTTTAGTTAACGCTTGCTGAGTGTAGAATTTCCGAGCGCTTATGTATCAATTGTTGTACTCTGCCAGAGTATCAATAGGAAGCTTTAAAAGCATCGTAGGAATGCACCCACCACCCAGCTCATCATGCGAATTCCGATAATGCTTGAGGGAATTCAAAGGGTCAAACGGCTGGAGCGATCTGAGCTGAGGCTTGACCCACAAATCACGGTGTTCTGCTCATCAGGTGGGCCACCCGTTTATGCTGAGCACGGTTCTTCATCTTTTTTCCCGTCCATTTTCTTAACACGCAAGTTGTCCACCTGATGATTTTTTTTTTTTTGGGTAAGACTGACATGGTCCCAGTGATCCACCTGATGAATGGCTCAGATCTCATATGCGGCCCACTATTTGCACAGTTGCTGCAAAACATCAAAATCTCTCCTTTCTCGGCCCCTTACCGTGGGGGGCCACCTTGATGTACGTATTCTTTACCTTTTCTCCGTATCATTTGAGGGTATGATTCCAAAAATAAAGAAAATCCAAATCTTAGGTGTACCCTATTCTATTCTATTCTAGGAAACAGCCGTGATTCAACGCACTACCATTAAAAACTTCTTAGGGCGCACATTAATGTTTCATTACATAAGTTGAGGTGGGCCGTGCGGTTAAGGGCCACACCTTAGTAGGTGAGTCTTAGGGTCTCACCTAATTGGCTCCCCACTTAGAGCACATCTCGTGGGAAGAATCCATTTTGTTATTAATAAATTAATAGGCCAAGGGAGGGAAAAGAATGATTGAAAAAAGACCTGCCCGCGCAATGACCCTATGTGTGTGATATGTTACTTGTTCATTCACTTTACAAGGTCATTTTAGAAATCGAAACTTCAAGTGGACCCTACTACATAAAGCAGTGTGACAATGATGCTCACCATTGAAGGAAGTGGATTGCATCCTACCCTTGGTTGGACTTTTAAGCATCCGACCAGATTTGTGTGGGGCCACCATGATTTGTCTGTTTATCCATTTTCTAAGATCGAGAGTAGGGTATGGAAGTGAGGCAGATCCAACACTCCAGTGGACCACACCAAGCTTGGTTGCATTAAATGAGGGAATGCAATATTCATCGCTGGTGTGGTTCATTACAGCGTTGGATACGCCTCACTTTTAGGCCACACCTTAAGCATGATCTTAGAAAATGAATGAACAGCGTGGATAAACTGATACATCATAGTGGGCCCCACACAGATGTGATCCGACGCTTAAAGGTCCTTACACCATTGAAACCTTCCTAGGACACCATGATGTCCCTAAAAGTGATCTGTCAAAATGGTTGGACGGTGTGGATAAAACACATAAATCATGGTAAGCCCCACAGAACCTGGTGATGTCAACACACCACTGAGGTCCGTAGTGTGTGGTATACCACGCCATCCGCTTCCCTCACTACCGCCACCACCCAATCCGGGGAGCAGATTAGGTGCACCATACCGTCCGGCCCTTACCGTGGGGCCCACCTTAATGTTTATATTCTATATTCACCCCCATTATTTTATGGCAGGAACCCGAAAATGAAGCTGATTCAAATATCCAACGGGGCTACAAAAATTTTGAATCAAGCATTGCGGTGGATACTACGAAGTTTTTAATGGTGGACCGTTCAATCACCACCGTCTCCCATGTTATGGTCCACCTGAGATGTTGATCTTCTTCATTTTTGGGTTCATGCCCTAAAGTGATCCGGAAAAAAACGGATGTACGGTGTGGATATAGAATACATACATCGAGGTGAGCCTCACTGGTGAAGTTAGGGCTGTAGGGTTGAACACCCAAGCGATATTTCACCGTTTCACTACCAAAGGACAAACAAACCATATAAATACGAACACCTTGTCATACACCTGTGGTTAACCTGATGAGTGGCCCAGATATTTGATCCACTACAAAGATATGCAGGTAATACTTTACTTACAATCTGACTGTGGGGTCCACCATAATTTGGGAATGACATTTAATGGGGGATGGGGGAATGCCCACTATTAAAACCTTCCGGATTGTGTGGGGCCCACCCGTTCTGTATATTGCATCCAATCCAATCCAATCCAATCAGAATGCCTACCACAATGGATGGACACACACAAAAAAAAAAAAAAAAAATCACAAAAACTCTGGTGGTCCACACCATGTGATTCAAGAGGTTTCAGGCATGATTCACGTGCTCATGGTGAGTGGATTGGATGTCATATGCACATCATGGTGGGCCCCACAGATCCCATTGCAGGTAAAGCTTAACCTACAATGCTTTGCAGTGGACCTCAATTGAATTTTGATTGATAAGCCAAGGAGAAAGAAGCGAACATGTGCAACCATAGCTACTAATCGTTGGGGGCTGTTTGGTGCAACCATCCAGCATCTCAACAATGTGCAGAAGTAATGCGTTTGGATGCACTATCGAAATGAATTGCAATAATTAGTTTCATAATATGGAAAATAACCGAATTATAATTTACTAATTGCAATTGAATTCAAGTGGGTGTCTTTGGATGTCAAAGAAAATATGATTTGTAAATGAGTCTAACTAGACACTAACCATGAGAGCGGTGACAGCCTATTCAAGATAGGCCGTTTTAATGGGCAGCTCAGATCAATCCTAGTGAAGGTTAACAAAACCCCAAAGGATACAAAAATGCAGATATTTGCTCTGCCCACACCTGCCCATGTGCAATGTAGGGCTGTAAATGGTCAGGTTTAGCCAAAAGCAAACCTACCCATTTAGACCCAAACCCTTTTATTAAATGAGCGGGTCTGAGTCAATCCATCAGACCCATTTATAAATGGATTTGGGTCTAGTAAAGGGAGATCCACCCACACCCATTTATAAATGGGCTAGGTCTAATGAGTTTGGGTCTAGATCTGGTATGCAAGCATTTTTACCAGGTTTAAAATCGGCTCTGGATAGGTCCGGAGTAGCATAGGCCAAACCCATCTATTTACCAAATGGGTTTGGGTCAGGTCGGGTCTACTATAAAGGAAACCGGATCTAGGCCCATTTAGCAACTTGTTCTATTCTTAGACCTTAGACCTGACCTGAACCAGTTAACAAACGGACCCCATCGGGTGCGCTGACCCATTTACAGCCCTACATGCATGGCAGATGGGTGAAATATCTAACCCATCCATCAAACGGGTTAGACGGTCTAAATTCTCTTGCCCAAATATCAATCTGGTCCGCTCATCACATTGGTCTCATACAATGTGGCTCACCTTACCAGTCAACCGACCTGATTTTTGCGCTGGCACATCCACACATCGGGACCTTCTAATGTATAGAGCCTGTGCAGTTGGCAAATAATCACCATTTAATCTTATTGCTGACTTGTATTTTCAAAGGAAACATACATACACTTGAAATTCCAAACCAATTTATATATACATCTTGATTTGGATTGTAAGAAAAGAAAAGGAATGATTATTTACAAACCACATAAAAAAGAAAATGTCCACCGTTTAGCACTTGAATCAAATGTATGGATTGATGTGAGAAGAATAGTCTAGGATGCCTGCACCCTCCCATCCCATCCATTCCTCCCATAAATCCCAGCTTGAGTCATACATCCCCCTCATGGGCTCATCGGAACTATCATAAACATATCCATTATCATAGGATTGCAATTCCTCCGAATCAGATTCCCTCAAATTGTTCATCACAATCTGCACAAAATCATATAAATTTGAGATCGAAACACACCCAAAAAAAAAGTTCACAACAAAAATATGGTCCCCCCTCAATGCGCCTAGACTCGGTGCTCACATTGTCTCCAACCATTTGGAAATGATTGGGGGAGTCTATGACCAATTCAAAAACTGGATTTTCAGAAACCCATTTTGAAATTAGTGTCGAGATTCCCACTGACCAGACTGTTGTTGGATGGCCGGAGTCGTCGACTCCGGTACGCACACATTGTCAACAACCTGATCATATGGTGGGAACCTGGTGCAAAAATTCCACTGATTGGATGATCGACGATGGTCAGTGGTTGGATTTTCCAACAGTTCACATCAAAGGTCAGATGTGGTCCAAGGTGGGGGCCAGCGAATGAATAGTTGCATCACAATGGTGTGCCATGTGTAAGGTGGAGATGAGTTCCTTGGCCTAAATTCCAGTCAGCATGGGCTTTTCAGTTGGAACAAGTGGGTGCCATGATCATCCATCCAATCCATTCACCCAATGGGCCTCACTGAGGATGGACCACGCCATGAAAAATACCCCAGATTGAAAGAATCCTTGCCATCCATCATTTGGTGTTTCCTTAGTTGAATTTGTACCATTGCTTCTAGCCTTCTCTTGGCCATCAATGTTCAGAACACCAATCAAAGGGTTACAATTCTCTATCAAATGCTTTTTCTTCTTTCGCATGGTCCACACTGTAGGGCACATCAGATCAATGGCTTGGATCACCAATCATGGGTCTCCATAATACATGGATAAGAGATGAAAATATGGAATTTAATCCATAAATTGATCAAATTCACCAATTTGTGATTTGAATTTTGCAAATCCAAAGTCATGAAACTACAAATCTATGAATTTTTAGATCGCATTTATTGTAATGGAAGAGCATATACTGAAAAGCATATACTTCAAATCCATGAATTTCACAAACCACAGCCTTAAAGCCATCACTTCAAACATGGCCTAGACATGCTTTGTGATTCAAAATAGGCCGGTAGGCCTGATCAAATCATCAGCCCATCCGTACCGTTCAATAAACTGGTCATAAACGGACCTGATCTAAGGCTCCACCAGGCCTCAGATAGAAAATTCTGTGAATCCTAGCCATCCATCCCACTATTGGACCTATACTAGAGGCTCAAGCCAGAATCAAAATGGGCCGAACCGATGCGCCAATCGGAACGGTTGCCAGCCCTACTAAATATGGTGCACTTAGTTATATTTACTAATCATCTATTTTATAACCTGTGATATATGTCCACTTTATTCTAAGAAATGTGCATCTCTACTTTCTATCATGATCATACACACCAATGGCCTTATATTACAGATCCACGCCTGGCTGGCATTGTGCCGCACCACGGTCCACCGATCGGCACCCTTGCCTGCCCTATCTAATCCGGTTTATTTAGTTATATTTAGTTATCATCTGATAAAAACCAATCAATCCAA
Source organism: Liriodendron chinense (assembly GCA_003013855.2). Classification (NCBI taxonomy): domain Eukaryota; kingdom Viridiplantae; phylum Streptophyta; class Magnoliopsida; order Magnoliales; family Magnoliaceae; genus Liriodendron; species Liriodendron chinense. The sequence continues at coordinate 5,828,253 of ML058387.1, read as the reverse complement.
ACAGACTCATTATAGCTAAAGAGAAATCAATCAAAAAAAAAAAAAAGGCATTTGATGACTTACATCATAAGCTTCATTGATCCTATGAAATTGAACACCACAATTGCTTCCCTTACATACATCAGGATGATACTGAAATAAAATGAAAAAAACCCAAATCAGATTTTCCATCAAAACACAATCCAAGATCTCAATCCAAACAAACACAAAAAACCCACTTAAAAAAAAAAAAAAAAAAAAAAAAACTAAAAAACACCCACCTGCAATGCAAGCTGTCTGAAGGCCTTCTTCACCTCTTTCTCGGAAGCCCCAGGTTGAATTCTCAGCGTCCTGTACTGATCTGTCAATCTAGCTGAACACCGAACCACGGTGTTATTCCTTTTCATTCCCTTCAAAGAACCAATTTCAATCCCACCACGAACCATATTCATAGAAACAGCCATCTCCAATCAAAAGATTCAAAACCAAACACTCCAAAAACCAAATTCAATCCAAACCAATTACAAAAATATCAAATACCCAATTGGATTTATACCCAAACGGATCAGAATACGGCTTTGAAAAAATCAAATGACACGGCACGGTGAGGATTTGATGGGGACATACACAGAAGAAAGGGTGTATAAGCTTTTTATATACAGAGAAGGAGCTCAATGGAAGGGATGGGGTTGGACTGTTACTCTTTATCTTTTTTGGGAACGCGTGGCTGACGTGGCAGGTGGAGCTGGGTTCGGTCTTATCCATCCTTTTTTTATCCTATTCGTTGAGGAATCTTTTTAGATAGGGTGTCATTGTTACTCTGGCAGTGTATGATGCTTGATACACAGGCACCCCTAGAGTATTCGTGGCATACATTAACTCTTAACTATCAGATTTCTTGAATAATCTCAATCTATGATTTGTGGACATTTTTTTGTTGAAATAGAGCCGTAGGTTGCTTTCAATCTTAACCGTCCAATCAATGTCCACTAATCAAATGGTTGGATTATCAATTAATTTTAATTTTTTTTATTAAGGGAACATGTATAATGAGACTCACAAATTGGACAGTGTATTTGAATTATTTGTATGCAAGGGTGTACAATTTTAAATAATTTATAAGTGCTTGTGTATCATCCATCATAGTCTGCCTGAGTATCAAAGTTTTTCTCTATATTGATTATTGATATTATCCTCGTGGTAGAATGCTGAGTCATGAATGACTGTAGGCTTACACGTGGTTGGTAGAATGAGTCCCGACGTGTTGACCAGATGTATGTCGAATTTTACCCAAAAAATATAGTATACGTGGGGATTTTAGCCATTGGATCAAGGTCCTTTCCAATGATCCAAACCGTTCATATGATGGACACACTGTGAATGGTGGATGCACGAGATAAACCTCCCAGACAGAAATTCCAAGCCTTTGATTATTAAAAGTTCATGAACACCGTCCATCTTCAAACGAAAAGAGTCAAAAGATCAAAGGGTTGTAATATTCCAATCTATCATGGTTCATCATATAAACGGTTTGGATTATTCAAATATTACCCTGACAAAACGTCAACGTCGCGACTTATCCCGGCAGCATTACGTTGGGATGTATTCTAGCATGCCACAAATGGATATATCCAAAAAATAATAAGTGAATCGCGCGCTGTTTTGAAGAAGAGTATTAAAAAATGCTTAATTTAGTCAAATATAAAATTTAGACCATTCCTTTGGTACAACATACCACGGTAATTATTTTGAATTAAAAATATTATTTATAATGTGTTGTAGCCTGTTTATCACGGACTTTGTAAGAATCGGGCGCGGATTTCCTGCGAAAGCCTTGCGCAGGAAATTCCTGCGATGGGAACCAAGGTGGGGCCCATAGTGATGTTGTTTGATAAATCCACCCCGTCCATCCGTTTTGGGAGCTCATTTTAGGACATAAAAACAAAAATGAACCGGATCCAAGACTCAAGTAGGCCTCACTAAAGGAAAAGGTGGCTAGGTAAATTACTACCGTTGAAACCTCCCTGGGTCCACGGTGATGTTTATATGACATCCATACCGTTCATAGCGTCACTACTACTGGGATGAACAGGAAACACAAATATTATCCTGATTCGAAACTCTTGTGGCTCCACAAATATTTCAACGGTGGACGTTCAATCCTCATGTTTTCGGCTCACTTGAGTCTTGGATCCGGTTCATTTTTGTTCTCATGTCCTAAAATGATCTACCAAAACGGATGGATACCAAACGGATGGATGGGAGGGCTTTCGCAGAAAATCTGCGCTCGTAAGAATCCATTTAGAGGAGGACATGTGTCGTTGTAAATGTGAGAGAACAACGGCCGATTGGTTTTGTAAATAATGGGCAGCGGCCGATTGAGTTTGACATCCACGGAATGCGGCCGAGCGACCTAGCTGAATTCGGGACGTGACCGAGGGATGCAATTTGTGTCCCTGGGAAAGTGGCCATTTGGGTTTGTAATGTGAGGAGAAGCAATTGATTGAGCAACCGATTGCAGTCTTATGTCCAGTGAGTGGTGATCGAGCGATGGGTCGAGTGAAGCCTTATAAGCGATTGTAAGACAAGTGTCTAGATAGGAAAAAAGTCTCTGAACAATAGGCAATTACCAAAATGTGTTAAGAGAAAAATAAATGCCTTTGGAAAGTAATGTACGAGACCGTTGCTGTAATCGTCAAAAAGTAAAGCATCTAGATAATTCCACCCTTCAAGGAAAAAGTTATAAAAGAAGGAGGATCTCAGCATTGCAAGAGGTCCAGCACCAACCAAACCAAATCAACACTTCAATTGCGAGCTTATGTTTCTTATTCTATTATTTACATTCCGCATAATGATCAGTTTCTTTACTTTCCTTAGCCTAATTGTATTACTTATATTTCGTAGTATAATCCTTAAGATTACATTTCATAGCAGTAAATCTATAGTAAAAATTTTCTAATCAGTAAAGTTTCCTTTTCTATGATCATATTTTCTATTGATAAAGAAGAAATGAAGATCGTCTGCGTGACCGACTGTACGTTCTTCTTTTCATTTCTTTAATTTTATATTGTGAGAAGTCCTTTCGTTCGGAAGGCAAAGGTAGAATCTACTTTTTGGAGGATGAACTCCACCCTCCAAACATCGCCTAATTATTCATTTTAAAATAACTGAGTGAGTGGCTATTTAGGTGATCGATCCTTACAGATTTCAGTCATATATGGTCGATTACGACGTATCTGCCTTTCTTGGCACTAGGGGTCATCGTGTTCGGTTGGGGTCGAGTTGCGAAATTCGATTCTAGCACACCTGCACATACACATCACACGCGTAGCTGAAGAATAGTGAGCAACATAATGATAGTAGATATTTCAAGAAGAAAGAAAAAAAAAAAACGGTTATAATAGTGATAAATTTTCCATGATGTGTGGCACATTTGATGAGTGGAAATGACTCAATTTTTCATGTTTATCATATGTCCCAACTAATAGACCGTTGATCGCTTGACATGAATTCTAAGTAGACACAAGATCCGTGTGTGCTTCCTATATCTCATGCGTGCGAGTTGCATTCGCAAGTAGAAATCTCTTAGCCTTAATAAGAGATAGATGGTCTGCGGGGTATCTAAAACTGTGATCCGGCAGGGTTTCTTTCATTCATTACCTACAAACATTGTGAATGGGGTTACTGTTCAGATGCATGTATCATATCCACGCTGTTCATCAGTTTTTCAAGCTCATTTTAGTGCATGAGCCGGAAATTGATGAATATTTGAACATCAAGTGGACCACACCATGGAAAATGGTGGGGTTGAATGCCGGCCATTGAAAACTTATTAATGCTACGGAAGTTTTGGATCAGGCTTATGTTTATGTTCCCTTCATCTATATCTGTGTGTGACCTTGTGAACAGGTTGGATGAAAAAATGAGCATTATTGTGGGCCCAGAGAGGTTTCAACCGTGGATGTTATTGTTCCCACCGTTTCTTGTGGTGTGGTCCACCTGAGCTTTGGATATGTTTCAATTTCATGCTCAAGCCCTCAAAAGAGCTGGCAAAACGGATGGACGCCTTGGATGACCCAGCAAGCCTACAGCAAAACCTGCTTTACGATCTAATCACGACGTCAAAAGTAGTGCCTTATCAACAGGTTGGATGGAAAATAAACATTCCAGTGACCCCGAAGAAGTTTTTAACGGTGGATATTCAATAATCACTGTTTCCCGTGGTGTGGTCCACTTGAGATTTGGATCGGTTTCATTTTTGGAACCATGCCTAAAATGAGCTGTCAAAACGGATGGACAGTGTGGATGTAAGGCACATACATCAATCTGGGCCCCATAGTTATGAATCTACCGAAGGCAGCCTTAGGAAATTAGGGTGGAAACCGCATTTGAGGTGCTCTCGCGGGTCACCTGACCGGTAGTTACGGTGTCATGTCTCTCTGAACCTATTTATCTCTTTGAAATCGAGGTTTGCTTGAATACATCTAAACGTATTAAAATAAGGTACATCAGGACTTCATCCGTCGGATTTAGACCGTTTTCAACAGAACAAGACGTTTATTTCAAAGGTATCCTCTTGGATGGAGGATTCCCAGATAAAAATCCCCGATTGAGCATTCCAAATCGTTGATTCTAGTAAGATTTTTCTGATCGTTCATATTCAAAGCAAAAGAGATAAACAATAAAACACTTGAAAAAATACCGAAAGATTTTAAATGTTATTCTTCCACCGTCAAAATCGACACATTGTCTTATAAACGGTTTGGATCATTGAAATAGGATCCAGATTAACGACGTATCGCAAAGCATGCGTCGAGATGTATTCCACCGTACGTCAACTTCAATAGACAATAAATACACGCATTACGTTTCGATGAGAAACGCTCGCATCCAACCGTCTGGACGAGAAGTTACCGTCCACCCAACGAAAATAGTTAGTACAAAATCCAATCCGTCCAATATGTTAGATCCATCAAAAAGACCATATAATATAAAAATCAGTCCCATCCACTCATCAGGTGACTATTTTTATATGTAGTTAAATATCCATCGTTATACATTATTTTATATGGCGTTGCTCACCTGACGAATGGATGAGATGATTCTAGCGGTGAGAAAAACCTATTGGATGAGATGAATTTTGCAAGAATAGGTTAGAGGTTAGAGAGATAGATGGTTAACTTACTGTCCATCCCTTTGCATGTGAGTGTTTCTCATTGTTAGGACTAAAGCTAAGCCGAATGAACTCGCTCGATTCGACTCGGTTTGAAGTTGGGTTCAAATAAAAACAGTGATCCTTCTCCCCTCTTTGTCCACTGTCCAGCCTACACCCGTCTGAGGCTCTGAGTTGATACCACCCCCTTCTCCTCTCTCTTTGTCCAGCCAGCTCTCCTCCGAATTCCGATCTCCAATCCAACAAGCACCTCTAGCTCCAATAATCTCTCTCTCTAGTCTCCCCTTCCCCTTGTCTGGTCAACCACTATCCATGTACCATGGCAGCCTAACTCAACCGAAAACTCAAACTCAACTCGAACTTGCTTGATCAACTGACCAATTCAAGTCAAGCAGGACATTTAGGCTTGCTGTCAAGTCAAGTCAAGTATCGAGCAGGGATTGGCTGCTGGTCGAGGGAGTTGAGCAAGGCCAAGCTTGACTCGGCTCAACTCATGTACAATGCTAGTTAGGACTCATAGCTCACTACGATGCAGATTGAGTACTAGCTGAGCGCGGCTTTAGTGCCCATCGAGGTGCATGGAACCCCTAATTGTGGGGCCACCTTAATGTATGTGACCACATCCATGCCATCCATTGTATTGAAATCCCAATTTAAGGCATGATCTAAAAAATAAACAAATCCAAATCTCAGATGGCCCATAGTACATGAAAAGTAATAATTGATCATTAACAACTTATTATGGGCCACAAAAGCTTTAGATCAAGATGATATTTGTATTGTCTCTTCGTATAGATCTTTGTGACCTTATCACCGGGATCGATGGAAAATAAACATTATGGTGGACACCATGAAGTTTTTTTTATTGTGGGGATTCAATAACGATATTTTCTGTGGTGTGGTCCACCTAAGATTTGGACATGCTTCACTTTTGGGATCATGCACTAAAATGAGCTTTGAAAATAGTTGGACGGTGTAGATTTAAGGCACATACATCACTGTGAGCCCCACAGTCAGGGGTCAATCTGCGCCACTCACTAAGGCCGCCGATTGGACGTGTCGAGAAAATTTTATGTCATGGACACAAAATCGGAGCATATCTAAAGCTCAGATGGGCCCCACCACTGGAAGGGGATAATTACGTCCACAGTTAAAACCTTCACAGGGTGTTTATTTGCAATCCAATCTGTCCGTTTGGTCACATAGACATGGATGAAGGGAAAACACAAATATCAGCTTGATCCAAAACTTTTGTTCCCCCAAGAATTTTTCAACGGTAGGCATTCAATTTACACTGTTTCTGTGGTGTAATCCACTTAAATACTTGGATATGCTTCAATTTTATTAGGTGGGTCTCACATGATCAACGGTTTAAATCCAACCGTGGGTTAGATAACCTAGATTGATCATATTGGTGGCCCACAATCGTTGTGATCATTGCATATACGATTTGGGGGGCATTCTTTTGGAAGAGCCAAAACTCACACTGCTCCAGTCGTCGTGGGGCCAATTGTTTATGAGAAACTGGACAATTAAAACATGGTTAAAAAAAAAAAAAAAAGACCCGTAAACTCACACTGATCCGGCCTTCAGGTCAGGTCAACTGGAAGACCCGACTGAGTCTTTACTTGAATGAACTTGCATTTGATACTTAAGTGCCGTTTGGTAAACTGAAAAATGAGGTCTAAAAATTAATTTAAGTGCTGAAAACTTAAAGTGTTAAATTTTAATACTTATAAGTGTTGGGAAAAGCCGGCAGCGAAAGCGGAGCGCTGAAACACGTGAAGCAATCCGAAATCAAACGAGTATACAAGATGCAATCAATCAAACAGAAGCATTCACCACAAGAGACTCCGAATTTTACGTGGAAAAACCCCAAAACGGGTAAAAAACTACGGCACAAACGATCCACTATGAATATCAGAGATTACAAAGATTGACAGCTCACAAAGCAAAGAAAAACAGAGAAAACCCCAAGTTTATCTCTCTCACACACCTCTCCTCTCTTCCTAGTACGAATAGGAAACCTTGGATACCTTAGGATATCTCTCTACGTCGGATTACAACACCTTAAATAGGAAGAAATCCAAAAATAGAAATTCCTTACGCAGTACTGCAGACTGCACAAGACCTCCGCGCGCACAGCCGACCGGTCGCACCTTGCACTGAGACCAGTTGTGGACCCTCGCCGATTTTTCCGCGCTCCCACACGACGTCGTTCTCCCTTTCCTTTCGGAAGAAGAAGAAGAAGAGGTGCGTGAGTGCGAAATCGCCGTTTGTGCCACTGGCTTGCCTCGTTCTCGAGGGCTTTGTTTGGTTGTCGTGTTAAGCTGGATATGTTTAAGTGAGTTCAGAGTCGCCACTAGCCAGTTACTTCGAATCTATAGTCGGCTAGACCCTGTAGAAACGTTAGAGAAGAGAATCCGAAGATTCCTTCCTCTAAAATGACTCCTGTTGATCTGCGGCCAGAGATTCAAGGTAAGGGATCACGGTTACAGGGTGGGAAGAGGTTAAGCACCCCACACACTGCCCGTACCGAAGTACGGTCTCTACTTCACAGAATCGATCGAATACTTGAAAGTCTAATTTAATCCTCGTATATTCTCATGAATGACATGATGCATAAATGCAGGTCTGAACAGTAAGAGTTTTTGATGGGCAGGTTCCAACAACAGGCAAGCCCAGAGCGTACGCTCGAACTGACAGGTGCTTAATGTAAGACGTATGCAGTGTGCTTGAGTAATCAAGGTGCTTTTAGTGAAGCATGAATGCAGGTCTGAACAGTAAGAGTTTCTGATGGGCAGGTTCCAATAACGGGCAAGCCCAGAGCATACGCTCGAACTGACAGGTGCTTAATATAAAGACATATGCATGTGTGTTTGAGTAATCAAGGTGCTTGTAGTGAAGCAGGGGGGTTGGAAGAAAAGTAAATGTTGCACTTATGTTAGATGCAAATGAGATGATGTTGGAAAAGAGTAGCTGGGTGGACGGAGGTGTCGCAAGGGTTGGCTTCGAGTGGCTGGATCAAGACTCGGGTGGCTTGGGAGGCTTGGACCAGTGGTCAGGCTGGGCTGGACCAGGGCTAGGCTCTCCTCACTCTGGCTCTCCTTGGTGAAGGAATGGGCTAAAGGATGAAGGAGGGTGACTTAGACGGACGGGCTCTCTCTAGGTGAGTGGTGTCTTGAAATGAGAAGGGGAGGGGGTATTTATAGCAGCGAGCAGTGGCAGAAGTCGTAATTTTGTCCGGGCGGCCTGCCATGGGCCGCCCGTACGGCCGCTCCTTGGTTTCCAGCGAGTACGGCCGTTCCCTCGGGGCTGCTGTTGGACTCGCTGGTCGACTCAGTGAGTTGACTCAGCGGGTCGACTCGGTGGTTTGACTCGACGGGTTGACTCGACGGGTTGACTCGGTGTTTTGACTCGACGGGTTGACTCGACGGGTTGACTCAGCGGGTTAACTCAGCGAGTTGACTCAGTGAGTTTGACTTTTTTTGGGTCTTTTTGACTGGACTTTTTTATGGGGGGTTTTTCAGGGTGGTGTTTAGGACTGGGTTGACTGGGTTCAGGCTTGAACTGGGCTATGGAATGGGGCTTACAAGGGTGAGTTTGGCTGAGTTTGGACTTGGGATTTGGGGGTATGGTCCTCCGTTCAACCAGCTATCTCTACCAACAGTGTAGCCGAAGGTGGGGTGTCTACAGATGCCCCTCTTTGGCAGAGGTTGCATGCAACCGAATGCCAAAGCGAGTGGACACCCCACTTCTGACCCGGTCATTCATAGATCATGGTCTGAAATCTTTGCTTGCTTTTGCATCTGTGCCAGTTGATCGTTTGGAGATCGCTCACTCGCACATACCGCGAGAGTTTGGAGAAAACGTTGCGATTGTCCTTGTAGTTTGCTGCAACCTGGGTACCCAATCGCAACCCTTCCATTCCCAATCGGTACTAACATCGAAAAGGTACAGCAGAGCCTCTGCGTCGACAGTCTTACGAGGTTACTGACCCTGTGATTGATTGTATGTTTGATGTTTTCCCAGATCACTCCAGGAGTACTTGTTTCGCTTGACTGTCAAAGTGGTTAGAAGCCCTGCATCAGATAGTCTTACGGGATTCTACTACGCCGACTTGGACTCAGTCAAGGTACTTCAGGCATCCACGCCTAGGTATGTGCGGGTGGGCTTTTTCCACCCGATCTGCTGGTTTCGATGCTTGGTTTGCAATTCATTCTTTCCTTGATTGTGGTCTGGAGTCTTTGTTGTCCTTTGTATCTGAGTCAGTTGATTGTCTGGAAATTGATAACTCGCACATATCGCGAGAGTTTGGAGAAAACGTTGCGATTGTCCCTGCAGTTTGCTGCAACCTGGGTACCCAATCGCAACCCTTCCATTCCCGACCGGTACTAACATCGGGAAGGTACAGCAGAGCCTCTGCGTCGACAGTCTTACGAGGATGCTGACCCTGAGACTGATTGTGTGATGTTTGATGTTTTCCCAGATCACTCCAGGAGTACTTGTTTCGCTTGACTGTCAAAGTGGTTAGACGCCCTGCGTCCGATAGTCTTACGGGATTCTACTACGCCGACTTGGACTCAGTCAAGGTACTTCAGGCATCCACGCCTAGGTATGTGCGGGTGAACTCTTTCCACCCAATCTGCTGATTTTGATACTTGGGTTACAATTCATCGTTTCCACTTGTTCAAATGGTTTCTTTGACCGAGCCTTTTGGCTTTTCATCTTTTCGTATCTTGGCATGTGGTACGACCGCACTGACACTGGAGTTCAGTTCGACCGTACTTTGAGTGCATTGGATCCGATGATCTCCGGGGAAACCGCGAGACATTGGATTTTATTTGATTTTTGCGTTGGCTCCTACCCAGAGATATGGAAGATCTCCTGGTGTGTTGGAGGCAGAACGCTCTACTGAGAAAATATTTTTGGGTTTTGAAAAGATACCCACTCTGGGGAGTGATACTCCGTGGGTTTTTTATTTGCAAATAGAAATATTTTTTATCTTTTTGAAATGGAAATCTGGTTGCACGTGCCTCCACTAGGGATGCCTGTGGAGTCTTTGGCTAACCGGCTTTTATTTTGAAAGCAGGTAAACATGATGATTGATGCAATGGATGCTGATGCATGGAGATGCATGATGAATGCATGGCTTGGCTCATTCTCTTCTCGTTTGATGATTTTGCTTTTGCTGTGGGTGCAGAGAACTTTGAGCTTATTGCTTGCAGGGTTGTACTCCCTTGAGGATTTTTCTTTTTGATACGGAGGTTTGGACAGCGGGTTGGTCAAGATCCTGACCCGTGGTCGATCATGTCCATCGTCCCAAGATGCTGTTTCTTTGCTAATGAGAATGTACGAGGATATCATTCGACTTCAAGATGTTCTTCTGGGCATACATGTGATTGAGATGGTGTTTGGTTGCCCGTTTTGGTCAAGATTCCAATTTGCGGGCGATTGGATCCGTCATCCCATACTGTGAAGTGAGCGGAGTTCAAGACTCCTGAATTGTAGTGCTGGGGATGCTAATTTTTTGTGATTTTTTTTGTAAATATGTGGTCCGAGTCTTCAACTGAGCGGTCAGAGTAGAGATCAGTTTATTGAAAACACGAGGAATATTTTTTGTGATTTTCGAAATATTTTTGATGAAAGCAAGAGAAGTATTTTTGTGATTTTTGCAGATATTTGATTTAAAAGCGATGGAAATATTTTTTGTGATTTTTGACAATATTATGATTGGAAGCAAGGGAAATATTTTTGTGATTTTTGAAGAGGTGATTTTGCAATGTTTTTGTATTTTGTGATTTTTCTGAAATGCAGGGAAAAGATGTGGAATTTCCATCCATTTTCAGCTTCTACTGCTGGTAAGGCACCCGATCCATTTTACGTCAGCGAGCAAGACGAGTCTCACACAGTTAAGTGCCGTAGTTTTACATCTTCGGATGAGGAGATTTTGAGGGTTTTCAGTCAACACACCCACAAAGTTGCCTGTTCCTCATGTGCAATGCACATAGACTACGTATCGTCCGACGGACTCCTTCGGCCACAAAATGAGCCACATCCTCACATTTCCCTTAGTCAATCCAGTTTGGGGTCTTACGTTGCTCACAATTCCGTGAGGGTGAGCTCCATCTCCCAACAGCCTTAATCCCCTTCATGAGTTCTAGGAACAGGGAACATCCGTCAGATTCAACAGCGACTTCCAAATCAAGGTTGTCTATCAAGGTGCGTTCAACACGAACAGGATTGCGGAGTTCTGCCCGCCACAGCCCTTACCTGTTTAAGAGATTCCAGACACCCGTACGATCAAGTGTCAGCCATGCCTGGAACAGGTTAGGAAAGAAAGCCCCCGAGAAGTTAATCCCAGTGTAGTTTAAGGTCTTCGGACCGTGAAGCTGTACAAAAGAGGGGCAAACATGTTTTTTTTTTTTGGAGAAATGTCCGGTGTCAGCGGATGGATAATCCAGACTGATGCCGGTTTTTATTGAAAATCTCTCGGGATGTCGATCCAACGTAGTTGAAGGTCTTCGGACAAAAACTTTAAAAGCGGGGCTGGTAATATATTTTTATGATTTTTTGAAAATGTTCGGAGTCATTGATCTTGATGTGAGCAAACAAGACCGACGCCGGCTTTTATTGAAAATCTCTCGGGATGTTGATCCCGACGTAGTTTAAGGTCTTCGGACCCAAAACATGTACAAGAGGGGGCAAACATATTTTTTTGTTTTTCGAAATGATCCAGATCATCAGATCTTGGCCCGAAAGGCTGGGATCGATGCTGGTTTTTATTAAAAATCTCTCGGGACGTTGATCCCGACGTAGTTTAAGGTCTTCGGACCCAAAACATGTACAAATAAGTGTTGGAAATGCATAAATATATTTTTTGTGGTTTTCGAAAGTACCCGGTGTCGTCGGATCTTGATTCGAGCAATCAAGACCAATACCGATTTTTATTGAAAATCTCTCGGGATGTGAATCCCGACGTAGTTTAAGGTCTTCGGACCCAAAATCTGTACATAAGAGCAACAATCCAGGTTGGAGACTACGGGAATTCTCTTTGGAATGGTTCGGATCATCAGGTCATACCTTTGGATGGTTGAGATCATTGTTTGACCAAGTCAAATTTTCCTTTCTTTTTCTTGGAAATTCCATGGAACTTTTCCACATCATCAACCCAATTTCTCACCCATTTCTCATGAGATGAGATTTTGGTGAGATTTCTTCCTTTTTCTCACCCTTCTCTTCCATCACTTCATTCTTACATGAAGGTACAAGATTCACTTGCAACCACCCTTCCCAAGGGGGAGTTCTTCCCAAGGAGAGGAGGTGAGAAGTCACCTCACTTAGGTGGAGGCTAGGAAGGCTTCTCATGGTGTGGATGATGGCTTGAACGCCTCAGATCGCTTGATTTGGCTCTGTGGGCCCACTTGATGATTGGATCTTGGATTCTGGCCCTTCTTTTGATGATCAGCCCATTGATCTTGTTGTTTCATGGCTCATGTAGGTTCTTCAATGGTTTGGATCATGAGGATCTAGTCTTTGAATGGCTTGGATTGCTTGTAGCCCCCACTTGATCACTTTCCCCCTTCTTTGGCTTGATCAGCCATATTCCGGCCACATTGCTTCGTGATTGGACCAGTGGGGCACCTTTTGTATGATCTTGATCATCTTCAGTTAAAATTTGGAGTGGACCGGAGCCTTGGGCGGCCCACGGAGCGCCATCTGCTGACGTGGACTGTCAGCCTCACCTACCAAGAACCTTGGAGCCAATCCCGCGGAGAGAGGAAGTTTGCGTCCGTACGGGCGGCCCAGGGCAGGCCGCCCAAGGCTCGCCTCTTGAGCGGCCTGGGCTGGCCCTGGTTCGGACATCCTCTGCTGTCCTTTTCTCTTGTCCCCACATCCTCTGCACTGGATCATTCGATTCCAGCCATGAATCTACACTTTGTCCCCTCTTTCCTTCTCTTTTTGTCTTTTTCTTTCTTGATCTTTTGTTGGGCAGCCATTGATGATGGCTTGGGGGCCCTTGTGGGAGAGATTGGTGGGTCCCGTATTTCAGCAATCGATGAGGGCTTTAAAGATGATGAGGTATCTTTGATTGATGGTGGAGATGGAGCATTAAATGGGGGCATTGATGATGGGTTAGGGATGGTGGTTGATGAAGCTTTGAATAGCTCCATTAATGGTGGGATGGCTGGATTTTCAGATTTGAATGGGACCTTCATCATGGGAGGAATGGATGGTATAGATGGGATGATGGGATGGGACATAGGTGAGGCTATGCATCCCTTGAGTGTGGGCCCCATGGATGATGTGATGGACGGTGGTGATGGGACCATGATGGACATAGATGGGCTGATCTCATGTCTGGATGGTATGGATGGCTCAGATGGTACCTTTGACGGTTTGGATGCTCTGGATGAGGGCCAGGATGTGCGGTATACTTCTTTGGGTGGACTTGATGTGATCATTGATGATGTCCCCTTGATGATGGACGGTGTGGATGCCTCGATGATCCCTTTGATCGGCCAGGATGATGATTGGATTCATGATTTCCTACTGGAGAGGGCCGCAGGTTCGGATCTGGTCGTTGATTCTTCGATCGGGGTAGCCGGGACCCTTTTGGATGGTTCAGATGCATTCTTTGATGGTCAGATTAGCCAGGGTGCCACGATGTGCGGTGTGATCTTCACTGATAGCCCTTTTGATGGAGAGCATTGTCCTTCCCTTGGTCATCGGTCCTTTGCGCACTCTGTTCATGAGGTGGGCGAGTCTTCCCATGCGGCTGAGGTTATGACAGTTTCAGATGGCGATGTGACTATATCAGACATAGCCGTCACTGAGGGCCGATCAGGGGTTGTCGAGTCGGCAGAGGTTCCAGCTTTTCCTTCTCCTTCGCCCGTTGACCTTCCGATCCTTGATGAGTCATTATTGATTTCTGGGCCTTTTGTTCTGGATGGGGTACCAGTGAGGACTTGTCAGCTGCTTCCTCGTTCTTCTTGCTCGCCACGACTGCTTGCTTGGCTTGACAGCTTGTCAGTTTATGAGATTCGAGATTTGGAGTCCTATGGCTTTGGCAGTCTGATTCATATGGCTAGAGTTGACATTGACTGGAGGATGCTCGGAGCTGTCTTGATTGACTGGGTCCCTTCGTTGAACTTGTTTGCGTTCAACGATATGGAGATGGGGCCTTCTTTGGAGGAGCTTGCACGCTTGACAGGCTTACCCTTGGATTATACTCAGTACTTCTCGCCGAAGACTGCTACACCGCAGAACTGGTTTGGGATCCCCTATCTTGTTCGGCCTGCAGCTGGTGGCCAGGATGCTGTTGTGTTCTCTTTGGACCTGCTGTATGATCTTTTTTCGGGTCCTCAGAGTACGGTCGGTTCTACCTTTGCTCGGAATGCACTGATGTTCTGTTTGATTGCTGAGGTGCTGTTCTCGGGATGGCGCAGGTCCCAGACTCCTTTGCCTTTTGAGGTGATGAGCCGAGCTGTCCGTCGGCAGGGGATCATTTCTCTCATTTTGGCCGAGCTATTCGATGGGCTGACTGACTGCGCCCTTGGTCGCACTCGTGTTCTTCGCGGCTGCTGTGCCTTCCTGCAGGTATTCTTTCTACACCCCTTTTTTTTTTCTTCTTGCTTTGTTGGGGATTGCTTTGCTTTAGCTGAACTTCTTTTCCTTTTTGTGATCAGGTCTGGCTATGGGAGCGTCTTTCTCTGACCGTTCCTGTACCTCTTCCTGGCATTCCTAGCTCTGACATTATGCGTTATATCATCGAGTTCCTTCCTCATACAGCCAGGATGAGCGAGCCCCTGTATCGCAGGATGTTCGCTGAACTTCGTGACTGGAACGTTCGTTGGGAGTCATCTTGGCTTTCACTTCCTCCAGTGCTTTGCGATGCACACCGCCATCCTCTGATGTTGGTAGGCTTTCGATCCTACTTTTCTTACCATCCCATCCGGTTCCTGCGACAGTTTGGGTATGAGCAGGATGTTCCTCATTTCGCTTTCACAGGTATCGGGCGTCGAGTACTCCCCTCTAGATCTTCTGACTTCAGGACCCGGATTGATTGTTCCTGGGCGAGTTATTTGACAGCTGATTTGTTGGGATTTGAGCTGCGGACTTTTCCGATGGCGACCGCCCCATATCAGTACTGGGTTGCTGAGCAGTCTTTGTATCGACGTATCCCTTGCTGGCACCAGACTGCTGATGAGGATGAACAGGATATTCTTGGAGATGCTGGCTCTTCATCTGGTTCATATGAACCTTTTGAGGAGCGCCCGTTTATCGATCCTGGCTTCCTCTTGGCCACTCATGGTCATCTGCTGTCTGAGATCTCTGCACTTCGGTATCATTGTGAGATGATGTCGAGGAGATTGGCTGCCGATCGGAGGTTGTCTGATGAGGAGACAGCGATCCGTACCCTTGAGCGCGATGAGGTGCATTACCTGCGTATGGAGGTGAGCAGGTTGAGAGCGAGACTATCTTTTTATGAGTCAGAGGACTCACCTGATGTGGCCGAGGAGGAAGGTAGAGATTGATTGTGTTGGCCACCTGCACATTCTTTTTTTTGCATATATGATTGATGATGATGCATTTTTGTATTTTTTGAAAAAGGTGATATGTTATATATAAAAGAAATATGATGCATTTAATTAAAAAAGAGAGAACTGTTTGAAAATCTACTGTGCCATGAGTTGTCTTGTGAGTGTGTCTGGATTTTGTGTCAGGATATAGGAATCAGAACTGGGGCTCGGTTAATGATTTGACCGATGTCTCGAGATTCGACTTGCTTGATCCTTTGGTTCCCTAGAGATGTAGGCAATGGAAACTCTTGCTTCCTGAGATTGTCAGAGTTTGTAGAGTTCTTTGCTCCTGACTGTACTTCCTCTTGTTCTTGCACTTTCACTGCTTGAACCGATCTGGACTGTCTGATTTCTTGGTACCTGCACTTTTATTTTTTTTTTCTTTTTTTTCATTTGAGCCATTTTTGCCTGCAGCGCTCTTTCGAGTTTTCACCACAGCCGGCTTTTTCCCGTCATTTTTGCCCGTGGCGCCCTTTCGGGTTTTCACCACGTCCCGGGTATTTGGTCTTGCCTGCCCCTTGGCAGCTGTGCTGTTTTTACCCTTGGCGCCCTTTCAGGTTTTCACCAAGTCCGCTGTATGCTCACTGTTTTTACTCGGAGCGCCCTTTCGGGTTTTCACTCCGCCCTCTTTGTTTAGGCACACATTTTCTTTTTCTTTTTCTTTTTCTTTTTTTCTTTTTCTTTTCTTTCTGGATCTCTGGATAACTGCGGCGGCTAGAGGTCGGGAATCCGTCGTTGCCGGCCGATGGCAGTCTTTCAGCCCTTATCCTAAGTTACGATGATAGAGCTGTCGGTCTTTGCTAAAGACCCCTCTGAGATGAATGGATGGATGACTGTGTTTCTTTTTGGGTTGATTTTTTCTTAGGTGCTTTACTTTGGCTTCCCCTTTTCTTTCTCTTTTCTTCTTTTCTTTTCTTTTTCTTTTTCTTTTGCATTCTTTTTCTCTCTTTTTTTTTTGTCTCTTTTTGAATCCCCCCCCTTTTTTTTTGTATTTTTCTCTTTTGGAATCCCCTTATTTAAAACACTTGTTGGTGGACGGAATGATTTCTCAGAGATCTTAGCTTTGACCCCTTGACTTCAGCTCTATTAAAGTAACCTTTGATAAGGTCAGAATAACTTACCCGTGAAAGATCTTCACGTTGTCGGCGTTGGTTGGCTCAGGAAGATCCACCCCTCTCATGCTGGTGAGTCTGAGGGCGCCTCCGGGAAGTACTTCTCTGACGATCAGTGGCCCGTCCCACGAGGGTTTGAACTTTCCTCTGGGATCTGGAAGGTGCGACGGTAGAATCTTCTTCATGACCATGTCGCCTACCTTGAAGCTCATTTTTCGGACTCTCTTGTTGTAAGCCCGAGCGATCCTTTTCTGATAGCACTGTGAATGACTTAGTGCACGCATACGTTTTTCATCTGCCAGCTGCAACTGATCGAATCTGGCCCGTTGCCATTCTCCTTCTTCAATTCCGCTTTCTAATAACACCCGAAGTGATGGTATTTCCACTTCGACCGGTAGAACTGCTTTCATTCCATAAGTAAGCTCGAAAGGAGTAACGCCCGTAGCAGACCGTACAGATGTTCGATAGGCCCAAAGTGCATATGGGAGCATATCTGACCAATCTCGATAGGTCACGACCATCTTCTCGAGTATCCTGACGATTGTCTTGTTTGCGGCTTCTACCCCACCATTCATCTGGGGACGGTAGGGGCTTGATCGATGACGTTGGATCTTGAATTTGCTGAGGAAGTCATCCATCTTCTTGTTGACGAACGGGGTCCCATTATCTGTGATGATGGCATTAGGGATTCCATACCGGCATATGATGTTGTTCTTCATGAATTTGATCACTTGAGATGCTGCAATCGTGGGGTAGGAGGCTGCCTCTACCCACTCGGTGAAGTAGTCGACTGCCACAAGTATGTACTCATGACCATTTGATGCTTTGGGACTGATCTTGCCGATGATGTCAAGTCCCCACATGGAGAAGGGCCAGGGGGTGGTCAGGTTGTATAACTCTGATGATGGGGCATGGATTTGATTTGCATGCTCCTGACACTTGAAGCATTTTCTGACGTGCTGGCAACAGTCTGTCCCCATGGTGAGCCAATAGTAGCCGAGTCGTAGAATCTTCTTCGCCATCATGTGCCCGTTCATGTGTGGGCCACAGATTCCTTCGTGTATTTCTTTCATGATCTTTGCAGCTTCTGTTTCGTCGACGCATCGAAGAAGGATGTGGTTATAGGATCGCTTGTAAAGAACTTTGCCACTGATGGTGAACTGGCCGGCCAAACACTGAATGGTTCAGAGATCTGTTGCTGTTGCTGACTCTGGATACTCCTGGGTTTCGAGGTATTGTTTGATGTCGGCATACCAGGGTTTGCCAGGGACAGCTTCGGCTTCTTCTATTTGCAGGCAAAAAGCAGGTTCTTCTTGAATTTCGACTGTGAGCTCCCATTCTGAAGCTCCTTTTGGTATCTCGAGCATTGATGCGAGCGTGGCGAGAGCATCTGCAAACTGGTTCTTGGCTCTGGGCATGTATGAGAAGGTGATTTCCTTGAATTCTTCAATCAGATTGTCAAGATACACATGATATGGTATCAACTTCTCGTCTTTGGTCTTCCATTCGCCATTGGTCTGATTGATGATAAGCTGTGAGTCTCCAAACACTCGTAGCTTCTTGACGCCCAAGATTATGGCTTCCCTTAAGCCAGCGATGCATGCTTCATACTCTGCCATGTTGTTGGTGCACTCGAATGCGATGCGCCTCGAGATAGGAATAGGGACATCATCTGGAGAGTAGAGGATTGCTCCAATACCACTCCCTTTAGAATTTGCTGCGCCGTCGAAGAATAACGTCCACTCATCTTTTTTCTTCTTTTCTTCCTCTTCAATGAGCAAGAGATCTTCATCAGGGAAGAATGTCTTGAGCGGCTGATAGTCCAGGAGAGAGTGAGCCGCAAGATGATCGGCGAGGGCCTGTCCCTTGATTGCCTTTTGAGTGACATAGGTGATGTCGAACTCAGACAGGAGTAGCTGCCATTTAGCTATCCTTCCAGTGAGTGCCGGTTTCTCGAACAGGTATTTGAGCGGATCCATGTGAGCGAGAAGGAGAATAGGGAATGCAATCATGTATTGACGGAGTCGCTGAGTTACCCAGACTAGGGCGAGGCAAGTCTTCTCGATGGGGGAATACCTGGTCTCGTAGTCGGTGAACTTCCGACTCAAATAGTATATTGCTTGTTCTTTCTTCCCGGTTTCGTCGTGTTGGCCGAGGACACAGCCAATGGCTTCTGCTGCTACCGAGATGTATAACAATAGTGGTCGTCCAGGAGTGGGAGGCACTAGGACTGGAGGATTCATGAGATATTTCTTGATGCGGTCGAAGGCGACTTGGCAATCATCATTCCATTCTTTTGGGACGTTCTTCCGAAGGAGCTTGAATATTGGCTCACAGATAGGTGTAAGCTGTGCGATGAAGCGACTGATGTATTGAATTCTGCCGAGGAAGCCACGAATTTCTTTCTCTGTTCTAGGAGGGGGCATCTCGATGATTGCTCTGGTTTTGGTCTCGTCGACCCTGATGCCATCCTCGCTCACCATAAAGCCGAGGAGCTTACCTCCCATTGCACCGAAGACACATCTCTGAGGATTGAGACGGAGCTTGTACTTTTCTAATCTGTTAAATAATTTCTTCAGATCTTCAAAGTGTCCTTCCATTGTGCGAGATTTGACGATCATGTCGTCCACATATACTTCGAGCTCCTTGTTCATCATGTCGTGGAATAGTGCTGTCATTGCTCGCTGATATGTTGCTCCTGCGTTCTTCAGACCGAACGGCATTATCCTGTAACAGAAGGTTCCCCAGGGAGTGATGAACGATGTCTTCTCGCGATCTTCGACGGCCATCTTGATCTGATTGTAACCTGAGAACCCGTCCATGAATGAGAAGATCTTGTATCCAGCGGTGTTGTCGACCAGAGTGTCGATATGTGGCAACGGGAAGTCATCTTTTGGACTGGCCTTGTTGAGATCTCGGAAGTCGATGCACATTCGAACCTTGCCATCCTTCTTCGGTACTGGTACGATGTTGGCGAGCCATTCAGGGTAATTGGAGACTACCAAGAATCCCGCGTTGTATTGTTTGATGACTTCATCTCGGACTTTCAGGGCCCACTCTGGCTTCATTCTTCGAAGTTTCTGCTTCACTGGCTTCATATCTGCCTTGGTTGGCAGATGGTGTACAACGAGCTCTTCATCGAGCCCCGGCATGTCTTCATATGAGAACGTGAAGTTGGACAATCTTGGAGCTAGGAACTCTATCATTTTCTGTTTCATCTCAGGTGGCAACGATTTTCCAATGCGTACTTCCCTAGGGATCTCAGGCGTCCCCAAGTTTACTATCTCGAAATCATCGGCTACAACATTGGCTTTGGATTCGAACTTTTTGAGGAGATCCTCAAGTTCAGGAGCGGGATCATCATCTTCCTCATCCCGAGTTTCGTCCAGACCCATGAGTTCGAAGTCTAATTCGATGTCAAAGTCATATGATTCGACTTCGAACTCATGCGACTCTTTAGACGAACTTGGCACACTATTGAATGCAGGAAAAGAAATGTTTTTTGGTTTTTGAGATTTTTCTGAAATTGAAATGATAGATGTTTTTGGTTTTTGAAAGTTTTTGATTTTTTTGAGTTTTTGAAATTTACGGGACTTTGAACAAGCGGGCATTGCAGACCATGATTGAGCCCAACTTGTTCCAAAGTTCCGGTCGCTGCTTAAACAGGCATTTTTTTTGGAAGCCAGAGCCCTCAGTTGGCTCTTTGGCTGATTCAAAAGTTAGGGGAACAGATGACCATTCAGGACCCCACACTTCCTCCCCTGAAGTGGTGGGGGTTGATGATTTGGGCGAAGAATCATGGTCTGGCCCAATGACCATGACTTCTCGCTGGTCGGGTTCGGGATCTGAGTCGTACTCAGTCCCTCCCGGATCACTTACCTCGCATTACAGTTCGTCTGGTTCCACAGTGAGACACAAGTTTGGAATCTGGACATCAGACCAATCTAGGGCTGGCCACTTCCCTTTCTTGGTCCAATGGATGGGCTGCTTCTGCCCCTGGCTGATGATTGATGATGTTGACTTTGCAGAGATGGGCAAGTCGTGCCCCTTGCTAATTGGTGCTAAGATGAGCAAGTCGTGCCCCTTGCTGACTGAAGTGGGCAGGTTATGCCCCTGGTTGAGAGAAGTGGGCAAGTTGTGCCCCTGGTTGGGAGCAGGTGTCAGAGTAACCTGGTCCTGAAGCTGCTGTATTTGACTTCCCTTTTCGTCTTCATCCTTTTCTTCTTCTTCTGGAGGCTTAGATAGTTCGAGAATCTGATCCCATCGAATGGGGGGCCATGTGGCCCAAACTAGGCTCATCGGGAGGCCTTTGTGTAGTGCAGTCGGTTGATTCCCTCCTGGATCTTTGCAAGGTTCTCCTGGCTTGACGAATTGGATGGGTGAGCACCGAAATTTCTTCCTCCTTTTGTCCATGAATGTTGACCTGTATCCGAGTCCCCATTTGCGTTGGTTATATATCAGCGGTACCTTTCTGGACTTGAAGTGATTCTTCATTCGGTATTTGAGGCTCAGACGCTCTGCCGGCGAAAAGAAACGGTCCACCCTTATTGGTTCTGGATTGGCGATAGAGTTCACAGTCTCGAATTCGAAACTGTGAAACGGGATGTCTTCTTCAGAGTGCTGGATATCGATGACCGGGATGTCTGGTTCAGTGGTAGCAGCATTGGAGGGAATGATGAGCTCCTTCTCTGCGTGGATAGAGATCACTTGATTTCCACAGATGTATTTCACTCGTTGATGCAGGGTTGATGGCACAGCTCCGGCCTTGTGAAGCCAAGGTCGTCCGAGCAGCATGTTGAAAGAGGCTGATATATCCAGGACTTGGAACGTGATGGTGGAGACTTCCGGACCTATCTGTACCTCTATGTCGACCTCCCCTTCCACTGATCGGCGGGTGTTGTCGAATGCTCTGACGCATATGGTGCTGGGTCGGAATGAAGAAGGACTGATTCCCAGACGTTCTGCAGTCTTAAGTGGGCAGACATTTAAGCTTGAGCCATTATCAATAAGGACCAGCGGAACACAGAGGTCTTTATATCGTAAGGCTATGTTGAGGGATCGCCCATGATCTCGTCCTTCTGGTGGCAACTCATTATCAGTGAAGGTGATGGCGCGTGGAGCCAGGAGTTGTCCAATCATCAATGCTATCATCTCTGGTGCCGTATCGGAGGAGACATGAGCATCGTTCAAGGTTTTGGCAAACATTTCTCGGTGTATGCGAGATGTGCAGAGTAGCTCCCATACTGAGATTTGTGCAGGGATTGACTTGAGCTGAGTCGCCACATCGTATGCGGCTTCATTTTTGTTGCCGAGGCCTGAAAGGGCGCCTTTGGGATCTCCTCTGTTTTGATTATCTCTTCGGATGCAACGTCCATTGGGATTCATGTTCCCCACTTCCGCACACTCTGGATAGTGCCATGGAACCTCTTTGTAGCTTTCCTCCCTTTTGCCTTCTAGGACCACTGGTTCTTGCAACGGTGCTGGTATGGGTACCAGATCTTCCTCGTATGGAGCTTTTGCCTTGAGAACTACATTGTTGCCTGTGCTGAAGGGGTAATGTCGAGGCTTGTCTTCATAGACCACATAAGGTCGTGGTCCTGGCTTGACTGTTCCTGGGGCGGGAGGCTCCCATGGAATGAATACTGGTCCTCTTGATATGGCAGGAGGTTTCTCTGTTCGTCCGAGCTGCCGTAGCGTGATTGATACGCCTCCGGGACTTGCCCCTTGCAATATGACAGGCTTGACTGGAAGAGCTCCTTCCAAGACAACGGGCTCTTGCTGCTGATGAGTGTAATCCTTCCATTGCGGATTGGATTGTTCTGGAGTTGCCCCTTGCAAGATGACAGGTTCGTATGTGGGCTCAATGTATGATTGTGCTCCTTCCAGGACGACTGGTTCCCAGCTTGAATGGTTGTAAGGTGCCCCTTGAACAACTGGTATATCATATGGAGGTGCTCCTTCAAGCACTACTGGCTCAGAGATTGAAGGAAGAAAGGGACTTGCCCCTTGCAAGATTGGAGGAGGATTTGTTGGCTCATAAGTGTAGGCGTGAATGGATTGGATGGGGGAGAAGAAGCGATCGAGATGATCCCCTTCTTCTATACTATTGACTGCAGGGCCACGAGATGAACTGGGGTCCGTCGGATGTTGAGGCAGAGGATTCTGAAGGATGTTGGTAGAAGCTGCTGGAGAAGTTCCAGGGACCGAGATGACGATCTTGCGGTCATCAATTAGGTCTTGTATAACATTTTTCAAAGTATAGCATCGATCAGTGGCGTGGCCACGTCCTTGGTGGTAGGCACAATACTCATTTTCTCGGTAGTTTGGAGGCAGAGGATGAGGCGGAGGCCTAGGTGTCATCAGAGTGAGTAACTGCTTTTGTACCAGCGTAGTCATGATTTGACTAAGTGGTTGACTGAGTGGAGTGAACTTCCTGAACTCCCTGTAATTTTGCCTGTTCTGGTATGAGTATTGGCCATTTCCCCTGAACTGCTGCTGTTGTCGAGGTGGTTGTGGCTGAGGATTCGGTTGTGGCTGATACCGCTGAGGCTGATGCTGAACTAGATTCTGCTGATACTGTTGACGTCCCTGTGGGGGAGCACGTTGATTTCCTTGAGCAGTGGTGTTGATGTTGTTTACCTCTGTTGGGCGGGGAGGAGAACCACTGCGGTTTCCATTCCCGTGCCCGATAGGTCTTCCTTCCACTCTGTTCCTCTTGACTGGAGTGGCTTGATGAGGCCATGGGGAAATCGTCCCGGCACGGATTCCTGCTTCGACTTGCTCTCCAGCACGGATTAACTGCGAGAAGTTCGCGTATGGATGCGAGATGAGATGCCCGGATATGCCTGGATATGTTGAATGAACAATCATGGAGATTTGTTCTTCATTGTCGATGGGTGTCCGCATTCTGGCTGCCATAGCTCGCCAACGTCCCACATAAGCTGATAGTGTTTCATCACTTCTTTGCCTGAGTGCTGCGAGGTCGGCTCTTCTGGGTGCCATGTTGAGATTGTATGCGAATCTGTCGACGAAAGCCTGGGAAAGCTGTTCCCATGTTCTGATGCGGTGGCAGTCCAATGAAGTGTACCAATCTAGGGCATCGCCTTTCAGAGATTTTTGGAACAAATGAATAAGGGCCCCTTTATTTCCTGCGATTGCACTCAACTCCCCGCAGAAAGCATTGAGATGTGCTGTGGGACAACCGCTGCCATCGTATCTCTTGAATTTCGGAACCTCAAAGTTTTGAGGTACTTGAGCATCTGGGAAAGGACACAAGTCTCTGAACTTGGTCGAAGGTAAGTCGATTCCTTGTTGTCGCTGAAGCTGATTTTGCAAGATCTGGAACTGCTCCCGCAACTCGTCCAGTCCTGAGTGATCTGTTCGAGCGACTGGTGCCTCTTGGAGTAAGGCACGTTCTTCTTCGGCATAGTGGTCGATGTCTTCGACCCTATGGGCTTGCTGAAAAGCAACCGTGGGTTGCTGAAATTGATTTGATGATTGAACTGGATTCTGATGAACTTGAGCTTGAAATGATGGTAACTGAACTGGAGACTGTACTGAAGGTTGAACTGGAACTTGCTGGAAATTAACTGGATTTTGCTGAATTGAAGATTGCTGGAAATTAACTGGATTTTGCTGAATTGAAGATTGCTGGAAATTAACTGGATTTTGCTGAATTGAAGATTGCTGAAAATTAACTGGAATCCCATCGGCGGGGATGTGCTGGAATTGAAAAGTGCTCCTGTTTGCAGGAGGCTGAGATGCTGGGAAGTGACCCCCTTGTTGGGTATTCGCCACTGTCCGCTGATTGATGTGGGCTTGACACTGACCCCCGTTGTGGGCATTCGCCAGTGCTGTCCCTGTTGCTGGAAATTGAATTGAAATCCCGTCTGTGGGGATGTGCTGGAATTGAAAAGGTGTCCCATCGGCGGGGACATGCTGAGATCTACTAAGATTGTTGTTTGCAAGATTGACTGGAAGCTGACTGGAAGTCCCTGCGACTGGGATGCTCTGAGATGGTCCCCTTGTTGCAGGAAGGTATTGAGAAGGATGCCCCATAGCGAAGGGCTGAGATGGCTGTTGTCGGTAGTTTTGGGTAGACTCCGCTGGTTGTGCTTGATTTGAACTGGAGGCCGGAGGGATCCGGCATGGTTGCTGAGATTGCTGAACTAGGCCAAGCTGATTGTTGGCTGCTGCGGTGGCTTGTGCTTGCATGAATTGTAAGAGCATTTCTTGCATTGCTCTCATTCCTTGTGCCAATTCTTGTATGATTGGCGTATTGTTAACGGGCTGTTGCGCTGGAGGTTGCGCTTCGGTCATTTCGAGAGCAGGGAAGTGATGAGTTTCTTCTTCGTGGTCGGACATGGCTTGCTGAGCCCGAGTGCGGATTATGCTGCGGAAGGGAAGTTGTCTCCGCGTACGTTGAGCCCGAGGAGGCGCAATGGTGAGGACTATACTCTACTCTTTTTGGGTTTTGGGATTTTCTATTTTTTGTTTGGTTTTGGGATCTTTTATATATATTTTTTTGTTCTGGGTAGAATGCTATGCAGATGAGATTGTATGAGGATTAGTGACTTTCAAGTACGGGAAGGATTCTGTTTTTCAAGTCGGATCACAACTAGTGGGACTAGCTCATCCCCAGCGGAGTCGCCATTCTGTGGACCCTCGCCGATTTTTCCGCGCTCCCACACGACGTCGTTCTCCCTTTCCTTTCGGAAGAAGAAGAAGAAGAGGTGCGTGAGTGCGAAATCGCCGTTTGTGCCACTGGCTTGCCTCGTTCTCGAGGGCTTTGTTTGGTTGTCGTGTTAAGCTGGATATGTTTAAGTGAGTTTAGAGTCGCCACTAGCCAGTTACTTCGAATCTACAGTCGGCTAGACCCTGTAGAAACGTTAGAGAAGAGAATCCGAAGATTCCTTCCTCTAAAATGACTCCTGTTGATCTGCGGCCAGAGATTCAAGGTAAGGGATCACGGTTACAGGGTGAGAAGAGGTTAAGCACCCCACACACTGCTCGTACCGAAGTACGGTCTCTACTTCACAGAATCGATCGAATACTTGAAAGTCTAATTTAATCCTCGTATATTCTCATGAATGACATGATGCATGAATGCAGGTCTGAACAGTAAGAGTTTCTGATGGGCAGGTTCCAACAACGGGCAAGCCCAGAGCGTACGCTCGAACTGACAGGTGCTTAATGTAAGACGTATGCAGTGTGCTTGAGTAATCAAGGTGCTTTTAGTGAAGCATGAATGCAGGTCTGAACAGTAAGAGTTTCTGATGGGCAGGTTCCAACAACGGGCAAGCCCAGAGCATACGCTCGAACTGACAGGTGCTTAATATAAAGACATATGCATGTGTGTTTGAGTAATCAAGGTGCTTGTAGTGAAGCAGGGGGGTTGGAAGAAAAGTAAATGTTGCACTTATGCTAGATGCAAATGAGATGATGTTGGAAAAGAGTAGCTGGGTGGACGGAGGTGTCGCAAGGGTTGGCTTCGAGTGGCTGGATCAAGACTCGGGTGGCTTGGGAGGCTTGGACCAGTGGTCAGGCTGGGCTGGACCAGGGCTAGGCTCTCCTCACTCGGGCTCTCCTTGGTGAAGGAATGGGCTAAAGGATGAAGGAGGGTGACTCAGACGGACAGGCTCTCTCTAGCTGAGTGGTGTCTTGAAATGAGAAGGGGAGGGGGTATTTATAGCAGCGAGCAGTGGCAGAAGTCGTAATTTTGTTCGGGCGGCCTGCCATGGGCCGCCTGTACGGCCGCTCCTCGGTTTCCAGCGAGTACGGCCGTTCCCTCGGGGCTGCTGTTGGACTCGCTGGTCGACTCAGTGAGTTGACTCAGCAGGTCGACTCGGTGGTTTGACTCGACGGGTTGACTCGACGGGTTGACTCGGTGTTTTGACTCGACGGGTTGACTCGACGGGTTGACTCAACGGGTTAACTCAGCCAGTTGACTCAGTGAGTTTGACTTTTTTTGGGTCTTTTTTACTGGACTTTTTTATGGGGGGTTTTTCAGGGTGGTGTTTAAGACTGGGTTGACTGGGTTCAGGCTTGAACTGGGCTATGGAATGGGGCTTACAAGGGTGAGTTTGGCTGAGTTTGGACTTGGGATTTGGGGGTATGGTCCTCCGTTCAACCAGCTATCTCTACCAACAGTGTAGCCAAAGGTGGGGTGTCTACACCAGTCCAAGGAGATGTTTCTCAAGCATATTCTTGTCATTGGATAGCTAATAGGAGAGGTACAACATCTCACATATAGGCTAGGATCATCTCTCTTTTTTCTTTTTTTCTTACATGGTCTATCTATGGTGTACCTGATGTTGACAGTATCAATAGGTCCCCTATACAAGGAGCCCTTATGTACCTCTCTCACTCTCTCTAGCTTGAGACGAGGATAGCCGAAGCTCAGCTTAGAATTATTTGGGCTATTACATTTTCACCAAAGCTCATCCCATGGGCCTAAAAGGCATGTCAAACCCATCCCAAATATCCACCAAATTGATCCAAGCCTGACACATATAAGAGAATCCGTCTAAAAATGAAGTGGCCTACCTTGATGTATGTGTGAAATCCACACATCACACCATTTTGCCAGCTTATTTTAGGGCATGAGCCCAAAAATGGGGCAGACCCAAGTCTCATGAGGGCCACACAACAGGAAACAGTTGCAATTGAACACGTGCCATTAAAATTTTCTTAGAGGTTATGAAAGTTTTGGAGCTGATATCTGTGTTTTCCCTTCATCTATGTCTGTGTGACCCACTCAACAGGTTGGATGATTAATAAACATTACAATGGGCGCCATTAAAATTTTCTTAGAGGTTATGAAAGTTTTGGAGCTGATATCTGTGCTTTCCCTTCATCTATGTCTATGTGACCCACTCAACAGGTTGGATGATAAATAAACATTACAATGGGCCCTGTGAAGTTTTTAATGGTGAGTACTCAATAATGACCACTTTAATTTCCAATATTGTGGTCCACCTGAGATTTGGATAGCCGTATTTTTAGGTTCATGCCATAAATAATATGAAAAAAAAAAAAAAAAATGAATAGCTGGTGTGGATAAAACACATACATCATGATGGGGCTCACAATGCGCGTGTATGCAATCCACCTCTTGATGCAATGATCCCGCCAGCATTTGCACAGGTAGGCTATCCAAAAGAATGAGTTGGCCCATCTTGATATGTGTGAAATTCAAGCCGTTCCACCATTTTGCCAGCTTATTTTAGGGCATGAGCCCAAAAAATAGGCTAATCCAAAACTCAGGCGGACCACACCATAAGAAACTAATAATTGAATGCCCACCGATACAAAAGTTTTGGATCAAGATGATATTTGTGTTTTCCTTCATCCATGTTTATGTGATCCAATGAACAGGTTGGATGGAAAATAAACATTGCAGTGGGCTGTATGAAGCTTTTAATGGTAGGCGTGTGGTCCACCTGAGATTTGGATCTACTTCATTTTTTGGGACTATATCCAAGAATGATCTAAAGAAACCGATGGACGTCTTTGATATACAAGATATAAATCTAGGTGGACCCTACGGTTAGGACAGCACCCAGCATGTTACCCGGAGAAACCTAAACTCGTAATGAATTTTCCCAACGTAGTCACCGAGGCGGGTAACCTACTAATGACGTGCTAAAAGTTTTGTAATCCCTGCCATGACGTTTGTGTTAGATCCCCACTTTTCATCCATTTTTTTTTCAGATTATTTTAAGACATGATAAAAAAAAAATGAGGCAGATCAAACTCAAGTGGGCCACACCACAGAAAACAATGAGGATTGAATGCTTACAATTGAAAATTTCTTGGGGCCCAGAAGTTTTGGATCAAGCTGATATTTGTCTTTTCCCTTCATCCAGGTCTGTGTGACCTTATGAACAGATTAGATGGCAAATAAACATCATGGTGGCCCTAGAAAGGTTTCAAGGGTGGTGTCAGTACCTCCACTGCTTTCTGTGGTGTGGTCCACTTGAACTCTAGGTTGCCTCATTTGTTTTACTCATCCCTTAAAATGGTATGGAAAAACGGATGGTCGGTGTGGATAGATCACATACGTTATAATGAGATCCAAAGAACTTTGCCACATCAAGACATCTTCTCTAAGTACCCAATTAAGAAAGCTTGATCGGAAGTAATTTTGAAGAGGGTAAAGTTGTTATTTAAAAATTAAAAAAAAAAATTATTTCAAAACCACTTACCTTTAAGCCAAAAAAAAAAAAAAGAAAGCTTGAAATAAAAACCTGTTTTTCAATGAAAATTCTGATTAAGCACTTAAATTCTTCGATTTACCAAACAAACTGTATTTGGGAAAACCACTTAAAATAGCTTCTTTCAGTCGTAATAACAGAAATTAAGTTTAACCAAACAGGCCGTTGATCAAAGGAGGTCTCCTTGTTACTGTCTTACAGGCACATAAATCTTGTACATCATCCAACCGTGGAAAGATTTACCCCATCAAAGAAAAACACTTGATGCAAAAATCACACTGCTCTGCTTACCACGTGGGACCACACCATATAAAACAATGGACAACCACCAACTTGGTCCAAAGTACAAGTGTGGATAATCTGTTATCAAGCATATAAATGTTGTACATCATCCAACGGTCGAAAAGATTGAGCCTCATCATGAAAAGCACTTGATGCAAATATCAGACCGATCTGATACATGTGGGCCATACCATAGATACAAAACAGATGACCGCCAACCACGTCAAAACATCTGCTCCAAAACTATCCGGTGGTGCTGCGCAGTCTCTGAGGAAACAAAACTTTTGTGGCCCACCTGAGATTTGGATTTGCTTCATTTTTTAGCTCATGCCCTAAAATGATCTAGCAAAATGGATGGACTGCATGGATATAGAATTTACATATCAAGGTGGGCCCCACAGTAAGGCCAGGGCCACACCTAATCCACTCCCTTCCATTTCCAACTATCAGTTGGGAAATGGAAACCCTGGGGAACTAAAACAAAATTTTAAACTGTTCCCATGAAAATTAAATCATTTCCCCCAAAAATACTATGCTAACTCTAAATTTCTCCAGTAATGAATTCCTGGACAATCAAAGTGCTTTTCATGATGAAATCCAGCCCATTCATTAGGTACCCCACCCCTTGCTTGCCGTTATTTGGCATTTATCCAGAAAATTAAGGTAGGCCACTTAGTTTAAAACATAAAACCTCTAAATTATCATAATATGGCCCACCTGAGTTTTGGAACAGTGAGATTGCAGGTAATCCTGATGAGGCACATCAGATGAATGGATTGGTTGGCATATATACACCACATGAAAGTAACAGTGGGAAGCCCATTCTAGCCGTTCTTCGGAATGGCCTACCTGAGTTTTGGATTATCATGGTCATTTGAGTCAAAGATAAAAATGAGGCTGCACACCTGATGGACGGGCTGGATGAATCTCATGAAAGTTCCACTCTCATGGCATTCAATCAGCGAAAGTGGCCTGACAAAAGTACCCACCTGAGATAAACTGGCACAGCTCATCTAATACACTCATCTGATTCACCCCCAAAAATCATGCCGTTTCAGAAATCAGGTGGGCCTCACCATGTGAATAGAGTGATTTAAGGCATAACTATAAACTCTTCCCATTTCATACAGATTTCTAAATTCACATGGTAGATTGGCTAGTTATGATTCCTATCAACAAACAGCCAGAGATCAGCCTCATGTCGAGAAGGCTTAGGCCATAAGGAAAACAAACTGTTTTCCCCAAAATGAAATATGTTTTCCTTTCCTTCCTGAGTCTCAGGCCTGATGTTCACCCTATGAAAACTACTTACACCTGTTTGAATACTTCTAGGACCCGTTTGGTTGGACGATGATTCGGTGGATTCAGGACTCAGCACGATGTGATTGGGCAACATACATGCCGTCAGAGAGGAAGGCCACGATCAAGTATGTCGCCCAATCCCGTCCACATTCTCCTCCATTCCCTCGTGGGTCCCCACCACATGGTTGGCTGAGATGGGCCCACCACCATCCTGCTGTCCGTGCACCTTGCTCATGTGCTTCTTCCCTCTTAGATGACTAACCATCACGGCCTCGCTGTTGCACCTTATGTTACACTGTTTGCAGCTGTACATAAAATCATTACCATCGCTAGCAGCTCCATCCATTGCCACAGCTGCTTCGGCTTCTTCGACAGATTCCCAAGTACCTTCCTCAGTATGCTGCTCTTCTGCCTTTATAATCCCATCAACATTCTCTTCAATTGCATCCTCTACCTCCTTGACCCCACCACCAGGGCCCCCTCTCTGCAACATGGCCATGTGCTTCTTCCCTATAAGATGTGTGGCCATCACAGCCTCGCTGTTGCACCATATGTTACATGTTTTGCACCAGTACTCAACAACTGCATTATCCCCAGGTCCTCCTATCGCCTGCCTTTTCACTACTTGCTCATGATGTGTCCCGCTCACTAATTGCTGCTTCTCAAGCTTAAGGTTTGGCACATGGCCTGCAGAAGCTTTCAGCTGTGCTTCCTTGGACTTGTGCTTCTTGCCACGAAGGTGGTCATTCAAGCCTTGCAAGCTGGTGGTGCTCACCTGACAAAGACCGCAACTCCACTCCTTCTGGGTTTCTTTCTGACTAAGACTAGGTGGTGGAGCTTCAGCCACAGCTGCTTCTACTGCTTTCCTCTTCCTAACAGCAACATTGGGGCTCATCATCGATTTACCCTGCACGACATGATAGAGAAATAAGCAGTCAAGTTAGAAACAACTGTACATTTATTTAGTTAATTGTGGCACACTTAATTAGTGAACCGACCTGATTCTTGCACATCCACCAGGCTGGCATGTGTGGTGGCATGTGCATCAGCCGACTTGTACATGCGTGTGGGCTTAGCAAAGCTCAAACTGCTCTATTTTCTTTTTTATAGAGCAACTATAACAACAATGCATAAAACCAAGAGGGGACAACTTCAATGTGCACATTATCTCAAGCTGTTAAAAGCAGTTGGCAGGAACCACACGAGAATCTTAAAATGTGAATTGCAAGGTATGATGTTAATATCAAATGACGAAAAAGAAAAACATGTTAAGTACATTCTAAGGTGTGACATTAATATCAAACAATGAAAAAAAAAAGCCCTTAAATGATGAATAGCCAGGAGTATACCAAAAACAAGAAACTTATATTAAGATTACAAACTTAGTAAACAGGCCTCTTATCTTGCTAGTATTGTGCAATACCAAGCCCAATCGTCTTACCAGGGAGCTTCGTTCAATGTTGCAAGAATTACACAGATGAAAACAATATCATCTCCATATAGATAGATATGGGATCTAAAATGAACAACATGATTGAAAATTAGGGCCATGAACCTAAGTAGCACGAGCTTTCTAATTAGGTGTCACTCACTTCGTGCTCCCTCTCCATACACTGCAAGTGAATTACACAAAAATGAAAACAATATCATCTCCATATAGATAGATATGGGATCTAAAATGAACTACATGATTGAAAATTAGGGCAATGAACCTAACTTGCAAGGTCTTTCTAATTTAGGTGCCGCTCACTTCGTGCTCTCTCCCAATTCTAAGCTATTGTACTTGCTAACATTTTTTAAATAAACGAATCCCTAATCGTGCAACCGAATTTGTTGCTGCTTCACTTCATGTTTTATGCAACTATGGCCAAAGACCACAGAATCCCACACCACAAGACGAGGTGCTTACCTCCAAGGTTTGCTGGCCAATGCACACACCCTCTCCCAGATATACCACACATGCCAACCTGACAAGTGTGTAGAGCATTTTTGCTGCCCCCACAGTGAATACGGCCCATAGTTAGCAAAACTCGGTTTTAAACTCCATATTTTTCAATAAAATTCCGTATGTTTTGGCAGGTAGGCAAAATAAAACTCTTTTTTTTTTTTTTTTTTGCACAAACCAAACTAAACAACTTTTTTTCAGTAAAAACATGTTTTACTCAAAAAAACAACTATTGGGTTTTATTCAAATTACCAGTGATACAATTGGGTAATTTGTGGAAGATTTTAGTAGAGACGGATCAATTTTAAATGGGGAATAATTGAAGAGGAAGAGTTAAAATAGAGGCAAAGAATAATATTAATCCACTATTTGATTAACTATATACATAACTGCTTATGCATGTAGAAATTGTAATGATTTCAGATTAAGTTTTTCTATTTTAACCTCATTTAGATATAATATACACACACATTTATATGCATATATAGCTGGTTTTTTTTTTCATTCCATTTTACTAAATTGGAGCCATATTAAACATAAACTTTTCATTCTCCAAATTTTGTATTTCTGTTTTTTTTACCTGATCAAGACCGAATTAAAATCCCTGTATCTGTTCTCTTCTTTTTTTTTTTTTTTTGCCATATGGAGTTTGCTCAATATGATATGACCCTACAAAAAAAAAAATCAGGCTGGTCTTGTTGCTGCATAAACCACTGGA
This sequence comes from Liriodendron chinense, assembly GCA_003013855.2. NCBI lineage: Eukaryota > Viridiplantae > Streptophyta > Magnoliopsida > Magnoliales > Magnoliaceae > Liriodendron > Liriodendron chinense. Next base: position 5,794,944 of record ML058387.1, on the reverse strand, counting down.
ATCCACAAAAGAATGCATGGTAGATAAAAAAAAATGCCAACGGTCCATTTTCAATTGGTTCAAGGCTTCAAGCCCATAGCTCAATGGTAGACAAGTTGCATTTTAACATTGAGGTCTCATGTTCAAGTCCAGGTTACCAGTAAAAAGTCCATATTCAATGTACATGTGTGCCCGCTTGATGTGTGGACCTACCCGATTTTATCATATGGTTATGCTCCTTGTGAGAACCACCTTATAGATCCCTCAACTCTCCCGCACAATTAGGTTACGCTCCAATGGACTGTTCTAATTTATGATAGACAACTTGCTAAAATTGGAACCACCTGGACTTAGTGAAAACCCAACCAAAGAATCCAAACACGTCCTTAGTTGTCCAAGCTCATATAAACGAACTAAACATATAACAGAAACTTCCACATGAAATTGGATGAAAGCTTCTTTAAAACAAAAAGAAAAAGGTCCAAGTTAAAAATCAGCCAAACACACGGAAAGAGATATGATTTGAGTGCTATATGAGCCCTCATATTACAAAGACAATTTGCAAAATCAGTAGAACAGTGGGAGTGGAAGAGAAAATGGCAACTAACAACACAGTCATTTGTGTAATTTAGAATTGCTTGTTCGTGGAATACAGCACAGGGTTTTCGCTTGACATGGGAGCTAATTGGCACACTTCAAATACTCAAAAAGGATTATTCGGGACTTTTAAAGAGTTCAAAATGAGTAGAAAGTAGTGAATGGGTGGGAGTGGAAGAAAGGAAAAAGAGAGGAGAGGAGAGAGGGGTTTGTGGTAATTGTTACCTGTGTTAGTCCAAGAGTGAAAGACGGCCCAGATAGGTGAGCCTGTAGGATCTGACAGTCTACATGATCTTGGGACCTTCGCATAATGCCTAAGTGGACAGTCTACATCTAGTGGTCCGCTTAAACACTACGGGAGCGAAGAGGATCTTGTTGCCTCTTTGATTCTATGGTTAAAATGGCCCCTGGATTACGATCAATAGTTTAGCTCATCTCGAGGCAAGCCTAATGGACAAATGAGTATAAACTCTTCCCTATTCTCTCTAGGAACTCTCGATTTTGGGGATGTGCATTAAACAAGGGATGCCTTCATCTTTTATAAGGGAGGGATCGAAAGAGTTTGGATGAGGTAGGGGTTATCCCATCTCATCCAATATCTCTCCATCTCATCCAATCTTATCTACAATTGAATTCAATTTTCCAATCCCAAGAGAAAGTAGAAAGATAATTCAAAGGGAAACGCATGTAGACTCATCCACTAATGGTTGCCTACAAGCCCATTTCCAACATCTCTCGATCAATCACATTGTGGGATGGGCACAATATAGAATGTTGTATGTAGCTCGTCTCAAAAAAAAAAAAAAATCATAAGAATCAGAGACATGGGATTAGCTGGAACATTGTTGTCTTCTCGCATGTTTTTGAATACTGGGGAACCACCTAACTAACAATCAGCAAACCAAGGTTTGTAATGTTTGTCTTAGTTCGCATGACCACACCAGGTGAAGTTAACTCCCAATTTAGAGTACTCAACCAACATTTACACTTATCCAACTTATCAAGTTTATTTTTAAAAAAAAACTCAATTTCTCACAAGCATTGGTTTAAATCATTTTTAAAGTAATAACATAATACATGTACTTTGAAAGAATATTGTTAGTATTTGTAAACAGCAATCAATACCTCAATAGTGCCCATGGATGAGTCTTCAAGTGTGTATTAATAATTCTAGAAACTCGGTGAAGTTGTCACGGAATCTTCCCCATGCAAAAACTCGATACTATCAACGGATAAGTTTTCAAGTCTGTATTAATAGTACTAAAAACTTGGTGTAGCTATGGCAGGATCTTCGTCGTGCGAATGTGTAATTTGGAAGGATAAGTTTTCAAGTGCGTATTAACAGTTCAAAAAACTTGGTATGGATATCACAGGATCTTCCTCGTGCAAATGTGTAATTTGGAATCGACTAAGTTACTTTCCTAGCATAATTAAATCTAGCCAATTTGAAGACCTTCGTCATTGTGCACTAAAGTAGCCCATAATAAAGTGGGCCATTTTAGGAAAAAAAAAATGGTCCACAACCACAAATATGGAGTCGTGCTTTTGAATAGTTTTTCCAAGCACGAAGTCCATATTGATATCTTCCCACGGAGTACGGATCATTGGCAAAGGCGTATGTAATCTGGTATTTTATTTCCTCTGTTTCGCCAGTTGACATATACGACATGATGGCTAAGGGGAACCTCATGTACCACCATTGCCTTGAAGATTGCTTTAGTCCATAAATAGATTAATAGTTTGCAAGCTCCATTTAGGTTCTTTTTGTCCATATATCCCATGGGCTATTGCATACATAATTCTTCCTTTAAGTCACCATTTAAAAGGGTGATTTTTACATCCATCAATACAACTCTAATTCTAGACTTGCGACAATAAACAAAATCATGTGAATTGAGGAGAATTTTATAGCAAATGAAAGTCTCCTAGTAATCAATGACTTCAATATAGGTAAAACCTTTTAAGTAACTAGTTTTGCTTTGTACTTGTCCATTGTACCATCTGCCTTTTTTGTTTTGAGTACCCATTTATTCCTTATTCAGCAGCAAATCTATGAGTTTCTAAACTTTGTTTTTCTTCATGGAGACGATCTCCTCATCCATATGGCAGCTGCCTAATTAGCCGAATTTAGAGACAACAACATATCCTGAAAAGAATAAGGTTCATCATCATCAATCAAAATACAAGAGTAAACTTTACCCTTGATTTACAAGTATCTCCAATGAATTGATCATCTTTCACTACAATGCAATTTAGGAGTCTATTGAGGTATACTCCCACTGTTCTTAAGAACTATGAGAGCATCTCCATTGTAAGAAGCAAAGCTCCCACTCTCCTAAGATATATCAGGAGTTTCAAAATATTCTATCTCAACTATCTACTTATTTCAGTTGAGGTATCTATCTTTGATGAAGGTTACGTCCCTATACTTTATCTTAGTCCATCCTCCATAGTCAGGATAAATTAAAACGTATCCCTTTGAGTGCATAAGGTACTAATGAATACGCATTCAATGGTTTTACTATCAAGTTAACCCTTATGAGAAGCAAGTAACAAAACATATCCCAAAAATCCCCAAGGGCATAGGTCAGTTAGAAAAAGAATCATTCCAATCCACATCTCATATGAGGTCTTGGGAAGGATTTATACGGGACTCTAATAAGAGCATAGATCGCTGTGAGCAATGCGTCTTCTCAAAATGTAGTAGAGAGATTGACATAACATCATCGATTTAATCATGTCCAACAGTGTCCAGTTCCTTCTCTCTACAACCCCATTTTGTTGTGGAGTGTAAGTCATCATGTGATATAGGACGAAATCAACACTTTCACAATATGATTAAAACGTCTTAGATGTATACTTGCCATCTCTCTTAGATCTAAGGATTTTAATATTTTTCTCTAACTGATTCTCCACTTTAGCTTTGTATTTGAGAAAACAGTAAAAAAGTCTCAGATTTACATGAGATGAGTAGGCATATCCATAACTCGACTAATCATCAATGAGAGTGACGAAATATTGGCATGCATTTCCAACATGTACATTAAACGGTCCATAGATGTCTAAATGGACTATATCTCTAATAGACCCTTAGACCTGGCCACTCTGGAAGAAGATTTCTTATGTTTTTCCAAACACACAACTGATTGAGTATACTCTACTTGGGGTGTAAGTGAGAATACACATAACTGATTACCCTAGTTCTTTTGATTTCTTCTCCTCTCTTCTTCTATTAATCTCAAACGCAACAGAGTGATAGTCATATAGATAAGTTTCTCAACCAATCTTCTATATCTCCTTGATCAACAACTAGTTTGTGATTCAAATCCATTGATGTATCAACTGGCTTATATCAAGAAGACATATCTCCGTGAGCAAATACATACCATATTTCCGTTGAGAAGGATTAATCCTTCCTTAAATCTGACAACTTCTATACCAAAAAAGTATCAAAGATGACCAAGATCAAAATACGTCTGAAGATACTTCTAAAGCTCCTCAATCCTCCAATTGTCACTTACTATAACAACAATATCATCAACATATACCACTAACACACAATAAGACCTAAGGTTCCTTTCCATAGAAAGACGGAATGATTAGCATGACTTCGAGGCCGTTACATAAAGGTAATGGTGGCAGCCGTTACACGTTATGGGGCCATAAAGGTCATAAAAGCCATTATAGAAAAAATGACCCGTGAAGGTCGTTACAGCCCCATAACGGCTAGTTGCGCCCCTGATAAAGGTCGTAACGACCTCGTAACGGTCTATTAGGAGGCCGATACAAGTTTTTCAAATTTTTTTCACTAAAAAAAGGGAGATCGTAACGGCCATTATGGCCCTTATAACGATCGTTACACCCCATAAAGGTAGCAATGGTAACCATTGCGGCCACTGTTACGGTTACGGAATACCTCGGCAACAGGAAAGAAGATTTCAGTATAACCAAAACCAAGGGTTTAAGCTTATCCCTTCACAACCAAGCAAGCCTCCAAACATTCAATCGTACCATCAGGATGAAACTTAATGATGTACACCTACCTGCGACCAACAACACGTTTATCGACAGGTAGATTGGTGAGTTAATAATTATTGTTCTATTCAGTGTTCGCAGTGTCGATATCACGTTACATTTTGCACCCTTGGGATACAGATACATATCGTGTATCGCTGGGGAAATATCAGTTGTAATGTATCGCACTTATTGGGAAACATTGGGAAATTGATTGAATTTTTCAATGAAACTTCAGGGATTGTTAAAATGGACCTTAATACACACTTTTAAATCATAATATGTCAAAAAAAAAGTCCACATACTGGGGTTCCTTTGTAAATGATCATACGCTATGCGTCGTCTGACCAAACTGATGCAACTATTGTTCAAATTGATTTCATAAGATAAATAAATGTAAGAAGACAAGTAATGAAAATACAACCAAAATTACTCCTAATTTGCGAGGAATTGGAAAATTTTGAATTTCTCCCAAATCGACCCCACATACACTCAAATCATCAAATTGGAGTGTATGTGATATTAGATTAGTTCTATAATAATATTCATTCACAATTAGGAGTGGATTGACAACTTTTAGAAAGAAAAAAAAATCAATTTTTTTAAATAATTATTAATTACAAATTAATTAATTATTTTCAAATTTTGAGAAAATATTGCAAATCAATAGATCAAGCCCCCTACATCCTTAAAATATTGTTTCTGATCCAACATTGGAAGTAATTTGGGAGAACTTGAAAATTTTCGAATTACCCAAATCACCCCCCATCTCTCAAATCTCAAAATCAAAGGTTGTAATGCTTGATTTTCCATACAAAACATGAAGAATCAAACATGTCAACTGATTTTCAATATATTTTAATCAATTTAAACGAAAAAAAACGAGTTTTGAAGGAAAAATACTCACCAAGTTCAAGAGGAGCTAAGTTCGGATTTGCTTCAAAATCAACGGTTTCCTCTCATATACTTGCAAAGGAATAACCAAAATCTACCCAAAACTAAGTTGGTGAGGAGAAAATGCAAGAAAAATGGGGAGAATGCGAGTTTTTTTCTAAAAAAAACCAAGTATGGAGGGACCAAGGTGTTCCATAACGGTAACGGTGGCCGCAACGGCCACCACCGTTAATGTTACAATACGAGCCGTAATGGCCGTTACGGACCCTGTATCGACCGATACGGCCCCTTTTTATTTTCTGAAAAAAAAGCAGTTACATGACCGTTACAGGGTTGTAACGATCCATTACAGGGCCGTAACGGCCGTTACGGCCTATTTTTCTGTAACAGCCGTTACGACCTATTTTTTCTGTAACGGTCGTTACGACCTCGTAACACGTAACAACCACCATCGTTTCCTTAACCGTTTTGGGATACCTTAGGAGGGACTCAGTGCGTGTCTAGACGATATCGTCCAGGTATCGACAATATTTGGAATAAGTAAAAGGGACCAACGCCGATATATTGATGATATATCATGAGATATTGATATATCGTGCGATAATATCGATATCGCATGATATTATCATTGATACAAAGGAATCTACCCATTTTTTGTTACTCTTTATAGTTTTCGTATCGCTGACCCCGATATCGATAGTATCGGCCGACACTAGTTCTAATAAAGAGCAACCATTTCCTCTTCCATTGCCTGCTTCTACCTCTTATGTAACAATGCTTCCCGATATGATTTAAGAATAGAATGAAAGGGCAAGGATATGACAAATTTACGTAAAGTAGGAGGTAAGCATTGAAATGACACATATTTGGAGTCAAGATGATCAGTACACACATGCTTACCTTTTCTCAAGGCAATGGGAGCATCAAACATATCTAGAGAAGTCAGTGGATCACTAGGCTCAGAAGAGAATATGGTGGATGGCACATCATGATTGGCCACACTATCTATCAATTTTCATTGTGAGTAGACTTTTAGTTAAGACCAGTGTTTTAAATAGCTATGCTATGTAGCGTGTAGCTTACGCTACGTAGCGTAGCTTAGCCTAAACGCTACGTAGCTCATGAAAATAGCTTAAGTTGCGTGTAGCCTACACTACATCATTAATTTGGATACACTACACGCTACATAGCTCACATTATGAGTCATTTTTCACTATAACATTAAAATCAATAATGTTTTTAATGATTTGTTACATTTTTCTATTTCAATGAAAATTCGTTAGTCTTTTCAATGCTTTTAGTAAACTTTCAATGCTTTTAGTAAGATAATATAAGAAATAGTTTTAAATAAGTTTTGTTGCTCTTTCTTCACTTTTATATTTAATCACTTTTATCTAGCATGTTATGAAAATTTGTCAAATTTTATTACTAATCATCTAATTTGGTGCAACCTAGATTAAAAATCTAAGTAGTGTGTAGCTTACGCTACACGCTATGTAGCTTACGCCTCACGCTTCAGAGGGGTGAAGGCTACGCTACACGCTAATCGCTATTTAAAACACTGGTTAAGACACAATGGAATGGAGGAGTCAGCAGAGGGAGAAGATTGGACTTTGTTAGAAATAAGGATGCTCCAGTACCATGAAGAATTATATAATAAAAAGATAAGAAGAGGAGAAGAAAAGACACATAAGAGAGCAGGGATAAAAGAGGAAAGGTGAGTTGGGGTAGACAACCACCCTTTCCCATTCATATTAATAATAAAAGAGTCAATATAACAAAAATAACCTACACATCCTAAACTAAAATAAACAACTGATAATAAGAAGAAATAACAAAAAATAAACAAACAAACAAAGTCTAGGTGGGGCATAAAATGGCACAACCCACATCTATTAACAACATGAAAGGGCAATATTGGACATCCAAATGTCTCAGATCCCCAAATCCTCATGCATACATCAGTTTGCAGATCTTTTCTGTTGTTCCATAGAATCTTTTCTAGATTGCTTTGATCTTGGTGGCCACAACAACTAGACATCACAATAAAGATAAACCAACATGCTGGATAAAACCAATTTAATCAATGTATATCAACGTCTAATCAATAGCATTTTTCCTTCCTACACAGCAAATCTCCTCAAGTATCTTTTGATCATCATGTCCCAAATATCCTTCCTAGGCCTTCGAATAAAAAATTGTGAAGACAAGATGCTTAATAGGAAGGTTGCCACCTCACATCCAACATCCCCAACAATAGTAGACCACAACCCCTCATCAATATTAATGCCAGAAACATTGCTCTTTGTCAGATTAATTGGTAACCTGGAACTACTTCAAAGCACAATAGAATGTCTCTGGACAAAAGAGCTTCTCCAGACCCATTTCAAAAGAGCATCAGACTGTCAGCATATTGAGCATGAATAATGAAAACTACACCCCCCCCCCCCCCCCCCCCCCCCCCCATGCCACACCAAAAATGACACCCTCACAAACCACCTTCTTTAACATCTATCTACAGTGGACTTTCTAGCATGATGGAAAAAAGTAAGGGCAACAATGGACCACCCTAGCGAATGCCAGGCTTGCCCTTGAAGAAACCATTCAAGGAGTCATTAATCATAACCAAGAACCACGCCAACGAAATACAAGCCTTAATTCATCCTCTCCATTTCAAACCAAAATACATATGGCCTATCACGAACATATGAATTCCCAATTGATGCAATAACACACCCTAGCCATACCCGCCTTCACCAAAAATGAGAAAGCCCTCGCTACTGTAATCATTCACCAGCTTGTTAGTGATAAAGGGATCGTGTAGCACTAATCAACCTAGAACAAAAGCCAATCTGTGTGACAAATCTGATTACCTTTTGCAAATTTGATCGCAAGCACCTTGGTGGTTATTTTGTCTTGTTAGGAGTCCATCCACTCAATTCCCTGTGGGGGTTGAGTGTAGAGTTTGTTTGACAAACTCGACCTTAGGGTCGTTTGCCGATCCTTGGCCTATTAGTTGGGCCTAAAATCTAGGGACGTTAGCTGTTCCTTAGCTCGTTAGTCGGGCCTAAACAAAGTCTCCAAAGGGAAGCCACCAACACGGGTGCAAACGTGTAGGTTGGGAGGAACCTGTAAACTCCCCGGTTAGGTGGATCCGAGTTAAAACACCTTGGTTGGGAGGAACCGGATTTAAACTCCCCAGTGAATGCCGGTGTGCTCAAAGGGGTTGAGTACTTGAACCGGAAGTGGAGTAGACAAGTAGTCGAACCACTATACATCATTGTGTTTGTGATTGATCTTGAGCACATTTCTCTTTATGCATTGTGTTCAATTGTTAATTATGTATGCTTAGTTAGGAATGTATACTTAGCACTTGATAGGCACATCCACACTCATAAGATGTACTTTCACTACCTCAAGTAGACTTGAACTTATTGATCCATCCTCATTCAAGTCTATTTGAGTAGCATAGATTAGGTTCTTCATTAGCTTAATCATTTATTAATCTATGCTTGTTTAGACTACGTTGTTTATAGCTTTTATCATATGCTAGTCTTTTGATTGGACCCACTTAGGCTTGGAAGCCGAAGTGTTAATCGCTTACATAGTTCAATTTGTTAAATTTGTTAAGTAGGCGAAAAGATTTTTGAAAAGGTCCTAATCACCCCCTCCTATAGGTTTAGCTATAATTCTAGTTCCTCTTTAAGCTTCCGCACGTGTATGCATAGGGTGTCGTGTTAGACTACCCGACGTAATTTCAATTGGTATCAGAGCGGGTTGCTCTTCAAGGACGTAACCGTCTAGAGTAAGATTCGATACCGGAGCACTAGCATAATGTCTAACCGAGATGGGAGTACCACCAACCGTCCACCTTTCTTTGACGGGTCCAACTATGCTTATTGGAAGGCTAGAATGAGAATTTTTCTCCAATCCATGGACTGTCCGGTGTGGCTTAGCACACAAACTGGATATACCTTGCCCACCGAGCAAGTGGAGGTTGATGGAAAACACATTGTCATTCCCAAAGATGATTCTAAATGGGATGACATAGAGAGAGCTCAATACATGGCAAATGCCAAAGCTCTCAATGCGATTTGCTGTGCGGTATCCCCGGATGAATTTCAGCGCATTCTCACATCCGTAACTGCAAAAGAAGCGTGGGATATACTTGAGGTTACCCACGAGGGAACTAGCACAGTAAGACGCTCGAAGCTTCAGCTCTTAACCACCAAATTTGAAAACATTAGGATGGAAGAGACTGAAACTTTCATGGAGTTTTATACTAAATTGTCAGATATTTGCAACTCCATGTTTGTCTTGGGTGATCGGGTTCCGGAGGGTAGGATTTGTAGAAAAATACTTAGATCCCTCCCGGATAGATTTGACTCCAAGATAGTTGCCTTAGAGGAGTGTAGAGACATAGATAACATGAAAATAGAAGAACTCATAGGTTCCCTACAAACTTATGAACTACACTTTAAGGCCCCCTTTAGAAAGAAAAACATCGCTCTCAAGTCCTCTCACAAACATAAGAAAATTAAAAGTGAGTTAGAGGAAGATAGTGATGATGAGGATGATGAGGAAGAGAAATTGAACAAAAAATTCAAGAGATTCCTCAAATTTGATAAAGGGAATAACCGTGACAAGAAGGACAAGAAGGGTAATAAACATAAAGGAAAATCATCCAAACCTTCATCCTTCCGTTGTTACAGTTGCGGTCAACGTGGCCATATTGCCCTCGGATTGTCCGGAAGGGCCTAAACCGAAAGGCAAAACGCAATGGCTGCCACTTGGGATGGTACGGAGGAGTCCGAATCTGGAGACTCCACTAGTGATGAGAGCCAACATAAAGATCTAGCTCTCTGCCTCCACCACAACCCCTCTTCCGGCTTATCTAAGAGGGGATCCCGACCGCTATCCCTTCTAGTAGTAGAAGGAGTTCCCAACCCCTCACCTCATGCTACATTTTATGAGGGTGTTGAGGAATTTAGTTATCCTTAGGTAAATCAAACTAAACATAGTTAGTGAGGGTGGCTAGATTTGCTTTAATAGGAAAATCTGAGGATTTCAGCCTCATTTCTGTGTATGGGCAAATCAGAGGATTCAAGCCTCATTAGCCCAAATTTTGATAATTTAGCCTTGCTTCTATTTTATATATTTGCTGCTAGATTATCCTTCTGCTTAGATTAGCTAATCATCTTGAGTTTTATGCCTCATTGTATGCTAATCTTTGCTTAGTATTGGTCTTGATATACCAACAGCGGAGGTTGGTTGATTGGGCTATAAGCCCTTTGTGCTTTTATTGCAAATGTATATCATAGATGACTAATTTTACATGATTAACTATGCTTAGTATAGTACATTTTCTTGTTAATCATGTTCCTTAGCATGCTCCATGTTTTATATGATCATGCACCCTATACTCTCTCTAGTTAGCATGTGCTTATAGTTATAACTGCTACATACTATCTTCTCTTACCTTAACCTTAATTGATATATCATTACAGGGGAGAGAATAGTTTGTTAATTGCTAAAAAAAAGGAGGAGAAAGATCAAGTCCCACCAAAACTAGTTTGCTATGTTTTGTGATGCAGGGATTGACAGGTTATGAGGGAGCAATCTGAAGAGGAGCAGCTTAGTTTAGGCATGTCAAGAGTCCTGTATTCAATGCTTTATCAATGTAATCTCTTGTACATGTATTTTGTTTTGGTAGGTTAGGTTTTTGTAAGTAATTGACAAAGGGGGAGATTGTTAGTGCACTTTTCTGTGGCATACTAGTGCACCTTGTTTGTCAATTACTTAGGTCAGTGAGTCTAGTGTCGGTTGAGCTTAATGAAGACGAAGACCAAAGACTCAAGATGGACCGGCTGCATCAAGAAAGGAGAAACAGGTAAATGTGATGCCTTGGTGTGCCTTGCCTTGACCATAACCTAACCCATAACCTCTTAGATGACTTGGACCAACTAGGTATACCTTTAGTCATCATCATTAGTCTTAAAACTCCATGAAAAACATGATAAATTAGACTAATTAAAGAGGTGGAAGCTGCTGTAAACAAAACAGCTCAAAACAGCAGTTTCTGATTGATCTCCGATCAATCGGACGTTGGCTCCGATAGGACTCCAATCAATCGGACAGAAGCTCCGATCAATCGGAAATTTTTCCAGCAACCTTGAAAATCCACTGGACATATTTCCGATCAATCGGACAGTCTTCCGATCCATCGGAAGGGGTCCGTCCGATCAATCGGACAGTGTTCCGATCAATCGGAATATCTTCCAGAGACTTCACTGGATAGATTTCCGATCAATCGGACTTGTCTCCGATCAATCGGACAGGTCTCCGATCAATCGGACCTTCTTCCGATCAATCGGAGATGCGCAAATCTGCCCCTTTTTTTACCGTTGAAAGAAAATCTATTTAAGATGGGGGATTGTTTTTTAGCTACCAGAGGGGATTTTGAGGAGATAGGAGCCACCATTGTTGAAGATCATTAGAGGCTCTATTCCAAACCCAAAGCAAGTCATTCTTCTTGTGTTTTCATCACAAGCTTGGGCCATTCAATGGCATCTTGAGAATGGATTTGTTCCCTCTTGATTCCTAGGGTTTAGACACATTGATGATAGTTAAATCCCTTGTCTAAACACTACCTAGGAGTCCAAATAGGTGTATTCCTCTAGGAAACCCATTTCCTACCATTTGTAGAGGATTCACCATTCCCTAGCACCTTGGGCATTTCCAATGGAGCATCACATGCAAGGTAGCTGATCTTGGAGCCGAAACCTTGGCAAAGCAGCGGCGTCAAAGATCGGGGGAGCACAAGGGGAGCTGATTCAAGCACGGGAGAGCGAGAAGAAGCAACCCAAAGCGACGCTACAAAGGGGCTCAATCCGACAAGGTTGTCTTGTTAGGAGTCCATCCACTCAATTCCCTGTGGGGGTTGAGTGTAGAGTTTGTTTGACAAACTCAACCTAGGGTCGTTTGCCGATCCTTGGCCTATTAGTTGGGCCTAAAATCCAGGGACGTTAGCCGTTCCTTGGCTCGTTAGTCGGGCCTAAACAAAGTCTCCAAGGGGGAGCCACCAACACGGGTGCAAACGTGTAGGTTAGGGAGGAACCTGTAAACTCCTCGGTTGGGTGGATCCGAGTTAAAACACCTTGGTTGGGAGGAACCAGATTTAAACTCCCCAGTGAATGCCTGTGTGCTCAAAGGGGTTGAGTACTTGAACCGGAAGTGGAGTAGACAAGTAGTCGAACCACTATACATCCTTGTGTTTGTGATTGATCTTGAGCACATTTCTCTTTATGCATTGTGTTTAATTGTTAATTATGTATGCTTAGTTAGGAATGTATACTTAGCAATTGATAGGCACATCCACACTCATAAGATGTACTTTCACTCCTCAAGTAGACTTGAACTTATTGATCCATCCTCATTCAAGTCTATTTGAGTAGCATAGATTAGGTTCTTCATTAGCTTAATCATTTATTAATCTATGCTTGTTTAGACTACGTTGTTTATAGCTTTTATCATATGCTAGTCTTTTGATTGGACCCACTTAGGCTTGGAAGCCGAAGTGTTAATCGCTTACATAGTTCAATTTGTTAAATTTGTTAAGTAGGCGAAAAGATTTTTGAAAAGGTCCTAATCACCCCCTCCTATAGGTTTAGCCACAACTCTTTAAGCTTCCGCACGTGTATGCATAGGGTGTCGTGTTAGACTACCCGACGCAATTTCAACTCCAAATGGTTTGCAAATTGAAGCCCACTTATAAAATTCATGGAACATCTCCAGCAGATCACCCTTAACTACATCCCAACAGATATGGAGAAAGCCAATTGGGAAGACATCTTGCTAAGGAGCTTTGATTCCTTCGATTTCAAAAAATAGTATCCTTAACATCTTTGTTATCGAAGGAGCGTCCAACTCAGAGGCTTGGACATCAAAATTAACTTAAACGACAACCCACCCATACGAGGTCTCATGGGAAACTCTTCAAAGAAAGCTTTCCAATAATAATCAACAAAACATTAGCAGATTCCCATCATATCATTTCGAATCCCAGTCCCACCACTAATTGAGCATATCGAGTCATCCCTTCTCCTTGCATTTGCAAGCTTGTGGAACTACGCAGAGTTGTGGTCCCCTTCTTTAATCCATTTTTCTCTTGAAAGTTGCCTCCAATGCATTTCTTCCCCTCACAATGCAGTAGCTAAAGGTGCAACAACCTCCTCTCTTCTAGCTGCCTTATCCTAGGACAGAGCACCCACTTCCTCTTCATGCCTATCAAGATCAACCAACTCTGACTGATACGAAGACTTAGATTTGAAATATCACCAAAGGCAGACTTGCTCCAAACCTTGAGTTTCCCTTAAAAGAATTCATAATTTACTGTTGAACCAATTCCCAGCATCGCCCACCAGCCTATGCAAATTCCATTGCTCGTGAATTAAAGATAGAAAATCAGGGTGATCCACCCATATAAGCTCAAACCAAGGGCATGGGACCCCACGATTCAAATCATAGTTTGCCCACTAGGAATCAGCTCTGAACTCGGAAGGTCACCAGGTTTGGGTCAACTTGGGACAAGCAGGTGGGTAAAAAAAATGATTTTTACTATTTTATTATAAAATAAATTATAAAAATAGAAGAAATATACAAAATGATAAAAATAACTAAAAAATAGAGAAAGAAAATAGAAAAATAAAAGAAAAGAGATATCATTGTAATGGTAAATAGAATAATAAAGAAGTACCTGAAAAAAAAAACAGAAAAATCCTACTACATCTTCTTCTTCTTCTTAATCTAAATTGGAATCGGAATCTTTAAAAAGAAAAAGAAAAAAGCGGACAATAATCAGAAAAAATAGAAAAAGAATGTAGAGATAAATAACTAAATAACTAATAAATTGTTCGTGAGTAAGTGAATAACATGCATCAGTCACACTAGTCAACACCAATAAGAATCGCTTGCTGGTTGTGGCTACCAACCAGTGAATGCAGTATTGATGATATCGGCTGATATTATTGATATCACCCTTGCCCAATACGAAACCCCACTTAAGTTCATGGGTTTTGGGATATCGGCAATATTATCACAATGCATCGCCGATATGGGCAATAAATTGCGATAGACCGTCAATATATCATGTTGTATCAACGATACCAATAGAGGAGACCAAAAAAACTAAAAAAATGGGGAAAAAAAATACATGCTCTCTCTCTCTCTCTCAGCCATGTAAAAAAAAAATAGCTTTCTAAATAAAAAGGCTGCAAGCCTTTAAAACACTCTAGCCACCACTTGCAATAGGCGAGTGGAGAGGTCAGTGGCTCAGGTGGGCTCAGTGTTTTCAGTATCAGTATCAACACATGTATCGCGCCCTTGAGATACAGAAATATATAGGTTATCGCATGGAAAATATAGGATGTATCACATTATGTTTTGCTGTTTTTGGGAAATTGGTCGAATTTTTCAATAAAACTTCAGGAGATGTTAAAAAAGACATCATTACAACTTAGAAATCAAAAGATCACAAAAAAGAAATGCTCATAGTAAGTTTCCTTTGTATAGGGTCCTAAACTATGCACTATTTGACGTAGTGATGCAACTATATTTAAAATCAACTAATATAATTTATAAATCATAGAAGGCATGTATAAAAACACAACCAATTAATTAATTGCCACGTGGCGTACAAGTAATGGAAATTAAATCATCCATATTATGTCTTATAACCCAAAATTAGGTATATTTCCTCATCTAAGGATGAAATTGGTGGACATTTCTTGGACATTTAAGAATGAAAAATATTTCATGGTCTTGTTTCAATAAGTGTCCATGAATCAAAGGTCAAGATCGTTTAACCAATCTGATTTTGAGATCGTGACTTAGCGACAATGGGTTTGACAATTTAATTGGGTTCAATTTATATACGACACGTACAATTCTTGAGTGCATGCGTAGAAGCATTGTACGTTGTATCATACAGCCCAGTTTTAAATAGAGAATAGGAATTCGGTACATTTTTTGAAAAGGTTTTCAACCGGCAAGCAAAGGGGTAGCGGCTCAAGTGGGCCCCACTATGATGTTTATGTGAAATCCACCTCGACTGCTAGGTGTGTCGCCCCATGTTAGTCCCAAGGCCCAAAAATCATCCCCATCATGATTCAGGTGGGCCACACGATTGGAAACAATGTACAGGGCAATGCTCACCCTACAAACTATTTCCCTTGGTGTGACCCACCTGAATCACAGATGGCTCTGATTTTTGGGCCTTATGACTAAATTTTGTTGTGGCATCTAGTGAGTGGAATGGATTTCATACAATCATCACGGAGAGCCCTGTAAAAATCAAGGGTGGACATCTCTTTAGTCTTTACTAACTGTTTCTTTAGTGTGGCCCACCTGAATCACAGGTGGGCGTATTTTTTTGGCCCTAGACCTAATGTGGGATAATGCATATAATGGTTGGAGTGGATCTCACATGAATATCAAGGTGGGTCACACAAGAAGGGTGGACATCTCTTTACCAATGCTCTTTTTAGGGTACTAGAAGAAGTAGCTTACCATGTACCTGTACTCAAATCACGTACTACAGCAATTTATGTTCCGAGTATCCCTACTTGAGAATGCCTAGAAAATGGAGAATGTGTAGGACCATGCATTTCGTGTTATTTAAGCAAGAAAGTGTAGGGATCACGTTGTGTGCCCATTCTTCATCATCATCACCACCATAATGGGCTGTGGACCCATTCTAAGGAAGAAATGTCAAGCAGTATAAATTACCTAAATGACACTTAGCATATATTAATGGAACGCACGCACGCACTATAAAGTTATAGTGTTCCTAGTTGTATTGGTTCACTTGGGCCGTCATAGATCAATCTGAACTGTCCATTAAGTTCAAATAACATTTCTGGGCTGCCACACAAAAATTACACTCATTAGATGATCCAATCCATCATTTATTTGGCCATATTTTCTCATATTAGTGTGATGTTTTTGTAGTACCCATGACATATGGGTTAGACCTAATGAATGGTCTAGATCAATGGATATAACTGTTTAAGCATCCCAATAGCACTATAACTTATAGTACTCTAAAAGCATGCGAGCATTTCTCTTAATACATCAAAATTATGTGACCATGTAAAGAACCAAACACATCAATGACAAGATCTCCATTTTAAACCTTGTTTCTATATGAGACAAAGAACAGAGAGAGAGAGAGAGAGAGAGAGAGAGAGCACAAGACGTAAGTTCAACCTAACTACTTTTCATTAACTAGCCTAGGTCGATTCATATAGGCCTATAGGCGAATTGCCTAAATAATTAGGAAAAAAAGGACATGGATTCCATCAAATTAGACAAGGACACAAAACAATTTGAATTATATTATGGGAAATATACAGCTAAAGGAACCAAGTCTTCTCGTGGAAATGAAAACTAAATCAATCTCCTTATATGTGATGCAAGCCGCATGCGCTCCTAACTCAATTCCAAGTTATAGTCCTGCTTTAACCAAAAAGCTTAATGCATTTGAGGCACAATCAAACTAGATTACAAAAGTTCAATTAAATATGAAATGACCAAGAAAAAGTGACATTGTTTTCTTTCGTCTACAACCAAAACCTAATTGCAATCCATGCATTTAAAATTGGGTATAAAACAATTTGAACTGTCTTTAAGAATAATCTCTGATTATACACGGATGAGGACTAAAACACACTTACGTTATTAAACTAAAGTATTGCAATTCCACTCTATTGAACATCCAAACAGAGTCTAAATAAACTAAGGAAGCAAGTAAAAATGGCATTATACCTTAGCAAGATTCTCTGAAAGGCACTATAGTTGACCCGTAAAATAAGTAACTTGCCTTTGCAAAGTCGGAATCACCCATTTCACCTATTTCAGGCAAAGTAGGTAATTCCGGCTCTACAAAGGCAAGTTACTTCTCTTATAGGAGAGCTCCAGTGCTTTACAGAGGATCTTACTGAGGTATATGCCGTCTTTATTTGCTTCCTTAATTTATTTAGATTGTATTTGGATGTTCGACAGAGTGAAATTGCAATGCTTTAGTTTAATAACATAAGTGGGTGTTAGCCCTGATCCATTCACAATTAAAAGATTATACTCAAAGACAATTCAGATTATGAACAGATCAGGGCTAACACCCACATATGTTATTGAATTAAAACATAGCAATTTCATTCCGTTTAACATCCAAACACATTCTAAGTAAACTATGAAAGCAAATAAAGATGACATTATACCTCAGCAAGATCCTCTACAAGGCACTAGAGCTTGCCCGTAAGAGAAATAACTTATCTCTATAGAGTCAAAATCACTCACTTCGCCTATTTCAACCCCGACCCTTGCTTCTCCAAAAGCTGAAGCAAGTGATTCCAACTCTACAGAAGTAAGTTACTTCACTTACATGTGAGCTCCAGTGCCTTGCAGATGATCTTGTTGAGGTATAATGTCATCTTTATTTACTTCCTTAGTTTATTTAGATTGTGTTTGGATGTTCAATTGAGTGGAATTGCAATGCTCTGGTTCAATAACATAAGTGGGTGTTAGCCCTGATCCATCCATAATCAGAGATTATTCTAAAAGATGTTCAGATTAGGAATGCTAAAAATATTTTCTAGCAACCGGAGACCTATGGGAAGAGTTATCTGTCAATGTCATCATCCTAAGCACTGAACTTGATAACCTTCAGATCACAACAGAGAAAGCCCATTTAAGCCACAAGCTCAATCCTTAGTATAGATTTCTTATAAAGGCTCTCTAGAAGTTTTTCCTAGTAGAGTTTCAAGTTTCAATAGGAAAGTCATTTTTTTCTAAGATAAAAGAAAGATATTATTAAAGAAGAAAGAATCGATATGGCAAAAAAAGTGAGAAGAACTCCTGACACAGAGCCAATCGGCTCAATCCCCTAGCAAGGTTATCGGCTATCATCTAGTTCAAAATTTCGTGCAATGCCTAGAATTCTGTTTCACCTTACCAACAAAACAAAAGCAACTGAAATTCCAACGGAATCAAGTGATCATAGTAAAGGTAATTGAAGCAGT
The DNA here is from genome assembly GCA_003013855.2 of Liriodendron chinense. Classification (NCBI taxonomy): domain Eukaryota; kingdom Viridiplantae; phylum Streptophyta; class Magnoliopsida; order Magnoliales; family Magnoliaceae; genus Liriodendron; species Liriodendron chinense. Next base: position 5,776,384 of record ML058387.1, on the reverse strand, counting down.
AATCAAGAAATTCAAGACAACAATGCATATGGTTTCTCATAGTACAAATCACATAATGGATTTCCCATCTGCCCATTCTTCAAATAGTAGAAGTGCATACAAACCCAAAAATAAAAATAAATAAATGAGGTGAGACGACTAGTTCACAACAGAAAACAGTACAAAAAACCAGATAGAGAGACAAGTGTTCGTGAAAAACATCGTTATGAAAATCAAGAACAAAGAATATTATCCTCGACATGAGGATATGCACAGTATAGTTGGGTTTTCAATTTGGACACCAACTGGTTGAAAACACCCAAACATTCACATATAAGGCAGCCCATCTAGCACCACCACATATTCCAATGTGCAAGGTCCAATCCGCCCATCAGGTGGGTGGTTTCTGGTCTACACATCCCATAGGCCAGGACATTAAAAAATGGACTAATCAGAAAAACTTGGATCATTCACTCGTTCCATATATGTGGCCCACCTGACAAGGGGAACAGATTGGTTTTCTGGTGAGGAGATCTGAAAAGTAGGCAACCCTCTGATTGACAGATTGGATCATGCGCCTGAGTGCGGCACATTCGGTGGCATGCATATGGGTGGCCTAATTCATTCATGTGCAATTCGCAGAATTCCCTATGCATCATAGGGTGGAGGTTCTCATAATTTTTAATGTGGAAATAAAATATTTCTATAATACAATGTTCAGTCCATTCCGCACCGATGGGCCCGACAATCGACAATCTGGACCGTTAATCAAGGGCCCCACCATGGATGGGTGAAAATCTGATATATCAAATGATCCCCACCATCTGATTGGTGTGCAGTTTCAGAGAGTATAAGGGTAATCATCCATACTCTAATTTCCCAAGCTCTTTTGCAGGTGAGAATCAGAGAACTACAATTTCAAATGAGGGTGGTCATTGCATCATACACTATCAATGATCCACAAAAGTCCCCCAATGCAAACAGGACCCTGTTTTTACATTATTTCCAATGGTCCATTCATAGCCAACTAATCAGATAAGTAGATCACCCAACAGATACAACCTTCAGCCCATCACCCATCCACAGCAGGGCCCACCTAATAACTGTTCCAGATCACAGAACCACAGTCCGATATTAGTATCTCCAAATCCACCAAAAAATCAACCACTCACCAAGAACACGATCCTCCGCTCGCCAACCTCCGGTCTTGCCGGCCGAACCTCACCATGTATCGCCAATCTCTCAGCACCTCCCCCAACGCCATACCGACCAACAACCGGCAATTCTCCCACAAATCCAACATCCGGAAGGCACGGCATAGCAACCGTCCGATCAACCAAGGGCAACCGATCAGGCTGCCTCCGCAATACCATCCCCCTCTCAACCACCATCTCCTTCACAACTTCATCGAAAAGCGCTTGCTTCCTCTGATTCTCCCTCGTGATAATCTCTTCCCGAATACAAGCCTTTTCGGCCTCTCGTGCAAACGACTCTCCTCTCCGCGGTAGCCAATCCGACGGCTGAAAATCCTTCATCGTATGCCCCACTGGAAAATCCGAAAATCCAAAATTATAAATAGAAAGAAAAAAAAATAAAAACTGAAGAGAGAGAGAGAGAGAGAGAGAGAGAGAGAGAGAGAGAGAGAGAACCTGGCAATGGTGGAGCAGTTAAATAGCGACGTGAGGAGAAATGGGGAGGAGGCGGATTGTCGACTGCTCTGAGTTTGAATTCCATCAGACGAGTCTGAGATTTTCAGAGAGTTTCAGAGATTTTTAGGGGTTTTGGGTTTTTGTCAGGGAATTAAGGAAGGAAGTAACGAAGGCGAGTTCGTTTTGCGTGGGAAAGAAGGAATACGAATTGGAGTCTTATACGGAGGGCCGCGGATCACAAGGGATGGTTTCAAAGCTCTGTGGGCCCCACCATGATTTATACGTTTTATCCATGCCGTCCATCCATTTTTAAATATTATTTTAAGTAATTATCATAAAAATGATATATATAAAAATCTCAGGTGGACCACACCAAAGGAAAATCGTGGGAATTGATGCTTACCGTTGAAAAATTTTTGGAGGCCACAGAAATTTGGTATCAATCCGATATTTGTTTTTTCCCTTCATTTACGTCTACGTGACCTTATCAAAAGTTTGGATGGAAAATAAAAATTATAATAGGCCCTTAGAATATTTTAATGGTGGATGTTCAATTCCTACTGTTTTCCTGTGGTGTGGTCCACATAAGATTTAGATCTGTTTCATTTTTGGGCTAGTTCTTTAAAATGAGATGGAAAAATGAATGGACGGCATGGATAAAACACATATATCATGGTGGGGCTATGAAACCATCCTTTATAGCATATCCGCGACCTATACGGAGAATAACGCTTGCGTGGCTTTCGTACGAAGACCGGGGTCGGGGAAGGGGAAGCGGATTGCGTAGTGAGTAACTCCGCACGCTACTAAGAGTGCAGAGTACATTCTATGGGCCCACCCTGATTTACGTATTTTATCCACTCCGTCCATCCATCTTAACAGAAAATTTTAGGAATGGGGCAAAAAAATGAAGCATATCAAAATCTAAAGTGGACCACACCACGGGAAAAGTATGAACTTAATGTCTACCATTGAAAAATTATCAGAAGACAAGTTTTCCCTTCATCCATATCCATGAAGGTTTCAACGGTGGAAATCATTATTCCCACTATTTCCCGTGGCATGGTCCACTTGAGATTTGGATATGCTTAAATTTTGGGCTCAACCCCTAAAATGAGCTGGAAAAACATATGGACGGTATAGATAAAGCACATACATTCTAGGTGGGCCCAACTGAGTTTACTAGGCACGGTAAGAGCGTGAGGATCCGGCGAAGGACACCATCCTGTGATGGAAGCTAGGCGAGGCCTATTTAAATGTTTTTTGAGAAATCCACCCGGTTCATCTTTTTTACCATGTCATAATATTATGAGATGGACCAATAATATTATTAGATGGACCAAAAACCGAGATATATCCATCATTCAAACGAGCCGTGCGATGAGAAAAGTGGGTGAGGAAACGCATACCATCGAAACCTCACTGGGTCTATCGTGATATTTATATGCCTTTCCCATTCATACTGTTCATAATTTCATTCTTATTTGGATGAATTGAAAACACAAAATTATTAGCCTAATCGAAAACTTCTTATGACCCAGTGAATGTTTTCACGGTTTTCGGTCAAATTTATTATTTCCTATCCTGCAGGCCACTTAAATTTTGAATCTGGCTCGTTTTGGGTCTATGTGCTAACATGACCGAGCAATACGGCTGAAGTGGATTTCTGACAAACATCACAGCGAGCGGGCGCGGATTTCCTGCGAAAGCCTTGCAGGAAGTTCCTGCACTGGGAACCAACGTGGGCCATAATGATATTATTTGATAAATCTACCCCGTCCATCCGTTTTGGGAGCTCATTTTAGGATATGAGAGCAAAAATGAACCGGATCCAAGACTCAAGTGGGCCGGAAACGTGAGGATTGAATTTCCACAGTTGAAATATTTGTGGAGCCACAGGAGTTTCGAATAAGGATAATATTTGTGTTTTCAGTTCATCCCAATAGTAGTGACGTTGTGAACGGTATGGATGTCATATAAACATCACTGTGGACCCCAGGTATGTTTCAACGGTAGTAATTTACCTACCCACCTTTTCCTTTAGTGAGGCCCACTTGAGTCCTTCGATCCGTTTCATTTTTATTCTCATATCTTAAAATGAGTTCCCAAAACGGATGGACGGGGTGGATTTATTAAAAACATCACTATGGCCCCACGTTGGTTCCCAGCGCAGGAACTTCCTGCGCAAGGCTTTAGCAGGAAATCCGCGCCGACAGCGAGCCCCAAGTAAGTTACAAACCTCAAGTGGACTCCATAATGGCGATTGAACCCATTGCTTTCAAAAACTTTCTAGGTGTAAAAGAAGTTTTCGATCAAGCTATTTTACTTATGAGATTTCTAACACGATGGACCTAGGAAGGTTTCAACGGTGGGTGTCATTATCACCATTGATTCTTGTGGTGTGGTCCACTTGAGCCTTGTATCTACTTCATTTTTTCGACTTCTCCCCTAAAATGATATGGAAAAATATATGGACAGTGTGGATAAAACCTGTGGATAGACGTTGGCCCCTCACAGCCACTGTCCGTTCCAATCCAGGGAGTGGCATAGTAGTACCAATACGTGGAAGGATCCCCGAAAATCAGGGATGCGGATTGGGTGCGTACGGACGCGGATTCCGTGCGACAGCCTTTGCAGGAAGTGGAGGAAATTAGGTGTTACCCTGGGAACAGATTAGTGGTGTTACCCCTATGGCCCACATGAATACAATTCAATCCTTCCATCCGTTTCTCCAGCCTATTTGAGGATGCTGTTCCAAAAAATCACGTAGATACGAATCTCAAGTGGACCATACCATTGGAAACAGTGTTTAGTAGTGCCTCGCCATTAAAAATTACGAATATCCATCTTAAGGTTTTAGTAATGTCTATTTTCAATCCAAAATATAAATATCAGCTTAATTCAAAACTTTTGTGGCCCACAAAAATCTTTTAATGATCATTCATCATTGTTTCTAGTGATATGATACACCTGAGCTTTGGATCTTCTTAGGGTTTTGTATAACTTACTAAAATGATGTGACAAAACATATAAACGGGGTGGATATATAAAAAATACATCAAGATGGGTCCCACACGGTTAGAGTAACAGCTACTCCACTCTCCCAAGTTCCTGCGGTGGAACGTAGGCAAGCCACGGTGATGTTTGAGAAAAATCCTCCCGGTCCATCCGTTTTGTGATCTTATTTTAGGGCATGTGAACATAAATAAGCCTGATCTAAGATTTAAGTGGGCCGCACTAAAGGAAAAGGTGGGTAGAGAAATTACTACCGTTGAAACCTCCCTGAGTCCATAGATATGTTTACTGGACATCCATTCCGGTCGTAACGTCATTCCTACTGAGATGAACTAAAAACACAAAATTTTTCAAATGTGGACGTTCAATCCTCACGGTTTTCTCAGCCCACTTGAGTCTTGGATCCAGTTCATTTTTAGGACCATGTCTTAAATTAATCTCAAAAAACCGATGCCATCGCGGTGGGCCCACCTCAATTACCAGCACATGAACTTCCAGAAATCCGCGTCGTGGCCTCATCTATCCGGCGCGAATATTTACATGTATTTTCTCTCACGTGGTAAATAAATGCATACGTAACCGTGTTTGGCAGTGAGATAACCTGTTGTCTTATCCTGACTTGAATTCGATGCCAAAAATTTATGGCCCCACTATGAAATATTTGTTTAATCGATTCCATCCATTCATTAGCAGCGATCGTTTTAAAGCGTCGGCTAAAAACGAGGCAGATTTAAAGCACAAACAGGCCACACTAGAAAATAGTAGAAATTGAATACTAATCATTTAAATGTTATTCCTTTGATGTGGTCCAGTTGATTTTTGGATCCACGCCATCTTTTTATGCATACTAAAAAGTGATAGGACCAAATGAATAGATAGCCTGGATAAAACATATATGTCATGGTGGGACCCACAAGTCCCGTCTCAAAAGTTGCTATCTAATTGCCTCCAATTGCTTTTGGTAAATAATAAAGAGAAATTCACCTATGTAAACTTCAGTTTTAGCCGACCAGCCAAAATAGGTATATGAAAACTTTACTTTCTCATTCTAAACTCTAGTTGTACAGATACCCTTGTGAATTCAACATGCACTCATTGAATTCCAACGAGTACTCTTTGAATTTGTAAGGGTATTTTTATCCAAAAAATCTGAAGTTTAGAATGGAAAGTAAGTTTTTGGAGGTTTATTTTAGCTGATCGGTCAAAAATGAAGTCTACAAAGGAAATTTTTTTAATAATAAATGCAAAAAAGAAGGTAAAACACATTACATCTACACTAAAAGATATTTCAAACATGCCCTTAATGCATGTATCATATTCATCTGTTTTTTCACATCATTTAAGAGCATGATCCAAAAAATAAGCTGATCAAAATAGTGGTGGTTGAAGGTTCTACCAGTAAAACATTCCTAAGGCCCACCCTAATGTTTCTATCATTTTTATTTTCCATCTAACCTGTCGATAAGGTCAAATAAAACTTAATAGAATATATATATATATATATATATATATATATATATATATATATATATATATATATATATATATATATATATCAGATTGATCAAAAACTTTTGTAACCTACAAAAAGGTTTTAATTGGTAAATCACCACTCTTTACTAAGATATGGTCCACCTAAGCTTTAAATGTACTTAATTTTTGGGATATGTCCTAAAATGATTTTTAAAAACGGATTAAAATAGTGGTTATAAAATATATAATCAAGGTGGCCCCACGATAAAGGTTGCACCGTCTTGGCTGAGGCCAGGGCCGCCCCGAAAATCAGTATCAGAGTGTATAACATAGCTCCCACCTGGTTAACATCGAAAAGCTCTGTGGGCCTCACCATGATTATATATAGGGGTGTCAATGGACGGGGTTGGCTAGACGGTTTCGGGCTTGGCCCGCCTTGGGCCAGCTATGGACTAGAGTACTCGGCCATGGGTCGGGTTCGAGCCTAAAGTATAAGCCCTTTTTTAAATGGACCGGGCTTAACTATGCTGTTTAAAAGCCCGACAACTCGGGCCCAACCCTATATATATATATATATATATATATATATATATATATATATATATATATATATATATATATATATTATTTATTTAAAATTTAAATTAAAATGTTTTCCCTCCTTTCAAAATTTAAATTTTAAATTTTACACAATTTTTTTCCTAAAAATCCATCTCCCTCCTAAATCTCTTTTTATTTTCTATAATGTTGGTGATAATTTTTCATATACGAAGAAGCGAGAGATTAAAGGATAATTTCTCTCTCTATGTTAAAGGCCAAGCTCGGGCTAGGGCCGGGTACGGGTTGGACCTGCATTTGTATCTTAGGCTGGGCTTGGGCTTAGCTATTGTGGCCCGTCACAGGTCCGAGCCGGGTTTGGGCATATGTTGAAAGAGGCGGGCCGGGCTTGGACAGAGCTTGGCCCGGCCCTAACCAAGCCCATTGACACCCCTAATTATATGTTTAATCAACACGTCCATTAATTTATACGACACCGTACTAATCAATGAGGACAATGACACCTGCCGTTGAAACCTTCTTAAGGCCCACCTTGATATTAATTTTCCATCCAACCTGTTTATAAGGTCAAAAAGACCTGGATGAAGGGAAAAAAACAAATATTAGCTTGATCTAAAACTTCTATGGCCCACAAGAAGTTTTCAATGCTAAGCGTTCATCCCCACTATTTCCTATAATGTGGTCTACTTTGAGCTTTGGATATACCTAATTTTATGTCTAATTCTATAAAATGATATGAAAAAATGAATGGACGAAAGGGATAAGACACATAAATCATGGTGGGGGCCATAGAGTTTCACCACATCCACAATTTCCTTGTTGCGTTCTACCAACCGATTCCGCCCGAAAACAGTTTTTTACCTTTAATAAAATAAAGACATATGTTATAATAAAGAAATGCCCTAACGGTGTCTTGTCGTACAAGTGTTAAACATGTATATCGATAGGAACCGTTGATTTTGTGGGACACCACATAGATGGACCAAAGGCCTAAATCTTTGGTGATGAAAAAAATCTAACCGTCTGATTGCTCTAGGTTTGATCTTCTTATTAATGATCGTTCCTTTTTATGTCATTGATGGCATTACTATTAAAGTTCTATCACCTTGATTTCTTTTCTATGGCTAATAGATGCAGTGGCCCACAATGATATATGGGCCTTATATCCACACCATCCAACCATTTTGACAAATTATTTTAGGATATGATTCCAAAAATGAAGCTAACCCAAATCTTAAGTGGACCACATCATAGGAAACTAATTGAATCCTATCATTAAAAACTTCATGTATTCCACCGGAACATTCATTTTCCATCCAACCTACTGATAAGGTCAGAAAGATCTAGATGAATAGAATACAAAAATATCATCTTGATCCAAAGCTTTTATGGCCCACGAAGTTTTTAATGGTAATTGTTTGATTTCCTCCAAGTGCAGAGGTTCAATTGTAATAATCCTGTGAGTACAGGGTCGATCCCATGAAGACAGTCTACGAAAAAAGCTTCTTACAGATCAACTAAACAGATAATGAAAATAGATATCAAAGGATCTATCCCAAATAGATTAAGGATTTGGATTGATATGGAAAAATCAAACCACAGCATCGAAGTTCCACATACGGATTTAACAAACCATCTATCATGACTGATAATGATAACTCAACTAGATTAGAGCACTATGGTCTGTCTAATTGGAATGTTTAACAATTAAAGAATGTAAAAAGGAGTAGAAAACCGTCAAAGATTAGAAATCTCAAGTTCTACATCATTAAAAATATACTTATGAGCTCCAAGGATTGTAAGATTTGAGATCCATGAGATTACAAATCAAACAATGTGGAAGGTCAAAAGCATCTCCCATCTAAGAAATCTATTGGGGGAGTCTCCAAACTATGTGCTGGACAAGTTGCTGCGACCGGTCGGGCGACCGGTCTGCCCGTTTGGCCCAGTGCACGTGAAGACAAAAGACAACTCCTGTGTGGCCCTAGACCGGTCGTGCGACCGGTCTGGAGGGGGCTACGACCGGTTGGCTGACCGGTCGGCTGTAAGGCAGCGTCGGGTCTATGTTGTGAAATCTCCCTGGACTGTTATGTGTGAAGTGCGACCGGTCGGCTGTGCGCGCGGAGTCCTTGCGCAGTCCGCAGTATTGCGCAAGGTGTTTCTATTTTCGAATTTCTTCCTATTTAAGGTGTTGTAATCTGACTGAGAGATGTATCCTAAGGTGTCCAAGGTTTCCTATTCATACTAGGAAAAGGGGAGAGGTGTGTGTGAGAAAAAACTTGGGTTTTTTCTGTGTTTCCTTGCTTTGTGAGCTGTCAATCTCTGTAATCTTCTGATATTCATAGTGGATCGTTTGTGCTGTGGTTTTTTACCCATTTTGGGGTTTTTCCACGTAAAATTCGGAGTCTCTTGTGGTGAATACTTGTGTGTGATCGATTGCATCTTGTGTACTCGTTTGATCGCGCATTGCTTCACGTGTTCGGCGTTCCACTTCCGCTGCTGGCTTTTCCCAACAAGTGGTATCAGAGATAAAGTTGGGGTGGAGTAGATTCGAATATGAGATGAGAAGATGGGATCGAATGCAAGGTTCGATATAGAGAAGTTCTCTGGAAAAAATAACTTTGAGCTATGGAATGTGAAGATTGAATCCTTCCTGGTTCAGCAAGGGCTTGATGGAGCTCTTAGAAAGAGACCTCAGGCTATGAAAGACGATGAGTGGACGAGGCTCGACAAGAAGGCAAGAACCTCAATCCTGTTAAACCTTATGGATGATGTTCTCTATCATGTCATGAAGGAGAAGACTGCGGCTGAAACTATGGCGAAGCTAGAGAAGGTTTATGCCAAGAAATCTTTAGAGAATCGTATGTATGTGTTGATGCAGTTGTTCACCTTGAGGATGGCTGAGGGAACTGAGGTGGAAGACCACCTGAGCACTTTCAATAGGCTGGTTTGCAAGTTGGTGGAGATCAATGAACCGACGAAGGATGAGTACCAAGCATGCATCTTGTTGAATTCGCTTCCGGATTCATATGAGTGGTTCAGGGACTCTGTGTGTGCAGGGAGGGAAACCATAAGTGTCGAGACCGTTATCTTAGCCCTCCAATCGAAGGCGATGAGAAAGAAAAGCGGTGACGTGGCTTCCCATTATTCTTCAAAGGCACTGGTTATGAGGGGAAGAAGTTCTGAGCATGGAGGATATTCAAAATCGGGATCTAGAGCCAAAGGCAAAGGTAAGGCTAAGGTGAAGTGCTGGAATTGTGGCCAGGAGGGCCACATGAGAGGGGATTGTCAGAATTCCAGGTTGAGGCAAGAGAAGTATGGAAATTCTTCTGGAGAGGGAACCAATACCGTAGAGGATGGTGGCGATTTGTGTGAAATGCTGACTGTATCTGGCAAGGGATCTCACAGTAGTGAGTGGATCCTTGATTTAGGGGCTTCATGTCACGTTTGTCCTGATCGGAGTTCATTCACGACATACAGAGAGTATGGTGGAGAATCGGTGTTTGTGGGCGATGGAGTCGCTTATAAGGTTGTGGGTATTGGTACTGTGCGCATCGGGATGTTCAATGGGGTCGAACGAGTCCTGAAAGATGTGAAGCACATTCCCAAGATGAAGATGAATGTGATTTCTCTTGGTGCACTCGAGGCGAAAGGGTGCGTGTTTATTGGTCGCAATCGTTGTTGTGAAGTAATGAAGGGGGCACTCGTGTGTATGAAGGCACGGAGGTGTGGCCATCTTTACATGTTGATCGGGAGCACAATTCACAGTGGAGTTGCGGGAACGGCAGTGAGATCCACTGTTGCTCGTATGTGTCAAGTGCCCAAGGGCCACATAAGAAGAGCGGAAAAAGGCGTGAATTTGCAAGGTTAGGGTCGATGGTGGCACGAGAAGCTGTGAAGCTATGATTGAAGATGAGATGACGTTGCAAGGATGTGTTGAGTCGACGTTTGAAGCCTCGGTGGAGTTTGTTGGGGGAGTCTTCAAATTATGTGTTGGACAGGGTGCTGCGACCGGTCGGGCAACCGGTCTGCCCGTTTGGCCCAGTGCACGTGAAGACAAAAGACAGCTCCTGTGTGGCCCTAGACCGGTCGTGCGACCGGTCTGGAGGGGGCTGCGACCTGTCGTACGACCGGTCGGCTGTAAGCAGCGTCGGGTTTGTGTTGTGAAATCTCCCTGGACTGTTATGTGTGAAGTGCGACCGGTCGGCTGTGCGCGCGGAGTCCTTGCGCAGTCCGCAGTACTGCGCAAGGTGTTTCTATTTTCGGATTTCTTCCTATCTAAGGTGTTGTAATCCGACTGAGAGAGGTATCCTAAGGTGTCCAAGGTTTCCTATTCGAACTAGGAAGAGGGGAGAGGTGTGTGTGAGAGAAAACTTTGAATTTTTTCTGTGTTTCCTTGTTTTGTGGGCTGTCAATCTCTGTAATCTTCTGATATTCATAGTGGATCGTTTGTGCCGTGGTTTTTTACCCGTTTTGGAGTTTTTCCACGTAAAATTCGGAGTCTCTTGTGGTGAATACTTGTATGTGATCGATTGCATCTTGTGTACTCGTTTGATTGCGCATTGCTTCACGTGTTCGGCATTCCGCTTCCGTTGCCGGCTTTTCCCAACAAAATCTGTATTAGCTAGATCTAAGCATCCACCATACGGTTCTCACATGATGGATCAAAGATTTTCCTAATACATGATAACATGTATCAATCTTAAGATCCCATCATAAAATTATTAAGGAATCATCATGATGGATAATTTATTGAATCCATGTACTTTCCTTCTAGCTCTGGCTAGAAGAGAATTAGAAGCACATGTTTAAAAAGAAAAATTGACAAGAAAAGAATAAAGAAAAGATGAGAAGAATTGTAAGAATAAAAGAGAACTTGAATTAATCTAAAGAAATTAACACATTAATGAACTTGCATGAATTGAAATTAAAAAAAGAATCAAGAAAAAATCTCTCTCTCTCTCTCTCTCTCTCTCTCTCTGGAAACTCCTAGGAAAGAAATCTAAAAGAAAAGGGAAAAAATGGGAATACAATTTATGGAATTCGGTTCCCTTTTATAGACTTGCGCCGTCTTGAAATTCGCAATTTAACAGCCCCAGGGCTATTTCTGCACTTTCTGCATGTAACTTTTCCAGTCCAATTGTGTATCTAGTATATACAAATTTGGCCACTCAATTTTGTGTATAATCTGCCAATTATGACCGTTGATATATGCATTAAATTTGTCCAATTATAATCGTTGATTGGTGTATGGAATCTATCATAATTTGATTGTTAGATTGTGCACAAAAATAGTTCAAATATGTCTATTGATTTGTGTGTATAAACTATGTAAATCCGTCCATAAATTTATGTGTATAATCTATATAAATTCGCTCATTGATTTATGTATCCATTCATCCATCCTTTTAACTACCCATTTGTCCATCTGTTCATCCATTTGTTCTATCCATTCATCCATTCACTCATCCACCCATTCATCTGTGCATGCACATGCAACACACATACAGCACACATGTACTTGTAAAAGATTAAGAGAGAGGGAAAGTGTGCGTTAGAGAGGTAATGTGTAAGGAACGAAGTAAAGGCAGTGAAATTTCCTTTATAAAATGGGCGTGTGAGAGAGGGAAATAGAGAGTAAGAAGGTGACATGGAGAGGAAGAGAGAGGAAGAGAGGAAGAAAAAACAGAGAAGGTGAGTGTGCTTAGCATGAATTCTTTATTCTTTTGTTTTACTTACTTTTTCATTTACTTATTTAATGTATATTTTCTTAATTATCATGTTTATATAAAGATCTTTAGATTGAATTAATCATGTCTTATTACTCTTTTCTTAATTTAATAAATTAATTTCAACGAAAGTATGATTTTATTTTTAAATTTTTTAATTTTTTAGAATTATTTTAAAAATTATAAAATTTCAAATTTAAACAGGAAACCCACAAGTTTCAAATTGTTAAACATATATCTGAATTTCTAGATTAAATTTCAAAAGTTTTAGAATTTTTAATATAATTTTTGAAATTTCATCATTGTTGTAATTTCATTTTTTCAGTGCTAATCTATAAAATTACTAAAATTCCAGCATTCATTTGTAATTTTTCAGAAATTTCAGGATTTCAAATGTGGTATTTCAAATTTTCAAATTTAATTCTTCGTATTGCACATTCATATTCTTTTTAAATCTTTGATGTAAGAATGATTATTTATAATGATTGGAATATTTTAAAATCATAATTGCATAAATTTATATATGTTTTATGTATTAAGATATTTGGTCGGTGTAAAAATGACCATGGGATATTTATGAAAATATTAATCTTAGAAAGAAGATCATGTATCATGTGCATTAAGAAAATCATTATTACGTTGAAACACCATAAAATAATTAGGGCGATTAAATTCTCTGAATTGAAACATCTTAAAACGTTAATAGGTGAGGCAAAAGTATTTACTATCTTTTTATGACTCTGAACTCGAATTTTCTTTTAATATGTTATATAAACTTTTCTTTAAGTTCTCATCTAAGTCTAAATTATTTATTTTATTTTTAAGGGGGCAATTATTTTTATAGTGTCTTACCTTACCACATTTATAACAGACTAGTTATTTATTAAACTTATTATATTTTTTATATGGTTTATTGAGGTTTTTATTTTTTCTATATTTTCAATTGCTTTTGAACTTATTTGTTCTTTGGAATGTTAGATATTTTCTTTTCCATGAATATAATTTATTGAAATTTCTTTTAAATTTTCTTTTAAGATACTTTGTTTTATGAAATCTTCTCATTTGATCTGAGGGAGCTGTAATTGGTGTGTATCCAAATTGTTCACAGAATTTACCTATTTTTATTCTTTTCAATTTTTTTCTTTTTTAATTTTAGATTGTAATTTTAATTCTGAACATAATGTTAATCCTTCAGTCACCACTACTGATATTAAGTCTACATAAGTAATTCTATCATAGGGAATGTTACCGAACTTATAATATTTTTTTAAGTTTAATTTAAATCTTTCCACAAATAATTTAGGTAATCCTAAAATAAACATTTTTTTCTAATATGTTACATTGCAATCTGTTCTAAGCATAACTTTACTTATAAATACATATTTATACCATCTAAAGTCTGATAAGCTTGGGCATCGTAGGTTGTTAAGTATGTCACTAGCACGTTGTCTTATGTTTGTACGATTGCCTAAAAAGTGTCTAAGTATGGTAAAGATAAGAGTATTAACAACATCTTATACTGGATGACCTTGTTCTAAAACTGGCTGTCCATTTTCATCTTTTTTGTAGGAGAGTACAATCATTTATTTATCTTGTTGTGTCATATAGTTATCCCACTAGCCTTTAAGTTGTCCTGTAAAACCAAAGACAATCATTTAGGCGGTAGTAAAATCATCCGTGCCTTTACTCTTATAGGCATTAGCGGCCATTGTAATTTCATTAGTAGTACTAAGTATTTGATATTCAGATTGACCATCAATATGCCATTCATATAATGATCCGACATTATAAGTAGCTTGTATATTCTGTCCACGTTCTTCAAAATGTAAGTCTACAGACGTACGTCTAGGATAATAATTGCGAGTATGAGGTAATGGAATAGATCGAGTTGTGATACTATGCAATTGGTGATTAAAATGGTCTATATCCTGATCGGAAGAAGAAGAGTGTATCGATTGTGGAAGAATTAGAATGTTCGGATCTATTTTCTAAAACGGTTACAGTCTTTCCTTTATCCTATGAAGTGCTTCGTAATTGTATGGATGCTAATTTCTTAGTGATTTCATCTAACATTTCTTCGGTAGAGTCTTTAAATTATTTAATGGGTGTAGTAAATACATGTGGTTGAAATATTGGAATGTTTTCTTTAATCTGGGAATCTGACGGAGGAATATTTGTGTTGTTGGAGCTGACTTTATTTATAAATAATTCTTGAACTATACTTTCTATCCTATTAGAGGTCTTTTCTACTCTATCTAATTGTTCTCTTATTGTTTGTAGATATTGATTTGTAAAGTTATTTTGGTCGATAATTGGTATGGCTTCACGAGCTATAAAAAATCCTGACATTGAATTTGGAATATGAATCATTCTAAAGGGAGTAGCTTCTACTATTGTTCCTTTGATATTAATACTTATTTGTTCATTAGGTGGATGCGTAGACTATATTATATTATTATTTACGGCCTTCCATGTGTGAGTATTCTACTTGTTACATTAATTTCTTGTTCATCGTCTAATCTCCACATATTATACCATTTAAAGAAGGAAATGATTGTTTTATTATTATCACAGTATTTATAATATAGCTTTTTAATGAATTCTTATTCTCGTTTTTCTGGATGATTGTTATAAAATTATTTTCTACTAATATCATTATAAGCTTGCATAAATTCTATTGCTAAATCTAAGTCGTTTAACCTAAATTCTTTGTTTCTAAATATCATACAAACTGAATGAGAGTCTTGCATTTGTGAGTATGTTGGTGATATATTTTCTTGTGGTGTATATATAGGTTGACTTATATTACTTCGTGTTCTAATCCTATAAATTTTTATTGAGTCTTGTAGAACATCTGGTTGTTTAAAAGTTGTGGTTCTTGATGTTAAAGTCCTAAGTTGTTATATCTAAATACTGAAAGTAATTCTTTTTCTTTATCTTGAAAATCTTCTATTCTTAAAGTTGCTTGTCTGGTTGGTGTAAACCTAAGAATTATCTTACCGTCTGGATCTTCTATTATCTAATCGAGATTACTATTTTGTATTGGAATTGGTTGTTAAATCTCCTAAATCTCAATCGTTTGGGAGCTTAACTTCATTTCATGTTATAGTTTTAGGTATAGCTATGTTAGATTTAAATGAATCAGTTTGTAATAACATTGTTTTACCTTTTGGGCTAGCAACTACGGCATTTGGCGATAAACATGTAGTTGTTACCTTATAGTGGACTCTATATACTATAGTTATTGGTAATAATAATTCTTTTAGATTATATCCATGAGTCTTTATATTTAATGTTAATACATCTAGAATATTTTTATCTATTAGTGATACCATAAAACTTGGATAATAGTTAAAATAAATAGGGCCATTATGCAGGCTAGTTTCTATTACTCCTAATAATGAATATTTAAAGTTATTACACCTAACATCTCTTAAGGCTAGTATTGTACTGATGCTTAATCCATCTTTATTTAACGGCTTTATCCCAATTTGTACTAATCCTAATGTAAATAATTATAATTTTTCTTTAGATATTTATTAATTGTTTTATGAGATATTAATTGAAATTCTAGTGTTGAATTTTGTCATTCTACTGTTTTCTTTACAAGTTTTATTGTGTAGTCTGATAAGAATTTAAATGTTCCTAACTTATATATTTCTTTTGTCGATACCTTAGGTATTTTTCAATTTAATAAATCATTACTGTATTTTTCATAATTTATGATAAACTATTAATAGTATTAGTGTTCTCAGACATTGATGCTGAGCTACTTTGTCATTCTGATCGAAGAGATGAACTACTATTAGTTCGGAATAATCTATCCATCATACCACTATTTGGAATGTTGTTCAGAGACTAAACTGTTCACTTTCGGGTCCCTTACGGCACAATGGCATTCTCTCACATAAAGCCATCACGGGTCCACACCTTAGAACAGTAGATCTATCTGAACATTGATTCTCAATAGTGTTGATCACAGATGTAATATTTTTCACCATTAGTATTAATCTCTTCTACAAATGATAAAGTAATTCAGAATTACTTCTGAGATACATTTTACTATTGATAAGCATATAAAGTAAAAACATGTAATTGTAAGAATTACTATGATTATATATTCTGGGTAATCGAATAAAAATATTGCGAACTCCAATAAGTCTTCGTCGCAAATTAAAATAAATTTTCCTAATAAAAATCATATAGTAGAGCTTATCATGATTATACTATTTAACAATAATATTCTCCATAAGCTATAAAGTATTCATCCACTATGCCTCAACATAACTTCTAGATGATAATTGTAAGATATATCCATATAATAATTATAAACTCAATACTATTGGAACAATATATTAATGCTTTGTATAACCAGATAATACTAAACATTTTCTTAATTTTGGTAAACTTAAACTTATCTTGGCTCTGATACCATTTTCATACCAGTGATGTAATATTTTATCCTTTTATTTTGTCTATTTTGTCATCTTCTTAAATTAATCTCTATAATAATGTTTTTTTCTAATAATTTTATTTTTAAATTATTACAACATATCCATATTATTAACATAAGTATTATTCGTACATAGATTATTGATAGGATAAAGTTAATCAGTCTATTAATCATTTAGATAATTTAAGCTTATATAGAGAGTTGTGAATTCAGAAATGAATCTTACACTATTTATTGATAATGACTGTTGGGATAAAAGCCGGCAGCCGAATCGGAACGCCGAACACGTGAAGCAATGCGAAATCAAACGAGTACAAGATGCAATCAATTACACACAAGCATTCACCACAAGAGACTCCGAATTTTAAGTGGAAAAACTCCAAAATGGGTAAAAAAAACCACGGCACAAACGATCCACTATGAATATTAGAAGATTACAGAGATTGACAGCCCACAAAGCAAGGAAAAACAGAGAAATCCCCAAGTTTTCTCTCACACACACATCTCCCATCTTCCTAGTACGAATAGGAAACCTTGGACACCTTAGGATCACTTTCTAGGTCGGATTACAACACCTTAAATAGGAAGAAATCCTAAAATAGAAACACCTTGCGCAGTACTGCGGACTGCACAAGAAATTCGCGGCCACAGCCGGCCGGTCGGTCGACCGGTCGGCCTTCAAAAATAGTCCAGGGAGATGCCACCAGACCCTGCCTCACATCCGACCGGTCAGAGCCCACTGACGACCGGTCGGTCGACCGGTCTGGGCTCCAAGAAAACGTCCAGTGGGGGGTTCTTCACAGCATCTAGGTTGCGCTGTCCGGCCGGTCGAAGCACCCATTCGAGCCAAGTTTGAAGACTCAACCCAATAAACTCCACCGAGGCTTCAAACGTCGAATCAACACATCCTTGCAACGTCATCTCATCTTCAATCATAGCTCCACCGCTTCTCGTGCCATCATTGACCCTATCCTTCCAAATTCACGCCCTTTTCCGCTTTTCTTATATGACCCTTGGGCACTTGCCACATACGAGCAACCGTGGATCTTGCTGCCCTTCCCGCAGCTCCACCGTGAATTGTGCTCCCGATCAATATGTAAAGATGGCCACACCTCCGTGCCTTCATACACACGAGTGCCCCTTTCATCACTTCACAACAACGATCGCGGCCGATAAACACGCATCCTTTCACCTCGAGTGCACCAAGAGAAATCACATTCATCTTCATCTTGGGAACGTGCTTCACATCTTCCAGGACTCGTTCGCCATCGAACATCCTGATGCGCACAGTACCAATACCCACAACCTTATGAGCGACTCCATCGCCCACAAACACCGATTCTCCACCATACTCCCTGTATGTCGTGAATGAACTCCGGTCAGGACAAACGTGACATGAAGCCCCTAAATCAAGGATCCACTCACTACCGTGAGATCCCTTGCCAGATACAGTCAGAACTTCACGAAAATCGCCACCGTCCTCTACGGTATTGGTTCCATCTCCAGAAGAATTTCCATACTTATCTTGCCTTAAGCTGGGATTCTGACAATTTCCTCTTATGTGGCCCTCCTGGCCACAATTCCAGCACTTCACCTTAGACTTACCTTTGCCCTTGGCCCTCGATCCCGATTTCGAATATCCTCCATGCTCAGAACTTCTTCCTACCATAGCCAGTGCCTCTGAGGAATAACGGGAAGTCACGTCACTGCTTTTCTTTCTCATCGCCTTCGACTGGAGGGCTGAGATAACGGTCTCGACGCTTATGGTTTCCCTTTCTGCACACACAGAGTCCTTAAATGACTCATATGAATTTGGAAGAGAATTCAACAGGATGCATGCTTGATACTCATCCTTTATCGGTTCATCAATCTCTACGAACTTGCAAACCAGCCTATTAAACGTGCTCAGGTGGTCCTCCACCTTAGTTCCCTCAGCCATCCTCAAGGTGAACAACTGCATCAACACGTACATGCAATTCTCTAGAGATTTCTTGGCATAAACCTTCTCTAGCTTCGCCATCGTTTCAGCCGCAGTCTTCTCCTTCATGATATGATAGAGAACATCATCCGTAAGGTTTAACAGGATTGAGGTTCTTGCCTTCTTGTCGAGCCCCGTCCACTCATCGTCTTTCATAGCCTCGGGTCTCTTTCTAAGAGCTCCATCAAGCCCTTACTGAACCAGGAAGGATTCAATCTTCACCTTCCATAGCTCAAAGTTATTTTTCACAGAGAATTTCTCTATATCGAACCTTGCGCTTGATCCCATCTTCTCGTCTCAGATTCGAATCTACTTCACCCAAACTTTAGCTCTGATACCACTTGTTAGGATAAAAGCCGGCAGCGGAAGCGGAACGCCGAACACGTGAAGCAATGCGAAATCAAACGAGTACAAGATGCAATCAATCACACGCAAGCATTCACCACAAGAGACTCCAAATTTTATGAGGAAAAACCCCAAAACAGGTAAAACAACCACAGCATAAACGATCCACTATGAATATCAGAAGATTACAGAGATTGACAGCCCACAAAGAGAGGAAAAACAGAGAAATCCCCAAGTTTTCTCTCACACACACCTCTCCCCTCTTCCTAGTACGAATAGGAAACCTTGGACACCTTAGGATCACTCTCTAGGTCGGATTATAACACCTTAAATAGGAAGAAATCCGAAAATAGAAACACCTTGCGCAGTACTGCGGACTACGCAAGAAATCCGCGCGCACAGCCGGCCGGTCGGCCTTCACAAAAACAGTCCAGAGAGATGCCACCCAACCCTGCCTCACATTCGACCGGTCGCTCGACTGGTTGGAGCCCACTGACGACCGGTCGGCCGATCGGTCTGGGCTCTAAGAAAACGTCCAGTGGGGGGGTCTTCACAGCATCTAGGTTGCGTTGTCCGGCCGGTCCGAGCACCCATTCGAGCCAAGTTTGAAGACTTAACCCAACAATGACTTCTAGTCATTTTCGCACTATGCATTGATTATGACTTTGTTGTTTATCTTACGAATTCAGAAAGGAATCTTACACTATTTATTGATAATGACTTTTAGTCATTTTCGCACTATGCATTGATTATGACTTTGTTGCTTATCTTACGAATTCAGAAAGGAATCTTACACTATTTATTGATAATGACTTCTAGTCACTATGCATTGATTATAACTTGTTGCTTATTTTATTACTATTATTTTTAATGGTGACATCTAAGCTATTCAGAGACAAAAAATGTTAATCTTTTCTTCTATTATTTTTCTTATTTTGATTCTTATAATTATATATTCCTCTTAATGTTCTGCGTAAATTCCAAAAGAATAATTGTGATTTTAAAAAGATTAATAAGAAGGTAAATATGATTATTGCTATAGTTTGGATAATTATTTCAAAGATAAATTCTACCATTTCAGTATGATTTTTTCTTTTAAATTTTCTAAATTTAAATTGAGGCATTTTTAGAAAATATTATCAACTTCTGAAATTAGTTTGTAAATTTTTCAGTGATGTAATATTTTATCCTTTTATTTTGTCTATTTTGTCATATTCTTAAATTAATCTCTATAATAATGTCTTTATCTAATAATTTTATTTTTAAATTATTACAACATATCCATATTATTAACATAAGTATTATTTGTACATAGATCATTGATAGGATAAAGTTAATCAGTCTATTAATCATTTAGATAATTTAAGCTTATATAGAGAGTTATGAATTCATAAAGGAATCTTACACTATTTATTGATAATGACTTCTAGTCATTTTCGCACTATGCATTGATTATGACTTTGTTGCTTATCTTACAAATTCAGAAAGGAAGCTTACACTATTTATTGATAATGACTTCTAGTCATTTTCACACAATGTATTGATTACAACT
Source organism: Liriodendron chinense (assembly GCA_003013855.2). Classification (NCBI taxonomy): domain Eukaryota; kingdom Viridiplantae; phylum Streptophyta; class Magnoliopsida; order Magnoliales; family Magnoliaceae; genus Liriodendron; species Liriodendron chinense. The sequence goes on along the minus strand of ML058387.1, from coordinate 5,755,653 downwards.
TGTTACTTATTTTATTACTATTGTTTTTAATGGTGACATCTAAGCTACTCAGAGATAAAGAATGTTAATCTTTTCTTCTATTATTTTTCTTATTTTGATTCTTATAATTATACATTCCTCTTAATGTTCTGCGTAAATTCCAAAAAAATAATTGTGATTTTAAAAAGATTAATAAAAAGGTAAATATGATTATTGCTATAGTTTGGATAATTATTTCAAAGATAAATTCTACCATTTCAATACGATTTTTCTTTAAAATTTTTTAAATTTAAATCGAGGCATTTTTAGAAAATATTATCAACTTCTGAAATTAGTTTGCAAATTTTTATAAGATAAAATAATTTTTTTAAAATCTATTTTGAAAAATATTTTAAACAAATATAAATTCCATAAACTATGAATAAAGAAATCAAGAGAACTATTCCACTAATTATATAAACCATTGAAATAAGAAACAACTAAATCTTTACTGAAAACTGAAAATTATTACAACTGTAACAATAGATACTTACAATAAAAGGCTAAGCTTCAAAATTACAAGGTTTGGATCTTATAAGGGTATTCCTAAGACAATGATTTAGGGTTACTATAGGCTTGGGTTAGTAAGGAAAGAAAACTTAGTAAATGAAAAGAGCTTGGAAAAGAGCCCGCTGAGATAGAGGCCAGAGTGTTCTTCTTATAGTGGTAAAAAGCTTTGTCATGTTACTAGAATTGTTGCGCTGGATATTATAGAAGGTGCGAGATGTGTTATGCTGGCGTTTCTGTTCTTATCCAAAAGAGGCGAGAAGTTGTGAGCTGACTTTGTTGTCATAATTTTTCTACAGTGGATTTTGTCTTTTACCTCATTGCTACAGTACCTTGATAGATGTGTTATAGTGACTTGCTACAGTACTTTAAATAATTGCCGCTATACAACTTTTTGTCTTTTTCTTGATATAGTAAAAATGATACAGTATTTGTCGGCAATCGGATCTGGTGTTAATTTATCGGGTATCTTCTGGCGAATCGGATTTGGCATTACATTTATTCATTAAGTTGTCATTGCATGAAAGAGAATGGATCGTAGTTTGGTGGCAGTTGTGGCTCCTGCAAATGGCTGAAAACTTGTGGCTCTTGTGGTTGGCTCAAAACTTCTAATAAATCATCTTCATCATCATCTCCTAATTTTGAATTGGCTTCACTGAGAATTTGTTTATATTCATGCCTTATTTTTGCTGCTGCTAATCTTGCTTGTATGCTGCTCTTTAAACTTAAGAAGTCTTGATCTTTTAACGAATTTTTGCTACTTTGTAAATGTTGTTGAAAAAGCTTCTAAATTGTTGCTGGAGTGACTTTGTCTTGTTTAGTCGCATGCTACCATTTAATTTTGAATTTGCGAACTAAATATTCTGGTTGGGGAAGTGGTTCTATTGGAGTAATATGATATTCCCACATAAAAATCCATGGTAATGAGAAAAAGGAAAAAAACTTAAGAAGGGGAGGATGGTAAGTTTGATGAGTGAAAAATTTGTAATTGTTGAGAAAATAAAAATAATCTTCTTGTATCTTTTTGGGAACGATCGAAATATCTGGTCCAAAATACTTCCAAAATTTTATAAACTAATGAGGAAACTCTAAATTATTTTTTGCTACAAAATGAAAAAACCATGAGTGACTCAAAGTTTTGTTTTGCTTAAAAAATGTGTATATCCATGCATCTTGGTAATCAAAATAGGTATAGCTTGAAGGGGTAAATTGTCTTGAAAATTGTATAGGAGTATGGGGTTCTTGTTTCGAGTCAGTTAGATGTAAAACTTTAACTATTTGACATTTTGAATGAGTAACTTTACTACGATCAATATTATCATAATGATGTGTAAAAATAAATGATTCGGTATCTACTAAAATAAACTCATAATAATTTTATAATTTAAAACCTATTGTAGCTGGCTAATGTCATCCTGGTAAAAACATTGTTTGTAAAACTTGTGGCACATTTTTGTGCTGAAGTTCTGCTTCAATAGGAAAGAGAGGATATATCTTTTTTTTGTAACAATATTGTGGTTGGAAATTGATTTGTGAAAAATCTTTGTCTGATTGCTCCTGTTGATCTTCATCTTTTGTAAGAATGCTTGCGTAGCTTTGTAGAGTTGGATTTTTAGAAGAGGATGGACTAAGGTTGGGTGTAGGATAGTCACTAGCAAGAGGGCTAAATAGGTTTGGAGAAAATAGAATTGGTGGTCTAAGGCTTGAAGCAACGGTAGAACCTATTGGTGATCTAAATAAAGTTTGTTGGACTCTGGGTTTTGGAGATAAGCTAATGGATGGTCTTGTAGAAGATGAAACGGGAGGTCCATAATCATCTTTACTTGTTGGCTTTGCAGTCATAATTTTCTTATAAAAATTCACTGAAAAGAAAATTAAGAAGACTATTAGTCTCTCATTTTATAAATTCTATTTTGAAATAAAAACTGGATAAAATGGCTTGTCATCTTGCAAATATTTGTTTACTTGCTAAATTCTTGACATCTTTTTCTAAAATATATTTTGCGCTTTTGCAATATATATATAGTAAAAATTCTTGGTTTATAAGATCACTTTGAAATTTTAAAATACATAATACAATTGATAAAATCTCTTTTTTAATAGTACTATAAATCTTTTGTGAATTATTCCAAATTCCTGAAGTATATCTAACTAATTTTTCTTATGATCTTATCCTTTGTTTAAGAATTCTACCATATCATATATCAAAGGCATCTGTTTCTACTATTTTATATGCAAAAGGAACTGGTATATGTAGTAATGGTAATGCTTTGGTACTAAGTTTTACTCTTTTAACTACATTTGTATGTTCTTGTGTCCAAGGACCTGGGTTCTTTTTTAATATATCATAAAGAGGTTTACATATTCTATGTAAATCCTTTTAGAATTCTCCTATGTAATTTAGGATTCCTAAAAAACTTCGTAATTGGATTTTATCCTTTATTTCATCTGAAAATTTGCTAGCAAACTCTAAACATCTCTCTATAGGCTTAATTGTTCTTTTATGAATATAATGTCCTAAAAATCTTACTTTTGTCTCAAATAATTTTATTTTAGGTGCTGATACTGCTAAGCCATTTTCTATTATTACTTGTAAGAATTTTCTAAGATGTTTCCAATGTTGGTTTATACTTATGAAAAATATTAATACATCATGTATATATACTATAAAAAAGTGTGAATATGGATTAAATATGTCATTTGTTATATTTTGAAATTCAGAAGGTGCGTTCTTTAATCTGAACGGCGTAACATTCCATTTGTATTATCCAAAATAGACGTTAAATGTTGTCTTGTATCTATCTTTATCATCTATCTGTATTTGCCAAAATCCTGACTTTATAACGAATTTAGAGAATAAAGTGGTATTGTATAATTTAGATAATAAATTTTTCTTATTAGGAATAGGATATCTAATCCATTATAATACTTTATTTAATGGTTTGTAATTAATGACTGATCTAGGAGTTCCTCTTTTTATTTCTGCTTGTTTATTGACATAAAAAGCTGAACAACTCCATGGTGATTTACTTGGTCGTATTAATTTTTTATCTAATAATCATTATATTTCGTTTTACAGTATTCTAACATTTCTTGATTTATTTGTATAGGTCTAACTTTAGTTGGAATCTTCCTTTCATTAAAGTCTTTTTCATACGGTAGTTGTATTATGTGTTTTTTCTTATTCCAGAATGCATGAGGAAGGTCTGAACATACTTCATTTTCTAATTTGCTCTTAAATGTTCTATTTCTTTTATTGATTGAGAATTCTCTAATTGTTGTTCTATTTTAATATGATTAACTTGTCTTTTTAGATATTTCACATGTTCTTCTTTTTTTAGTGATTAGGTTAATTGACTTCGTTATTAAGAATGATTTAATCTGATTAATATCTCTAACCTGTGGTGGATTGATAAATTCAAATACTAAGTCTTTTTCTAATATTGTCATGTGTATCCCTATATGATCTATACTGAATGGTTTTATTAATTCTAAAAATGGTGTTCCTAAAATTACTTGTGTAGTTAGGTCTTTAATTAATAAGAAATTTATTTTAATACATATATTTTCATTGCAGACATGTGCTTTAGATAATTTATATTTTATCTTTAATTTAGATCCATCAGCTGTTCCTAATTGTTCTGTTGTTAGTTCAAAATATTGTGTTGGAACTAATCCTTCTTGTATACAATTCATATCGGCTCCTGAGTCTATTAGAGTTACTGTTTTTATATGGAATTCATTATTTATTACTATAGTTAAGTAGATATGCCATTTTTTATAATCTATATTAGGTATAAAGTTTAAATCTTTTATTTGGTTTTCTATTGGTGCTATGAGTGTATCTGTTTCTGTTTCTACAGTAATTTATTTTCCTTTATTAGCCTGAAGTTTAGATACTTGTTTTTTAAAAACTTCACGATTTATATTCAATATATTTACTTGTTTCTTTAAATCTTGAATTTCTTTTTTACTATCCTTAATTTCTTTTTGTAATTCTTGTTACGTAGGTATTCTTTCATTTGGTGCTTGAAACCTATCTAATATTTCTGTTATATTATAAGTTTTTACTTTACTTAACTCACATGATTCTGATGTATTAGTAATAGTATTTTGTAGGTGGTGTAAATATTGTGTTCTGAGTAGATGATCTTGTATGTGTTCTGTATAGTCTATTAAATCTTGTTGTTCTTGAGTTAATACACATATATTTTTACCTTTATCCTTGCATCCTAAACATACTCCATATTTGGATTTATTTTCTAAAGATCTTATACAACTATTATCAGAATCTGATGTGTCTGAATCTATTTGATCTATTTCATTCTCTGATCGAAAGTATTTATTATCTTTTTCTGACTCTGAACTCGAATTTTCTTTTAATATATTATATAAACCTTTATTTAAGTTCTCATCTAAGTCTAAATTATTTATTTTATTTTTAAGGGGGCAATTATTTTTATAGTGTTCTGCCTTACCACATTTATAACATACTAGTTGTTTATTAAACTTATTATATTTTTTATATGGTTTATTGAGGTTTTTATTTTTTTCTATATTTTTAATTGCTTTTGAACTTATTTGTTCTTTGGAATGTTAGATATTTTCTTTTCCATGAATATAATTTATTGAAATTTCTTTTAAATTTTCTTTTAGAATACTTTGTTTTATGAAATCTTCTCATTTGATCTGAGGCAGCTGTAATTGGTGTGTATCCAGAAAGGAATCTTACACTATTTATTGATAATGACTTCTAGTCATTTTCGCACTATGCATTGATTATGACTTTGTTGCTTATCTTACGAATTCAGAAAGGAATCTTACACTATTTATTGATAATGACTTATAGTCACTATGCTTTGATTATAACTTGTTGCTTATTTTATTACTATTGTTTTTAATGGTGACATCTAAGCTATTCAGAGACAAAGAATGTTAATCTTTTTTTTCTATTAGATAATAATAAAAGAACTCAATTGAATTATGTCAACCCTTAGATGATTTATTTCTTTCACTTTGAAATGAACAATCACCCATGACTTTTGTATAATTGAAGGGTTGAAATAATGTATGTTTTTATTCTCTATCTATAAGAGTCTTGTCAAATAAATGGTTTATATCATTAAAAAAGGCCCACATCCAATTACTAGAGCTGCAATGTATCTTATTTTAATATGTTATATTTGAGTAAGAGTTTTATATGTCGAGATAAAATCGATGTTAAATAAAAAAATCTTCAGTAGCAATGGAAAATGAATGAATTGTCCTCTTTGTAAGAACACTTAAATGAATTTGATACATGATTAGTAGATAGACGGCGGTCAATGCGAATAGTTTGATTATAAATCTCAACAATTGTCCCAATCTCAATATGGATCCGACCGTGTCCACATTGCTTGTTGAAGAGTCCCACAGAAAAACACGTAGAGAATCTGCTGATGATGTTATATAGTTAGAGAAATATCCATTAAAAAAGGTACCAGTGAGAGAGATAAAATAAGATCTAAGCCAATATGGCACAAAACAAAAAAGTGTTGGAATTAAAAAAAGAATAGTAAACTCAGAAAAGCAGATCAAAGATATTTTAATTCATCCGAGGATGGGAAAGTATTATTGACAGTAATTCTACAAGAGGATCCGAGCTATCAATGGATCTTATATCCAAGTACTTCATTCCATATGACTCTACACAAAGATTGTTTCTATACATATCGGTTATGTGATGGTGACATAGTTTGTATGGGGTGATGACAACACAACAAGACCTACCACAAGAATATGTTTTTTAGTGGGGCGATAACTCTGAAAAGAAAGATTGCCTATCTTTTCCTTCATCTTGGGAGAAATATGATCGGGGGGAGCTAATTCGAATCCCTCGGGTAAAATAAGAACAGCCCCTACATTCAAAGCCTCCTTTTTACCATTAGTAAGAACTTGTTTCAGTTGCATATCATAAGGGATTCGAACAACTGCTTCAAATACAGTATCAGGAAGCACGGCTTGTGGAACCTCAATATCGTGTAAATTTGTGAAAGTTGAAGATATCAGAATTATTGTGTTTAATAATATTATACGTATAATTTATGGTATATCGTGCATACTTGACATGCAAAAAGGTCTTTTGTCATTAGGTAAGTTCAAGGAAAATTATCATGAATTTTCTGATAAAAATGGTCAATTAAATATTTTATAAGAGGTAATAGTTATTATAAAGGGAGATTAGTGGACAGATTATATCGATTGATCTAAGATACTGTTGTTAGCGATGTTTTTGTTGCTAATGTTGTGACAGACTCTGCTACAATATGGCACAGGTGGTTGGGCCACATGAGCAAACAAAGACTAAATGTACTTCTTGACCAAAATTTATTGTCCGATTTAAAGTCTATTAATTTATATATTTTCAAAAATTGTCTGATTGGAAAGCTCCATAGAGGACATTTTTCCTTATCTACTAAGGATGTTTTAAATTAAATTCATTCTGATACTTGGTAGGTTCCAAATGAATGCTTAGGATATTCAAAATATTTTATTTTTTATTGGTGATTTCTTCATAAAAGTATGACTTTATATGTTAAGAAGAAAGAGCGTTGCTTTTACTTATTTTATCAAATTTGAGGCAGTAGTTGAAAATCATAATGATCGAGAACGAATAATGGAGGAAAATGCACATCAAAATAATTCAAGAATTTTTGCGAAAAGCGTGGCATTAAGAAGACTACATGGTCCTTGGTACTCTATAGCAGAATGGAGTCACAGAAAGTATAAATTGTATAATGACCTGAATTCTTAATTTATAATAGTTAATTGTAATATATATATATATATATATATATATATATATATATATATATATATATATATATATATATTCACAGACATACATACATGACCAATCATTTATCTCTCAATCCTTACAAATTTGACCGTCCAATTGTGTATCTAGTATGTACAAATTTGGCCAATCAATTTGTGTATAATCTGCCAATTATGACCGTTGATATATGCATTAAATTTGTCTAATTATTATAGTTCATTGGTGTACGGAATCTATCATAATTTGATTGTTAGATTGTGCACAAAAATAGTTCAAATATGTCTATTGATTTGTGTGTATAAACCATGTAAATCCGTCTATAGATTTATGTGTATAATATATATAAATTCGCTCATTGATTTATGTATCCATTCATCCACCCTTTTAACTACCCATTTTTCCATCTGTTCATCCATTTGTTCTATCCATTCATCCATTCACTCATCCACTCATTCATCTGTGCATGCACATGCAACACACATACAGCATACATGTACTTGTAAAAGATTAAGAAAGAGGGGCAGTGTGATTTATAGACGTAATGTGTAAGGAAAGAAGCAAAGATAGTGAAATTTCCTTTATAAAATGGGTGTGCGAGATAGGGAAATAGAGAGTAAAAATGTGACATGGAGAGGAAGAGAGAGGAAGAGAGTAAAAAAAAAACAGAGAAGGTGAGTGTGTTTAGCGTGAATTCTTTATTCTTTTGTTTTACTTACTTTTTCATTTACTTATTTAATGTATATTTTCTTAATTATCATGTTTATATAAAGATCTTTAGATTGAATTAATCATGTCTTATTACTCTTTTCTTAATTTAATAAATTAATTTTAACGAAAGTATGATTTTATTTTTAAAATTTTTAATTTTTTAGAATTATTTTAAAAATTATAAATTTTCAAATTTATACAGGAAACCCACAAGTGTCAAATTAGTTAAACATATATCTGAATTTCTAGATTAAATTTCAAAAGTTTTAGAATTTCTAATATAATTTTTGAAATTTCATCATTGTTGTAATTTCATTTTTTCAGTGCTAATCTATAAATTACTACAATTCCAATATTGATTTGTAATTTTTCAGAAATTTCAAGATTTCAAATGTGGTATTCTAAATTTTCAAATTTAATTCTTCATATTGCACATTCATATTCTTTTTAAATCTTTGATATAAAAAGGACTATTTATAATGATTGGAATATTTTAAAATCATACTTGCATAAATTTATATATGTTTTATGTACTAAGATATTTGGTCGGTATAAAAATGACCATGGGATATTTATGAAAATATTAATCTTAGAAAGAAGATCATATATCATGTGCATTAAGAAAATCATTATTACATTGAAACACTATAAAATAATTAGGGCGATTAAATTCTTTGAATTAAAACTTCCTTAAAACGTAATAGGTGAGGCAATAAAAACTTTTAGATTGGAAGTCCCAAAAGCCCAATTGGTACTTCTTGTAACGTTTACTGCGAGGTCGAGTGGATGACCATTGTCAAACCAAATAGGGTAGTAGTTTAACTAACTAATGTATGAATCAATCACTCACTATGGGGTCGAGTAGATGAGTAATGTCATGACTGCAAAAGGTTCCTACGGTTAGGCTAAATGAGTTTCGGGGAGAGTATTGGTCAACTAGTGTAAACTGACCTTAATATTCAAAAGGATAAATCGTACTGATTATTGTGGATTACTCCATGCATGACTTGCATCTATTTATTCATAACTCTTTCCATGTGAGTTTGCATTGAAAACTTCGTTCATTCAGTTTTTTATTTTCAAGTTTTATATAAGAATTTACTGTGATAAATAAAGTTAGATATGTTTTCTTCCAAAACTTGTGCGAGATATACTCATTAGGCTATCTAGCTCACCCAATATTATGATTGTTAAATTTTATGAGCAAAGTTTCACTAGGATGCTTAAGAATTACTAGCTATCTTGATTTTTTTTTTCAATCTATTTTCTTTAAAAGTTTTGAATTGAATTGTAATAGAATTGAAGTAGAGACTGCATACGACTTTAAATTATGGTGATGATGATTGAAATATTTTATTTTCTTTCAGTTAATATAGATTTATTTCATTTTTTTTAAAAAATGTATATTTTATGGATTGGTATTATGTGATGGTATGTGAATTATGGCATGTAAATGTATAATATATGTGTCATGACCTCAGGTGTAAGAACGGGGTTAAGCATATCCGAGTGTCGGATTTTTTAGCGTAACAAATCATATGCTTGTGAATTATGATAAGAGCACGCGCTCGGCTAAGCTCAGTAGTGTTTTTTGTTAAAACTCATTAATATGGCTGTTGAGGTCCCAAAAGTGAAGATCTTCAAAACAATGATTATGGGTACCCCAATCATCACTTTATTGAATTAAGGGCCAGTGCATCGAAGACCGCGTCGAAAATCGCAACACGCATTTAACCAAAAGAACAGGAAATTGAGTCGGTAGTGGACCCCACCGGACACCGTGACCAAAACTGTCAAACATAGGGGGATTACCTCAATTACCAAGAGATAGGAGCAGTGCATCGGTATTCATCACAAGGCGGGCCCCACAAATTCCCCAATTTATAAAACCCAAAATTGGAAGGGCACGAGTACGTCCATCGCATCCAGAAATTAATTTTAGGACGCACTGCCCCCAGCGCATCAAAAAAATCCCCCAGCGCATCACAAAAATCGGACTGATTGAATTATAGGACGCACTGCCTCTAGCGCGTCTACAAATTCACCCGGCGCATCATGTAATTCAGTGATTTTGAATTACAGGACGCACTGCCCCCAGCGCGTCTACAAATTCACTCAGCGCATCGTGTAATTCAACCATTTCGAAATTCAGGACGCACTGGCCCCAGCGCGTCCCAAAATACGTCCAGCGCATCCAAAAATCAGCCAATTTCAGGCCGCGCTGACAGCTAGCGCGCCCTGAGAATCAGCTTCCGAACTCGGTCATTTCGAGACGCGTCGAGTGGCTTTAATCGACGCGCCGACCCATTTTCTCGACGCGCTACACGTGTCGACCGCCTATTGGGCGACTTTACCTATAAATACCCCGCCCACTACCTCATTTGCATCATTCAGCGAGAGAGAGAGAGGACCTCGTCGCCGGAAAACCTTTGCCGACCGCCGGAATCCTTCTCCGACCGCCGGAACCCCTCGCCGGAAATCGCACCTCCGATCACACCAGGTCCGGAGGAATGACTAAGTCATCTTTTTTCGATGCGCCAGTCCCAGCGCATCATAAAAGTGACCCAGCGCATCAGGAAAGTCCTTGGTGGATTACACAAACCATCAATTGGGGCATTTTAAGGACGCACTGGCTCCAGCGCGTCATAAAATAGGCCAGCGGATCATAAAAATATAAGTTTTTCGAGTCAAAGCTATTTTATGGACGCACTGGCCCCAGCGCGTCGCAAAGTAGCTCAGCGCATCAGGGAATTACAATTTAAGGACGCACTGGCCCCAGCGCGTCGCAAAATTGGCCAGCGGATCGAAAAATTAGATTTTAAGGACGCACTGGCTCCAACGCGTCATAAAATTACCCGGCGCATCATGAAAATCATTTAAGGACGCACTGGCCCCAGCGCGTCAATAAAATCAGGTCAGCGGATCGTAAAAATCAGCACTTTGCGCATTCGTTCCAACACCCCTAAATCCTCATTTTATAACATTTTAAGCCCCGTTTGAGCCTATTTTGGGTATTCCGAACGTTCCGGACGCGATGGAGCAGTCAAATGACCCATCCGGGCTACCCGATGAGCAGAACACAAGCCTTCGGAGTCCGATCCGACCCAACGAGCTGAATGGAACAATTCTCCCGAAAAGAGGCCGCCGGCGCCCAGAATCATACTGATGCATCATCATTACGTATACTATCATAATATGACCCGAATTCAAGCCTGGACTAAGCAAAGGGGACTATAGTTAACACGATAAACCACACCAGGAGAGTTCTGAACTATCACACACAATCTGTTAAAAACTGATATTCCAAGAACAGTCGATGCCCTACCCATCCAAACGGCATCCGCTAGTTGAGCTGCGCAGGTACACACAACTGTAGAATGGGCTTCCCGAGGTCACCTGTCCCTACATTGACAGGCGTGGGCCCAGAGTCGTCCATCTCAGTCATAAACCCTGACAGTCTCAGTCGTGTTAACATTAGTAAATCATCTTCTTCATTACAACTGTTACTAACTACAAGATCCCTACAAATGTTATATTTGTAAGGACTGTTATTTTGCTCGTTCCTTTATATTTTAATTGTGACGTTTATATATGGATTTTCAAAGAGCAAATGATTAAACTAGAAGTGAGGTTCAAAAATTATATTTTTTATCCACATAGATAGAATAAATAAATACAAATTTTGAAACTCTACTGCCCACAAGTTAGTGATTAGCCGAGATGTAGTCTTTAATGAAGATTCAATGCAAAAAATGAAGAATTATCAAGATTAGAATAGCAAGAAAAAATTAAATTAAAATTTTTAAATGATGTTCAAGATCACTCCATTGACTCAAAAGATCAATAATTTAATCATATCGTTGAAGATGAAATAATGAAGAACACGTAGATGAAATACTGAGTATTGAAACTCAAAATAATCAAGATCAACCGAACAAAACCATAAAACTTTCTATTTAACTCAAGGATTATATCATAGCTTACGCTTACATGACAGATGAGCACGAGTCTTGTTCATGTCGAAAGGCATATGAATTTATAGATACTAGCCGATGCAGAGCATCAATGGAGGAGATGGAAGCTCTACATAAAAACAACATTTGAAAATTGGTTGAATTACCAAAATGACAGAAGGTTATTGGTTATAAATGGATTTACAAGCTGGAAAAAGACAAACAAAAATGTTGAAAAATATAAAACTCGATTAATAGTAAATGATATTATAAGAAATCAAATATTAACTTTAATGAATTTTTTCTCATGTTGTCTGATTGAGTACTATTCATATTATGTTTAGTATGGCGGCGGTGCTTGACTTGAAGCTTAAGCAGTTGGATGTAAAAACTATTTTTTGTATAGAAATATTCAAGAAGAAATTTATATAACCCAATTCAAAGGCTTTATTAAAGAAGACAAAAATAATCATATTTGTTGATTGAATAAGTCATTTTATGGTTTAAAACAAGTGTCAAAGTGTTGGTACAAGTATTTGATCCCTTCATTGTGAGCTTGAATTTTAGATATATGAGGCAAAGCAGTGTGCTTATGTTTGTAGTTATGGTAACATTAACTTTATTATCTTGTCATTGTATGTAGATGACATATTGGTTGTAGATACTGGTAGAGATATTATTACAACATTAAAAGTTTGTTTAACTAAGGAATTCAATATGAATGATATGAGTATTGTTAACAATAATCTTAGCATGACTGTACTATGAGGCATAATTTAGTATCGATTCCCAAGTGGGGGGTGACTAACATTGCGGTGTGACTAATAGTGGGGGTGGGTGTACTAACAATGGGGTGTAAAAAGAAAAGGAAGAACATAAAAGTTTGTATAACCCAAAAGGATTATGTGTAGACACCCCACCCTACGCTGAATGACCAATTATAGAAATATTCGAATAGTTAATGACTTCCGAAAGTTTACATTCGCTAACTCTTAAAAACCAGACTAAGTGCAAATCTAGGTCCAAAATTAATCACAAAGCCAAGTCCAATTCTAAGTCAAGCCAAGTTCAATTCCAAGTTAAATTCTAAGCAATTCTCTAAGGTGCCGTTTGGTAAACTGAAAAATAAGGTCTGAAAATTAATTTAAGTTTTGAAATCTGCAAGTACTGAATTTAAGTACTTATAAGTACTAAAAAATCTACTTGGTAATTTGTCTGAAAGAAGTCCTCATATCTGAAAATAAACACTTCTTTTATAAAAATTTGTTTAGTAAAAATAAAATATAAATGTTTAAAAATTGACAATTTGTCATATTTGCCCCTATTATTTTAATTTTTATATTTCTTATAATATAAGACTAAACATGTTATTGCCATACAACCAAATTTGGTACACATATGTTCCGTCCACATACATCTCTAAAAAATAACTCTTCAATTGATAGACCATGTGCTATACTCTTCTTGATAGAATAATTATAACCTTTTGATTGGTAGACCGTGAAGTCTCTCACAAGCACAATTCTGGCAATTCACCTATATGGTCTCACCTATAACGTACTTTTGGACTGATGGCCTTGAATAAAAAATATTTTGACTTTGAATGAAATATTTATGGCCCGTCCAATAAGTGGGCCACGCATGTACAAATTGTTATCTTATAAATGTGCATGCCACCAAATATTTTTCATCAATGATTCAATAAACAAAATAGTAGGACTCTTAATGGGTTGGATCTGGATCGGATCCAGTTGGATCTGGATCGGATCCAGTTGGATCCGGCCCCAAGTCCGTATATCTGTAGATGGATTTAGATCGAATTTGAATCCAACTTGGATCTAAATTGTTAGATACATTTCCGATCTAAAATCCATATAACCATCGGATTTGGGTCGGATCTAGGTCTGAATCCACCCCCATTACAAATCTAAAAAATATGTGATATAAAATATATAATATAATATATTTAATTTTGTAGAAAAATGATGCAAATCCCACTATTTACTATGGTATGGTCAATTAGCCTAAAATAATTTATAAAATGGATGACTAACTGTTAAGTGACAAATTTTGTATGGTTAACCTCAATTTCATCTTGCATTTACATGAATTATGTGGTTAAAGTGATCTAATTACATATGTTTTGATGTTTAAAAGTGATTAAGAGAATTATGATGAATTCGAGCTAAAAATGTGATTTAAAGTTCAAGAGATGGTGATTCGAGTATGTGGATGAAAAAAAATCAAAAGAAGTTGCACGATGCTTGAATGGTGCAGAAAATGTCCTGAAAAGTCCAAATCCATAACTGCAAGGTTATAAAAGCAATATGCAGAAAGGGCAAAAATAGTCCACGGCTTACTGAACTGCGAATTTCGAGATGGTGCAAGTCTATAAAAGGGGAACCGAATTCCACAAATTACATTTTCATTTTTTATCCATTTTCTTTCCTAGAAGTTTTCAAAAAGAGAGATAGAGATTATTTTTACTTGATTCTTTATTTTAATTTCAATTCATACAAGTTCATTAAGGTGTTAATTTCTTTAGATTAATTCAAGTTATCTTTTATTCTTGCAATTCTTCTCCTCTTTTCTTTATTCTTTTCTTGTCCATTTTCCTTTTTAAACATGTGCTTCTAATTCTTTTCTAGCCAAAGCTAGAAAGGAAGCACAATGATTCAATGGATTATCTATCATGATGATTCCTTAATGATTTAATGATAAGATTTTAAGATTGATACATGTTATCATGTATTAGGAAAATCATTGATCCATCATGTGAGAACCGTATGGTGGATGCTTATATCTAGCTAATACAGATTTCTTAGATGGGAGAGGCTTTTAACCTTCCACATTGTTTGATTTGTGATCTCATGGATCCCAAATGCTTACAATCCTTGGAGCCCAGAAGTATGTTTTAATGATGTGGAACTTGAGATTTCTAATCTTTGACAGTTTTCTACTCCTTTTTACATGCTTTAGTTGTTAAATATTTCGACTAGATAGACCATAGTGTTCTGATCTAGTTGAGTTATCATTATCAATCATGATAGATGGTTTGTTAAGTCCGTGTGTGGAACTTCGATGCTTTGGTTTGATTTTTCCATATTAATCAAAATCCTTAATCTATTTAGGATAGATTCTTTGATATCTATTTTCATTACCTATTTAGTTGATCTATAAGAAGCTTTCTCAGTAGACTGTCTTCGTGGGATCGACCTTGTACTCACAGAAATATTACAATTGAACCTCTTCACATAGAGGAAATCAAACACCAACATGAATATAACATATACAGTAAGGTGATAATGAGTCGGATCTTAATCGGATTCAGATCGAACTCGGATATGTTCCTATGAATCCATATCCGGCCCATTTAAGTAATCGGACCTATGTTAAGATCCAAATCCGGTCCATTTAACTAATCGGACCTATTTTAACATCCAAATCCGCATTATACGGATTCAGAGCGAATCAGATCTTAGATCTGACCCACTCCAGTGAGAGCCCTACAAAATAGTTTCAATTATATGTCTACGCATAAAATCAAATTAAAAAAAAAAAAGATTAAATTGTGTATCCACACTGTACATTTGTTTTACCAACCTATTTTAGGATAAGTTCCCAAAAATGAAACAATATAAATTTCAGGTGGACCACACCACAAGAAACAAAGGTCATTGAATGCCCACCATTAAAAACTTCCCAGTGTCCACTATGATGTTTCTTGACCATCCAACCTATTAGCAAGGTTACAAAGACCTGGATGAAAGAAACAAAGAGAAAAAACAAATATTTAAGTGGTTTTTAATCGTTAATAGTCATTGCTTCCCTAATGTGGTCCACTTGAAATTTGCACATGTTTCATTTTTTGAACCATACCTTAAAATAATTTGGGAAAACAGATGGACATTGTGGATATACAATGCATAAATTAAGGTAGGCCTTTCCACATCACTGATTCCGGGTCGCAGCCAAGTCGCTCCCTTGTGGGGTGATGCTCAATGGCAAAGGATTGCATTGTGTGCCTCACACTACTAACTTTGGTGGTGTGTTGACATAACCAAGTTCTGTGGGACCCACCATGATGAATGTGTTATATGATAGATACCATCTATCCATTTTGCAACACTATTTCAGGGAACAGGCCCAAAAATGAGGCAGATCCAAAGATCAGGTGGACCACATCATAGAAAGCAGTGGGGACAATGAAAACCACTATTAAAACCTTCCTAGGCCCACCATGATGTTTTTTTACCATCCAAGATGTATTAGCTTGATCCAAAACTTCTATGGCCCCAATAAATTTTTAATGGTAGGCATTCAATCTCCACTATTTTCCTTGGTGTGGTCTACCTGAGCTATGGATCTACCTCATTTTTGGGCTCATGCCTTAAAATAATCTTAAAAAATGTAGAAATGGCGGGGATATAATACATTCATCATGGTGAGGCTCACTGAATTGGTGACATCGACACACCACGGTGGTGTTGGTACTGTGTGGCACAACACGCAATCTGCTTACCTCCCTAGTTGAAGTGGATTTCCTACTAAACTGGTGGGGCCCACTGTGATGTTTATAAGAAATCCACTCGGACCATCCATTTTTACTAATCACGTTAGGACATGGGACAAAAAAAATGAGGCAGATCTGGGCCGCACGACAGGAAGCAGTGAGTATTTCAATCCACCGTTGAAACAATCACGGGGCCATCGAAGTTTTTAATCAGGCTAATATCTTTTGTTTTCAATTCATCCCTGTAGTAATGACCTTATGAGCAGCATGGATGGATTATAAACATCATAGGGCACTCCAGGAAGGTTTCAATGGTCGGAATTTCCCTATCCACTGTTTTATGTCATCCGGTCCACTTTGAGTTTTGGATCTACATCATTTTTTGTAACACAATCTAACGTAATCACAATGAAGCCCACCTCATCTCCGTGAGGCTTTCACGGGGGCAATGTTGCATCCCACACCATAACCCCCACCTCTTATGTGGGTTGGCGTCACTATGTTTTGTGGGTCCTACAAAAATATATGTATTATATCCAACCTGTCCATCCATTTGGTGAGATCAATTTAGTGTATAAGTCTAAAAATGAGGCAAATCCAAAGCTCAAGTGGACCGCACCACTGAAAGCAGCAGTGGGGATTAAATGTCTACCATTGAAAGCTTCTTCAGGCCATAGAAGTTTAGATCAACCTAATATTTGTGTTTTGCCATCTTAAAGGTGGTTGCAACCTTATGAACAGGTTAGATGGCAAATAAGCATCATGGTGGGCCCTAGGAAGTTTTCAATGGTGGGCGTCAGTCCCCACAACTTTTCTCTAGTGTGGTCCGCTTGAGCTTTGGGTCTACTTCATTTTTTGGCTCATGCCCTAAGTTGATGTGGTAAAATGAATGGACGGGATTGACAAAACACATACATCATTATGGGGGTCAAAGAACCTTGTTACATCAACACAGTAGCTACACAATTAGCCCTTAAAGCTTGGACGGTAAGCTGTTTCAATAAGCACATAAATGAATTATCATTTTCAAAAATATTTTAATTCAAAATCACTTACCGCGTTCTGTGTTAAGTCTTAAGCCAAACGAAAAAAAACTTAAAAATAAACTTATTTTTTAGTGAAAATTTAAATTAAGCACTTAAAATTTTGAATTTAATAAACGGTCTAAATGAGGAAAAATCACTGAAAAATGCATATTTCAATAGTAAGTGTTGAAATTAAGTTTTACCAAATAAGCCCTAAGTCTCGTAAAGTCCAAAATCTAAGCCAAACTCAGCCAAATTATAGCAAAATGGGAGTCAAATCCAAACCTTTCAATTTTCTAAAATGCTTTCACACTTCTCAAAATCACAATAGATACCACATCTAATAGGTACATCATGGGAGGGATTAACTAAGGGAGAGTACATCCAAAAGTCAACTCTCCCTTTAAAATGCCCCTCATATTCTCAAAATTACAAGAACTACCACATCTAAGAGGTAAATCAATGAGAGACTTATTCAAAGGAGAATATGTTCAAAGTAACTCTATAACACCCTGAAATTTCAGGGGTCAAGTACAAAATCGATCCTCGATACCTCGAGAGTCATTCATGCGTATGCGGATGTGTGTTATGCAAGCATTTAATCCACTTGGCATCAAATCACAATGATAGGTCAAGCTAAACAATGAAATAAAGGCATAACTAGAATTAAGTAAACTAAAACCAAAATATAAAGTGTTACATCTTATAAAAAGGGGTCCACTCAATTGGTGACCTAACACTCAAGTCCAAAATGTACAACTTAACATCGACATTGGCCGCAACCATGGCTCTAAAAGTCCCAATGAAACATAGCGGCACTCTCCTAGGCCTAGTCATCAGCGTACTGGGAATATGGTCAATCGTCTTCTATGCTCTCTAACTACACTAGCGTGTCCACCTCGAGGGTACCTGCGTCAATCAGATAGTCCAGTTGGTGTTTTAAAACACCGTCCCAGGTGGGAGTGAGTAGCTAACTCAATGGTTCCATTGCCCTAAGTTACTCCAGATATTAAGCACCGTCAAATGTAGGTAATGAAATTTTCATAGAAGGCACACAATAAAGTTTAAGCTAGTTGTCTTAATGCATGAATGAATGAGAGGCAGATGCATGCCCGAACACCATTTTTGTTACAACCAATAGTGAGTGGCTCATCACCACATCACCCACACATATTAAGCCGCCAGTGAATGTGGCTTGTTACCCCATCACCCACGCAATGCATACCATGTAGAGCCATGTATGATTAGCCAAGTGATTAGTTAGTTCAATTCATCCAATAGTTTGGTGAAGCTTAAGTACCGTCATTCTATCATCAAGCCTAATTAGGACCATTTGGCTCCTTGCGTTGCAAACACCAATCATCGCCAATAACTCATCGATCTAAGGTTTAGGTTAATCACCCGGGTAAGCATGGTCGGGTAGTGACTCATCAGTCACACCCAAGTCAAGGCGAAGATGGCTCGTTACCCAATCCTCAACAAGAATGGTAGGCTCGTCGCCTCCAATGGTGCTCAATGGTCACTATGGGGAGGCTCGTCACCTCAGCATAAGCCAATGGCTCAGACACAATGTCCAATACTACCATGCTCAGCCCATGAGTCTTTAAGGATCAATTCACAATACGATTTTAAGTGGTCTATGCAACGGTAATGTTGGTACTCTGAATTCAAGGGGATGGCGACAACAAAACAAAGCATACACATTTTAAGCAACCATAGGTAAAGAGTAAACATCATTCCATTATGGCAACACAACTAGCACAACATTACTCATTCTACTATCACAAGTTGAACCATAAGCATCCAAATTCTAACATGTAAGCTAAGGTAGAATATTATAGCAACATCGAGGATCATATCATGCAATTGCATCAATCCTTCATGATATCTAACAATTTCATTAACTCACAAATAGATATAGGCATTCTTAGCCACACAAGTAAAGCATTAACTACATCTAATGGTATTTAATCCTAGGCAACTTAAGGGTAATGGTTTGCACCTTAAGTTCTTAAAGAAATTTGGAGATTCCACACAAATTAGGCCTTGCATGTCAGAGAAATTGGAGAAATACCTAAGGAAAATCTGAAAAGGGGTGTTGAACCTCATATCTTACCTCTAAGAACTGAAGAAGGCGAATCTATGAAATTGTTGGCGACTTGATTGTCATGGATGCATGGGGAAGATGATGTAGTCGCATATAAGTACTCCACACCCTCCTTCTACCTTCTTCTTCTCCTCTCTCTCTCTCTCTCTCTCTCTCTCTCTCTCTCTTTCTTAAATTTAAAAAATGGGAGATGAAATCCTCAAATTTGATTATTTTTATAAGAAAGATTGACCATAATGGCCCTGCCGTTATAATTCTTAAAGTTATGGCCCTAAGGTGAGTTGTTTCACTTAGTTGAAGCCTAACTGGCCCATTTGGGTCGATCTGAATAATGGGACAACTTCCTCGATGAGGGATTTACATACGGTTGTGATTTCACACAATTCGGATGCGGTGTCTGTCGGATATATGTGCAAGTACGTTCAACGGTCGCCGATTATAAATCACAGCCATGATTTTAGGGACGGGTTTAATGTTATAATTAGAGCTTAAGTCCTAAGTTTCATGGTGATCTAAGGGTTCTAATGCCTCAACTTGAAAATGGTATGAATGACAATGATTACTTAGATTTGCACTTGGTAAGTGCTTTCACTGATTTCTTAAATTGTGAAATTTGATCGCTATCTTTGTGTTAGAGTCCCACCAAGGCTGTCAAGCCCAATGAGAGGGTTGTCCCTCCCAAGTTTCAGATTTTATGGTCTTTCAATGGGCGGTCTAGGGGTTGTTTAGGCTAACCTGGTCATTTTCAGGTGTGTTTGGGTTTCCGAATCTTCTTGAGTCCGCTAATTAAGGTTGGGGCATGCTTGGTGCAGCGTTTAGCATCTATGCAGATGGTGGGAATGCCAATTAGGTAGCTTTTCCTATTAATCTACAAGTTTCCTAAGTTATGAATGGCTAATTAATCGGGCTTATGCGATGTACTTATGATGTTGCCCAAGTATGTACTCAGATTTTAAGGTGGCGATTTTATCGGGCGTTATACTCTACTCCTCCTAAAAATAATTTTATCCTAGAAATTATCTAAGACTTCTATTAGGTTTGTATTTAACAATCTTATCAGTGAATACGCTGGTGCTAGATGCGATGATTCAACTTGTACTCATTGTTGAGTTTATTCTCAGTAATCCAATCTACTTATACAACTTGATTTAGTTTCTAAATCCTAATTGTTCCCCTTATATGGGTCTTGTTACTAACGTTTTGAGAGGACAACTCGGATCATATTCAGCGATCTACCCTATGTTTCGACCTTGGACTGTGGGCTTATGAGCCTACTATCCTTCCTTTGCGCCACTTTAAATGGATAGACACATATCATAATGCTTAAGTTTCCTTTCACTCTTTTTTTGTTGATTTCATTACGACACGTTTATATTAATGCAATGGTGTATGTTAACTATATTACCATGGTTTATTACGGTCTACCCCCCTTAAAAATAATTATCGGGTTAGTATGGAGAAACGGTTATGGTAGGCCTGAATCCGATTCGTCGATCCTCTGTCTGACCAAGGCAGAAATTCGTTATGTTCCTTCCCAATCCTGATGGATCCTGGTCAATTGCTTGGTCATAACAGTGAGTCCATTGGTAATCGCCTAGAATTAGGAATTGGATCAAACTGCGAATACCTCGCTTAAGCATGGTTCTATAAGTTTGTTGTTCGATCATTCTAGGCGTTTGAAGAATATCATCGATTATTAGGAAGTTCAAGTTTCAAATGTATGGAATTTCCCTTTAGGTTAAGTTAAGGAGTATTCTTATTTAATTTATATTTCAACTTGGTGGGTATTGGATTTCCCACAATATTCAAGTTTTCATTTCCAAGTTCAAACGACTATCCTCGAAGGATTTACAAGGGCATAAGGTTTCGTCTCTATGTTTTTTATTTCCCAAAATTTCAAGGGATTTCACCTAAGCTTGAGCCTCTAACTTCCTAATATCATAACTTTTAAGTCATTTGGGTTTGACTTCTCAAGGCCTAGTAGAGTATTCTCAATCTTATTCATCTAATCATATTGACGTCAATGCTCTCGATTGGTGGAGGTTTGGTGTTGCTCGCATTAATCATAGTGTTAGTACTTGAAAAAGGAAAATGCCTTAAGAAGACATATAACTGGCATAAGAAAATGTGTGGAAAGAAGAAGGAAGAACATTGTCACTATATCATGACATGAAGCTTGAATTCACAATGTGCGACGACTTTAAATTCATAAGAGGATAAGGAAAACCGAAATACCTTATTGAAATCTATCTCTAAATTGAGGTTGCAAGGCTTCAAATAATAAAACAAAACCACGAGCAAGAGTCCTAATGCTAAGAGACTCGGAAACTTTCCAAAATAGTAGAACATACTAAAATAGAAGGTCTTAATCTAATCTAATTATGTGGCATAATTTTTGACATAATAAGAAATAAATGCTAAGGAGACACTAATTACTAAAACCCTAAGATGAAAAAAGATAGGGCTGATTTAGAACTTAAGTTTCTTTTTGAAAAAAAAAAAAGAAATTTTAAAAAGGAAGAAGTCGTTTTCTTCATAAAATGATAGTTCTATTAGCCTCGGATGTCCCATTCTACCCAAATTTCATATATCGTGTCCCGTAATTCATCCCGGATCAAAAGTTATGACTAATTTACAATTTTCCCCTAGTCAATTCAGATTTTTCAGGATTGACCTTGAACCTTCTCAATTGCCAGCGGTGGTACCAAGGTTTTTCCGGTGGCACCGTAGTAATCTAAAAAAATGCCCATGAATTTTTCTCAGCGGTCCACGAAGGCACCGTGCAGCATTATGTTGGAACCGTGGACCGCTGTCCAATTTTTTTTTTTTTAACAAAAATCGCTCTAACAGACAGCTTATGTGTGCTGACTTAAAAAAAATGTCTCTCTCTCCAACCCTCTTGCTTCCTTAGGCTAATCCAGTTAATGCTTTAGAATTTACCGGTTTACGCAGACATTACTACATCAAAAACTCAAACTCAAAGATGGGCCCCACATGATCAGATGGTTAAATCATCCTATCAAAGTGATTTTAAGGGAAGGAACGACATTCAAATGTAGGTCGGTACACGATGGATGGTTTAGATCATTGATCAGAAAATACCAACATACCATTCATTTCCTATCCATTACCAGGATGGCTACTTCATATTTTTGGGAGGGATGGACAATGAAAAGTGAATTTGACCAGATGAAATGTCACCAATTCTAGTTCAATCAATCCAAGCCATTGACTGCTTGGGTTTTCAGCATCATCTTACTAAAGTTATTCTTAGAGGGATGATCAATCAAAGATGGTCCCGCATGCATGTGGCACGCATGTAGAAGGTCAGGAATGTTGATCCATTGTGCCCTATCTGATAGCTCATGTTCCCAAAATCACCACATCAGATGATGGTCTTTTTCCCATCCATCCGTTTTACAAGCTCTCACTTAGGAAAGGAGGCGTAAAATTGAAGCATATCCAAAGCTCAAGGGAACCACACAGTGAGAATTGAATGCCAACCGTTGAAAACATCTTGAGGACTACAGAAGTTATGGATCAAGAGGATATTTGTTTTTTAACCTTCATCCATGTCGGTGTAACCTTATGAATAGGATGGATGACAAATAAACATCAGTGGGCCCTAGGAATGTTTCAACGGTGGAGATCATTATCCCCACTGTTTCCTGTGGTGTGGTCCAATTTTGGGGTCATGTCCTAAAATGAGCTTGAAAAGACGAATGGACGGATAAATCCACGGTGGGCCCCACAGTTTACTCAATTACTCACACGCAATCGTGGAGAAGACACATACATCCACAGTGGGCCCCACTACTCAGTTACTCGGTAAGCAATCCGCTTCTCGTTTCCAATCGTCTAGAGTTCAGTCATTGGCTAAGATAACCCACGGCATAACTTTCAGCACACGCTCAATCCACAATTGGACCCAATTATTGAACGGTCCAGATCCCATACAAGTGCAAAAGGTGCTGGTGCTGAAATCTTCATAACAAAAATAATACTGATAACCTGTTAAATCAGTTAAATCATGAACCTCGATGGCCCACCTCTTACGTTGACCAATCACAGAAACCCCATCAAAAGGGAATTTACCAGACTTTTGCAGGGCTACTTCATCCATCAAAAGCAAATGCAATACAATAGGCAAGCGATATTGCTTCACACCTACACCAATTTCGCTGTATTCCACCACAACCAATGACCATAGGGTGGTCAACGGCCAGGATGGTTTGGGGCCAGATTTTGAACTCATTGAGCTGGGCCCACTCGAAATTTTGATTGTGGCATACAATGGGACGGTTCTTCTCTAAATGGGTATTTCTTATGAGGCCCTATCCTCTACAAGCATTGTAGAATAAGCTTATTCTACAACAGTGTCGATGTGCTACCCCTCGTTTTCTCCTTTAAAAAATCAGGGTGATCCAAACCACAGGTGGGTCACACTGTAAAATCATATCTAAAACCAATAAAATCATGTGGTGTGGCCCACCAGGGTTTTGGAATGCGCTGATTTTTTCTATTTTTATTTTTGGACTTCCTACTAATCGAGCAGGGCGATGGCATATACAAAATACAGTGGGCTCCATCTGCAATATAGAAGGTTTTAATGATGGGTGACCCACCTGAGTTTTGGGGAGAAGCTGAAGGGGCGAACATTTTGCACAGATAGGATGGGCCCTACATGGCAGTGGCCCCTCCTAAAACGTTCCTGGAATAACCTTATTCCACAAGCATAGTAGACGATTCAGCCTTCATTACTGACCCCCGATTCCGTTCGGATAGATCGGGGATACAAACGTGTGGCTGAAATTGCATATGGTTTTTGGCGGATCCGATGATTAGAAGTATCTGTACACTTTATTCAAATGATCCATCATGGTTAAGTGGAGCGAATCTACACACGAACATGCTATGAGTGCTAATGTACTCATTTGTCCTAATCACCTACATTTACAGATATGTGATGAGAAATTCATGTCTGAAACATAGAAACCATGAAAAATCAAATTGCATGTGTTACCCCCACCCATCTCGAGTGCACGAAAACAGCACCATTTGATTATCCTGGCCCTAACCTGTTTAGACCGACTTCGATTCAGATTCAGCTTCTCCTTCAAGCTCGGATGACTGCTCAGCGCCACTGGCAGTGGCGGTGATGGGTTTCTTGAACTGAACCAGAATCATCGTCATGTTGTCACATCCTTCTCCGCCGGCCGTTGATGGTGCCAAACATCTGTCAAGAACTCTCTCACATACTGCAGAGAGGTTGCTTTCCTGCATGAATACGTACACCATTAGATGGAGGGAAGAAAACTAGAGATCTTACATGATGCAAAACAGATAGAAGTGACATCTTTTCATTCATCCCAACAATGAAATGGCTCAGACCCACCTTTTATTGAAGTAAAACTATGATCCGGTGGGCCCTGTCATGAAATGGACTGACACATGATGGGCCAAATAGGACTGTTCAGATCACCTGATGGGTGAAATTTCAGGGCAATGTCCTGGGCAAAACAAGTTGAATTGATCCATGCATATTGCCTCCTAAGCAGCAGAAAAAAAAACAGACGGGCCTGTCTTTTCTAGTTACATGACTAATCCAATTAAGAGAAATGCATAATTTGCCTACTTACGGAGTTTATGTGCTCATTTATGAAATCTACAAGTTGCTGGCTTGACATGCAGTCCCTGGCAACAGCAGCAGCAATCATCAATTACCAGAAAACCCAATAAAAAGAAAATGGCATTCAAGATACACTTCGAGAAATATGATGAGCTACTGTCTTTTTGAATAATAAGTTTGGGAATAGAAGCACAAAGAAAGTGAAGCTGATTCCCCTGATCCCCCCCCTTCATACAACAGAAGCAGAAGAGGTGAAGGGCTCTCCTGGCAATCTTCAACATTTCTTGGGTGATGTCAGAATCGGTTGAAGACCTCCTATTGGCCTGGCATGGTGGAGGGCTTGGGAAGAAGAAACGGGGATATAGCGCCTAGTCTTAATGACATTCTTGTGGGTTATTTGGCAGGAGCAGAATAGTCACTGCTTTCAAAATAGGAGTGGATCTGTGGCAAGTTAAGATTGAAGTGTCGGGCTGGGTGTACAGATCAAAAGCCATGGACGTTTCAAAAAAAAATTCCCCTTTTGCGTTGTAATTTTGGGGCTCTATTCTTTCCCCCACCTTGGCCGTTGCTTCGGTGGGTTCTTTCGAAAGAAAATTTTGTTAACTCTAAAAGACAAATAAAAGAGGTAAAGGGGCTCCTCTTCATAGTACAAAGTATGACCAAGAAACGACTTTCTTTGTTCTTTTTTAGTTCAGGGCTCATCAATGAAACAATCTCAAGGTATCACAGCAGAAGGATGCATCTGAGTTTATCACTATAAAAAGATAGATTTTGACCCTAAACCATATATTTAAACTTAATATTTTTTACTGTAAAAATTTCTATCAACTTACACACACACACACACACACACACACACACACACACACATAGACACACACACACACACACAAAATATTCAGATATGCCTGAGACATGCCCCACCATATCTTATAACATCCAACAATGTGGGGTACCAAAGGTGGTTATTAAACGAGCTGCTTGGATTAACGAGGAAAGGAAATTGACAGATATGACAGTTCCCTCATTTGCGAAAGATGAGAATTGAAGAAATAGATTTCCCTTTCCTCAGATTTCCTCAAAAGAAGGGGCATTTCGTTTCCTCTCTAAAACCTAAGAAATGGAGATTTCAACCCTTTTTGAGAGAACTCTTTTAACTTTTTAACTGACCATTTCTATTGAAATCATGTATGCTAAAACAAACAGGTTATTAAGGATTCTTTTCCACAGATTTTATTTTCCATAGCTTTCCTCAAATGTGAGGGTTTTCCTCTCCTCATCTACTCTTCGGTTTCCACCAATCCAAAGAGGTCTCAAGGGCCTATTGAAATAGACAAGTATCCATCACTGAACTATAGTTGCATAAAGCTTGAAGGGAAGCAGGAGCTGATTCAAGCGCATGAGCAGGGAAGCATCAATTCTAAAATTTTCCGTGAGTATAAGGGCCCATTTGGTTGGAGGTAAATGAAAGTAAATTGTGGTAAAAACAGCAGGAAGATTTTTACCAAGTGTTTGAAAGAGAGATGGAATTCCACCTCATGCAAATTTCAACCTCTTTTCAAAGGTAAAATTATGTGAGCCCCACCATGATGTCTGTGTTATATCCACACCGCTCATTCATCATTTCAAATTATTTCAGGACATGAGCCCAAAAATGAGACAGATCCAAAGATCAAGTGGACCACACCACAAATAATAGTATGTTCAATGGTAGACATAATTATTCTTATTGTGGGCCATTTGAGATTTGGATATGCCTCATTTTTTGGATCATGCCCTCAAATGATTTGGAACGATGAATGGACGGTGTGGATATAACACATACATCATGGTGGGGCCCACAGGACATTGGCCCTTAGCACAGCATCCAATGTGGGACTTTTTGGGACAACGTGCATTTCCAAGGAAATAGAAAGGTAAAGTAACAATTACTTATTTACCCTCATTTACATTCATTTACTTTCATTTTTTAGCTACCAAACAGGCCCTAAACAACTGGGAAGAGGGAGTGCAAGTTTGGGGAGTGATTTGAAGCAGAAGTGGTGCCAAGGTGGAAGGTTCATGCAGCCAGTGTTTTCAGTATTTTGTGATATCACCGATATATCCCATGATATATCTATCATCCTAGTTGGGCGATACAAAACCCAGCTTTAATATCATGATATATCTATCATCCTAGTTGGGCGATACAAAACCCAGCTTTAATATCCACTTTCAATGGTATCATGCGATATATCCACACACCCCCTTCAAAAATTCTTAATGTATCGTGCGATATATTGATACCAAGTATGATATCAAAAGGGATAAAAGGAACCGGCAATGTTTTGTTTGGAAAATCATTAAAAAAAAATCATAAAAATTAAGTTTTTGCAAAACAAAAAACTTCTTTCTAGTACATTGTAATTCCAGCCAGTCCACTCGAGTTTGTTGGAAGAAAATCTTCGAAATTTCTCCGAAATCGTGATCGAAAACTTCTTGAAACTAGATTTTAAAATGTGCGTTTTTTTTCCCATTCATTTTTATTTGTAAATAGTGTCAAAAGATAAGGAATTCATGATTCTTCACGTTTTACATGAAAAAATTATAGATTTGGAACTTTGATTTCGAGATTTGGGGAGATGGGCCGACTTATGGAAAATTGAAATTTCTCTAATTTTTCCCAAATCAGTTGCAATCTTAGTGTTGATGTTTTAAATTTCCAAACCCTTTTTTTGTTGTTGAAATAATGTCAAATCAATGTTAAGTGTTTTTTTTTTTTTCAAATACATTGGTTCTTCATGTTTTGCATGAAAAATCATGTAGTTTAAGATTTGATTTCGATATCCATTGGTTTTTCATGTTTTCCACTCTTTTTTTTCGAAATTTTCCTTCAACCAGCTGTCAATTGAGACCTAATTTCAAAGTATTTAGGAGTATTTGATGAAATGATCATCACATACACTCTAGTTTCGAAATTTGAGTGTAGGTGGTCCAATTTGGGGAAAATCAAGGAAAATTCAAATTTTCCCAATTTCTCCCAAATTGCTTGCAATGTTACACTATAAACATGAAATCAAGCATGTATGAGGGTTGATCTACTGATTTGTTAAGTCCAGGGTGTTCTGTATCCGTTACGATACTGTTGTAAAGGCCGATACGTATAGGTAACAGCTGTGACTGTTACACAATACGGGGGTGAAATGGAGCAGTTGGTTTTTTGGGACCGCATAGGCAATTACGGGGCATAACAACCATTACTCCCATAACGGCCGAAAAACGATCACATTTTTTCTATTTAAATCCATTTTCTCATTCCAAAAACTTTCCTAGATTATTCTACAGCAGATTTCGACCACTTTTACTATACTATAGTTTTTAGGATTAAAACCGTAGATTGAAGTGATTTGGGTGAATAGAAGCTCTGAGGGTCATTTTTGCAAAAAATAAAAAAGTGATATTTATGTATTTTTTTTTCCCGATTTCTAATTCTATTGCTTGATTGTGATGTGTTAATGGGAAGCAAGGAATCCTATGCAAACTTTATATGAAAAAAGACTATGATCATGTTGAGTAAGAGTTTTTGGATTTCATGCTAGAGAAATTCGGTTTCGGTGTTAAGTGGAGATCCTGGATCAGGAATTGTGTTTCCTCTCCTAAATTCTCTATCCTCATCAATGGCTCTCCATTCGGTTTTTTTAAATCTTCAAGGGGCTTGAGGCAGGGTGATCCTTTGTCCCATTTTTTATTTCTCTCTGTCTCAGAAGCCCTTAGTGGTATGCTATCAAGGGGTCAGGAGGGGCCTTTTTAAAGGCTTCAGCATTCCTAATCTTCTGACCCCCGTCTCCCATCTTCAGTTCGCTAACGACACGTTAATTTTCTGTGAAGCAGATGATAGAATGATCTCTTGTCTAGGCATGATTCTAGTGTGGTTCAAAGTAATTTCAGGGTTGAAGATTAATCTAGCTAAATCAGAGCTTTTTGGTATAACCATTAGTCGGGAGGTATGTTCTTCTTTTGTTGATTTCTTGAGATGCAAAGTTAGTTCTCTCCCTTCTATTTATTTGGGCCTACCACTGTGTATTGGTAAACCCCCTTTAGCTCTATGGGACAAAATTATTGAGAGGATGGAATCAAAATTGCCTAATTAGAGCATGAACACTCTGTCCTTGGGAGGGAGGATTAACCTCATCAAAGCTTCCCTTTCGAACCTACCAGTTTATTACTTCTCCCTTTTTATGTGCCCAAAATCCGTCCTAAGCAGAATTGATAAGCTGACAAGGAATCTTCTTTGGAAGGGTAGCTCTCATGGGAATAAATTCCCCTTGTTGAAGTGGAAAGAGGTATGTTCCTTGACGGAGGTAGGGGGGACGGATACTAAAGACCTCTCTGTTATGAACAAAGCACTTTTGGGTAAATGGATTTGGAGATTCGGTTTCAAGTCCGACAGCCTGTGGCATCAAGCTGTTTCTGCAAAATATGATTCCTCCCCTCTCGAGTGGTGGACTAAACCTTTGTCCATGTACAGAGCTTCATTTATCTGGAAACGTATTTCTAGAATTGCTCCCCAGATGTTCAATAGAATTTTTTTCAATCTAGGTAATGGGACCAGAATCAAATTTTGGCTTCACCGCTGGAGTGGTAACTTCATTTTGGCCGATTCCTTCCCTTCTCTTTTTGCTATCTGTTCAGACAAGGATGTTTTAGTTAGGGACTGTTTCGCTCTTCAAGTGAGGGGGAATGGGTTCTGGTTTCCCCCATTTCGCATAAATTTGCCGGATTCTGAATTCGAGGATCTTATCTCGTTGTCATCTCTCTTGCAGGATAGGCACATTGTGGAAGGTGCGGAAGATACATTAAATTGGATTCCTTCAGCTTCCAACTCTTTTTCAGTCAGCTCATTCTCACAGATCCCTTGTTGAGAGTGATTATGTCTCGCCGTCGCACACCGCTCCCTTGTGGCACTATGGAGTTCCTCTAAAAGTTGTTGCGTTTGGTTGGTTGCTTGGGAGAAATGGAATCCTAACCGTCGATAACCTTCGTAAGCGTGGGATGTGTATTTCGACGTCTATCTATTGTGCCTCCAAGTTGAAGAGTCAGTGGACCATCTTTTTATCCATTGTCCCTTCGTGTCGGACATCTAGTGGAGTGCGCTTAGACTCGCTGGTGCTTCTTGGGTGAAGTCGTTGTTTATGGGTGACCTTATGGGTCAATGGCACGCTGATTCAGGAGGGGAGATTAGGAAGAAAAAGTGGAGGATGTTGTTTCCTGCTGTCCTTTGGGCCGTATGGATGGAAAGGAATAATTGGTGTTTTAGGGATGTCTCTATCTCTGTAGCAGGGGTCTTCTCGTGGGTTGTGGTTTTATTTAGGGACCGGGCCCCCTAATTCTTATTTCCTATAGGGTGTTACTGTCCGCGAGACAGTTTTGTATAGAGTTACTTCTGGGTTTTTTTTTCCTGTTTCTTCTTCTTGTTTTTTCTGGGTTCTTCTTTTATTAATAAATCCTTACTTTTAAAAAAATATATATATTAGAGACACATAACCATGTTTATAAATTCACCAGACAACCAGATACAACACTCACCAAAGAGTGGACCGCTACATTACCATAAACATGTTCAAAACAAAAAATGAACACATATTTTGAATATTTATACTATTTTAGATTTTCTAAATATTTTTCTAGAATTGTTTTTTTTTTTAACAATCCCTGAAGTTTCATTGAAAAATTCAACAATTTTCCCAATGTTTCCCCATGTTTCTCAAAAAGTGAGATAAATTACCCGATACAAACAATATTTCCTGTGTGACAACCAATACGTATCTGTATCCCAAGATGTGATACCGATATTTTGAACACTCGTGTCCAAATATGGAATCAATCATGTATATAACTTAATCTACACATTCTTGGCAATTTGGGAATTAAAAAAAAAAAAGAGAATTAATTAAAAAAGTTAAATATATATATATATATAGGTAAATGGTACTATGAGGTCGAGCTGTGTGGGGCCTGTGGGCCCCACCGTGATGTGGATCGGACATCAACACAGTGCATTTGACAGGTCCCCTTTCGGTAATGGGATATCCCAAAAACCAGCCATATACAGAACTCAGGTGGGCCATACCATCCAAAACCATGTGAAGACATGCCTAAAACATCTTAAAGCACTTGGTGGGGCCCACCTTAGTTTTGGATGTGGCTGAAACTTGGTCTGACCCGTCATCCAAGTGGGACACACACAATGGATGGGCTGGATTTGTGAATCACATCTCGGTGGTCCCAATAAACGATCATGAAGGTTTTAATGGGCGATAACCCTTCTCAACTGTTGTATGTGGTGTGGCCCACCTAAGTCATGGATTAACCAGATTTTTAAGCCCATGGCCCATCTTGGAATGATGCATCTAACTGATGGGGTAGGTACTCAATCCACATCATGTTGGGGCCCACACAGCTCGACCTCATATATATATATATATATATATATATATATATATATATATATATATATATATATATATATATATATCCACAAGTATATTCCTAGTTTTCTACTTATTCTCTTGCTTTTGAAGGTAATGTTAGTGTTTCCATACATGTCTTCTTACATTATGAATTGACTTTGGATATAGTTGCATTAGTTCAGTCAAACAGAGCATAGATTAGGACCCTATACAAAAGAAACCTATTATATGCACTTGTTTTTTGTGATTTTTTATTATTATTATTTCTAGGTGTGTATTGGTGACTTTTTAACAATCCTCGAAGTTTCATTGAAAAATTCAACCAATTTCCCAATATTTTCCCATGTTTCTCAACTCACGCAATACACGATATATCACATGCGATAACCGATTTCTATCCGTATCCCATGGGCGTGATACATTATGCGATAACGATACGGAAAACATTGAACGCAACTAAGGTTTGAATAGTGTTTCTGTGCTCTGCTTGAATTCATTTCTATGCAGTTTTTTACTTGCATGTTAGTAAGAGGATTAGAGGAACATTCATCTTCTATGTATCATATGTCAGGGTATATATAGATCTCATCATAGCAGTTCAAACCAATAGGGCATCCAAACACACCTTTAGCAGCAGGAATTCAAGGATACATAAAGTTAGCTAGGCCTCGGTACACCATCTATAGCCATTTATCAAGTTTTGTGCCAAAGAGATTATATTCTAGATTTGATACTATACTAGCTGACTCGGTAAAGCTATGATGGTGATGATGACAGCCTGCCTACTCCATTAAACAGTGGAAAGAATAGAGGATGCCTATCTTGATGAAACAGAAAGTAGCTGAAACAGACTGGTTGAGGTGAAAGACTGGCTGATGTGTTAGTAACCACTCTCAAGTTGCCTAATTAGTAGTGAGGTTTGTCGAGATTGGCATAAATTACGATGTGAAGCATCTTAACATATTTAGATTAGGTTCCTAATTCCTAGGGTGCATTTGGTTGCACCAAGTATCATTGTATTTGATGATTAATCAGTCTAATTCAGTGCAATAATCTCCTGAAATTTCATGATATTTATTACAACCAAACATACCCTTAGAAAAGTGATAAAAATAAGGTATCCAATACAAAAACAAAAATATCACTAGTGCAGTAGTCTTCAACAATGAAAATGCACTTGGGAGACTTACCAAATGCCATCACATGCAAGAACGATGAACTCGTCATCATCACAAAGATCAACCTAGGAATAACAAAAACAATAAGAAAAAGCACGACGTTATAAAAGACTTTCAGGATACCACTAGGGTGTTTGCAGGTCCCAAGGCCGAAAGGGTGTGCTACCACCAAAATGTGGTTGAGATAAGAATAGAACCTTCCCATCCATGACCATATATTTCAATTCTCCACCATGACTAGGAGGAAATGCTGGCAAATACAGCGAGCTTAATGCAAGATGTACTTTCCATCCTCCGCCAAATTGGGCTGTCAATGGGGTTGTTGTAATGCAAACAAAACCTTCCCATCCATATCTCAAGTCCCAACCACAATTTGAGGCAGAAAAAGAGGAAGATTAGCCAGTTTAATGGAACTTGCACTTTCCATCCCACCGCCAATAGGACTGGCAATGGACCAAGCCCGCGCTGAGCAGAAAGAAGAAAATTTTGAGTAGGCCCAGCCTGGTAGGGCCGAGCCACATGATGCCTGGAGTTCAAATATCGGGCCCGAGACCTTTCCAAGCACGGGAATTGCCAACCCATCCTCCACCAAGCACATTAAGTTGAACTTGGATACCTTGGCAACCACAATTTCTCAGAGCACCCAACTCTACCAAATAAATAGGTCGATCTTAAATTATAAGCCTTCAATAAATCAGAGAAGGCTGATGATGCAAAAAGGCGTGGAGTACATACAATGTTTATGTCTGGATTTGCAGTCACAATTTGCTTTTCAGCAGGCAAAAATTTGTTTTGCTTGAATTCCATGTCTCCTGCAATAAATATAGAAATAAATTTGAAAATTTAAGACAATAAGAAGCTACATAATAAGGACACTACATTTTCTATTAAAAAAAAAAGGCTGTGTCAAATGCACGTTGATGCAGCTATTAGGAAAAGCACATTCATTTGTATTTAATTCTTGCATATTATGCGAGACGGAGAGGTTGCGTGTGTGTGTGTGTGTGTGTGTGTGTGTGTGTGTGAGAGAGAGAGAGAGAGAGAGAGAGAGAGAGAGAGAGAGTACTCCTGGTTGCGTCATGATACTTGGGCAGTTTGCATCAACGTGCCTCCCTCCCTCCCTCCTTCCCTCAATATCAATTGGTGAGGGAATCAAGCTCAATCACCACTCAGGGCATGGGAGCCACTCTTTCCCAGTTCCAATGCCCAGTTCTTCTCTTTAAGGTAGGTGAGATCCATCAATCCAACGTAGGAAATGGAGGGTTCCATGTGCAGGTGACTCTTAGGTTCACAGTGGTGCTTGTATGCGTTCCTTGTCCATTGAAATTCTTAAAACATTTCTATCTTTAAAAACTTCATTCTTAGAGTTAGTTATGAGGGAAACAAATTTCAGCACAACTGTTCAGGTTTGGTTAAGGGGGCATATGGGTTTTCTGGTGTGCTTCCTAACGAGCGACGTTCCAAGTGAGCTTTAATCAAAGGAAGCTTTTAAGAAAGCCAGCAGATCCACTTATAGGTGAGTTCAATATATATGTAGAGATATGCTGGTTACAGATAGGATGGACAGTAATAGAAGTTCACAAGAAGTCCCATGAAGTTGAAGGCTCTAAAAGGGTAACAGGAAGGCCCAAAAGGATGTGGGTGGAGGTAGTAAGAACTAAGAATAGACTTCATGACAAATAGTCTAACTGAAGTTATGGCCCTTGATAGAGTGGAATAGCAGAAAAGGATTCATTTAGCCAACCCCAATTAGTTGGGACTTGGGATAAGGCTTCGATGATGATGATGATGATGATGATGATGATGATAAAGCCCCATGAAGTACCAATTGCTCTTGCTAAGTTTAAGCTTCCATTAACTCTCCCTGCATGGATGAAACCACCAGCTTTTAGGATCCTTTCTCTCTCTACCTCAAGTTCCGGCTTGTGGTCCCTTGACAAGTTGTATGCCTGTAAAAAGAAAACCCAGATCACTCTGTCGGGATATTCTTTTTGAAAGATATAGAAGCATATAAACTTTCTTCTGAATATTAATATATCTACTTGGGGATGCATATGAAGTAAAACATACCTGACCCTTCCTTGAGATTACACAACGAGAATCACCAGCATTTGCAACAATAAGTTGGTTGTTTCGAATGATAGCAACACAGGCAGTGCTTCCAGATGTTGGTCCAGCAAAATCAGCATGGGGACCCTAATCCCAGGTAAAACAAGAATTATTACAAACATAAAGGGATTTTATTACATGTTAAATGCAGTTAGATTTAATAAAGAAACAAATTAGATAAAAGCTAAGGTTCCTTTTTCTCTTGCTTTGGGCTGGGGGGTAATGGTTTGTCTGCTGCACATAGTATTAAAAAACGGTTTTGTATACGCCTATACGTAATGGAAATGGTCACTCATGTTATGCAATGTAGGGGTGAATCAGTCCATCATAAGAAAGGGCTGTATTGGCAACTATTACAAGGCCAATACCAATACAGCCATAAATGGCCCATTTTGAAATTTTTATTTTCATTTTTTCTCTTTTCCACTTCTTCATTTCAACCACGAAGGAAGCTTTGAAACTAATTTCAAACTAAAAAATAGATGCCTTACTCTTTTGAGGATTAAAAGACAAAATTTGAGTTGGATTCTATAAATCAAAGTGGAGTGGACCTTTTCAGGAAATATTGAAGGGGTAAACCATCATTTTTTTTTTCCCATTTTTCCATCTTCTCTTATTGTATTTATATGTAATAGCCTAACAGGCACTAATCCACCAAATCATGCTTTATTTGCATTTGATTAGGACCTACTTGGTCGACTTTCAACAATTCAAGCTAACATTGCCCAACAAACAGCATTCTTATCAAAGGATGGCTCAATACACCATTGTATACATGTCCAAAGCCAAAAGAAATACATATTTGAGATCCTCTCATTTTTTAGAATTTTATTAATAATTTGTTACAACAAGTGTTCCTCCAAAGGCCTTGGCCTCTAGAACAAGAGTTGGGCAAAGAACAAGCGAATTCCTCTACCCCTGAAGGTTGTCTAAGCCTTGGCTCACCACTCCTAAGAGTAGAGTTGTACTCCGTGGCCTTTGGGGAGATGGAATTCCCAAGCTCTTAACCTCTTGTTCATCTTCTCTTGTCTCTCCAAAGGATTTGCAGAATTTCTCCAAGTGTTAGGATTGAGCTAAATATGGAGACAGGAATTTTAAGGCAAAGACCACTCCCTTGTACCAAGAGGCATCTATTTATAGAAGAGGGGTGGCAATGTTGTGAATTGAAGGCAAGTTGAGTGTGCTCTAAAGGATAAGCTAACCGTGGATGATTGACAACTGGTAAAATCGTGGAGGTTAATTTGGTGGTTTGGGTGTATATTGTAGAGAATTGAAGGGCAATTAGTTCTAGGGGAAGTTCTAGGAGATTTCTAGAGGCTAGGAAATGAATGATTTGGATTAAGACACTAGGGAGAATCTCATGGTTTGAAAGAGGGGTAGTTTTGGTATTTCACTACTTAAAGTTAGTTAGATGGGTAGTTCTATAACAAGGTGATAGGTTGGGGTCAAACTAAGGCTCTTAGAGGTGTTTTGGAAAAACATGGGTTAAAAGGTCAAAGAAAATGAAATTTGGGCTATGCATTTTCATGCAAGGACAAAATGATAATTTCACAGTCCAGGACACACACACTTCAGTTTTCTAATCGAAACTCAGGGATTAGGTATTGGATTTGGGTGATCTATAAGGATACTAGATGAGCTAACTAATGGTTCTGCTTTTGGGGTTGGGGTGGGGGGGGGGGGGGAATTGGATTCCTAGGGGTTTGGGAGGTATGTGGTCCTCAAGTTAGGTCAAATTCAGGTTTCCACAATTGTCGAACAATCGTGCGCACTCTGTATTTCAACTGATTGGATTCCTAGGGGTTTGGGAGGTGTGTGGTCCTCAAGTTAGGTCAAATTCAGGTTTCCACAATTGTCGAACAATCGTGCGCACTCTGTATTTCAACTGTAACATTGCGCCTGAAAATCGGATTGAGTTGAAATTGAGCTCATCAGGATGGGCTTTAAGATGGACCAGATCATAGGGTTTGGACGTCAAAAACTTAAGAAATTGGAACCCCTAAGTTGACCCAAAAATTGGCCTTGGATGCTGACAAACTTTCCTACATTCAAGGCCACATTTTTTATGGTTGCAGCCCCTTTCCTACATTCAAGGCCACATTTTTTATGGTTGCAGCCCCTGAGATGCAGAAAAGCTTTTCCAGCATCCTTGAATTTTTCCAAAAGAAAAGGTGTGGGGCCCACCTATGGGTTAGGAGGATCCCACACCATTTTGGTTCATCTTTGGTCTCAATTTCTTTAAGTTCTCTGACTTGGATGTGGTCTTTTGGGCTATAGGTGGGCTTGGGCTATGCTTGGGCGTTGCTATGGATTTTTAAGGTGAGTACTTAGAAAATTCTACAATACCCTTTTTTTAATAAGAGAAATTCTACAATATGTTTTTCTTAATACAATGCAGAAACCCTTTTTTCCCTTGATAAATGGGTTAATTAGCTAAAACACTCTGTTGAGTGGGATGTCTACAGATGGCCATGGAGGTCTGCAAGGGAACTTTGGTACTTTTCATTGTTTTGTAGATATTTATATTACCCCTTTTTTTTTCTGCCTGTTCAGAAATGCCCCTTGAGTTTTATGTCACTTCGCTACCCCCACATCATATTACATGCATTTGGGGCTAATTTCTTGAATTTCCTTCATAAATTTATAGAAGGCAGCTTGAGGCTGGTAAACAGCGAATATCTTTCATATTAGATAACATGGTTTAGAAAAGAGATCCTGTTTCAACAGTATCATGTGATCAATTGTTGGTTTGGAACCAAACCAGTGAATAG
This sequence comes from Liriodendron chinense, assembly GCA_003013855.2. NCBI lineage: Eukaryota > Viridiplantae > Streptophyta > Magnoliopsida > Magnoliales > Magnoliaceae > Liriodendron > Liriodendron chinense. The sequence goes on along the minus strand of ML058387.1, from coordinate 5,717,869 downwards.
GATAATGCCCAACGTAATTGTTCACAAGCATGTGGAATGAGCCATCATCATGCTGTGACTACACATCTGAACACAACAAACTTTCAGAATATCAATCATCATCATCATCATCTAAACCTTATACCAACTAATTGGGGTTGGACATGAATCCTGTTCCACCATTCTACTCTATCAGGGGCCTATAATTTCATTTAAACCATAGGTCTCAAGTCTTTTCTTATTACCTCCAACCACGACCTTTTGAGCCTGTCCCCTGCCTTTTAGAGCCTTCAACTTGTACCAACTCACTCCTAACCGATGCAGCTTTTAGTCTCAGTTGCCCATGACCAAACCATCTAAGTTTACTTTCCCTCATCTTATTACCTATTGGTGCTACTCCTAAATTCCCTTGAATGCATTTATTTCTAATTCTATCCTTGCTTGCCACTCATCCATCTCAACATCCTCATTCAGCTACAATCATCCTATGAACATGTTGTTACTTAATTGCCCAACATTTTGTCCCCCATACAACATGGCTGGACTTACAACCATTCTATAAAACTTCCCTTTCGGTTTGAGTGGTGCACGAAGATCACATAAATCTCCAAAGGCACATCTCCATTTCTTCCACCCCACTTGAATGCTATTGGCAACATCCTTCTTTATCTCTCCACTCTCATCCCAAGATATCGAAAGTGGTCATTTTGGGAAACTTCTTGGTCAGCAACCTTAACTAATTCCTCTTTCCCACTTCTATTGCTACCAAATTGCACTCCATATACTTTGTTTTAGTCCGGCTAGTTTTAAATCCTTTACATTTTAGAGCAACCCTTCATAAATCTAGTTGTGTTTACGCCATCCCTCGTGTCGTCAATCAAAACAATGTAATCTGCAAACAACATACACCATGGGATCTCTTCCTACAAATGCCTTATTAACTCATCTTATAACCAATGTTAAAGGTACGGGCAATGTTTTAAATATCGACGATATCGGCCAATATATCCCACAATATATCTTGTATCCCACCAATGCGATATGAAACTCCGATATATCCCACATGTTCAATCCTGTGAGCATTTTCAATTTTCGATTCCTTTTTTTGTTGAAATTATGTTAGATCAGTGTCAAATGGTTACAAATCCATTGGTTCTTCATGTTTTGAACGAAAAATCATAGAGTTGGAGCTTTGATTTCGATATCCATTAGCTCTTCATGTTCTCCATGTTTTTTTTTCAAAACTTTCCTTCAAACAGCCGTCAATTGAGACTAATTTCGAAGTATTTAGGAGTATTTGACGAAATGATCATCACATACACTCTAATTTTAAATTTTCAGTAAGTTGGTCTGATTTGGAAAAAAAAAATGAGAAAAAATCTAAATTTCCCCAATTTCTCCCAAATTGCTTGCAATGTTGCACTCCAAACATGAGATCAAGCATCTATGAGGGTTGATCTACTGATTTGTCAAGTCCTTGTCAATTTTTGAAATTTTTTTTTTTTTTTTTTTGAAATCTTCCTTCAACCAGCTGTCAATGAAGACTAATTTCAAAGTATCTAGGCTTGTTTGATGAAACGATCATTACATACAATCTAAATGTTATGCATTCAATTCGAATATAGTTGCATTAGTTCAGTCAGACAGTGCATAACTTAAGACCCTATATAAATGAAACCTATTATGTGCAGTTCTTTTTTGAGATGTTATGATTTAAAAGTGTACATTTAAGGTCTTTTCTTAACAATCCATGAAGTTTCCTTGAAAAATTTAAGCTTATTTCCAATGGTTCCCCATGTTTTCCAAAAAGTGTGATAAATTCCACGATACAAACGATATATCCTATGTGATAACTGATACATATTTGTACCCCAAGGATGTGATACGTAACGCGATACCGATATTTCGAACACTGGGTACAAGCTCAATGTTGATACCTGGTGCAAGCCTACAATAATTGAGAATTCACTTGTCTCTCCACTAGTGGTCCTCACATTTGTTACTGCTCCCTCATACATATCCTTAAGTATGTTAATATATCCTCTTGAAACTCCTTTCTTTCCAACACCCATCAAATCAACTCTTTAGGGACCCTATCATAAGTTGTCTCGATATTTCTCCATCAATTGTCTAATTATAAAAAATACACCTCCCTAGGATGAAACCAAATTGATTTTCTGATACATTTGTATCATGCCTTAGTCTTCTCCTTCATTCTTAGAAATGGGTAGCACGGTACTTTTCCTCCATTTTTCTAGCATTTTCTTTGATCTTAAAATCTTATTGGACACCTTTGTCAACCAATTTTTTTGTAAGAAAAAGATTATTTACAATATTCATGCTCAGCACATTTGTCTGCCATTGCATGCTTAGACCTTCACTATTCTGGACTTTTCCTTTGCAGGAAGCATGCAACATGTGGGCTAACATGTGGGCTAGGGCATGACTATGTTGGTACATGAGTTGTGTTTGGTGAACATATATGATATACCAGTGTGCTCCTTGTAATTTTGTGAGGCCAACTGCTCAAGCGTGTTTTTCCCCCATTTTTTGGGTCTGATGGTGGCATGTGTGTGCCATCATGTTAGGCTTGTCAGGCATTGCATGCTGTAAACTTAACTATTCACAAATCCACTTCATTGCTAGTGAGTGATGGACTGACAGTTGGGCTAACATGCATACTGGGGCATGTACTATGTTGGCACACAAGTGGTGTTTGGTAAACATGTATCAGTGAGCTCCTTGCTATTTTATGTAGCTAACTGTGAGTATAACATTTTGGTTGATGGTGGTAAATGTGATCGCACCTGCGTCTGCCATCAAACTCAGTAGGCTAGTCTGACATTGCATGCTCTAGATCTAACTATTCCAAATTCCCCTTTGTGGGTAGGGAATTTATGGCTCTCCGTTTGTGTGGTGTTCAATAGTGTATACCTCATAGCTAGCCCATCCATCACCCTGCTTTGCTTGCATGCCCTTTGAGCAGGGTATTCAATAACGGTAATGGTGGCTGTTTGGCTAGACTCATCACCGTTACAATATGGGCCGTAATGGTCAAATCTTTTTTAAAGGAAAAAACTATATTAGCCCCATATCCCGTTGTTACAGGCCCATTACGGGTGATTTTTTACCAAACGATCATTAGAGACCCACATCATGTAACAGGTCCCACCATTACCACTAACATAACAACCATAATGGTCATTACATAACCATTTTTTAATAACATACCTTTGGGGCATATGTGTAGTAGTTGGGCAAGGGGTTAGTGCTTGCACTGCTACTGCCGGTTTATATAAGGATTTGGGTAAAAGAGGAAGGTTGATGTCTGGGGCAACCAATCATAAAAATTTTGCTAATCTACCTTTCAAAGCTAACACCAATGTTTTAAATAACTACCTATGTACCATAGCTTAACCTTAAGGCTATGTAGCTCGTGAAAAGAACATAAGTCGCGTGTAGCCCACGCTACATGATAATTTGCATACACCACAAGCTACATAGACTACATTACACACTACTTAGCTCTGCATAGACTACGTTACACACTACTTAGCTCGTATTACAAGTTATTCTTCACTGTGACATTAAAATCAATTAATGGTTTCAATCTTTTCAATGCTTTCAGTAAAATAATACAAGAAACAATATTAAATCAATTTCATTGCTCTTTGTTTACCTTTATACTTGATCATTGCCCTTTCCCATTACTACAGGTTGTGCTTCATTGCACCAACTATGATGAAATCTAATAATTATTAATTAATTAAATTTGGTACAAAATATCACGAAATTGGTGCAGCCAAGCGCAACCTTGAATAAAATCTAGAAGTAGCATGTAGCTTACACTACACGTCATGTATCTTATGCCTCACACTTCAAAGGGTTGAATGCTATGCTACATGCTAATCGCTATTTAATACACTAGCTGACATTGAAATGTTGGAAGGCTAAGATGAAGAAGATGATGATAAATAGGTTATTCTTGAATTAGTGGCAAAGTTGGTGCTTGATTGGGGGAATGGGATTGTGCATGTCGGGGAATTTCTTGAGCATTTTCCATTCACACTGTTTTGTGGAACATTGGGAATACACAAACTAAGAGCACCTTTCAACGAAAAATAGCAACTTGAAAGAGGTAGATGTCAGCATTTCTAAGTAAACCATTAATCGGGATAAGTCAATAAGCTGCTATGTAGCTTTCTCCAAGGGAACAATTAGATATTGTTCCTTTTTCTAATAAAATTCAATGTTTTAAATAGCTATGCTATGTAGCGTGTAGCTTACGCTACGTAGCGTAGCTTAGCCTAAACGCTACGTAGCTCATGAAAATAGCTTAAGTTGTGTGTAGCCGATGCTACATGATTAATTTGGATACGCTATGTGCTACAGAGCTCACATTACAAGTCATTTTTCACAATAATGTTTTTAATAATTTGTTACGTTTTTCTATTTCAATGAAAATCCATTAGTCTTTTTATGCTTTTAGTAAAATAATATAAGAAATAGTTTTAAATCAGTTTTGTTGCTCTTTCTTCACTTTTATACTTAATAATTACCCCTTGCTATTATTACTTTAGGTTGCATTTGGTTGCACCAAATATCATGAAATTTTGTTAAATTTTATTATTAATCATTTAATTTGGCACAACCAAGTACAACCTTGATTAAAAATCTAAGTATTGTGTAGCTTACGCCACACACTATGTAGCTTACGCCTCACACTTCAGAGGGGTGAAGGCTACACTACACGATATTCGCTATTTAAAACACTGATAAAATTTCAGTATTCTATAAAAAAAAAACAATTAGATATTGTTCGCAGAAGGTGATCTCCTACAGATGCAAGAACTTGGATGTTCTCTGTATCAGCAGATGGAAACAGTCCCATGCATCCAAAAACCGTTGAATTTTGAAGGGAGCCCGCTCTCTAACCCGGGGCCCAGGTCAGCTGAATATGGGGGTTCGTTCCTGCTCACTTATTCTTTGATTTTCTTTGGAAAGGCAGGTCATTGTCACTTGAATGAGGCATAAGCTTGAACAGAGGTTTGCAGTCCGGGAGTCCTTCAAGATGGTGGTGGTCACCAGTTAGTGGTTGAGAGAGACTCCTCTGAGGTGGCCCCTGTTGGATGTCCTTCAGTAATTTCCCTCAGAAATTCAGGGGTGTTTGGGTAGGAAGACTCCCTAATGCAGATGAGGAAAACTCCACTGGAAGTTGATCAAGGTGAAAAACTGTGGAAAGTTGAAAGGTCAATGATCACTATGTGTTTTTTGTTTTTCAAGTTGATTTCCATGGAAATGTTGAACTTGAAAGGTCAATGGTCAACAGTGAGAGTGAGTTACAATATTCTGGAGATGCCTACGGATTAGCTTTTTAAGAAGAAATTGGTTTATTCATTTTCCAAGGAAAAGCACAATCATAATGTCCAATTTCCACAACTACTTCTTACAATACAAACAACGAAAAACACCATATACATGGAAATGAAATCGATTTCCAACAATTTCCACATTCCCCAACATGCCCAAAGATATTTTGGATAATGCGTAGGCACAAGCAATGGATTGCAATGGCTTTTCTCTCATGCAGGCCTTCAGACGGACTTTGAAGCCAACTCATTAGTGAGAGAAGGCACAACTAGAAGCGAACTCTTAAGTTTCTGACTCTTTTCTTATGTCAAAGTGTTTTTGCAGTTGTGTCCTCCTCTCTGTAGTGTTTTCTTTTGTCATTTGGCTCATTAATGTTCATACTATTCATAAGAAAGAGTTATGGGCTCAACAAATGTATAGCTTCTTGACACACAAGATGCATTTTATACATGTGGAAACCAGGATTTATGGATCCACACCATTGATCAGATGAACACCATCAAGTATGGGGGATGCCTATATAGCTCCCTGATGTGAAGATGCCAACCCTCCGATTGGGGGACTAAATTCTAGGTCAAGGGAAAAGATACAGAAACAGTCCACACTCAAAGGAGAAAGGCCAAATATTGAAGGGTTAGATCTTCCAAATATTGAAGGGAGATATCTAGGCATCTCCCATCCTGAGTGGGACCCCTCAGATCAACTGCTTGGATCACCAAACCACGGGACCTATGAAACACCACAGTTGTAAACTGCATATTGGTGTATGCAAGACCACATAATTCTTCTGCATATTTTGAACACTTCAGTTTTATTTACCATGAAGTAAACCTCATGGGTGAGAGTTGCAGAGCAGTGATACTCTTGGTTATAAGAATATAAGTGAGTACAATTAAAATATACGACAGAAAAGTTGTTTCATCAAACTTTTGCCTGAACCTAGCGTAATGGATGATGCTCGAGCAGACATTAAACACATCATCTCTACCATATATGATGCGAGGAGCCAGGGAAAGTTTTGCCCAAGAAATTAGTTCTAGGAAAGTCTTGGTCTTTGAGATTCTACAGGACATTAAATGAGATTTTCAATGTAGACAGGTGGTATTCCTAAAATTTTGAAAATTTGTGTGCTTATAAACGGATGACTTCGATTTTAGCTGTGGCAATGGACAGCTTGGATTTTACCCACTCCTCCCTGCTCCTTTTTCGTGCGCGGGTAGCCCGCTCCCACCTCTCTTGCGTGTAGCCCCCACAATAAGCCCATCCAACAAAGGCTATGTGGGACCTCTTACATCCACGCATACATCTGTTGTGCCACCTCGTGTTAAGACATCAGCCCAAACAATAGGTGGATTTAGAACTCAAGTGGTCCACAAAACAAGAAAATGTGTGGATGGCTCGCCCACAGTTGGCGACCTTCTCTTTCACTCTGTGCATGCAGCTACATCCTTCTGTTTTTTTCTCCTTTTTTTCCCTCCCTCTCCGAAAGTATCTCTCCCCCTATTTCTCTTTCCCCTTCCTCTCGCCACGTGCCTATTCCCCTAGTAAGGTTGATAGAAATATGTATTCATGTACAGAAAGCTTCCAAAGAAAATTGTATTCTGATAAATGATAACTAAAGCATTTTTAGCTGGATCATACCTCCTCAAAAGACCAGTCATCAACTTGATCATGAGTTTCTCCACTCCTGGGAGACCATATCAATCCTTCAATCATACCAGTGAATTTATTTATTTTGTCACCCAATACAGCCAACTCTCTCCAGCCTCTTTGTCCACGCATCATTTCATCCATTCTGTACCAATACAAATGACACCACATATAAAAATAATAAATTCATAAAAACATGAGACAAATTACATGACCCTTACCCCAAAAATATCACAATATACTCAGTTTTTCAGTTTGTAGAAGAGGGCCCATGGTTTCGTGATCCAGACCAATGGCCTGTCGGCTCACACCATTGATGAACAATGTCCGAAAATCTCCACAATTGGACAATCCTAAACTTTCAATTTGTGGCCTGCAAATAAACAGTTTCCAACAGAGATACAATGACATTCCACGCTCAACTGAATCTCAGCCCAGGAAAGGTGCATGTGATATTCCTATCTCGGAGATACTCATTCATGGCACGTCTCATCAGACCAATTCTGTGGATCGCTGAACCATGGACCCCATTTGTACAACCTGAAAACTCAAGTAATCTGAGCCTATCTTCCGCCCAGAGATCATATAGTTGCTCCTACAGAAAATATGTCAAACCAGAAGCAATATCTGATTCCATATATATCCCGGTTGATTTTGATAATATGATTATAAAAAAGGACAGTGACATCTCATTCAAAAAGAAAACAAAACAAAACAAAACCAACTACAAGACAACAAAAAGAAACAAAATGAATGACAAAACCTGAAGAAAGATTTCTGAACAGAAGCACCCAAATCTCCGGCAGAATATGCTTCGTTCTTGAGAACTTGAGTGTGGAGGTACTTTGCACAGAACTTTGCAACTACTTTACCTGAAACAGCAATAGATTTCATTGAAGATTAACCAGTAAGCAGCACACAAGCCTAAAAAGAAGATTCATGCTTGCTTGTAGTGTTTCAAAGGCTAATACGATATCACATGGTAAAATACGACCCAGAATCTCACAGAGACAGCAGACCTTTAGCTTGAGTAAAAAAGCTGGATTCCAAGATTTACTAAAATACTAGATGACAAATGAACATAAATTCCAACAAGCTGTACTGCAACAACTGGCATGAAATTTCAGCAAACCCACATGATCAACATGTGTGCAATTATGCATTTCAGGTTTAAAATTTCTGAGAATCAATATACAGATGCAGAAGACACGTGAATATAAATTCCATCAGCTGTACTGCAGCAACTAGCAGGAAATTTCAACAAACGCACATGGATAGTGTGTGCAATTATGCATTTCAATTTCAAGTTTTTGAGAATCGCTATACACCAATACAGAAGGTTGAGATAGCCAACGTAACTAAGATAACAACAAAAATGCAAGATAAAAGAAAAGAACCAATCAGTGTGAACAGAACTTTGATAGGAAGAAAATCCAAGTCCATGTGTCACCACGTAATTTCATGCTACACCAGCCAGAAGAAACCCAAGGGAGAACAGAAATGCAAAATGCACGATGATTCTTTCTCTTGCAAGTATAGCGGTCATTGGGTATCCAGATCCACGGATACCCAGAGTATATGATCCGACATAATTGGATATGAATCGGAATTTAGTTCAGATAAATAATCAGGCCGGACTGAAGTCCAATGACTTGGGTTAAAAATCAGGCTGGGCCAGGACACAACTGAGGTAAATTTTATCATCATCATCATCATCTATCAAGGGCCATAACTTCAGTTACACTATATTCATGAAGTCTTCATACTACCTCAATAAAAGTTAAATGACTAAATTGTGGAAATCACTGTCGCAAATTCACAGTTCCAAAATCAGATCGGTTGAATAATCCTAACATTCAATACATGGAGACTTGTTTGTTAAAACCATAGGATATTTTACACTTTTAACCAACCAATAAAAGTCCACCAGTCTGATAGTCAGAAAAGAAAAGGCGAAATTTTTGGCTTGTGAAACATCTAAACTAGGACTCACAATTTCGACAGTTCATTTAAATTGCGTGCCATGCATTTAGTTTCTAAGATATTTTTAAGTGCCCACATATCATCCAGCACACTCTACCAGAGTATACAAGTTTTTTTCATTGCCTAACTAATTGGGATCGGCTACATGAATCTTATTCCACCATTCCACTCTACCAAGGGCCTTCAGTTAGACAATAGGTGATCAAGTCTTTCCTTAGTGCCTCCATCCACATCTTTTTGGGCCTTCCCCTTGCCCTCTTAGAGCCTTCAACCTGTACAAACTCACTCCTATCCAGTGCGGTTCTTCTTCTCCATTGCATGTGACCAAACCATCTAAGTCTACTTCATCTTCTTATCTATTCATGCTACTCCTAAGTTCCCTCAAAAGCATTCATTTCTAATTCCATCCTTCCTCTTCTTGCCACTCATCCACCTCAACATCCTCATTTCAGCTATACTTATCCTATGAACATGTTGTTCCTTAGCTGCCCAACATTCAGTCCCATAAAGCATGGCTGGTCTTACAACAATCCTATAAAATTTCCCTTTGGATGGTCCATGACAATCACACAAAATTCTTCTTCCACCCAAAGGTTTTATCCTTCATCTAACTATACTCACCATCTCTTCTAGTATGGAGATGAATATGAAACAGTATAGGGACCTCAATCCAAACCCAATTTTAGACCCACCTCTAGATACAAACTCCATTCCAAATCCTAATACATGTTCAAAACTGGACCCAACAGGACCCAACAGGATACCAAAATCTGGTTGGTACAATGCCTCATGTTCAGCACCTGTACCCAAATGCAAGAGCACCTGAATCTGATCACCCTAGTGGGTTTGGGCATGTGTACACTGGTATCCAAACTGAACCCAGCAGTTTGACAGCCCTAATCATGAGGGATATTCTCTAGGACTTCTAGGGAAGATTAAGGCAAACTGATCCTCAACAGTGCTTGACTTGCGTGATTCCAGGGTAGAATTAGTGGAAATTTAATAAGTAGAGATCAGTGTTAAAGCATTGTTGATGCAAGAGAATTTCTTGAGTGCACGGATTTGACATAGAAACACCAAAAAGAGATGAACTCAATATAAATGGTCAAAAATCTGCATTACATTTTAACCAAAACAACCAGCTATAGACTCCTGAAAACTCTAATCCTAGTGCAAATAAGGAACAATACAAAATTTCCTAATCCTTGACATTAGCATAATTAGATATCATCTAACAAAAAGAAACACCGAAGAAATAATCATCATCGGCATGACCATCATCATCGTTGTCTAAGCCTAATCACAATTCACAACTAACAGTGGTTGGCAACATGAATCCTTTTCCACCATATCACCCTACCAAGGGCCATAACTACAGTTAGACTACAGGTCATCAAATCTTTTCTTACTATCTCCATCCACGTCCTTTTGGGCCTTCCCCTTGCCCTTTTAGAGCCTTCCACTTGCACCAACTCACTCCTAACCAGCACAATTCTTATCCCCATTGCACATGACCAAACCATCAAGTCTACTTCTCCTTATCTTATTACATATTGGTGCTAGTCCTAAGTTTCCCCAAATGCATTCATTTCTAATTTTATCCATCCCAGCCTTTGCACTCATCCATCTCAACGTCTTCATTTCAGCTACACTCATCCTATGAACATATTGTTCCCTAACAGCCAAACAATTTGTCCACGAAAGCATGGCTGGTCTTATAGCTATCTTACAAAATTTCCCCCTGTTTGATCGGTACACAACAATCACATAAAACGTCCAGAGAACATCTCCATTTCTTCCACCCAGGGCAGCATCCTTTTCACTCTCCACTTTGACGAATTATGAACACAAGATATCGAGCATAGTCATTTTGGAAAACTTCGTCGACAATCTTAACCAGTTCCTCGTTTCCACTCGAACATGCTAATCGATTTCATGTCTTATGTAAATGTCTAATGAGCTGTGAGCGTCAAGCTTCTTAAAATGGCTTCAATGGAATTTTTTATGGCAAGGCGTGGGAAAGGAATGAAATACCACTTGAAAGAGTGGAAGGAGGTCTGCAAACCATGGGAAAGGTGACAGGCATAAAATCCTTAAAATTATGAAGAGCGTGCTGCTTGGGAAGTGGCTTTAGTAATTCCCCATGGAGCACGAGTTTATGGAAGTGAGTCATCAATGCCAAATATGATGTCATGTATGTGGAGTGGCTCCTCAAGAAGCCTCTCAACTGCATAAGTTTGGGAGGAATGTCAATCCAAAATTCATATCAATATTGTAAATAATGGAGAGCATCCACCCATTGATTCAGACCGTCTATCATGTGAGGCCTGTGTTTGATTGTCCACCGTTCTTGGAAGTGACTTTGATTGGATAATCCTTGCAATCTAATCAACGGCTAGGACAAAGGTTCAACTATGAACTCTACTCTTCTGGGAAAATGGATTTGGAGATTCAGTGGAGAAGATAGTAGTCTTTGGACGAAGCTGATAGCGGCCAAATATGGGGTTCAGGACGGTGGATGGTATGTCAATAGGTCTTCTCTATATAGAGCTTTTGGAGCTTGGAAAGCAATCATGGACACTCAACATCTGGTGATCAAGGGCACCTCCTTCAAGATTGGCTCCGATTCTCGCATAAGATTTTGGGTTGATACTTGGTGCGATTCCTTGCCGCTTCAGGTTAGATTCCCAGCTATCACTGCTCTCGCTCTTGACAGGTTTGTCATGGTGGCTCATTGTTACTCCATCATCGGGGATTCAATCATGTGGAGTCCCCCATGCTGGAGGAACATGTCCGATATGGAAATTGCAAAATTTGCAGCTCTTCTAGATCTCCTTCGCTCAATTAAGTTTGACAAGAAAGAGGAGGATAGGGCTGTTTGGAATAGCTGTAAATCTGGTAAGTTCTCGGTTAAAGCGTTCCACTCCATCTATCAGGTGCCTTCCCTCTCGGTTCCTTCCCATCCGTTTCACCATTGGTTTTATGGAGCTCCTCCCCTTGGGTCCCTGCTTTCGTTTGGTTAGTGGGCCAGAAAAAGATTCTCACCATTGACAACCTTCAAAGAAGAGCGATGCTTCTCCCCAATATTTCTCTTATGTGCATGAAGGGTGAAGAGACGATTGACCATCTTTTTATCCATTGCTCGTTTGCGAAGAAGGTGTGGGATTTCTTTTTGGCTTCATGCCCTATGGCATGGGTTATGCTGAAATCCGTTCACGAGTTACTCTAGGCATGGCATGGGGCGGGAGGGGGGAAAGCTAGAAAAGTCCACTGGCGCCTGCTTATTATGACTATAATGTGGGTCATTTGGGGCTCTAGGAATGCTCGTTGTTTCAGAAATGTGGAAGGGGAGAATGTGGTGATTTGTAGGGTAATCTCCCTAGTTAATGATTGGGCGATGTATGTCAAGTCGGCCCCTGCCGGCACTTCTTTTTGGTGTTTCTTCCGTCGCGAGGGCGTTGTATTCTTTTCTCACTGTGCGAGTTTTCCTAATAAATTGCAGTTATCTCTCAAAAAAAAAAAAAGGATGTTCCATCTTGATTATAATAGAGATGCTTTGACCATTGATTGGGACCATCCATCATGTAGGCTTTGGTTGCCCATCCCTCCCACAAGACCACTTTGATCCAATGGAAGGGAGAGAGAAGAGAAAGATTACTTAGATTATGTAAATCATAATTATAACATCCTACTTTTACTAAAATTTAAGGGAATTGGCAATTCATTTTTAATATGGGGTATTTGGGCTTCATGGGAATAATGAGGAATCCTTCATGCTGCAAATGACCTTTCTGTGTGCTATACAACAGGCTTTCCAGGTTGAGATCATCGCTAACAACTACATCATGTGCTTACGGGGATGCAGATTTAGTGGCTCATTTATTCTGGCACTAATTCTTTATGATTGAGGAAATGTACTTAATTTCTTCAGATTGGCTTGGTGAATGGTTGACACATTTCTAAAACTCATGGAAGCTTGGAACTATGGTTTTGACTCCCCCTGGAAAGAGCAATAACCAATGCTTTAGGAATCATGTTGATATCTGAAATTGGGTGACTAGAACTCATGGAAGCTTGGAACTATGGTTTCAACTCCCTTCGGAAAGAGCAATAACCATTGCTTTAGGTATCACATTGATATCCGAAATTGGGTAACTGAAAGAGTAAGAGGGTGGACTTTTTTGTGGGCCTTTATTTGCAAGGAGTTCAAGGGTTGTTAGAAGGGACAGCTGCCTTAAAAGAGGTTTTACAGAAATTATCAATGATGGGGTACATGGCCGGGGAGATTGTGTTCCTTGGATTCCACCACCAAATGGTTCTTTAAAGCTGGACTTTAATGGTATCAAGCCTATCTAGGATTAGAAGTATTATTCGAGAGTTAAATTTTTCTCCCGCCTGATTGGGGAAAAGGAATCAGAGAGTTCAGGCTGTACGGCCCTTTGGACAGGAATCAAAGAGCTGGTGTCTAACGTGCAAAACGAGTGAATTCCTCCCCAATTTCCAACCGGAGGCTGGCCAATTGTGTCGATGAAATTAAGGAACCCCATGGCCTATTACAATTTACAAGTAACTTTTAGAACTATCCTAGGGAAGGATACTCAAGTAGAGATTCTTGCTGAGGAATGGGTAGGCCATTCATGCGATTTGGGAAACCTATTCTGATGCGGACATCAGGCCCTTTAGGGTTTATCAGCGTAGGAGGCGAGTGACACCTATATCTTTAGGGCTCGATGATGACGGGCCTGGGTCGTTCGTGACGACTTGAGGAGCATTGAAGACCTTACACATGTAGTCCGAGACATTTGAAAAGACCCCACATTGGGAAGACATGTGTGAGTTGCTTGGAGGAGATGATCGGACCGTTGGATCATGATGATGATGTGATCGGACCGTTAGTTCGTCATGGCCCACTTTCATAACACCATCATTGGAGCGCATTGGACATCTTAGATTTGAGTTTATTTTACGCATTTTTTACTTATTTGAGTTTTGGGTTAGTGTGGGTACGTTTTTTTCATGCAAATGTCTTTTTTTTGAAATTTTGTTAGTAGGGGTATTTTGGTAATTATGCTAATTCCGAATTTTATAAGGGTGTTGCCCTAAACCTTTTTGATTAGTTGTTGATTTATGAAAAAGAGCAAACCTTTGGTTGCCTCCTTCCTCTTTCCCTCTCTCATGGTGCTTCTTCTTCTTCCTTGATCTCCTTCTTCTCTATTCTTCTTGTGCCCCTCCAACTTCTTCCAGGTATTTCATCTTCTATTATTATCCTTCTAAACTTTTGTTTTCTTTATTCCCCACGATCTAAACCTTGAGAATCGATCTAAACCCTAAACCCCCAAATTCTCAAATCCCTAATCCGAGAAACTTTCTGATTCTTCGGACTAGTGATCATCATTGATCGATTGGGTATGACCATGCAAGATCGGGAGGTTCCATCCCTCGCCGGATCCAACCTATACGCTACTTGAATCCCATACTCTATGGTTGTGATGATGGCCCGTCCCATTGCATGTTTCCTTTATGATTTTCTTAGTTTATGATGATTGATGCTAGATTTCATTATTATTATTGCTTTTATTTCCGTTGAATAATTGTGTTCATGAGCATGCATCATATTTAGGGCTGTCCTGCATCAAATTTGGTATCAGAGCATAGGCTTGCATGGTTTTGTCTAGATCGAGTTATAAAAAAAATTAGGGTTTTGATTTTTAGGTTTGTTTTAGGAAATGTCCAGATTTAGAAAGTTTTCAATTTTAGAAAGTTTCCTAATTTGGAAAATTTTCAGATTTAGAAAGTTTCCAATTTTAGAAACTTTCCAATTTTAGAAAATTCCTAATTTGAAAAAATTCCAGATTTGAGTCGCATCATCTAGAATTAATTAATGTCAGTTCATTGTAGTTTAAATTCATCGCATTCATATTGTGAGTCACCAGTCCATAGAGTCTTCCCGTAGTGAATGGAGTATAGACGTTTGAGATCTTCAGGGCCATTAAGTGTTTTCGTGTGGCCGTCGAGACCCAATGGAAAGCTGAACTCCGATGAGTTGGCCTCCTTTAATGGTCACATGGACCCACAAACATTCCTTGATTGGCTTGAAGACTTGGACTATTTTTTTTATTGGTATGATATGTCGAATGATCGTCGAGTGAGGTTTGCCCAGTTGAAATTGGAGGGCCAAGCCAAGTCGTTTTGGGCAGATTTGGAGCGAAGAATTGATAGAGTTGGGAGAGCCCCGATCTCACAATGGGAGGAGATGAAAGAGCGTTTGAAAGAAAAATATCTTCCCATCTCTTATCGTCAAAAGCCCTTGGCTCAGAAGGGAGTTGCCCCACCTTCTCGTCCAAACACAAAACCAATATGGTCCCCTCCTTGTAAAGTGGTCCAACCCATCATTAAGGAAATCTCAGCTTATAAACAATTGGGGTGTTTAACACCAATTATATTTCCTTGGAAGCAAGATAATACCTTGGTGAATGGCCAGTTGGAAGAATCCAAACATGATGTTTATGAAGTGGAAGAGTACGTGCCTAACGTCACTAATGATGAAATGGAAGAAATTGAGGCATCGCTTATCATCGTTGAGGATGACGAAGTGTATGCTAGTGATGAAAAGGTCGAAGAAATTGAGACTGCACCACTTCTAGATGTCATGTGTGACTTAAGTGATGTAGAGTCCCAATCTAAGTCTCTTACCATAATGCACACGAATGAATTTGAAAAAGAGACTAGTGAGGATATGATGGTAGACACCCACATGACTTGTGATATCCCACCAGATGATTTATGGGATAAATTTTCACCCAAATGGGACATTCAGCACGCAATCAATCTTGTCCCTGGGTCGGTCTTGTCAAGCTTTCCTCCATACCAGGTGAACCCCGTAGAAAATACAGAAATGCAGCATCAATTTGATAGACTTCTTGAGGAAGAATTCAATAAGGAAAGTTTGAGTTGGAGTTTTGTTTTGTGTGTCATGCCTGCTCTTTTCACTTCCAAGAACAATGGCATATGGCACACATGTGGGCATATCTTGACCGCCCACAAAGTTTTAATCAAGTATCAAGCCATCATGCGACGTATTCACGTCATGGTGGATATGATGACCATAGTCCTTATCCCGTATCTTGGTGACATTTTGGACATAATGGCTGATGCCGAGGTCTGCTTAAGACTTGGTATTACTAGTGTTTGTTCTCAAGTGTTGGGATACCTGAAAATCATCCTTGTTTATAATACTTATAATGAGAAATTATGTGTCACCCATAGGAAGTGTCCGTTTGTTTCAGTTTTTCAAGTTCTAGGTCATAGGATTATTTATTTCAAGTCCGTTGCTTTTTCAAAGAGTCCTTTAGTTTCACCCATGTCAGTCACCCAAATGTCTTTAGAGTCAGCCAATGCATTCGCACGCCATATTCATGATTTGCATACACATATTAGACAGCGGATAAATAAGAGCAATGATGATTCTAAAATCTCAGCTGATTTTCATCGTAAATTGCAAGAATTTCAGAAAGGAGACTATGTAATGGTGAGGATAAGGCCAGAGCGGTTCTCACAAGGTTCCGCTAAGAAATTACAAGCGCGTAGTGCTGGACCATTCAAGATATTGCAGAAAATTGGGTCCAACGCGTATCGAATCGACCTTCCATCTGAAATGGGCATTAACCCAACTTTTAATGTGGAAGATCTAGTCCGTTCCCACCATCCCATCGTTGATCCATCGTCCCTTTCATGGCCTTGTTCTGATGTTGCTACACAACCCCTTCCTCCACCCATTACCCATAAAGAAGAAATTGAGGAGATCTTGGGTGAAGAGATCATTTTTATGAGAGGCGGAAGTTTCCAAAGATATCTTATCAAATGGAAGAATAGACCACCGTCAGAATCTACGTGGTTTACTGAAGTAGAGTTGCAGAATGTTGATTCAGATTTGCTAGAGCGCCACAAAAGTTTTAACTCGTCGGAGTCGAGTTCTTTTCAGACAAGGAGAATGATGCGGACATCAGGCCCTTTAGGGTTTATCAGCGTAGGAGGCGAGTGACACCTATATCTTTAGGGCTCGATGATGACGGGCCTGGGTCGTTCGTGACGACTTGAGGAGCATTGAAGACCTTACACATGTAGTCCGAGACATTTGAAAAGACCCCACATTGGGAAGACATGTGTGAGTTGCTTGGAGGAGATGATCGGACCGTTGGATCATGATGATGATGTGATCGGACCGTTAGTTCGTCATGGCCCACTTTCATAACACCATCATTGGAGCGCATTGGACATCTTAGATTTGAGTTTATTTTACGCATTTTTTACTTATTTGAGTTTTGGGTTAGTGTAGGTACGTTTTTTTCATGCAAATGTCTTTTTTTTGAAATTTTGTTAGTAGGGGTATTTTGGTAATTATGCTAATTCCGAATTTTATAAGGGTGTTGCCCTAAACCTTTTTGATTAGTTGTTGATTTATGAAAAAGAGCAAACCTTTGGTTGCCTCCTTCCTCTTTCCCTCTCTCATGGTGCTTCTTCTTCTTCTCCTTCTTCTCTATTCTTCTTGTGCCCCTCCAACTTCTTCCAGGTATTTCATCTTCTATTATTATCCTTCTAAACTTTTGTTTTCTTTATTCCCCACGATCTAAACCTTGATAATCGATCTAAACCCTAAACCCCCAAATTCTCAAATCCCTAATCCGAGAAACTTTCTAATTCTTCGGACTAGTGATCATCATTGATCGATTGGGTATGACCATGCAAGATCGGGAGGTTCCATCCCTCGCCGGATCCAACCTATACGCTACTTGAATCCCATACTCCATGGTTGTGATGATGGCCCGTCCCATTGCATGTTTCCTTTATGATTTTCTTAGTTTATGATGATTGATGCTAGATTTCATTATTATTATTGCTTTTATTTCCGCTGAATAATTGTGTTCATGAGCATGCATCATATTTAGGGCTGTCCTGCATCATATTCCCATGTTGTAGTTTCTTCTTTTATTGTAAAATTGCCTTTACGAATCGAAAGAAAATTAAATTCTTTAAACTAGCATTGCAAAGAAGCCAATTTCATGAAAATAACATCACCAAAACATAGCTTTTTTTAATAGATTTCCAAGGAATAAGCCCTTCATGCAATTTGGGAACTTCCCATGCTGTAGATTCTTCTTTTATTATTGATAAAATTGCTTTTTCTATTAGATACCTGATGACTACTGTCTGACCTGCACGAAAAACTCGAGCACAAAATTCTAAAAATGTAATCACGACTGCACCAGTAACCTTACATGTTTCGAAGAAACACAAATGATGACCACACTCTAGGAAACTATTCTAAACCCAAGATGAAAACTAGCAAACCAAAGGAAACAAAACTTTGGCATCCCAAATAACATAGTTTTGAACCCCAAACCTGGCATAGAAAACGAAATCTAGAAGCATCATCACCTTAGCCTTCTCCCAGCAAGGGTTACATTGGCAAATGTTCTATGACAGGTTGGCCACCAAACATAGCTCCTGGAAACTGGACATGCTAGAGGCTCATATTGACAACACAATTGCACCAAGTACTAACCCTAGCCAAAGTATTACAGGCATGCCCCAAAGGGCAAGCAAGCAAAGTAGGGTCAGTAATGGGTAGTTGCCACCCAGAAACTGCTGAGCACAAGTCAAACACAGATGGTCATACGCAAGTAAAGGAAATGCTCAAGCAATTGGCTGCACTGAACAGAAAGGAACCACCGATCCATGCTTATTGAACACCACTTGCACGCCAACAAGATCATGCACCGCGCTACATGTTAGCCAACTACAAGGCACTAACCACAAAGGGGAATTTGCTAACAGTTAAGTCTAGAGCATTCAGTGTCAAATGGGCCCAGTGACAACAACGGCACACGCATGACACCATCAAAGCAAAACTGAAAAGGACCTGCTTGAGCAGTTGGTTACAGAAAATAACAAATTCCCCTTTGTGAACTAGGAAATTTGCAAACAATTAAGGTCATGCAGTGCCAGACAAATATGTTAAGCAGGAATACAACACACGATCTATATCTTGACCAACCATCTTGAATCTTTATCTTGTGAAAGTTCATCATGGTCATATGAGTATGACTATGAGGGTTAGACATTTAGTCATAGCAAGATGATGGTCCATCCAAAAGTTTATGAACATCTATATTGAGCATTATCCTATGTGAGGTATGATTCTTCCAAACTAACAAATCAATGCATGGTAATCTTGTACAGGATCTCTTTCCCAGACCATTTACGGAACATTTAATTATATTCATTGTTTACCAGTCTAAAGATGCCTTTACATAAATTTGTAAAGAAACTCAACAAATTGACCCAAGATGCACATAATAAGATGTAGGATAGCAAAGAACCAACTGGGTTTTCTATGTTAGGGGAATCAAAATTGAACTTTAAAGACATATATATAAATAAAGAAAGGGCTAGAAAGTGACATAAAACTCAAGAGGCAATCTTGATCAGGTGGGGAGAAAAAAAAGAAGATAAAATCCAAAGATACACAGAAAAAAAAAAGAGTACCAATGTCCCAATGCATACCTCCATGGCCATCATAAACGCCAAAGAATGATGTGCGACTGTCAAGATCCGGTAAAGCTGCATGCTACAGAACAGGTCTTTTAAAGATACAAGCATGGGGGGTGCAAAGATCCAAACTGGTACAGAGATATCATAAAGGTACAAATCATTAAAAAACAGTAATTTAAATGACCACCTCAGAACCAACATAACTTGTTGCTTCTAATTGTTAGAAGAAGGATATTTTTCTGCGTCTGTCATGCATAAAGCGGGGTTATTGGTCATTGATACAATGGGGGTAGATTAGCATTTCCTTTTGTATTTACAGATGTAAAACATATCTGGAAGCGCTCAATGAGTGTGACAACTCTTTAATGCAATACTATTGTGGTACCAGAGATACCTAGGGTTTCATCTCCCAATTGAGGTCAAAACCATCTGTCTTTAGGTTTCAAATATTGTATTTGGGACCAAAGACTGATACAGTCAGTTTCCGCAAAACTTTATTCCCTGGTTCTACTTAAGAAGACTTCTTGTACAGTCTAACCTTCCCAGGGCCTATCAGCTTGAAATAGGTGTTGGTAGCTGCACTCAGGAAGATCAATCCATCCAAGAGTTGTATTCCGTTAAGACTGGGCATCAGGATTGGTTAGCTTTTATGAAGCTTCCCCTTCAAGAAAAGTGTGACTATGTCTTATGTACCTTTCAATTTAGTACATTCTGATGTTTCGGACGTAGCCCCTCTTACGTCTAAAGGTATCCCATCATATTATGTCATTTGCATTGATGATCATTCTCAATTCACATTGATTTATATGATGCATCATTGTTCTGAATTTTTTAGTATATGTACTGATTTTGTTATATTAATCAGTGCTCAGCTAAGCTAATCATTGCTATATAATATGAACATCCCAATCATTGGTACTCTCAACCTGAAAGGGGAAATTGTTTCTATGCTCTCAATCATTGGCATTGCGGTACTCAGTTTCTGCAAAGATTCAAAGTTTCCATTCTGACTCGAGAGGGGAAATTGTTTATGTCGTATTTAGAGATTTATTAGCATCCCACGGTAATATATATCAGAAATATCGTTCTTTCACCCTCAATAAAATGGCATTGCTAAGCTAAGCATTGCTATATAATATGAACATCCCAATCATTGGTACTCTCAAGTCTCAACCTTTGTTATTCATCAATTTTTGGGTTAAAGCTGTTTCCAATTATGTTTACTTGATTATCCACACACAATCCCCTGCCATGTCGGGTTTGCCTCCTTCAGAAAGGTTATTCTCACTAATTCATTTTTTTGGGAGTACTTATTCCACATACCCCACCTCTTCTCAATGGCAGTGGCTAAGGAAGCCAAAGTTGCAGACTACTATGAGACAGTGAGCAGTCAGATTGTGTGGAATCTGACCTTAAAAAGACATTTGCATGAGGCAGAAGAGACAGAATTCACGGAGATGATGAGTTTGCTATCCTCAGAGAGGATTCCATTCTATCGAGTTGGGACCAACAGTTGCTTATGTATGAGGGATGCCGAAAATTTAAGTCACTTCTTTATCCATTTTCATCCCTCACATGTGATTATGGGTCTGGTTGTTGAGACAATTTAAAGTGGTTTGGGCCATGCAATATTCTATCCATCAACTATTCAATGCATGCAAAATCAGCCACTCCAGCAACAGCAAGGACTGGAAAAATCCTTGGCAACTTCTTTCTTTTTTCGAGGGGATAATGACGACTAAATTAAATTAGAAGGGGGAAGCGAGCTTCCAAAATGCATGGCAGGTCTAGAGGAACCAGAGATTGCAAGACACTACGGGATCATTAGAGCTGCAAGTCTGTGGGTAAGGAACTAAACAGTTGCATGCATAGTGGAATATGCTCTTCAGTATCTGAAGTTTCATACAGAGTCAAATGGCTTTTTTTAAATCTTGGGTGGAAGTGACGGGCCGTTATCTCATTTTGTATTTGTGGAAGATCGCTTGATCGGATTTCTTGTATTTTAACGCTGGATTGTTTTCAGTCTTCAGACCTTTTTCTTTTCAATAAAATTTCTTATTGGCAATCAAAAAAAAAAAGTTTTTCCCAATCCCCTAATGTTTGTCAAATCAGTGAAGTGGCCTCTCAAACTATCCAATCAATGGTCAACCCCCCACATACAATCAGTCAACTATGGGAAAAGTTGTTTGTCCTTTTTTAGTGAGTTTATTATTTAATTAGCTGTTAGAGTTGTGACTTCCTGAGCAAGTTTCCTTCAGTATCTTTTTATCACTTATCTTGTGGCCACTTTCAGGTGTCCACAATGTCAGAATGACACAGATTTGGTCCCATTTGAAAGGACCATTCAGTTAGCTCTCGAAAGGTCCCAAAATCATGGATTTTCGTTATGAATGGTGAATCATCATCGTCATTGTCGCCATCCAAGCCTTATCCCAACTAATGGGGGTAAGGACCATAACTCGTTGAGTCTAAACAACTTGTTGATTGTAATCATTGTTCAGAGCAACCCCAATATTATCCAGATCTCCAGCTCGACGATACTGATAACACTGGTAGCATCACCAATAACACTGGTAGTCTCGGAAATTCCAGGTATCGGCGATGTATCACCAATATTTTCAGCTATGCAAATTCCAGGTGTCGCTTGTATCACCAATATTTTTTACTATGTAAATTGTAAGTGTTGCTTGCATCGCTAGTGTATTGGCGATATTTAAATAATATGGCCAACGTATTCATATCGTCGAAAATTTGTTTATTAAAAAAAATTCCATTTCAAATTTTTTTTAAGGGTGCATGGTTGTATGCAATGTTTGTCGACAATAATATTGATCACATCACAATATCATCACTATCGCAACACAGGCGATATCGAGACTACAGTATTTCATTTCCTTTTCAGTTGTCGACGATTTCTCGGCGAAATATCGTGTGCTGTCCATATTCTAAAATATCGATGGATGTTTGGATGGAAAGTTGGATGGTCGGATGAATGGTTGGACGGATAAATGAGATAGTTGGACTAATTTCTTACAACAGCACAAGGTTTTAGGCCCCCATTAAATGGAAACTTATTATGTATGCATTCTTTTTACAATTTTTTTATTCCTAAATATGCAAATATGTGTATTTTAGCATCTCATGAAGCTTCACTGAAAAATTCCCCAGTTTTCCCCATGTTTCCTTGGATTTTTTATTATCAGCGAATTGATATTGTTTCTATATCTCCAGTCAGCGAAACTTGTAGCGATACCGATGCTTCAAACACTAATTGTAATCAACCTATGTAATAGACTACTTGCTTGATTGTAAAGAACCTCTGTAATGTTCTATTACATTGTGCCTGTGGGAGTTTTGTGTTTTCATTGCTGGTCCCAAGCCTGGAAAAAGGAGGGTAGCATTAGGTTGGCAGCCGACGTCAAACTTACACCATAACTTCCTACTTGAATCCTAATGGTGAATAATTTATTGGAAATAAAAGAAGAATAACACAAAGCCAACAAAGCTACCAGCAACAGCCCCCAAAACATACAAAACAGGACGAAGCCCAGATTATTTGACAAAATACATTGGATTCACATACTGTTGATTATCAACAAAATGATCCTTATTGACATCTTCCTTAGCTAGGCTATCTGCTCTAGAGTTGGTTGACAGATGAACGTGAGTGAAAGAAACCAAAAGGAGCATGGTTAGCTCCATGCCTCTTCATGATGCTCCTAAGCATGAGCCACTTACTAGAGTTGTTGGAGTTACCCTTTATAGCAATAGGGCTAAAGTTTATGATTCCCAATTTCACACCTTGTTGGGCCACAGCCTCAACATATTTCAAATCATGTAGGCCCAGGGGATTGGAAAATTCAATCACAACCATCCCAGTATCGTTATGAGTTATGGCTCATGCCTCTTATTCCGGAAGGGCATGTGTTACTAAAAGAACTTCCATTGAAGTTTAATTTAAAATAGCCTTTTTTTTATCAACTAATTTAAAATAGCCACTATGAGGGGAATTCCATTCAACTATGGCTTTAGGAGGCCCCTGCCACACTGTATCAGCTCTTCCCATTTGAATTAGAAGAGCTGAATGGGAATACCCCTCAAACTCTTGTCATAAGAGCCCCACTCGAGCACAGACTCAAAGATTTTCTTGGAGTTCACTTCCACAGAGTTTACTTTCCTGTGAAGATTAGCCCTGTTTCTCTCCAACCAAATGTGCCACAGCATTGTCTTGACTGTGATCTCCACAGCATATTCCCAAATACCCCTAAAAAGAGAGGCTTAACATGAAATCACCCATTGCATGTGTAATGCCTCAAGAGATCCAAACCTAGAGAAAATTCCTGACCATATCTCCTGGAGAAACAAGTAGGGTACCGTCTTTTCTGATCTGATTATGCAATTATGACATGATTAATTGTCTTTTGGACAATTAATAGACAGGTTGTATGAGTGTGATGGATTTAGGTGTACTTTAGACATTATTAATATCATATTAAAATAAACCGTTAGGATTAGAATTACTAAATGGGTAGGATTATATTAGCATTTCCTTGGTGGATGTAGAGGCACTTTAAACATTATTAACACCATATTAGAATACATGGTTAGGATTAGATTTAGTGGATGGTTGGGATTATATTAATGTTGTTGTTGTTGTTGTTGTTGTTGTTTTTTTTTTTGAGAAAAATATTACACATGTAAAGACTCTTCTATGAATGATATTTTTTAAAGGCAAAGAATTCTATTAAAAGAAGCCTGAGGGCAAAGAATACAAAGAACATGGAAAAACAGAGAAGAGGGGGGAAAAAAAAAGGGAAAAAACACCCTCTAGTCAGGGTCCCAACTCCCTAATAAACAAGAAATCCCTCGACATAGCGGTGGAGAGAGAACCACTCCGGTTTCTAAAACAATGATTATTCCACTATCCCCAAATTGACCAAAAAACAACCAGCAAAGCTAATCTCCGTCTAGCCTCATCGTTGTCGATTGGCATTCCGACATGCCAGGATGTAATCAACCAACCAATAGAATCTGGCATGACCCAAGCGATCTTAAAGAAATCCAGGATGCTACTCCATAAGCTTCTAGCAAACTGACAGGAGACGAAGAGATGATATTCTGTTTCCGCAATGCAAACGAGGCATACGTTGGGAACTGCTTGCACAGGTTATCAACGGTATGGATTCTGTTGCAACTCAGCAGCCACACAAAAGCTTCCACCTTCGGCAAGGATCCATAGGACCATACTCTACCACATTGATTGAGAACAGCAGTTGGATTTCTGCTTCGAATGATGATGTGCGAGGATTTCAAAGTAATAGATGCCGATCTATCTCCCAACAAGCGAGGAGAGTCTGGAACCCCAGAATTCAGCACAATGCCCTGGAGACGAGCTAGAAGCTGAGAAAGCTCTTCCTACTCTGTGTTGTTCAAATTTCTGATACATGGCAGAATCCACACTCCATCTGTTCCAATCGAAGAAAAGCATTCTTCCACAGTGATATTGTCCACAAATCACAGTGCTACCAAATTTGGATAGTCAGTTCTGAAAGTGTAGTCCCCTACCCACAGATCATCTCAGAATTGAATACAAGCCACACTCCCTAACAAGAACCTTATGCGAATCCACACCTTCTGCTCCGACTGCATTACCGATTTACTGACATGGGAGGCTCTATAAACCGAAGAAGGCTTGGTTCTCCAACTTGAAGGAACGATCCCATATTTGCTGCTAATGATGCTCCATAAACTGTTGCCTTCGCACACAAATCTCCATATCCACTTTCCCGAAAGAGCCATGTTGATGTCCCCCATTTTTATGATTCTCGCTTCACCTTCTGAAAAAGGTTAACAGACTTCATTCTAGTCGAGGAGATGAAACTTGTGTTTGGACGTAGCTCCTTCCGACAAAAAATCTCTCCCCAGTTTCTCAATCTTTGAAAGCAGACCTTTAGGACACTTAAACAAGGATAAGAAATAGAGCGGAAGATTCAACAAGGATGATTTGATGAGGGTCAATCTAGCTTCGAGGGAAAAATGTCTGCTTTTCCAAGGAGATGGTTTCGCTCCATCCTTTCTAAGATCTTGTCCCACAGGTGTTTAGGGGGCTTACCTATACAAAGAGGCAGCCTCAAATAAGATGACGAAAAGGAACCTGCCCTGCACCCGAACACAGAAGCCACAGCTTGATCACCTCAGTTTCAGTAAGGTGGACGCCCAAAATTTCACACTTGGATATGTTCAACTTGAGCCCCAATGCAACTTCGAAACACATAGTAATCTAACGAAAGTTGTTGACCATAAGATCATTAGCCTTATAAAATATTAACATGTCATCTGCAAATCGAAGGTGAGACACCCGGGATTGAACATTCTCCACCTTGAACCCTTGAAACAACCCCAATTCCTAACCTTTGGACAACATGCGACTAAGCACTTCAGAGATACTAGAAATAAGAAGGGCAAAATAAGGACTCCTTGCCCAAGGCCTCTGGAAGCTAAGGAGTACCCGAAGGGGGAACCAGTCACTAGGGCCGAGAAGCGGGCGGATTAGATGCCAATCTAAATCTACTTCCTCCACCGGTCCCCACACCCAACCCTCTTCAACATGTAATCCAGGAACTTCCAATAGATGTGATCATTCACTTTCTCTAAATTGAGCTTCAGAACTACTCCGTTAGACCCTGCTCAGTGACACAAATCAGTGCATTCGTGGGCCACCAACGCATAATCCAAAATCTGCCTCCCCTTGATAAATGCAATTTGCGATTGAGATAATTTTCGGAACACAGATGATCTCTGAGCTAGAATTTTCACGATGATCATGTAGGGGCCATTTATCAAGCTCATGGGCCTGAAGTCCCTCAGATTCTCCACTCCTTCAGATTTTGGAATGGGCACAATGAAGCTATGGCCCATCTCCAGAGGTAAGTGATCCAATTGGAAGAAATCAAAGATGAAAGCCTGCAAATCAAATTAATCACCTCCCAAAGAGTCTGAAAAAAGGCTAGAGGGTATCCGTTGGGCCTAGGAGCTTTATCTCTCTCAAGAGACATTACCGCCTCTCTAATTTCCTCCTCTGATACAAGCTTTTCCAACTCCTCAGCACCTAAATCAAAGAGAGTCAAAAGATAGGCTATACAAAGATGACTGACTCAAATCTTCCCCATATAAAAGATTGGTGTAGAAGAAAGTAATTGCCTCTATGATAAGCCTTTTATCTTCGACGCGGTGACCATCCACCATCAAAGAGCAAATTCTATTACCATGAGCCCTTGCACTAGCCATCTCATGAAAGAACTCCGTGTTCTTGTCACATTATTTAAGCTAGGTGGCCCTCGATCTTTGGCGCCATTTAATTTCATCTTCTTTCAAGCGACTTTTGTATTCTGCAAGGAGGCGCTCCCTCTCTTCCCTATCAGCAGCCGAGAGGGATTCCCACTCCTCTTTAGCATCCAACACTTGCATTTCATGCAAAATGTCGGTAGTCTTGTGATCCCTTAGGAAAAACACCTCTCGATTCCAAGCCTTCAATTTTTCCTTTAGCATCTTAAGTTTTCAAAAAAGATGAATACATCTAGGTCTATCAACCACAAAATCAAACCACTAGTTAGACACCAGCTCCTAAAAACCTTCTATTTCAAGCCAAGCTAGCTCAAAATGAAAGGGATTTAGACCCCAATTCTCTCTGTCTATCTCCAGAAGGACAAGGCTGTGATTTGAAACAGGGCACGGAAGAGTCCTTTTAATTACCAATGGATAGCCGTCCAACCACGAGGGGGAGATTAAGAACCGATCGAGCCTGGTCATTGCTACGTTTTCCGACCATTAGACCAATTAAATCCAATGCTTGCGAGGGGGGGTCCACCAGACCCTAACTAGGAATCTTCGCATAGTGGTGAACGTGCGATTACCATTCAAATTCTCATGAGGAGATCGGATAAACATTAAAATCACCCCCTATGCACCAAGTACCCTCCATCTATCCATATTAGCTGACAACTCGTCCCATGGAAGGGGTCTCTAAGCAAGAGTGTTAGGACCGTATACCCCTGAAATGCCCCATTTAAAACAAAACCCAACTTCCTTCAACAACACCAAAATCGAGAATTGCCCAATTGCCCTATCTTCCTTTGACCAAATGGTCAAGTTCCACACAATTAGGATCCCCCTGTTGAGCCTTGGGCATCAAGAGGCACCCAACTAACATTTCTGAGACCCCGAATTGATTCCACAACCTTTGAATCAATGAGTTGAAGCTTTGTTTCCTGCAGAATAACCAGGTTTGCCTTGGATCTCTTGCAAACATCCCAGGCCTACGTACGCTTTTACTGGCAGCTCAACCCTATAACATTCCAAGAAAGCATCTTCATTGGGAGACTAAATTTCCCCAATTCCCCTTTTTCACTCACCATGAGTTGACCTAACCCTAGTTCGATAGTTCTCTATGCCACTTACCATGCACTACAGGCTTCGTTATCTAGAAAACGACCTCTCTAAACCACAAGCCGGAACAGATCCACGTAGTCCTCATCTCTATCACCAAAGACCATACCTAGTAGTCTTACAACATGGGAAGTGGCATCTCTGATCCAGCATTTACCTCTGACCATAGCCACCAAATTCTGATCTCTATTGGCCGATGCATCCAATAAATCAATTCCGCCTTGATTGGAACCTAGGACTTCTTCCATGGAGACCCTCTGGAGAGGAGTCACGTTCAGAGAGTCAGAGAACTCATCCCTTCTGCAAACAGAGATTCACGCTCCGACTCTTCCAACAAGCCATCACCAGTAAGATCCTCAAGGATTGAGATTAGGGCCAAGGAGAAGTTATCGGGGGAAGGAGGTATGGGCGAGGAGGCTAAGTTAGAGGTAGGGAAGTGAGGTTGTGCAGGTTAGAAGGAGGCCAAGGGTGTGGAGGGGGGAGGTAGAGCACAATGAAGATGAGCATGGGGTGAGGCGTGGGTTTGATGAAGGTTTAGGGGGCCTGAGGGTTCAGGAAGAGCTTCGAGGGGTGAGAAAGATCTCAAATAACCCTAGGGAAAAGGCTTGGGAGGGATAGACATGAGGGGGAGGGGAGGGTTTCTCAAGAGTAGTGAATGGAACAGCTTCTTTAATTTCTTTTTCCGCTAATCTTGCAGTTGGATTATGTTGTAGAACGGGATTCAACTCCTACTATTGGTGGTGTTACTCAACCAAAAGTTCCAAGATTTATGCGACATCAAACCTAAAACATCAAATCAGCCATTAATGTATTTTGCTTTCATTCATCTATCCTGCATCAAGTACATTAGTCATTGTATTAGAGTAGATTGGCTATTTTTTTAGATTTGTGTTTACAAATTTTAACCAGATCTGCATGCTCTTAATGCATATAGAAACCCTCTAATACAAGATACTTCACTAATCATGCCAGTCAAGACTCAAGACGAATAGCTTGGGTGCCTAAGTGGTTGAATCATGAATGTGATCAAGTTCTGGGTACCCAATCTATCTGCTTGTTAAGTAAAAGAAGTCAATAGAAAATAAGTTGGAAGGTAACAAGAGTTTCAACAAGAACTCACTGCATCTTCCATAGTTGCACGCCACCCTTGCATTGAGGACAAGCCATACCTAAGCTTGCCATTCTCACCATCTTCGGAAAATTTTTCAGTTTTCGGGGTGCTGAGATATATTCCCATTTCCAGCTGAGATCAAGATAATAGTATTAATAATGAGTAATCTAGGATACAATTTCACTAGAAACAGAAAGAAATCAAACTAAAGAGACAACATAGTACACATGAAATGACAAACCTGAGTCAACTTAACGCAAGGGCAAAATTCAGCTCAATCTTAGACCAAACCTACCAACTATAACACCGTCCTGTTGATACAGAGACAATTTTAAGCACAACAAAATCACATGCTTCTGGATAAGAAAAGTCAAAAATGAAAAACACTAGTAGAAAACAAGTATTGTACAACTAATATGAAAAAGAAATGGGAAGGCTGCGGATAAACAATGCTAATTAAATAGTCTAGTGCTATGCAAGTGGAAATCTGATGATCAAAACAAGAGCAAAACATGGTTTCTAGACTTCTATAGCTCAAATGTCAACTGCCATTTCAATCAAGTTCTTGATAAATATAGGTGGCAATAATTATTAACATTGCTACGTCAAAGCCAATGCTCATCAGTCACTCTTCCCTCGACCCAAAGAAAAAGTGCTTTAAATTGCTGGTGCAGCCTATGAGTGAAGAGATAACTAGCATGCGTTGGATAGACAACTAGCACAGGTAGAATAGATAACTAGAAAGTGTCCTATTTCACTTTGGTAACGGCCTAGCAGTTTCCTTTTTTATCTGGATTACAATATACTGGGTTCAGGCAAGACCGAAACCCATACATCATCAAGAATTAACAGCGAGTCTCCCCTATACTAGAGGCAGGTGCTAACCAAGCTCACCTTTTATTAGTTGTATTTCCTTTTTTGTTGTTAACTTAGGACCTGTTTGGATTGAAGGTAAACTAGGGGTATGCAGGGACAAGCAAAAATATGACACAAGCAGAAGGTAAACTAACATCAACATTAGGGGAAGCAAACTCTTTGCACCTATTTGTTTTGCTAAAAGAAAGGTGCTAAAAAATTATTTTCCTTCGCATTTGAAATTGTTTGGATTCCATCCCACAAAGAGAAACCATTTTTTCCCAATATTTCCATTTAAAACATCACATCAGAGGCAAACTCATTTTCCCTCCATTTGAATTTTGAAAAAAAAAAAAAAAAAAAATTGTACTACCTTGCTGAGGAGGAGAAAGCAAATGCAAAAACTCTGCATTCACATCCACAGCTTCCCAAACAGGTGCAAATGTCTTGTCAATGCAAACTGTGTGCACTCTATCCAATCAGGCCCTTAAATTAAGAAGCGGGGATAGAATGGGAAAGCAAGATAGCCATATCGGCATTCGGCATATATATACATAAACCCTGTGCGTGATTAGAGACATGATTCTTCAATAAAAATCTTATGCCCCCAGAGATCGAATTGCAAAGTAATTCTGCTTTTCTATCCAATCAGGCCCTTAAATTAAGAAGCGGGGATAGAATGGGAAAGCAAGATAGCCCAAGGTGTTCCATAACGGTAACGGTGGCCGTAACAGCCACCACCGTTACCGTTACGATACGGGCTGTAACGGCCGTTACGGACCCCGTATCGGCCGATACGGCCCCTTTTTATTTTCTGAAAAAAACAGTTACATGACCGTTACGAGACCGTTACGGGGCTGCAACGGTCCGTTACAGGGCCATAACGATCCCGCAACGGCCATTACGGGGCCGTTACGGCCTGTTTTTTCTGTAACGGCCGTTACGACCCCGTAACGCGTAACGGCCACCACCGTTTCCTATACGTATCGGCCGATACGGCCGTATCGTAACCGTTTTGGGATACCATGAGATAGCCACATCAGCATTCAGCATATATATACATAAACCCTGTGCATGATTAGAGACATGATTCTTCAATAAAAATTCTTATGCCCCCAGAGATCGAATTGCAAAGTAATTCTTCTTTTCTTGTTTCTTCTTTTCTTGTTTCTTCTCTTTCTTTCTTTCTTTCTTTCTTTTTTATAACCAAGAGGTGCAATACCCTAGAAAATGGCTTGAAGTCCTTTCCACAATCCTTTTATTTTGTAGCTATTTAATGATTGTGCGTTGGGTTCTGGGAACTAAAAGAATTCTGGTACCTTTTGTCCTCTCCTATCTAGAATCAAATATGCAGCGTGCTGCATCACCCTTCCAGACAAATGGTATGTCATTCAATCCCCCCATTCAAGAAGTAAAATTATAAATGACAACTGATAGTTATGATTATCGCACAAATCACTACTAAAAGATGAAGGCCAAGCCTAACCATCAAAAAGGGCCCAAGATTGGGCCCCACATCTAATTGTCATGTGCGCCCACTATCGCTATGTCAATTGGATGAAGCTTTAACTGCTCAATTGGACTGTAGGTCTCATTTATCAAATTAGGAGATATTAAATGTCCCTATAAATCAGCCTATTGATGAATTCTGTACAGTGTGTACTGTCAAATCATACATATGATCAGTACATAAAGTTGTATAAATACCCGTACAGCCGTACAGAATTCAGAACATAAAGTTGGTACATGTGTTTTCAGATTTATGCAGTTAAATTCTAGTTTTCAATTTGGTTGCATCGCTGTCTCAATACTCATTCTTGTTACAAATGTTACCTAGGGAAAACAATACATCATCATCTTCATCTTCATCATCATTTTGCCTCAGCCAAACTTTTTGGGACCGGCTAGGAGTTTTACATGATAGTTCGGAAAAAAATTTATGATCACTACCCCCTAACATCAACCTCCACTCCTTTACTCAAGCTTGCGACTAACACCTTACTTTCAGGAAGAGTTTAAATAACTGAGGTACAATATCATCATATATAGGATGTCGTTGCAAAGGATGGAGTAACCATAAGTTACTTACCTTTAGGTGATATGTTGGTCTCTTGACAAAGGGTGTAGGAACAGAATTATTCTCAAAGAATCAAAACTTACTGGAACTTGCTTTCCTTTTTTCCTTTTTTTGAGAATTCATTAAAAAAACTATTAAAAGAAAAGAAAAGGACAAAACAAAGATGAGGAATTAACACCCCGGAAATTACTGAGATCTAGAAGGGAAACAAAAGACTCAAAAGAACAATTGATAATTCACTTGCAAATCAACGCCCAAAATTTCACCCAATTTACTCCCAATTCCATTTATTCCCATCCAAACACACCTCTTACCGCATTTACTCCCATTTGCTCTCATCCAAACAACCCATAACACACATTAGGGTTATGTTCTTTAGAACCTTATCAACTGCTAGCCAGCACTTTGTCTTTTACTGCTAACCAAGTGAAGACAGTGACTCTAGTCAGGTTTATGTATGACCAAATAAATTCCATCAGGCCGTGAGAGGTGCAAGGAAAAGGAGAGCGCAATGCAACGCAACATGTAAGGGTCTAATAGAAAAAACAACCCAACCTCTCCAATCTTCATGCAAAACCATCCATGTCAGAAAAAGATGGAACCTACTTCTGCAGAAGGTCCAAAAGTCTCACCATGTCCTCGAATTTATCCTCATGCAAGTACCTATAACAAGGAGATGACCACTCAACCCCTAGAATTGAGAAGCAGAGGGGAATAGGCATCTCCCTCTCAAAAGCAATACAGCTAATCTGGGAAACACGAAACATAAGAGGAGAATTGCAGCAGCAACCACACTGAATGTCCTCTTAAAACTGAAAGTGACTCCTTTTATCCACTGTGAGCATAATTTCCTTCTTCAAGCGGTCAAGTATTCTAAACATAGCTTTCCAATACCCAAAGCTCCATGCATTGGGGAGGATTTGGTGAAAAACATTGTGTCATAGCTTTGTGTGTTCCAAAAGCACCTTTTTTTTTTTTGAAAGGTTCCAAAAGCACCTGTAATGATGATGTTGTCTGAGACATGACCTTGCAAATGTGATAAACATCATAATAGGATTTTTGTCAAAACTGAGAATGTTGAGAGTGTGCGAATGCGATAAACATCATAATAGGAATGTTGCCAAAACTGAGAATGTTGAGACTGAAACCTTATGACACATTTGGCCAAGATGGCCAAGTAGGAGACATTAGCATATATAAGAATGGGGGGAACGCCAACACATTATTAGTAAATTTCGAAGGAGATGTTGAATTTTATAGCTTTATCAAAAGAAAAGGGAAGGGACGTCATCCAAAAGACATTAAGGAATAATAAAGGAATCTGACATCACATGATAGACACAAATAATAATGTTGAGAGAACCATAGTCCTTTTTCTCATCCACGATCAGTGCAAAACCAAATATACATTAAAAGGACGGTTACAAGACAGTTAAATTTAACAAACAGCAGCCAAAACACCTGTTAAGTAGAAGGTCAGAAAGGTAGCCCCCAGATATGCAGATGAAAAGTTCCCATACATTTATATCTCCTCAAAAGCTGATCTGCCGCGCCGACACCAACCTAAACAATAAAAACATACCATGGGGAGATCAGGCCAACTCCTAACTTCCATGAGTACACAACACATGACTGAGATTTACATGACATCATGTTTTCCAATGCATGGATAGGCATCAACAA
Organism: Liriodendron chinense; assembly: GCA_003013855.2. Lineage (NCBI taxonomy): Eukaryota > Viridiplantae > Streptophyta > Magnoliopsida > Magnoliales > Magnoliaceae > Liriodendron > Liriodendron chinense. Next base: position 5,684,165 of record ML058387.1, on the reverse strand, counting down.
ATATAATTTATAGGAAATAGAGATCCATGCCCTGTTTGGTAGGCACCTAAAAATGAGTTGATTTCATTTTAGTCAACTGAAATTATACATTAGAAATCAAGATCTCTAATTCATAGATATTGTTGACATGAACTCATTATGTATTAGAGACGCAGATCTCTAATACATAATTACTGTTGACTAAAATGAGATTAACACATTTTTAGGCCGTCCAGCAAACAGGGCCTCAAGAGATTCCAGTACAACATAATTCTCTACACACCTGTTTGTGAAATATCATTAGTGTTGGCAAGCTATGGTTGCTAACATCATACAAGAATCAAGATGCATTAACAAGGGAAAGGACATAGTCTAACAGCCTGTGATCTGAAAGTCCCATGGTGGGGCCCACTGGCGCAACATCACGCCTTTTCTCTAGCTTTTTCAACGCATCCTTAGCACATCTTATCAGGTTGGCCTCCGACTAATCAATTGCCCGACATAGCCATCTCAGATCATCCCAACAATCATTTTGTATCAAACAGAATCCGGCGTTTTCAGATCAAACACCAGATAAATCAAATATCCACCGCACAATTACATAAAGCCATTAGCAAATTCCACCAAATCTGCTAATAACCCGATCTCTACGACAAAAACCCACATAGAAAAACGATTCTAAAAGAACAATTATAAGAGAGGATTGCTAACATCACCGATCTAATTTTCCCAGAAACTACCCAAACAGAATCAAACAAAATCGATATCTCTATTCGAAATCCAAACTTCAAAAAACGAAATTACAATAAAACGATTCCAGATCGATCCATTCACAACAAAACAAAATCAATTCGCATTGAGAGAGAGAGAGAGAGAGAGAGAGAGAGAGAGAGAGAGAGAGAGAGAGGGGTTAGGGTTTCCGTACACTTATCTATCCTCGAGAAGTGAGAGAAATTCCAAGAGAGGAAAAGGGAACAGAGGCCAGAGGAACGAAGCACCGGAAATGGGAAGAGAAGATGGACCTTTCAACGACTTGGATTTTAATCTTGTGGGGAGCGTTTGGGTGATTTTTTATTATTTTTTATACATTCTCTATCCCTCCTTTCGCCTTTTTCGGTGCGTTTGTTTGGTGTTTTCAGTAATACGGAAGAAAGTGGGGCATTCCTGTCTCTCAAGAGAAAGAGATTTGTAGTGTGATTGAAAGCGAAAGGGGGTGTATTTTGAAATTACCGGGCTAGACTCTCGATCCACTTCCCCGTCCTTCTCTCGAATTGGAGTTATTTGATACTCTGGCTGGGTATGACGCTTCATACTCGGTTACTTATAAATGCTACACCTGCTGTATATTAACCCAAATTAAACTGATTAAATTATGGAACCCGCTGTCTTTGAGCTAAAATCAGGTTGATTGAACAATCCTAACCTTTGATTTTGTGGACACTTGTTTTGTGAAATAAAGACCATTGGATATTTTGTATTTCCAACCGTCCATTAAAGTGTCCAGCTATCTGATTTTTCGTAACAAGATTGGGTTATTTTTGGGTTCGTGATGCATGTGGACTGATGCCAATCGTTGGACGGTTTAGTTTGAATTATTTGTAGACCACGTAAGCAATTTCTGAGTTATTCGTAGTTGCCTGCGTATCATCCATCAGGCTCTAGGCGGAGTATCGAAGTATTTCTCTGTCTCAAAGTTGTGGTGACTCATCTTCTGGAATGATCTACAATGCCTGTCTTACAGAGAGCGTTAAACACTCAAGGTCTGTGAGACCCACCGTAATATATGAATCTTCTCCGTCCATCAGGTGAGAACTCTTATTTGAACCGTTAAAAAAATCAGACCAATAAAACACTATATCCAGTAGGCCACACCAATTGGAACTTGTTTACTTTCTACTGAAACCTCTGAGTTTTGGATCTTCGCTTCATTGCTTTGATATACTGCACTTGATTAACGGGTTTCTTGAAAGATACAGACCATGGTGACTTCATAGGCAAACCTATGGTTGGGATCTTATTCCGGTTGTTCACTGTGTGGTATGGACGACCTCAATTGTCTGGCCTATTTCCCCCCTTGGCCTAGAATTGAGGATAGAAAACTAATGGACGGAGTGGATTTTACAACATGGGGGCCCACAGACTTGCGTGTGGAAGATTCTTTTGCCTCTCGTGGTATGGGAATCCTCTACAACACCCGGTGATGGACGGAACGCATGCTGAACTTTGTGGAGTTTACGTTTTGTGAAATCCATTCGGTCCATCCACTGCGGCTATTGTACCTATTTATGCCCATTCGTACTAGAGCCCATCGGGAAATGTGGCTGTCTGCAGGGTTTTGTGGTGATACATCTGGCATTAATTGTATAATGCCACGGCACCAACGAAGTAAGGCTGGGCAAAAGAACGTGGCTGAGCCAGCCTATTACAAAGACACTTGGCGCCTGACAGGCAAAGAAACATCATGCTGAATGATTCGTATTTATGTGTATGTGGAAGTATATAAGTAAGGAAAGTGATAGAGCAAAGCAGTCTAAGCACCAACTAAATCAAATCTATTATAAATTATTTTTCAAAATTATCATTCAATTTTTTAGCATTGTGTTTACATTCCCTAGTATAATCAGCAACTTAATTTCCTTAGCATAGCTCATCATTTACATTTTTCAATGTAAATTGTAATTTTATGTTCTTAAACATAAGTAGTAACAATAATTCTGTAGTAAAAAATAGTAACTATAATTCAAGGTCTACACTCATATGCTAAACTTTGTTCAATTAAGTTTTTTATTCAAAAAGTCATACGGGGATTGATTGTTATGCCTGATTGTAAGTATTTTCTTTTTATTTTATTATATCTGTATCAAAAGTTCTTTTGTACAGAAACTTGAGGTGTGGCTCTCTTGAATACAAACCTCACCCTATATTCAATTATTATTAAGTAACTGAGCAAGTGGCTGAATCGGCAATTGATCTTTACATATCTCGATCATATACTGTCAGTTCTAACATATCTACTTGTTTTAGCGTTTGGTTCCAACGTATTTACTTGTCTTAGCGTTTGGGGTCATTGTTGATCAGTTTAAATCAAGCCCACAATCAATTACATAACAAATGTAGGATCAATAAAAAAAGCTAAGGTAGGCCAGAACCTAATTACAATGTAAACTTACGGCTAAAACCTCTAAAATAAATGATCACATCCAACTAGTTGAATAATAAGTTGTGGTCTGCCCAACGGATTAATTCCAAACCAGCACACCCCTACGACATCAATCCCGTCCAATAGGTTGGCCCCATACTAAGAATCGTCTTATGCAAGAATCATCTATATCCACTCATTAGGTAGACCACATATGTATTTTGTTATTTATTCATGGCTCATCTGATGAATGTGTCATGGGGCTGATTTTTTTCACAAGGTGATCCTCATTGTTGGTCAAAACTATTGGACGGTTTGGATGTTGCACTCACATGACATATTGCAAGTTGTCCAATGGGTGGACCCAACTTATTGTCCAACCCGTACGATGGGAGCATTTCTAATACAAATTCACCAGGTTTTTCATCCGGCAGTGTTTTGGAATTGTCTCCATCCGGGCGGTGGTTGCCTGATTAATGGGTTGGATGCCACATGAAAAAAAATGTCACTCCAGGAAGGTCTCTATGGTGCGCGTCCCATCTCAGTATTGACTATGTTGTGGCCCACCTTTGTTTCTGATCGATATGAATTTTAGGCTCAGGTTCTAATATTAGGTGTCTCAACTGATGGACGGAGTGGATTTCACATACACGTCCCGGTAGGCCACACGCACCTCTAGCAGTGAGTGTTGTAGGTACGGACTCGTACTGACATAATAGTGATGTTGGTACTGGACGGTGCTCTGTGGGGCCCACGATGATGTATTTGTTTTATCCCCTCCGTCCATCCATTTTGGATCATTATTTTAGAGTATGAACCCAAAAAATGAGGTAGATAGAAATCTCAGGTGGACCACGCCACAGGAAAACAGTGGGGATCAGACATCCACCATTAAAAACTAAGGCCTCATTGTAATATTTATTCTCCATCCTTGATCAGGTCACAAAGACATGATGTAGGGAAAACACAAATATCATCTTGATCCAAAACTTCTGTGACCTCCGAAAAGTAAGCATTCAATTTCTACTGTTTTCCTGTGGTGTGGTCCTCTTGATATTTCGATCTGCCTATTTTTTTTTTTCACGACTATTATTATCTGAAAAGATGGATGGACGGTGTGGATGAAACACATACATCATGTTGGGCCCAAAGTATCAGTAGGCAATCCACCTCCCCTTCTCTGCAAATGCTGTGGACAGACCAAATCAATAGAATCACTGTCCAAAAAATATTAACCGTCCAATCGATGGCTATTTAATGAATTGTTAAAAGTAAAATAGTAATTTGTCTAAATCCCAATGTCCTAAATCCAATTATGCCACGTGGACACGGCTGCAGAGTCACCACCATTTTAAAATGTCGGTGGACTATCACAAGAGTCTAACCTCATATCACCCGCTCCTTAAAAATGGAATTTTATATATCTATGGTTACAGGGTTGGATCACAAATCGGATTTAGAAGGATTATTATACCATACTCCGCGAGAGCATGGAATATTTGTAGTTATTCTTAAGGCCAGCATGTGCCTATCTCCCATATGAACTGTCCAAATCATGATTTGAAGTATGGATGGAAAATAAAACCAAATTTATATTTACTGAGAGATCATAACCTTTCAAATAATGACAACTTGTTTAAGAAATTCCCAACCGTTAGATTTTTCCTTTTTAATAATATTTTTTATGTGCATTTAACGGACGGTTGGGATATTTTTGTAATAGATCATATTTGCCACGATTTTGACACTTTGGATTGGGATACACCATACATGCTTGCCACTCATACAATGAGGGTGGGGTAACATGTGGGACAAGGCCCCAACACCAGCCAGCTAGGTGGTGTCAAAGCTCTGTCGGTCATACCATTATGTATGAGTTTCATCCACGCGGTCCATACATTTTTTTCAGATCATTTTAGATCATTAGTTCAAAAATGAGGTGCATCCAATTCCCATATGGACCACACCATAAGAAAACAGTGGGGATTGAATGATTACCCTTGAAAACTTTTTCAGGGCCACAGAAGTATTGGATCTTCACTTTATCCGTGTCTTTGTGACATTATTGCCAGGTTGGATGGCAAATAAACATTACAGTGAGCCCTATGGAGTCTTTAATGGTGGACGTTCAGCTAACACATTTTTTCTTGTGGTGTGGTCCACCTAAGATTTGGATCTGCCTAGTTTTTGGAATCACTCCCTGAAATGAGCTAGAAAAATAGGTGGACGGTGTGGATGAGATACACGTATCATGGTGGGGCTCATAGATCTTTGACACCAGCTAGGTGGCTTGTGTTGGGGTCACTAGCCAAGCAGCGTCCGTGCATTTGTAAGATACGCGACACCATGGCACGATGATTATTATTCTTTTTAGGATATGCAGGGATAAATGCCACTAACCCCTTGAGCATATATTTTCGTACAGCCGCCCCCCTGCATTTACTAAATAACTACATTTAACCCATAGCCTTAAGGGAAAAGGGACCATGGCATCAAAATTTTTAGTTAATTCCTATTATAATTTATACCCTTGAGTTTACAGTGGAATATGAAGCGGCGCCTGGACACAGATTGGGTGATGACCCTACACCACCCAGCTACCTGGTGGAAAACCTTTGTGGATCCCACCATGATGCATGTGTTTTATCCGTACTGTCCATCTATTTTTCCAACTCATTTTAATTGATGAACCCAAAAATGAGGCAGATCTAAAGCTCAAGTGGACCACTCTACATGAAACAATGGGGATTAAAGGCTCAAGTGGACCACGCTACATGAAACAATGGGAATTAAAGGATCGCAGTTGAAAACTTTTTGGGGCTGCAGAAGTTTTGGATCAAGCTAATATATGTGTTTTCCCTCCATTCAGGGTTATGTGGCTTTATGAATAGGTTGGATGGCAAATAAATATTATTGTGGGCTCCAAAGAGTTGTCAACGTTAAGCATTCAGTCTCCACCCCACCGTTTCTTATGGTGTGGTCTATTTGAGCTATGCATCTGCCTCATTTTTGGGTTCATGCCCCCAAAAAAAAAAACGGGCAAAAAGGATGGAAGGCATGGATGAAACACGTATATCATGGGCCCTGGTGGGCCCATAGGGATTTTCCACAAAATCAGATTGCACATTAGGTAACTCAGTACACTTTATGGAATGTGGTGAACCTGTAGGGCTTTTCAGGAAATCAGATTACCTACTGAGTAAACTCAATTGGGCTTCTTTGAATGCATAGAGCTTATTCAATTACTCAGTCCATTTTTTCACCTCATTTTAGGGGTTGAGCCCAAAATTAAAAAATGTATGTAAGCTTACCCACACCACCCAACTGCTTTTTTAGTTCATTTAAGGTGTTAAGCTCAAAATTGAAGCATATCCAAAGCTCAAGCGGGCCCCATTGGGGTTTATTTGTCATCTGCAGTCAAAACCTTCCTAGGGCACAGTGATATTTATTTGTCATCCAACCCTTTCATAAGGTCACACAGACATGGATGAAGGGAAAATACAAATATCAGCTCGATTCAAAACCTTCATGGCCCCGTTAGGATTTTAACGGTAGGTGCTCAATTCACATTATCTCTTACATTGCAGTCCGCTTGAGCTTTGGATATGCTTCAATTTTGGGCTCATGCCCCTAAAATAAGCTGATAAAACCTATGGACGGAATGGATAAGACACATAACTCATGATCGGGCCCATAGAGTTTACCCAATACCCACAATCCAATTTCCTTTTCCACCATCTAGCTGCTTGGTGTTGGGGTCACCACCCAATCCAAGTCCATAGAGTCTGAAGCGACTTATTCTATTCGTGGACGGAACCCCTTGCTAACGGGATTTTAATGAGATCGAGCGGACCCACCACCATGTCTACACTCCATCTAGTCCATGCATTTGGCAGGCTTGGTCAGGATGAAATATTTATTCAAAAATATTAAGGTATGACAAAACTCATTATAGGGCCTAAGACTAAAATTGATAGGCCCACCATAATATACATGTTGTATCCACACCGTCCATCCATTTTATCGCCTCATTATAGGGCTTGAGACTAAATTGAAGCATATTCAAAGCTCAAGTGGACCACACATATGAAATGATGCGAATTGAACACCTATTGTTGAAAACTTGGGGCCACAATAGTTTTGAATCAAGCTGATATTTGTGTTTTCACTTCAACCATGTTTGTGTAACCTTGTGAGCATGTTGAATGACAAATAAACATCATTGTGGACCCCATGAAGGTTTCAACTATGGACGCCATTATCCCCACTTTCTCCCGTAGCATGGCCTACTTGAGCTTCCCATATAATTCAATTTTGGGCTCATGCCGTAAAATGATCTGGAAAAATGGATGGACAACATGGATAAGATACATACATTCAGGGTGGGCTTTATAGAGTTTACTTAATATGAGATTTCACCACGTATACCTTGTGTTGAAACTCCTGAGAATCCACCTCTGAAGCAAGAATAAGGATCCAAATGATGTATACCATGAGTTAACAAATATAAGTTTTCAACGGGATTATTTCAACGCTTTAATTATTTGACTTTTTTAATTTGACATAAACAACCGACTTGACCTTCGCATATTCAAGGGTTTGAATATTTAATTTAAAAGGGTAGGTTTCTAGGTATCTCTATCTAAGGGATCCCTATCAAATAAATGACTTGGGTCATGAAATATATATATATATATATATATATATATATATATATATATATATATATATATATATATATATCTCCAATGGGTAAAGTGCCAATGCATCTTATCCCAATTCATTGGGATGTATTCAAGCAACTCTCCTAATAAACTGATGCAGCTTGCCTATACTGGTAACATAATCTCCAATAACCTCAAGCTCCAAGAGATGCACTATAGTGTTTGTGTCATATCCATTCTGTCTGTCCATATTTCCAACTCATTTAAGAGTACGAGCCCAAACATGAGTGAGATCCAAAACTGAAGTGGGCCACACCATATGAAATAGTGGGGATGGAAAAGTCATCATTGGAACCTTCTTGAGGCTCATCATGATGCTTATGTTTTATCTAACTCATTCATGTGGTGACTCCCATCAAGACAAAGGGACAACTCAAACATCAGCTTCATTGAAAATTTTTGTTGCCCCAGGATGGTTTCAGTAGTAAGCATTCAACCACCACGTATGGCCTATGTGAGTTTTGAATCTCTAGTGTTTCTGTTCATGCACTAAAAGTAGGAAACAATGGTGATTGAGCGCCCCATCATTAAAAACTTCTAGGGACCCATTATAATGTTTTCGTAATGTTTCATTTCCATCCACTCGGTCAATAAGATCACATAAACCTAGATAAAGAGAAAAAAATATCAGCTTGATAAAAAACTTTTATAGCCTACAAGAAGTTTTTAATAGTCAATCAAGTTTCTTATTATATGGTCCACCTGATATTTGAATCTACTTGATTTTGAGACTCATGCCATAAAAACATGTAGAAAAATAGACGAACAACAACGATATAGAATAAATACATCAAGGTAGGCCCCACAATAAGGGCCACATTGTCTTGGGTGAGGCTAGGCGCACCTAATCCGCCCTCTTATGAGAAATGCAAGCGTACTTGCACGTAACTTACAAGTGTGCTCAATGCTAGCTACTACAGACCACACATGCCAAATCCAAGTTATTTACTAAGTGGACCCCATCACATAGACTTTTTTTTACCCAGGGCATCACAAGACTTTTTGGACCAAAGGTTATACCTATACAACCACAAAAGAAATGGACGGTTAAAAAATATTAATTAACAAACCACGTTAAATGCACCTATAAGTTCTAGAACGTTGATAAACTAGCTTTATTTTTAGTCCAAGGAATAGTCATGGTAGGTCCTACTTGATTACCAGTCTAGATTTTATACTTCTATGAGTGTGACCTTCAAGGCATTTTGTAAGTATACTTGTATCTCTTAAAAAAAACAATGAGAAAGATTGAAAGATTGGTGTGGTGGGATCGTGGGAGCCAGCAGTGATGCTGCCGGAGCGGATTAGGTGATGCCCCTGATCCACTAAGGTAGGTGGTACCCTTGACTGTAGGGCTCACAGTAATGTATGTGCCTTAAATCCACACTGTCCATCCGTTTTGAAAGCTTATTTTAGGGCATGATCTAAAAAACCGAAGTAGTTCCAAATCTCAGATGGACCATATATAGTACAGGAAATGGTGGTTATTGAATCCGCACAATTAAAAAATTCATGGATTCCACTGTTTATTTGCCGTCCAACCTGTTGATAAAGAGACCACACAAATATCATCTTCATCCAAAGCTTCTGCGGACCACATAAAATGAAGCAGTTCCAAATCCCAGATGGACCATAGTATGGGAAACAGTGGAGATTGACCATTAAAAACTTATTGTGGGCCACAAAAGCTTTGGATGAAGATGATATTTGTACGGTCTCTTCATCTGGGTGTTTGTGACCTTATCAACAGGTTTGGTGGCAAATAAATGGTGGAATCCATGAATTCTTTAATGGTGGGGACTCAATCAGGATTGTTTCTCGTGGTATAGTCCACCTAAGATTCGAGTTAGCGTAATTTTTCGTATCATACCCTAAAATGAGCTTTCAATAAGGGTGGACGGAGTGGATGTAGTCAAATACATCACAGTGTGCCCACAATCAGGGTTCCACCCACCTCGGTGGATCCGGTATCTCACCAAATCCGCTTCCTGTGCTGGAATGACCATGTGGACGCAATCAAGGGCAAGCTATGAAGGATCATACGATTTCACTAATATATAAGCAGAATGATACCATGCTCTGGCAGACCATGGAGGATCATACCACTGCACTTATATGCACGTGCACTTGGTGAGTATGCAAGAAAACGAAACCATCCAAGTTGTTAGTATCACTGCCAATGAGATGTGACCATAAAATGCTATGACAAGAAGCTCCTAATCATTTGATCGGGTCCGTCAAATGGGTATCAAGAAGAAAATTGTAAAGATTCCGGATCAATTGGCAAAATGTAAATCGACGGCATGGAAAATCATTCTCATTGCGTTGAAGACGAGACCACGATTTGAACGATGTGGATTGAGTGCATGCTTGCCAAGTTAAGTGTTGAAGCTTGCATGCATATGATCTACCATAGGTTGCAAGAGTATGGTACAATTTTGTTTAGCGTAGTATATTAGTCACATTGTCAGATATATTTGTCTTGGAAAGCCATCGCGTTAATTTTAAGCATTGATTCATTGGTCTTGATCGCATATGCTAATGATTATATGCCACTTGTGGATATGTCATTAATGCCATACATAATATATGAGTATATCTTAAAGTGTACATCTATGTGGGTTAAAAGAAAAGGACTCCTCTCATTATCATTGGAAATTTGAGATTTGATTGGTGCCACCATCTTCCTCATCTACTATTTAATGACCACTGAAAGGGTTGTAAGACGGACAAGTGGTGGCTACCGTTCTTATGTTGTACCCGTTTGGATGCCACCAATTAAGTTAATTTTTGTACTTCAACAGTAGATAAGTAATTTATTTAATATAAGTAAGTTTGGTTTAGGATTAATTATAAGTAAATCTTTTACTTCAGGTTACTCAATCACTTCAGCTTAATAAGTAGAAACTGAGATAAGCTACTCAATACATAAATAGCAATCCAAACGCCCCTTCAATGATTCCATGTAAGAGAAAAGATGACTAATCAGTATAAAAAGTCTCCACAGTTGGGTTCAACAATGAGTTGCCTGTGTCCTATCCCATTCAAGAATATAAGTGTGCTATAGGTATAAGTTCTTAATACTAAGCTATTGAACACTTGTATTGGGGGATCAATTCGAGTCTCTGTACCAAAAGACTCATTATGATTGAACTAATTTAGACTTGTGTATATATTGGCTTTGACTATTACTTAAACCAAAAGATGCATTGGGATTAGTTTCTGATCAGCTAGAAGATGCCTTGGTGTTTCAATAGCAGGGTCTTAGGTTCAAATGTTAAGGAGACACTAAATGCACCAGTGGGTGCATCGTGTGACTAATAGTTCGGGTGCGCCGCATGACTAACGAAAAAAATAATAATAAATAAAGGATGCATTGGGAGTTTAAGTTTCCGACACACACACACACACACACACACTACTACGGCCCAACTCACAAAGTCAATTACAATTAGAGTTGCACATCTGCCGGGTTAATCCGCCCGACCCGACCCGACCCGATAGAAACTTGATCCGTCTCGACCCGGCAGAAAAAATGGTCCGGTCCCGGGTGAATGCGGCTGGACCGTTTTTAATTTAGGTATGGTTTAAGTTACATGTCAAACCCACCCGACCCATTCCGCCTGACTCGAACCGCCCTGGAAATTAGAACTTTGGATGATAACTTCCAAGTAGAAAGGTCTTGCGTACCTCATCCTTATTCCTAGTTACGTACTGGATTAAGTTTCTCTTATGTGGAAAATCTCTTAACGTGTAAAAAATCCATACCGTCCAACAGTTACATTGTGATGTTTTTTGAGAAATCCACCCCATGCATCTGTTTAATCTTAAACCGACCCGGCCCGATTCAGCATATAGGGTCGGGTAGGGTTAGGGTTGACCCTTTTGCAAACAAGGTAGGGTTAGCCCAATCCGGTCACAACTCGGACCGAAACCCGAACCTTTAAAATATATTTAGGTTTGGTCCACGATTGGGCCCAATCCAACCCATGTGCAGGCCTAATTACAATGGTTCATATATGAATGTTGTTAAATTTATGCATTGGAATATAATTAAGGTCCAAATAATCCAACAAGGGATCCACTAATCTTACGACCAACATTTAAAAAATTTAACCATTCACCAAGTGATTTTTTTGTACCAATACTTATAAAGGTTTTAATTAATTTTGCTAATTTTTGTAATTATTAATAATTTATTTTAAATGTTAAAATATTTTTAGTGGAGGGCTCGACTCATATACATGATTAATTAGGATTTAAGGACTTTAATATAATGGAGCATACTAAAGTCAATAGATAGTGGAGCACTGTATTAATTTCTCTCTATTCCTCGTGAAAAACTATTCTCAGAAGAAAAAACCATTAGCCCCCCCAAAATTCTTGGAGTGTAGAAATTAATTGGACCATATTATTATGAGGTTTTCGAAACAATAAGAGATTCAAATATTTTAAATTATCCTAATATTAATGAAAAAATATTTAAAATTAGAACAATTCAATATACAACAATATATTAATATTTTATAAGTATTTGTTAGTTTAAAATAAATATTTTTTATTTTTAATTTTTGACTTGATTTTACCAATGATATGGAGAGGGAATACCTTACACTTTTAAAAAATATAAGGAGGAATTGTCCATCTCTGAGGGGTTACCTAGGACTAACTTTTCTCGGTGGCTTGCGGCAAAGGGGATCACGACCCTTTCACACAAGAAATTATGAGGTTATTTGCGCGAGTGATTGGAGATGCAGGCCACTAGTAATAATGTGGTGACAAAGCATACATGAGTGAGATCCAGTCCACTCGTCAGCAGAGGCCCACCGTTAAACATGGCTAGGGCTTAAAAAAATCCAGTCCGTTCTTTAGTCTTTACATATTTGTAAATTGAAGGCGGACCGTTCATCAAATTCTTTCTACTGGTTTTTTTTTTTTCCCACACATGTGGAAAAGGATGCGGTTTGACTAGTCGTCTGTGCTCTGTCGTCCAGATATATGTGTTTTATCAATGCCGTCCATACATTTGTCCATATTATTTTGGGCTTAAACCAAAAAAATGAGGGGATCTAAATCTCAGGTGGACCACACCACAGGAAAATAGCAGTGATTGGATTTCCACAGTTAAAAACCTGCTGGCCCCACTGTAAGTTTATTTGACAACTAACCGGTAAAAATCTGCCTCATTTTTGGGTTCATGCCCCAAAATAAAACGGGCAAAAAGGATAGAAGGCATGGATGAAACACGTATATCATGGTGTGTCCATAGGGATTTTCCACAAAATCAAATTGCACATTAGGTAACACAGTACACTTTATGGAACGTGGTGAACCCATAGGGCTTTTCACGAAATTAGATTACCTACTGAGTAAACTCAATTGGGCCTACTTTGAATGCAGGGAGCTTATTCAATCACTCAGTCCATTTTTTTCAGCTCATTTTAGGGGTTGAGCCCAAAATTAAAGAATGTGTGTAAGCTTATACACACCACCCAACTAATTTTTTAGTTCATTTCAGGTGTTAAGCTCAAAATTGAAGCATATCCAAAGCTTAAGCGGACCCCATTGATGTTTATTTGTCATCTCTAGTGAAAACCTTCCTAGGGCACAGTGATATTTATTTGTCATCCAACCCTTTCAAAAGGTCACACAGACATGAATGAAGGGAAAATACAAATATCAGCTTGATTCAAAACCATCATGGCCCCATTAGGATTTTAATGGTAGGTGTTCAATTCACACTATCTCCTATGCTGCAGTCCACTTGAGCTTTGGATATGCTTCAATTTTGGGCTCATGCCCTGAAATAAGCTGATAAAACATATGGACAGAATGGATAAGACGCATAACTCATGGTCGGGCCATAGAGTTTACCCAGTACCCACAATCCAATTTCCTTTTCCACCATCTAGCTGCTTGGTGTTGGGGTCACCACCCAATCCAAGTCCATAGAGTCCAAAGCGACTTATTCTATTGTGTACAGAACCCCTTGCTATCGGGATTTTAATGAGATCGAGCCGACTCACCACCATGTTCATACTCCATCTAGTCCATGCATTTGGCATGCTTGGTCAGGATGAAATATTTATTCAAAAATATTAAGGAATGACAAAACTCATTATAGGGCTTGAGACTAAAATTGATAGGCCCACTATAATATACATGTCGTATCCTCACCGTCCATCCATTTTATCACCTCATTATAGGGCTTGAGACTAAATTGAAGCATATTCAAAGCTCAAGTGGTCCACACCATACGAAACGACGCGAATTGAACACCTATTATTGAAAACTTGGGGCCACAATAGTTTTGAATCAAGCTGATATTTGTGTTTTCACTTGAATCATGTTTGTGTAACCTTGTGAGCATGTTGAGTGACAAATAAACATCATTGTGGACTCCATGAAGGTTTCAACTATGGACGCCATTATCCCCACTTTCTCTATACTTCAATTTTGGGCTCATGCTGTGAAACGATCTGGAACAATGGATGGACAGCATGGATAAGATGCATAAATTCAGGGTGGGCTTTATAGAGTTTACTCGATACGAGATTTCACCACCTATGAGTGCTTGAACCCATACCTTGTGTTGAAACTCCTGAGAATCCACCAAAGCAAGAATAAGGATACAAACTATTCATACCATGAGTCAACAAATAAAAGTTTTCAACAAGATTATTTCAACGCTTTAATTATTTGACTTTTTTAATTTGACATAAACAATCAACTTGACATTTGCATATTCAAAGGTTTGAATATTTAATTTAAAAGGGAAGGTTTCTAGGTATCTCTATTTAAGGGATCCCAATGAAATAAATGACTTGGGTCATGGAAAATATATATATGCATATAAAAAAATAATAAAAATAAAAAAACAAATCCACTGGGTAAAGTGCCAATGCATCTTATTGCAATTCATTGGGATATATTCAAGCAATTCTCCTAATAAACTGGTGCAACTTGCCTATAATGGTAACATAATCTCCAATAACCTCAAGCTCCATGAGATGCACCATGGTGTTTGTGTCATATCCATTCTGTCTGTCCATATTTCCAACTCATTTAAGAGTATGAGCCCAAACATGTGTGAGATCCAAAACTGAAGTGGGCCACAGCATATGAAACAGTGGGGATGGAAAAGTCATCATTGGAACCTTCTTGAGGCTCATCATGATGTTTATGTTTTATCTATCACATTCATGCGGTGACTCCCGCCGAGATAAAGGGATAACTCAAACATCAGCGTCATTGAATTTTTTTTTTGCCCCAGGACGGTTTCAATAGTAAGCATGACCACGTGGACGCAATCAAGGACAAGCTATGACGGATCATACGATTTCACCAATATATAAGCAGAATGATGCCATGCTCTGGCAGACCATGGAGGATCATACCACTGCACTTATATGCACATGCACTTGGTGAGTATGCAAGAAAATGAAACCATCCAAGTTGTTAGTATCACTGCCAATGAGATGTGACCCATAAAATGCAATGACAAGATGTTCCTAATCATTTGATCGGGTCCATCAAATGGGCATCGAGAAGAAAATTGTCAAGATTCCGGATCAATTGGCAAAATGTAAATCGACGGCATGGAAAATCATTCTCATTGCAATTCTTCAACGACGAGACCACAATTTGAACGGTGTGGATTGAGTGCATGCTTGCCAAGTTAAGTGTTGAAGCTTGCATGCATATGAACTACCATAGGTTGCAAGAGTATGGTACAATTTTGTTTAGCGTAGTATATTAGTCACATTGTCAGCTATGTTTGTCTTGCAAAGCCAGTGTGTTAATTTTAAGTATTGATCCATGGTCTTGATCGCATATGTTAATAATTATATGTCATGGACCTCATCTACTATTTAATGACCACTCAACAGGTTGTAAAAGTGTTAGTTACCGTTCTTATGTTGCGCCTGTTTGGATGCCACCAATTAAGTTAATTTTTGTACTTCAACAATAGATAAGTAACTTATTTGATATAAGTAAGTGATAAGTAACTTATTTGATATAAGTAAGTTTTAAGTTAATTTGGGTTACGATCAATTATAAGTAACTTTTTTACTTAAGCTACTTAATCACTTCAGTTTAATAAGTAGAAACCAAGATAAGCTATTGAATGCATAAATAGCTTAAGTAACTTACAATACAAACGCCCCTTCAATGATTCCATGCGAGAGAATTGACAACTAATCAGGATGAGGTCTCCACGTCTGGGTTCAATAATGAGTTGGTGTGTATGTGCCCCATCCCTATGCAAGAATGTAAGTGTGCTATAGGCATAAGTTTTTAATACTAAACTATTCAACACTTGTATTGGGGGATCAATTCAAGTCTCTGTACCAAAAGTCTCATTATGATTGAACTAATTTAGACTTGTGTATATATTGGCTTTGACTATTCCTTAAACCAGAGGATGCATTGGGATTTCAAGTTTATGATGGTCCAACTGGAAGATGCCTTGGTGTTTTAATAGTAGGTCTTAGGTTCGAATGCTAAAGAGACACACTAATTACACTAGTGGATGCATTGTGTGATTAACAATGTGCATGTGTTGCACAACTAATACGATAAGTGCACCGCATAACTGGAAAAAAAAAAAAAAAAAAAAAAAACGAAGATCCACAAAGTCAATTACAAGGGTTCATATATAAATGTTATTGGGTTTATGCATTAAGATACAATTAAAGTCTATATAATCTAACAAGAGATCCACTAATCTTATGGCAAACTTTTGACAAATTCAACCATTCATCAAGTGATTATTTGTTGTACAAGTACTTATAAAGATTTTAATTAATTTTACGAATATTTTTAATTATTAATAATTTATTTTAAATGTTAAAATATTTTTATTAGAGAAGTCAACTTAGATACATGATTAATTAGGATTTAATGACTTTAATATAGTGGAGCATAATAAAATCAATAGGATAGTGGAGCACTGTATTAATTTTCTCTCCAAACTCCAATTCCTCATAAAAAAAATATTCCCCAAAGAAAAAAACCATCAGCCATAAAAAAATATTCCCGGAAAAAAAGACCATTAGCCCCCAAAATTCTTGGAGTGTAGAAATAAATTGGACCATATTATTTTGAGGTTTTCGAAATAATAAGAGATTTAAATATTTTAAATTATCCTAACATTAATGTAAAAAAATATTTAAAATTATAACAATTCAATATACGACACTATATTAATATTTTATAAGTATTAGTTAGTTTAAAATAAACTATTTTTTTAATTTTTATTTTTGACTTGATTTTACCAATGATAGATATCGAGTCGAGACCTTAGACTTTTAAAAAATCTCAAGAGAATTGTCCATCTGAGGAGTTACTAGGATTAGCCATTCTCGATGGTTTGCGGCAAATGGGATCACGACCCTTTCACACAAGAAATTGTAAGGTTATCTCCGCAAGTGATTGGAGATGCAGGCAGGCCACTAGGAATAATGTGGTGACAAAGCATACATGAGTGAGATCCAGTCCACTCATCAGCAGAGGCCCACCGTTAAACATGGCCAGGGCTTAAAAAAATCCAGTCCGTTCATTAGTCTTTCCATATTTGTAAATTGAAGGCGGACCGTTCATTAAATTCTTTCTACTGGTTTTTTTTTTTTTTTTTTACACACATGTGGAAAAGGATGCGGTTTGACTAGTCGTTTGTGCTGTCGTCCAGATGTATGTGTTTTATGAATGCCGTCCATACATTTGTCCATATTATTTTGGGCTTAAACCAAAAAAAATGAAGGGATCTAAATCTCAAGTGGACCACACCACCAGAAAATAGTAGTGATTGGATTTCCACCGTTAACATGTTGATTAGGTCATACAAACATGGATGAAGGGGACAAAAACAAATATCAGCTTGATCCAAAACTTTTGTGACCCAAGTTAGTTTTTAACCTGTGTGCAATCAATCAACACTGTTTCCTGTGATCTGGTCCACTTGGATGTACCTCATATGCTGTTACCATAAAATGATCGGAAAAAATGGATGGACGGCAGTGGATGAAACACATATATCTTGGTAGGGCCCACAGAGCACCGACCACTAGCCAGGTGCAGGGCCACGCACCAGTTCGGTCCTGACTGATTTTTGAGCCAGGTCATGTCAATAGCGTGCGACTGAGCAATGAGGGAGCGGATTGGGTGGGGCCCTTACCATAGGGCCCACCTTGGTGTATGTATTCTATATCCACGCCGACCGTTCGTTTTTCCAGATCATTTTAGTGTATGAACCCAAAAATGAAGAAGATCCAAATCTCAGGTGGACCATGCTACAAAATATCCATGGTCCTATTTTGACAAACAAATGTTCTCAGATCAGAGGCTAGGATTTTTCAACCAATATGATCTTCGAATTTCGACTTTGGAGAGAGTTGCATGCAAAGTCTAGTCGGTTTTATTTGAGATATTATATCCTACGTGGACAATATTTGAGTGCCTGAGTATCAAGCGTCATACATAGTATCAAGCGTCATACATAGTGAGAGTACCATATAAAATCCTCCCTAGCCACCTCAATGGCGTTGCCACGGCGTCATCTAGTCATCGGAACACTCAGCTAAAGACAACAACTACTTCCACCCGCTGGGGTGCACTCACTTCACGTGTGAAAACTAAGGAACAGGTGTGTAAGATCAGAGCCGTTCATCAGGTAATTCCAACAACTTAGATGCTATAAGTTAAAAATGAAATGTATCTGATCATCATATGGGTCCACAACTGTACAAAATAAGTGAGCGATTGAGAGATTATCAAGTGATTCAAATTCTTTGGATGTGTGGGGCCCACCCAATGAACACGTTTGACTGATTTTTAGAATCTAGACGGTGAGATCTTATACACCTGTGGATCATTTACGCGTGTGAGGCGAGTGCGATGTGATTCCGTGAACGGTGCGATTGGCGTTTAATCGTCACGCGAATGAAGAACGGACGCTTTAGACGTGCGCAATGCATGACGACGTCGAGATACACGACGGAAAGACTGGTGGGCCCACATGGACCTTTATCACCGCACGACAGCTGGTACGCGGGATGTACGAAGGAAAAGTACGAGCCTTCTAGATGTAAAATGAGAGAGCGGATTAGGTGAGACCCCGGGCTCACCTAAGACGGTGCGGCCATTACCGTGGGGCCCACCTTGATGTATGTATTATGAATCTACGCCGTCCATCCATTTTTAGAGAAACTTTTAGGGGATTATACAAAAAATAAAGCAGATCCAATCATCAGGTGGACCATAACATAGGAAACAGTGGTGATTAACCATTACTGGGCCACGAAAGTTTTGGATGAGGCTTATATTTGTTTTTTCCCTTCATCCAGGCTCATGTGACCTTATTAACATATTGGATGGTAAATAAACACTACGGAAACATGAAGGTGGGTCATAAGAAGTTTTTAATGGTAGGATGTTTGGTAAATTCATTCTAATATAACCTTCTAATACATTCTATCTACTCCGTACGTTCATTTTTCCTGGAACAGTTTGTGGTATAAAATATTTTAGGGCCTATTTGAACAGTTACATTAGAATTCCAAGGCATTGGGAACCACGCTCCATTCACCATGGAATTGAGAGGGATTCTCCCAATGGATTATGATGTGTGCACAGGGCTTTGTGGAGCCCACAGTGATGTCTGTGACAAATCTATTCCATCCATTTGTTTTAAAAGATCACCATCCATTTGTTTTAAAAGATCATAATATAACAAGATCCTAAAAACCAGGCCCTTCGAAAACTCAGGTGGGCCATGCAACACCAAAGCATGAGAACAGAAGCATCCACCGTTGAAACCTTCTTGGAGCTGACCATGATGTGGCTCCCACCATGACCATGCATTTCACCTCCATCCAGGTCAGTGTGACCTTATGAAAAGGTTGAATGACAAATAGACATTACGATGGGCCCTAAGAAGGTTTCAAAGGTGGTCGTCATTGTATCATTGCTTTCTATGGTGTGGTCCACCTGAGCTTTGGATCTGTCTCATTTTTGTGCTCAAGCCCTAAAATGCTTTGGCAAAGTGGATAGATGGTATTGATATAAGACATACATCATAATGGGGCCTATAGCTTGCTGGCAGGTCTTGATAAAAAGATAATTCCTCGCATTCTTCCAAACCTGAGAACACCCTGGACTTTTGTAATCTAAGTGGTTGAAATTTGAAAATCCAATGGTATTAACCGACAATCCTACTGCCACATGTCATGATTATCCTTTTCAAATTTCATCACATCTAAAACCCATCTAATCATACTGGCCCGAACAGGACGGCAGATTAGCTACAGACAGATTGAGTAGCTATCTCTCTACTGAAGTGACTGTCACCAACTCCTGTGGGCCCCACCGTGATGTGTGTGTTATATCCACATCGTACATCCATTTGGAGAGATCATTTTAGGGCATGATCTAAAGAATGAGACAGATACAAAGCTTAAGTGACCCCACCAAAGAAAACAGTGGAGACAATGACGTGACCATTGAAACCTTCTGTTAGTGCACTATTCTGTTGCATATTAGTGCACCTTGTTTGTCAATCACTTAGGTTAGTGAGTCTAGTGTCGGTTGAGCTTGATGAAAACAAAGACCAAAGACTCAAGACGGACCAGCTACATCAAGGATGAAGAAACAGGTAAAAGAGATGCCTTGGTGTGCCTTGCCTTGACCCTACTCAAAACCATGACCTCTTAGATAACTTGGACCAACTAGATATACCCTTAGTCATCATCATTAGTCTTAGAACTCCATGAAAACATGATAAGTTAGACTAATTAAAGAGGTGGAAGCTGCTGTAATTAAAACAGCTCAAACAGTAGTTTCTGATTGATCTCCGATCAATCGAACATTGGCTCCGATAGGACTCCGACCAATCGGCAATTGTTCCAGCAAACTTGAAAATCCACTGGACATATTTCCGATCAATCGTACAGTCTTCCGATTCATCGGAATGGGTTGGTCTGATCAATCGGACCATGTTTCCGATCAATCAGAATATCTTCCAGAGAATTCACTGGACTGATTTTCGATCAATCGGACATGTCTCCGATCAATCGAACTAGTCTCCGATCAATCGGATCCTTTTTTCGATCAATCGGAGATGCGAAAATCTGCCCATTTTTTTACCGTTGGAAGAAAATCTATTTAAAGAGGGGGATTCGTTTTTGAGCTGGGAGATGGGATTTTGAAGAGATAGAAGCCACCATTGTTGAAGATCATTAAAAGCTCTATTCCTAATCCAAACAATTGATCTTTCTTGTGATTCATCACAAGTATGGATCATTCAAAGCTCAAGAAAAAGATGCACTTGTCCCTCTTTTGATCTCTAGAGATTGGATTGATCTTGATAGTCATATTCCTATTCAATACTCTATGATGAGATCTTTGTAGGTGAGACTCTCTAGGCAACCAATTCCCATAAGTTGTAGAGATCTCAAACCTACCCTCCCTAGCACCTTGGGCATCTCCAATAGAGGAGCACATGCAAGGTAGCTGATATTGGAGCTAAAGCCTTGGCAAAGCAGCGACGTCAAAGATCGGGGGAGCACAAAGAGAGCTGATTCAATCACGAAAGAGCAAGAATAAGCAACCCCAAGCGACGCTACAAAGGGGCTCAATCCGACACGTAAGGTTGTTTTATTAGGAGTCCATCTGAGTGTAGAGTTTGTTTGACAAACTCGATCTAGGGTCGTTAGCCGATCATTGGCCTGTTTGTCGGCCTAAAATCTAGGGACGTTAGCCGTTCCTTGGCCTGTTTGTCGGGCCTAAACAAAGTCTCCAAGGGGGAGCCACCAACACGGGTGCAAATGTATAGGTTGGGAGGAACTTGTAAACTCCCCGGTTGGGTGGATCCAAGTTAAAACACCTTGGTTAGGAGGAACCAGAATTAAACTCCCCAGTGAATGCCGGTGTACTCAAAGGGATTTAGTACTTGAACCAGGAGTGGAGTAGATAAGTAGTCGAACCACTATACATGCTTGTATTTGTGATTGTATATGAGATCATTTCTTATTATGCATTGTGTTTAACTGCTTAATTATGAATGCTTAATTAGAATGTATGCTAGGCACTAAATAGGCACATCCACACACAAGATGTACTTTCACTTAGTTGTGTAGACTTAAGCTTAATTGATCCATCCTCTATAGTCTACTTAGGTTACATAGATTAGGAGCTTGATTAGTTAAATCATTTGATTATCTATGTATGTTTAGACTATGTTGTTTATTGCTTAAACCATATGCTAGTCTTGTAATTGGACTCACTTAGGCTTGGAAGCCGAAGTGTTCTTGCTTACTTAGTTTAATTTGTTAAAACTGTTAAGTAGGCGAAAAGAATTTCAAAAGGTCCTAAACCCCCCATAGGACTTAGCCATAACACTAGTTGCTCTTTGAGGTTCCGCACGTGTATGCATAGGGTGTCGTGTTAGACTACCCGACGCAATTTCACCTTCCTAGGGCCCACCATGATGTTATTTTAGATCCAACTTGTTCATAAGTTCACACAGACATAGAAGAAGAGAAAACACATATATCAGCTTGATGGAAAACTTCTGTGGCCCCAAGAAGTTTTTAATGGTAAGAGATCAATCCCCACTGTTTTCTTTGGTGATGTCCACTTGAGTTTGAGACGTGCCTCATTCTTTGGATAATGCCATAAAATTACCTCTCAAAATTGATGGACAGTGTGGATACAACACATACGTCACGATGGGACCCACAGAAGTTGGTGACGTCACTTCAGTAGCGAGATAGCTACTCAACCTGTCAGTAGCTAATCCGCGTCCGGCCAAACAGGCACTTGAGGTGAATCTTAATGTTTCCTTAGTGTATTGGTTTCGTCCACACTGTTCATCCATTGTGGGCCATTGTTATGTGTGGGTTTCATCTACACCGTTCATCCATCTATTTTGAAAGATAATTTTAATCCTAGAGCAAAAACAAAGAGGCAGATTGAAGGCTCAAATGGACCACACCACATAAACCAGTAGATTGAATTCCTGCAGTTGAAAACTCACGAGCTCCTACGCCCCTACGTGGCTACGCACACCACAAATTTAATAAAAATATTAGCCTCATCTAAAATTTCCGTGGCCTCACAAATATTTCATTTTCTACCATGTGACCCACTTCAATTTTGGATCTACCTCATTTTTTGCGCCTACATCCTTACATGATATGGCAAAATGGAAGAATCAGGTGGAAGTTCACATGGGCACAAAAATAGGCAAATAGAAAACTTAACCGGACAACACCGGAGAAAGTAGTGAGTTTGCACTTTTACCGTTGAAACAATACGACGGTGGAGAAATTTTGTATAATTTATTTATTTGTTTTTTTTTATTTTTCTGTTTTTTTTTTTTTTTCTGATAATCCTAGTAAGGATGACCCTATGAATGTGATAGACGGCATGTAAATATCATGGAGTAGTAGCCATTTCTCTACCCACTTTTTCGTATGGCCCACTTGAGTTTTTGATTTGCTTCATTTTTGGGGCCATATCCTAATTTGATACGGGGAAATGGATGGATGAGTGGATTTCACATCAACATCATAGTAGGCCCTACCTATCTTCCTGTCTCAAGAAATTCCATCGAAACGCTGCCGGCAATCCAGCAAAGCTGTGAGGCTCACCACTTGCCTACCTAAAATCCACTTCTGTCCTCCAGGCCGAAGCGGATCGGGTGGTAACCCCAATGCCACCCACTAGTGGTGTTGGGAGCTGATCGACCACTGTGATATATGTGTTTTATTCACACTGTCCATCCATTTTCCCAGTTCATTTTAGGGCCTGAGAAAAAAAAAAAATGAGGTAATCAGAAGTTCAAGTGGATCAGTACAGGAACAGAGGCGATTGGACGTCCACCATTTCAAACATTTTGGGTGGTCCACAAGAAGTTTTGGATCAAGCTGATATTTGCCATTTTCCCTTCATCCAGGTGTGTGTGACCTTATCAACAGTTTGGATGGCACATTACAGTGGGCCCTAAGAAGGTTTCAATGGTGGGTGTTATTATCCCATTGTTTCCTGTGGTGTGGTCTACTTGACCTTCATATCTAATTCATTCTTAGGCCAATGCCCTAAAATAAGCTGGAAAAATGAAGGGACTATATGGATATAAAACACATACATCTTCCTGGCCCCACAGCACCACTTAGCTGGGTGGTGTTGGGGTCACCACCCAGTCCGCTTCCGTTGTATCATGGCGCATATCATCACCACCACCATGGTGTGTATCTTTCATATCCGTTGGTACCAGGATGAAGTGAAAATGCAGAATTCAGTCTGATGGAGTGTGGCCCACACGAGGTTTTCATCAGGCTGGTTTGTATGGGAAGCGGATTGGCTAGTGACCCCAACACCAGCCCTGGGGCTGGTGTCAAAGCTGTGTGGGCCCCACCATGATGTATGTGTTTTATCCACGCTGTCCATCCATTTTTCCACCTCATTTTAGGGTAGGGGCCCAAAATCGAGGGCAGATCCAAATCTCAGGTGGACCACACCACAGGAAACAGTGGGAATTGAATTCTCATCGTTGAAAACTTCTTGAAGGCCACAGAAGTTTTGGATCAAGCTGATATTTGTGTTTTTACTTCATCCAGGTCTGTGTGACCTTATCAACAGGTTGGATGGAAAATAAACATCATGGTGGGCCCTGGAAAGTTATTACGGATGGACGTTCAATCAACACTGTTTCCTGTGGTGTGGTCCACCTGAGATTTGGATCTGCTTCATTTTTGGGCCCATGCCCTAAAATGAGGTGAAAAAATGGATGGACAGCGTGGATAAAACACATACATCATGGTGGGTCCCACACAGCTTTGACACCCGCCCCGGGTTGGTGTTGGGGTCATAAGCCGAGAGCGGATTAGGTGAGACCCCGGCCTCACCTAAGACGGTGCGGCCCTTACCATGGGGCCCACCTTGATGTATGTAAAATGTATCCATGCCGTCCATCCGTTTTTTCAAATCATTTTCAGGCATTATACAAAAACTTAAGCAGATCCAATTATCAGGTGAACCATACCATAAGAAGCAGTGGTGATTGCCCGCCCTACTATTAAAACTTCTTAGGGTGCTCCTCAATGTTTCTGTAATGTTTATTTACCATCCAATCTGTGGAGAAGGTTAAATAAGACTGGATGAAGGTAAAAAAAACAAATATAAGCTTGATCCAAAACTCTTGTGGTCCATTAATGGTCAATCACCACTGTTTCTTATGATATGGTCTACCTGATAATTGGATAATTTTTGGTGTAATGCCCTAAAATTATGTGTATAAACGGTTGGACTTCGTAGATACATAATACATACATCATAATGGGCCCTAAGGTAAACATATGTAAGGGCCGCACCCTCTTAGGTGAGGCCGGGGTCTCACCTAATCCGCTCCAATCCTCGTCCGTTTGTATGTAAGGTTTAAATAAGGGTTACCAGTAATGGACCCAGTAGAAATATGTCATTCTGATCCTCATATAGGCAACTCATCCATCTCGAATGTGGACCGTTGGTTCATTCATCTAGAATGTCTCCTTATTTAACGTGTCTATTTCTTTGTGCTAGTGTGGTCCACTTCATCAATGGGTAGATTAGAAACATTCAAGTGGGAAATAAGATTTTATCAATTTTCAGGCCGGTCTGAGCCAGGCCCAAGGCCAAGCCCAATAGTTTTTTCAGAGTCGAGCTTGGGCCTCTATATTGTACCAGGCAAATCTGGGGATTGAAGTTCCAAGTGGGTCTAGAGTGTTCTGTATATGCCATCCAAGCCAGACATCAGGTGGGCCACGCCAGGGAAAGGTAATGCACCAAAATTCAGGTGACCCACACCACTTGAATATATCTAGTTATGATGTGTCCTACCTGACAATCAAAGAAAAATAATCCAAGGGTTCTATTTCAACAAACAAGTGTCCACGAATCAGAGATTATGATGGTTCAACCAATCTAATTTTCAGATTGTGACTTAGAGAGTGGGTCCTGTGATTTAATTTGAGTTAGTATATGACGTGTATAGGTTCCCAGTGCCTGCACATGAAGCGTCATATGCAGCCAGAGTATCAAATAACTTTCCACCCTGCATTCATGATTTGAGATGGCATGGTAAGGCAAGAAAGTCACAAATTGATCAAGGGGTGATTCAAGCACTCGTGCCAACGTTGAACATTTCTGCAGAATCTGGGCCATTCATTAGGTGGGCCAGCATGTGATCATCTGCTTGCCCAAAATATGGGTTGTTCACACCCATCAAGTGGCAACAAAGGTTTGACAAAAATGATATAGGTAGGAAGTGACTCTGTTTAAATTCATCTTACATTGTCTCCCACTGGAGGAGTGACAAAGCTCCGGGAGACGCCACTGTAATGTCCATGTGACATCCACTCCGTCCATCACTTTTGCTGGATTATGTTTGGATGTCATCACAAAATTGAGGTAGTTCCTAAGCTCAAGTAAGCCACACCACAAGAACCAGCTAGGCTGGAAATGCTCATCGTTGAAACTTTACTGGACCCATCACAATCTTTATACGCTATCCAACCCATTCATAAGGTAATTTCCAGCCGGATGTAGGAAAAACACAAATATCATCCTAATCTACAACTTTTATGGGGCCACAATAAATTTTCCTAAGGTGTGGCACACTTGAGTTTTGGATTTACCTTAGTTTTAGGATCACATCAATGATGTAGTGAAACTGGCAGACACAGTGGATGTTACACAGAGATCGTGGTGGATCACACAGTGTTAGAAAATGACTTCTTCTTGATTAGGTTGATTACAATCAAGCAATATCTAATAGTCTACTACATAGGTTCATGATTACAATTTTTTTTTTTTTTTTCCAAATGAAAGGATACATTGTAACTATCCAAATAGTATCGAAGTATTAATGTACACCTTATCTAAAATAGAGAATAGAGAGTTTGAAACTTAAAACTTAGGAGAAAATAATTTTAATCTTTCAAAGTTATAAGTAATAAAATTACTTACGTGAAGGATGTGAATGATACTTAAATAATCTAGTTTGTCTAAAAGTGCTTTGAACTCGTGATGATGTTCTTCACCTCCTTGGATGCCTCCCACTAGCCTTTAATATGTCGACCACTATTGTACCCTATTTTTTACCGATCTCAGAAGAGTCAATCAGAGGAGGACACATAGCGCTGCATAGTAAAAATACAATACGCATGCAATCTATGGAGATACGTGGAGCAGATTTTTTAAAACACTAGCTGGCACTAGATGATTAGAACACGTCGTCTGAGGATGAGTAATTGTCGAGCAAGATGTGCAAACATTTAAAGAAGAGGAAGAGTTCAAAGAAATACAAGAATACTGAATAGTCATCGTAATGGCCAAATAAATAAGGGCATCTAGATGGTTCCTTTTTAATCTAGAAAATCTATAAATAGCAGAGGAAATTAACAGAGAAACGTGTCTACACCAAATAAACCAAATCAAATTTATCATTCCTTAGCATTTTCGAAGCTTAATCAGTAATCTAGAAGTAACTGTAATCCAAGTTCACGCTCGTTGGACAAACTATCTCAATATAATCAGTTCTCTTTCCGAAAAAGTTGTTTGACGGTCGATCTCCGCAATCGGCTGCGAACGTTTCTAGTTTGTATCTAAAAGTCCTTTTTGGTGGAAGGCAAGGTGCAACCCATTTTCGGAGGAAGAACCCCACCCTCCGACAATTGCTTTATCTCGATAAACAATATCGTGTGAATAGTTGAATAGGCGGCCGATCCTCTCAATTCTCAGCAATATACGATCGAGTTCAAGGTATCTACCTATCTCGGCATTTAGGGTTGAGAGTTGTTCTGTTGGAATTGAGCGGCACAGTCCGTTCTGGCATGCCCGCGCACATCACATGTGTGGCCAGAATTGGAACATCACCACAAAAAAGGAATTGCCTTTCACTTCAACATTTTTGCTCATAATGTGAAGAGCCAGCCATAACTCATGAAATAAAGGATAAAATTATGTAAAGTTATCATTACACTAATATGTGGGATATACATGTGACTGCCATAATTCCCGTCAACTACTTGAAGCATGCATTTTCTATCAAATATTTATGATTATTAAATCAATGTTATTTTTAAGAGTAAACCAATCAAATCATGATGGCATATCATACTCTAAACCGAAAAATTTGACTCGGTGTTTGGCCAAGTTTGATGGGCTTGACTGGGTCCTTTTGATTAATTTTATTTAATCTTTTAATTGGTGGGATATGATACACTTTCTCAACATGTCTCTATACGTGTAAACTGACCCATCGTACACATCATGCATATGCGTGTCATAGTAGGATTAGTCCTCTCTCTTTGTCTCTTTATTTATAAATAAGGGTCTCATCTCTTAGATATTTTATATTGTAAAAAAATCATTTATTTTCTTAAATTTTTTCTTGTCTCTAGATATGTGAAGAAAATGTGGTGGTTTTGGTTTTAAATTTCGTATGAAGTTTGCATACTATTGAGACCATATGTTGGGTGATTGTATCTAAGGATAGTGCGTTGAAAACCTAGTAGACTAAATAAATTCTATCGATGGGCGTGAACTATCTCAAAGAGAGCGACTAAGTTCATGCCTCGTCCAATAAGAAAATATGTTCTTCATCAATGGGATTACTATTATCGCGATCATCCAGATAGACGTGACATTTTATATTCTAGTAATTGATTCTAGTTTGAGTATTTCCCATACCATTATTTTCAACACTTTAAAGCTAATGATGATGGCCATGACCTTGTATATTACGATCATATATATTTGATTTACATTATGGATAACATATTTAATATCAGGAAAACTTTATTAACTATGACTTATAGATCACAAGGAAGTTGGTTTTAGGAGAAAGTGAGTTTAGATATAAAGGCCACTCGTTTAGGAAGAGTTGTGCTTTATGGATCTTATTATCCTAACGATTTATTTATTTTAAAATTTACCATGGCCAATGGTGTTAAATGGGTAATTATTATGATTTTTTTATGGTAAATTCATGCAAGTTGCTCTTATGATGTTGACAATTTCATTAAAATTGAAGAGAACGAAATATGTAAGATTTATGGAGCCCACCGTGATGTATGTGCATAATTCATGTTGTCCATCCATTTTATTAACTCATTTTAGGGCATGAGCCAAAAAATGAGGCAAATCCAAAGTGCATGTAGACCATAACACAGGTTAAGGTGGGAATTGAATGCATACCATTAAAAACTTTTTGGGGGATACAAAGGTTTTAGATTAAGTTGATATTTTTATTTTTAGTTCATCCATGTCTTTCTCATCTTATGAACAAGTTGGATGATCGGACGTGTATCACTGTGGGCCCTATACAAATTTCAGCTTTTAAAGATAGACATACCCCCCCCCCCCCCTCCCGTTTCTTATAGTGTGGTCCACTTGAGCTTACAATTCACCTCATTGTTTTAGCTTATGCTCTAAAATAACTGGTAAAACATATGGACGGTTTGAATCAGACACATACATCACACTGGGACCCACGGCTTTTACGTAGGCAATCTCATCTAATGCAATCTTAGTTATCGATGTATAATTACTCTGTGTTTTCTCCCTCCTCCAAATGATTATGAAAAATAATCTTTGTCTATTTACCCTAATTTATTATAATAAATGGTAAAATAAACATGCATTAAATTTTATGACCATAATAGCGGAATTGGGCAATACATGAAAGGTTAAATGGTCATCTTGTATGAGAAAACTTGCTAGTGGAGTGTCTACAAAGTCAAGTTTGTCTTATCTTATTTAAGTAATCACACATTATGCATCTATTTCCTCTTCAAGCAAGATCTCTACATCAAGATTGCTTTGTATGATAATCGTAATTTTTTTTTGTGTCCAATCATATTAGATTACTTCTCACGCCCTATTTTGTTGGAAAGAAAAATATTACTAACTAATGCAACTAGATAAATGTACACACTAAGCTTTGTTTTATATATAAACCAAAAGAAAAGCAGAGGGTAATGAAACATTGGAGATTAGCACGCGGGTAGATCTTAATCAAGTAATTAGTGTCTTGTTACCTTTACTACAGTACTGTGCAATTCTCCATGTTGCGAGGTTAGAAAAGGGTGTCTTTATAATTTTAATGATATGACGCAGTTTTTGGCGTGACTCCTATTCTCTATGGATAATTTTTTTGGCCATGAGTGAGTCTTCCTTAATTTCTAACCATGTCATCTCAAAACTTTGCTCAAGCTATAAACCATGAAGTTGTTCATAAAATTCAACTCCACGATTATTATAATACACATGCGATTCAACAAATGCAGCTACAATACCACTATTTTCCAATTAGATAATCGCATTCGATCTGCTAAAGAAAGGGTTAACCACTCAAGATCCATCAAAATTTAATTTGGTCCACTCTAAGGTAGGCAATCACTCTAGAATGTGACTTTAGCCATTCCAACTGACATTTATCAGAACATTTTTTTAGATCGTATTTATTATAGAATTCTTTAATACTCACCTATGTTTTATGTAGTGTTCTCTTTTAGTTGAATCTATAGTTTCTAAACACAATCACATTTCATTTTATAAATATGCCATCACACAAATGGAACGATGACTTTCCAAAGATAACCCTATTAAGGGCCTGTTTGGACAGCTTTATTAAAAGGGATTGAATTGCAAATCCCACGTTTCCAACCCTATCCCCCGTTTGAAACTTTATTGGTCGGCAATGGTTTAGGGCATTGGAAACCACGCCCAATACAACATCGGGTTAAGAGAGATTTTCCCAATCCCCCTTCGATACTAGAGGTTTACTTTTGTATCTAATAAACTTTCGACAAAAATCTGGAACAAAGTTCTTATGATCTGTGCACGAGGCTATGTGGAGCCCACAATGATGTTTGTGATAAATCCACTCTGTCCATTTGTTTTAAAAGATTATAGTATTACAAAGAGCCTTAAAATCAGGCATATCCAAAACTCAAGTGGCCCATACAACACGAAAAAATGGGAACAGAAGTGTCCACCGTTGAAACCTTCTTGGAGTTGACCTATGATGTGGCTCCCCCCATGACGTCTGGGCTATATCCACACCATCCATCCATTTTTTAAGATCATTTTAGGACATGGACCTAAAAATCAAGTAGATCCAATGCTCAAGTGGGCCACACCACAAAAAGCAGTGGGGATTGAACACCTACCATTGAAAACTTTTTAGGGGCCATAAAAGTTTTAGATCGACTTAATAATTGTGTTTCCCTTCATCCGGGTCTGTGTGACCTCGTGAACAGGTTGGATGACAAATAGACATCATGGTGGGCCCTAGGAAGGTTTCATCATTGGTCATCATTGTACCACTACTCTCTATAGTGTCATCCATGTGAGCTTTATATCTGCCTTATTTTTAGGCTCAAGCCCTAAAATACTCTCGCAAAGTGGATGGATGGTATTGATATAACACATACATCATAATGGGGCCCATAACTTGCTAGCGGTCTTGATAGAATGATAATTCCTCGTTGGAGTTAACATTATTCCAATGCTATACATTTGATAGGATTGTTGAAAACACCCATGCTCTTTTATAATCGAAATATGGGGTTGAATTTTGAAAATTCAATGGAATTAACAGACAATCCACTGCCACATGTAATGATTGTCTTTTTCAAATTTCATCACATCTAATACCATCTAATACTGTCTAATCCCACTGGCTAAACAGCCCCAATCCTTTTTGTTGTCATTTACCATCAATTTCAAGAACACTTCTTAAGTATCAAGTGAGAGAATGGAGTGCTGATAAGCTTTTGTGGGAACTGCGTTATAGATTTTATCACCACATAATAATTTAGGAAGAGATAGAGAATCTCACTTTATGATTCTCATTCTACACGTAATAGTAGGGAGTTTATTGTGGATGAGCTTTCACAAGAACACTTTAATTCACAGTAATAAGAAGTTTTTCATATTAACTTTTATGAAAAGATTACTCTCATAGTCGTTAGTGATTATTCATAGGATGTAACACATGTTGTGATTGTTCTTGAGTGTTCGAGCTCACACTAGCCAGTTCCTAGTTGGGGGTAGGGAATGTAGATACTATAAATATTCATTACACTATTGATTGACAACATACTAAAGA
The DNA here is from genome assembly GCA_003013855.2 of Liriodendron chinense. NCBI lineage: Eukaryota > Viridiplantae > Streptophyta > Magnoliopsida > Magnoliales > Magnoliaceae > Liriodendron > Liriodendron chinense. The sequence goes on along the minus strand of ML058387.1, from coordinate 5,652,169 downwards.
TGACGTTAGTATTCTATCTGCCTCTCAGAAGATCATTTCATCAACTTGAAAGATAGGGGGGATCCACGGTAGATTATTCAAGATGTTAATTTTTAAGTCATCACCAACTAACCATTTTAAATTCTTCTTAATTTCATCTTGGGAGATTGAATGTTTATCTATCCATGAGAAGAATTCAACTTGATTTGGTAAAATACAAACCCAACCCTTTAATTAGATCGTCTTCTTTAGGAGCCTCGACTCATAAATCCTTATTAGAAGAAGCAATCTCCAAATCAGGCTCATCAAAAGAGCCAGGTTTATTTTCTGGCGTGGTTAGTTAATGTTGAGGCCACCTTGGTTAATTGGTTTGATACCTATTTTCCAATTGACATTATTTCTATCCTAATTCTCTCTTGAGTTTCAAAGAAATGAGTGTTGTTATGGGTAAATTCGATCATGTCCCTGATCATGATGTGGAAGATGCGTAATTGTCGATATGTGGCCCATTGATGTTAGATAATCATACGTGTCAGTGAAGGATCAAAGCTTGTCAATGTGAGAACCCTCTCACTTATCTTCAGCAATGAAAGAGGTATGAGGCCTCAGGCATCAGATGAGTTACTGACCATTCGGACTCGGCTTCAATCAAGGATAGTGGAATTAGACCTGAGCCTCTAATCTCGGCCTCAGGTTACAAATAGCGGATTGAGCCCTCTTAGTCGGGAAACCAAGCACCATAGAGAAGAGCAAACGTCTTTCTTGTTATTCCCAGATTCCAAATTCTACAGAACAGAGGCCCGAGTCCTTAGCATCTGCCGTACTAGTAGTTGCAAAACAGCTCAATTGAGGATGCTGGGCGTTCTCGGATCTAAGCACACTACGCACTGTCATATAAAGATAACAGTTACGAATGGGATGTGTAGAATCCGAACATGATAAGAATGTGATCTTTCAATCCAATCACATATCCTATTCGGAGTAGGCAAGTATCTTTTAACACAACAATGTATCTTAGATGGGATCTAAGAGATCCACCGCCCTTGCCCGTGGATCATTGCTTATAAAAGGATCCTCCTGCATCTCTTCAAGGTACTTAGAGTTCTTACTTCTTATCGTCGCTAGTACTAATTTAAGCATCGGAGGGTTCTTTGCTGGCATGACCGACAATCCCCTCATGATGTCTCTTTCTGATCTTAGGTCCTAAGATTCTCACACTCATTTGTGTCTATACTGAGCAACGAAGATCTCCACTATTCATCCATGTCCATATTCAGCAATAAAGATTTAAATCGTTGATCCTCAATCAACATCCGTTACTCCAATTTTAGAGAATACTTGCTAGAATCGACTTGCCTGGTCCATCCATGATAGTTCACATCATATCGTTGGTTTAGGCCACTGCACAGGGTCATGAATTAGGTAGTTAGGTCAGTGTATTGATGTGGTGAGATTTGATTGGCAGAGCTGTAAAGCTCAAAAAAGTTTTCCGTGGCGGACACGGATTGCGTGCCAAAGCCTTTCGTAGGGATCTCTTGCGCTCAGAATCTAGGTGGGGCCAACTTCGATGTTTGTGAGAAATCTATGCCGTCCAACCATTTTGTGAGATCATTTTAGGTGTTGCCACAAAAAAAAAAATGAACGGAACCTAAGACTAAAGTGGGCCACAATAAAGCAAAAGGTGGGTAGGGGAATTTCTACTGTTGAAACCTCTATGGGGTCCACAATGATGTTTATATGCCATCCATACAGTTCATAATGTCATTCCCACTGAGATGAATTGAAAACACAAATTTTATCCTGATTCCAAATTCATTGGCCCCACGAATATTTCAACTGTGGAAGTTCAATAGTCACGTTTTCAGCCTACTTGTGTCTTGGATCCCATTCATTTTTTGTCACAACGCCTAAAATGATCTCACAAAATGGTTGGATGGCGTAGATTTCTTATAAACATCATAGTGGGCCCCACCTAAATTACGATCGCATTAAGTAAAAATTCTAACGTATTCAGAGCACAAAACTGGGGAAGCGGATTGCGTATGCGGGGTCCACCGTGATTTATGTATTTTATCCCCTCCGTTCATCCATTTTAACAGATAATTTTATGGCTTGAGATAAAAAATGAAGCATATAAAAATCTTAAGTGGACCACACCACAGGAAACAATATGAAGTGAATCTGTATCGTTGAAAAATTCTTAGGGGTCGTAGAAGTTTTGGATCAAGTTGATATTTGTTTTTCCCCTTCATCAATGTCTGTGTGATCTTGTGAACAGGTTGGATGACAAATAAACATCACTGTGGGCCTAGAAAGGTTTCAACGGTGGAAAGCATTATACCCACTGTTTCTTGTGGTATGGTCCACCTAAGTTTTGGATATACTTCAATTTTGGTTTCAAGCCCTTAAAAGAACTGGAAAAGCGGATGGACGGTGTAGATAAACTACATACATTTACAGTGGGCCTAACTGAGTAACTCAGTATGATTAGAGCGTCCTGAGTAACTCATGAGTGAGTCTTCCTTAATTTCTGGACATATCGTCTCAAAACTTTGCTCAAGTTATAAACCATGAAGTAGTGCATAAAATTCAGCTCCATGATTATTATAATACACATGCGATTCAACAAAGGTAGCTACAAAACCACTATTTTCCAATCAGATAATTGCATTTGATCTGCTAAAGTAAGGGTTAACTACTGAAAATCCATCAAAATTTAATTTAATCCACTCTAAGGTAGGCAATCACTCTAAAATGCAACTTTTACCATTTCAACTGGCATTTATCAGAACATTTTTTCAGATCGTATTCATTATAGAATTCAATAATACTCACATATATTTTATGTAGTGTTCTCTTTTAGTTGAATCTATAGTCTTAAACACAATTACATTTCATTTTATAAATATGCCACCACACAAATGGAACGATGACTTTCCAAAGGTAACCCTATTAAGAGCTTGTTTGGACAAATTTATTAGAAGGGATTGTATTGCAAATCCCATGTTTCCAACCCTATCCCCCGTTTGGGACTTTATTGGTCGGCGATGGTTCAGGGCATTGGAAGCCACGCCCAATACAACATTGGGTTAAGAGGGATTCTCCCAATCCCACTTCAATATTAGAGGTTTACTTTCGTATCTAGTTAAACTCTCGACGAAAATCTGAAGCGAAGTTCCTATGATTTGTGCTCGAGGCTGTGTGGAGTCCACAATGATGTTTGTGACAAATCCACTTCGTCCAGTTGTTTTGAAAGATCATAATGTTACAAAGAGCCTTAAAACCAGGCATATTCAAAACTCAAGTGGCTCATACAACACGAAAAAATGGAAACGAAAGTATCCACCGTTGAAACCTTCCTGGAGTTAACCATGATGTGGCTCCCCCCATGATGTCTGGGCTATATCCACACCATCCATCCATTTTTCGAGATCATTTTAGGACATTTTGGACGATCGCCTCTCTCCGCTCTCGGATTCTCCCTTCCTTTCGGAAAAAGGGGTGCGTGCGCGCGAATTGCCGTTTGTGCCACTGGATTGCCTCGTTCTCGAGGGCTTTTTTCTCGATTGGCGTGTTAAACTGGATATGTTTGTATGAGTTTATATAAGAACAGAATTGCCATTAGCCAGTTACTTCGAATCTACAGTCGGCTAGACCCCGTAAAAACGTTAGAGAAGGGAATCCGAAGATTCCTTCCTCTAAAATGACTAATTTTGATCTGCAGCCAGAGATTCGAGGTAAGGGATCACGGTTACAGGGTGAGAAGATGTTAAGCACCCCACACTGCCCGTATCGAAGTACGGTCTCTACTTCACAGAATCGAACTAATACTTGAAAGTCTGATTTAATTCTCCTACATTCTCATGAATGATATGATGCATGAATGCAGGTCTGAACAATAAGAGTTTCTGATGGGTAGGTTTCCATTAACAGGCAAGCCCAGAGCATACGCTTGAACTGACAGGTGCTTTATGCCGGATGCATGCTGTGTGTTTGAATAATCAAAGTGTTGGCAGTAATATGATAAGCAGGGGGGTTGGAAGAAAAGTAAATGTTGCACTTATGCTAGATGCGAATGAGATGATGCTAGTAGAGAGTAGCTGGATGGACGGAGGTGTCGCAAGGGTTTGCTTTGAGTGACTAGATCAGGACTTGGGTAGCTTGGGAGACTTGGACCAGGGTCTGGCTAGGCTGGACCAAGGCTAGGCTCTTCTCACTCGGGCTCTCCTTGGTGGAGGAATTGGCTAAAGGGATGGAGGTGGACTCGGAACTCTCGGACTGAAGAGAGGGGAGGTGGTTCTTTCTGAATTTTTTTGGGATGCTGAAACAGGAGAGGGAATGGGGTATTTATAACTGCGAGCAGTGGTAGCTCTCGTAAATAAGTTTGGGCGGCACCCTGGGGGCCGCCCGTACGGCCTCTCTGCTCCAGCTTCGGAGCTTACGACCCCCAAACTTGAAGAAGAAAAGCCCGAGGCCGAGGATCGAGGTTTGGACCTGTTCCGAAGCTATTGCGCGGAACCAAGTGAGTTGACTGGGTTTGAAAAAATGGGTTATGGATTAGGGCTTACAAAGGTGAGTTTGGCTGGGTTTGGACATGGGATTTGGGGATATGGTCCTCCATTCATTCAGCTATCTCCACCAACATTGTAGCCGAAGGTGGGGTGTCAACAGACATGGACCTAAAAATCAAGTAGATGCAATGCTCAAGTGGGCCACACCATAAAAAGCAAGTGGGAATTGAAGCCTACCATTGAAAACTTTTTAGGGGCCACAAAAGTTTTGGATCGACTTAATAATTGTGTTTCCCTTCATCCGGGTCTATGTGACCTCGTGAACAGGTTGGATGACAAATAGACATCGTGGTGGGCCCTAGGAAGGTTTCATTGGTGGTGATCATTGTACCACTGCTCCCTATAGTTCATCCACCTGAGGTTTGGATCTGCCTTATTTTTAGGCTCAAGCCCTAAAATGCTCTCGCAAAGTGGATGGATGGTATTGATATAACACATACATCATAATGGAGTCCACAACTTGCTAGCGGTCTTGATAGAATGATAATTCCTCATTGGAGTTAACATTCTTCCAATGTTATACATTTGATGGATTGCTGAGAACACCCATGCTCTTTTATAATCCAAACATAGGGTTGAATTTTGAAAATCCAATGGTATTAACAGACAATTTACTGCCACATCTAATGATTGTCTTTTTCAAATTTCATCCCATCTAATACCATTTAAAATCGTCTAATCCTACTGGCTAAACAAGCCCCAATCCTTTTTATTGTCATTTACCATCAATTTCAAGAACACTTCTTAAGTATCGGGTGAGAGAACGGAGTGCTATAGGCTTTTGTGGAAACTATGTTACAGATTTTCTCATGACATAATAATTTAGGAAGAGATGGAGAATCCCACTCCATGATTCTCATTCTACACGTAATAGTATGGAGTTTATTGTGGATGAGCTTTCACAAGAACACTTTAATTCATACTAATAAGAGTTTTTCATATTAATTTTTATGAAAAGATTATCCTCGTAGTCGTTAGTGATTATTCATAGGATGCAATGCATGTTAGGATTGTTCTTGAGGTTCCCGCTCACACTAGCCAATTCCTAGTTGGGGGTAGGAAAAGTGGATGCTATAAATATTCATTGCACTATTAATTGACAACATACTAGGGGTGACGTTAGTATTCCATCTGCCCCCCAGAAGATCATTTCATCAACTTGAAAGATAGGAGGGATCCATGGTAGATAATTCAAGATGTTAATTTTTAAGTCATCACCAACTAACCATTTAAAATTCTTATTGATTTCATCTTGAGAGATTGAATGTTTATCTATCCATGAGAATAATTCAACTTGATTTGGTAAAATAAAAATCCAACCCCTTAATTAGGTAGTTTTCTTTAGGAACCTCGACTCATAAATCCTTATTAGAAGAAGCAAATCTCCAAATCATGCTCATCAAAAGAGTTAGATTTATTTTATGGCGTGGTTAGTTAATGCCAAGGCCACCTTGGTTAATTGGTTTGATACCAATTTTCCAATTGACATTATTTCTATCCTAATTCCCTCTTGAGTTTCAAAGAAAGGGGTGTTGTTATGGGTAAATTCGATCGTGTCCCTGATCATGGTGTGGAAGATGCGTAATCGCCGATATGTGGCCTATTGAGGTCAGCTAATCATACGTATCAGTGAAGGATCAAAGCTTGTCAAGGTGAGAAGCCCTCTCACTTATCTTCAGCAACAAAAGAGGTATAAGGCCTCAGGCGTCAGATGAGTTACTAACCACTCGGACTTGACTTCAGTCAAGGATAGTGGAATTAAACCTGAGCATCTAATCTCGGCCTCGGGCTGCAAATAATGAACTGAGCCCTCTTCATCGGGAAACCAAGCGCCATAGAGAAGAGCAAACGTCTTTCTTGCCATTCCCATATTCCAAATTCTACAGAGCAGAGGCCCGAATCCTTAGCATCTGCCGTACTAGTAATTACAAAATAGCTCAACTGAGGATGCCAGGCGTTCTCGGATCTGAGCACACCACGCACCGTCATATGAAGATAATAATTACGAATGTGATGTGTAGAATCCGGACATGATAAGAATGTGATCTTTTAATCCAATCACATATCCTATTAGGAGTAGGCTAGTATCTTTTAACATAACAATGTATACTAAATGGGATCTAGGAGATCCACCGCCCTCGCCTGTATCTCTCCAAGGTACGCAATCATACGCACATTGTCCCTTAGAGTTCTTACTCCTTATCGTCCCTATTATTGACTTAAGCATTGGAGGGTCCTTCGCTGGCACAGCCGGCAACCCCCTCACGATCTCTCTTTGTGATATCAGGTCCCAAGATTTTCACATTCATCTATGTTCATACTGAGCGACAAAGATCTCCACATTCATCCGTGTCCATATCAAGCAATGAAGATCTAAATCGTTGATCCTCGATCAACATCCATTACTCCAGTTATAAACGCTAGCAAGTACAGTATTATTTCACTTTATGATAGTATACCCAAAGAGAGATGTAGTGTACATTTCATTTATGTGAATACTTGCTAGAATCGACTTGCGTGGTCCATCCATGATAGGTCACATCAGACCGTTGCTCTAGGCCACTTCACAGGGTCATGGATTAGGTAGTTAGGTCAGTGTACTGATGTGGTGATATTTGATTGGTAGAGCTGTAAAGCACAAAAGGGTTTTCCGTGGAGGACACAGATTGCCTGTCGCAGGATCTCCTGCGCTTGGAATCTAGGTGGGGCCAACCGTGATGTTTGTGAGAAATCTACGCCATCCAACCATTTTGTGAGATCATTTTAGGCGTTGCGACAAAAAAATGAACGAGATCCAAGACTCAAGTGGGCCGAAATAAAGTAAATGGTGGGTAGGGACATTTCTACCATTGAAACCTCTATAGGGTCTAGAATGATGTTTATATGCCATCCATATCGTTCATAATGTCATTCCTACTTAGATGAACTGAAAACACAAATTTTGTCCTGATTCGAAACTTCAGTGGCCCCACGAATATTTCAACTGTGGAAGTTCAATCGTCATGTTTCAGCCCACTTGAGTCTTGGATTCCGTTCATTTTTTGTCACAACGCCTAAAATGATCTCACAAAACGGTTGGACGGCATAGATTTCTCACAAACATCACGATGGGCCCCACCTAGATTTCGAGCGCATTGAGTAAAAATTCTTGCATATTCGAGCACAAAACTGGGAAAGCGGATTGCGTAGGTCTGTTTGGGAGCTTGGATTTAGAATGCACTAGAATCTGAATCACAATTACAGTGGAATCAAGGTGATTCCAAATTCTCATTTGTGTTTGGCTGAAATGCACTATAATCCAAATATCCTATTTGGGAGCTTGTATTTGGAGGGCATTGGAGTTTTTGGGTGTATTCGCATGACTTAAATTTGGTTAACTAAATTAGCTTTCATACTCTAAATTAGTATATATATGTGGAATTTAATAGAATTGCTATAATAAACCCATTTAAAAATATACTTCGGCAAAAAAAGAGGAAATTCTGTACCTTGGGTGGGCCACAAATGCAAGGATCACAAATAGGCGACTCACTGACGTTTTTTAACTGTCCATTTAAATGTCCAACATTTGGATGGTTCAGATCATTCTATTGATATGATTTTAGTATTGCAGCCGATATTTGATTATTTTGAGGTATTATAAAAGTGCCATGTGTCTCATGGATTAGTAGCTTAGAGACATCTTTGTTACATGTATGACTCTCCTATCCTTAAAAGGGAGGAAAAAAGGCATTTCCTCTCAATTCCAACCGAATCTCAGTATATTGTTGGGATTTCAAAACACCAAAGAAATGTAGATTGGAAATACCTCCAACTCCAACTTCTCCGAAATCCAAAGCTGCCAAACGGAGAAAGCAGCAATATGGGTTTGAAATACTCACTTTTACCACCAAATCCAAGGTGCCAAGTGGGGGTGTAAGCGTTCTGAGTAAATGTATTTCATCCACTCTGTTAATCCATTTTAACAGTTAATTTTATTGCTTGAGATAAAAAATGAAGTATATAAAAATCTTAAGTCAGCTACACTACAGGAGACCATATGAATTGAATCTGTACCGTTGAAAAATTATTGGGGGCCGTGGAAGTTTTGGATCAAGTTGATATTTGTTTTCCCCCTTCATTGTGTGATCTTGTTAACTGGTTGGATGACGAATGAACATCACTGTGGGCCCAGAAAGGTTTCAACGGTGGAAATCATTATACCGTACTGTTTCTTGTGGTATGGTCCACCTAACTTTTGGATATGCTTCAATTTTGATTTCAACCCCTTAAATGAACTTGGAAAAGCGGATGGACGGTGTAGATAAACTACATAAATTTACAGTGGGCCCAACTGAGTTAACTCAGTACGATTAGAGCGTCCTGAGTAACTCAGGACGCAATCCGATTCCCTTCCGGGGACTTCGTACTCAAGACCATTTCTAACCGTTGTCTTATCAATCAAATCTCTCTGCATCACAACCATCCATTAGGACTCGGATTTGTAAAGACCCCTCTGTTAAAGCTCCATGGGCCCACCATGATTTCTGTGTTTTGATTTTATCCTTTGCATATGTCCATTTTTCTAGATCATTTGAGGCCCATAAGAAACCGTGGGGATTGTATTTTTCTGATTTCTCCGTCCCTCCACCAGCTGTCATATCAGAGAGAGCCTATTGCATGGATCCACGCGTCTCCATCGCCCGAAATGCACTTGACTTTGGAAAACTGTGCGCCACCTGGGCAATATGAAGGCTCCAATGTTAGTTATGCACCATTTGGAAAATGGTGGTGATCCTCCAAACTTTCGGACAGTATGGATGTACAGAAATCCCCACCGTCCAAATCTCTGACCCTCACTGTGAAAGGGGCGTGACCCATCTGATTTTTCACTTTAAATTTTGAGCACTCACTATTTCAATTTGAACCATCCATTCGATAATCCATTTGAAAGCTATAAATGCATAATGAAAATTTATTGATCATACTGATTTTAGATATACTCGCCCTCTACAACAGGACCCACAATTTGAACGGTCTGGATAGCTATACGTTGGTGCTCCGTGAGAGAACGGGCTGTGTCACCACCATTCTTTTGATGGTGCAAATAAACCCAGGCGGCTTCCAACACGCGTCCCAAGGCACGCTAGGCACGCTCATATCATACTCAGGCAGCGGCTCACACTTGATACACAGGCACCCAAAAGTCGTAGGCCTTGCCCACACTTACTCAAGATGAACCGACCATATAGTGAAACCCATAGATGCTAAGTCACAGTCCCAAAATCAAACTGCTTGAATAAATCGCAACCTCTGATTTGTGGACAGTTGTTTATTGAAAGATATTTTCATCTTAACCGTTCAAATTTCCACAATTCCTCCACCTATTAGATAATCAATTAAGCTTAATTTTTGGTTCATGATATATCTAAACTGGGTTTAATTATTTGGTAAGTCGTAAACTGTCTGACTTATATGCCACGTGTACTATGCCTATGTAAGTAATAAGTGACTGCGTATCATCTATCACACTCTGCCAGAGTATCGAAGTTTTTCTCTAGTATAATTCGATTAAATCTGGGCTCGAGTCACCACCATTTCAGAAAGAGAGAAGAAAGGAAGCGGTTGAAGCCGGAAAAAGCTTGTAAGGATGTGTTCGGATGGAAGTGCGACCTGCCTCGAGATTCTCATCGCTCTCTTGCTGCCTCCGTTGGGGGTTTTCTTCCGCTATGGCTGCTGCAGTGTACGGACTCCCATCCATCCGTCCATTTATTTCTCTCATCTCTCTGGTTTGAGTTTTGATGTTGATCTCCTCCTCCTCCTTCCTCTTTTTTTTTTTTTTTTCTTCTTAATAATAGGTGGAATTCTGCATCTGCTTGCTCCTGACCATCTTGGGCTACATCCCTGGGATGATCTATGCCGTCTATGTGATTGTGGCCGTCGATCGCGAGGAGTACCGCAGAGATTACTGGCAGCCCATCAATGCATAGCTAGATCTTACTCCTCTTTTCGTTCTCAACTGAAATAAATCTCTCCCTCTCTCTCTGTTTGCTATTTGGATCTCTATCACGACATGTTGATTTTTTTTTTTTTTTAATTTTTTAATCTGATACTCTATTTTGTGGTGAAAATTGGTCGAGTCGGGTCCAGGGGAGCCCCGGACCCGACCACTCAATAATCGGGTCTGCATCCATCTAGGTTGAGTCCATGTCAAAATAATCCGACCTATTTATTTAACGGGTCGGGTCTGGATCCGGACCCGACTCAACGTATCGGGTCTGGAGAGGGGCAAGGCACTTCCCATGGTGATCTGAACAGTGAACATTATGGAGGGCCCATCTGTACTCATACCAGTGTGCACTGGTAGCATGCATTCTGTAGAAATCATGTCTCCATGAGACCTGGCAATAGCATTCTGTGGGAGTCGGGACGGCCGTCCTTTCCTTTTTCCTTTTGCCCATCTAGTAGATACATGGGAAATGATTGCATACAATACCAGTATCTTTCCTGCCAATGTATCAAACGTGAGAACGACCAATCCCACCATCTATCACATCCATACACTGCCCAATTATAATTTCTTAATTCCAACTTTTGGTAGTTAAGTTCAGTAATTGTAGATAATTTCCTAATTTCCACTTTTCTGAAGAGTTGTAGTGATCAATTGTTATCTTGGTCTGTGTTGGGTCTGTTAGGTTTTTCAGGATTCGACAATGCATCGAGTTTAGAAGATTAAGAGAAAGTTAAAATCATATCTGATTGGGCAGCCATTGCTGATCTTTTGTCGATGCTTGATGTTTGGATCCTTCCGCACCTTCCACACCTTAATGCAACTGAGACGGGAGTGGCTATTATTGTTTGTGTGGTGGTGAGTGGACTAAGACTCCTTTTAAATAAGGGATGAGGAGGAGGACTTTCACCCATTGTAACTACTTCCCTTCTTATAGGGCTCTCAATGGGTCGGATCTGGATCGGATCCAGTTGGATCCGGCTCCAAGTCCGTATATCTGTAAACGGATTTGGATCAGATTCGGATCCAACTCGGATCCAAAAGGTGATATCCATATCTGATCCAAAATCCATATAACCATCGGATTCGGGTCGGATCTAGGTCCGAATCCACCCCATTACAAATCTAAAAAATATATATGATATAAAATATATAATATAATATATTTAATTTAGTAGAAAAATTATGTAAATCCCACTATTTACTATGGTATGGTCGACATGGCCTAAAATAATTTGTAAAATGGATGGTCAGCATGAATATAACTTATACAGTAAGGTGACAATGAGTCGGATATTAATCGGATTCGGATCGAACTCGGATATGTTCCTGTGAATCCATATCCGGTCCATTTAAGTAATCAGACCTATTTTAAGATCCAAATCCGATCCATTTAACTAATCGGACCTTTTTTAAGATCCAAATCTGTATTATACGGATTCAGAGCGAATCGGATCTCGGATCTGACCTGCTCCATTGAGAGCCCTACCTTCTTAACATCTCCACACATCCGAATATGGGTTCATGTCCATTCAGAATTGACTCCAGAACTCGTCGTCCCGAGAGGTTTTTGCAGCCATATTGTCTGATCTGTATCTTCGTGTCGAGTGTCATGAAAATGTACCTTGAAGTAGATTTTCTACCGTCGAGACAAGTATCATAATATACATTTGTTTATCAACGCTAGACGGCTAGACCTTCAGCATGTGAGTACAAAGTCACCTTCAGTATGTGAGTGCAAAGTCCTTTGTCCGTTGTGAGTGGCACATCAATTTCTTTGCAGTTATCTATCGACCAAGAATTTATTAGCACATCAACAAGATTATATTCCGAACAAACCAAAAAGAAAAAAAAGGTCTTATCCTTTTTTTTTACTGAGCTATTCCTTAGAACCAATTCAATCTTTCTTTTGATGGCCTGGTTTCTTGCAAAAGAAAAAAAATCTTTCTTAGCCCCTTTTTTCTTTGATTGACTCCTAGGTTGAGGTTGACTACCCATCGCATATCTTGAAGGGTATTTTCCAGAATTATTCTTCCTTTTCCAATTCCCATTGGGTCCTTATGTAAAGGTTGCAGGATGTGTACTATGTGTGTTTCCCAACCTACTAAGTCTTTCTTTGTCTTGAACGCACTTTGTAATTAGTTTCTTTAAGATCCATTTCTCTCTTTGAGTGTTATAATTAATTTAGAATGGACCAAATTGAAGAGGAAGATAGTTGCATAACTAAGAAAATTAGGAGTTCATTGTTCATGTTCAAGCCCAATACATTGATCTTTATGACCACATTGGATAATTCACCAACGTACTCCTGGATATTTCCTTAATCATTATAGGTTGCATGGATAAGTTTTTGTGGAAGTGAACTCATTTTAGTTTTACTTGATTTTTGAAACCGGTTCCTTATTTAGTAAACAACTCCTTGGCATTTTTAATGTTAGGCATGTCACCATGCATTGCCTTGGAAATTGAGTGCTTCATAGGACTTGACCCAAGCCCTATGGTATGCCTTCTCTGATTCCGTATTGGAATCACAAGGCTTAGAAGGTTCTTTCTCTTTCAAGGTAATGTCCAAGTTCATGCAACCTTAGATAATCTCTATGGGCTCTTTCTATGTGGGACAATTGTATCTATTCGAGGATGGAATGCTATGGTATTGAGTTGGAATGTTGGAGAGGTTCATAGTTAGAGACTACAAAACAAACACATTCGAATGAATCATTAACATGCATAAATCGTCCTCTACTGAGAAGAATAGAGGATGGGGATATGAGTGATGAGAAGTTTTCTTTGCCTTTGGTTCTAAGAGATTGAAGATGAAACGGATCTACGTCGAAATAACATAGTCGCTCTATTGCTTTTCTACGCGATTAATATTATGTCGGAATTAAAAGCCATATCATGAGGGTATGAGATGAGTCATAACTCATGTCCAATGATTTGCATACTATAGACCGGACATATGTCCCAGTATAGTTTACAACGTGAGTTTGTAGCCACGTACATGACCCTATTACTTGCAAAATGCTTTGATTCGATGCAATCATTGCATCGTGCGAGTAACCACTCCCATAGGCGACTCTTTGTATCCTCAACTACCTTCTCATGTACAAAAAGATGAGATTGAGTGTCATTACTTTATTATACGATGTCAAAGCTCCTTAAATTGACCAGATTTGTAATTTGGAAATGAGTAAGTCGCTTTCCTAGTGTAACCAAGTTTCTAGAACTATTAATAAGCCGTTGAAGACTTAATCGCCGATAGTATCGAGTTTTTGATAGATTTTTGCATAAAAAATTCTTTTGAAACAATATGTTATTACTTCAAAAATATTTAAATTAATATTTTGTGAAAACTCAAGTGTTTTAAACTCGATAAGTTGGATAAGTGTGTATATTGGCCGAATAGGCGAATACTCCAAATCAAGAGTCAACTTCATCCAATGTAGTCATGCAAACTAGGACAAACATAGTAAAACTTGGATTATTGAGTGCTAGTTAAGTGGCCACTTCAGTACTCAAACATCTGTGAGAAGGCAACAATGTTCTAGCTGGTTCCTGCGCTATTGATTTCTTATGATCACGATTTTTCCTTTTTTGTTGTTATGAGATGAGCTAGATGTACAATCCATATTGTGCTTCTGGGCAACTGCTAGTGGCTGGGTACCCATGCATTTTGCTCCCTTTGATATCCTTGTTTCTATTTTCTCTCAGAATTTAAATTCAATGAGAAGAGGATTGTGATATGACTTATGAGAAAGTTTGAATGTGATAGGGATAAACCCTACCTCATTTAAACTCCTCTCATATCCTCTTGATCCCTCCCTTTTTATAAAGAGAGGTATTCTCTCATTAAAAATATCTTAATCGAGAGAGTTTCTCAGATAGAAAACATGGAGAGAGGAATAATACCCATTGTCTATTAAGGTGTGTCTCCAGATGATGTAATCCGTTAATCGTAATCCGGGGGCCATCTTAACCAGTAGAATTAGAGGAGTGATTAGATCCTTTTTGCTCCTGCAGTGGTTAGGTTGACCATTGGATATAGACCTGTCCATCTTCTTCTTTGTGCGAAGGTCCCCAAAATCGTATGGATACTGCCAGATCCTGTAGGTCCCACCCATCTAGTCTGTTCAATAGGGTTGTCAAGGAACAATACATTCATGGGATGAGCTTAGTCGAAATTAGGATGTTGAGATGGATGAGTGGCAAGACAAGGATAGAATTACAATGAATTCATTTGGGGGAACTTAAGAATAGACCTAATGAGTATTGACCATGTATATTAGAGTCAAGAACTACATCGGTTAGGAACAAATTGGTTCAAGTTGGAGGCTGTGGAAGGGCAAGGGGAGGGTCCAAAAGGACGTGGTTGGAGGTAGTACGAAAAGGTTCAATGACCTATAGTTTAACTAAGGATATGATTCTTGATAGAGTGGAACGGCAAAACATGATTTGGGTAACTGATCCCAATTAGTTGGGATAAGGTGTAGATGATGATACAATGCTTAGGCCGAATGTTTGTACAATATTGTTTTTCAGTTTATATTGGCGTAACACATGGTTCCGTTATCCAAACCTTTGTTACAGTGGCCCAGTTTGAATGGGCCCATGCACCAAAAGTTTCCCAAATAGGAAAATCTTAATCCTTCAATAGTTGGCCCAACAAATAGATATTCAAGAAAGAAAATACGACAACAATTTCAGCTGAAAGATGGCTGAATATTCTATAGCTATGATCTTCCAACCTGTGGCATTGTTTATGCATGGGCCATCCACAGCGAATCCCATTGTATCAATGGTTTGGGAATTGGAATACTGAACCATAGGCCCCTTGTACAAACTGGAAAGACTGTATAATGCTGCTTCATCATGTTCATTGTCTTTATGCACGAGTCTATGGCGACTTTTGTCCATCAAGGGTAATCTGATCTGTTGTTTCAGCTTTAGAACACATTGCTACCTGTCATAGTTTTGGTAGTAAAACACATGATGATGAAATTTGCATAGGCCATCCACAGCGATGCTCATTATATCAATGGTTTGGATTACTGAACCATAGGCCCCTTGTACAAACTGGAAAGACATACTGTGCCACCATTAGGAATTTAGGTGCAAGCATTGTATAATGCTGCTTCATCATGTTAATTGTCTTTGTGCATGAGTCTATGGTGACTTTTGTCCATCAAGGGTAGTCCGATCTGTTGTTTCAGCTTTAGAACACAACACTACTTGTCATAGTTTTGGTAGTAAAACATATGATGATGAATTTTGCTGCTTTGACTTTGTGCATCACTTATTTTGAGAACGAGAAATGGTAGCCCTCGATCAATGTCTATAGTTCTCCAAATGGAAGTAAAAAAAGACTCAAAACTATGCATTCCTCTCTCTTTAACCTCCAAAATACCTAGAAGAATGCCAGTTGAAAGACAACCTGACGAAAGAATGGCCAAGCATCGTGCCCACTTATCCAAATGGGTTGCAGAGGCTGCAACAGCCTGGACCAAGATGTGATGTTTACTACTAGGAGTATTTGGTTGATGTGGAATACAGAATTGTGCAAGTTGTAGCTTATGGCATTCAAGGATTAGCCTTCTGGGAATGTGGACCTGTAATTGTCTCGACACTAGCTGAGGTAGGCTGTATAGCTTGTGATTTTGGGCCACAGGAGTTTGTATTAGACATGGATATAAACTATCTGGCATGGCATCCATGGGAAACTCGATGCATACACATTTGTACAATTTTATGATGTTTTGAAAGAAACTGTTATTACGCAAACATTATTGTGGAGGTGGTAGGTTTCCTAAAGGAAACTGTCTCTTACCTTAACCTATTATATGTGAATCCTAATTTCTCTAAGACTCTGATAGCCCACCATGTGAGCAAATGTATATAGGGAGAAAGAAGAAAAGTGCAATTGAAAAACAAATAAAAAGCACAGAGAACAGTTTTCCTAGCAAGGATATAGAAAGAAGGTTGTCATCTGGAGTAGAGGACGGCATTTCTTTATGTGTTTTTATTGATTGTGCTTGAAGAGAGGTTAGTGATTATCATTACATTTCTCTGATTTTTTCCTTGATTTGTCAAGAATAAACCTCCTTTTGACTGCCTTGTGGACGTAGGCAACATTGCCAAACCATTCTCCGTGTCCTTGTTTTGGTTATTTTCATTGTTGTTCGTCTTGTTTCCATTGTTTGTGAGTGGCGACGACCGGTATTGAGTATGATCAAGGACAGTAAATACATTAAGGCATCTTTCTTTGTTTCTAGTCTTTCAGGCCTATTGGAATTGGAGATTGGACTACTTTCTGGTTTCTAATTGCGAGGAGGATAGATCATAGATTCCTATGTTAGCTCAGATTGTTTTCTCTTGTGCTCAGGTGATGGTATCTGAAAGATGTCTCTCCTCATGAGTTGATGGGAGCTACATGTCTGGTTTTGTGAGATTTTGTTACACACTTGTGTCCATCAACTTATGCAGATAGTTCTTGGGCCATCCATTATTTCTTTCGGGGCTTAAGGCTGTTAAGCAACAGAACAAGGTGTCTGATTGGGTGGAAGAGATTGATGGGGAGTTGGTAGGTGTGAGTTGGAGCTAGATAATCTCTCAACGTAATGAAAGTGGCTGGGCATACCTTCATCGTTGATAGCTCCCAGCGATGTTGCATGAATGATATAGAATTTCTTCTCTTGAAGAAGGTGATCAAACTTGTGCTTTCCACAAGATTGCTGCATTGTGGGGCTGGTGGTGCAAACGGACGCTTATGTTTGAGAGGGAATGATGGTATGGAGGTGGCTACGGCAATGGGAAGTGAATGTCTCTTTTGCAAGTGGTCTTTGGAAGGGGGAGCCAACATGTTTATTTTTTGAAGCTTACCATATGCTTTGTTTAATACCCTCCAAGAAATTGGGAACTTCACTCAAGCTTAGACACCTGAAATGTGTCGTAAAGCAAGACGAGCTTTGTGGAAGATCCAAGCTTTTGTGCCTTGGAGTTGTCTGAGATTTTATAGATGACCTATGTTGTGTTGAAGGGATATCTATATGATCTGATGAATTGCATGAGGCCCATGGTAGCAATGTAACTAGGGGAAGTATAAGAAAAGATCATTCTTTTCTGTTATATTAGTTAATGATCCTATCTCGGTGAGCTACAAGAATAGACAATCATCTTCAGTATGGGTCCTCACAACCCATAATGCTTGGTGTTCTTGCACTCATTGTTCCTCTAGATGGTATGTTATTGGCCATATTGGGTTAGGTTCCATCGTTGCTTTGCTATTTAGTATTGTTGTGTCTCCATCGATATGGTTCATGTTGCATCCACTGATGAGATTGGGAAAATCGAACTGGACTTACAGCAGTGATGAAAAGGCGATAGGTATGTGATGATTTGTAGGGTGTCCCACACTTAGTGGTTTCCTTGGTCTCAGGCGACTCTACATCTTGGCCCCCCTTTCAGGTGTTTGCGTGTGCATGTGCAGTAGGGCTCGGGCATAATATTAGGAGGGACTGTTGGTAGGTGATTGGTGTCAATGTGAGCCTTGACCATTGCCAGTCCCAAAGCTCGAGAAAAAGGAGAAAGATAATGTTTGGTTGGCGGTTGGCAGTAACTCACAGATTGTTCACCACCCTACTGTTTAAAGTCCAACACTAAATTACTTGAGAAAGGTGAAGAAGAAGAAGATGATAGTCATGACCATGATTGTGGGATGCTTTTGGAATTCTTTATAAATTGGAAAAGAGGCATGTCCAAGGGGCTGTTTGGATGTGTACAAAGTCATGTGCTACACGAGTTATATGGTTAGATATGCATGTAATTTACCAAACTCTCTTTTGCAGAGAAAATGAGGAAAATGAGTACAATCATGTACTTAAAAGGGGTTGTTTATGGCACATGTTGTCTTAAATAAATTAGCAGGTTATGCAATGTTGGACTATCTATATACTGTACCTTATTTGTCAAGCACTTAGAATAAGGAGCGATGGGACATGGGGGACTTAAGATATTGATACATGGCATAATGATGTATATGTAAACTAATTACACGTGTACAAATTGATTACATATGTGACACATGTGAGGTGCTTGAAGATTGATGGTAGCACGTTTGGTACATATGGGTGTTTAAACATAGGTTATCTCATATGTAGAACATTTGGTACATGTGATGTATGTGCATAGAATATTATGTTCTTGCATATTCACGAGACTTTCAGCAATTATAGTCGATATGACCTTTTTAGTAAGCATAAACTATTCTTACTAAGTGGTTATCTTTTGAGTAAATAGTGTACTCATTTTCCTTCTTTTGTGTGTAAAAGGAAGTTTGACAAAACTCCATATATGTCGCCAAAACCAACAAAGCTTGTATGGCATACGACTTTGTGGGCATCTAGACAACCTCAAATTATTACCCTCAAGCAAGAATGGACCATCTTTGCTAAAAGAGTCTGATAGACTATCACATGTTAAGAGCTTCCTACAGTGTATGTAGGAACCTAATGTTCCATGCACAGATATTACATATGCCAAATGTTCTACATGTGCGATCATCCATGTTTCAGCCATCATTAATTTTCAAGTTCCTCATGTGTTAACTAGTGTGTATATGCGGCATAAATGCTAACCATTTTATTAGCCATCTCAAGCTCTTCACATGTTCCATCATCCCCTTGTTTTAGGTATTAGGCAAGTACGGCAGGATACAAATGATCCAACATTGTATGACTTGCATAGTTTATTGATGACAACATTTGCAAAACCCACAACTTTGTGAATCCATTCACAAAGAACTTGGGAAAATGTTGCTAGGTGCATGGATTGACAACTCGAGCAAGCCGGATGCTACTCATTTGAGTCCACTTGGGCTTTGTCGAGTCTGATCTGGTTTAACACTGAGTCACTAGTGCAAACAGGCCCTAATCGGGCCAACTCAAATGAGTCACACCCTGAATTTGGCGAGTTGCTACTCGGTCAAAAGCATGGCTAGTTAGGGAGAGGGGTCATTTTAAAAAAAAAATGTTTTAAAGGGCTTAAGGGATTTCATATTTCATCATTCTAGTGTGCTCAATGGACGAAAGTTTGCAGAAAGGCATAGGGATGTCAACAGCCCTATGACAGGTTTAAGGTCAACCCAAGCTGGACCCAAATCCAAAACTGCATAATTGATTGCCGAGCTCGATCTGAGCCTGGCCTAATTACTGGTCCAAGCTTGGACCCGAACCGAGCAGACGGGTGAAGGATCATTGTTCTAAGACTTGGTGACTTGGACCGATTGGTCCCGAGTCGAGTCATGATTTGTCGGAGTCACTCCCATTTTTCAGTTTTTGACTCTGTTTCCGACCAGATTGGGCTTAACCAAGTTCAAGTTGACTCCAATGAGTCACACAGGACTCAGCTGAGTCTTGAAACCTTGTGAAGGACTCTAGGCAAGAGATCTGGACATGGGCTTTGAATGGCCCATGGCTTTGATGGGCCCACCACTTGAGGACGATCCCACCTGTCAATTGGAGGACTCTTAGTATACAGCCTAGTCTTTCGTACCAATGTATCATATTTGTAGGCCATCTGGCCCGTGCAAAACTTTGGGCCCACCGTTTGCATGGCTCCAGGAGCGACACATTGTCGGGAATAGGTGACTAGATCTCTAAATCCAAACTAATGTCTACAAAGCTAAGCAAGGCCCACTATGGGCTAACAGGCACTTCTTGATTGGAGGACTTTCTGAGGCTAGTCAGTTAGGAGTACGTGCCAGCATGTTGCATGTATGAAATCCTGTATCAGGTGAGCTACAAATGTCAGTAGGAAGTGGACAGTTAAAATTGAGCAATGGTCACGCGGATTCGGTGGATAGGGGAAATTCCGAGCTTGGCTATACATTATTGTAGGGCCCACCATGATGTATGTGTTTTATTTCCACGCCATGCATGCGTTTTGGCAGCTAATTTTAGGGCTTGAGCCCAAACCTGAAGCAGATCCAAATCTCAGGTGGACCGCACCAAACTAAACAGCGGTGATTGAATGACCGCCATTAAAAACTTCCTAGGGCTATTGTAATATTTATTTGCCATCCAATTAAAAACTTCCTAATGCCATTGTAATGTTTATTTGCCATCCAAAGTGTTGATAAGGTCACATGGACCTGGATGAAAGGAAAACATAAATATCAGCTGGATCCAAAACTCGTGGCCCCAAGAAGTTTTTAATGGTGGACGTTCAATCACCATTGTTTGTTTACTGTAGGGCTGAAAGTCAGGTCAGGTGGGGTGGGTCGGGTTGGTGCTGTACCTTAACCCAACGCAAGGCTCCTATACCTCAATCCTAGCTCAATCCAACCTAACTTGGGGTTGGGAATTCTCAACCCAAGCCCAACTCAAGCGGGCTCGGTCAGGTTGATACATGCTAATATTGTCATTAGTACATTTCAACATGTCTTATTTTTGTACCTATGACTTTATTAATTATATATGTAGTTATTTATTGTAAAGAGCTTAACTTTTTCTAAACAAATAAGCTAAAATATAGAATAATTACTCCTTTAATACAAGCATATCAAAATTTAAACATTATAAGTTTACTTACCAAAGTAATATAAACTAATAAGTTTACTTAACTAAAGTATTAAATTAATAAGTTTACTTAAGTATAATAAAATTATAAGTAGCGCGTATATAGATTAGGTTCGGGTAGGGTTAGGCAACCCAAGACCTCAACCCAAGCTTGACCAAAGGTTTATCAGGTTGGTGTTTGCATAGCCTAAGGTCAAGATTGGGTATCGATACTTCGTGCCCAAGCCCAACCCAATGTTAGGTCGGTCACTGGTCGGGTTGAACCTGCCTAACTTTCAGCCCTAGCTTACTCTAGTGTGGTATACCTGAGATTTGG
This sequence comes from Liriodendron chinense, assembly GCA_003013855.2. Taxonomy (NCBI): domain Eukaryota; kingdom Viridiplantae; phylum Streptophyta; class Magnoliopsida; order Magnoliales; family Magnoliaceae; genus Liriodendron; species Liriodendron chinense. Next base: position 5,630,743 of record ML058387.1, on the reverse strand, counting down.
ATCTGCTTCATGATACCCTAAAATTAGCTGAAAGAATGGATGGACGGCGTGGGTATAAACCATAAACATCAGGGTGGGCCAATAGTCACGGATCCACCGAATACGTCCATGTCACGTGGCTGCGTTTTACAAATGGGCGGGGCTCCACAATCGTCTCGGTTGGGCGCGACTGTTACCCGGGTAACAGCTTAGTGGGTGTTACCCCTACCGTCTGGCCCAACTTGATGATGTATTGTATATCCACGCCGTCCATCCGTTTCTACAGATCATTTTAGGGGGGTTTCCAAAAATTAAGCAGATCCAAATCTCAGGTGGACCATAACGCAGTAAACATTGGTGATTGAGTGCCTCACCGTTAAAAATTTCAAATGGCCAATAGTAAGGTTTTCGTAATGTTTATTTTCCATCCAACCCGTTTATAATGTCGAAAAGATCTAGATAAAGGGCAAATACAAATATCAGATTGATCCAAAACTTTTGTGGCCCATAAAATATTTTTAATGGTTATTCATCACTGCTTCCAGTGGTATGGTTTACCTGATACTTGGATTTTCTTAAGGTTTGGAATCATGTACTAAAATGATAGATTAAAACAGATGGACGGCATGGATATACAAAATATACATCAAGGTGGGCCTCACACGGTTAGGGTAACAGCTAATTTGTTGCATGCATGTACGGGAAAAGGGAAAAAAAAAATAAAAATAAAAATAAATAAAGAGATGAAATGTCAGTATAACGGGGTTGTATGAGCTTAGGTGCAACATTATTTTTTCACTCGTTGGACCATCCTTTGCAAACGATCTTGTCCATCCATTTACTGTTCCTATCATCAGATCAGTCTGCCTTTCTCAAGGCAACCTGTGAAGAGTCGATATCTAATGGAAGGCTACATAGGTGTTGTGGATGCCAGCGTGTCCAAAGCAATGGATGGATGTAAAAGTGTACATACAGCCACTGGCAGGGCATATGGCAGGACGCGTATTGGGTGCTACCTCCCTCCAGGACCTATCTAGAGACGGATGGTCCTGTCGGGGCCTCTGTGGGGCCCACCGTAATATATATATTTTTTAATCCAATCCGTCCATCCATTTGGACGGATCATTTTGGGTGATGAGCCCAAAAAATCGAATGGACCACATCATAGTAAACAGTGGGGATTGAGCGTCTACAGCTGAAAAACTCTTGGGGGCCACGGAATTTTGGATCAAGCTGATATTTATGTTTTTCCTTCATCCAGTTATATGTCACCTTATGAATTGGATGGAAAATAAACATCATGATAGGCCTAGGAAGGTTTCAACAGTAGGTCATTGCCACTACTGCTTCCTGTGGTGTGGTCCACTCAAGCATTCTATCGGCCTACTTTTTGGGCTCATCACTTAAAATGATTTGTCAAAATAGGTGGAAGAATCGGCTAAAAAACATATACCAAGATGATCCCATGGAACCCCTGACAGGACTGTTGGTCTTTAGCTAGGTCCTAGTGGAGGTAGTACCCAATTGGCGATCGATATGATATGTGCAGTGTATGTTACTATCTCATAGTTTCCGATGGTTTGGATGACATGAGTGTTAGGTTAATTTTGGAGTTTTTATTTGGAATGCATTTGTTTTTGGCAATTTGTATTTGAAAATCATTCAAATTCATAAATAAGAATGGACTAAAATCCTGTGATATATTTATAAGAACCTGAATTTGATTACCAAATCAACCATACCATCCAAAATGAGCGTACATATGTGAGTTTTGATAGAATGATTGCAACAAGCCTATTTAGATATATACTTTGCCCAAAAATGATGAATTTTTTAGCCTTAAGTTGGTTGCAAGAATATAATCATGACTTGCTAGAAACGTTCCTATTTATTTTTTTTAAATTATTTCCTCTCCTATGTGGGCCTTTGTTATTTGTGTTAGCTCATGTTAGGATGTTTAAAAAAAACTTGGCTGATCCAAAACTCAAGCATAACACAACAAAGGAACAATGGGATGGGAGTGCAATGATGAAACCTTCCTTGAGCCTGCTGTGATGTTATATTCAATCCAACCCGTTCATGAGGTGAGTCTAGCAGACCAGCGTGATCCAAAACATCATCAGGACTAAGAAGGTTTTAGTGGTGGGTGTCCCATCTCAACTTTTTCCTTTGTTGTGACCCACTTAAGCTTTAACATGAGCTAACGTAGATGATGGACTAAGTAGATTCATATGCTCACATCAAGGTGGGCCCCTTAGCGTTTTTTTTTGTTGCCCCAGCTCTTCTCAACAAGGCCAAACAACACTTGTGTAGGTACCCATGGGGTTACTGTCTGTAATGGGGCAAATGACTTACAGTGCGTGCATGAAATCCATCCAGTCCATCAGTTACACCATCCCTCATCTGGCATTGATTACAAAAATCAAGCTGATTCAACATTCAGGTGGGCCACCCCATAAAATTATACCTAGAACCTCTGAATTCACGTGGCATGATCTACCTGATAGAGCACGTCAATGAATCGATTGGATGGCATATAAATCATGGTCAGCCCTGCACAAAACTAATGGTGGGTGTCTCATCCTAACTAATTCTTAGAGTACGGATTATCTGAGTTATGAATGGTCATGATTTCTTGGATTCCAAGGTAAAATAAGTTAGTGAATCTGATGGACGGGGTGGATCTCATGAAAATTCCACCCATGTGGCTCTCGGTGCGCAGGTATGCTCCGGCATCTAATGGGAAAAAACCATTTCAATTTCCACCCAGGGTTTTTGTTAGAAATCATCCCGAATATATTGTTACAAGATACGTCCCGTTGGATCCCTTAACATATGAGGTCATCTTTCATTGATCCAAACCGTTCATATCATGGGACTCATCCTCGATGGTTGATATACAGAAATAAATACTCTTCTATTTGAATTATTTGATCATCCGAAAATTTTCTTTGATTACAATGCTCTCCTTAACCTTTGAATAATCGAAGGTTTAAAATACTCGAATCTGAGAGTTTTTCTGTGGGCCACCATCCAACGCGAGGTTCATCGTATGAACGATTTGGATCATTGAAAAGAATTATGATCTAATAGTTAAAATTCCAATATACCGTATTACAACATGCCGCAGACCGTAGCTACAGCCTACAGGAATATTTTTTTCAGACTATTTTAGGCTATTATCCAAAACAATGAGGCTGATCCAAAACTCATGTGTACCACACCACAAGAGAATGTGGTGATTGAATGGCCACAATATTTCTGGATGAGCTGATATTTGTGTTTCCCTACATCGAGGTCTGTATGCCCAAATCAACTCGTTGGATATAAAATAAAGATTATAGTGGTCCTAGAAATCTTTTAATGGTTGGTATTAATCACCTTTGTTTTCCTGTGGTGTGGTCCACTTGATATTTGGATCTGCCTAATTCTTGAGTTCATCCCTTAATATTATCTATAAAAATAGATGGACAGTATGGATAAAACATATATATACTATATTTTTGGGGCCCACAGAGCCCTGTCCAGCAGCCACCTTACTTCAGTAGGCAATCGGCGTCTCGAGTAGCCAGTAACCACCCAAACCTTCAAATGGAAACATAGCGAATAGCAATCGACTTTCTTAAATTTAAGATTTTATTTTTTTGGTTAGTACAGACCCACACCTTGACAGCCGATTTCCTGCCAAAGTCTTTCACCGGAAGTTCATGGGGCCCACCGTGATATTTGTGAGAAATCCATCCGTTTTGCATGCTCATTTTAGCACATTCGACCAAAAAATGAGCCGGATCCAAGACTCAAGTGGGCCATACAAGAGAAAACATCCACTGTTGAAACATTAGTATGGCCACAAAAGTCTTGTATTAGGATAAGTTTTTTGTGTTTTCTGTTCCTACCAATGGGAATAACCTTATAAACGGTTTGGATGATACATAAGCATCAAGGTGGAGCCCGAGAAGTTTTCAACGGTAGACATTCCTTTCCCTTAGTCTTTCCTCTCATATGACCCACTTTAGTCTTGGTTCTGGCTCTATTTTAGTCACATGTCCTAAAATAAGCTCACAAAACGGATAGACGGGTTGGATTTCCCACAAACATAACAGTGGACCCTACCTAGGTTCCAGCGCAGTAACTTGCTGCAAAAGGCTTTCTTCAAGAAATCCGTGTCCAGCAAGCCAATCTACATGCCATGCCACCCCATATACTCTATAGATGCCCCTGCCCAAAAATGACGCCAATCCACTCATCAAATCGACATGATCGATTTTAGAAACAAAAGGGTATCTTATGAAAAGTTCGGTGAATTTTGCTGGCCATCCATTTATTTCGTAAATAGTAGATCTACGATCCGATTAAGGGAGCCTTTTTTTGTTCAAGATCATATACGTGGTGGGTCCCATTGACTGGATGGATTGGATCTTGCATGCGAGTGTGCTACTTTGCCACATTGCCAGCGCATAGGTGTGCTCTTTTGCGAAGGCTAGTGTGCTTGGCAAAGCACCTTATTGCAGAATCTTTTAAAACAATACAAGCCCTAGATCCGTTGCTAGTACTATAAATGGATGACCCACCTTCTCAAAGAAATCAAAATACAATGGAGAGAGTGAGATTTGTAGCTCTTGCTATCATGCTACTCATGGCTTTCGCAGGTTAGTGAAAGGCCAAAGGCTCAAGTCTCTCTCTTCCTTCTTCAACCGCTAGATTAGTTTTTGTGGGCCAGACTCATGTGATCTTGGCTATGCCATTCTAAAGAGCAGTTATATAGCTATACACATGGTGTAGTTGTATGGCTATCCAGACCGTCCAAATTTTTGGCCTTGTTATGGATGGAATTTGATAGTAGACATTTGACAATGCGTATATTTGATGTATTAAATGGATAGTTAGGATTGCTCGATAATGTGACTATGCTCAATTGATAACATTCTCCTCAGTTTGGATGGTCAAAATAGCTTTATTTGTATGTTTGATATGTTAACAGTAAGGTATGCATAACTATAGATGTCCAATATTGGTGGGTACTTTTATATATTCGTATCATTCTCAATGAAATATTTTAATGTTGATTATTTGGATTTTTTTAGGCCACCAACTTTTATGTGCTCTATTGTGATGCATGTGTTATATACATACTATCTATTCATTTTATGAGATCATTTTAGGGGGTAAGCCAAAAACATGAGGTAGATCCAAAGCTCAAGTGGACAACACTAGAAAAAGTAATGGGGATTGAACGCCTATCATTGAAATCTTCTCATGGGCCACAAAAGTTTTGGATCAAGCTAATATTTGATATTTTCCCCCTTTTCATCCTGGTCCTTTTGTCCTCATGAACAGTGTCCTCAAGAAGATTTTAGTGGTAGGCGTTCAATCTCCATTACTTTATGTGGTGTAGTCCACTAGATCTTTGGATTGCCTCATGTTTAAGTCGATGGACTAAAACAATCACAAAAAATGGATAGATGGTGTTGATATAAGATGTTTAAAAATGTTAGAAACTTAGCTTTTATTCTTTATGCTAATGCTAGTGCTTTTTACATGATTTTATACAGAAGTTGAAAGTAGGACGTACATAGAACTTGAAGGTGCATCGTTACTATTGAAGTGTTGCGATGATGTTAAAATGAAGTGTGATCCAAGCAATGATGCTGACAATGAAAAATGCAACTCAATGTGCTTGCAAGGCTGTTCTAAGGGTGGGGTTTGCAAAGCTCGGAAATCAGAGGTTTGTCATTGCTTATGTTGATCAATGGCTTATGATCATACATCTTCCATCACCTTCTCTCCAAAAATAAATACCAACATTGCTTCGTTTGCTTTGAATATGTGAACGGTGGACTTGTCTCATTCACCTTCTAGGTGATGATGAAATGAATTTTTTAATAAACTAGGCTATTATTTTTCAATATTCAAATGAGTGGCTTGTTTGGTTACCATGGGATGACAATGTTTCCCATACTTTTTTATTTTATTTTATTAGACCATGTTAGAAAGATCATCTGTTAACATACGAGGTTGCATGTGAAAGTTAACATACGAGGTTGCATGCAAACACAATTACGTACAACTTTGGCAAGAGGTATTGGAAATATGAAGACTTTAAGCTTCACATGCAACCCAGCTTACGTCCGAATGTGTCACAATAACATATGGATCTCTACATGAGATGGAACCCGGCTATGAAGATTGCCTGGCCCAAAAATCAGGTTGGTCCACTTAGCAGATGGGCCACACATATAAGTTGGATCATGTTATTGGTTCCAGTTAAGAAAATATGATCATTAGGTGGGCCAAGAATGCGAACCATTGATCGATGATTCTTAACAATTCATTTGTGTTGCACAAGTGTAGGCGACCTGATAATCATATATATCGTCCTGATTTTTCAGATGTGGCATCTTAATTATTGGGATCGTCTGGTGAGCGATCTGATGTGTTTCTCTGGTGCATGGTTTTAAGACTCATCTGATTTCCTTGTGACTCATCCGAGTCAACTCGGATTTAGTTGGACCTAATACTGTTTGACAAACGCTTCTCCCCAACTCAGATGAGTCGAGCTGATACTAACCCTACTCAGGCGAATCCCTACTCAACTCGTGACTGAAATAGTTGGTCTGAGTTGCTAAGCCTCTTAACCATGCTCCAATGTCACATGTGTGGTTCATCTACCTGTGTTGCAGTTAGCATCTTTAGTTGAAATGAGCGTGTGAGTGTACTCGAGTGAATAATAGCCCAGATTCAGCTGAGTAGGGTGACAGGTTGGTATTTGCCAGACCCTGACCTGTCTACTAAATGGGAAAGATTTTGAGCTCAAACCGACCCACGACCTATTACTCTGTGGCCTGAACATATGACTCATTAAAATTTATCAAGACCAATCCGACCCAACTCATTTAATTGTAATGGACCAGGCTCGACTAACCCGAGCTCATTTGCTGGGTTGAGCTTGCTTGACTTATGCTGATCCGCCATGCACCAACTTATGTTTAAGAAAGGAATATCAAGCTAAGGGTATGGCCATCCCATCCCAAGCAATGGAGATGGATCACCTATTCTTATCTTCTTTATTTTGTTTCGGTTTTGGATTGGGCCGGCTGGGGTATGGTCATCTGGCCCACCTATTGGTAATATGTGGGTGGGTTGGATAACCTGAACTTGATCAACCTACCCAAGTGGGCTACATTTCTAGGCCAGCCTGGTCCACTTAACCAAGTGGGCTGCATTTCTATTCTGAGCCCGATCCACCACCCAATTATCTTCGTCCAAACCATGGTCTTAAGACTCCATTATTCGGATTAAGTCGTTCCGTCCTAAATGGAACAGAGTGCGTCGGGGTTGAATTGGCCAGACTCACTTGAGTCGGTAGCGACTTGTTCATGTGATTCGCTGGATCCAGTTGGGTCTGGCTCTATGACTTGATGATAGATGGGCTTTGTTTCAACACTTAGGCTAGGGATTGAGTGCCTTAATGGTGCGGGATTGAATGCCTATATGGTGTGAGTGGGTGTATGTGAATTTGATCAAATTTTAAAAGGTCATAACTCTCTCATTATAGTTCCGGGTGATCTTATGCTTGTTGAAAACATAATTTAATGAAATTTTAAATGGATTTTGAGTGTTTCATTTAGATACCATTTAATCGCTCAAAAGTGAGTCTAAAGTTTCTGATGTAGCCGGGTTGTTTGCTCTCATTTCCAGCTAAGGCTGTCAACAGGTTGAGCTTGGGGTAGGTCTCCGCCTCGATTTTGAATTGTTTTGGGCTGGGCCATTGGGCTGGCCGTATTCAAAATTCTGAATTTTCAAGCCCGAGCGCGGCCCATTGACACCCTTATTTCCAGCAATGAGCGACCCATAAAAAGATCATGATTCTCTCATTTTTTGCTATCACTTTTCTTTTATTCTATCTCTTTTTGGACAAAAGATCTATCTATAAGAACTCCTTTTCTAAGGGGAGTGGATTAGATGTGCCCCTAAGATGATGCCCCTCTTATCATGGGGCCCACTTTGATATAGTTGTTTTAAATCCACACTGTCCATCCATTTCGCCGAATTATTTTAGGCTACGGTGCATAAAAATAAAGTACATGGACCATACCATAGGAAATAGTGGTGATTGAACATTCAACCATTAAAAACATACCATAAGCCGGGAAAACGGATGGACGACGTGGATATAAACCACAAACATCAGGGTGGGCCTATAGTCACGGATCCACCCAACCCGTCCATGTCACGTGGCTGCGTGTTATGTATTAGTGGGCGGGGCTCCACAATCGTCTCGCAGTGGACGCCAACGGCCTTTACCATCGGCGATCGCCACCCCATCCCTCTCCCTAAGTTCCGGTGGTCGGAACGTATTTGGGGCCATAGAGATGCCTGTAAGAAATCCAGTCCATCCATCAGTTTCTCAAGATCACAATAGGGCAAGAGTCCAAAAATGGGTAGATCCACTGTTTCTTGTGGTGTGGTCCACCTGAGTATTGGATCTGACTGATTTGTAGACTCCTGCTCTATTGTGAGCTTGAGAAACTGATGGATGGAGTGGATTTCTCATGTTCATCTTTGTGGTCCCCACATAGCTTCCGACCACAGGAACTTCCCGAGTGCTGGTATTCGTGTACTCTCGCAGTGGCATTGTGGCGCACGTGCGAGATCCAAACCTATCATCAGGTTAGCCACACTCAATTAATGAGCGCTAGATCTACCTTTAAGCACACGTGTCACAACGGGAGGCACGTTTGAGATCCATAAGATGGGCTACAATATTCATATGTGAGAAATCAACTCCGTTCATCCCCTTTTTTTTTAATCTCATTTAGGACCGCTACAAAAAATGACCCGAATCCAAGACTTAAGTGGGCCGCACTAAAGGAAAATGTAGGTAGGGAAATTCCTACCGTTGATAATGTCCAAAGTGATGTTTATATGCCATCCATGCCGTTCATAATGTCATTCCTACTGGGATGAACTGAAAACACAAATATCATCCTGATTCAAAACTTTTGTGGCCCCACTTGAGTCTTGGATCCAGTTCATTTTTGTCACACGACCTAAAATAGCTCACAGAATGGATGGACGGTGTGGATTTCTCACAAACATCAAGGTGGGCCCAGCCTAGGTTCCCAGCGCAGGAACTTCTTGCCCTTGAGGAGTTAAATGACATGTACTGCTGCGAAAAAAGATCTTAGTTTAACCCACTTGATGGAAGGCTACGATCTAGCAGACTAGCACACGTGCTTCACTGTGACACGTTGGGGAAAGAAGAAGAAGAAAGAGATGACACTTATGACGGGGTTGTATGAAGCTTAGGTGCGACATTATTTTCTCACACGTTGGACCATCCTTTGCAAACTATCTTGTCCATCCATCTACTGTTCCTATCATCAGATCAGTGTGCTTTTCTCAAGCAACCTGTGAAGAGCCGATATCTAAGGGAAGGCTGCACAAATGCAGCTACGTGCGTATTTCCATAGAGCCATTGTTAGGGGATATGTCAGGACGCACATTTGGTGCTGCACCCTGTTGTGAAGTCATCAAAATTGTGCATTGACAGTGTCCACCGACTGGTCGGCCAGTGGATAGTATGACTCAGTTTGCAATGAAATTCACTGGACGAATTTTTACGTTTTGAGACCGGTCGTCAGATCGGTCGTTGAGATCTCAGATTGGTCGCCCGACCGGTCGCAGAGTGCTCAGATCGGTCTGGGGATAGGTCTGAGAGGCAGCGGGCAGGCAAACTCTCTGGACTGTTTGCGACTGGTCGTTCGACTGGTCGCCTGACCAGTCTGCGAGATTTGATAGCGTTGCGCGGTTTTTGCGCTACTTGTTTCTAATTTCAGGTTTCCTCTTATAAATATGTTTATGTTAGAACTAGAAAATGAACTACAGGAACATTTTCTTTGTTATGTATTTGTTGCTCTGGGGTTCTGAGTAATAGAAACATTAATAGACAATCACAAGCATTCACAAAAGATACGCAAGAAGAGATATCGTAAGGCGAATTTTATTTCAGAGATCCTGAGATCTTGTACATTCCAGGTCGTGATTTGGCACGAGCCCTTAATTACATCGAATGATCGATGACTCTTGATTAAAAGGCAAAAGACTAGTCAGCATGGACTATGGTCTTAGAGTTTGTGGTCGTAGAGACCTGTATTTGTTTTGTTATGTACTGAACCATCTTTGTATTAGCCAGATGTCTATGTCCCATGTTTTGACCGGAGATCCAGGCTGAGGCTATTAGAGTTTATGACTGAGAAGGACGACTTTGGGCCCGCGCTTGTCATGTATGGATAGGTGACCTCGGGAAGTCCAATTTACAGTTGTGTGTACCTGCGTAGCCCAACCGACGGATGCCGTTTGAATGGGTAGGGCATCGACTGTTGTGTTGTGGCAGTTCATAGCAATTGCTTTGTAGAGAATTGAAACTCTTTGACATGATTTATTGTGATAACCATAGTCCCGTTTGTGTAGCTTTCGACCCAAATCGGATCACATCTTTACGGTAGATATAAATGATGACATATTTGCATAGTTCAAGATGCTGGCAGCTTCTTTTCGAGAAGTCATTTCATTCAACGTGTCGGATCGGGTCGAACCTCGAAGATGCGCAATTCTGCTCATTTAGAGATTTTGGAACGTCCATTTGACCATTCCATTGCGTCCGGAACGCTCGAAATACCCAAAATAGGCTCAAGCGAAACTTTAAAACATTTAAAATTGAGTCCGGTGCACCCGTGAACATGTTCTGTAATTGGCTATTTTTTGGATGCGTGGGACTTTATTTATGGGTGCGTGGGCTCTAACGCACCTTTAAATTAAATGCCTGATTTTTGTTGAATTTAGGGGTGCGTGGAGCATTTTTCGGGTGCGTGGGACCGAATATACAAATCTGAATTTCGTCGAATTTATGGGCGCGTGGGACCCGAATTTATGGATGCGTGGGACATTTTCGGGTGTGTGGGAGTCCGACGCACTTATCTGCATGTCGAGTTTATGGACGTGTGGGACTCGAATTTATGGGTGCGTGGGCCATTTTCGGGTGCGTGGGAGTCCAACGCACTTGTCTGATTCATGTTGAATTTATGGACGCGTGAGACCCGAATTTATGGGTGCGTGAGCCATTTTTGAGTTCGTGGGAGTCCGACGCACTTGTCTGATTCATGTCAAATTTATGGGCGCGTGGACCATTTTTGGGTGAGTGGGACACCAATCCACTTATCCGAATTACGTCGAATTTATGGGTGCGTGGGACCAAATTGTTGGGTGCGTGCCCACACTTGTGAAAAATCAGGATTCAGACCTGCGGTAGTCTTGGTCGGAGTGATCTTCCGATGGAAGATGTCGGCGATCGGAAAGGTATTCCGGCGACCGGGAAGGGTTTCCAGTGATCGAAAAAGTATTCTGGCGAGGGTTTTCCGGCAGGAATCTCGAATACCCCGAGGATAGTAGCTCTCTCTCTCTCTCTCTCTCTCTCTCTCTCTCTCTTTCAAAAAGTAGAAATGAATAGTCGGACGGGGTATTTATACCCGAAAATACTGGGACTCGGCCAATGAGGGGCTGCCACGTGCCACGCACCCTTAAAATACCTCCCACGCACCCCAAAATTGACGTGCGGAGGTCCAACGCACCCTTAAAGACATTGTGAAATTTGCTGAATTTATGGGTGCGTGGGACCTCCCGCACCCTAAAATGGTATTTCTGGAATCTGTTGAATTTAGGGGTGCGTGGGACCTCCTGCACCCTAAAATGATATTTCTGGAATCTGTTGAATTTAGGGGTGCGTGGGACTCCATGCACTCATAAATGAGTTTCCTGATTTTGCTGATTTTTCGGGTGCGTGGGCACCTGAATTTATGGGTGTGTGGGAGTCTGAATTAATGGATGCGTTGACGGACTTTTGAACTCCACCATTTGGGTTTTGAATTTCAATGAGTTTGTGGGGCCCGTTTAATGATGAAAGTACATGCATTGTTTATCATAAATCATAATGAAGTTATGGGTGTGACTCTGGGCGGTTCCGATTGTAGTGATTCGCGGGGCCCGCCGAAGATTTTAGTCGAAATTGGCTAAGGGAACTTTTATAAATCTCCGTTTTGCATGCACCGGGAGGCGTTTTGTGGGATTCTTTTGGAGGTGTGTGGCCGTTCTGTTTTTTTTTTAGGGATTCTATATTTTTGGACCCCAAAAGTTTCCTAATCGTGTTTGGATTTATTCTAAGCAATACCTAGGTGATCTAAATGGGATTAGAGTTATTGGGAGAGAGGATCGAGAGTTTTGTGTGCATTATTCATCTTTGGGATCTACTCCGGTAGTTCTATCTCTGTAATCATCTGAATTCATAGTGGAAGGTGTTACTTTGTGCCGTGATTTTTTTTTCCGTAAGGGTTTTCCATGTAAAATTCGTGTGCTTTTGCGTTGATTGCGTCTGTGGCTGTGTGGTGATTGTTTGATCTTCTTCAGTGCTTCCACCGATCGAATTTCCAACAAGTGGTAGTAAAGCTATCGTTGGAAGGTTGAAGAAGAAGTTTTCTGAAATGATCTCATGGCTTCAAGTATGAAGTTTGACGTTGAGAAGTTCTCGGGCAAAAACAACTTTGAGTTATGGAAGGTGAAGATGCGTGCCGTCCTAACTTAGCAAGGGGTAGTGAACGCCCTTGGAAAGCGACCTGCCGAGATGAAAGATGAGGAGTGGACGAAGATGGATGCGAAGGCTATGGCCTCAATCCAATTGTGCCTTAACGTCATGAAGGAGAAGACCGCTGTAGAGACATGGACTAAGCTAGAGAACATCTACGCGAAGAAATCTCTAGAAAATCGCATGTATCTAATGATGCAACTCTTCACTTTGAAGATGGCGGGGGGACAGATGTGGAGGACCAATTAGCACGTTCAATAAATTGATTTCCAAGTTGCTTGATTTTGGTGAGCAGATGAATGGCGAGTATCAAGCCTTGATCTTGTTGAACTCGCTTCCTAGTTCATATGAGTCACTCAAGGACTCGTTGTGTGCAGGTAGGGACACTATTAATGTCGAGATCGTTGTCTCAGCCCTTCAATCGAAGGTCATGAGACAGAAAAACGGTGATACTAATTCCTCCTCTGAAGCACTGTTTATGAGAGGAAGGAATTCTGAGCGAAGTGAAGGATCATCACGTTCTCGATCCAAATTGAAGGGCAAAGGCAAAGGCAAGTTAAAGTGTTGATGATGTGGCCAAGTTAGGCACATGAAGAAGGACTGCAAGAGTCCTAAATATAAGAAGGAGAAATAAGGTGATTCTTCTAGGGAAGCCAATACCACTGAAGCCGAGGAAGGTGGTAGTGATGTGTGTGAGGTCTTGACGGTGTCAAAGGCTGGATCTTTCTGTGATGAGTGGATCATGGACTCCGGGGCTTTGTATCACATGTGCCCAGATAAGAGCATTTTTTACTTCCTATAGGGAGTATGAGGGAGGCTCGGTATTTCTAGGCGATAACTATGCCTGCAAGGTTGTAGGGATTGGTACTGTGCGCATCAAGATGTTCGATGGGATCGAACGAACCTTGACGGAAGTGAGGCACGTTCCTAGGTTGAGGAAGAATCTGATCTCCTTTAGTGCACTCGAAGCATTGGGGTGCAAGTTCACTGGTTTTGATCGGTTCTGCAAAGTTTCAAAAGGATGCCCTTGTAATTATGAAGGGACAGAGGCATAGTAACATTTACAGGCTGATTGGGAGCACTTCAGTAGGTGGAGCTGCAGCGACTGTAGTAGATTCCACGTCTGCACATATGTGGCATGCACGCTTAGGCCACATGAGCGAGCGGGGCATGAAAGTACTCTTTGAACGATCTTTGATTCCTTCCTTTAAATTTGTAGACTTTAGTATATGTGAACATTGCATGTATGAGAAACAGTCTTGATTGTCTTTTAAATGGGGGAAATATGTATGTAAAATAGTGCTTGATTATGTCCATTTCGATATATGAGGGTCGTCGCCCGTTATTTCTGTTGGGGGGCCATCGTGGTTCGTGTCGTTTATTGATGACTATAGCAGGAAAGTTTGAGTTTATTTTTTGAAAAATAAATTCGATATCTTCATGACCTTCAAATGTTGGAAGGCGATGGTGGAGAATCAGTCAGGGTAGAAATTAAAAATTTTGAGAACCGATAATGGAGGTGAGTTCACTTCTAGAAAATTTAACACGTATTGTAAAAAGGAGGGGATCGTGAGGCACAACACAGTGGGCCACACACAAGAGTAGAATGGTGTAACAGAGCGGATGAATTGGACTCTCTTGGAGAGAGCTTGATCCATGATCAGTAATGCTGGGTTGGGTAAAGAGCTATGGACTAAGGCCGTTAACACGGCTTGTTACTTGATAAATCGGTCACCCTCTATAGCAATTGAATGTAAAATCTGTGAGGAAGTGTGAAGTGGTCGTACGCTAGACTACTTAAGTTTGCGGGTCTTTGGTTATGAGGCTTACTTTCATGTACCATCAATTGAGAGACATAAGTTAGACCATAGGTCCAGAAAAGAGATCTTTGTGAGATATGGTGATAGTGTGAAGGGATATCAAATATATGACCCTGTCACACGGAAGATCACCCTAAGTCGTGATGTCAAGTTTGATGAGGGTTCTTTGTTCCGTAAGGATGTTACAAAGGAACCAGAAACATCAGAATATGTTGATACTTATGAGGACCGATATGAGACACAGGCCGATACTGAGGCGCAGACAGAGGTATAGGATCAGGTGGAGCAGCCACTTGTGCGAAGAAATCCACCTAGGGATCACAGGTTACCGGCAAGGTACAAGGATGACTCGAACATTACATTCGCTCTCATTGTAGATGAAGGGGATTCGTCTAACTTTGAGGAAGCATTACAGGATGCAGATGCTGAGAAGTGGAAGGCGGCAATGCAAGACCAGATGGACTCCTTGTACAAGAATGAGACTTGGGAGCTTGTGGAGCTTCCAGTGGGCCGAAAAGTGATAGGGTGTAAGTGGATTTTTCGGAAGAAACAGGATAGATACAAGGTAAGGTTGGTAGCAAAATGGTATGCTCAGCGTGAAAGCGTGGACTTCAGTGTGATTTTTGCATCAGTTGTGAAGCAAGTATCTATCAGGTTCGTGTTGGCGCTGGTTGCCCAATACGACCTCGAGCTGGAACAGATGGATGTGGTACAAGAAATTTGATTCCTTCATGATGAGTCAGGGCTTTATCAAGAGCGAGTATGATTATTGTTTCTATTTCAAGACACTGAATGATGAGAAGTTTCTCATACTGGTGTTATACGTCAATGACATGCTTATTGCCAGTCATAGCATGTCTGACATTGATGTATTGAAGACTCAGCTTTCAGGGACATTCGAGATGAAGGATCTGAGGGCTGCAAAGAGGGTTCTTGGCATAGATATTCATAGAGACAGGAAGAGGAGCAGATTGTGGTTATCTCAAGAAGAATACTTTGAGAAGGTATTGAAAAAGTATGAGATGGACAAGTCCAAACCGGTTAGCGTTCCCCACACGGCTCACTTCAAGCTTTCTTCTGAATAATATCCCAAGACAGATGAAGAAAAGCGTGTTATGTTTCATGTGCCCTATTCAAGTGTTGTGGGCAGTTTAATGTATGCCATGGTCTGTACAAGACCAGATATTTCACAGGCTATGGGTGTTGTAAGCCGATTCATGTCTAACCGGGGTAAACAACATTGGGAAGCTGTGAAATGGCTACTTCGATACATTCAGGGTACGTAGGACTATGTCTTGACGTTTGAGAAGTCTAAAGACAAGTTGGTTGGTTACGTCGATTCTGACTATGCAGGTAGTGTAGACAGTAAGAAATCGACTTCATGGTACTCATTTGTATTAGCAGGTGGAGCAATTAGTTGGATGTCTAAGCTTCAGTCTGTGGTGGCTCTTTCCACTACTGAAGCTGAGTATATGGCAGTGACAGAAGCTTTCAAGGAAGCTGTTTGGTTGAAAGGAATGATAAATTAGTTGGGGCTTCAGTAGGAAGCTGTGCCGGTTAATTGTGATAGCTCAAGCGCTATAAATTTGGTTAAAAATTCTGTTTATCACTCACGTACTAAACACACTAATGTGCGTCACCATTTTATTCAACAGGTGCTTGAGGAAGGAGATGTGACTCTGGACAAGATTCACACTAGCGTGAATCTGGCGAATATACTGACCAAGGTGGTCCCTGCAGAGAAGTTCAAGTTCTGCGTAACTTCTCTAGGATTGACGAAGGCTTAATGAAGACGTAGTGATGCATGAGAATCGACGACTATGATTGATGATGAGTTAGTTCTTTGAAGAGTAGAAGAGATGGTTCGATGCTTTGATGCCTTGGTGGAATTTGTTGTGAAGTCATCAAAACTGTGCATTGACAGTGTCCACCGACCGGTCGGCCAGTGGATAGTATAGCTCAGTTTGCAATGAAACTCACTGGACGAATTTTCACATTTTGAGACCGGTCGTTGAGATCTCAGACTGGTTGCCCGACCGGTCGCAGAGTGCTCAGACCGGTCTGGGGACAGGTCTGAGTTGAGGCAGCGGGCAGGCAAACTCTTTGGACTGTTTGCAACCAGTCGTCCAACTGGTTGCCTGACCGGTCTGCGGTCTGTGAGATTTGACAGTGTTACGCGGTTTTTGCGCTACTTGTTTCTAATTTCAAGTTTCCTCTTATAAATATGTTTCCTAATCATGTTTGGATTTATTTTAAGCAACACCTAGGTGATTTAAACGGGATTAGGGTTATTGGGAGAGAGGATTGAGAGTTTTGTGTGCCATGTTCATCTTTGGGATCTACTCGGGTAGTTCTAGCTTTGTAATCATTTGAATTCATAGTGGAAGGCGTCGCTTTGTATCGTGGTTTTTTCCGGCAAGGGTTTTCCACGTAAAATTCGTGTGCTTTTGCGTTGATTGTGTGTGTGGTTGTGTGGTGATTGTTTGATCTTCTTCGGTGCTTCTGCTGACCGAATTTCCAACACACCCATCCAGTACCTAGCTAGAGACGGACGGTCCTGTCAGGGCATCTGTGGGGCCATCGTGATATATGTTTTTTTTTTATATCCAATTCGTTCATCCATTTGGAATGATCATTTTGGATTGTAAGCAAAAAGAAAAAAAGAAAAAAGAAAAAAGAAAAAAGAAAAAAAGAAGGCAGATTAAAGGCTTGAGTGGAACAAAACATAGGAAATAGTGGGGATTGGGTGTTTACAGCTGAAAAACTCTTGGGTGCCATGAAGTTTTGGATCAAGCTGATATTTATGTTTTCCCTTACATGTGACCTTATGAATGGGTTGGAAGGAAAATAAACTCACGGTGGGCTTAGGAAGGTTTTAACACTGGTTGTTGCCACCCTTGCTTCCTATAGTGTGGTCCACTTGACGGTTAGATCTGCCTCCTTTCTGGCTCATCACCTAAAATGATTTGTCAAAAATAAATGGACTAATTGATAAAAAAACATATATCATGATGGCCCCCACAGAGCCTTGATAGGACTGTCCGTTGTTGGGTTTTTCCAAAATTAAAGAAAAATTGTTGGATTTTTTTTTTTTGAATTTATATAAATGAAAATGTGTAAGGAGGGTTGTGGCTTTTGGTGATTGTTGGTGAGCATTCATTTGAGAATGGTGATAACTTTTAGTGAATGTAGCATCTTTCAAATTTGAATTCAAAGTGAATGGATGTCATTAATGGTAGAAGAAAGCCATTAGTGAAGAGACCACCTTGAAAAGTCATGTATATATGAAAGGGCATGTGCCGTTTCATTAAAAATATGGCTCTTTAATGTCCCTTGAGAGTTTATATAAACTCATCTTTGAGTCAATCCAAATTATAACAACAAATCCAAATTTTCCTCCTCTTATTCTTCTCCATTTTCATTTTGGGTGGTTTTTGTAAAGTTGCAATTTTTTAGGCTGTAAACTGCAAACAGTTTTTTAGGTAGTAATCTGCAAACAGTTTTCAAGAGGTAAATTGTAATAATATAAAAGTCAGGGCTATACATTGCATAAGTGTGTTCGGGGTGTCTTTTTTAGTTTTGCCGAACGAAGCTCACATTTCTCTAGTCTTGGAGAAGAGCCCTATTGTATCCTGAAGGCGGATTTGCTGTAACCTTCTCACAAACTAGTTTAATCACCAATAGGGTACGAATATCGCCTTAAATATAGCGACATCGTAATGCGCCTTAAGCTTATCTTTAAGTGAGTTTTCTTTATTTATTTCCATCTTGATTCTAACATCTGTCTTTAGCTAGGTCCTAGTGGAGGTAGTACCCAATCAACGTCTGATATGGCATGTGCACGTGGAGAGGGGAAAGGAGAGGGATTGGATGGGAAGGGTGCGGCAAGCATGGGCTAAGAGGATTTTAGTGGTGGATGTTCTCATCTCATTGTTTTCGGTGGTTTGGATGACATGATTGTCAGGGCCCTTTTAGGAGCTTGTATTTGAAATGCATTGATTCCAAATTATAAATATAGGGGATTTTAAATCCTTAGTTATTTCTGACATCATCACTCAAATCCAAAAATAAAAATGCACTAAAATTCTATAGTATATTTATAAAAACTTGAATCTGATTACTAAATCAACCATACTATCCAAAATGAGTGTACATATGTGACTTTTGACCGAATGATTGTAATAAGCTTATTTAAATATATACTTTGCCCTAAAATGATAATTTTTCAAGCCTTAGGTTGGTTGCAAGAATACAATCACCAATGTGCTACTCACTAAAAATTTTAACCATTGATTTGCATGGCTGATATTTGGATTGTTCGGATTATTCTTTTGATATAATTTTACTGATGCAGTCGATAATATGATTGTCTTGGGTATTATTAACATGACATGTGTACAAAGGATTAATAGCCTAGTAATACTTTATTACCCTTACAACTTTTCTACCTTTAAAAAGTTGTTAAAAAGGGCATTAGATTCTAAATCACAAAAAAGAGAGATTTTAAAACACAATAAAGGTGTGTATGTTTCAAATACCTCTAAATTCACACTGCCAAATTACTTTTGGATTCTAGATGCACTCGGATACACTCAAATCCATACGGCCAAATAACTCTTTAGTGATGCCTCAGTTTTAGCCTTGCATCCTAACGGGAGCTGCCGCAACTGATGCATGGTGTTGTCGTTGAGATTTGGACAACACATGAGGTCGGCTGGTACTGGCCTGATAATATTCTAGATTGTGAGTGGTTCCCTTAAAGTAGGGACATGGAGCTTTGATGGAGATCACTTGGAGCCGGTGTCCAGCAGGGAACTCTCCAATGCTGAAGTCAAGCGAGTAGGACAATCGTGCAAGGCTCGTAGGATGAATAGTTGCGTACCTTGTCTTGTAGGGAGAGCCCCTATTTATATGATTCATAGAATATTTAGTGGTAAAGTTGATTTGGGGTACGTTAGGGAGCTCCGTATTAAGTAGGAGTTAAAATCTATAACGTTAGGAGGGATTCCTGGCTGAGATCATGTCTGGTGTCCTTCTGGTCCAAATCGGGTAGATCACCTCCAGATTTGTCGCATGTTTCCTCAGATGACTGAGCTGACCTTGGATGGTCAGTCAATGGAGCTCGTCATCCGAGCTCCTTACTTCACAGGCTCATGCTTGGTGATGTAGACCCCTAATTTTGAGGGTTGAGGTCGTCCTCCGACCTCCGTAGGTGTGGTTTGGAGAGCACTTTCCAGTGTCTTCCATAGCTTAGGTCTAGTAGCTTATCATTCTAGGCCCAGTGGTCGGGCTTTGGCTGACCACTTATGTTTGGACCCTTTGCACTTATGGGCTTTCCTCGTGGTATATGTGCCAGCTTGGATTTACCCACAACACACAGAATAGATTTCATGGAGGCATCGTGGTGAAGCCCTGTGTAGTTTTCTTAGACATAATTAAGTAATGCTCTCTTTTTTCTTCCAATTTGTCCTCGTGAGCTTTGGAAAAACGAGATTTTTTTTTTTCAATCAGACTCGTCATTATTTCTTCATCTCTGAAAGTCTCAAGGCATGCTATATGCTATACACAGAGGAGATCAGAAAGATAAGAACAACAATCATACTCCCAATTGAAGGGCCAGATGCATTGAATACTCATTTATTTTTAAAAAGCTCATGGTGAATAATGACAAGGATAACAATGTTCACAAACTGCTCTAGTTGTATGCAGTAAAAATGCATTATTATTTCTTGTATATTTGCTCAATGAGCAGAAGCAAAGAAGACTCTCTCAAGGAATGATATTGCTGGGTCGACTAGTTGCTCACATGAATGGAAACTTCGTGAAACAACTTCATGGAGCACATGCTACCAATGCATATCAGGCAATCCATCCCATAAGGATATCACCTTGGAATGCCTTGTCCGACCCAGAGACTTGACTCATTCATCAGCTTATTTGGACTTGGATATGACCGAGACCTAACTTAGATTTTGACTATCTGGGTCTAGGGCAAAAATACATACCCAATTATTAAACCTGTCATGTCTAAGACTCCTCTTAACCTGATTTGACTAGGCTTGGCACTACAATAATAGTGAGGGCGCTATAGCAAGAGATGACAAATACCCGCCGCTATTAGGGGTGGATTCAAAAATTCTATCATATTTACATACTATTCGATACATTTCAGAGGGCAATATAGCGGTGTATATAGGCATCCACCATTATTTATCCGGTTCCCACCACCGCCACCGTTCGTGCACGCCAAGAATTGTAGTGACAAATATGCTAACAGCCACTATATGTACTGTAACATTAATAGTGATCTATAGTGGTTGATATAACTCATCCGCCACCATAAACCTCGGTTTCCCCACCGCCATATAAATTTGTTATTATTCCATACCTATAGCAGTGGCACTGTACATTCGTCATTATAATTCGGGGCGAATATTTAATCCGCCGCTAAATATCATTTTCTGCCAAATCCTCCCATCACTGCTTCCCATGAGCGATATTCCTGCCATGTTTTTTGATGTATCGAGGCAGATGACTTGGATCCGCCAGAGAAAAGACAATCAGATTAGTGGGTTGGGCTTGGTCCGGGCTAAGGTTTGCGCAAACTGAACCCATTTAATAAAAAAAAGTTAAGAAATCTAACCCTAAACTGACTCAATACTCATTATCCGGTGGCCCAACTTGACCCACTTAAAATTGTTAGTGCTTGAACCCAACTCCACCCGACCCATTTAATTGCAGTATAGTCTGGCTTGACTGACTCGCTAGACCCAATCCATATACTAACTTTATTCTCTCATATCAAGCTTCTTCATTATTCTTGTGTGACGTCCACTCTGTCCATCATTTGTGTTGGCTCATGTTGGGACATGTTCCAAAAATCTGGCTGATACAAAACTCAAGCATGCCACAATAAGGGAATGATGGGACCGGGGTGTGCAGTGATGAAACCTTTCTTGAGCTTGTTGTGATGTTATATTCAATCGAACCCGTTCAGGAGGCGAGTCCACCAGGATGAACGGATAAATCAAATACCAGCCTGATCCAAAACATCATTGGACCAAGGAGGTTTTAGTGATAGCTGTCCCATCTTCACTTTTTCCTTTGTTGTGGCCCGCTTAAGCTTTGAAATTTTCCATCATATCCTAACATGATCAGCTAACACAGATGATGGACTGAGTGGATGTCATATACTCACATCACGGTGGGCCCCTTAGAGCTTTTTGTTGCCCTAGCTCCTCTCAACAAGGACAAAACTTGTGCAGGTACCCATCGGGTTTACTTTCTCTAACAGAGGCAAACGACTTACAGTGCATGAAATCCACCCCGTCCATGAGTTACACCATCCATCATCTGGCATTGATTTAAAAAATCAGGCTGATTCAACACTCTGGTGGGCCACCCCATAAAATTAGAACAAGAACGTCTAAGTTCATGGTGAGCCATGCACAAAACTAATGGTGGGCATCTCATCCCAACTTTTTCTTAGAGTATGGCCTACTTGAATTCTTCTGAATGGTTATGATTTTTTTGGCTTCCAAGGAAAAATAAGTTAGTGTATCTGATGGACGGGGTGGATCTCATGAAATTTCCACCCACTCTTGGTGCGCAGGTTTGCTCCTACATCTAATGGGAAACCCTATTTCAATTTCGACGTTTTTGTTAGAATTCATTAGATAGTATTGCTATAAGATACGTCCCTTTGGATCCCTTGATATACGAGGTCATCTATCAATGATCCAAACCGTTCATATCATGGGACTCATCTTGGATGGGTGATATACAGAAATAAATACTCTTTTATTTGAATGATTTGATCATCTGAAAATTTTCTTTGATTACAATGGTCTCCTTAACCTTTGAATAATTGAAGGTTTAAAATACTCAGGATCTGAGAGTTTTTCTGTGGGCCTCCTATCCAACGGAAGGTTCACCGTATGAATGATCTGGATCATTGAAAACAATTATGATCCAATGGTTAAAGTATCGTATCGTATTGAAACATGGCTGGATGACTGGGTGAAGAGCGGATTAATTTCCTACGGACGATGCCAGCAGATCGTAGCTACAGGAATATTTTTTCAGACTATTTTAGGCTATTATCCAACAAATGAGGGAGATCCAAATCTCATGTGGACCACACCACTAGTGGTGATTGAATGGCCACCAATAAACACTGCATGGGTGTCCACAAAAGTTTTGGATGAAGCTGATATTTGTGTTTTCCCTACATCGAGGTGGGGCCACTTCATCCATTTTGCATGCTCATTTTAGCACATTCGACCAAAAAATGAGCCGGATCAAGTGAGCCATAAAAGAGGAGACATTGGGGATTGAACATCCACCGTTGAAACATTCGTATGGCCACAAAAGTCTTGTATCCCGATAAACTTTTTGTGTTTTCTGTTCCTATCAGTGGGAATGACTTTATAAACGGTTTGGATGATATATACATAGGCATCAAGGTGGAGCTCAAGAAGGTTTCAACGGTGGACATTTCTTTCCCTGAGTTTTCCCTCTCATATGGCCACATTGGCAGCGCATAGGTGTGCTCCTTTGCGGAGGCTAGTGTGCTTGGCAAAGCACCTTATTGCAGAATCTTTTAAAACAATACAAGCCCTAGATCCGTTGCGAGCACTATTAATGGATGACCCACCTTCTCAAAGAAATCAAAATACAATGAAGAGTGAGATTTGTAGCTCCTGCTATCATGCTCTCTCATGGCTTGCGCAGGTTAGTGAAAGGCCAAAGGCTCAAGTCTCTCTCTTCCTTCTTCAATCCCTAAGACTAGTTTTTGTGGGGCCAGTCATGTGATTGGGCAACGCCATGCTAAAGGGCAGTGATAACTGATATATCAATACACATGGGGTAGCTGTATGTCTATCAAGACCGTCCAAATTGTTGGCTAATGTTATGAATGGAATTTGATAGTTAGCCATTTGACCATGCATATATTTGATGCATCAAATGGATGGCTAGGATTGCTTGATAATGTGACTATGCTCAATTGATAACATGCTCCTCAGTTTGGATGGTCAACATAGCTTTATTTGTATGTTTAATATGTTAAGAGCTAAGGTATATATAACCATCCATGCCCAATACTAATGAGTACTTTTATATATTCATGTTATTCTTAATAAACTATTTTATAATGTAATATTTTAGCTTAGATTTGTTGGATTTTTTTACGCCACCAAGTTGTATGGGCTACTATTGTGATGCACGTGTTATATGCACAGTATCATCTGTTCATTTTATGTGATCATTTTAGGGCATAAGCCAAAAACATGAGGTAGATCAGAAGCTCAAGTGGACCACACCAAAGAAAGTAGTGGAGATTGAATGCCTACCATTGAAATCTTCCTAGAGGCCGCAAAAGTTTTGGATTAAGCTAATATTTGATTTGATTTTATTTTTCTTTTCATCCAAGTCATGGTGTGGATATAACACATTTAGAAATGTTAGAGACTAGGCTTTTATTCCTTATGCTAATGCTAGTGCTTTTTACGTGATTCTATATAGAAGTTGAAGGTAGGACGTACTTAGAAATTGAAGGTGCATCGTTACTGTTGAAGTGCTGAGATGAGGTGAAGATGAAGTGTGATCCAAACAATGATGCTGACAATGAAAATTGCAACTCACTGTGCTTGCAAGGATGTTCCATGGGTGGGGTCTGCAAAGCTCGGATTTATCAGAAGTTTACCATTGCTTATGTTGACTTATGATCATACATCTTCTAGTATCACCTTCTCTCTAGAAATAAATATCAGGAATGCTTTGTCCGCGGTGAATATGTGAATGGTGGGCTTGTCTCATTCACCTTCTAGGTGATGATAGGCCGAATATTAATAAATTTGGCTATTATTTTTCAATATTCAAATGAATGGCTTGTTCGGTTACCATGGGATGAGAATGTTTCACATACAAACTTTTTTTTTTAAAATTTGAAATACATCACAGCCATGCAAAAGGTAGACCATGTCAGAAAGATCATCTGAGGCAAAAAACTGGGATGGTCCATTCATGATCAGTGGACAGCCGATGGTCTGAATCAGTGTATATGTTTGTGGCCCACCTAATTATCAGTGTAACTTCAGGTGATTTTCATTATGTGGCCCACCTTTTTGGTGGCTTTGGTGTTCCACCAAAGTGACATAACAGCAGAAAACAGAAGTGTTGCATGTGAAATTATACGTACAAGGTTGCATGGAAACACAATTACGTACAACTTTGGCTAGTGGTATTGGAGACGAAGACATGAAACTTCACATGCAACCCAGCTTACGTCCAAATGTGTCACAATAACATATATGGGGAGCTATATATAAGATGGACCTTGGCTGTGAAAATTACCTGGCCCAGAAATCAGATGGGCCACACTTGTATGTTGGATTGTAATATTGGCAGTGCTGATTGAAACCGTCAGTTATTTTGGTACATGGTGGCCCAATTGATTAGTGCACCGGTCTGACTTTTCTGACCAGTGATTATGCTAGTTGCATGCCTGCATATGAAGTGCATTGGATGTGAACTTCACATTTAATTGAGATTTTAGTAGGCAGTAACTTCTCCAGTTACACGCACCAGGTCTGGGCGAATAACAAGTGTAGTGGGTGTGCTCCCCCACAAATGTGAGTTCGATTCCCCTCTTCGAAATGACCCGACCCATGTGGTTTGTGGGTGACTGCATGCATCTGCAGAGAATAATCTCCCCTTAAAATGAAGCTTATATATATATATATATATATATATATATATATATATATATATATATATATATATATATATATATATATATATATATATCTCGAGTGATGAACCAGGACTCATCCAAGGTTACTAGTCCCACACGTGTAAACAAGTGATCCTATGGGCTGGCTCGTCCAGCTATCTTCAATATGTAATATTGAATGCATTTAAAATTAAGAAAATATATGATCATAATTAGGTAGGCCAAGAATGCGCATAGTTTGAGCCATTGATCATTTGTGTTGCATAGGTGTAGGCGACCTGATGATCATATGGTGTATGGTTTTAAAGACTCGGATGAGATCCTTGTGACTTATCTGAGTCAACTCGGACTCAGTCTGACCTAATAAGGTTTGACGGATGATTCGCCCCAGCTCAGACGAGTTGAGCCAATTCACCTCCACTCGGATGAGTCGATTAACCTGAGCCCATTTGCTGGGGCTGGGCTCGATTGACTGGAGCTGATCCGCCAGGAATCAAGTCATGTTTAAGAAAGGAATATCAAGCTAAGGGTATGGTCACCCCGTTCCAAGCCGTGGTCTATTCTTATCTTCTTTATTTTGTTTGGGTTTTCGATTGGGTCCAGTAAGGTATGGTCATCTGGCCCACCTATTTGTAACATGTGGATGGGCTGGATAACCTGAGCCCGATCCACTTACCCAAGTGGGCCACATTTCTATTCTGAGCCCAATCCACCACCCATTTATAGATCTTCGTACTCCAGTTATTCGGATTAACTCGTTTTGTCCCGAATTGAGCCTGTGACTCAGCAGAGTGGGTCAGGGTTGAATTGACCATACTCACCCGAGTCAGTAGTGACTCATTCATGTTATTAGCGGTTTTGAACCGGATCTAGTTAGGTCTGGCTTGTAGATATATAGAATCTGTTTCAACAATGAGGCCAAGGATTGAGTGCCCATGTGGCGTGAGTTGGTGTGTGTGAATTTGACCAAACTTTAAAATATCACAACTCTCTTGGGAGTGTCTTGTGCTTATTAAAAAGATAATTTGACGAACTTTCAAATAGACTTTAGAATCATCTCGTTTGAATACCATTTATCTATTCAAAACTGGGCCTCAATTCGTTATGTTTGCTCTCATTTTCAGCTGCGCGTGATCCCATAAAAACGGTTATAACTCCTCTCGTTGCAGGTTAGATCGAGGATGATCTTATGCTTGTTGGAAATATAATTTAATAAACTTTCAAATGAATTTAGAATCATCTCATTTGGATACCTATTCAACTGTTCAAAACTGGGCTTAAAATTTATGATGTGGTTAGGTTGTGTTTGCTTTTGTTTCTAATATTGAACGACCCACGAAATCGATCATAACTTTCTTATTTTTTGCTATCTCTTTTCATTCATTCTATTTGTTTCTTAGTAAAAGACTACACATGATGATTTTTTTTTTTTTTTTTTTTAAATTTTAAGAATGAAGAAGAATAACCCATTTTTTTTAGGGAAGTGGATTAGATGCGGCACCGACTTCCTCAAAAGCGATGCACCTCTTATCATGGTGCCCACTTTGATGTAGTTGTTTTAAATCCACGCCATCCATCTATTTTGCTAGATCATTTTAGGCTATATGATAAAAAATGAACTGCATCCAAATCTTGCGTGGATCATACTATAGGAAACATTGGTGATTGAACATCCCACCAT
Source organism: Liriodendron chinense (assembly GCA_003013855.2). Lineage (NCBI taxonomy): Eukaryota > Viridiplantae > Streptophyta > Magnoliopsida > Magnoliales > Magnoliaceae > Liriodendron > Liriodendron chinense. The sequence goes on along the minus strand of ML058387.1, from coordinate 5,603,891 downwards.
TAAAAACTTCTTATGGCCCACTGTAATGTTTATTTTCCATCCAAACTGTTTCTAAGGTCACATGAACTTAGATAAGGGGAAAGAATAAATATCAGCTTCATCTAAAACTTTTATAGACTATTACAAGTTGTTAATGGTCAATCTCCATTGTTTCCTATGACATGGTCCACCTAAGAGCTGGATCTACTTCTTTTTTGGGCTCATGCCTTAAAATGATACGAAAAAACAAATGGATGGCATAGATATAAAATCAATGCAACTAAGTGGGACCCACAACAAGGGTCAAACCGTCTTGGGTGAGGCCGGGGCCACACCTATTTCATTACCTTTTTTGAGATGCCATAAGAAATTACAAAAAGTTAATAGAAAAATGAAAATGTACATAGATAGAAGAGTTTATTAGAAATTAATGACAAGAGAAGGTACTATGTAGATCTGAAAAGGGTTCTTAAGGATAATTTTGTCTATGAAAAATAAAGTTAGTGCACGGACACGTAAAAAAGTAATGTTTTGAAAAGAGATGCTATTTTAGCGCTTTGACAATTCAATAGGTGTATATTTGAAAAAAAAAAAAAACCTAATTCCTTTCTCTTATGATCAAAAGGTTAAGATAACTATGGTGTAATTATTGGCCATGTTCCATAGAAGATGCGGTCATGTAAGGGACATGAATTTATTATAACCTGTTATAGGGAGCCTATGCAATGAAAAAACTTTGTGGACCCACCATGATGCGTATGACATCCACTCCATCCATCGTAGTGCGCCAGCTCATATTGGGACACGACTCCAACAATCCGGCCAATCCAAAATTCAAGCATGTCACAATGAAAGGAACAATGGGATGGAGATGCTCAATGTGGAAACCTTCCTTGAGCCCAACATGATATTATATTCCATCCAACCTATTCATAAGGTGAGTGCAGTGGGATGAACGGAGAATTATATACCAGCCTAATTGAAGACGTCATTAGTCCAAGAAGGTTAGTAGTACGTGCCCCATCTCCACTTTTTCCTTTGTTTTGGCCCACTTAAGCTTTAGATTTCTATCATATCCTAACATGAGCTAATGTAGATAATGTATTGAGTGGATGCCATACACTCACATCATAGTGGGTCCCATAGAGTTTTTTTGTTGCACCTGACTCCTCTTAAGAAGGACAACACTGTCACTATGTGAAAAATCGAAAAAAAAAAAAAATGATTACAAAATTCGACAACATTTGCCATCGAATGAGGTTTTAGTTATTTTACGACAAATGCCATCAAAATTTTATAATTTGGATATAAAAGAAAAATCTGACACAAATGCCCTAATCTCTCTCGCCCTTGCCCGCTCTCCCTCACTCCCTCCGGCATCGTTGACATCCCCTTGCCCGCACCCACTCTTTCCAATAGGCACCCACAACCTCTTATAGTACTACATCTATCGAGGGACGTCATCGTGTCGATTTCAAAATAATTGGCCACCCTCTTTAATTCCTTTAGTTATTAATTCATGTATCATATTCTGATAATCATGAATTTGGTTTGTGACAGCTTTATCATTTGTCATAGTAAAATGAAGGAAATTCGATATAATATATTTTTTAGATCTTGCGTCTTCGAGAACATACTTCTTTTGAAGTGCATTCTAGATCTCTTTTGCAGAATCATATAAAACATATACATTATATAATTCGTTTGATAATGTATTCAGTATGTAATGTTTATAGTTGTTGGCATCTTAAAATTCAGTTTGGTTGGCTGGGTCAAGTATAAATGAATATGACAATATGTAAAACATTTTCAATGTTTCTAAAGCAAATAAAATCTTCTATTTCTATCATTTGTAATTACGTCCAGAGAAAGGTTTAACTTTGGTCAGTTTACTTATATGATTGACTGTAATGGTGGCCATATGTGCTCTCTAAAATAGTTAGAAAAGAGCGAAATTTCAGTTTTGAGTTGGATTTGGAACAGATAACATAAATGTAAATAGAAATAGAAAGTAGGAAAAAATTGTCCTTTGGTTCCAAGATTGTTGGAAGTTTATGTTGAAAAAAAAGGGACAAAATAAAATAAAAAATAATTTAAGATAGAAATGAAAGAGGATTTATATGTTTGACGAAATGAGTCAAGGCGTGATGAATCACTGGGCTTGAAACTAAATCTGTCATCCTTGGTCTGCTTTCCAAATGCAATCAAATTCACGGATAGTTGGCCTCTAAGGATACAACGACTATCACCTTGTCCTGACTGTGCACTCATTGTACAAGGATCGAACTAGCAAGTAGATCGTAAACTCAAAGTGTGGTGACTCAGTGACTCAGCAAAAAGAAGAAGCAAAAAATAATGTCCAGAGGGTTTTTTACAAACTTGAGAGAGAATGCATTTTTCAGTGTGTTTAAAATGAATCATTCAAGTCTTATTTATAGACTTTGATTAGGTACTTAATGCACCGTTTGAATTTGGTTAGATTCATTGGGTTTAAACCCAATTGTTGTGACCACTCGAACAGACACATCTTTAGACGATTGAAAAACAAAATTGTTTTGGCGCGAGTACACTCTCAGTATCCATTGGAGAAAAATAATATGCAAGTATACTTTTAGAAGACCCGGACCCGAGCTATGGCCAACAGGCAAGTGCTTGCATAATATTTGGCATAGTATGAGTTAATGTGCATAGCCCCCCACAAACTACAAAATTCACTTGCCTTCTTGAGGGCCTAGCCCTTAACCAACCCACTACTTATATACTTGCTTTCTTCCTTGTTTCTTTACCAGTAGGACAAAAGAGTTACTCAAAAACTTTAAAACCAAACATGTAGAGGCAAAACACTTTTTGAAAGAAAATTTGAAACAAATATTTAATATCCCTTTAAGTACAATAAGGAAGAGTATGGCGATTAAATATGAAGAGTTAGTAAAATTTTAACCCACATTAGTTATTAATTTTTAATATATACCTGATTGAATATTAGGGCTTATATGTTTGCATTTTATTATATAAAATAAGGTGCAAGACAGATAGTAATCCGTTCACTAGGATCAAACTATCTATCAACATTCATACTAGGCCAGGAGGTCAAGCTTTGACATCGGATAAATTTATTTAAGTTTAATTCTTGTATGCTTATACAACATTTTATATTTTCAATGACTTTTTAGACAAATAGAAACACATATTGCGACTAATCCCACATCTGTTTAGAAAACCCCATTTCAATTTCCACTCAGGTTTGCTTTCTTAGAATTCATCATAAGCTATTGCTATAGGATACATCCCTTGGATCCCTTAGCATCTGAGGTCATCTATCAATGATTCAAACCGTTCATATTATGGGATTCATCTTGGATGGATGATATGCAAAAATGAACACTTTTCTATTTGAATATTTGATCATAATGGTTTTCTTAACTTTTGAATAATCAAATATTTAAAATACTTTAAATCTAAGACCTTTCCTGAATGCCTCCCATCCAACGCGATGACCGGGTCATCGTATGAGCGATTTGGATCATTGAAAAGAATTCTATACCAATGGTTAAAATCCCAACAAACTGTATTGCATGGGTGACTGAGTGTATTCCACTAATCGTTAAACCTTCAAATAAAGAACCCGAATCCTCTGTTTCAGGCAAACAAGGTTCTTGCAATGGATCCGGACTCCTGCAATATGGTGCTTTGTGAAGCACAAACACTTGCACTAAGGAGCACATCTACGTATTGCCAATGTGACAAAGTGGACACTCGTGCAAGATCCAATCCGTCTGTCCAATGGGACCCACCACGTAGATGATCTTGAACAAAAAATGGCCCTTTAATCGGATCGGTTGATTTACAATTTACGAAACAAATGGACGGCCAGAAAAAAATAATTAAGTGTTCATAATATATCTTTTGTTTTTATCACTATGGCCTACTTGATGAATGGATTAACGTCATTTTTAGCAAGGAGCATATATAAAGTAGAACCCACGTGATGGATGGCTTAAATTTTCCACATCAGCACATGGGGTGGCATGTAGGTTGGCTTCCTTGTGCATGCATGTTGACTAGAGGTGGGCAACGATCCAGGCTGGGCTGAGTTAGCCTTAGTTCGGTTTCGCTTGTTCTTGTACTACTCCAGTTTGTGTATCGCCCGGTTTGGGCTTTGGGCCAACCCATGCGGCCCGAGTTTGGTTTGCTCTAGAAAAATCTGGATCAAGCTGGGATTGATTTGGTTGAAAATTTCAAATCAGGCTGGGAAAAGTTGGAATAGGTGGTGACTTTTTTTTGTTTGTTTAAATAAAAAAGAATTTAAAAATTTAGAAAAAAATACAAAAGTATCTCACTACATGATGTTTAACATCCTCCAAAGGAGGAGTGCAACTTCAAAAATAAACATATAAGAACTTTTTCCAAACATGTACACAAACATAATTTTATAAGTGCAAAGAAACAATATGCATTCATGTATATGTATTATGCATTATCCACGTCATTATGTATATGTATTATCCATGCTGTCCATTCATTTTTACATATCATTTTAGGACACGATCCCAAAATGGAGTCAAATCCAAAGCTTAAGTGGATCACACCACATGAAAATATTGTGCTTAAAATCTACGGGCTGAATCAAACCGAGCTTCGAGCTGAGCCGAGCCGGTATTGCCCTAGTTTGAGCCTGGTTTGTTTTTTCAAACGAGCTTGACTCCAAGGCTTGGCTTGATTTGAACTTCAATTTGAACCAATCCAAGCCGAGCTTTTTCAAACCAATCTGAGCCGAGCTTTCGAGTTGGCTTGGTTTGCACCCAACTCTAGTGTTGACCCTAGCAAAGCTCTGAAATATCTTGCATGGAGAAGTAGAGGTGGGCAGCAATCCGAGCCCAGCCGAGTTAGCCCTAGTTTGGGTTTGGCTCGTTTTGGTGCCACCCTAGTTTGTGGATTGGCTCAGTTTGGGTTTCAAGCCGACCCATACGGCCCAAGTTTGGTTTGCTCTTGAAAAATTTGATTTAGGTTGAGATCGGTTTGGTTGAAGATTTCAAAGTGAGTTGAGCTGAGTTCAAATAGGTGGCGGCTCTTTTTATTATTTGTTTAAATAGAAAGGAATTAAAAAGTTAGAAATAACACAAAAAAAATACAAAAATATCTTACTGCATTATGTTTAAGATTCTCCGAAGGAGTCAACTTCAAAATAGAGAGGGTATGGTGAGAGAGGAGAGAGAGAGAGAGAGAAGAGATGGAGATGTTGTTTAGTTTTTATTTTATTTTATTTTTGTACTTAGTATCCTACGGGCCGGGTCAGGCCAAGCCAGGTTGCTCCAACCTAGGCCTAGCCGAGCTTCAAGCCAGTGCCGCAAGAGATTGGGTTCGATCCGTTTAATAAACATGTCATGTTAGGGATGCTCGTCGCTAGCTCCAACTGCACTTTGAACCGAGCCAAGCCAGGCTTTTTGGATACGGGCGGGTTGAAATTCCGAGCTAGCCCAGTTTGTGCCTAGCTTTATGGAGAAGGGAAGTAGATTAGTTGTTTCCTCGATAAAACCTTAGTGGGTGTTACCCCAACCGGATGAGGCCCACCTTGACATATATGTTTTTATAAAGATACCTCAAGGTATTTGTTGTATGTCAATTATGTGAATCTGTTTTTCTATCTCATTTTACCATGAGATCCAAAACCTTAAGAAGATTCAAATCGGCAGGTGATCTGCTGTAGCTTCTCTCTTCAGATGAAACAGGTCAAGAAATGTTGATTTTCTCTCTCCCAAATATATTGTTAGTATGCACAACCCAACTTTTAACGGGTGAAATTTTTTTGGAACCCACCATGATTTATGTGTTAGATCCACACCATCCATCAATTTTTACATATTATTCTAAAGTATGAGCCTAAAAATAGGGCTCTCAATGGGTTGGATTTGGATCGGATCCAGTTGGATCCAGCTCCAAGTCCGTATATCTGTAGACGGATTCGGATCGGAATCGGATCCAACTCGGATCCAAAATGTGATATCCATATCTGATCCATTTATAAATTGTTAGATCCATTTCCGATCCAAAATCCATATAACCATCGGATTCAGGTCGGATCTAGGTCCCAATCCACCCCATTACAAATTAAAAAAAAATGATCTAAAATATATAATATAATACATTTAATTTCGTAGAAAAATGATGCAAATTCCACTATTTACTATCGTATGGTTGACATGGCCTAAAATAATTTGTAAAACAGATGGCCAGCATGAATATAACATATGCACTAAGGTGACAATGAGTCAGATCTTAATCGGATTCGGATCAAACTCGGATATGTTCCTGTGAATCCATAACTGGTCCATTTAAGTAATCGAACCTATTTTAAGATCCATATCCGGTCCATTTAATTAATCGGACCTATTTTAAGATCCAAATCTGCATTAAACGGATTCGGAGCGAATCGGATCTCGGATCTGACCCGCTCCATTGAGAGCCCTACCTAAAAATGAGGGACATCCAAAGCTCAAGAGGAAAGCAGCGCGAATTGAACAACTATCATTGAAACCTTCCTAGGTCTACTATGAGGTTTACATGCGTGACATGGATGAAAGGAAAAATAAAACACAAGCTTGATCAGACCTCCTGTGGCCGTAAGAAGTTTTCTATCGGTAGGTGTCCAATTTCCATTGTTTCCTCTAGCATGGTCCACTTGAGCCTTGGATTTGTCTTTTATTTTATTTTTTATTTTTTTATCTCATGCCATAAAATATTGGTATGAAAAAAATGGATGGACAATTTATATCTGATATATAGATCATGATGGGGCCCATGAAAATTTCACTGTCAACACTTTTAGTTTTCTTCTCTCCCTTGAATGTGCGGCACCAGACAGCCAGCAATGAAATTTCTTGACATATGAAATTGATCTGGCCCCCACAATGAAGTATTTCTTAGATCCACAGCATCCCTCCATTTTTTCAAATCATTTTAGGATATGAGCCCAAAAGTAAAGCAGATCCACAGCTAAAGTGTAACACACCATAGGAAATAGTAGTAATTGACACTATAGTAGAGAACTTCTTGGAGGCAACATAAGGCTACCCGATATTTGTGTTTTACCTTAATTTAGATATGTGTGACCTTGTTAATATGTTGGATGGAAAATAAGCCTCATCATTGGCCCTAGTAAGGTTTCAACAATAGTTTGTTCAATCCCCATTTCTAAGTCATGCCGTTGAATTAAGCTTTGGATATAAATATTTTTGAGCTCCCTAGAATTGTGGAAAAATTGAGTATAACACAAAAATCATGGTGGGACTTCAAAAAGTTCCACAAGTTAAAAGTTCGGGTGTAGCCCTCAATCTGCTTAGGAGAGAGATTCAGTGTATTTTGTGAGCCGGAGTCATTACAAATGACATGCACCCATGAGAAGCGACAGCACTGAAATTCCCTGTACTTTCAACACAGGCTACCACTCTTATTACAACTTTGGCAAGAGATATTAGAGAAGAAGACCTGAAACTTTACATGCAACCCAGCTTACTTCGGAATGGGTCACAATAACAGAACATGGGAGCCCTACATAAGATGGACCCCAGCTGTGAAGATTGCCTAGCCCAGTAATGAGGCTGGTCCACTTATCAGACGGGTCACACATGTATGTTAGCAGGGCTGATTCAAACCGTCAATTGTTTTAGTACAGGCACGGTTTGGCGAGTCATACTGTGGCTACTGGTCCGTGCTCTGTGGGCCCCACCATGATGTATGTGTTTCATCCACGCTGTCCATCAAAATTTTCGGATCATCTTATGGCATGAGCCCAAAAATGAGGCAGAAATAAATCTCAGGTGGACCAACCACATGAAAACAGTAGTGATTGAATGTCCACCATTAAAAATCTCCTAGGGCCTACTGCAATGTTTATTTAAAATCCAACCTGTTGATTAGGTCATAAATACTTGGATGATGGCCAAAAACAAATACAAGCTTGATCCAAAACTGTTATGGCCCCCAAGAAGTTTTTAATGGTGGACGTTCAATCAACACTGTTTCCTGTAATGTGATCCACTTGAGATTTGCATCTACCTCATTTTTGGGCACAAATCATAAAATGATATGGAAAAATGAATGGACGGCATGGATGAAATACATACATCATAGTGGGGCCCACAGACAGCGTCCGATGAAAGCTAAGACCACCACGCTGGCATGATTACAGTGAAGATATGACCACAACTGGTCCATTGGTGGATATCTAATCGACGGTATAAATGGAAGAATGGTCGAAATAAACGGTGAGGATTCTCTTATCCGAATTGAGGTAAATGGCCATTCTAACATCGTCCAGCTACTTGGGAGGCTTGGATTTGATGGGAAGATAAATAATGCAACTATTCACATTCAATCTAAAAAGGTCCCAAGATTTTCCTAATTTATCAATCGACGGTGGGGAAGCAACATATCAACGGTTGCGATTACCGGAAAATGGGCCCAATGGTCAGAAAAAAAAAAAAAAAAACCCGCGCAAACGGTTCATAACCTCGGGTCGAGTATCTGTCATCCATCTATAAGGTAGGAATTGAGAATCCATGCGAAAACGGAATTTCATGGAGAAAAGCGATGAAGGAGAAGGGAAAACGAGAGCGAAAGAAATCGAAAATCATCGAGACTGGGCTGATCTCACGCACGTGTGCCTGATCAACGTACTGTCGAGGGTGGGCCACGAGGACAGATGGAAGGGGCCCATGCTCGTGTGCAGATCCTGGCTCCACGCGTCCAAGGATCCTTCTCTCTTCTCCACCTTCGATCTCGAGCCTCGATTCGAGTCGGCTACGCTCCATGACTCCCACCTCTGGTGGCGCCCTGATTTCGAGGCCAAGATCGATGGCATGCTCCGATCCGCCGTTGATTGGAGCGACGGTAGGATCGAGGAGATCCGCGTCAGGCACTGCTCCGATCGATCTCTCGCCTTCGCTGCAGAAAGGTAGGATTGCTATTTCTCCCTCGCCAATTTCGCACCTAATTTCCTTATCTCGTCTGCTGCACTTAAAATTGGACATAGTAATCCAGGCCGTTGTTTGGTGGGACCCACCATGGCTATACTCATCCAGTTCGTTGGCCTTGCGACAATTGACACCGAAAGTTTCTAAAGTTCATTTCTACGATCTATTTGTGGGAAACTGATCGGACGGTTAAGATCATCCAACCAGGGACATGCCCGGTGAAAGCTCTTGATCATGGACCGTGGTACCATCTGTCCAATTTTGGGGTAGTTATTTGATACTCTGGTAGTGTATGTCACCCGATACGCAGACACTCAGAAATTGTACATGTTGCATACATTGACTCAAAAGCAAACTGACTGAAATTTGGATTCAGGATACGAGTACGGTAAAAAATTGGGCGTTCGACCCTCACTATTCATGACACACTTAAGGATTAGGAATAGGAGTCCGGTTAAAAATTGGGAATGATGTGGGTGATCAGAAGATCAACACAATTCACAGCGTGATCCAACCTTGATCATCCAAATTTTATTAGATGAAAATGTGTGACAGTAGGTGGGTAACAAATCCACACCTTTATATGGGTACGTGCGACTGTACGACTGGAGTAGATGCGGTCATCGCCGTGACAGTTGTATGTTTAAAATAAAAACTTCACGGATGATCAAATCTTGTTCTATGCAGAAATTGAAAATCTAGTTAGAATCCAGATACGGCTCAAGATTGATTTTGCAAAGAGTGGACTTCACAGTACGCCTAAGTGAGCCGCAGTACACTCTGAGAAGATTGGATCAGATAACCAACTCCGATTCGTAGCAACCGTTAGATTCATGAGAACTTGATTTGCTTATAACTCTGTTAACGCACCAAGATGTTAAAAAAAGGAAGCAGAATGGCAGGGGCATCATGTGCATTGAGTGGACTTGAACAAGGAGTCGTGAAGATTACTGCTTAAGATTGTTTTGCAGAAAGTGAACTTCAAAGTAACGCCTTAGTGAGCTGCAGTACACTTTGAGAAGATCGGATCAGATAACCAACCCTGATTCGTAGCAGTCGTTAGATTCATGAGAACTTGATTTGCTTATGACTTTGTTAGCGAGCCAATATGTTTAAAGAATAAAGTGAAACAATGAAGATTGATAACATTAATGGAACTATGCTTAATTTTAAATTCATCTCCAAAAGAAGAAGAGCTAAAGAAAATATGTATATTTCTTGAGTATGAGAATGAGAAATTAGGAATGAGAACTAACATGCTCAGAACTACTATCGAAGAAAGACTTGAGAAGTATCAAGCTCATGCATTGGATCTCCAGTGATAGAAAATTGAATTGGAAGCCAAAATTACAAGACATTTGTGAGGATTTGAAATTATGGATTTTCAAAATTAAGGGAGAGTTTTTTTAGATTTAATTTGAAAAATGGAAAAGTTAGATGGAACTAATTTTGGAAATGGAAAAGTGAGCTCCTAAGAATGTACTTATTATTGCTTACTACGTGTCTCTTTGTTATTTGTGTATGCTTTTTTTAGTTTTTAGTATAATGTGAAATTGTGTTGGGAGTTACCCTACGCTAATCGCGGAAGCTTACGGAGTATGTAGAATTATGGCTAAATCCTAGAGGGGGTGATTAAGACCATTTTAAAATCCTTTTAAAAACCTCTTGCCTAATTAAACTAATTAGCGATTATAAACTAATTAAGCAAGAACAGTTAGCTTCTAAGCTTAAGTGGGTCCAATCATAAAGACTAGCAAAGAGTAAATAAATAAGCAAATTAGCTTAGGCACATAGATTATAAAGATGTAACATGATGAGCTTCTAATTAATGTGCAATTAACTAGAATACAAAATATATAGCTTCTAAGCAACTAGTCTAGAAGTGAAACTACAAGATGTGTATGAGAATCTACCTATCAATGCATAGCATATATTTCATTCCAACATTCATATAACTGACAATTAACGACAATGTAAGAATAAAAATGACTCAAATGACAATTTCAAATACAAGCATGTATAGTGGTTCGACTACTTGTCTACTCCACTCCCGGCTCACATACTCATCCCTTGAGCACACTGGATTTCACTATAACGGAGATTTTAAATTAAGTTTACTTCTCAACCTTTACATGAAGGTTTTTGCACAAGTTTACCTCTCAACCTGAATGGAGATTTTCGAAGTTCATCTCTCAACCTAAGAGTTTACAGGTTCCTCCTAACCTACACGTATGCGCCCATGTTGGTGGCTCCCCTTGGAGACTTGTTTAGGCCCGACTAACGTGCCAAGAATTGTTAAACGACCCTATGTGGTTATAAGTAGGATAATCATCAACCTTAAATTCACACTTAATCCTCTCAAAAGGAATAAGTGCTAGGACTCCCAAAGTGACAACTTACTTGTCTGATTGAGCCCCTTATACAGCGCCTTGTTGGGTTGCTTGATCTCCGCTCTCCCGTGCTTCAATCATCTCCCCGATGCTCCCCCGATTGTGTTACCGCTACGTTGCCAATGCCTCAGCTCCACTGATCAATCACCTCATATGTGGTGCTCTTGAGATGCTCAAGGTGATAGGAGATGGTGTAAATTCTTTACAACTAGTAGGAGTTGGTTGCCTAGAGGAATTCCACCTAAGAGGATCTTTAGAGAGTTTTAGATGAAGGATCTACTTATGGTCAAGGTGCCTAAACATCTAAAGATCAAGAGAGAGCAAGTCCATTTTCATATGAGCTTTGAATGCTCCATCTTGTGACCAAACATAAGGAAGATTTCTTGGAATGCTTAGGATTAGAGCCTAATGGTATGGGCAATGAGGGTGACTTCTAATGCACTAAAATCTCTCTAAGAACAAAAAAAATCAGGCTGTAAATATATAGAGTAAAAGCTCCAATGGATAGAAAATGATAGCCAACGGCTAGTTACCGACCGGTCAGATAGGGTCCTCGACCGGTTGGATATTGAGGGATGACCGGTCGAATTAGGGCCTGGGACTGAGAATGGTTGCTGTCCCATTTTGACCCTTGCCGACCGATCGGACAGACCAGACGACCGGTCGAATTATGCCCAAGGACAAGCTGTTTCAGCAGTTTGTTGTTGCCCATTTCACGCCTTTGATGACCGGTCGGCGGACACATGATTTCTGTTGTTTGGTTAGTCTTGTTTCTAGCAACTCATGCAACGTCTTTGGCCATTCTTTGGGTGATCTTTTGGGACACCTAAGGCCAATCTAAGATGACTAAAATTATGCCTAGGTTATGGTCATCTAGAGGTTTGGGTTTTGGTTTGGTTCAAGGTTGAAGGCTTCACCAAGGCATCTCTTTTACCTGTTTCTTCTTCCTTGATGCAACATGTCCGCTTGAGTCTTCGGTCTTCATCATCTTTAAGCTCAACCGACACCTAGACTCACCTACGTAATTGACAAATAAGGTGCATTAGTACGCCACAGAAAAGTGCACTAACATGTTCAAAACTACTATCGAAGAAAGACTTGAGAAGTATTAAGCCCATGCATTGGATCTCCAGTGATAGAAAATTGAATTGGAAGCCAAAATTACAAGACATTTGTGAAGACTTGAAATTATGGATTTTCAAAATTAAGGGAGAGATTTTTTAGATATAATTTGAAAAATGGAAAATTTAGATGGAGCTAATTTAGAAATGGAAAAGTGAGCTCCTAAGTATGTACTTATTATTGCTTAGTATGTGTCTCTTTGTTAAGTGTATGCTTTTTTTTAGTTTTTAGTATAATGTTTATGTCAAATACATTTGTTAATAGGTTGCTATAGGTTGCTAGAAACCTAAATTTAGTTTAGAAACTAGAGAATATTCATGTAATTGCACTTCGTGTGACGGATATTAATAGATTGTAAAAATGCAAGTACATTAGGTGAGAAGAAGAAGAGAAGCAGAAAATCGCGAAGAGAGTCTTTTTTGTCTTTAGTTGAAAATATAATATTCGTTAGGTAAGGTCCACCACTTGGTAAATTGTGGAGCTCTGTATATCCTTTAGGTCCGTATATCTTCAAAACCTTTTTCCTTCTTATATATTTTGTGTTGATTGCATAATTATTTCTAGAGCTGTACACAAGTCGAGCTAGCTCAAAAAGCTCGCTCAACTCGACTCGGTTTAACTCGGATTGCCTCGGCCTGAAAGGGGGATTTGGGATGGGCCAAGGCCTGTTTGACTCTGCTCGTTAAAAAACAAGCCGAGGTCGAGCGGTAGGTGGCTTGGCTCATCTCAGCTTGAGCTCGAAGATCGACTCATATCTCGACCTAGCTTAACCTTGACTTGGCTAGCTCTATGTGTAATATGTCAAATTCTTGCCCGTGCATGTCTTGCGCACCATTTGTGCTCGTTTGCCAAGAACCATTGGATTGAACATATGTTTCTAAAATATTGATGTTGTTGAATGGATTACACTCTTGGATTTACTGTTCTTTAAAGTACATGTATTGTTCATATTTTGTTTTTAGGCTTTTAGCTGTTACTAAAAATAGCTCGGCTCGACTTGACTCCACTCGACCAACTCACTCACCTCAACTCAATCCAAGCTCGACTCGGCTCAAATCATCGGGCTGAGGCGAGCTAGCGTGTTGAGCTTGAAGGCCGAGCCGAGCCGAGCTAAGCTTGGCACAACTTGGCTCAACTCAGCTTGATGTGCAACTTTAATTATTTCTATGATTTTTCTTTTGCCGTGCATAAATCTTTGAAGCGGTTACTTTGTTATTCCAATAAATTTATGTTGGAAAATGCAATCCCAACAAGTTTTGTGAGAATAGCCTAGAAACTAGAAGATTCCCTAGTGTTTGTGCTTTTCTAGCTGGTAGAGGGTTCCCAAGAAAATTTAGGTGGTGCATTAAAACTGTTTTTAGAAGTGATGAAAGTTGGGTACAAATGGAGAAGTTGGATTCAAGTTTGTGTAAAGTCGTCAAAGTTCTCGGTTTTCATGGACGGATCTCCGAAAGTTTTTTTTTTTTTTTTTGCCCCCATCATCTTGAGGCTTACAGCAGGGGACCCGTTTGCTCCCTACCTGTTTGTGGCGGTGGCAAAGGCTTCTAGCAAGATGCTAGATACATGTGTAGCGATGGGACTTATAGATGGTTTCAGGGTGGACAAGTTAGATTTCCAAGTCTCTCATCTTTAGTATGCAAACGACATTTTTGTGAGGCGGATGATGTTAAGGTGGATACTTTAAGGAAGATTATTACATGCTTCGAGGTGGTTTTGAGTTTAAAGGTGAATATTAGCAAGAGTGAGTAATCGGGCATTTGTCTCTCAAAGGAGGAAGTAAGCAAGTTTGAAGATATATTTTGTTCTCATGCAGGATTTTTTCCTTCTTCCTATCTTGGCTTTCCACTTTGCATATGGAAACCGGCCAAGCGTTTGTGGGATAAAATCATTGAGAGGTTTGAAGGTAAGCTATCGAGTTGTAAGAGCATGCATCTTCCTTTTGGGAGGAAGGCTGACAATGATAAAGGCAGCAATGTCCAACCTTCCGATTTATTTTGTCTCTTTCAGATCAAAATTTGTTTCGGATTGGCTGAAGAGGTTTTGGCGGGATTTCTTATGGCAGGGAGTTGTAGAGAAGCATAAGTTTCATCTTATGAAATGGGATGAGGTGTGTAAACCATGTGAAGGGTAGCTAGTTTAAGGAAGTTGGAGGTCATGAAGTCCGCTTTCCTAGGAAAATGGCTATGGAGCTTTGGTTCAAAGGAGGGCTGTTTATGGAGAGAGGTTAAAGTAAGGAAGTATGGGGTTCAGGAAGGGGTTGGTGGACAAGGGCTTCATCTCTTTATAGGGCATTGTCTTTGTGGAAGTCTGTGGCCAATTTGAGGCTAAAGTTTTTGGAGGGGGTGGGTTTTCTTTGGGAAATGGCGAGAGTCTCCAATTTTGGGAGGATACTTGGTTGGGCGAAAAAGCATTGCGGGAAGTTTTTCCAAGGCTAGCTAGAATTTTGTTGGAGGCGAATATCACGGTTGCATGATGTTTCTCCTTTTCAAGAGATGAGTTTATTTGGGCCTCCCATTGTAGTAGGAATTTGACGGATGAAGAGTTAGAAGATTTTTTAGGCTGTTGGAGTTGCTACCAATGTGGTCATTTGGTGGGAGATAGGGACGCAATGGTGGATCAAAGAGAAGTCCAGCTGGTTCTTTGTTCAGTCCTTATATAGAATAATCATTGTGTCTTCATCAGGGTTTTAGGTCCGTCATACACTTTTATGTGGTGTTACCATGCCCCTCCTAAGGTTGTGGCTTTGGCTTGCCTTGTGGGAAGGAACAAGGTGCTCATGTTTGATAATTTTTGTAAGAGGATGATGGTGCTCTTGAATGTAAGTATGATGTGTACATGAAACGCGAGGAGTCCGATGCTCATCTCTTCATCCATTGCTCTTTCGCCAAAGGGAGTTTGGGATAGCTTTTTCGATTTGTTTAGGGTATCGTGGGTAATGTTGGGTTCAATTGAGAATTTCCTTTTGGCTTGGCATGGGGGAGGTGTGGGTGAGGTAGGGAGGATAATTTGGAGATTTTCCTTGTTGGTTGGCGTTTGGTTCCTTTGGGGGGGAAGGAATAATCGTTGTTTTAGCCTTAAAAGTTATAGGTGATAGTTCTTTTTTCCCTCTTTCTTGCTCTAATTTGTAACTCCCTTTTGCTTCGGCCTTGCTTAATGATTTTTTTTTTTGAAAGGTGACTGAAACTTTGTTGAATAGCCACCCAAGGGCGGAAAAGAATACAAGGAGCAAAAAGCAAAAGCTAAAGAATATTACAACCCCCTTGAAATTCGCGGCCATTCGACAACCCAATGGATGGCCTTGCGATAGATCCAATCTTCTGATATTGCTATGTTTTCAAAACAAGGCTTGTTCCTCTCTCCCCACAAAGCCCATGGGACCGCCATACCTGCCAACCTCCATATAACTTTACCTTCCTTGCCAATTCCTCCACCATGCCAAGAAGCTATAAAGGAGGGAACATTTTTCGGCCTTGCTTAATGATATAATTGCCAATCCCCCCCCCCCCCCCGCCCCCCCCCCCCCCCCCGAAAAAAAATAAAAATAAAAATTGTTGGTTGAAAACCCTTATAAATAGTTGACATTGGGTTGTTGTTAGGACAAGTCTAAAATGTGTAAGAGTTGGAGGTGAGGCGACTCTAGTGTGAGTCTAGCAAGACTATGGCATAATGTCCTCTTTAAAGTGTGGTGAGTGTTAGCGTCTCATACAGTGTGTCGAGTATAGAAAGAATTGTAAATCTGTTATTTTCAATAGAAATTTGATATTTTGTGACTCACTAGTAGCTATCACTAAGGCATTACAACAACTTATCTCCAGTAAATTGGTATTAGAGTCCTGGTTTAACTTGATCCAATGATCCAAAATGGCGAATATGATCCAACCACAAATCCCGCGATAAACTAAAGGCCAACTATGATAATTGGAGCATCCATATAGAAGTTCTAATTAGATCCCAGGACTTTTGGGAAATCGTTAGGGAAGGCTACATTAAACTAGCTACACTTAAAGTTGAAGCATCTTTAACTTTTGTGTCGCGGACTACACTAAAGGAGTCAAGGAGCACACTTTTCCATTTTGAAAATTGACTCTAATACATTTTTTCCTTTTTTTTTTTTTTTGAAAGGCTACTGAAGATTTTATTAAAGGAAAGAACAAGACAAAACAAAAACAAGTGACACTAATTCGCCAAGGAGGCGAACCTAGCTAAACCCCCAAAAAAGAAAAGTCACATCCCTTGAGCTTCTCTATAATAGAGGCCCACTCGATAGTAAGGAAGCGCGCTCTTTGAGAGGTGGCTTCCACAAACTTGCTCTCGCTTCGGAAACATCTAGCGTTCCTTTCCTCCTAAACTGACCACCAGGTAGCAAGAAGAGAGATCCTCCACAACATCGTCTTGCCTTTACCCAACTTCACCTCATGCAAGTTTCTGAGAAGATCACCCGCTGTTGTTGGGAGAGACCAAGACACACCGAAAGGCTTGAGTAAATCTGACTAGATTGTCCCAATAAATCGACAATGAACGAACAAGTGATCAATCGTTTCCTTGTCTCCCATGCAACATAAACAAATATTCGGAAGAATCATTGCTTATTTCTGAAGGTTGTCAACTGTCAAAACCCTGTTTTGGCCTACCAAGTAGTTGAAAGCCGCAATCTTGGGGGGGGGGGGGGGGGGGGTTTGAGATAATGCCAAACATGTTCGGTTATCGAATCTTTAAGGGCTGGATGTGTCTTTGTAATACAATCATAAAAGGAGTGAATTGAAAAAGAACTCGATTTGTGATGACGCCAAATCATGTGGTCTGAGGTTGAATTGTTCGGGCAGCAAAGGTGAATGCGGTTCAAAAGGGCCACAAACTCTTCAATCTCCTCCTTCAAATGTCTCCTACAAGGGGAGCCCAAACCACTTCTCCCGCCACGAGTGAAAAGCAATTGGAAACAAATATGGACTAAATCGGAGCTAGGTGATAAATCCTCGGGAATTTGGTCTTTAGAAATGAATCCTTTGAAACATACATCTTCCCAGAAATGAATCCTTTCACCTTTACCAAGGGAGAACCCTACACCCTCCATAAATGCCGACTTCACAAACATGATACTTTTCCATAAGGCAAAAGCTCTGTACATGGAAGACTCTCTCGTCCACCAACCGTCGGCCGAGCAACCATACTTTGCTTTGATCACCTCTTTCCAGAGCACCCCGTCTTCCTTCCTAAACCTCCAAAGCCACCTCCCTAAAAGTGCCCTATTCATCGCTTTAAGATCTTTACTACCTGCTCCGCCTTCTTCGTGGGGTTTGCACACCTCATTCCAGCTAAGGAGGTGAAATTTCCTTTTATCCTCCAAACCATACCATAAGAAGTTGCGCCTGCAATCTGTCAATCATGACCATAACCGACTTCGGACACCTGAAAATTGACATGAAATAAAGGGAGAGATTTTGCCTTAATAAGCGTGATACGACCTCCCAGCGACAAATACCTACTTTGCCATCTAGCCAAATAATACTCAAATCTTTTAATAACCTTATCCCAAAGAGATTTGGGAGGTGAGCCAATGCATAGGGGAAGACCGACAAAGGTCGAAGGAAGCTTTCCTATTTTGCACCCAAAAGAATCCGCCAACCGTTGAACTTCGACTTCCTCCACAACCGTTCCCATCATTTTTCCCAATGTTAACCTTAAGACCTGAAACCACCTCAAAGTACCGAATGATTGTTCTCAAGTTCTCAACCTTTTATTGCTTAGCATCATAGAAAAAGGAGGGTGTCATCCGCAAATTGAAGATGAGAGATCGGCTTCTCCAATCCTTTAATCTTGAAACCATGGATGATTCCCTCTTCCTGACTATTTGACAACATTCTTGAGAGAGCCTCCGTAATAATAACAAAGAGAAAAGGGGACAAAGGGTCACCTTGCCGAAGACCTCTTAAACTTCTGAAGTAACCCTTAGGCGAACCGTTGAGGAGGACCGAAAACCTTGCTGAAGAGACACTCCATGACCCAATACATTTTTTCGTTTTCAAATTAATTCCAATAAAACTCCCCCTTCTTCTTCTTCTTCTTCTTCTTTTAATCAAACATCCCGTGATGAATTGGTGACCATTTCCATCCTATTCATGCCGTTCGTATTGATTTTGGACCAAAGAGAACTTTAAGGTGAACCCTTTTCACTTTATCCACTCTTTTGATGAAGTTTGCGAAGTCTCCCATGCTTAAATGATTCGGCGTTTGAGATCTTTTCAAAGATCACCTGTCCACCTTGGTGGATAATTAACAAAGCTTA
The DNA here is from genome assembly GCA_003013855.2 of Liriodendron chinense. Lineage (NCBI taxonomy): Eukaryota > Viridiplantae > Streptophyta > Magnoliopsida > Magnoliales > Magnoliaceae > Liriodendron > Liriodendron chinense. The sequence continues at coordinate 5,585,145 of ML058387.1, read as the reverse complement.
TCCTTTTTCCTTCTCTCCTTTAGTGCAATTTGCTGAGCAATGCTTAGAAATGCTTCCGCATTAGGTGAAGTTGGTTTAGTATAGCTTTCATCAACGATGTCTCATAAGTCTTATGATCCAAGTAGAACTTTCATTTGGATGCTCCAATTATTGTAGTTGGACTTGATTAAATGAAGAAATTGTGGTTGGATCATATTTGTCATTTTGGACTGCTGGATTGAGTTGAACCAAGGCTCTAATACCAATTTGATGAAGATAACTTGTTATCCTCTAATACCAATTTGATGAAGATAACTTGTTATCTTTTGATGATAGCTAGTGGAAGTGACAATATTAAATTTTTATTTGACATATGAGATTAATGATTCTTTTTACCCTCACCACACTTTAAGAGACTATATTCTACACTTACGACACTTTAAAGATATTATACTTGAGTCTTGCTAGACACATACTAGGTACCTAGCTCTCATGTGTTTTGGAGTTACCTTAAAGACCACCTAACATCAATAACATCACATATTTATAAGAGTTTTTCCATTGACTTTTCACCATCTATTTTTTTCTCTAGAAACAATTTTATATGCATCGCTTAAATTTTTTTTTGAAACCTCAACAAACTAAAAGCACCAACCCTATTGGTTTTTTTTTTTTTTTCCAACATTTTTTTTACACTCCATCTACATATGTTATATAGAGTTTTCACGTACATCTTCATTAAATGCAAGCACATGAATAATCTCTAGTTCCTAGACTACACTTAGGTTCTAAGCAACCCATTTAACAAACCTGTGCACCATGCACATTTTACTAAATATTGATAATGCATGTATAAATTACAAAGAGACACATTCTTATTCTAGATACTTAGGAGCTCACTTTCATTTTCAAAATTAACTCTCTAGCACACTTCTTCAAGATTAACTCCAAAAAACTCCCCATTAATTTCGAATATCCTTTATGTCTTCATGTCTTTGTCATTTCGGCTTCCAATTCAATCTTTTGTTGCTTGAGCTCCAATACACGGGCTTGATACTTTTTAATTCTTTCTTCAAATCTAGCTTCGAACATTTCATTTGTCATTCTTAATTTCTTATTCTCTTGCTCGAGAAATATAGTTGTCTTCTTTTGGAGATAAATTTGAATTGAACACACTCCTGTTAGCATCATCAATCTCCACGACTCCTCATTGCAGTCAGATCAATGCACATAATGCCACATGTTGTTCGGCTTCTTTCTTTGAACATCTTGGTGTGCCAGTAAAGGTGCAAACAATCGAGTTCTCACAAATCTGAAGGTTGCTTGAATAGGAGTTGGTGATCTTTGTCCAATCTTTCCAACAAGTGAAGATGTACATCTTTATACAGAGTTTTAAAGGACATCTTCATAATGCAGGTACATGTCTTTAGTTTTTAGACTAAACTTAGGTTCTGAGCAACCCATTTAACAAACCTATGCACAATGCACATTCAACTAAACACCAATAAACGCATGCGCAAATAACAAAGAGAGATATACTTATTCTATAGGACTGGGAGCTCACTTTTTCATTCTCAAAATTAACTCCAGTACACTTTTCCATTTTAAAATTAACTTCAACACCTGTTATGCGATACTGAGGGTAAATCAGTCCATTATGAAAATGGGCCGTATTTGCACCATTTTGGGGGCAGTATGGCCGTTACAAGCTGATACAACTATAAAAGGGCATATTTAAAAAAAAAATATTTAATTTTTTTTTTTTGTTTTCCCACTCCTTTCTTCATTTTAACCATGAAAGAAGCTTAGAAACTAATTTTAAAAGTAGATCTAGGCATATTTTGATAATCAAAACACTATTTTTTTAGCAGGATCGATGAATTAAAGTGTAGTGGACCATTTTGGAAAATATCGGAAGAAGGGATAAACTATCACTTTTGTTCATTTTCTCCTTCTTCTTTTTTGTTATACATGCAGAGCGTTCGAAGTTTCGGTATCGCTACAAGTTTCGCTAGTCAGGGATAGGGAAACAATATCTATATCGTCGATAACCAGAAATGCGGGGAAAATGGTGGATTTTTTTAGTGAAACCTAAAGAGATGATAAAATACATACATTTGCATATTTAAGAGTAAAAAAATTGCATGCATAATAGATTTCTATTTAATGGGGGCCTAAAAGCATGTGTTGCTGTAAGAAATCAGTCCAACAATCTCATCCATCCCATCTATCCATCCAATATATGACCATCCATCCAAACATTCATTGATATTTCAAAATATTGGCAACACATGATATTTCCCAACAAATTATTAATAACTGAAAAAGAAACTAAAGATTGTGGTCTCGTTATTGCCATGTTGCGATAATGATAATATCGTGATATTATCAATATTATTGTCAACAAATTGAACACTGTATACAACCATGCGCCCATAAAAAAAAATATGAAATGGGAATTTTTTGAATATACAGTTTTTTAGCAATATCGATACATTGGCGATGTTATTGAAATATTGCAAATACATTGATGATACAAACGACACCTAGAATTGACACAATAAAAAATATTGGCAATACACTAGTTGTATCAATGCATTGGCAATACAAGCGACGCCTGGAATTTATACAATTGAAAATATTGATGATATCGACACATTGGCGATATTTAATGATACATTGCTGAAACTTAGAATTTTTTACACTATTAGTATTATCGGTATTGCTACCAGTGTTATCGGTATCGCTACCAGTGTTATCGGTATCGCTGAGCTAGAGATAGAGATAATATCGGGGATATTTCGATAATATCAGAGCTAATTTAAACATTGTACATACATCCATATATGCATGTGTGTGATTTAAACATTGTACATACAATGTGTGTGTGTGTGTGTGTGTGTGTGTGTGTGTGTGTGTGTGTGTGTGTGTGTGTGTGTGATTTAAACATTGTACATACAATGTTTTGTGTGTGTGTGTGTGTGTGTGACATAGCCCATGGAGACAATGTACTTTTACACGATATCTGCCGAAATTGGTCCATGGGTGACAATTTACTTTCTACATGGTCATGATGGAAAAATGTCGCTTGGTCATGGTCCATGGGCGACATTGTACTTTCTAAATTTGATTATCTGCATTTGCACTTGATATTGAGCTTTGTTTTGCAACTACATGGAACAAAGCCTGAATAATTCGCCCCCAACAGCTCGATTGTATTGGAGCTCACGTACGTTTGGACACATGCGATCATTCCCTTTATGTAAAATGAGTTGAGGGCACCAAAATGATCTCATCGCCATCATTAATTGTGTCATTTATGGAAATGATGGGGAAAATGACATAGAAGTCTTATCATTCGAAGAAAAAAAAAAGAGGAGAAAAAAGAGTCACCCAAGTCTTTTATTTGTGTCCGGGGTTAAACAAATTTGTGCAAGGGGAAGCCATCTTGATGATGGTATATAATTGCCATATCTCTAGTATATATAATGCGAGTAGTTTGTGGACATTTTTACCCCTACAATTAGTGAGAGGGAGTGGTGATTTCAAACAGAAAATGAGATGTAGCTGGACCTTTGCGTGTTGCGCGCACTTGCCTCCTTTCTAGAAAACTTTCATACTTTGGAAGTGTGTGTTGACGATGCATAGGCACTTAGAAATTGGATGAATGGCATGTAAGTAAAACAGAACTATGCAAGTTATGGGTCCCAGTCGATATTGTCAAATTGCATATATGCAATTGTGTGCGATAGCAGGGGATTGTGCACATGCAATTGCATAATCGCATACGTGGTTGCACACCCCCTCTTGATTTTTTTTTTTCTAAAAAAGTAAAAAATAAAAACTGAAAAATAAAAGAAAAATAGGAAAAAATTACTACTAGTACTCGGAATTGTTTTTACCCATTTCATTAATTTTTACATATTTTCTTATATTTATTACATTACATCTACTATATTATTAGATTACAATTACAACAAGTTAACTAACAAAGTAATAATTGTTAAGTACTCTCAAATGATACATGTACTCAAATTGTGAAAAAAAAAATAGAGAAATTTTGTAGGACTTAGATGTACAAATATATTGTACAAACTAGTGAAACTACAAACTTTGAAGTACACATTCAAAATAGGCTATACACATTGATCCCTAATCCATTGTGGCACATCTCCACCATTATTGGCATCATCATCATTAAAGTCATTTCCTTCTTTTACATATACTTCTTCTTTTGTGTCTTCATCATCGGTTCCCATTAGTTGCTTGTTTACATTCAGTGGTTGGTCATCTTCTTCTTGTAACTCCTCTATCTTGTCTTCTTCTTGGCCTTGACTGCTACCAGGCCTCCCCTTGTCTTCTTTGCTTTTGACTTGAACTTTCTCCAGGTGCCGATCCAAGTATGACATCTTTTGTTGGGCCCATGTTAAGTTCTTCCTTTAGATCATCTTACCAAACAGGATCATAGAAATTAGTTATTTTTTTTTTTTGCCTAGCTTGGAATTGTTCTGCAACTTTTTGTTGTACTCAATGTTCGAAATATCAGTATCGTTTTACATATCGCATCCTTGGGATATAGATACGCATCGGTTATCGCATGGGATATATCATTTGTATTGGGTAATTTCTCACACTTTTGGGAAGCATGGGGAAACATGGGGAAAATGGTTGAATTTTTCAATGAAACTTCAAGGATTGTTAAAAAAGACCTTAATACACACTTTTAAATGATAACATCTCAAACAAGAAGGGCACGTAGTAGGTTTCCTTTGTAGAGGGTCCTAAGCTATGAGCTGTTTGACTTGAACTAATGCAACTATATTAAAATTGAATGCATCACATTTACAGTGTATGTGATGATCATTTCATCAAACACTTCTAAATACTTTGAAATTTGTTTCAATAGATAGCTGGTTGAAGGGAAATTTCGACAAAAATTAATGTTTTAATAGATTTTTATTAATTTTTAATTAAAAAATGATTTTTATTTTTCAAAAATTGACAAAGACTTAACAAGTCAGTAGATCAGCCCTCATACATGCTTGATTTCATGTTTGGAGTGCAACATTGCAAGCAATTTAGGAGAAATTGGGAAAATTTTGAAAATTTCTCAAATCGGACCACCCACGCTCAAATTTCGAAATTAGAGTATATGTGATGATCATTTCATCCAATACTCCTAAATACTTCGAAATTAGTCTTATGACAGCTAGTTAAAGGAAAAGTTCGAGAAAAAAATGGAGAACGTGAAGAACTAATGGATATTGAAATCAAAGCTCAAACTCCATGTTTTTGATGCAAAACATGAAGAACCAATGGATTTGTGACCATTTGACACTAATTTAACATAATTTCAACAAGAAAGGGATTGAAAATTGAAATGCTCACCGGATCGAACATGTGGGATATATCGGCACGATCCGTGCGTTTCATATCGCACATGTGGGATACAAGTTATATCGTGGGATATATCAGCTGATATCATCAATATTTAAAACATTGGTTGTACTAAACGAAGACTAGGTCATAGATTCTTTTGTTCAAAAAATAAAAATAAAAACCACCACCCCAATTATTGAAATTCACATTTAACACATTTGATGATTTGATTGGCCACTTTTTGGTTCTTCTAATCATCAAGGTGGAGTGCACATGTTGGACGGGTTGGATGTTATATACATGCCACGTGGGCACCACAATTCTCAACTTCACCACTTTTTTTTAAAGAAAAATAATCATCGAGGGCATTTTGGAAGCATCTCCCAGTATTTCAATTGGTCGAGACATTGGTAAAATCACAACTGCGGAAGAATGTCGACATAAGAATCCCGTTTTTCTCTCCCTTCCTCTCTTTATGTGCATCACATTTGCCTGACTCCTAATTTAGTTTCTTTGAGGGAGATTAGCATCCTTATTTTATTTACAATGCAATGAACACGCGCGTGCAGACACACACACGAACTTGGGGTTTTTTTAAGTTAAGGTACCCCTGCACAACAATACGGTGGGGGGCTAGTGTGACGTAGGACAATGGTCCTATCAATATGATGTGGAATGAACTAAAGCGGAATTGTAAAACAATGAATAATTTAATTAAATCCACTCAAATCACAAATGCATAAATCCAAATAAGCTATAAATCATGTTCCATAACCACAACTACAAGCAAATAATAAAGGAACATTAAAATCTCAAAACCCGAGACTTATGGAAGGTAGAACTTCCATGTCCAAGCATAGGGTTAATCCTACAATTCATGGGTAGGGCACTAGGGTTCTTAGGTATGGATGGAAATTGGGTATGGATGTGGTTTAGGGTTAGGGTTGGGACAATTTGGGAATTGGGGATTTGGGGATTTAGGGTTATGAAAGGGAAAATTCGGATTTGGATAAGTGGGGGTGGTCGGATTTGAGAAACGGATTGAGATGAGGCTTGAATTGATGAAAACGGATGGGAAAGGGCTAGGGTTTTAAGGAAAAGTTAAGAAAAATGGGTTGTGGGCCTATCCAATGAGGGTTTTGGCTTGGATTCATGAAAGCTTGAAAAATCTCTAATCGGATGGAGAAAACTACACAACTCACCTTGATCTTATAGAGAAGAATAAGAGGAAAGAGGTAGAGAAGATAGATTCGACATCACACTGTTGGCATCGCACCAAAAAGAGCTCTAATCGCTGGAACTTTTATGCTCATCTCAAGCAAGAAGCAGGGTTTTCTTAATATTCATAAACATTCATTAGTGAAATAGGGTTTCTCATGAAGTATATATAAGCTATGAAATAGAAAAGTGCACTAAAGTGCCTACGAAAACAAAAACAAACAAAAAAATGCCTAAATAAAAGAGAAGGGCCTGTCAGGCCTGGTACAGCTCGGATGTGGCCCGGTCCAGCCCGTCAGGCCCGAAGACACATAAACGTGTCCAGATGTGCTCCTGCTTTGGTCCCACTACATGTCCAGCCACAAAGAGAGTGGGGTCCGCCTCCTCCTTTGATACGTGCGTAATAGTGGATGTAGGATGTCCCCATCACAGTGTCCACCTCTAGAGTGCATATTTAGATTAATATGAACTTTCATGTTCTCATTACTACTATATAGAAGCTATGGTCTTAGAATCATGCTTTATTGATGATCATGACCTTTGAATTGTGGATTTGAATGAGCCATTAAAATACTCATCTTCATACGGAATCACTTGTTCAACAAATGTTTCTTACTATAGCCTAGGCAACATAGAATCCAGACCATGAATGGTTCATATCATAATTTAAGATGCACTCTGGAGGTGGAACTGGCCCTCATACTATATTGTGGCATAGGGGCAACATACCCTATCGAAACCCATGAAGTTATTCATATTTTCTAGAAGTGTAGGAAATAGGGTATTTTAGCTAAGGAAATATGAGAGTTTAGATCTATGAATTCCATCTCATGGATTAAGTGTAGGGAAATACAATCTCTTTTTTTTTTTTTTTTTTTTGAACCACATACGAGTTTGATGTTTTCTAGTTTTTTCCCCTCGGATATTTTGATTGCATTGTGTTAGCAAAGCTTGTTTGGCATTCATGCTCCAAACTTTAACCATTTATCCCTTTTTGAGGAAGTAGTTAAGCAAACGTGCAATGTTGGGCATAATTGTCTATAATGTAAACGGTGTTTAGTATATTCATGTAACGGTGGCTCCTTGCTATTCTTTGCAGCCAACTACTTGAGCATGTCCTTTCTGCTTTTAATCCATTGTAGGTACATGTATACAATGTTTTCATTATCTTGCAATATCACCGATATATCCCACGATATATCTATTATCCCAGTTGGGCGATACGAAACCTAGCTTTAATATCCATTTTTCATGGTATTGTGCAATATATCACACGATATTTCTACGCTCCCGTTTCATAATTTCTTAATGCATCAAGCGATATATTGATACTGAGAGCGATATCGAAAGGAATGAAAGGAAATTGGTGTTGTTGTGTTTGGAAAATCCTAAAAAAATCACAAAAATTAATTGTTTTGCCAAAAAAAAAAAAAAAAACTTCTTTCTAGTACATTGTAAGGTGATTTCGATTTCTCTTTTAGCGGCGATCAAGTGGTTTGTGTTCCTCCGTGTAGAAGAAATCTCTATGATGAAGAGATGGAAGAGTCCATGAGGTTGCTGCAGCTCCTTGCAAGTCAAATTCCTATTCCTTCCGAAGAAGACTCCATGGTTTGGCTATTGGAAAAGTCTGATAGATTTTTTGTGAAGTCCTTTTATATTAAACTAGTAGGGTGGCAAGTTCCGCAGGAGGTTTGTCTCACTAGTCATGTATGGCATTACGGAGCTCCACTCAAGGTGGCGGCTTTCTCTTGGTTGGTGGGCAGAAAAAAGGTTCTTATAGTTGATAATCTTTGAAGGCGGGGCAAGATACTTCCAAACATTTGCCTATTCATAAATTGCTCCTTTGCATCAACAATCTGGTACGGCTTCTTTTCTTCATTCGGCATTTTATGGGTCAATCCGGGTTATGTCGATCAGTTTATTTCAGCATGGCATGGAGGGGGGTGCAAATAAAATTGGGAAACAAATCTGGCACTTGGGTCTATTGGCAGGTCTTTGGAGTATTTGGTTGGAGAGGAACGATTGTTACTTTAAGAACCGAGAGCGTTGGCCTGTGGAAGTGATTAAAAGGGCAAATCAGTTCCTATCGGATTGGGCGGTAGCAGCAATTTTTTTATCCTTTGATCAGCTTCCTGTTAGTTGGTCAGCTTTGTATAGTAGTGTATAGCTTTGTTTTTCTGGCCTTTGGCCTTTTTAATAATATTCTTTATCATTGTCTAAACTAAAAAAGATTTCGATCAGTCCACTTTAGTTTGTTGGAAGAAAATCTTCAAAATTTCTTCAAAATTATGATTGGAAGCTTCTTAGGGCTGGATTCTAAAAGGAGCGTATTTTTTAGTTTTAATTTTAATTTTTTTGGTTAATTTTTATATGTTGTAAATAGTGTTAGATGATAAGAAATCCATGATTCTTCATGTTTTGCATGAAAAATTATGGATTTGGTGCTTCGATTTTGAGATTTGGGGGAGATGGGCTGAGTTATGGATAATTGGGGAAAAATATTTACCCAATTTTTCCCAAATCAGTTGTAATTTTAGTGTCCAAACATGAAATCAAACATGTATATAGCCTGATCTACACATTCTTGGCAATTTGGGGATTTTTGGAAAAAAAAAAATTAAAAATGCTAAAAAATATATATTTTTTCCCCAAAATCCACAAATATATTTCTAGTTTTCTACTTATTCTTTTGCTTTTAAATGCAATGTTTGTGTTTCCATGTCTTTTTACATTTATAAATTTTATGAATTGACTTTGAATATATTTACATTAGTTCAGTCAGACAACACAGAGATTAGGTCCCTATACAAAGGAAACATATTATGTGCACTTGTTTTTTTGTGGTTTTTTATTTATTTCTATGTATTGGTGTCTTTTTTAATAATCCCTGAAGTTTCATTGAAATTTTCGACCAATTTCCCAATGTTTCCCAATGTTTCCTAACGACAATGATAAATTACGCGATACCAGTGTTTTAAATAGCTACGCTATGTAGCGTGTAGCTTACGCTACGTAGCGTAGCTTAGCCTAAACGCTACATAGCTCATGAAAATAGCTTAAGTTGCGTGTAGCCTACACTACATGATTAATTTGGATACACTACACGCTACATAGCTCACATTACGAGTCATTTTTCACTATAACATTAAAATCAATAATGTTTTTAATGATTTGTTACATTTTCTATTTCAATGAAAATTAGTTAGTCTTTTCAATGCTTTTAGTAAACTTCCAATGCTTTTAGTAAAATAATATAAGAAATAGTTTTAAATAAGTTTTGTTGCTCTTTCTTCACTTTTATATTTAATCACTTTTATCTAGCATGTTATGAAAATTTGTCAAATTTTATTACTAATCATCTAATTTGGTGCAACCTAGATTAAAAATCTAAGTAGTGTGTAGCTTACGCTACACGCTATGTAGCTTACGCCTCACGCTTCAGAGGGGTGAAGGCTACGCTACACGCTAATTGCTATTTAAAACACTGCGCGATACAACCGATATATCACATGTGATAACAGATATGTATTCGTATCCCAAGGGTGCAATATATTACGTGATAATGATATGACAAAACATTGCATGTATGTGCTTTGGTGCCAATTTGACTGCTTGTGCGTGTTACCTGATATAAGGAAAATATGTGTGCATGCACGTGTGCCTCAGGCCTCCAATATGACTGGAAACTACCCCATGTGACTGACCCTCTTTTGCTTGCTTGCTTGCCTGCCTTTTGTGTGGGTGTGTATTATTTTGGATTTGGTGGATAGTATTGGGCATGCTACTGTTGTCAATATGAGCCTTTGTGAAGGCTGGTCAACAGCCCAGTTTAAAAAGAGAGGTTAAGGTCTGATGGGCAAGCCAATCATCATAGAAAGTTTCCAACCATGATTCCAAAAAGTGTTTTTTTTTTTTTTTTTTTTGGGCCAACCTACCATTTTAAAAACCGACTCCAAATTTCTACGAAAAAGGCTAACGTGATGATGATGATCCATATTTCCTAAAACCATAAGTACGATTTTTCTTCCAATCGATTTGTGTGTGTTTGTGGATCATGAGCCTGGGGACATAGATGGCATTGTCTGTGTGCATGGCTGGCAAGATTGGCCGATATGGGTACATGTCTGCCTTTAGATGCTATGAAACGATCATCCTCATCCACATGGTTCTAAATTGGTCTAATCTCACACAAATACCGACAATACTCATTTGCATCATCCGATTCACAATGACATGTAAAAGGTTTTGGATATCAGTTTTGATGTGTGACTCACTCAGAGACCAAAACCAGTACAACTCACCCCGATTTGTTCTGGTTTCGTGTGACTCACCAGCTGTTTCATTTCATTCTCCACTGATAGAGCATCTAGATCAACTTGACTCGGTATTGGATGATACTTGGAACCATATTATATTATGTATTGTTTCATGCATTGTCTGTTACATGTTCCATTACATGATTTTAAATCATGCCTGAATATGTAACATCAATCCTCTTGTTGAAGACACATCGGCATATATGCATGCATGCCAGTTCATATCTTCACCAGTATATAAGAGGCATGGATATTGCATTAGAAGCTTTTGAATAATTCAACTTCAATTTGTAGGTTCCCAAATCTCCAAGTGCTTTCAATTAAGAGCTGCCCAAATGTAACTGATACGTCCATCGCTAAGATCGCGTCCAGGTGCTGCATGCTTAGGGAGCTGGATATCAGCTATTGCTATGAAATTTCCTACAAATCACTGGAGCTTATTGGACGTGGGTGCCCGAACCTGAAAGTTCTAAAACGAAACCTGATGAATTGGTTAGACCCCTCGCAGCACTCGGGAATTGTTCCTGGCGCTTATCTAAATGCCCTTCCTCAAGACGGTGACAGGGAGGCCTCTGTAATTGCAGCACATATGTGCAATCTGGAGCACCTTGAACTAAAGTTCTCCAAGATGTCAGACAAAGGCCTTGCGCTCATTTCAGACGGATGTGGGAGCTTGGAGCACTTGGATCTGTCTGGCTGCGCAAACTTGAGGAGCCAGGCCATGGAACATGCTTCTGCTAAGCTGAAGAATCTGAAGAAGCTTGTGAGACCCAATTTCTTTATCCCAAGGTCCAGCTTCAATGCAGACAGGTATGACCATTGGAGGTTGTACGACGAGCGCTTCCAGACGGGTGCTTTCTTCCAGATTTGATGAGATGGAGCAGGTACTGGAGTTTATACCAGCTTAAATTGTATTATGCAGCATTTGGATGCTCAATTGAATTGAATTGGGATAATTCAATTTGATAAAGTGGGAATGAACAAAGTGGTGCTATCTCTATTCCATTCATAATGAAGGATTATAACCCCCAAAGCAATTCTGATTGTTTCATGCCCAACTTGAAAGGCATGGAGTTGCAGTTGGGTGTTTCTCTTTGTAAAGAATTAAAATGATCCTACCTCCACTTTGGCTATCTTCTTTATTTTATGGTAAGTTTGGAAGTATCATGGGGATTGTAAGCGGGCAGAAAGCTTTTCCGCAAATCTTTATGTTGCTTTTTTCCAGTTCTCAACAACCAGTTAAAACGAGGAAAATGTTATTTTGAGGCGCGAAAAAAAAAAAAAAAAAAGAAAAAAAAGAAGAAGAAAAAAACTGGAAACCTCCCACTCTAAATGCTCATTAACTTAAAAAATGAAGAATATGTCACTGATATATTATACTGAATCCTGATTTGGGGTACTTCCAAACACACCCTCAATTGAGTTATTTCAGTTGAGTTCAACCATCCATCCAAGGGCACCTTTAAATAGCATTGTTACTACAGTTTGTGATTTTAGTGTGGGTGCTATACTATAGTGTTGCTTTGTTGCCTTAATGCATTGAGCTGTATGATTCCTTGTAACCTTGGATCCTTGTTTGATATTACTACTGAGGCCTATAAGATAGCAATTGTCTAGTGCAATTAGGTTTTATAGATCCTTCGGATTCCATTAAGAACAGGGATTCAAAATATCTCACATTGATCAATGAAACTGAAATTCAGCAACTAAAAGAAAGAATGATTCTTCGGGATCCTTCCTCCCTATAAATGGAATGAATTAAACAGAGTGATGGAGTTGGATCGTTTCCCGGCTGTATGCACGTTCTGTGATTTTGGTCTTCTTGCATGTTTGCTATCCCACCAATGCCCATCTCTCCAAATTCACCAATGTCCGCTAGTGTTGTCAAGGTGATCCGCCCAGGCGACCAAAACTACATCTATTGTGTTTGTTTGGCTTTGCTTTTATAGGCCTATCTAAGGATGAATGAAAATAGAGAAAAACAACTATGCAGAGTGTGATGGATGATACCAGTCATTTAGTAATTGCAGAACATGGCATTCAAGTAATAGAAATTAAACTGTCCAAATTGCTTGTCCCAGTTTAGATGCATAAACCAAAAATTACGTTTATCTGATTATCTGACCATAGGATTGGCGGGCATTAATTGGACAGTTAAAATTGAAAAAATCCAGTGGCCTCATTGCAACAAACAAGCATCCATGAATTAACTGTCCACTCACGCTATGGCCATTGATTGTATGGTTAGGATTCTTGGGTACGTATAAAAATTCAAATAAACGAGAGTCAACCCCTCATCTTGGATGGGAAGCCATAATTAGGGTTGTCAATGAGTTCCTGTGTTGCAGATAACAAAATAATCAATCCGATTTAATTAGATCTACATCTAAATTTCAGGCCTATTTGGCTTGGATTTGAGTTCAACGTTTCAGATCTAACTAGAAATTGATAAAATTGGTTTTCTTGGTTCTATTACTTTTGTTAATTATATTTTTATTTGAAAATCCTACAGAATGCATGTTTGAGGAATCAACTGCCGACCTATTCACAGATATAAACGCAATTCGGAATCATAATTCATGCATGAAACTGGACCAGATAGGAAAATCTGAATCTAATCATATTTGGATATGGTACCTTTTTACACACTTTTCTAAATAAGTGTTTCCAGCACTATGGATCCACATGGTGTGTGCATGACATACAGCTCATCCAGCAGGTTGGCATCGAGTTAAGTTGGACCAACATAGGGCCGTCGCGATCTGGTTTTTAAAGAGACCTGACCCGAACTCAGATCCGACTTGGTACCAAATCCAAAATGCCTAGCCCAATCCAAGACTGGGTCTAGCCTGGAGTAACCCGATCCGAGACTAGGTCTAGCCTGCAGTAACCTGGACCGAGTCTGGTCCGGTCATAGGGATCGAGTCAGGTTGAGTTGTGATTCGTTTTTATATATATATATATATATATATATATATATATATATATATATATATATATATATATATAGAGCGTTCCTAAACCCTAAACCCTAAAACCCTGAACAAGTTTGACAAGTCTGAGTCTAATGAGTTCTCTCTACCCGTGCCCAGCTCTAATGATTAGATGCACTATAAATCAGGCAGGCCCAATCATCGTCGGGTGTGCCGCACCATAGGAAAGAATAGAATGTACACCGGCAAACCCTCCTAATTCATGTGTGGTCCAACTCATGTTAGGATTGGCCTGAGTTTCGGGTCATTCGATTGTCATGGTGGGGCACACCTTTTGGACAGGTTGGTCATCGAACAGACATTGACGTGGCCTTGTATTGCTTGGCTTTTCTTCTGCAAAAGAAAAATGGACAAAGGGAATTTTGGTCACTTTTAACTTAAAAAAAAAAAGAAAAGAAGAAAGGATTGTCCTGCACCTATGGTATCCTGGATTTGGAATCCCATGGGATTTTTTTTTTTTTTTTCACAGGCCGATACACTCACACCACAATGGGTGCTTTACCCCATGATCTCATGTTGAACCTCTTGTGAGTCTACCACTGAGCCATAGGATCGCAGGCAAATCCTGTGGAATTTAAAATTGTGTTTTGCTTGTATATTCACGGGTAAAGAATTTGATACAGTAAATTATTTTTAATACCCTAAAATGTCATACATGCGTGACACGTTATATAATCATTGTAATAAGTTTTATCTACCTTGGTTAAAAATGAGGTAATTCTCTGATTAGGTACAAAAGTGGACCAACTAATGTTGGAATGGTATGATTTTTGGAGTGTCCATTCATCCAGGTGGGCCCACCATTGGAATGGATAGATGGCATACACAAAACACACTAAGGTTTTTAATTGGGGGAGTCCTCATCCCACCTGTTTATTGTGGTGTGGCCTGTTGAGTTTTTTTATTGGTCTGATGTTTGGGTGACAAGGATAGCACGTTGAACGAATTAGACACAACATCAAGGTGGGCCACGCATTTAGAGCACATGAGTATCAAGCATCACACTACGAGAGAGAGAGAGAGAGAGAGAGAGAGAGAGAGAGAGGTTGTGGTGGGAAGAGGCCTCCGCAACTTGGAGATTTCTGGTGATGAGGAGCTCGGGGAGAAAGAAAAACACTTTGGATCAGGTGAGAAAGATGTGCACTTGAGCGAAGCGAAGAGAGGGATGTTGCCTAGAGGGGGTGAAAATAGGGAGCGGTTAAGGTGCGCCCGGGCCTCACCCAACACGGTTCAGCCCACCTTGATGTATGTTTTGTATATCCACGCTGTCCATCCGTTTTGCTAGATCATTTTAGGGAATGATCCCGAAAATGAAGCAAATATAAATCTCAGGTTGACCACACTTCAGGATATAGTGGTGATCGAACAGCCACCATTAAAAACTTCCTATGGCCATCGAAATCTATATTTGCCATCCAACCTGTTGATTAGGTCACACAGACCTGGATGAAGGTTATATATATATATATATATATATATATATATATATATATATATATATATATATATATATATGAGCTTCATCCAAAACTTTTATGGCCCACACGAAGTTTTTAATGGTCAATTACTGTTTCCTGTTGCCTTAATATGATTTGAAAAAACAGATGGACGGCGTAGATATACAATATATACATTAAGGTGGGCCCCACAGTTGGCGGTGCACCTAATCTGCTCCCGTGAAAATACCATTTTTAAAAGAAAAAAAAAATGTTTGGGCTACTGTTTTTTTCTGATCAGCCACGCAATCGCACAGCATGGAATTTCACCACTGATGGGTTTCGAAACTGAGACCTTTGTTGAAACTCCGCAGACCCAAGGGGGCTATTGTTTTTTTGTGGCCTGAAAATCATGCTGTTCAGGAAACCACGTCTATCCGATAAAAGTCATCCATGGTCAATTTTTCAAACACCATTCTTTCCTGCTTCTGTGGCCCATCTGATGACTGGACTAGCCTTTTTTTTTTTGTGTGCCACAGCGTATCCACTGTTCACTCAATGAGATAAACGGCCCAGATTATTCCACGTTAGCATGTTAATTTTCGGATCCTAAGTCCTAACTAAACCAGCATGGGACCCAACTAATCTATGTGGGTTGAGTCAGTTCTCATACCTGTTGGAAAATTGGGCTGGGATCGGGTCCCAACCAGATGTTTATGTGTCATCCAACCAGTTCATTCTCTGCACCCCACCTGGATGAAGGGACCAACCAAAATTCAGGTGGGTCCCACCAAAATTGTATCCAAGTTCGGTACCACAAATATCATTCTTAATAGGACACAAGGATCAGATTAAGAACCCCATTTCAGGCCATGTTCCAAAAATCAGTGTTTAGACAGTTCTAGTCCTTTACACTTGGCAGCATAAAAGTAAGCATTCAAAAAGAGGAAATGACTATTATTAGATGGTTAAGACAGTATCATCAAATAAAAATTTGTTAACGGTCAATTGACAGAAGAACCCACAAGGTGTGTGGTTCAGATCATCATACAAATATTCGACATATGTGATCCTCATAATAAGTGCCTGTGAGTGTTCTACAATAAAGGAAATTATAACAATCATTTCCACTACCTACCGTGCCGGACACCATGAGCGCAAATGGGTTGGTAGCTAGGGTAGGCTGATGTTTATGTGAAATTCACCCTGACCATCAGGTGTGTCAGCCTATGCTAGGCAAAGGGCTCAAAAAAATCAGATCCGTCTTTGATTTAGGTGGACCATGTGATTGGAAGCTGTGTACAAGACAATGCTCGCCCATTTTCTTTTAGTGTGGCTCAAGCGAATCAGGAATAAGTACATTTTTAGGCCACAGGTCTAAATATTTTTTGTGGATGTCATATAATTATCAAAGTAAGCCCTTTAAAATTCAAGGGCAAACATCTCTCTCCCATTTATTTCCTTTGGTGTGGCGCACCAAAATCATAGGTCAACCCTATTATTATTATTATTTTATCTATGTGCTTAATATGGGACTAAATATCTAATGGTTGGAATGGATCTTACGTAAACATAAGTGGGGGCCTCTCTCAAAATAAAGAGCCATGTCCATGCCATTCTTTTTTTTATTTTGTTTTTTTTTTTTTCAAAGAAGATCTCTTGACATTTGGAGAGGCTAGCCGAGACTTGAATTTTGGCAGGGCCTACCGTGGTGTATACAAAATCCTGTCCAACCACTAGGTGTGTAATTCCAATTTAAGTGCAGTCCCAAAAACGCATGCTAACTTGTTATTTAGGTGGGCTGCACCAAAGAAAACAATTGGGAGAGAGATGTCCACCCTTAATTTTAACCATGATGATTATATGAAATCTACTTCAACCATTAGGTGTTACAATAAAATTTATGCCTAAGTCCTAAAAATCAAGCCAATCGGTTATTCAAGTGGGCTGTACCAAGGGAAGTATTTTGGATCCCAATCATTACTCGAGACACTGTTTCCAATCATGTTGTCCACCTAAATCAAGGATGGGTAATTTTTGGGTCTTTGGCATAACATGAGATAACGCGCCCATTATCTAATGGATGTTAAATTTATTTAAGAGCCCACCCAAGCAACCTATTTGCTCGAAGGCCCACCCAACCAAACGGTCACACAAAAGTTAAGTGTAATAATAATTAGATTTTTTTAACTTAATTTTATATTAATTAGGTTTTTTTTTTTGTAAAATTATTAAAATAAAAGAAAAGGCATTGCTTTATTTTTAGATTTTAATTTTCCCTATTTGCTGACGAGGAAGAAAGAAAGAAAAAGGTGATATTCACTGTTTGGTAACAAAGAAGAAAGCAAAAGACAGTACATGATGCATTTAAAAAAGGCTAAACACAACACTAGAAATAATGGCCCAAACGAAATACAAGTGGGAAAATGATACCGAAAGGTGCCCTTCGTTTGTTCTATCACTCTCAAATAACACCAAAATGGATAATCTATAAAATTTCTTTCTTTCACCCAAAAAAATCTAAAAAACTAAAAAAGGAATCCAGAAAGAGATGGTGGGGTGTACTTGCTTTGTCGAATTCAATTAATATAATATCTTTCTTTAGGTGGGTCGGATCTAATTGGAAAACCATGGAAAAGGGAAAATGATTTCCTGTCTTTTTCCTTTTTGCCTGATCTAGGATTCTTTGACATCCATGGATGTCCAAAAATTCTCTCATATTGAATATTTTAACCTTTTGATTATATTAATATTAGGGTCGTTGTCCATAAACAATTTTGAAAGCGCTTTTATCTGCCATTTATCCACCACACAATTGAGATCAATTAATTAGATTATAAGGATGATTGGAAGATTGATAGCTATAGATGGATTCTTTTCTTGCAATGGTGATACCGAGTGGATTAGCTGTTATTTCGGCAACAGTTTAGTGGCTGTTACCCTTACTGTGTGGGGCCCACCTTGATGAACTTGTTATATATCCACACTATCCATCCATTTTTCATTTTAGGATGATATACAAAAAATTAACCACATTCAAATCTTAGGCGCACCTTAACCACTGGAAAAAGTAATGAATGACAGTTTAAAGCTTTCTATGTGCCATGAAATTTTTGGATCAAGTTGGTATTTATATTTTCCCTTCACCCATGTCTGTTTGGCCTTATCAAGGGGTTGGATGGCAAATAAACTTTATGGACATGATTGCAATGTGCCTTGGGAAGTTTTTAATGATACGTGTTCAATCCATACTGTTTCTTTTGTTGTTGTCCACTTGAGATTTGGATTTACTTAATTTTTGGAACCACATCCTAAAATGGTACAGAAAAACGGATGGATGACATGGATATACAACATATATCAAGGTGGGACCTACAGGAAGGGTAACCCACAAATGTATTTTAGTTTTATTATCTCTCTCTCTCTCACACACACACACACACACACACACACATATATATATATTGAAAAATGAGGATCCAAGGTTTTCGAAAAAAGAGTAAGGAAATGTAAAATGATTTTTGAAAGGACATTCTTTTTCCACGAACGGTGGAAAAGTAAGCTTTTCATGGAAACTAATTTCATTTTCCACTCTTCCAAATGATGCCGAAGAGCTAGAGAGGACACGGATTTGTAGGTCTCTAAAGCCATGTGATTTGTACGTCTCAGGAGTGGCTTTAGCGGTTCAAATTGTCAGTGCTACAGCTGTAGTGGGCCATGACATGAATACATTTAAAGGATGTAGATATAGTACAATTTTCAGGCCGAGAATGATTACTATACATCTGGTTTTTCAGTTTGCTAGTATTGGGGCAAATGTTTAGTGATCCATACCGTTGATATGACGTGTTTCATATTAGTGATCCAAACCGTTGATGCGATTTGTCTGGTATTAAGAGATGAGTAAAAGAATTTGTTATCATTATACATTTAAAATACAGTGCAATAAAAATCTTTTATTAAAACAGATAAATTAATATATTTTTCTCATTGATTTGGTATCTTAGTACTATAAAATATCGTTACAACACTTTTATCATGCCTATCCAAAACATGAAAAATCTTAAAAGAAAAGAAAAACAAAATGGTGGCACATGTTGCAGTTTTGCCGTGAGCTAGCTGGTGTCATAGCTCTGTAAGCCCTACCATGATGTATGTGTTTTATCCATGCCGTCCATCCATTTCTACGGCTCATTTTAAGGCACAAGTCCAAAAATGAGGTAGGTTAAAAGCTCCTAAACAGAGGATAAAACTTATGCGGCACCTAAGAAGTTTTCAACCATAAGTATTCTGCCTATTTTTGGTCTCATGCCTAAAATGGGATGTAAAAATAGATGGACGGCGTGGATAAAACACATACATCAGGGTGGGGCCCACAGAGCTTTGGCACCATGGCTAGTGTTGGGTCACCAGCCAAACTGATGTCCTTGAAGACGGGGATGGCGCCGTAGGTGGACAGGTGAAGTGGTTGGTGGCTCGTGTAAACCCCCCAAAATTTATGTCCAATATTTGCTACTTTGGTCCCGTTCTTTCTGATTTTAAGGCTGGGCCACTGATTTGTACGTCTCTTAACTTCTCCTGGGTGGACACAGATTGGGTACTACCCTACCGAGACCTAGCTATACTTGAATGGTCTTAGAAGGGGCTCAGTGGTGCCAACCATAATGTATGCATTTTATCTATGCTGTCCATCTATTTTGGCAATTCACGTTATGACATGAGCAAAAAAAGGAGGCAGATCAAAGTGATGTCTATGTGATCTTATGAACAGGTTGGATGGCAATTAAAGATCAAGGTGGACCTTAGGAAGTTTTCAACCCTAGGCGTTGAATCTCCATTGCTTCTTGTGGTGTGGTCCACTTGAGTGTTCTAACTTTCTCTTTTTGTTTTGTTTTGTTTTTTTTTTTTGTTTATCCTAAAATGATTTGTAAAAATGGATGAACAACTTGGATAAAACACATACCGATGTAGAGCGGGTCGTCGATTATTTCATGACCTAGATGGACCAAAAGAAGACCGGTCGAAAGTGATCCGGACCATCAGGACCGTAAAAGAGTTGAATGTCGTAATCTGAAATGAGTTTCTGGACGTATAAATATAATTTTGGGGTATATCGAGCTACTTTAGCCACCAACCTGGCTATGCCGGGTTGCCTATGATAAGATTCGATCAGATTGACAGTTATTAGGCTAGTTTTATTTCAATTTTACTATTTATAGTAAGTTTTAATTGGATCATAACTTTTGATATGTAGGGTTTTAGAGTTTGTGCTCAACATGTGGATTGAGAGACTTCTATAAATAATAAGTTTTCTATTTATAGTAAGCCAGGTTTTCTAGGAGTTTGAGTTTGAGTTGGAGTCTGATACTTTATATAGGGTTTAGTTTCCTATTTATATGCATTGTAATTCCGTTTTAAGCAATCTATCAATTATTATCAATTTATTCGGAATTAATTTTCTTTTTTATCTCTTATTTCTTCTCGTGAAAACGAGAATTATCTTGGTAGGGAGACGATGATCTATCTACTGTTTGATTTCCTCCAAGTGCATAGGTTCAATTGTAATATTCCTGTGAGTACAGGGTCGATCTCACGAAGATAGTCTACTGAGAAAGCTTCTTACAGATCAACTAAATAGGTAATGAAAATAGATATCAAAGGATCTATCCCAAATAGATTAAGGATTTGGATGGATATAGAAAAATCAAACCAAAGCATCGAAGTTCCATACACAAACTTAACAAACCATCTATCATGACTGATAATGATAACTCAACTAGATCAGAGCACTATGGTCTGTCTAATTG
Source organism: Liriodendron chinense (assembly GCA_003013855.2). NCBI lineage: Eukaryota > Viridiplantae > Streptophyta > Magnoliopsida > Magnoliales > Magnoliaceae > Liriodendron > Liriodendron chinense. Next base: position 5,564,017 of record ML058387.1, on the reverse strand, counting down.
GAATGTTTAACAATTAAAGCATGTAAAAAGAAGTAGAAAACTGTCAAGGATTAAAAATCTCAAGTTCTACATCATTAAAACATACTTCTGAGCTTTATGGATTATGAGCATTTAAAATCCATGAGATCACAAATCAAATAATGTGTAAGGTAAAAAAGCATCTCCCATATAAGAAATTTGTATTAGCTAGATCTAAGTATCTACCATACGGTTCTTACATGATGGATCAAAGATTTTCCTAATACATGATAATATGTATCAATCTTAAGATCTTATCATGAAATCATTAAGGAATTATCATGATGGATAATCCATTAAACCCATGTGCTTCCCTTCTAACTATGGTTAGAAGAGAATTAAAAGCATATGTTTAAAAAGAAAAATGGACAAGAAAAGAATAAAGAAAAGAAGAGAAGAATTGCAAGAATAAAAGAGAGCTTGAATTAATCTAAAGAAATTAACACCTTAATGAACTTGCATGAATTGGAATTAAAATAAAGAATCAAGTAAAAAATCTCTTTCTCTCTTTTTGGAAACTCCTAGGAAAGAAATCTAAAAGAAAATGAAAAAAATGGTAATACAATTTAGGAATTCTGTTTCCTTTTTATAGACTTGCACCGTCTCGAAATTTGCAATTTAACAGCCCTAGGGCTATTTTTGCACTTTCTGCATATTGCTTTTCCAACCTTGTAGTTATGGATTTGGACTTTCCAGGACATTTTCTGCACCATTCAAGCATCGTATCACCATCTCTTGGACTTTAAATCATATTTTTAGTTCGAATTCATCATAATTCACTCAATCACTATTAAACATGAAAACACATGTAATTAGATCACTTTAGCCACATAATTCATGTAAATGCAACATAAACGTGGGGTTAAACATGCAAAATTTGTCACTCAAGATCTCATAGCCATGGTGTGGGCAGGTTACAAGTAATTCCTTGAATCTTTCCCAAGATTGGAAAAATATTGCATTCTCCTTTTGAGAGAATGTCATAATGTTCCGTTTGAATGTATTCGTTTTGTACGTGGAAAAGTGATGTAGGGAGGAAAACCCCGGATCGAGGACAAGGAACGAAGACGTTCATGAAGAAAAGAGATCGGAAAAAGATCCAGGAAAAAGTGGCAGAAAAATCAGGAAACCGGATTTCTAACGATTCCCGACAGATTTGGGCAGTCGTAATTGGATTTCCCGACGATTTTCTCAACGGTTTTGAGCCGTCGGCAACGTCGGGTGTTGAACCTCCAATTTATACATTGCATTGCCCATTACATTGCATTATCTGCATGGTTTTCATGTTTAAAAGGACCATCTAATGCATGTTTTATGATTTTAGGAATGTGAGCGGAATTCACCCAATTGGAGGCTAAAAAGAGCCATTTGAAGCCATTTGATGAAGGTTGAAGAAAGATAAAAGAAAGTAGAAAGAGAGGAGAAGAAAGGAAAAAAGAAGCCAAGACTAGTCGTGCGACCGGTCGTCCATAGCCAGGACCGGTCGTCCGACCGGTCCGACTACTCAACAGCAGAAGACCTCCTTGCAAGGCTTGCTGGACCATTCATGACCGGTCGTGCGACCGGTCGTCCACTGCTCAGACCGGTCATACGACCGGTCCTTGAATTAAAATTTTAAAGTCGGATTTCGGCAAAACTCTCTGGACTGTTTTTGCGGTTTTGAGACCGGTCATCCAAGAGCTCAGACTGGTCGTGCGACAGGTCGTCCGCGTACAGAGCTTCTCCGTGAAGCTTCGATTTTCTCTGCACAGTCCGGGATTTCTTGCGCAATCTGGAACCTTCCGTGCTATACTATAAAAGGACACCTAGGGGCTCTTCCTAGGGCATCATAGAAGCCAAGGGACATCGTGGGAGAGGAAAGAAGTCGTCGTGGAACGTCTGCAACCCTCCAAACTCCGATTTTTCTAGTTTTTATGTTTTCTTATTTGAGTTCTAGTTGTAGTATGACAATGCACGGCTAGAATCTCTCAGCTAAGGCTGAGAGGTGAAGCTTGTAGCTAATTTCATGATTTGATTCAGTTAATTAACCCTCCAAACTCTGGTTTTTCCAGTTTTTATGTTTTCTTATTTGAGTTCTAGTTGTAGTATGACAATTCTCGGCTAGAATCTCTCAGCTAAGGCTGAGAGGTGAAGCTTGTAGCTAATTTCATGATTTGATTCAGTTAATTCAAGTACTTTCAATTCAAGTTTGGATTTTTATCTATTTTAGTTCTTCAAGTTGATAATTTAAGATGTTTTATGAGAGTTCATGTGCTCCGGACATGGATTCCTTGCAATTCTCTGAGATTATCATATGGTGCTTGTTTAGATTCGAATTATAGTAATCCTTGAGCAGGCCATAGTCCATAGGCATGGCTGTTACTCCAAAGGCTATGATTTTGAATTCTACATTGATTGAATGGGACTAGAACTTGGAAGTTCAACTTGAATGGGATTGAATGTGTTTAATGCTTTATTTTCAACTAGATGAGAGATAGGACTTCAAATCTAGTTGTGTATCTTGCTTGGATTGACATGGGATTGCTACAAGTGGATCCTTGAATGCTTTAGTGCCTTTAAACTATTTTTTTCATTAAAGTTACTGTTTTAGTATAATTGCTTCAATTGAATCTCCTATTTTTTGCAAAATTGAGTTGTTGTAATAGTTTGGAACCTGTTTTCCAATTCCCTGTGGATCGACCTCGGTCTTACCGAGTTTTATTACTACATCGCAGCCTTACACTTGAGGCGAGCGAACAAGTTTTTGGGGCCGTTGCCGGGGGATTTAGATAACGGTTTTCAAATTGTTTTAGTGGCTGTAGAAGTAGAATTAGATATGATTTTTTTTTTTTTTCTGATTTCTTAGAACTAATAAAAATTGTTTGTTTTGTAGGATTTCTTCTCTAGTTCAAGCACATCGGGTAATATCCTTCTAACTTAGCTTTTTGCATATTTTTTCCAATTTCCAGATTAATTTCAGATTTCTAGGATTTAGGAATAGCTTAGTTTTAAGGATTCCTAATAGCTCCGTGGATTCGGAGTAGTTATCTGAGAGGAGAGACGGTGATCGATCCCTCACCTGTCTACACTGCGCCAAATTGGTATCAGAGCGAGGAACAACCTCGGGAAGAGGGCTTCTAGCGACGGTCGCGATAACCACCCGTCTAAGGTTGATCAAGGGTTTCAGTTACTTACAGAGAAGATCGACAATCTCTAGGAAGCAAATAGAACGCACATAGGGCTGTAAATGGGTCAGTGGACCCGATGGGGTACCCAGACCCAACCCATTTAGACCCGACCCAGACCCGACCCAATTGTTAAATGGTACGGGTCTGGGTCTAAGAATAGACCCATTTGTTAAACGGGTTTGGGTCTGGTTTCCTTTATATTAGGCCCGACCCGACCCGACCCGACCCAAACCCATTTAGTAAGTGGGCGGGTTTGGTCTATGTTACAAGGGACCCGTCCAGCCCAGACCCGTCCAGACCCGGTTTTAAGCCTTGTAAAATGCTTGCATACTTGATCCAGACCCGGACCCATTAGACCCGGCCCATTTATAAATGGGCCTAGGTGGATCTCCCTCTACCAGACCCGGACCCATTTATAAATGGGTCTGATGGGCTGACTCAGACCTGACCCGGACCCGCCCATTTAGTAAAAGGGTTTGGGTCTAAAATTTGGACCCAGACCCGTTTAGTAAATGGGCGGGTTTGGTTTTGGCTAAACCCGCCCCGAACCCAACCATTTACAGCCCTAAACGCACATGGAGAGGATGATCGCTGCTCTAGATAGGGTATTGCTGGCTCTACCCTAGCCCCAAGCCCAAGTCGATGTACCTCAATCAGCGGTTGTAGCAAGAAATAATCCAGTATTCCATCAAGCACCACAACTGGCACTTCGAAGGGCTGAACATGATGACGAGGAACACAACGACGAAGACATCGAGGACATCATTGTTCAACAAGCCGCACAGGGAGATGCACACTTGAATCACAATGGCAGAGGCTTCCAAGGCAAAGGTCAGCTTCCCTCATTCAATGGCTCATTAAGCATCGAAGCCTTCATTGATTGGCTCGTGGAAATCGAAAGGTTTTTCGATTATGTCGGTGTCCCGGGAGATAAACAAGTAAAGCTTATGGCCTACAAGCTAAAATCTAGTGCATCCGCATGGTGGGAATAGTTACAAACTTTCTGTATCCAGCAAAACAAGTTGCCCATTCGTACTTGGCCCAAGATGAAACGACTATTGAAATCCAGGTTTTTACCTAGCGACTATGATAAGATATTATTCTAATTTTACCAGAATTGCAAGCAAGGATCTCGATCCGTCATTGAATATCTGGCCGAGTTCAATCAATTGATGATGAGGAACAGATTATCAGAGATAGATTCTCAAAAGACTAAGAGGTTTATCGGCGGCCTACGGCCCACGATCCAAGACCGAATTCATCTACTTCCACTTTGGGTTGTAGCAGATGCGACTCAACTAGCCACTCGTGCAGAGACTCAACTTTCTAGAGTTTCTGCGCCTTCCTTTCCTTCGATCCATACCCCTATGATGGATCTTACCTAGGATTCATCTCTACCTAAAGGGAAGGAACACATTGTTGAACATCCTCAGCCCATTGTGGTTGCAAACTGTGCGAAATTAGTGAACCCACTAGAAACTTGTAAAGTGGAGGGACAAGTTCCTGAGGACGTGCATGACTTTAACAAGGTATCTGAACAAGATATGTTAGATAGACCTCAGAAAGGACAAACTTATTCCATGTCAAAGGATGCGAAGCCGTCTTGTGTCGAGACGCTTCCTTCACCCATTCAAGAAGAAATTGTTGAGCAAGTAGCCACTCAGATACCTTCTTTGGATTTGGTGCTGCCACTGGTTGATGAAAACACCTTTGATCTGATTGTTACAATTGAGGAATTGGGGAAAATACACTAAGAACCTGGGAGCATTGATATCGAAAATCTTTCAGGAAATCCTATTTTTGAAGACTCTCCACCACCAACAATAAGAGATGATAATATCATGACGTATATTCAAAAATTTTCTGATATATCCAAGAATGGTGTTGTGCAGGCATTTGAAATATCCGTCGTTGGTCGGGTTCCAACAATGGGTCAAGATATCAAAGATCTTGTGTCGTTCGTGAGCACAAAAGGTGGTCCTGTGGATCTGAATAAGATGCTGAAAGATTGGCAAGCATTGCAGGTTAATTCGACTGAAGATGCTCTCAATGAAAGCGGCATGGTTGAAGAGCCTTATCTCTTGTATGAGGTGGAGCAGAAGATGAGAAAGAAAAGAAAACGTCGGCCTTCAAAGTTTAAAGCGAATCGCATCTTTAACTTGAAGCGAAACTCAAGGACGATTTTTCTTCAAGTGGGAGAGATTGATTTAGGGAGGGAACCCCCGAATCGAGGACGAGGAACGACGACGTTCATGAAGAAAAGAGACCGAAAAAAGATCCAGGAAAAAGTTGCAGAAAAACAGGAAACCGGATTTCTGACAGTTCCCGAAAGATTCGAGCCGTCGTAATTAGATTTCCCAACGATTTTCCCGACGTTTTTGAGCCGTCGACAACCTCGGGCGCCCGACCTTCAGGATTCCCGACGCTTTTGAGCTGTCGTAAACGTCAGGCGCCCGACCACTTTTCACCGGGTGCCCGAAATTCACCAGATTTACAATTTGTTCGCTGGATTGTTTTTGAAGTCAGTGGGCACCCGACCACTCTTCACCGGGCGCCCGACCATGCGCAAATAGATGCGCAAACTTTCCAATTTTGGCGATTCTTTCCTAGTTTATTTAGGATTCTTTTCTAGCACGTTTTAGGGTTTCTTAAGGTTGTTTTCTTCTATTCAAAGGATGCTTAAACTTGTTTTGAGGAGGTTGCTTTTGATTAATAAAATTATTGAGTTTTTTACTCGTTTTGCTCATGGATTTGAGTGTTCCTTTGTGGATTCAAAGAAGATCGGTTGAGGATTCTCGATAGCTCTGTGGATTCGAGAGTACTTATCTAAGAGGAGAGACGGTGATCGGGCCCTCACCCGTCTACGTGGTGCCAGAAAGATTTTCTTTAAGAATTCTCAGCTTATGGTCTGCCAAGAATTAATGGTCCTGGGCCTCAATGAATGAAGCCATGCCTTGGCCCGGTCCTTGAGAGTGAATGGAAAATTTTCGAGGCAGATATGATCAACATTAACATTATTAACTTGCAGTGTTGCCACCACTTCCTCAAATTCTTTGAGGTGGAGGTATGGGCTTTCAGATTCAAGCCCATGGAACTTGGGTAGAAGTTGAATAATACCCAGCTTGAAATCTATATTTCCAACATTAGCTGGAAGTACGATGCATGACGGTGTGGTTGTGCGAGCCAGCTGCAAATAGTCATGCAAGGTCCTATAACCTGTTTGTCTATTTACAATGTCATTTTCATCCTAAAAAAGAGGATTCTCCCTACCATTCAAATTGGCTGGATTTGGAATTGGATTTTCAATTGGATTTTCCTCTCGATTTTCACTATCCGCCATGTTATCCAAAATATGTTGTGTTCCTCTTCTAAATGAATGTGAAAGGCCTGTGACTAGTCCACCTAAAGTTGTAAGTCGATTGTGTTGGTCCCGAGTCCAATGGGACATAAACTAGCCACACTACTCAATCATTAGGATTAAACTACTATACAATGTTCAAGTATTCCCAATTTAACTCAAAATAAAAAAATCCAAAAACTACACTAATCAATCAATTTACACCATAAGACTTCGGCCAAATTTTTTTTTTAGGTTGTAGGACAACTGTATCACTTAGATGCACCAAGCAGGGCAACCTTATGTCACGATCTTCTGGGATGTTTCAAAGATTGAAAAAGAAATAATAATAATAATAATAATAATAATAATAATAATATTAGAAATAATAATAATAATAATAATAATATTAGAAATAATAATAATAATAATAATAATAATAAACTAAATAATCAAACCAAAATTATAAAGCAAAGGCGGCTTAGTCGACCATTTAATGTCCATAACCAAATAATACAAAAAAATAAAAGGAATACTCTACTGCAATTATTCTCAACCACTTAAGGGAAACCGGATCTCAGAGGTGGCTCAGCTGACCATGAAGAAATCTCTTGAATCACTTAATTGGAAGAGAAAACAATAAAGAAATGAAATAAAAGGAATATATAGAAGAGTTGAGGAAGAAAATTACCCGATTAGCTGACTTGTACAAACTTTCAATACCATCCCCGGTAACGGCGTAAAAAATTTATTTGATTTCCTCCAAGTGCAGAGGTTCAATTGTAATATTTTTATGAGTACAGGGATTGATCCCACGAAGATAGTCTAGTAAGAAAGCTTCTTACAAATCAACTAAATAGGTAATGAAAATATATATCAAATGATTTATCCCAAATAGATTAAGGATTTGTATTGATATGAAAAAATCAAACTAAAGCATCGAAGTTCTACACCGGACTTAACAAACCATCTATCATGACTGATAATGATAACTCAATTAGATCAGAGCACTATGGTCTGTCTAGTCGGAATGTTTAATAATTAAAGCATGTAAAAAGGAGTACAAAACTGTCAAGGATTAAAAATCTCAAGTTCTACATCATTAAAACATACTTCTGAGCTTCAGGGATTGTAAGCATTTGAAATCCATGAGATCACAAATCAAACAATGTGAAAGGTCAAAAGCCTCTCTCATCTACGAAATTTGTATTAGCTAGATCTAAGTATCTACCATACGGTTCTCACATAATGGATCAAAGATTTTCCTAATACATGATAATATGTATCAATCTTAAGATCTCATCATGATGGATAATCCATTGAATCCATGTGCTTCCCTTCTAACTCTAGCTAGAAGAGAATTAGAAGCACATGTTTAAAAAGAAAAATGAACAAGAAAAGAATAAAGAAAAGAGGAGAATAATTGTACGAATAAAAGAGAGCTTGAATTAATCTAAAGAAATTAATACCTTAATGAACTTGCATGAATTGGAATTAAAATAAAGAATCAAGTAAAAAAATCTCTCTCTCTTTTCGAAAACTCATAGAAAAAAAATCTAAAAGAAAATGGAAAAAATGGGAATACAATTTATGAAATTCGCTTCCCCTTTTATAGACTTGCACTATTTCGAAATTCGCAATTTAACAACCCCAAGGCTATTTCTGCACTTTCTGCATATTGTTTTTCCAGCCCTGCAGTTATGGATTTGGACTTTTCAGGACATTTTCTACACCATTCAAGCATCGTATCATCATCTCTTGGATTTTAAATAACCCTTTTAGCTCGAATTCATCATAATTCACTCAATCACTATTAAACATGAAAACACGTGTAATCAGATCACTTTAGCTACATAATTCATAAAAATGCAAGATGAACGTGGGGTTAAACATGTAAAATTTGTCACTCAACACCTACCACGTCCTCCCTACGTTACATACATCATGATGGGCCCATAGATCCCTTACTAAGATTGTCCGTCTCTCGCTTGGACCACATCAAATTCAGCAGTCCATTCATGCATCTCAATTTACATGTATCATGAACCAAAAACTAAAGAGTACTTATTATGATACCTTTAGATTGGTGGATATTTATTGGACGGTTAAGAATGTAAAAGACCCAATGGTACAATATAGCACTATTACAACAAACGAGTGTCCAAGAAATTAGAAGTTGGGACTGATCAACTAATCTGATATTGGGAATATGAATTAGGGAATTTTAATCAATTTTACTTGAGCTCATTTATGCGACGTGTGCAATTTCCGAGTACTTGTGTATCAAATACTCCCTTGCTTTTAATGTAAAGAAAATATATACCGATTATAAATTATTTTACTCTTTGGACAACATATGCATTTGACTGCCTGTATACTGTCAGTGTTTGTTTATCAATGGTAAAATCAGTCACATGTTGGCACCACATGCAAATAATCTTTGGGTCATATAGACGAAGATCGCACAATCTTTAGTTAGGTGTAAGTGTCAACATTCTCGAACGGATCCATCTGTTAAATGGGCCCCACCCATTTGTGATAAAGGACAATTAAAAAAAAACCAGTGGTCCATATATATTCAGTGTACATGTGTGGCTCATTTAATAAGCTGACTGTCCAGAGTTTTATTCTGGCAAGTGAAAAAGTGAGTCCTACCTAATGAGTGGCTCAGATTGCGCACATGTGAGCACTGTGTCTGTGTGTAGCAATGCTTGCCCTTCCATACTGTGTTGGGTACACTTACATTTCTCCTTTTTAGACCCAAGTAATGTTAATAACCCTATGAACGGTTTGGACAAGCACAACCAGACCACACGTCTGATCGGCTGCACCTGATCGGTTCACAAAACAATCCAGACCACACGTCTGATCGGCTGCACCTGATCGGCTCACAAAACAATCCAGACCACACGTCTTTTGATAGGACAAGCACAACCTTCCAAATTATAACCATCATATAGACGGTCTAAATGAGAAGTTCAACTGACCAGTGGTCTAGATTACTGAACCATCGGCCACAATTGCCAGGTTTAGAAGAGCGTGTACACCGTACAAAGATGAGGGTCCATGTACCATACATTTCAATCATGCATTTGTAGCGTGGACAAAATCCATTCTGTCCATCTGTTTTTGTGAAGCGGATTGCCTGTGTGGGACCCACAGAAATATCCTTGACAAATCCATCCCGTCCATCCGTTTTGAAAGACCACAATAGGGCAGGAATAAAAAAAATCTTGAAGATCCAAAACTAACGTCGGCCATACCACACGAAACAGTGCGGATTGAAGGAATGGGGCCAACAAAAGTTTTGTATAAGGATTATATTTGTCCCCGTGATTATCTAAATGGTAATAACCCTATGAACGGTTTGGATGGTGTATAAACATCATGGCCAGCTCCAGGAAGGTTTCAACTGTGGAACCACTTTTTCATTTGGTGTGGCCCACCTAAGATTTGGACATATCTATTTTTCAGTTTCCTACCCTATTATGGTTTTTCAAAACAGATGGACGGAATGGATTTGTCATGGACACCTCTGTGAGCTATTTTTAAGTTTCTTACCCTATTATGGTCTTTCAAAACAGATGGACGGAATGGATCTGTCATGGACACGTCTGTGAGCCCCACGTAGACCTGGGCACAGTCAATGAGGCAATCCGCTGTCGAAATTTTGGGTGGCGGATTGCGTACTCTCTGCAATCGTTGCACCATGAAGAGGTTTTGGGGTTCACCGGAGTTTTGGATCTGCAGCGGCATGGATTGGGTACTACCCCTGCCAGGACCTTTGTAGCCCCACCGTTATGTATATGTTTTATCCATGCCGTCCATCTATTTTGACAAATCATTTTAGGGCATCAACCTAGAAAGGGTGCAGATCAAAGGCTCAAGTGGACCACACCATTGGAAGTAGTGAAGATTGAACTCCTACTATTGAAAATATCTTGGGGCATTGTGATGTTTATTTGTCATCCAACCTCTTCGTAAGGTCCACATAAACCTCTACGAAGGAAAAACATAAATATTAGCTAGATCCAAAATTTCCGTGCCACTTCCTATGGTGTGGTCCACTTGGGCCTTCAATCAACCTTCTTTTCGGCTCATGGTATAAAATGATCTTTTTCAAATGGATGAACGGCGTGGATAAAAGATATGCATCGTAACAGAACCGTCCATCTCTAGCAAATTCCTGATCATGGGGTAGTACCCAATCTGCGCCCATCTTTAAGATAATGCCTATAATGAGCTGGCAAAATGGATGGACGGCGAAGATAAAACACATTTATCACTGTGAGGCCCACAGTACCAACCAGTGCCAACCTTAGTACTGGAAGGGTTAATGCCGGGTCAAGGGGGTCAATGCAGGGTCCGAGTATGCCAGTACCAAGCTAGGCATGATAGCATTTGAGTGGACCCGGTCTGCTTGGACGAGACCTGCCATTAAAATCAACATGTTGGGAGGTGGAATGCTTTTCCCATAACGTTTCTTCGATTGGAAGCTAGGTGGGGCCTCCGTAATGTTTGTGATAAATCTACTCATGTTTGTGATAAAATCTACTCGATCGCCCCTTAAGTGGACTTCAGAAAGGTTTCAACGGTAGGCATGGCCTTATATAATCGGTTTGGATGGCATATAAACATCAAGTGGACCTTAGAAAGATTTCTCTATGTACTTTTCCCTATGGTATATGGCCTTCTTCAGTATTAGATGGGACTCATTTTTGGTCTCACGTCCCGAAATGATAAGACACGGCATTATCACAAACATCATATGGGGGACGGATCGGACTCATTTTTGGTCATGTCCTGAAATGATTTAAGACACGACAATATCGCACTTTTTTTGTCCCGTGCGATGGCGGATGACATAAAGACTAACTTGAGTAAAATATATAGGGCCCACCAGAGAGGGGGGGGGGGGGGGCGAGGGATCACACTCATTTTTGGTCTCATGTCCTGAAACGATTTAAGACACGACATGACATTATCACACTTTTTTTGTCCCTAGCGACGACAGATGACAAAAAGACTATATAACTCGAGTAAAACATATAGGACCCACCATGATGTATGTGTTTATTCACACCGCCCAATCATTTTACCAGCTAATTTTAGAGCATTTACCCAAAATTGATTCATATACTAAGCTCAAGTGGACCATACTATAGGAAATAGTGTGAATTGAACGCCTAATGCCTAATGTTGAAAACTTCTTGAAGGCCACAAAAATTTTGAATCAATCGTATTGTGAGCTTATGAAAATGTTTGATTAGAAATAAACATCACATGTGAGTCCTAGGAAGGTTCCAACGGTGGGCCTCATTATCCCCACTGTTTCTTATAGTGTGGTCCACTTAGTAAGCAATCCACTTCCCTGTAGCACGTGGTTGAAGAATATTCAGACGGTTTTGGACCGCTTATCACAAAAGCCCTGGGCAGCAATAAAAAGTCATCATAATTGCGGTCCACATAAGACTGTACACCATAAACGGGATGCATGCCTATAATGGGACACGAATTCGGTACACCATACACGTGGCAAAGGCCTATGATGGGACTTCAATAGTTGAATTCGATAGTGACCCTCAGTACCTAGCTCAGGAGTGGACGGTGTAGTGTAGACACCCCACCTTCGGCTACACTGTTAGTAGAGATAGCTGGATGAATGGAGGACCATATCTCCAAATCCCAAGTCCAAACTCAGCCAAACTCACCCTTGTAAGCCCCATTCCATAGCCCAGTTCAAGCCTGAACCCAGTCAACCCAGTCCTAAACATCAGCTTGAAAAACCCCCCATAAGAAAAGCCAGTCAAAAAATTCCAAAAAAGTCAAACTCACTGAGTCAACCCGCTGAGTTAACCCGCTGAGTCAACCCGTCGAGTCAGAACACCGAGTCAACCCGTCGAGTCAAATCACCGAGTCGACCCGCTGAGTCGACTCACTGAGTCGACCCAGCGAGTCAAGCAGCAGCCCCGAGGGTGCGACCGTACCTCGCTGGAAAAAGAGGAACGGCCGTACGGGCGGCCCATAGCAGGCCGCCCAAAATAAATTACGCGGAATGCCACTCCTCGCTGCTATAAATACCCCCCTCCCCTTCTCATTTCAGCATCCCTTCGAGTCCAGCGAAATTCTATCTGTTCCGAATCCCTCTCCAATCCTTAGCCCATTCCTCCACCAAGGAGAGCCCGAGTGAGGAGAGCCTAGCCCTAGTCCAGCCCAGCCTGACCACTGGTCCAAGTCTCCCAAGCCATCCAAGTCTTGATCCAGCCACTCGAAGCCAACCCTTGCGACACCTCCGTCCATTCAGCTACTCTTTTTCCAGCATCATCTCATTTGCATCTAGCATAAGTGCAACATTTACTTTTCTTCCAACCCCCCTGCTTCACTGCAAGCACCTTGATTATTTAAGCACACTGCATATGTCTTAAATTAAGCACCTGTCAGTTCGAGCGTATGCTCTGGGCTTGCCCGTTGTTGGAACCTGCCCATCAGAAACTCTTACTGTTCAGACCTACATTCATGCTTCACTATAAAGCACCTTGATTATTCAAGCACACTGCATACGTCTTAAATTAAGCACCTGTCAGTTCGAGCGTACGCTCTGGGCTTGCCCGTTGTTGAAACCTGCCCATCAGAAACTCTTACTGTTCAGACCCGCATTCATGCATCATGTCATCTATGAGAATGTACGAGGATTAAATTAGACTTTCAAGTATTAGTTCGATTCTGTGAAGTAGAGACCGTACTTCGGTACGGGCAGTGTGTGGGGTGCTTAACCTCTTCCCACCCTGTAACCGTGATCCCTTACCTTGAATCTCTGGCCGCAGATCAAAAGGAGCCATTTTAGAGGAAGGAATATTCGGATCCCCTTCTCTAACGTTTCTACGGGGTCTAGCCGACTGTAGATTCGAAGTAATTGGCTAGTGGCGACTCTGGCCTTATATAAACACATTTAAACACATCTAGCGTAACACGACAACCAAATAAAACCCTCGAGAACGAGGCAAGCCAGTGGCACAAACGACGATTTCGCACTCACGCATCCTCCTCTCCTTCTTTTCCCGAAAGGGGAAGGGACGAGAACGTCGTCGTGTGGGAGTGCGGAAAACGACGAGGGTCCACAGAATGGCGACTCCGCTGGGGATGAACTAGTCCCACTAGTCGTGATCCGACTTGAAAAACAGAATCCTTCCCGTACTTGAAAGTCACTAATTCTCATACAATCTCATCTGCATAGCATTCTACCCAAACCCCAAAAAAAAAAAAAAAATAGAAAATCCCAAAACCAGAAAAAAATAGAAAATCCCAAAACCCAAAAAGAGTAGAGTACAGTCCTCACCATTGCGCCTCCTCGGGCTCAACGTACGCGGAGACAACTTCCCTTCCGCAGCATAATCCGCACTCGGGCTCAACAAACCATGTCCGACCATGAAGAAGAAACTCATCTCCTTCCCGCTCTTGAGATGATCGAAGCGCAACCTCCAGCACAACAGCCCATTGATAATACGCCAATCATACAGGAATTAGCACAAGGAGTGAGAGCAATGCAAGAAATGCTCTTGCAATTCATGCAAGCACAAGCCACCGCAGCAGCCAACAATCAGGTTGGCCCAGTTCAGCAATCTCAGCAGCCATGCCGGGTCCTTTCGGCCTCCAGTTCAAATCAAGCGCAACCATCAGAGTCTGCCCAAGACTACCGACAGCAGCCATCTCAGCCCTTCGCTATGGGGCATCCTTCTCAATATCTTCCTGCGACGACAAGGCCATCTCAGAGCACTTCCGTTGCAGGAACATCCAGTCAGCTTCCAGTTAATCTTGCAAACAATAATCTCAGTAGGTTTCAGCATGTCCCCGTCAACAGGACCCCTTTTCCTTCTCAGCATGTCCCCGCCGATGGGACACCTTTTCAATTTCAGCACATCCCCACCGATGGGATTTCAATTCAATTTCCAGCAACAGGGACAGCACTGGTGAATGCCCACAATGGGGGTCAGTGTCAAGCCCACATCAACCAGCGGACAGTGGCGAATACCCAATAAGGGGGTCACTTCCTAGCATCTCAGCCTCCTGCAAACAGGAGCACTTTTCAATTCCAGCACATCCCCGCCGATGGGATTCCAGTTAATTTCCAGCAATCTTCAATTCAGCAAGCTCCAGTTAATTTCCAGCAAGTTCCAGTTCAACCTTTAGTACAATCTCCAGTTCAATTGCAATCCTTTCAAGCACAAGTTCATCAGAATCCAGTTCAGTCATCAAATCAATTTCAGCAACCTGCGGTTGCTTTTCAGCAAGCACATAGGGTCGAAGACATCGACCACTATGCCGAAGAAGAACGTACCTTACTCCAAGAGGCACCAGTCGCTCGAACAGATCATTCAGGACTGGACGAGTTGCGGGAGCAGTTTCAGATCTTGCAAAATCAGCTTCAGCGACAACAAGGAATCGATCTACCTTCGACCAAGTTCAGAGACTTGTGTCCTTTCCCAGATGCTCAAGTACCTCAAAACTTTGAGGTTCCAAAATTCAAAAGATACGACGGCAGCAGTTGTCCCACAGCACATCTCAAGGCCTTCTGTGGAGAACTGAGTGCAATCTCAGGAAATGAAGGGGCCCTTATTCGCTTGTTCCAAAAATCTCTGAAGGGCGATGCCCTAAATTGGTACACTTCATTGGACTGCCACCGCATCAGGACATGGGAACAACTTTCCCAGGCTTTTGTCGACAGATTCGCGTATAATCTCAACATGGCACCCAGAAGAGCCGACCTCGCAGCTCTCAGGCAAAAGAGTGAAGAAACACTATCAGCTTATGTGGGACGTTGGCGAGCTATGGCAGCTCGAATGCGAACGCCTATCGACGACGAAGAACAAATCTTCATGATTGTTCATTCAACATATCCAGGCATATCCGGGTATCTCATCTCGCATCCATATGCGAATTTTTCACAATTGATCCGTGCTGGAGAGCAAGTCGAAGCAGGAATCCGTGCCGGGACAATCTCCCCATGGCCTCATCAAGCCACTCCAATCAAAAGGAACAGAGTGGAAGGAAGACCTATCGGGCACGGGAATGGAAACCGCAGTGGTTCTCCTCCCCGCCCAACAGAGGTAAACAACATCAACACCACTGCTCAAGGAAATCAACATGCTCCCCCACAGGGACGTCAACAGTATCAGCAGAATCAAGTTCAGCATCAGCCTCAGCGGTATCAGCCACAACCGAATCCTCAGCCACAACCACCTCGACAACAGCAGCAGTTCAGAGGAAACGGTCAATACTCATATCAAAATAGGCAAAAATACAGGGAGTTCAGGAAATTTACTCCCCTCTCTCAACCACTTAGTCAAGTCATGGCTACGCTGGTGCAGAAGCAGTTACTTACTCTAATGGCACCTCGGCCTCCGCCTCATCCTCTGCCACCGAACTACCGAGAAAATGAGTATTGCGCCTACCATCAAGGACGTGGCCACACCACTGATCGATGCTATACTTTGAAGAATGCTATACAAGACCTAATTGATGACCGCAAGATCGTCATCTCGGTCCCTAGAACTTCTCCAGCAGCTTCCACCAACATCCTTCAGAATCCTCTGCCTCAACATCCGACGGACCCCAGTTCGTCTCGTGGCCCTGCAGTCAATAGTATAGAAGAAGGGGACCATCTCGATCGCTTCTTCTCCCCTATCCAGTCCATTCATGCTTACACTTATGAGCCGACAAGTCCTCCTCCGATCATGCAAGGGGCAAGTCCCTTTCCTCCTCCAGTCCTCGAGCCAGTAGTACTCGAAGGAGCACTTCCATACGATGTGCCAGTTGTGCAAGGGGCATCTTACGGCCCCCCATGTTGGGAACCAGTCGTCCTAGAAGGAGCACAGTCATACATCGAGCTCACATACGAACCTGTCGTCTTGCAAGGGGCAATCTCAGCACAGGGACAATACAATTCACAATGGAGGAACCATACTCATCAGCAGCAAGAACCCATTGTATTGGAAGGAGCTCCTCCAGTTGAACCAGTCGTATTGCAAGGGGCAAATCCCAGAGGCGTGTCAATCACACTACGACAGCTGGGACGAACAGAGAAACCTCCTGCCATATCAAGAGGACCAGTATTCATCCCATGGGAGCCTCCTGCTCCAGGAACGGTCAAGCCAGGACCGCAGCCTTATGTGGTCTACGAAGATAAGCCTCGATATTACTCCTTCAGCACAGGCAACAATGTAGTTCTCAAGGAAAAAGCTCCATACGAGGAAGATTTGGTACCCACACCAGCACCGTTGCAAGAACCGGTGGTCCTAGAAGGCAAAAGGGAGGAAAACTACAAAGAGGTTCCATGGCACTATCCAGAATGTGCGGAAGTGGGGAACATGAATCCCAATGGGCGTTGCATCCGAAGAGATAATCAGAACAGAGGAGATCCCAAAGGCGCTCTCTCAGGCCTCGGCAACAAAAATGAAGCCGCATACGATGTGGCGACTCAGCTCAAGTCAATCCCTGCTCAAATATCAGTATGGGAACTACTCTGCACATCTCGCATACACCGAGAAATGTTTGCCAAAACCTTGAACGATGCTCACGTCTCCTCCGATACGGCACCAGAGATGATAGCATTGATGATTGGACAACTCTTGGCTCCACGTGCCATCACCTTCACTGATAATGAGTTACCACCAGAAGGGCGCGATCATGGGCGATCCCTCAACATAGCCTTACGATATAAGGAATTTGGGATCAACCCTCTCATTCGCATGGCAGAAGAGGAAGGACCCAAAGGCATAAGTGATCATGGCCCGGGCTTTGTGGAGGGCCTCTCGCTCGGTGGTGGGGATGATGGAGGCAAAAGTGTTGTAGAACCATCGCATCTTTACTTGATGGCCTTGGAATTCACCCTCGGGTGGGACATCACCAATGAGCCGTAGCCAGTCAGTGGAAGTGAGGGGAGCCAGAGAGCTGACTTGAGGAACAACTGTTCCATGAAACGGAAAGCCTACTTGCATATAAATGTCCAAGGGGGTTATTCCCCATTCATCACAAGGGAGCTGGAAGGTGTGGGTCTTGTCCCGCCACCTCTCGTAAAGGGCCGCGAGCATCATGCGGTTATCATCGTTATTACGGAAACGTAAGGTGAAGAGGCCAGCAAAGGGAGTACCATCCAGTACTCGTTCTAGCAAGGGCTGTGGATCCTTCACCCAGTTGTCCCAACGATCCCTGGTACCTCGACCCTTGATAGCAGGAAGAGGTTGATGCTCCATAGCTAAGGAACACATGTGGTCCCCTCGGCGGACGATGAAGGCAGGATCATCTTCATCAATCACTCGATGACCTCTGGTACCATCCGCCATTGAATCCTACAAGCTTGGCAAGGTAAGTCCCTATCCCTTTACCGGTTAAAATCCAAATTATCATCCAAGAAACCCATGGGATTGGACTCACATTCAAATGCAAAATCTAAAGTCCAACTCCATGTGTCACTTAGGATATGTGTTGGGCCCATTGGAAAAAGTAAGGCCCACCTTAAAGAAGGTGGCATGGCATGCCTTAGGCAAGAAAAGTCTATCATCCAAGGACACATTTTGGACAACAAATGCACTCAAGTGCCATGAGATCAACAAAGGATCTTAATTCACATGAAATCCCTTTTCAAAGTCCATATGTGGCCAAGGATTGGTCCACTTTTATGCCAAGGCCATGATCCTCATTTAAGGTGTTTCCACCTTTTTACACATGTACATGGACAAGTAGAGAATAGGAGGGAAATGGGCTCCCAAAAGCAACCCAAATGCCTCATCTCAATGGATGGAAGGGAGCACATAGCCCACTTGAAAAGCATGAGGACCCATTCATGGGATAACCATGGGCAACCTTATGTGCCTCATCTTGATGAAGGTATTGACCATGAGTACAACATGGCGGTCTACCCACAAACATATGGATCAAAGAGGCCAATGGTAAAAAATTTTGGTGCACATAGCCCACATGAGGAACCAAGTTGAAAATGCCCATGAAAGGGTAAGTTTGGGCAACTTATGTGCACCAATTTCTTTACTAAAAAGGAAGACCAATTGAGCACAAGACGGCATGGCTTGATGAGTCGCCCAACCATCATGAAAATGGATAAGAATGGTACACATAGCCCATTTGAAGATCAAAATCCAAAATGTCCCTAAGCATGGGACAAAAATGGGCAACTTATGGGTATCATTCTTTCTCACAAATTGAAGAAGAAATTACTCATACTTGAGAATGATGGTGGATGACCCACCAAGCCCCCAAAGAAAAGATCAAGGAGCCATAGTTGTATGGATAGCTCACTTGAGGATCATCCATTTGAGGTTGATAACATTAAGGGGAAACTCTTGAGAACCACATCCCTACCACAAGGAAAAACCATTTGAACATATGAAATAGTTGGAACAACTCGCTCATGGGACTTGTAGATGATCAAGTAACTCAAGCCCTCCATCCATCAAATGAAAAAGCATGAAAAGAAAAATCCTACATGAACAAAGTGTAGTGGAGCACACATGGTTCAAAGAAGTGCCCAAGTTTCAATGAAGGCCCATAAGCCCATCCACATGAAAAACTCCAAGGAGTCCACTACACCTTGTACAAGGATGTACATCATAATCAAGAGATAGTGGAAGACTTGAGCCACTTGTCCATAAAGGCCCAACTAGAAAATCTAGCCCACTTGAGATCCAAATGAAGAATGGGCTAGTCATCTTGGTCCATACATATGTGAAAAGAGATGGGGTCACCTAAAGTGAGCCCCATGAGCCCAAAACTTGAGATGAGCCCTACCATTCCCATGGGCCCAAACCTTGAAAAAAAATGGAAAAGAAAGGAAGAGCTCCAAAGGAAATGACAAGAAAGAGAAAGCATGAGGGAGCCCAAAATGAAGCATTAGGCCCATCAAATACACCAAGGGCCATGACTTCACTTTGAGCCCATTTAATACATATGAAGAGAGGCCCAACTCCCATGGAAAAGATAGAATATTTTGCCATGCACACTTGATGACATGGCAAAATCACCCTTTACATGCACATGAAGGGAGTGTGAAAAGAAGAAAGAAAAATGAAGTTGAGAGCTTGCAATGTCCTTCTCCATACACCACCTTTGAAAAAGACTTGAGATCTAGAGAAAGGTCAAGAATGCTTGGGCCCACCTTCACACCTCTTGGAATAACTATATGGAAAAAGAAAAGAGTTATGAGAAGAAGACAATGAAGAAGGAAAAGGACAAGAAAGAGAAAGGGAGTGGTTCATACCTTTACCACTCACCAAAGAGGGACCACCTTGCTGTCCCAAAATGTCTCTAAGGGCCACCACTTGAGAGAAGCAAAGGACCACCAAAGGAGAAGAGAGAAAACTTGAAAAAAGAGAGAGTATGAGAGAGAAAAGAGAGAAATTGCACGATGGAGGGGGCAAGGGTGCCCTATGTTATATAGAAAAGGGGAGGGCACCCTTTTACCTAGCCCACTGAAGAGACCAGGGGTCAGAGACCGTCCGGGCGGCCCATAGGAGGCCGTCCTAGCCCCTACCTATATGAAACGACCTCTCTCCCCCTCTCCTTGGGAAGAACTCCTCCTTAGGAAGGGTGGTTGCAAGTGAATCTTGTACCTCCATGTTAGAATGAAGTGATGGAAGAGAATGGTGAGAAAAAAGAAAAGATCTCACTAAAATCTCACCATGAGAGAAATTGGTGAGAAATTGGCTTGATGATGTGGAAAAGTTCCATGGAATTTTCAAGAAAAAGGAAGAAAAAGATTGACTTGGTCAAACAGTGATTTCAACCATCCAAGGGTATAACCTGATGATCCGAACCATTCCAAGAAGAATTCCCGTAGTCTCCAATCTGGATTGCTGCTCTTTTGTACAGTTTTAGGGTCCGAAGACCTTAAACTACGTCGGGATCAAGATCCCGAGAGACTTTTAATAAAAACCGGCATCAGTCTGGATCGAATCAAGATCCGCTGACACCGGACATTTTACAAAAAAGAAGAACAAAAAAACAGGTTTTCCCTATCCTGTACATAGTTTTGGGTCCGAAGACCTTAAACTACGTCGGGATCAATATCCCGAGGGATTTTCAATAAAATCCGGTATCGGTCTTGATCAAGATCCGCTGACACTGGACATTTTCCAAAAAAAAAAAAAAAAAAATGTATTTGCCCCCTTTTGTACAGTTTCTGGTCCGAAGACCTTAAACTACGTCGGGAACAAAATCCCGAGAGATTTCCAATAAAAAACCAGTGTCAATCCTGACCGTTCAAAATTGAGATTTTATGACCTGGAACAGTTGTCGAAAAATCACAAAAAAGAATGTATTTTCAGCATGTACAGATTTTGGTCCGAAGACCTTAAACTACACTGGAATTAATTTCTCGGGGGACCTATCTTGCTTTCAACAAAAAATCGGCATCAGCCTTGATCAAGGTTCGATAACCCGGATCATTTCAAAAATACCAAAAATATTTTAAAGCTTTCCACAAAAACCAGCATCAATCTCAATCATTCGAGCTAAAATCTAGAACTTTTTCCAAAAAAACACAAAAAAATGATTTACCAAAAATTTCAACTGCACAAATTTATCTCCAGTGGTCCGAAGACCTAAAACTACACTGGGATTAACTTCTCGGGGGCCTTCTTTCCCCAACCTGTTCCGGACATGGCTGACACTTGATCGTACGGGTGTCTGGAGTCTTCTGAACAGGTAAGGGCTGAGGCGGGCAGAACTCCGCAATCCTGTTCGTGTTGAACGCACCGTGATAGACAACCTTGATTTGGAAGTCACTGTTGAATCTGACGGATGTTCCCTGTTCCTAGAACTCATGAAGGGGATTAAGGCTGTTGGGAGGTGAAGCTCACCCTCATGGAATTGTGAGCAACGTAAGGCCCCAAACTGGATTGACTAAGGGAAATGTGAGGATGTGGCTCATTTTGTGGCCGAAGGAGTCCGTCCGACGATACGTGGTCTATGTGCATTGCACATGAGGAACAGGCAACTTTGTGGGTGTGTTGACTGAAAACCCTCAAAATCCCCTCATCCGAAGATGTAAAACTACGGCACTTAACTGTGCGAGACTCGTCTTGCTCGCTGACGTAAAATGGATCGGGTGCCTTACCAGCAGTAGAAGCTGGAAGTGGATGAAAATTCCATACTTTTCCTTACATTTCAGAAAAATCACAAACTACAAAAACATTGCAAAATCACCTCTTCAAAAAATCACAAAAATATTTTCCTTACTTTCAAACAAAATGTTATAAAAAAATCACAAAAATATTTCCCTTGCTTTCAATCAAAATATTTGCAAAAATCACAAAAATATATTTTCCTTGCTTTCAAATCAAATATTTGCAAAAATCACAAAAAATGATTTCCTTGCTTTCAAGAAAATTTTCAAAAAATTACAAAAATATCTCCTTTGTTTTCAATAAACCGATCTCTATCCTGACCACTCAGGTAAAGATTCGGACCCAAATATCTGCAAAAATCACAAAAATTGTCAGTATCCCCAACACTACACTTCAGGAGTCTTGAACTCCACTCTCTTCACAATTTGGGATGACGGATCCAATCGCCCGCAAATTGGAATCTTGACCAAAACGGGCAACCAAATACCATCTCAATCACACGTATGCCCAGAAGAGCATCTTGAAGTCGGATAGCATCCTCGTACATTCTCATTCGCAAAGAAACAGCATCTTGGGACGATGGACCTGATCGATCACGGGTCGGGATCTTGACCAACCCGCTGACCAAACATCCGCATAAAAAAGAAAAAACTCCAGGGAAGCACAACCCTGGAAGCAATAAGCTAAAAAATTCTCTGCATCTCCAGCAAAAGCAAAATCATCAAACTGAAAGAGAATGAGCCAAGCCATGCATTCATCATGCATCTCCATGCATCAGCATCCATCGCATCAATCATCATGTTTACCTGCTTTCAAAATAAAAGACGGTTACCCAAAGACCCCACAGGCATCCCTAGTGGAGGCACGTGCAGACCAGATTTCCATTTCCAAAAGACAAAAAATATTTCTATTTGCAAATAAAAACCCCACGGACTATCACTCCCCAGAGTGGGTATCTTTTCAAAAAATTAAAAAATATTTTCTCAGTAGAGTGTTCTGCCTCCAACACGCCGGGAGATCTTCCATATCTCTGGGTAGGAGCCGACACAAAAATCAAATAAGATCCGATGTCTCGCGGTTTCCCCAGAGACCATCAGATCCAATGCACTCAAAGTACGGTCGAACTGAACTCCAGTGTCAGTGCGGTCGTACCACATGCCAAGATACAAAAGATGAAAGCCAAAAGGCTCGGTCACAAAAACCATTTGAATAGGTGGAAACGATGAATTGTAACCCAAGTATCAAAATCAGCAGATCGGGTGGAAAGAACCCACCCGCACATACCTAGGCGTGGATGCCTGAAGTACCTTGACTAAGTCCAAGTCGGCGTAGTAGAATCCCGTAAGACTATCGGATGCAGGGCGTCTAACCACTTTGACAGTCAAGCGAAACAAGTACTCCTGGAGTGATCTGGGAAAACATCAAACATCACACAATCAGTCTCAGGGTCAGCAACCTCGTAAGACTACGGACGCAGAGGCTCTGCTGTAACTTTCCGATGTTAGTACCGATCGGGAATGGAAGGGTTGCGATTGGGTACCCATGTTGCAGCAAACTGCAGGGACAATCGCAACGTTTTCTCCAAACTCCCGCGGTATGTGCGAGTTATCAATTTCCAGACAATCAACTGACTCAGATACAAAGGACAACAAAGATTCCAGACCACAATCGAGGAAAGAATGAATTGCAAACCAAGCATCGTAACCAGCAGATCGGGTGGAAAAATTCCACCCGCACATACCTAGGCGTGGATGCCTGAAGTACCTTGACTGAGTCCAAGTCGGCGTAGTAGAATCCCGTAAGACTATCAGACGCAGGGCGTCTAACCACTTTGACAGTCAAGCGAAACAAGTACTCCTGGAGTGATCTGGGAGAACATCGAACATACAATCAATCACAGGGTCAGTAACCTCGTAAGACTGGCGACGCAGAGGCTCTATTGTACCTTTCCGATGTTAGTACCAATCGGGAATGGAAGGGTTGCGATTGGGTACCCAGGTTGCAGCAAACTGCAGGGACAATCGCAACGTTTTCTCCAAACTCCCGCGGTATGTGCGAGTGATCGATCTCCAAACGATCAACTGGCACAGATGCGAAGGCAAGCAAAGACTTCAAAACATGATCTATGAATGACCGGGTCAGAAGTGGGGTGTCCACTCGCTTTGGCATTCGGTTGCAAGCAACCTCTGCCAAAGAGGGGCATCTGTAGACACCCCACCTTCGGCTACACTGTTGGTAGAGATAGCTGGATGAATAGAGGACCATATCCCCAAATCCCAAGTCCAAACTCAGCCAAACTCACCCTTATAAGCCCCATTCCATAGCCCAGTTCAAGCCTGAACCCAGTCAACCCAGTCCTAAACATCAGCCTGAAAAACCCCCCATAAGAAAAGCCAGTCAAAAAATCTCAAAAAAGTCAAACTCACTAAGTCAACCCGCTGAGTCAACCCGTCGAGTCAGAACACCGAGTCAACCCGTCGAGTCAACCCGTCGAGTCAAATCACCGAGTCGACCCGCTGAGTCAACTCACTAAGTCGACCCAGCGAGTCAAGCAGCAGCCCCGAGGGTGCGACCGTACCTCGCTGGAAATCGAGGAACGGCCGTACGGGCGGCCCATAGCAGGCCGCCCAAAATAAATTACGCGGAATGCCAATCCTCGCTGCTATAAATACCCCCCTCCCCTTCTCATTTCAGCATCCCTTCGAGTCCAGCAAAATTCTGTCTGTTCCGAATCCCTCTCCAATCCTTAGCCCATTCCTCCACCAAGGAGAGCCCGAGTGAGGAGAGCCTAGCCCTGGTCCAGCCCAGCCTGACCACTAGTCCAAGTCTCCCAAGCCATCCAAGTCTTGATCCAGCCACTCGAAGCCAACCCTTGCGACACCTCCGTCCATTCAGCTACTCTTTTTCCAGCATCATCTCATTTGCATCTAGCATAAGTGCAACATTTACTTTTCTTTCAACCCCCCTGCTTCACTGCAAGCACCTTGATTATTTAAGCACACTGCATATGTCTTAAATTAAGCATCTGTCAGTTCGAGCGTATGCTCTGGGCTTGCCCGTTGTTGGAACCTGCTCATCAGAAACTCTTACTGTTCAGACCTGCATTCATGCTTCACTATAAAGCACCTTGATTATTCAAGCACACTGCATACGTCTTAAATTAAGCACCTGTCAGTTCGAGCGTACGCTCTGGGCTTGCCCGTTGTTGGAACCTGCCCATCAGAAACTCTTACTGTTCAGACCCGCATTCATGCATCATGTCATATATGAGAATGTACGAGGATTAAATTAGACTTTCAAGTATTAGTTCGATTCTGTGAAGTAGAGACCGTACTTCGGTACGGGCAGTGTGTGGGGTGCTTAACCTCTTCCCACCCTGTAACCGTGATCCCTTACCTTGAATCTCTGGCCGTAGATCAAAATGAGTCATTTTAGAGGAAGGAATCTTCGGATCCCCTTCTCTAACGTTTCTACGGGGTCTAGCCGACTGTAGATTTGAAGTAATTGGCTAGTGGCGACTCTGGTCTTATATAAACACATTTAAACACATCTAGCGTAACACGACAACCAAACAAAGCTCTCGAGAACGAGGCAAGCCAGTGGCACAAACGAAGATTTCGCACTCACGCATCCTCCTCTCCTTCTTTTCCCGAAAGGGGAAGGGACGAGAACGTCGTCGTGTGGGAGTGCGGAAAACGGCGAGGGTCCACATGTAGGAACCAGCATTCCTATTTATATGGATTCCTTTTGCTACACACGGCTAAGGTAGATAAAGTCCATATTCTACCACAACATTGCAACAGGGCAATTTAGACACAGAACTCCTATGTTATTCCTTAGAGATCACGACTGTAGTGGGTCCACTCGTCAGTCCACACACACTTCTAGCATTTGTATTAAATCTGGGCCATTTATCAATTTGGCTCACTATATAGAAAACTTACCGCCGATGCTGAAAAAGATCTATGAAACCCATCATGATGTATGTGTTTTATCCAGGACATTTCATTTTAGGATATGAGCCCAAAAATGAAATAGATCCAAAGTTTAAGTGGACCACACCATAGGAATGTTGAGAAATTTCTGATCTTTAAAAAATAAATAAATTGGAAAATCCGAGAATAAGGACAGGCTGTAGCACGTGAAAAAACACGCTGTCCTTAATGCGTGATTCACCCCTACTCAAATTATTTTGAGTCTGCTGATAGGTTGCAGGCGGATTGCTTCCAGGATACGACGAGCCTTATGTGGTTCTGCGTTCAGCAAAAAATGAAAGAACCACTATGGAACTCAGTAACACACTCTGGCAGATGAAGAAAAGAAAGAGAGAACAAGAATGGAAGTCTTCTTCTTGTAGCAGTAGACCACTACGCTGGTCTAAGTGGCTTGGTTTGAATTAACCAAACCGAGAGGCTAATAGTTTTAGATGGGTGCCGGTTCAATAGTGATGGTTGCGTTTGCTGTTGTTGTGTTGGAATGAACCAAACCTGTCCGGTTTATATAGGCAAGGGTGGCTGATAGTTTTGGTCCAGAGCCATAATGGCACTAGCCGTTTTCTGGCTGTTGTGAGAAACTAGCCGTTTATGGCAGTTTCTGACTGTTATGCATGTGGGAGTTATGCACCTGCATGCTGGCTGTTTAGACTCAATGGCTAGCCGTTTCTGACTGTTGGGCTAGCCACATGCAGCTGTTACTGCATGGTATGGACCGTTACTGCATGAGCAGTTACACAGGTCCCCCTAATTAGCCTGCAGCTCTCTATAAAAAGCAGAGTGGTCTCTTTATCAGACCTCCCACCCACAGCACCTCCTCTGTTCCGAACCCAGCCACCTGACCTACTATCTAGCCTCTGTCGCACCGCGACTAGCTCTGGTCCGCGAGGTCGCGACCCATCTGCGACACGATGCGCACGTGCGAAGTGCCAAGTGTGCCACTAGCGCCTCTACAGCCACACTGCCTCACGTGCCCACGCCCTCGCACCTAGCTCGAGCCCGAGCCCGAGCCCGTGCCCGTGCCCGTGCCTGTGCCCGAGCCCGAGACCGAGACCGAGACGGAGCCCGTGCGCGGTGTTCCAGTGCTTCGCACTGGAACACGCAAGCCACCATTCTCCCTCTCTTCCACCATAAATAAGTAAGGTGCACAACACCCTACTTATAAAGAGGTAAAAAATCTTTCTCCCATCCGATATGGGACAAAAACAAAACTCCTTTTTTTCTTTTAAAATTATTTTCAAAACAAACTTTTTCAACAATCCCCCACTTGTTTTAAAATAATTTAAAACATAAAAATGATGTCTGCCAGAGTATAAAAGATTATATGCATAAAGAAAGATATCTTTCGATTTGAATCATTCCTTAGTGTAAGTATTTCAAAGACTTATCAAAATTACTGGTAGCCGCAGCTTTGAACTAGTTATTTTTATATAACAGGACCGGAAATACCACACACATACTTTCTAAGTGTTATTAGAGTTTCCACAGTTCTTACTCAGTACATTTAATGGCCTTGTGCTTATCCTGTTTCATGAACGATCCCGAGAAAACTCTCATTCTCATGAGAGGCGGCACCACCTCTACGTTCATATAGGTGAAGTCCTTCCAGTGTCTCCGTTACTTTCAGACACTTGTCCTTAAGACTGGACTGCATTAAGAGTTTCTAAGACTCAACCCTCTGTCTGTAACGACCAGCACTATAATCATGGATGAGGTATATATATATATATATATATATATATATATATATATATATATATATATATATATATATATATATAATTTAGTGCTGAAACTTTTCACGTATCAGTGACTTGTTTTTACCCATTGAACCCTTATATAGAGATTTTCTAATTTTAGGTTGGGTTTCCATCACTGGTGAAATCTTTTGAAAAGAGTTTCAACCCCATCCCTCTGGATCCTTACTACCTCTCTCGTTAGAGGTTTAGTAAAAGGATCAGCTAAGTTATTACTTGACTTTACATAAGATATTGCAATAATTCCATCTTGAATCAGTTGTCTTACATAGTCATGTCTCAGACTTATATGTCTAGATTTCCCATTATACGTGCCGCTGTAGGCTCTAGCTAATGTGGCTTCACTATCGCAATGTAGCGAAACAGCCGGTATCGGCTTCGCATAGAATGGAATTTCTAAAAGAAGATCCCTAAGCCACTCAGCCTCTTTACCTGTTGCAGCAAGGGCTATGAACTCAGACTCCATAGTTGAGTGAGTTATGCAGGTTTGTTTCTTGGATCCCCAAGATACAGCTGCACCTCCTAAGGTGAAAACCCATCCAGTAGTGAATTTGTTGTCACCTGCACTCGATATCTAAGTTGCATCGGTATATCCTTCCAGTACAGCTGAAAATTCTGAGTAAAATAACCCTAAGTCTTTGGTTGCTTTTAAATAACCAAGTACTCTTCCTATTGCCTTCCAGTGTTCTACACCGGGATTACTAGTAAACCTACTTAGTTTACTCACAGCATATGCGATGTCTAGTCTAGTGCATTGCATTGCATACATTAGACTTCCTATAATACTCGCATACTCTAATTGTGCAACTATTCTTTCAGTATTTTCATTTAACTTGATACTTGGATCGAATGGGGTTTTAGCTTCTTTAATATTCAGGTGTTTAAACTTGTTTATTATTTTCTCAATATAATGAGATTGGCATAGCACATAACCCCACTATGAGTTTTTACTTTAATACCTAAAATGGTATCAACTTGTCCAAGATCGTTCATTTTAAATACGGAAGACAGAAACTTCTTTGTTTCAGTTACACCTTCCATCTTGTTACTTATTATTAACAGGTCATCAACGTATAAACAAATAACAATTATGTAGTTACTACTTGTTTTGAAATATATGCATTTGTCTGCTACATTATGCATGAAACCATGAGAAAGTATTTTAGAATCAAACTTCTCATGCCACTATTTAGGTGCTTGTTTTAGTCCATACAATAATTTAATTAGTTTACAGACTTTCTTCTCATTTCCTGGCAGAACGAACCCTTCAGGTTGTTCCATGTATACCTCCTCTTCGAGGTCTCCATTCAGGAAAGTAGTCTTTACATCCATCTGATGTATATACAGTTGATGTATGGATGCTAAAGCAAACATAATTCTAATAGATGTTATTCTTGCCACAGGTGAGTATGTGTCAAAATAATCTATTCCTCCTTTTTGTTTAAACCCTTTAGCTACTAGTCTAGCTTTAAAGGTTTGAATAGTTTCATCAGTATGATATTTCTTTCTAAATACCCACTTACACCCTATGGGTTTAGAAGCTGGAGGTAGATCCACCAGTTCCCAGGTTTGGTTTGACATAATCGAGTCCATCTCATTTTTTATAGCTTCTTTCCAAAAAGCTGAATCTCTAGAAGTTACAGCTTCTCTATGGGTTGTTGGATCATCTTCTATAGTCATAACTATAGGTATCTTTCTAATAACATTCTCTCTATCTCTTTCTACGAGATGAAAAGAGATACGTTGAGAGTCTATCTGTTCAGGATCAAGACTCTTTTCTACTCTTACCCTTTGACTCCTACGTGGTTCTATTGGAGCTTCAACTTCATGTTGAGCTTCTACCATAGGTTTCTCTGTTGGAGTTTGGATTTTATTATCCTTTGACTCTAAGGATAGTGAGTTTTCAAAGAACTCAACGTCTCTAGACTCCATAATGGTATTAGACTCTAAGTCTAGGAGTCTATAGGCTTTGCTATTTTGTGCATACCCTACAAAGGCGCACTTAATAGCTTTGGATCCTAATTTAGTTCTTTTGGGATCAGGCATTCTACAATATGCGAGGCACCCCCACACTTTAAGATATCCTAGATTAGGTTTTCTACCTTTCCATACCTCATATGGTGAAGTGTTAAACTTCTTAGAAGGAACCCTATTTAGGATGTGGTACGCTGCGAGAAGTGCTTCTCCCCAAAGTCCTAGTGGCAACTTTGCTTGTATTAGCATTGAGTTGACCATTTCTACTAAGGTTCTATTCTTTCGTTCAGCTATACCGTTCTGTTGCGGTGTGTACGGCGCAGTGCATTGGTGTATTATGCCATGTTCTTCACAGAAGTTAGAGAATTCATTTGAAAAATACTCTCCTCCTCTGTCGCTACGAAGAACTTTTATTTTCTTGTTTAGTTGATTTTCCACTTCTGCTTTATATATCTTGAACATACTGAGTGCTTCATCTTTGTTCTTTAGAAGATATACTTGTACATATCTAGAGCAATCATCGATGAAGGTTATAAAGTATCTTCTTCCTCCATGTGTAAGAATGCCATTTAACTCACAGATATCAGTGTGTATTAGGTTCAATATTTGAGATGATATCTCAACACTAGGAAAAGGTTTCTTCATAAATTTGGACCTTATACACACTTCACATTTATCATTTTGACTATCTGTGTATGAGATTAAGCCATTCTTAGACATGAATTTTAAGGTACTATAACCTATGTGTGCTAATCTACCATGCCACAATGCTACAGATTCAATCATATACGCAGAAGGGCTACTTTCATTCAAGGAAAATTTTATCATCCCATTACAAGCATATCTTTTACCTACGAAATTCCCGTTCTTGGATAGAATCAGTTTTCCCGACTCAAACACTACCTGTATTCTAGGTTTTCCCAGAAGATCCCCAGAAACCAAGTTTCGTCTCATGTCAGGGACATGCAGTACATTAGTTAAGATCACTTTCTTTCTAGAGGTAAAAACTAGTTCCACGGTTCCTTTACCTACGACCTTCGATCGGACTTCATTACCCATTTGGACCTTTTGACCATCGGTCACGTCCTCATAAGTTTTAAAGGCTGATCTGTCATAGCTTACATGGACTGTGGCTGCTGTATCATACCACCAACCGGGTACTTTGCCTTGGATCATGTTTACCTCAGTGATCATGGCAACTATGTCTTCTTCAACTACACTTGCCTCATTCTTCGATTTTCGAGGACGACATACTCGAGTGTAATGCCCGGTTTTCCCACAGACATGACAAGGGCCTTTGAACTTTCCGTTCTTCTTCTGTGATTTCTTGAATTTCCCTTTATTGGGTTTCAGGGAACCGTTCTTCTCGGGATTCTTGTTTTGGGTACTTTCTACTGTTTGCACCTTGGATGAGGAATTCTCATTTCCATTTTTCTTTTCACGGTTTCGGGATTCTTCCTCTATTTGGATATGTTTCTGGATTTGTTCCAGTGAATAATCCTCGGTTTTATGTAGCAGTTTCTTCCTGTATTCTGTCCAACTCGGGGGCAATTTTGCGATAATAGCCCCAACTTGGAAAGCTTCAGGGATATCAATTTTTAGGGCACTAATTTTGCCAACAATTAGTTGTAGTTCTTCGATTGGGGCTAACAGCGATTTGTTATCTACCATGGTGTAGTTGAAATAGCTAGTTATTAGATATTTGTTCGTACCTTCTTCTTCAGTCTTGAATTTGAACTCGAGAGCGGTCCAAATTTCTTTGGCAGATTCAGTTCTGGTGTATTGATCATACAGACGATCAGATAGTGTGTTCATAATGTGTCCTCGACACAGCAGATTATCTTCTTCTCTCTTGATGCGTGCGTTGATCTGCTCAGTCGTGTCTGTATTAGTAGCTGGAGGAAGCGGCTTCAAGTTTGGGTCTAAGATATAAAATATCTTCAACGCCGTAAGCAGGAACTTTATCTTATCCTGTCATCTGGTGAAATTTGTTCCATCGAATTGGTCCAGACGAATCAGATCCTGGTTCATCAGTTTGATTGATGATACCCCTTCGGTTTCCATATCAGAAAATTACGCTTTAAGATTGTTGAGAAATTTCTGATTTTTAAAAAATAAATACATTGGAAAATCCGAGAATAAGGACAGGCTGAAGCACGTGAAAAAACACGCTGTCCTTAAAGCGTAATTCGCCCCTACTCAAATTATTTTGAGTCTGCTGATAGGTTGCAGGCGGATTTCTTCCAGGATACGACGAGCCTTATGTGGTTCTGCGTTCAACAAAAAACGAAGG
The DNA here is from genome assembly GCA_003013855.2 of Liriodendron chinense. Taxonomy (NCBI): domain Eukaryota; kingdom Viridiplantae; phylum Streptophyta; class Magnoliopsida; order Magnoliales; family Magnoliaceae; genus Liriodendron; species Liriodendron chinense. Next base: position 5,532,345 of record ML058387.1, on the reverse strand, counting down.
AACCACTATGGAACTCAGTAACACACTCTGGCAGATGAAGAAAAGAAAGAGAGAACAAGAATGGAGGTCTTCTTCTTGTAGCAGTAGACCACTACGCTGGTCTAAGTGGCTTGGTTTGAATTAACCAAACCGAGAGGCTAATAGTTTTAGATGGGTGCTGGTTCAATAGTGATGGTTGCGTTTGCTGTTGTTGTGTTGGAATGAACCAGACCTGTCCGGTTTATATAGGCAAGGGTGGCTGGCAGTTTTGGTCCAGAGCCATAATGTCACTAGCCGTTTTCTGGCTGTTGTGAGAAACTAGCCGTTTATGGCAGTTTCTGACTGTTGTGCATGTGGGAGTTATGCACCTGCATGCTAGCTGTTTAGACTCAATGGCTAGCCGTTTCTGACTGTTGGGCTAGCCACATGCAGCTGTTACTGCATGATATGGATCGTTACTGCATGAGCAGTTACACATGTCCCTCTAATTAGCCCTGCAGCTCTCTATAAAAAGCAGAGAGGTCTCTCTGTCAGACCTCCCACCCACAGCACCTCCTCTGTTCCGAACCCAGCCACCTGACCTACTATCTAGCCTCTGTCGCACCGCGACTCGTGCCAAGTGCCAAGTGCGCCATTAGCTCCTCTACAGCCACACTGCCTCACGTGCCCACACCGTCGCAACTAGCCCGAGCCCAAGCCCGTGCCCGTGCCCGAGCCCAAGACTGAGACCGAGCCCGTGCCCATGCGCGGTGTTCCAGTGCGAAGCACTGGAACACGCAAGCCACCATTCTCCCTCTCTTCCACCATAAATAAGTAAGGTGCACAACACCCTACTTATAAAGAGGTAAAAAATCTTTCTCCCATCCGATATGGGATAAAAACAAAACTCCTTTTTTCTTTTAAAATTGTTTTCAAAACAAACTTTTTCAACAAGGAAGCAGTAAGGATTGACAACCGCCGTTGAAACCTTCAACCTGTTCATAAGGTCAAACAGGACAGCCCTGGATGAAGGGAAAACCTAAAAATCAACTTGATCCAAAACTCATGTGGCTCACAGGAAGTAGGCCTATGCGGTTCACGGGAAGTTTTCAATGGCACTCAATCCCCACTTTCCTATGGTGTGGTCTACTTCAGATTTAAAACGCCCTCATTTTTTTCAATGATGCCCTAAAATTATAAGCTCGAAGAGTGGATGGACCATGATAAGGCCTGCAAAGCTTCAACCATTACCGACACCGAGCTTGGTACCGGAGGGTTACATCGGAATCAAGTCCAATCGAAACCGTGCATCCTGCAGAATTCACATCTATTGACCACTTATATAAAATAATAAAAAAAAAAACGGACGCAGATTAGCTACTGACAGGTTGAGTAGCCATCTCGCTACTAAAGTGATGTCACCAACTTATTGGGGCCCATCGTGATGTATGTGTTGTATCTACACTGTCCATCCATTTGGAGAGATCATTTTACGGCGTGAGACCAAGATTAAGGCAGATCCACAGCTTAAGTGGACTCCACCAAAGAAAACAATGGGGATAGTGATACGACGGTTGAAACCTTCCTAAGGCCCACCCTGATGTTTATTTGAGATCCAACCTCTTCATAACTTCAGACAGACATGGAAAAAGGGAAAACACAAATATCAGCTTGATCGAAAACTTTCGTTGCACCAAGAAGTTTTTAATGGTAGGAGGTCAATCCCCCACTGTTTTTTTTTTTTGGTGAGATCCGCTTGAGGTTTGGATATGCCTCATTTTTTGGTTCATGCTCTAAAATGATCTCTCCAACTGGACGGACGGTAGGGAGACAACACATACATCATAGTGAGGTGCACAGAAGTTGGTGACGTCACTTCAGTAGCAAGATGGCTACTCAACCATTCAGTAGCTATCTCCCTACTGAAGTGACGTCACCAATTTCTATGGGCCTCACCTATGTGTTGTATCACACCATCCATCCATTTAGAGGGATCATTTTAGGATATGAACAAAAGAATGATGAAGATCCAAAGCTCAAGTGGACCTCACAAAAAAAAACAGTGGGAATTGATCTCCTGCCATTAAAACCTTCTTGGCGCAATGAAAGTTTTGGATCAAGCTGATATTTGTTTTTTCACTTCTTCAATGTCTTGAACTTTCTTTATTACTATCAATAATAATAATTTTTTTTATTCTTTATCAGTGATTATGAAGGCCGTGTGTGGTAGGAAATTAAACAACATTTGTCCACTTTGAAGAAAGATGACCATATACAGCTACTTTATAGAAGTGGGAGGCTGGGGCTGTGTGGGGCTCACAGAGATGTCCGTGATAAATCCACTCCGTCCATCTGTTTTGATACACCACAATAAGTCTAGGAATATAAAAATCAGGGAGATCCAAAACTCAGGTGGACCACAACAAAGGAAACAGTGGGAATAGGAAACGTCCACTGTTGAAACCTTCCTGGAGATGACCATGATGTTTATATGCCATCCAAACTGTTCTTAGAGTTACTACCAGTCAGAAAAACTGTAGGCAGAAATATCATCCATGTAAATAACTTCTGTCACCCCCAACCATTCAATCCCCACTGTTTCGTGTGGTATGGCCCACATGAGTTTTTAATCTGCCTGATTTTAAGCATCCTGTCCTATTGTGGTCTTGCAAAACAGATGGACGGAGTGGATTTGTCACACGCATTCCTGTGGGCCCCAGAAAACACTGGCAATCCGCTTCCCATTCTACAACTTTTGTGCATGGGCCCACCTTAACTTTTTCATGGCATCTAGTCCGGTGAGAGAGGTCACCCACCAGGAAGGCAAGATACCCTGAAAATCCGATCAATCTAACCATGATGTGGGCCATGATGTAAATTTAGAGGTTTTTGATGGTTGTGTTGGCGGATTGCCTCACAGGAACTTCCTGTGATATAGGAAGCTAGGTGGGGGCACTATAATGTTTGTGAGAAATCCATTCTGTCCATTCGTTTTTCTGTTCATTTTAGGACATCGGCCCAAAAATGAGGAGATAAAAAAACTCAATTAGACTTCATTTTAGGACATCGGCCCAAAAATGAGGAGATAAAAAAACTCAATTAGACTGCACTATGGGAAAAAGTGGGTCGGAAAATGCCTACCGTTGAAACTTCCCTAAGGATCCACCGTGATGATTATATGCCATCTATATTGTTCATAAGGTCACTCCTACTTAGATAGAACTGGTCACTCCTACTTAGATAGATCTGAAAACACAAAAATACTAGCCTCATCCATAACTCTCTTGGCCCCGGGAATGTTTCAACGTTCAATCCTCACTGTTTCCTTTCGGGTGGCTCACTTGAGTTTTGAATCCTTCTCATCTTTGGACCCGTGTGCTAATATGATATGGAAAAATGGATGGACGGGGTGGATTGCTCACAAACATCACGGTGGGCCTCACCTTGCTTCCTGTCACAGACAATCCCCATCCGATTGTTGTCCACTATCTTTAATACCATGAAATGATAAGCATGAGAGAGACAGAACCATGAAACAATGGAGAAAAGGAGGTAAAAACATCATATTTCTCATGTAGTGATAGAAAGGACTTTGCCATGAGACATGCTTTTGGACAAAAAAAAAATCATATTTCTCATGAAATGATGTCTTTTGGAGTAACAAAACATCATAATTCTCATGAAATGATGTATTTTGGAGGAGTAACAAAACATCATAATTAGCCATATTTTTTCACTCCATTGTTTTTTTTTACCGCATGGCCCACCTGAAGATTGTAATGGGCTGATTCTTTTGGAAATTCCATTACGAGGATGCTAGGTTGGATCACATGATCACATAAAAGCAACACAATGGGCCACACTATAGAAAATAATGATAATGGCCCAAAAACCTCTTATTCGTACATGATGGTTGGATCAGCCTATTTTTTAAGGTTTCCTAAGTTGAATGACCCTTATATACAGGCATGGGTTGGGTACTACCCCCACCAGGATCTAGGTAGAGCCGGGGTCCTGTTAGGGGATCTATGGGCCCCACCGTCATGTACATGTTTTATTTGCGTCCATCCATTTTGATAAATCATTTTAGGGCATGAGCCCAAAAAGGATGCAGATCGATTGAAGGCTCAAGTGGACCACACCATGGGAAGAAGTGGGGATTGAATTCATACCATTGAAAACTTATAGGGCCCACTGTAATGTTTATTTGTCATCCAACCTCTTCATAAGGTCACATATACCTGTATAAAGGGAAAATATAAATATCAACTTGATCCAAAATTCAATGGTTAGTTTTTAATCCTCACTGCCTCTTGGGATGTGGCCCACTTGAGCCTTCAATCTGCCTCCTTTTGGGAGCTTGCCTTAAAATGATATGCCAAAATGAATGGACAGCGTGTATAAAACATATACATCAAAGTGGGCCCCACATAGCTCCTGGCAGGATCATAGCTAGGTCCAATTGCGCCCCTTATATACCAATTGGATGCAGCGAAAGCGTTCAGGTGCCCCCCCCCCCCCCCCCCCCCCCCCCAAAGAAAAGAGTTTATAGAATAAGTGCATTTTACAAATGTTGTAGAGCATCTTTTTCTTCCTATATGCCTAACATGGAATGTGGTTAACATCTAATCCATACAAAATGTGGGCAGCTGCGTGATGATCACTTGATATGAAAATCACATGGATCCCCTCATTGGGTGGGCTACACCAATTCACTCAGTCAAGAGAGATCCGTGTGATTTTCATATCGATATCAATTGGTGATTTTCCAATTTGATGATCGTTGATGGTTAATCTACCAGTAGATTACATCAAAATTTTCACTGGGATCACCATCTTCTATTTATTTGGCTAATGGCGGCCCATCCGACTAGTGGACTGGCTTAATTCATTAGATGAGGAATCGACGATGGACAACATGGATACGACAATATTCACTATGCTAACATGTGGTAGTATGCCGGTCTAGCTCAATGATTTCATAATAGACAGACTATATTTCAACACTGAACTTATAGGTTCAAGTACTGCACATATGAAGTGGGTGTATGTGAGAGTTTATGTAAAACAATAATGTATCAAGCCAGCAAGTTCTTGGAAACCGCTCATTGTTTCGGCACAAGAGTGGGCCCAAATGAAACATGGACCAGCTTTAATGAAGGAAACCACCTTATCTTATTTTTGTCTCTACCAATACAAGTGAAGGTAGGAAAGAATGCACGTAGGCTTCCGTACCACACTTGGCTTTTTGTCCAAGGAGATGTGGACATGTCTGGTTGATTTCTTTGACTAATGTTAAGTATTTTATTTGTCTACCTAGCTAGAAGGGTAGGCCACTTGATGAACGGACTGACTTAGATGTCCGGTTAGGTTTATAGTGGCCCCACCTTATGCATGTCATGGGCTGCGTTTTGGACGCCGTTTGGCTGGCGAACTCAATACCAGCCAGATAGCTCGTGTCAAAGCTCTTTGGCCCTACCACGATGTATGTGTTTTTATCGAAGCCATCAATATAAAATTTTCAGCTCATTTTTTGGCATGGGCCTAAAAATGAGGCAGATTCAAAGCTCAAGTGGACCATACCAAAGGAAATAGTAGTAGGGATTGCACGCTTGTCATTGAATACTTCTTAGGGGCAACAGAAGTTTTGGATCAAGCTGACATTTGTGTTTGCCTTCATCCATGGTTACGTGACTTTATGAACATGTTGGATGGCAAATGTATAAACATGGAGGTGGGCCTCAGGAAGTTTTCAACAACAATCGTTCAATCCCCACTGTTTGGAAGTGGGCCTCAAGAAGTTTTCACAACAATTGTTCAATCCCCACTGTTTCCTGTTATGTGCTCCACCTGCCTCAATTCTTGCACCCATGCCCTAAAATGAGCTGACAAAATGGACGGACGGTGTGGATAAAGCACATAAATCATAGTGGGGCCCATAGAGGTCAACAGCCAAACCGCATGCTCACGTTTTCACGTATGTTGTGCATGTATAGAGTTCACGTAGACGGTGGTTTGATAGCCAGATGTGATCCTCGTATGATAGAAAGGCCTTCAACCACGATTTTTTTTCATCGAAACGGGCCTCAGGGATTGTTTGGGTGCCCCTAATAATGAGTATTTGTTAGTAATTGCGGAAGTGTGGGCCACCAAGATCCGACGGTCTACACGATGAGAACCTTCGCAAAGTCGAGGATATGTGGTGCGATCCAGCGATCCGCCTATTTGCTACAGGAGCAAGTGGGTCTGATCACCCCTCTGATCCTACGGTGAAGATGGTTCCCGGATCAGATCTATGACTCAGATCTAATGGATGGACCAGATAAACTCTATAAGCCTATCCCTCTCTTTTCTCTCCGTATATAACTTATAGTTTTCCTTTTACTTGTATATTTGATTACGGAAAGAATCCTCTTATAAATAGAGGGAAAAGAGATAAGGGATGAGATGACATAAGGTTGGTTTAACCTTATCTTATCCCATCTCATCTTCTTCCGAGATTTTAAATTTCTAATTGAATTTCAAACTCTCGGAAGAAGGAGGATGCGGGAACTCCTTATGGGCCCCACCCACAAGTGGTTGTCCACAAGTGGGCCCCATGGGTCCACAATCAACATCTCCCACTCAATCACATTGTGGGGTAGGCACATCATGAGAGTTCATCTAGCTCATCACATAATAATCAAAACCAAAGAATCACGATCAAAAGAATAAGAAGCGTGGGACCAGCTGGAACACCGTTATCTTCTCACAGGTATTTGAGTACTAAGAGACCACCTATCTAGCACTCAATAACCCAAGCTTTGCATTGCCTGTCCTAGTCCGCATGACCACACCGGATAGAGTTAACTCCCAATCTAGAGTACTCGGCCAACATACGCACTTATCCAACTTATCAAATCTATTCTGAAAAACTTGGTTTTCTACAAACATCAATTTGAATTCCTTTTAAAGTAATATATATACATATATATTTTGAAAGAGAATATCGTTTGTAAAAGTCTAAGAAAACTCGATACTGCCGGCGGATAAGTCTTCAAGTGCGTATTTATAGTTCTAGAAACTTGGTGTAGCTGTCACGGGATCTTCTCCACGCAGGTGTATAATTTGGAATTGATCAAGCCGCTTTCCTAGCATAACCGAGTTTGGCCAATCAAGGGCCTTTCGTCATCGTATACTAAAGTAGCGACACTCAATCTCATCCTCCTGTACACAAGATGAGGGTAGCTGAGGACACAAAGAGTCACCTACGGGACTGGCTACTCGCACGTTGCAATGATTAGATCGAATCAAAGCAATCTGTAGGTAATAGGTCCAAGCACGTGGCTACAATCCACGCCGTAAAGTAGACAATACTAGGTATCTGTTGGGTCTACAGTACGCAAGTCATCTCACATGAGGTATGACTCATCTCATAACCTCACGACTTGGCTGTGATTCAGGCCATAACATTATTCGCATTATGAGTAATGGTGCGACTATGTTATTCGACTTTGTCAGTTTCATCTTCAATCTTATAGGACTGAAGGCGGATACAACTCATTCGCATCCTCATCCTTTATTATTATTAATAAAGGGTGGTTCATACCTCAGTGTATGAACATCATCCCAAGTGTACCTCTCTTGTACATTTAGGGTTGGTCAACCCGTGCGAGTGGGTAACCGGCCTGCCGATAATAGTTGAAATCCTACTTGATCTCAAAGAAAATGCTGATGATCTACATAACTAGTTTAACAAGTGCTCAATACTGAATAAAATGGAATTTATTATTCAAAGATACATGATACAAGCATATCAATCTAGCTTTCCTCAATCCCATCTGCCTGACGTGAACCTGAAATAGATCTCTAGCTATAGGTTTCGTCATGGGATCAGCCATCATTTCCTTGGTAGGAATGTAGCTGAGGATAACCTTCTTATCTTTCACTTGATCACGAACGTAATGATACTTTATCTCAATGTGCTTCGATTTCTGGTGGTGTTTGGGATCCTTTGCCAAGTCAATGGCCGAGGTGTTGTCTATCCTCAACGATATAGGCTCATGTATGCCTGGAACAACACCCAATCCTTGTAGGAATCTGCGAACCCATACACACTCTTGAACTGCAGCACAACATGCAATGTATTCGGCCTCCATAGATGAAAGTGCCGTGGATGTCTGTTTCTTGCTCGACCAAGAGATAGCTCCCCCTCCGAGCAAGAAGACATATCTTGAAGTAGACTTTCCTCGTCGGCGTCATTACCCCAGGCGGCATCTGAATATCCTTTGAGCTCGAGACTTGCGCCTTCATAATACAGCATTAAGTCCTTGGTTCCTCTGAGATAGCGGAATATACGTTTCACGGCTTGCCAATGAGACTGTCCCGGGTTACTCTGGTAACGGCTGACTATGCCAACTGCATAGCTTATATCTGGTCTGGTGCAAAGCATAGCATACATTAAGCTGCCTACTGCACTCGCATAAGGTACTGAGGACATTGTCGATTTCTCAGCTTCTGTCTGGGGACACGTTTCCTGTCTAACTTGGTAGCTTTATCCATAGGGGTTTCAACAGCTTTTGCATTTTTCATCCTAAAACCGCTCTAAGATCTTCTGTATGTAAGTGACTTGTGACAAGCCTAAGAATCTCCTAGAACGGTTCCTGATGATTTTAACCTCTAGAATAAAGTTGGCTTCACCAAGATCTTTCATCTCAAAGTTCGAAAAAAGCCAATCTTTAGACATCATCAACAGTTGCATGTCATTACCAGCTAATAGGATATCGTCTACATATAGAGATAGTATCAGAAAAGATCTCCCAGACCGTTTCACGTATACACAATGATCTTCTTTACTCATTGTGAATCCAAAAGTGGTGATGGCTAAGTGGAACCTCATGTACCACTGCCTTGAAGATTGCTTCAACCCATAAATAGATCGTAACAACTTGTAGACTTTCTTTGGATACTTTTTGTCCACATAACCTATGGGTTGTTGCATGTAAATATCTTCATCCAAATCACCATTTAAGAAAGCAGTCTTTACATACATCTGATATAACTCTAAGTCTAAACTTGCGACAATGGACAACATCATGCGGATTGATGAAAATTTTACAACAGGTGAAAAAGTTTCCTCATAATCAACACCTTCTTTTTGTGTAAAACCTTTTGCGACTAATCTTGCTTTGTACTTGTCCACTGTACCATCTGCTTTTCTTTTGATCTTAAGTACCCACTTGTTACCAATTGCTTTGCGATTGGAAGGCAGATCTATAAGTTCCCAGACTTTGTTCTTCTCCATGGAGGCAATCTCCTCGTCCATGGCAGTTACCCAATTAGCCAAATTCGGAGATAATAACGCATCCTGATAAGAATCAGGTTCATCATCGTCAACCGCAACACAAGAGAAAGATTGACCATCGATATCGAAATATCTTCTGGGAATCAAACCTCTTTCACTTCGACGTAACTCAGGAGCCTGCTGAGATGTACTTCCACTGTCCTGATGAACTATAGGAGTATCTCCATTTTCAGAAGCAGAACTTCCACTCTCCTGAGATACATCAGGAATTTCAAAAAGTTCGGTGGAAACCTTTTATTTTTTTCGACTAGGGTATCTGTCTTCGACGAAGGTGACGTCCCGAGATTCAATCTCAGTCCATCCTCCACGATCCTCATAAATTAAAACGTATCCCTTTGAGTGCATTGGGTACCTGATGAATACGCACTCAATAGTTTTACTATCAAGTTTATTTCTATGCTATGTAGGCAATAAAACATATGCTAAAGATCCCCAAGGACGTAGGTCGGCTAGAGAAGGAATCCTCCCAGTCCACATCTCATATGGGGTCTTAGGAACGGATTTAGTTGGGACTCTATTTAGGACGTAGACGGCTGTAAGAAGCGCATCTCCCCAGAATGTGGTAGAGAGATTTGCATGTGCCATCATCGATCTGACCATGTCCAATAGTGTCCTGTTCCTTCTTTCTGCAACTCCATTTTGCTGTGGAGTATATGCCATAGTGTATTGCCTGATGATGCCAACGTTTGCACAGTATGATTTAAACATTTCAGATGTATACTCGCCACCTCTATCAGATCTAAGAAAATCTTTTTCTCAAGCTGATTTTCAACTTCAGCTTTGAATTTGAGAAAACAATCAAAAGCCTCAGATTTATGTGAGATGAGATACACATATTCATAGTGCGAGTAATCGTCAATAAATGTGACGAAGTATTGGCATCTATTTCTAGCATGTACATTTAAGGGTCCACAGATATCCGTATGGATTATCTCTAGCAAACCCTTTGACCTAGTCGCTTTAGGGAATGGTTTCTTAGAAGTCTTCCCGGACACACAATGTTCACAAAATGGCAAATCAACCTTGGATAATGAACTTAACAGACCAGATCTAGCTAGCCTTATCATACGGTCCTTTCCAATGTAACCTAACCTCGCGTGCCATTTTAAAGATTCAGATACTACATGTTCATTCGATGTAGCAGACAAAGCAAGAGGCGCATTATCATGTTCTACATCTAGAATAAATAAATCTGAAATCAAATTTTCCCATGCAAAGATGAGGTTATTTAACCTTAAAGAAACTCTTGTCCCGGAAAAAACGAATGTCAAAACCATTAACTAACAATCTAGAAACAGAAATTAAATTCCGGCGCATGCCCGGTGCATAAAGAGTATCATGGAGGGTTATTGTGTGCCCTACGCACGTACGGAGATGATAAACACCAATCCCTAGCACGTCTTCAGCAGCGTTATTCCCCATGTACACCCTGTAGCTCCCTGTCGCTATAGGTCGAAATTCCTCGAGTCCTCGACGATCTCGTGTTACGTGCTTTGTTGCGCCTGAATCTAAAATCCACTCGTTAGATAGGATATCAACGGAAAGGATCTCAGAACAAACGCCTACAAACAAAGTATCTAGTGACTGAGGAATTACCGTCTTTTTCTGGGCACACTGACGGGCATAATGGCCGGGATTTCCGTAGACGAAACAGGTGATGTTTGTCTTTTTAGGTTTCCTCTTTCCTTTCCCCTTCTTGGGATTTGGAGGAGGCATTGCGGTCTTCTGTTCCTGATTGTTCTTCTTCGCCTTCTTACGAGCTTTGAACTTTCTCTTGTTAGCTTTTCGCTTGTGGGTTTCTACTGCAAAAGCCTTGGCCGAACCTGGCTGAATTGCATTCATTTCAACCTCTCGTACCAGATGGCCACAAAAGTCTCTGAACATTGTGATAGAATCAGTATGGTTCAGAATCGTTTTGATTTGGGCCCATGATTAGGGTAAGGAACGGTGCATAGCTATAATCTTTTGATTTTTAGTTAGTTTGCACCCTACATTCCTCAGGGCGCCTATCATCTGCTCCATCTTACGGATATGATCCTTGATGGGGCAACCTACAGGCATCCTGTATTCTTGGAACTCTAATTCCATAGCCCGAACCTTTGCATCTGACTTCTGCTTATAGGCATTAGCCAGTGCATCCCAGATCCCCTTAGCGGTTTCATGTACTTCATACGTGGGTATGAGTTCTTTGTGCATTGTGCTAATCAAAACATTACGGGCGGAGCGATTTTGTTTACGTCACTTGTTGTAGCGATTCATCGTGGCCCTATGTTCACCTAGATTTCCATTTTCAGCCAATATGGGTTCCTCTTGAACCCCATCCAGAGTGTGTGAAATGTCATCTTCATCCAGAAGGCTTCGCACTGCGCGGAACCAGTCTTCGTAGTTGTTGCCGTCAAAATGTTGTCCTTTTAATTGATTGGCGATCAATGCTTTAGAGGCCATCTCTACATCGCATCATGTATCACTACTTAGCTATAATCTAAAGTATTGGCACTAATCATCAGAATTTCTACTAGTTATTCAAACTTTTAAGTTTATAAAAGTATGCAATCCATCTTATAAGGGATATGAAAGCCTACATACCTGTATGGGTGGTGCAGATCAATCAAGTTCTCTAAATAAAATGAAATTGATGCTTTTACGACTATCTATTTGTATAACCTACAACCCACCATTATGGGTTTATGCATCATTTAAGGAATGAATAAAACTCCCACTTAGGTTATGCACAACCTTGGGATATGAGATCTATATTCTAATGAAATGATGACTTAATTTTAATCATATAAAAATTAAAGTCAAAATGAATAAATCATTAGATTAATGAAAACTATCTTGATTATTGATCACATATAAGAAGTTCTACGATTAAAGGACAATATAATCACCCAATTGATCGTGTCCATTCATGATGGATCTGATCATTACTATTAATGTTCACCATTGATGATGGATCCTCTCATCAATGTTGATCATCATAGTTGATGATGGTTCCGTTCATTTGTGGACCCATGATCAATAGTGATCGTATGGATATTTATCATGATCTTCATTCACTTTTACACATATTTAATAATGCATGCACATATACATTAAGTAATCAAAAGATATTTTGAGACAGAAAAAATTCATAATTTAAATCATATGCTTTCATTTTAATACATACATCGATCATCAGATTAATTTTAGATCTAGACCGTTAATCACAAAAACGGACCATACCATCAGCTAGATCTTGCCGAAAAACCCCAAGTCGCTTACCTTTACTTGGTCTAAATCAGTCCATAAATGGCTGATTAATGGCCCTTATACAAGATACACTTAATCTTAATATTAAGTGATTTGGGCTTCTTAGTCCGGCCCATCTCTATTTGTGCTTAATATATGATGGTCATTTTAGGTTATCCATCTACATATGGATGTCCAATGATGGTCCTTTTTGTTTTATTGGTCCTCACTAATATTAATTAGCCTTTTCTTTTAAAGGGAACAGGCCCACAATTCTATGAATTAGGCCTGACTCAATTCCTTTCCCTTTTAAGGTAAGTTTGAAAACGTTAACAATGGACTGAGTGAATTTTTTACTGTTTATCTCTGTGGGCCCCACATAGCTTCCATCCAAACGAACTTCATGCGTGAGGCACAGGCAATTCAAGTCACATCAAATGCATGGCTGAATAAGAGACTTAACATAAGTTCACATTCTACGAAGCAACACATGAAGCTGAGAAAAAGCTGTTGCCACTAATTTGGACGATCCTCATCAATCAATTGGTGCCATCATATGAAAGGAGCAAAATTAGACAGTTAAGACAAAATCAGATGATCCTCATCATTCAATTGACACCAGTCTTATCCTTGTCATTTTTTGGACGTGCTCCATTTACGATGGACCACACTTATTTGGACGGTCTGGATTGCCGTATACATATGAGGCATGTATTTAGGCTACAATGGGCCTGGCAAATCGGTTGGGCTTAAATTCGGACATGGAGCCACCAGCCCAACCTTTAGGCCATTGCCCATATTCTTTTTCCAGCCCAGGCCCAAAAGGGCCCATTCCCAAACTAACTCAGGCCCAAAAAGGCCCATCTTCTCTATCTTCTTCAGCAATTTTAGGGTTTCAAGAAACCCTTAAAAAAAATTTGAATTTAAATCGTTTGCCGCTGGCCGTCGACGGTCGTTGCCACTGCTGCCGGCGCGGCGGCGGCGTGTACTGCCGCTGCTTCTAGTCGCGGCGGTGGGTGTTTACTGGCGCTGCTGCTGCTGCCGCGGCCGGCGTGCGGCTGCTGCGTCGGTGACCATGGGAAAACGTAAGAGAAGAGAGAGAGAGAGAGAGAGAGAGAGAGAGAGTGAGATGAGTGGGCGGCCGTGGACGCTACCGGCGGTTGCGGCGGCCATGGTTGCCGCTGCTGTTATTGCAGGCGGCAGCGGTGGCCATGGTTGCATTGGCTGCTGCTGTTGCTAGCGGCGGTGGCCATGGTTGCAGCGGCTGCTGCTGTTGCCGGCAGCGGCGGCCATGGTTGCTGCTACCCCTTGTTCAATGGAGGGTTTCAATTTAGTGGGGCCCATCTATCAGATGGATGTGTAGCAGATGGCCACAAGCAATTTCACACTGGAGAGTTACTCTGGTACCAGATGCGTAGCAGATGCCTTTACCCCTGTTCAATGAAGAGTTACTCTGGTACCAGATGCGTAGGGTGCGCTTTACGCATATGGATGGTTAGCCTCTGCTTGACTCAGCAATTTTACAGAGGCCTCTATCGAGCCAATCTCATAGCAATCTCACATTGGCTTGTTCCAAAATCAATATTGCCTATTCGTGGATTGGGCCACACATGTACCGCATTAATGGACGGTTATATAAAGAACTACCAATGATCCATGTTCAACATATAAAGCTTTTTAAAATGCTTTATCTGTCTTGTGACAATGACCCTGATCCTTAAGAATCTGGTCTAGCTTATTAGTCTTTTGGTCTTAATCGCAAAATTCTAATTCCTTTAAATTAATTAATTAATAATCTCAATTTTATTAATCTCCATACCTCAGAGATAAATAAAATGAGATTTGACAGAAAGGAATATTAATAAGATGATAGACATGATGATCGTATGTATTTATTAAAATGAAATAAAACTTTAATTTATAATCCTCAGATTAGGGCCACTTACCTCGATTGTGATTATTCCTTCTTTAAATCGGAGATCCGTCGTTCAATGCTTTGATACCACTGTTAGTAATTGCGGAAGTGTAGGCCACCAGGATCCGACGGTCTACACGATGAGAACCTTCGCAAAGCCGAGGATATGTGGTGCGATCCAGCGATCCGCCTATTTGCTACAGGAGCAAGTGGGTCTGATCACCCCTCTGATCCTACGGTGAAGATGGTCCCCGGATCAGATCTATGGCTCAGATCTGATGGATGGACCAGATAAATTCTATAAGCCTATCCCTCTCTTTTCTCTCCGTATATAACTTATAGTTTTCCTTTTACTTGTATATTTGATTACGGAAAGAATCCTCTTATAAATAGAGGGAAAAGAGATAAGGGATGAGATGAGATAAGGTTGGTTTAACCTTATCTTATCCCATCTCATCTTCTTCCGAGATTTTAAATTTCTAATTGAATTTCAAACTCTCGGAAGGAGGAGGATGCGGGAACTCCTTATGGGCCCCACCCACAAGTGGTTGTCCACAAGTGGGCCCCATGGGTCCACAATCAACAGTATTAACACATTCTTAAGCATAACAACAGCTGAATTTGAACTTAAGGCCTAGTTTAATAGACGCTTAAAAAATGATTTCATCTCATTTTACTTAACAATATATGTGTGTGTGTGTGTGTGTGTGTGTGTGTGTGTGTGTGTGTGTGTGTGTGAGTTTTTTTAATCTTAAATGAGATAAAAGTGGGGGCGTAACATTGCACCTTACTCATGTTAGTGGGTCTTTTTGTGGGTGACCAGCTTTTGGGTCCTTTTGTTTTCTTTAAGCTTTGCTCGCCTTATTATTTTAACTATGGGCCCTTTTGAAAGTAATAATATTTTTAATGATATTAAAAATAAAAATTACAGCCTACTCAAGGATCTAATAGACCTAAAAGTGTAGTATGGTCAATTTCTTACTATTCCCATGTATATGATCATATGTTCGAATTTTCTAACAGATGGCCGATGTGAATGTGTGGGCGAGAGAGGTGTGTTAGGGTGTGGAGCCAATCACACCTTGCTGACACCAGGAGGTGGTCGGGCGCTCAGATAGTCTATGGACCAGACGCCCGATATTCATGTACTAGAGACAATTGTCTCTGGACTATTCTGTGAACAGTCGGGCGCCCGACGGTCAGCTTGATCGGGCACCCGATATTCGAGTGATTTTGCTTAAGCTCATTGGATTTTTTTTTATTGGGCGGGCGCTCAACCAAGACTGACCGGGCGCCCGACCGGCTGCGACTTGTTGCGCGAGGTTTCCTATTTTGGACTTTAATTTCGAGTTTTACTATATAAAGGGGTTTAATCCGGGAAGGCCATGTGATTAGGTTTTCTATACGTCCAAGGTGAGAAAGAGGCGAGGGGTTAACAAAAAGGGCCATCTCTGTGCATGAGAGCATCGAAAAAGGTAAGTGTATTACTTGTAACTTTGTTTTCTTCAGAGTGGAAGTTTGCACCCGTGATTTTTTACCCTTGTTGGAATTTTTTCACGTAAATTCTATCTTTTGGGTTGTTGGGGAGAATGTAAGTGTATTGCTTGTAACTTCGTTTTCTTCATAGTTGAAGTTTGCACCCATGGTTTTTTCCCTTGTTGAAGTTTTTCCACGTAAATTGTCTTGTGGATTGTTGATTTATTTGAATTCCTCTTCTAGTTGTTATTTCTTCCTATTTATCGTTTGTGGGTGAGACCGAAGATTGAATTTCGGTTCACCGGTGCTGTCGGCGTGCTACGCAACAAGGTGTGATTTCGTCTTTGCAAAACCTTAATTTTATTTTTTGGAAATTTTACAAAAACTACTTAATATGAAATTTATACTATATATCTTTTTCGAAAAGCTACCTCATTAATAGATATAATTATCATTCTACTACCTTTATTGTTGACTCCGTCTGAGCAAATTAATGGGTAAGTCGCTCCAGTGGCCCCACCATGATATTTGTGTAAAGTCCACCCCAACCACCAGAGTATGTTATCCTACATTAGGTAGGGTCCTTAAAATCAGCTCCATTTGTGATTAAGGTGAACTATACGATTGGAAATATTATGATGGGCTGTAAAAATCAAGAGTGCATCTCTTTCATTGTGGATCATGGGCACAAGCGTGTTAGCATGATTTTTTTTTTTTTTTTCAATTCATCTATGGGCCTAAGATGGGAGTAAACACCTGATGGTCAAAGTAAATTTTACAAAAACATCACAGTGAGTCCTGTCAAGATCAACATAGTTTCCCGTGCAAGTCCTTTTTTTTCTCAATAATATATGTACGGTTTGAGGTAGAATGGGTTGCTGGTTATTTCATGACCCAGATGGACCAAAAAAAGACCGGTCGGGGTCGAAAGTAATCCGGATCGTCAGGACCGTAAATCGGCCGTATCTCACAATCCGGAATGAGTTTCGGGACATATAATATATCGTTTTGGGGTAGCTCGAGCTACTTTAGCCAACCAACCCAGCTACACTAGGTTGCCCATGCCGGAATCACGAGATTCGACCGTATCGACGGTCATTAGGCTAGTTTATTTTCAGTTTTACTATTTATAGTAAGTTTTAATTTGATCATAACTTTGGATCTGTAGGGTTTTAGAGTTAGTGCCCAACATGGAAAGGGCTTAGAATATTTAGTAGAACAACATGGTTGGGCCCGTTTAATAACTTTCTATTTTTGGCCGAAAACCAAGAGTTCTAGTAGGATTGAACGACTTCTATAAATAGTAAGTTTACAATTTATAATAAGTTGCGTTTTCTAGGAGTTTGAGTTTGAGTTGGAGTCTGAAACTTTACTTAGGGTTTAGTTTGTTATTTATATGCATTGTAGTTCCATTTATTATTCATTCAATTATCAAAAAACATTATTCAGAATTAATTTCCTCTTTTTATCCTTTTACTTCTTCTCGTGGATTCGAGAAACACTCGGTAAGGGAGACGGTGATCGACCTACCACGTCCTCCCTACGTCATTGGTATCAGAGAGAGGTTTCTTCCTCAGGACGATGACCTCTAATGAAGGGTTGGATCCTCATCCTAAGGACAATGCTCCAAGGGACTATTTAACGGTGACAGCTTTCGAAGCAGTACAACGGGAGAACCGGTTGAACCTGTAAGATATACAGGCAACCCTCGACCAGATTGTAGCATTGCTAACTCCGCTCCGAGCCCAAGGCGACCAACAACCACTAACAGTTGCTATATTGGACAATCCTGTAGTCCGTAGAGTACCCCAGGTGGATAATTGTAGGGCTACCCTAGACGAATCAGAACCAAGCGATGACGAGGTCGAAAACATTTTGGTACGACGACCTACGCTAGGGAATGAGCGTGTGGAACGAGCAGAATGAGACTATCGAAGCAAAGTTGATCTTCCCAGCTTTAATGGCCTACTTCGAATAGAGGAGTTCCTCGACTGGCTGGCAGAGGTCGAACAATACTTCGACTATATGGAAGTGTCGGACGACAAGAAGATAAAACTAATTGTATATAAATTTAAATCTGGTGCTTCAGCATGGTGGGAAAACCTACAGGTTTTCCGCACCCGTCAGAATAAGACACCCATCCGAACATGACCTCGAATGAGACAACTTCTTAAATCTCGATTCCTCTCTAGCGACTATGAACAAATTTTGTTCCAACAATATCAAAATTGTCGTCAGAAAAATTGAACTGTAGCTGAATATCTTGAAGAATTCCAACGATTGGCTACACGGAATAATTTATTAGAATCAGAGGCACAACAAGTATCACGATTCATTGGTGGGTTGCGATTTGCAATCCAGGATCAAGTCAAGATGCATCCAGTCTGGACGTTGAGTGAGGCCAACCAATTGGTCACCCGAGCATAAACACAGTTGTCACGGCCCCCTGCTTGACCCTATCCAGCAACACGGAATTCCATCACCAGACCCACTCAAGATACAACCTTGGCCAAAGGCAAGGAACCTATAGGAGGGCATCCTCAACCTCCTACGATCACGAACCGGGACTAGGGAAGCGGTCCCTCAAGACCTCAACGTGCAACTTCCACTACAGCAGGTCCTAGCAGGATCCCCAACCCATATGGTTCGCCAAGGCAAGACCATTGTCTCCGCTGTGGCCAACCAGGTCACTGGTCGAACGCTTGTCCTCAACGCCTTGCAGCCTACTTAACTACAAATGAAGGTGGCGCGAAAGGTGAAGTAATGGAAGACAATCTTGAATTGGAACAGGCTGAAGAGGGGGACAAAGAAGATGTAAATTGACTGACTGAAGACCATGGGGAATCACTAGTAGTGAGACGACTACTTTACGCTCCCTAGAAGGAAGTGCACCCACAATGACATAATATCTTCCTCACAAAGTGCACAGTGCAGGGAAAAATCTGTAATGTGATCATAGACAGTGGGAGTAGCGAAAATATTATCTCAAAAATTATGGTGGATAAGTTACATTTGCCTATGACGAAGCACCCTATCCCTTACTCGATCGGTTGGATCAAGAAGGTGAATGAGACAAAGGTAACTCATCAATGCATTATCTCGTTTTCTATTGGTAAAAACTATAAGGATGAGGTCCTCTGTGATGTGGTTGACATGGAAGCCTGCCATATGTTACTCGGGCGGCCATGGCAATCGGATCGAGATGTGACACACGGTGGATGGGAAAACATATACATGTTTACCAAGGATGGTCGAAAAATTGTTTTAGCCCCTATGACACCAGAGAAATACCTCGAAGCTTCTAAAGTGGAGGGGAACTCTCTCCTTACCATTCGCGAGTTTGTTAAAGAATCAAAGGAAACAGGCGAAATATATGCCGTTATGGTAAAAAGCGAGGAGTCAGGATCCTCTAATATTCCACAACGCCTTAAACAGTTGCTAGACGAATTTCGAAGTACTTGGCATGGAGATTTACCTGATGAGCTGCCTCCCATGCGAGACATACAACATCACATCGACCTTGTCCCAAGGTCCAGTTTGCCCAACCGACCGCATTATTGGATGATTCCGAAAGAGTAAAATTCTACAGGGGCAAGTGGAGGAACTGATCCGTAAAGGTCTCATTAAAGAGAGCATGAGCCCATGTGTCGTTCTGGCACTCCTTACCCCAAAGATAGATGAAACTTTGCGCATGTGTATCGATAGCCGCGCGATCAATAAAATAACAGTTAGATATCGATTTCCAATGCCACAGTTGGATGACATGCTTGACATGCTCGAGGGCTCCAAGGTGTTCTCAAAACTGGACTTACGGAGTGAATACCATCAAATCTGTATTAGGCCAGGTGACAAGTGAAAAACGGCCTTCAAGACCAAGGAAGGGCTATATGAGTGGCTGGTTATGCCCTTCGGTCTAATCAACGCACTAAGTACCTTCATGCGCTTAATAAACCAAGTGTTGAAGCCGTTCATTGGCCGTTTCGTTATCGTTTACTTTCATGACATCTTAATATACAGTCAGGATGAAACGGAGCACATGACTCACCTAAGAAAAATGCTACAAGTGTTGGCCAACAAAAAATTATACTTAAATCTGAAAAAGTGTAGCTTCTTAACTGATCGATTATTATTTCTGGGGTTTATTGTGTCGTTCACGGGTATCCGAGTGGACGAAGAGAAAGTTCGAGCAATTCGGGATTGGCCGACTCCGACGAACATTCATGGGTACAGAGTTTCCATGGGTTGGCGACCTTCTATCGTCGATTTGTGCGGAACTTCAGCAGTATTGTCGCGCCGATTACTGACTGTATGAAGAAGGGTCTGTTTCAATGGACCGAAGGGGCAGAGAAGATTTTTGCAAAAATCAAACATTGGTTGTCCACTACACCGGTCTTGGTATTCCCCAATTTCAATAAGTTGTTTGAGGTAGAATGTGACGCATCTATTGTCGGCATTAGGAGAGTCTTTTCTCAGGAGGGCAGGCCAGTTGCCTTTTACAGTAAGAAACTCAGCGACGCACGACAGAAATGGTCGACCTATGAACTTGAGTTATATGCAGTGGTTCAGGCACTGCGCCATTGGCGCCATTATCTTATTCAAAGGGAATTTATACTGTACACTGATCATCAGGCCTTAAAATTTGTCAATACTCAGACTAATGTGAATCATATACATGCTAGATTGATTTCGTTTTTACAGAAATTCACGTTCGTTTTGAAACATAAGTCAGGGCAGCAGAACAAGGTAGCAAATGCACTTAGCCGACGTGCATCCCTTCTTATTACCATGAGCAGTGAGGTGGTCGGATTCAACTGTCTCAAGGAACTTTATATCGACGACGAGGATGTTGCAGATGCATGGAAAAAGTGCCAAGAGGGTCACCCGAGTGACATTCTAATTCAAGATGGTTTCCTCTTCAAAGGGAATCGACTTTGTATTTCGCAGAGTTCGTTACGGGACAAAATTATTATTGAGCTACATGGCGGTGGCCTCGACGGTCATCTAGGACGAGATAAGACTCGAGCGATGGTGGAAGAGCGGTATTACTAGCCACAGCTTGCTCGTGATGTTGGTAGAGCGGTATAACGATGTCATATTTGTCAGACCGCTGAGGGACAATCTCAAAATACAGGTCTTTACACGCCGTTACCCTTGCCAGATGCCCCTTGGGAGGATTTATCTATGGATTTTGTATTAGGGCTCCCACGAACACAACGCGGCATGGACTCAGTGTTCGTGGTGGTAGACCGATTCTCCAATATGACGCACTTCATTCCGTGCAAAAAGACCTTTGATGCGGTACACGTTGCGAACCTTTTCTTCAGAGAGGTTGTGCGACTACACAGGATTCCTAAGACGATCACTTCAGACCGGGACACAAAGTTCGTTAGCCATTTTTGGCTAGCCTTGTGAAATTGGTTCGGTACGCGACTTCAGTTCAGCAGTGCTTACCACTCGCAAACAGATGGACAAACTGAGGTCGTAAACCGCACATTGGAGAATCCCATCCGTTGCCTTTCAGGTGATAAGCCGAAGCAGTGGGATATGGCTCTAGCTCAAGCAGAGTTTGCCTTCAACAACATGGTAAACCGATCGACAGGGAAATCCCCGTTCCAGATTGTTTATGAGTGCGTGCCTCGTCACACACTCGATTTGATTCCCTTGCCCAAGCTTCCGGGCATAAGCGTTACAGCTGAACATATGGCGGACCGAATCATGGACATACATACAGACGTGCGCAACAAATTACAAACTTCGAACGAAAAATACAAAGAAGCGGCCGACAAGCATCGGCGTGCTAAAGTGTTCGAAATAGGTAATCAGGTGATGGTCCATCTACATAAAGTGCGATTTCCTACCGGGACCCACAACAAGTTAAAACACAAGAAGATTGGATAGGTACCGATCATTTGCAAGATCAATGACAATGCCTACGTTATTGATCTTTCGGATGACATGGAGATTTCAAGGACTTTCAACGTGGTAGATCTGTACGAATATCATGAACCAAAGCTGGACGAGAACTTGGGGTTGAGTTCTTTCGAAGTGGAGGAGACTGATGTAGAACAGGTCGCTGATTATTTCATGGCCCAGATGGACCAAAAGAAGACCGCTCAGGTCGAAAGTGATCCGGATCGTCAAGACCGTAAACTGGCCGTATCTAGCAATCCGGAATGAGTTTCAGGACATATAATATATCGTTTTGGGGTAGTTTGAGCTACTTTAGCCAACCAACCCCGGTATGCCGGGTTGCCCATGCCAGAATCGTGAGATTCGACTGTATCGACGGTCATTAGGCTAGTTTATTTTCAGTTTTACTATTTATAGTAAGTTTTAATTCGATCATAACTTTGGATCTGTAGGGTTTTAGAGTTAGTGCCCAACATGGAAAGGGCTTAGAATATTTAGTAGAACAACATGGTTAGGCCCATTTGATAACTTTCTATTTTTGGCCAAAAACCAAGAGTTCTAGTAGGATTGAGCGACTTCTATAAATAGTAAGTTTACTATTTATAGTAAGTTGCGTTTTCTAGGAGTTTGAGTTTGAGTTTGAGTCTGATACTTTACCTAGAGTTTAATTTCCTATTTATATGCATTGTAATTCCGTTTATTATTCATTCAATTATCAAAAAACATTATTCGGAATGAATTTCCTCTTTTTATCCTTTTACGTCTTCTCATGGATTCGAGAAACACTCGGTTAGGGAGACGGTGATCGACCTACCACATCCTCCCTGCGTCACGGTTGGAGAGATGCAACACTTAATTTGGCGGACCAAACACTGATGTGTATGCAATATCCACTCCAATCATTAGATGCATAATCTTAATTAGTTTGGGTGTAGAGATTAAAAACATCAGGGTGATTTTTATAGGGCCCATTGTGTAAATAGTTGGAGAGAGATGTCCACTATTAATCTTGATAGGCCCCTCGTGATGATTATATGAAATCCACTCCAACCAGTAGATGCCATATATACCAAAATTTAGAATTGGACCTATAAATCAGGCCTATACCTGATTTAAGTGTGCTACGCCAAGGGCAACAATTTGGAGGGCAATCATTGTAAACTGCTTCTAATCATGTGATACGCTAGAATCACAGACGGTGTTGACTTTTGACTTATGCTTAACATGAGGTGACGCACCGGCAGTTGGGATGGATTTTACATAAATATCACGGTGGAGCGGACCCACTAACTCAAATGCCAGCCCAAAAGGCTATTAAGGGCCTGTTTGTTTCATTGTAAATGGAGGTAAATCCCTGGAATTAAGCTATCATTACTTCTTGCATCCGTTTGATAAGTAAGGGAATTCCATTTCTTAAAATCCGGTTCCAAAAAGACCCACTTAAAATAATGGCCCCACTTTGATGTCTATGACTTATCCAAGCCGTCCATTTGTTTTAGTAAATTTTTTTAAGGCTTTAGCCCAAAAATGAAGTAAATCTAAAGCTCAAGTGGACCACACCACAGCAAATAGTGGCCTGTATAACTTCCAGCATTGAAAGCTATCTCATTCCTTGGGCCCACATTGATGTTTATTTGTCATCTAACCCATTCATGAGGTTACATAGACATGGATAAAGGGGGGATAACAAATATCAGATTCATCCAAAACTCCTAAGGTCAACAAGAAGCTTTCAACGGTAGACATTCAATTCCCACTGTTTCTTATGATGTGGTCCACTTGAGATTTAGATCGCCCTCATTTTCTCAGACGTTACCTAAAATGGGATGGTGGAAAAAATGAACAGGGTGGATAAGTCACATACATCATGATAGGTCACATAATTTTTTTCCTCGATTTTGGTGAATGCCAAGTCGAAAAAGCACCTGTCACTTGCCAAGGTGGGAATAGTGCAAGAATTACCCAGGGAGGTAATAAATGCTCATTTACCCTGATCTTCCTGGCAAATCCTCAAAACAATCACCCCTTAAGAAATGTAATGAAAGGCAATGGACTGAAATGATAATTATAATGATTGCTTCTTAAAAACTTTTTCAAAGTAGCCATCAAAATGTCACATAGTGATAAATTAGCTTGTTTTTGTAAAATACCTTCTTAAAAAAAACCCTAGATCATCCAAGCGCACCCTGGATATTTTAAATTTTTAGCCGTCCTCCATTCAAGACCTGGTATATTTAGCTGTCCCCTGTTTAAGACCTGGCCCACCATATAAAAAAGTTAGGCTAATTAAAAGACCCAGACCGAAATTCTCAAGTCACCCCACCATTAAAAACTTCCTCGGCCCACCGTAATGTTTATTTCCCATCCAACATGTTTATAATGTCACACAAACCCTAGATGAAGGGAAAAAATAAATATCAGCTTGATCCAAAACTATAGTAGCCCACAAGAAGTTTTTAACCGTTAATCACCACTGTTTCCTTCGTAAGTTCACCTAAGGTTCAGATATATTTTCTTTTTTAGCTGATGACACAAAATGATCTGGAAAAACAGATGGACGGTGTGGATATAGAATATATACATCAAGTTGGGCCCCACAGTAAGGGCCGTACCGTCCTGGGTGAGACCGGGCCGCACCAAATCCCGGTCCTCGGTTTTCTAAAAAGACTGTGTACGCTTTTCCGAGTCTCGAATTCCGTTCTATCATTCTTCTAGAAGACTAAAAGAGAAGAAACTTTAATACTCTGCCAGTGTGATGGACGATACGCGGGTTCTTATGAATTAATTAGAAATTGCATGGGTCATATATAATTAATTCGGATTAAACGTCCAAATTATTAATATCAATCTAAACGTAACGTGGACAAAAAATTAAACTTATTTCACTATCTAATTATCAGATTAGTGGATATTTAGGCGGTTCAAATGAAAAATATCTTAAGATCATATCTCCACAAAATTGTTTTTCCAGCGGATCACAGGTTAAGATTGTGTAATCAATCTGATTTTGGATTGTAATTGTTTTAGAAGATCTATCCTAATATGAACCGTTTAAATTGGGTTATTATTATCCGATTTTAATATTTTGAGGTGCCTGCGTATCATGCATCGTACGCAACAAGAGTATAAATAAGTACCCTATAATATTCGCGGTACATAGACACGCAGCACCATACTCCAAAGTCCAGTCCGTCGGCGACATTCTTCTCGCGTGTAGGAGAGACCCGTGAATATAAATGCGTACACGCACGAGGAGACGAAAACCCGAGTACAACGCCCTGGACGCGGATTAGCTACTGAACTTGACAGTAGCGAGACTCGCTACTGAAGTGACGTCACCACATTCTGTGGGCTCCACCATGATGTATACGTTGTATCCAAACCGTCCATCCATTTGGAGATATCATTTTAAGGCATGATCCAAAGACTGAGGTATATACAAAGTTCAAGTAGACCCCACCACAGAAAACAGTGGGGATTGAAATTACTATTAAAAACTACTTTGGGCCACATAAGTTTTCGATCAAGTTGATATTTGTGTTTCCCTTATGCTATTTCTGTGTTAATTTATAAATAGATTGGTTCTCAAATAAACATCATGGTGGGGCCTAAGAAGGTTTCAATGGTTGGCGTCGAATATGTTTCATTTTTAACGGTCCACGGTGGATGTTCAGGTAAACAATTAAGCTTTTAGGCTCATGACACATCATCCCTGATTCATGGATTTTACTTGAGTGATTTCTCTGCAGCATGTGCAATTTATAAATAATTTTTAAGTGCCTTTATATTAACTGTCCTACTGTACTAGAGCACTAAAGTCTCTATGGTTTTGCGAGCCGCATGTGGCCCGTCATTACTGTCGGTATCCATTCGAAGCCGTGCTCTCCTGTCTCATTGAATAAAGGAAAAGTAACCTACTTTTTCCAAAATCTTCTGGAATCATTCCGGTCATATGTCATTTGTTGAGGCTGTGAGCAATTGTGTGCAATGCTGTCAGGACTCACGGAGAGTAACATGTAGTGTAGATTCAAGAAACACCGGCACAACCGTACAAGCAAATACAAGAGAATAATATAAATTTATATTAAAAAGATTATACAACAAAGTGATCAGTACATTATAAATAATAAAGTTACAAGTGATAAATTTACTTGAATCAAAGTTCTCAAGAGAAAATTCTTACTTTTTTCTCTCCAAAACTCTCTCAAATTCTAATATATCTTTGAACCTCTCTAATTCCACAATTACAAGTGTTTATATAGCATTAATACAAAATTACAAATAAAATTGTAAAATCGCATAAATTGTTGATTGGTCGATTGATCAATCTAGATAGTCAGTGGATCGATGGCCCTATTTCAACATAGATTTGAGGCATCTAATTTTTAACAAATTCAAGCTACGCTCTTCTTTTTCATTAACCTATTTTATTAAATTTACATGTAATTTAACCAAAATTAGCATTTATTACTCATCTTAGTAACATTGAATGTGAAATGTTGACACCTTTGATAAGTCCTTGACTTAGAAAATGAAGTCCTTATATACTAAGTGGTAAAACTCTATGAACCCTACCATGATGTATGTATTTTATTCATATTGTCTACTCATTTTGCCAAATAATTTTAAGATATTCGGTTAAAATTGAGACAATTCCAAATCTTAGGCCTATCACATAAGTCAAAGTTGGAAAAGATGTGAAACCTATATTAGGCCCCTATAATGTTTATTTGGGAGCTAACCTAATCATAAGGCCATACAAACAAGAGTAAAGGGAAAACACAAATATCAGCTTGTTCTGGAACTTTTGTAGCTCCTTAGGAGTTTTCAGTAGTTTTCGTCCAATTTTTTTATTATTTATTTTGTGGGTCACTTGAGCTTTAGATTTACCTCACTTTTGATCTTATGACTTAAACTGATATGACATAATAAATGAACCTCATGGATATAACACATATACCATAGTGGGGCTTATAGAGTTTTTGCTTGAAAACAAACACTTATAGAAAGAAAATAATTATATTTTTATCTCTAATTCGCCTGAATTATCAACTACATCATGGTGGGGCCCATAAAATTTTGACAGCTCCAATTCACCTGAATTAGGGCAAATAAAAAAAAGCTCAAAACAAAATTATTCTGCTTTAGCTAGAGTCTTCTAGAATTACATCATCTGTCGCACAGCTGCCAGCGTTTGTCGGGGTCAATTTTCCAAGCATTCCGTCCGTTCTGCTCTTCTTTTTGCATTTATAGAAAAAAAAAAAAAAAAAAAAAAAGTAACCCACTTTGCTAGAACCTTCTAGAAGGTCAGTGAATTCCCTTGACCGACAGGTGCGTCTCTGAGACACGTGTCGCGCATCCTGCCGTTCCTTATGTGGGACTCTTCCTGCAAGTGATCCAACCCCAAGCCATCAGGCCAACATTATCAACTGTGGGCCATCACTGTAATAAAATGGACGGTTTACAATAATTCGCCAACGGTCCACATCCATACACGTGGAAAGGTTAGGCTTAGCCCAAAGGACGCCGCTTGTGTAGTGAGTAAACCCTGTGGGTCACAACATGATGTATGTGTTTTATCCACACCGTCCATCTATTTTTTCAGATAATTTTAGTGCATGATCTGAAAACTGAAGCATATCAAAAGCTCGAGTGGACCACACCACGGAAAACAGTGGGAATTGAACCCCTAATGTTGAAAACTTCTTGAGGACCAAGAAGTTTTGGATCAAACAGATATTCCTGTTTTCTATTCATCCATGTCTTTGTGAAACAGGTTTGATGACAGATAAACGTCACTGTAGGCCCTAGGAAGGTTTCAACGGTGGAAATCATTGTCCCCACTCTTTTCTATGGTGTGGTCCACTTAAGCTTTGGATATGCTTCAATTTTGAGCTCATGCCCTAAAATGCACTGCAAAATTGGATGTACATAGTGGATTATGACACACACATCACAATGGGCCCCACAGAGTTTACTCATAGTACTCACTGCACAATCCTCATCCCAGGCCAACTACTTTCACTTTAGGCTTATAGCTGTACAGTGAGTGTAACCGGGTCGAGCTTGGCCTAGCTCGGCTTGGCAGGGCCAACAGACAACCCTAACTTAGAGCTTAGATCGGCCCGGGTTGGCCTTTGAGCTGAGTTGTTAGGCACAGCTTGGTTTGATTGAGCTTGGAAAAAAATGTGCTGCTTTCACAAACTTATATTAAATATATTATATGCTTATACATTAACTGAGTCTAGCTGAATTGAGGCAAATTGAGCTACAATCGAGCGGAACTGAGTTTGGGTCATCTCAAGCTTGGCTCGAATATCATTTCGAGCATGGAAAAATGGCTCGGCTTGGTTCGAACCCATCTTCCCAACCGAGCCTAATCGAGTTGGTTCGAGCCGAGTCGAGTGAGCTAACTGAGCTAGCTTGGCTCATGTTCAACTCTATTTAGGCCCACTCCACATGCCTTGGGTCCACTGCTTGTCCCATTGCAGATGGTGTAAGCTTGTGTGCATCTGCAAATAATCTGAACTATAAATCCGGTTGTTCTGTGTGGCCACAACAACATTTCCTTCCCTCGTTGTCATCCTCATGTGTGTTGCACCTACCATTCCTTCAATAAGCAAGTTGGGGAGTGTTTGATTGAAGATGCTCTTTCATTTAAATAATGACACATCCCAAAATAGGACACTGCATCTCTGTATTTAATTAATGCTCTCAAATGGAAAATATTTTTTATTTATATACCCATTTCAAGAACGCACGGATGTGATTTTATGAGGGGTGTAAGAATCGATGACCACTTATATTATGTACGGTTTGGATTGTTACTATGCTCCTTCAGTTAATGAATTTTACACTTGATCAAAAGTTGACAGCTGACATTACATATATAAATGCTAAGATGTCCCACTAATTTTCATCTTTTTGTTTTTTCTTTTCTTTTATCACAGAACTTGCATCCCATTGTTTGGGCGTGTTTGTTTTTGTTTCCCAAGGTAAATATATTGTAAATGGATAATGATTATTTATAATGTATTATCTTATACATTTTTCAAAATAGGAGACGATTAACTGTTGCTTTTTGTACACTAAAATGGAGGAAAGTGCAATTTTTTCGTGGGGCTCACTATGATACATGTGGCTTATACACTCCTTCATCCATTTTGTGAGATGATTTTAGGGCATGCACCCAAAATTGAGGCAAATCCAAAGCTCAAGTGGACCACGCCACACAAAATGGTGGGTTGAACTCATACCATTAAAAATCATTTACGACCACGATTTCCTATGGGGTGGGGCACTTGAGCTTCGGATCTGCCTCATTTTTGGGCTTGTACCCTAAAATGTTTTGGTAAAATGGATGGACAGCATGGATATCTCACTGACATCACAATGGTGCCCATGAATGTACATGAATCCTTTTCAAACCCTTTTTACAAAGAGGAAAAAGTAAGGTAAATGGTAATAATTACCTACTTAATGCATTTACCCCGGAGAAATGAAAACAAACACACTCTTAATTCACACACTCACACTGTTAGTCACACTTCAATGTTACCTACCCCCACGTTGGGAATCTATATTAGGACCTCAATGTTGAAATGGTCATCTTCATTCTACCACTGTCCCAAAAGGTGTGGGTGTTGGTCATTTTCATCGTTATCTAAGCATTTTTCTAACCAATTGCTCAGCCACATTAATCCTTTTCCACCACCCTATATTATTAAGAGCCATAACTTTAGTTAGGCTATTAGTCATCGAGTCTTCTCTAAGGCCGACAATGAGTGGGACTCATCATAGCAAAATCAAAATTTTTAATATTCTCAACCTCAAGACTAAGATTCGCGAATTCAAAATTTAAGCTTGGGCTAACTCATTCTCTGAGTTGTCTTTTCTTAGTGCTTTTACTTATAACTTTTGGGCCATCCCCTTGTAACTTTTGGGCCATCCCGATCTTATAATAATTAGTACAACTTTGTATGTTTTTTTTTTATTTTTATAAATAAGCACCATAATAGTTTTCCTCCACATATTCAATAATTTCTTGGATCTAATAATATAAATATTTCTTCGGGAGAAGGGGGGTAACTAAGAACGGTCTAGAAAGTTAATGCAAAACCATTCAGATTGTCAGTGCGAAATCATCTAGACAATCAGAGCAAAACCACTGGTGGAATTTTGCACAGTTGGTATGGAATCACTATTGGAGTATATCATATAGGTAGCATAGAGCAAATGCTTGTTGGGAAAATTTTCAAGATTAAAATTTTGAAAACTAAAAACTAAACTAGAAACAATTTTATTCGAACTAGGGTAAATTGAAGCACGTATCATATATGCTATTCTTAAATCATGATTTGCCCCCCCTCCTCTGAGATTAGAGATTGATGGTGGGTTGCTAGTGAATTGCTTCCAAGATACGACAAACCTTGTTTGATCTTGCATATAACAATCACGAAGGAACTACCTTAAGAACTCGGTTAATGCAATCACTGTATTTGACAGACTCAATGAGCTTTTGGACTTAGTAATCCAATGAGTTTGAGAACTCAATTTGTTATAACCTTAACTTTGTAAATAAAACAAAAACTAAAAAACAAAGAATAAAAGAGAGAATTTTGTTATCATTTTTCTTAATCGAGATTATTGTTTTTGGATTGTTAGAATTAGCCCTACTTCTAATTCTATCCATTTTTTATTGCTTTATTGGAAAACTTGATCTTATTATCGTTGGAAGAAAAGTTTTTGCCTTCAATGTGATCTTTATGTTGAGGCCAACCAATTGGACGGTGTGAATGTCCCATGCACATGTTGAAAGTTATTTCGCAGGTGGACCATATTTTATCGGCGTGGCATGTTTATTTTCTCGTGCTCTCAAAGCACTCTAAGTTAGAGTGTCCTTAGATAGTGAATACATCCCCACCCGAACCATCCATTAAGTCAAAACACATTCGTGGATTGCACGTAAAAAATGTATTGATTGGATGATTCAATACACTCTTGATTTGGCTTTTATTTATTTATTTATTTTATTTTTATACAGACCCACTCACACCCCCCAGACACATACCACAATGGGCACTCAAACCCATAACATCTTTAAGTTGTAAGCAATTCGTGACGTGTGCTAGCAATCAAATGAATTAAATTGTTGAGTAGGCCTATTTTTGTGTAATCAATCTTGAATATTTTTATTAAAGACCATTGATCAAATGGGCATTTGATCACCTAGAAAGTTAAGAGTCTCCTTAGACAGTCCAATACGGTGATCAATGGATTGGACTCTTAAGTGTCCCAATGCAACTAGGAGCATTATAATTAATAATACTCTAGTTGCATTAGTTCATTTGGAGAGTCAAATAGAATATTTCAGTAAATGTCTGTTAAGTCCGTGACACATTTCATGGGCTATGGTGTAAAAATTGCTCTGATAAGATCATCTAATCAATCCCTTTTCTACCTCATCGATGGATGGTTACAATTGCCTAAGAAAGGTGATTCATTGAAATCATAACAACCCATGATGGGTCTAAGGAATAGATGGACCAAATTGTTGCTTAGACCTATTTTTGTGCAAACGGTCTTGACCCACCGTCCACATTAAAGGCCATTGATGAAACGATTAATATTTGTCTAACTGGTATGTTGTTTGCATGGTAGTCCATGAAACGTGTAGTGGACCTAATGAACGGTCTAGATCAGCAGTTTGGATTATCTAGGTGTCCAATGCAACTATGAGCATTACAACTTACAATGCTCTAAGAACACTAGAGAATTTCTCAAGTGAATAATTATAAATAAGTCTCATGTATTATATGGAGGGCACAAAATGTCGATCTAGACAATTCCAAAATTGGTCCATTTAATTATCAGGTTAGGTTCTAATCCCAAACAGATCCATTATTATATAGGTTTTAATAATTAGGTTTAGATTTCATCTCAATCATAAACAAATATTATATGGGTATAGTTAGTATTAATATTATTTTAAGAATAATTGCATTTTATATTTCAAAAACAGACATTCTAACAAAACAAGACCCGCTTCATATATATGTACGGAAATAATATTATAATGTCGATCTCATGGGAACTTCCATGAAATCAAGCTGTCTGAGCCCCACCATGATGTGGATTGGACATCAACAATATGCATTTGATGGTCCCCTTTAGGTTATGGGATATCTCAAAAATTAGTTGTATATAGAACTCAGGTGGGCCATACCATCTAAAACCATGTGAAGGCATTTCTAAAACATCTAAAATCACTTGGTGGGGCCACCTGAGTTTTGGATGCAGCTGAAAGTTAGTCTGACCCCTCATCCAAGTCAGACACACAATGGATGGGCTGGATTTGTGAACCATATCTCGATGGGCCCAATAAACGATCATGAAGGTTTTGATGGGCGGGTAACCCCTCTCAATTGTTTTATGTGGTGTGGCCCACCTAAGTCATGGATTAACCTAATTTTTAATCCCATAGCCCACCATGAAATGGTACATCTGACTAATTGGGTAGATGTCCGATCCACATCACGGTGGGGCCCATAAGGTCGACCTCATAGTACCTAATCCAAAACTTGGGGTGGGCGGAAAGTGAGAGAGAGGGAGGTAGGGGTAAATCAATAGAGGAAACTATTTTCTTTTGCCATGGCCCACCAAAATTTTGAATCAGTGTAAAAGTTAGGCCCTAAAGTTTTTTGGGTGTTGCATCACGTGAACGATTCAGATTTTGGGCTTGCATTATGTGTGATGAGTTCTCTAAAAGTGTTCTCAATTTCTCATCAGAATTGTGCACTGGTGAGCATTCCTCTCTCTCTCTCTCTCACTCAGAGATATATATATATATATATATATAGTCAAACACCTTTAAAGATGAAATATGGGAATCTAAGTGCTCATTCGGCTACAATCAAAGTTCTATTAATTAAGCCAATTAACCCGCATTTGTCTGATTAAATCTTGCTTGAATAGGCTTGTATAAATATATTAATATGATAGATTTATCGTTGTTTGTTAAACAACTTCTGTGGACAACCATTTATGGCTCATATAAACATTTTTGCACAGTACGTATGGACAAGCAACACACTCATATATTAACACCGGCACATGTTGATAGTTTAAAAAGTAGGATGGCATATATGGAGTACTTGATATAGGATGACAGACGTAACACTAATAGAAATGGGCACAAAGAGTACAATGTTTCGTGCAAATGCATCAAATGTGTCACATATGCAACTATTTAAGTTCAAGCATTCACATGTACACATGTCACCATCAATGTTTGATGTGCCCAACATGTGTCACATGTGTCAATGTGTGCATATGCAAGCGAACGTCTCAAATTTTTTATTGGACATACTTTTATATAAATGAATATAACCATTCATTTCATAGGATGCTAATTCAATGGTTGGAATTGTCCAATCATCATGCCCATGAAATGTATGTTGGACCCAATGAACTGTTCCAATCAATACATATTACTAACCTACTATTGCTCGATCCAATCAATTGATCTAAAAAGAACAAAGTTCATGGGCTGCTATGATGATCCTCGCCTTGATTTTGTCTTGCTTTCTGTAGCCGTCCGTTTTCCAATCCATGGATGGAACGACTAGGGTTGCTTAACAAAATTGATTCTTAATAATCATAAGCAACCCAACTTATGGATGGATTAGATTATTCATCAAACATATTTTTTAGTCAAATATCTTGACCGTCCATATTAAAGGCTACAGATGACATTGTAACAAATGACACGTTAATGTGATTTTCACATGGTGGCTCATGAAAGGTATGTTGGGCCTAATTGATGGCCTAGATCGATCAATTACTAATTGATGGTCTAGATCTATAAATTAAATTATCTAAGTATCCCAATGCATTTAGGAGCAGAATGTGGCTTTGTTTTTTTCGTTAGTCCGCCAAACTAAAACTATTTAAAGTTAGGGGAGAGAGGGACCCACCTAGTCATAAAGAATATGAGACAGCAGGTGGACCACAAGTTACAGTCCAAAAAATAATTTCCAATATTTCATGTGCAAAACTCAGCCACGTCCACTCATCGAATGGGCAATTTGTGTATTATTATTTTTTTTTTTTTATCAATGGCTAGAAATTGTTTTGGATGGTGTGATCCATCTGAAGAGTGGATGAGATCATGTTTGCATTATGTGAACCCTGTGGTGGTGGTGATATATTGGAAGGGTTGGATTTCACATTTACTTACCAAGTTGGAAGATATCTACTCGGTGCACCATAACGTATAAGTCAATCCCAGTTGTAAATAGTCTGTTTACAGCCTAGAGGTTTGGCTGGTTCAGGTGGGCCCACCGTGATTTGTGCGGGAATTGATACATGCCTTTCTAAACATGCATCCACGTGCCTATGGTCAGTCACTTGGGTGGAATGTATTTTTCTGGACTCGGCATATTCTTTTTGAGTCCAGATCCTCGGCTAATACCCAGTAGAGGAATCCCGCGCATATTTCCTGCGAAAGCCTCTCACAGGAAGTTCCTGGGAACCAAGGTTGAGCCCAAAGTGATTTTTTTTGGTAAATCCACCCGGTCCATCTGCTTTGGGAGCTCATTTTAGAACATGAAAAAAAAAATGATCCGGATCCAAGACTCACGTGGGCTGAAAATGTGAGGTTTGAACATCCACAGTTGAAATATTTGTGGTGCCAGAGTAGTTTTGAATCAGGATAATATTTGTGTTTCCAGTTCATCCCAGTAATCATGACGTTATGAACGGTATGGATGTCATATAAACATCACTGTGGATTCAGGGAGGTTTCAACAGTAGTAATTTACCTACCCACCTTTTCCCTCAGTGAGGCGCACTTGAGTCTTGGATCCGGTTCATTTTTGTTTTCGTGTCCTAAAATGAGCTCCCAAAATGGATGGGCGAGATGGATTTATCAAAAAACAACACTATGGGCCCACCTTGGTTCAGCGCAGGAACTTCTTGCGCACTGCTTTTGCAAGAAATCAGTGCCCGATGAATCCTTCATTTCACCTCTTTGATTGGTCAAGCTCAAGGAGAAGTATTACTGCTATTTATTGAGTGGTGTGCCACACCTCCCAAAAAAGAATATAGATCCTCTGCCCATGTCGAGTAGAGAACCTCTGCTGCTCTCTCTTTGGCCAAGCTCAGTCGGACACAATCATGTGGCACATTCTTATTGCCGGTATCCATTCAAAGTCGTGCTCTCCTCTCTCATTGAGTAAAGGAAAAGTAACCTACTTTTTCAAAATCTTCTAGAGTCATTCCACTCATATGTCTTTTGTTGTGGTTCCGAGCAATTGTGTGCAATGCTGTCGGGACTCACGAAAAGTAACATGTAGAGTAGATTTAAGAAACACACTTACAATCACACAAGCAAACAATACAAGAGAATAATCCAAATCTATATATAAAAAAAATATTACTAAAAAAAACTATGGCACAAAGTGATCAATACACCATAAATAATAAATAAATTTACTTGAATTAAAGCTCTCAAGAGAAAACCTTAAGTTTTTTTTCTCTCCAAAACTCTCTCAAACTCTAATATATGTCTGAGCCTCTCCAATCCCACAATTACAAGTGTTTATATAGCATTAATACAAAATTACAAACAAAATTATAAAATCGCGCAAACTGTCGTGGATCGATGGCCCTATTTCAACATAGATTTGAGGCATCCAATTTTCAACAAATTCAAGCCACGCTCTTCTTTTTCATTAACCTATTTTATTAAATTTAAATGTAATTTAACTGAAATTAGCATTTATTACTTATCTGGGTAAAATTGAATGTAAAATGTTGACACCTTTGATAAGTTCTTGACTTAGAAAATGAAGTCCTTATATACTAAGTGGTAAAACTCTATGAACCCTACCATGATGCATGTATTTTATTATGTTGTCCACTCATTTTGCCAAATCATTTTAGGAATTCACTCAAAATTGAGACAATTCCAAATCTTAGGCCTACCACATAAGTCAAAGTTGGAAAAGATGTGAAACCTGCATAAGGCCATTATAATGCTTATTTGGGAGCTAACCCGCTCATAAGGTCATACAAACATGAGTAAAGGGAAAACACAAATATCAGCTTGATCCAAAACTTTTGTAGCTCTGAAGAAGTTTTCAATGGTTTTCGTTCAATTTTTTTATTATTTATTTTGTGGGTCACTTAAGCTTTAGATCTACATCATTTTTGGGCTCATGCCTTAAAGTGATATGAAATAATAAATGGACCTCCTGAATATAACACATACATCATGGTGGGGCTCATAGAGTTTTAGCTGGAATTTACCCGATTTTTGAGGTGGAATTCCTCAACCCTATCAAACACTTGCGGAAAAAAAATTTATATTTTTACCTCTAATTCACCTTATTTAGGAACTGCATCATGGTGGGGTCACAAAATTTTGACAGCTCTAATTCACCTGAATTAGGGCAAATAAAAGAAGCTCAAAACAAAATTTATCTGCTTTTGCCAGTCTTCTAGAATTAGATAATCTGTCGCACTACTGCCAGCGTTTGTGGCGGTGCATTTTCCAAGCATTCCGTCCGTTCTTAGCAATGCTCTTCTTTTTGCATTCGTGGAAAAAAACAGTAACCCACTTTGCTAGAACCTTCTAGAATGTCTGCGAATTCCCTTGACCGACAGGTGCGTCTCTGAGACAAGTGTTGTGCATCTGGCCATTCCTAATGTGGGACTCTTCCGGCAAGTGATCCAACCCCAAGCCATGAGGCCGACATTATCAACTGTGGGCCATCACTGTAATAAAACATGGACGGTTTACAATAATTCGCCAACGGTCCACATTCCATACACGTGGAAAGGTTAGGCTTAGCCCAAAGGACGCCGATTGTGTACTGAGTAAACCATGTGGGTCCCAACGTGATGTATGTGTTTTATCCACAACGTCCATCCATTTTTCCAGATCATTTTAGTGCATGATCCCAAAATTGAAGCATATCCAAAGCTCAAGTGGACCGCACCACGGGAAACAGTGGGAATTGAACCCTAACGTTGAAAACTTCTTGAGGGCCAAGAAGTTTTGAATCAAACGGATATTCCTGTTTTCTATTCATCCATGTCTTTGTGAAACAGGTTTTATGACAGATAAACGCACTGTGGACCCTAAGAAGGTTTCAACGGTGGACATCATTGTCCCCACTCTTTTCTGTATTGTGGTCCACTTAAGATTTGGATATGCTTCCATTTTGAGCTCATGCCCTAAAATGCACTGCAAAATTGGATGTACAGAGTGGATTATGACACATACATCACAGTCGGCCCCACAGAGTTTACTCATAGTACTCACTACACAATTCTCATCCCAGGCCAACTACTTTCACATTAGGCCGAGAGCTGTACAGCGAGTCTAACCGAGTCGAGCTGGGCCTAGCTCAGCTTCACAAGGCCAACAGGCAATCCTAGCTTGAGCTTGGCTGGGCTCAGCTCAGCCTTTGAGCTGAGTTGGTAGGCACGGCTTAGTATGGTTGAACTTGAAAACAAATGTATTGCTTTCACACACACACACACACACACACACACACACACACACACATATATATATATATATATATATATATATATATATATATATATATAATTGAGTCAGGCCGAGTTGAGCCAAATTGAGCTACAATCGAGTGGAACTGAGTTTGGGTCATGTGGAGCTTGGCTTGAAATTCCTTTCGAGCATGGAAAAATGGCTCGGCTTGGTTCAAACCTATCTTCCAAACCGAGCCTAATCGAGTTGGTTTGAGCCGAGTCGAGCGGGCTAACCGAGCTAGCTTGGCTCGTGTTCAGCTCTATTTAGGCCCACTCCACATGCCTTGGGTCCACTGCTTGTCCCATTGCAGATGGTATAAGCTTGTGTGCATCTGCAAATAATTTGGACAATACATCCGGTTGTTCTGTGTGGCCACAACAACATTTCCTTCCCTCGTTGTCATCCTCATGTGTGTTGCACCTACCATTCCTTCAATAAGCAAGTTGGAGCGTGTTTGATTGAAGAAGCTCTTTCATTTAAATAATGACACATCCCAAAATAGGAGATTGCATCTCTGC
Source organism: Liriodendron chinense (assembly GCA_003013855.2). Taxonomy (NCBI): domain Eukaryota; kingdom Viridiplantae; phylum Streptophyta; class Magnoliopsida; order Magnoliales; family Magnoliaceae; genus Liriodendron; species Liriodendron chinense. The sequence goes on along the minus strand of ML058387.1, from coordinate 5,494,432 downwards.
ATTTAATTAATGCTCTCAAATGGAAAATATTCTTTATTTATCTACCCATTTCAAGAACGCACGAATGTGATTTTATGAGGGGTGTAAGAATCGATCACCACTTGTATAATATACGGTTTGGATTGTTACTATGCTCCTTCGTTTAGTTAATTTTACACTTGATCAAAAGTTGACAGCTGACATTACATATATAAATGCTACAATATCCCAGTCATTTCCGTCTTTTTGTTTTTTTTCTTTTCTTTTATTACAGTACTCGCATCCCATTGTCAGGGCACGTCTGTTTTCATTCCCTGATGTAAATATATTGTAAATGGGTAATAATTATTTATAATTTATTTTCCTACACATTTTTCAAAAATGACAATTGACTTATTGCTTTTTGTGCACTAAAATGGAGGAGAGTGCAATTTTTTTGTGAGGCCCACTATGATACATGTGGCTTATCCACTCCGTTCATCCATTTTGTGAGATGATTTTAGGGCATGCACTCAAAATTGAGGCAAATCCAAAGCTTAGGTGGACCATGCCACACAGAATAGTGGGTTGGACTCCTACCATTAAAAATCATTTATGACCATGATTTCCTATGGTGTGGGCCACTTGAGCTTCGGATCTACCTCATTTTTGGGTTCGTACCCTAAAATGTTTCGGTAAAATGGATGGACAACATGGATATCTCACTGACATCACAATGGGGGCCATGAATGTACATGGATTCTTTTCAAACCCCTTTTATAAGGAAGAAATACGGGTTCCAATCAAATAGGGGTTAATGGTAATAATTGCCTACTTAATGCATTTACCCCCGGAGAAATGAATATAAACAAACCCTTAATTCACACACCCACACTATTAGTCACACTTCAATGTTACCTACACCTGTGTTGGGAATCTATATCAGGACCTTAATGTTGAAATGGTTATCTTCATTCTGCCACTGTCCCAAAAGGTGTGGGTGTTGGTCATCTTTATCGTTATCTAAGCATTATTCTAACCAATTGCTTAGCCACATTAATCCTTTTCCACCACCCTATATTATTAAGAGCCATAACTTTAGTTAGGCTATTAGTCATCAAGTCTTCTCTAAGGCCGACAATGAGCGGGACTCGTCATAGCAAAATCAAAATTTTTAATATTCTCAGCCTCAAGACCAAGATTCGCCAATTCGCCAATTCACCCCCCCCCCCCCCCCCCCCCCCCCCCAATCGGTACTTGAACCCATAACTCTTGTGAGTCTACCACTAAGCTATAAGTAGGGACCCACATACTCATGCCTTAGTGTCTGCTCAATCACTCTTTTTTGAATTGTCATAACATGGCCATTAGTTTGATCTTATAATAGTTAGTACAACTTTGTATGTTTTTTTTATTCTTATAAATAGGCACCATAATGGTTTTCCTCCACATATTCAATAATTTCTTGAATCTAATAATATAACTATTTCTTCTGGAGAAGGGGCTAATTAAGAACGACCTAGGAAGTCAATGCAAAACCATTCAGATTGTCAGTGCGAAATCATCTAGACAATCAGTGCAAAACCACTAGTGGAATTTTGAACAGTTGGTAGGGAATCACCATTGGAGTATATCAAAATAGGTAGCATGGAGCAAATGCTTGTTGGGAAAATTTTTAAAATTAAAATTTTGAAAACTGAAAACTAAACTGGAAACAATTTTATTAGAACTAGGCTGAATTGAAGCACGTATGAAATACGCTATTCTTAAAGTGTGATTTGCCCCCTCCTATGAGATTAGAGATTGATGGTAGGTTGTTAGCGAATTGCTTTCAGGATACGACAAACCTTGTTTGGTCCTACATATAGCAATCATGAAGGAACCACCTTAAGAACTTGGCTAATGCAATCACTGTATTTGACAGACTCAATGAATTTTTGGACTTAGTAAACCAATGAGTTTGAGAACTCAATTTGTTATAAGCTTAACTTTGTAAATAAAACAAAAACTAAAAAACAAAAAAACAAAGAATAAAAGGGAGAATTTTGTTATTGTTTTTCTTAGTTGAGATTATTGTTTTTGGATTGTTAGAATTAGCCCTACTTCTAACTCTATTCATTTTTTATTGCTTTATTGGAAAACTTCAATGTGATATTTATGTTGAGGCCAACCAATTGGACGGTGTGAATGTCCCATGCACATGGGAATGTGATCTTTAGTTAGAGTGTCCTTAGACAATCCAATACATCCCCACCAGAACCATCCATTAAGTCAAAACACATTCATGGATTGCACTTAAAAAATGTATTGATTAGATGATTCAATCCACCCTTGATTTGGCTTTTATTTATTTTATTTTTATACAGACCTGCTCACACCCCCACACACATACCACAATGGGCACTCAAACCCATAAATTCAGTGTCGAAACTCAACAATGGTACGGTCACAATCATCTAACAAAAGTGAATCTTTAAGTCCTAAGCAATTCACGGAGTGTGCTAACAATCAAATGAATTAAATTGTTGAGTAGACCTATTTTTGTGTAATCAATCTTGAATGTTTGTATTAAAGACCATTGATCAAATGGGCATTTGATCACCTAGTAAGTTAGAGTGTCCTAGACAGTCCAATACGGTGATCAATGGATTGGACTCTTAAGTGTCCCAATGCAACTAGGAGCATTATAATTAATAGTACTCTAGTTGCATTGGTTCATTTGGAGAGTCCAATAGAATATTTCAGTAAATGTCTGTTAAGTCCGTGACACATTTCATAGGCTATGGTGTAAGAATTTTCTCTGCTAAGATCATCTAATCAATCCCTTTTCTACCTCATCAATGGATGGTTACAATTGCCTAACAAAAGTGATTCATGAAATCGTAACAACCCATGATGGGTCTAAGAAATAGATGGACCAAATTGTTGCTTAGACCTATTTTTGTGCAAACGGTCTTGACCCACCGTCCACATTAAAGGCCATTGATGAAATGGTTAATATTTGTCTAACTGGTATGTTGTTTGCATGGTAGTCCATGAAACGTGTAGTGGACCTAATGAACGGTCTAGATCAGCGGTTTGGATTATCTAGGTGTCCAATGCAACTATGAGCATTACAACTTACAATGCTCTAAGAACACTAGAGAATTTCTCAAGTGAATAATTATAAATAAGTCTCATGTATTATATGCAGGGCACAAAATGTCGATCTAGGCAATTCCAAAATTGGTCCATTTAATTATCAGGTTAGGTTCTAATCCCAAACAGATCCATTATTATATAGGTTTTAATAATTAGGTTTAGATTTCATCCCAATCATAAGCAAATATTATATGGGTACAGTTAGTATTAATATTATTTTAAGAATAATTGCATTTTATATTTCAAAAACCAGACATTCTAACAAAACAAGACCAGCGTCATATATATATATATATATATATATATATATATATATATATATATATATTATACGGAAATAATATTATGAAGTCGATCTCATGAAAACTTCCATGAAATCAAGCTGTTTGAGCCCCACCATGATGTGGATTGGACATCAACACCATGCATTTGATGGGTCTCCTTTAGGTTATAGGATATCCGAAAAATTAGTTGTATATAGAACTTGGTGGGCCATATCATCTAAAACCATGTGAAGACATTTCTAAAACATCTAAAATCACTTGGTGGGGCCACCTGAGTTTTGGATGCAGATGAAAGTTGGTCTGACCCCTCAAACAATTGAGACACACAATGTATAGGCTGGATTTGTGAACCATATCTCGATGAGCTTAATAAACGATCATGAAGGTTTTCATGGGCGGGTAACCTCTCTCAATTGTTTTATGTGGTGTGGCCCACCTAAGTCATGGATTAACCTAATTTTTAATCCCATAGCCCACCATGAAATGGTGCATCTGACTAATTGGGTAGATGTCCGATCCACATCATGGTGGGGCCCATAAGGTCGACCTCATAGTACCTAATCCAAAACTTTGGGTGGGCAGTAAGAGAGAGAGAGGGGTAAATCAATGGAGGAAACTGTTTGATTTTGCGATGGCCCACCATAGTTTTGAATTAAGGTAAGAGTTGGGCCCTAAAGTTTTTTGAGTGTTGCATTATGTGAATGGTTCAGATTTTGGGCTTGCATTACGTGTGATGAGTTCTCAAAAAGTGTTCTCAATTTCTCATCATTAGGTGTGATGAGTTCTCAAAAAGTGTTCTCAATTTCTCGTCAGAAGGGTACACTGGTGAGCATTCCTCTCTCTCTCTCTCTCTCTCTCTCTCTCTCTCTCTCTCTCTATATATATATATATATATATATATATATATATATATATATATATATATATATATATATATATATATATATATATTGTCAAACACCTCTCTAGAGGAAATACGGGAATCTATGGGCTCATTCGGTTACCATCAAAGTTCTATTTATCAAGCCAATTAACCCACCGTTTCCTTTAGTGAGGCACACTTAGTCTTGGATCTGGTTGATTTTTGTTTTCACGTCCTAAAATGAGCTCTCAAAACGGATGGGCAAGATGGAATTTATCAAAAAACAACACTATGCGCCCACCTTGGTTCCCACACAAGGCTTTAGCAGGAAATCAGTGCCCAATAAATTCTTCTTTTCACCTCTTTGATTGGTCAAACTCAAGATATTACTGCTATTTAGTGAGCGGTCGGCCACACCTCCAAAAAAATCCGGATCAGAGAACCTCCGATGATCCAATTTCTTTTTTTGGGAGGTGTGGCCCACCGCTCAATAAATAGGGGGAATACTAGGGCTGAAAGTCGGGCGGGTTCAACCCGACCGACCCGTGACCGACCCGACATTGGGTTGGACTTGGGCAGGAAATATCAAACCCGATCTCGAGCTTGGGCTATGAAAACTCCAACCCGATGAAGTTTGGGTTGGGCTTGGGTTGAGGTCTCGGGTTGCCCGACCCAACCCGAACCCGATCTATATACAAGTTACTTATAATTTTGTTATACTTTAGTTAAGTAAACTTATAATGTTTGAAATTTGATATGTTTGAATTTAAAATACTTGAATGTTAAAATAATAATTATAATGTATTTTAGCCGATTTGTTTAGAAAAAATGAAGTTCTTTACAATAAATAACTATATATATATAATTAATAAAGCCATAGGTACAAAAAATAAGATGTATATTGAAACATAATAAACTAACATAATAATGAAAATATAACCCGACTAACCCGGTCAACCCGACCGAGCCCGCTTGGGTTGGGCTTGGGTTGAGAATTCCCAACTCGAGGTTGGGTTGGGCTGGGTTAGGGTTGAGGTATGGGAACCTTGGGTTGGGTTAGGGTTGAGCACCAACCCGACCCAACCCGCCGGACTTTCAGCCCTAGGGAATACCTCTCCCTGAGGTTTGCTGGAATACTATTGCACCATGATACCTCCGAACTTTAGCCTTTGGACCTAGATCTTCTTCGTATGATCTGAACCGTTCATACGATGAATCTGCCTATGTGATGTGCAGATAGCAAATAGAAGGTCTTAAGTTGGATTTTTTTTTTTTTCTTTCTTTAATAGGGATGGTCATCTGACCTTCTGTATAATCAAAGGTTTGAAATATTCAATGTGATTTTTATTTTTATCTTCGACAATTCAAGAGGAACCCTATCATATAAACGGTTTGGATCATTGGAGCAGATATAAATCCAACGGTTATATATATTCTACCAAATCTCTGCCTCCTTCTCGAAGGAAGCTAGCGTTGGGAGTCTTTATGACCATCACCCTTCCAAATTTCCAAATGACAGAGAATATGGGAATCGCAGGGGTATATAATTCCGATCCATCTAAGTGGACCACAAAATTACCGTCCGATGGACGGGTATGGTTGACGTGTCATTTGTGTATCATATCCGAGCCATTGAAATGGTAGAACACTGCTTGAATCACCACATTATTGATGGGCCATATTCTAAAAATCACACTAACAATTGATGTTAATCGTTGGATCATCGGTGTACGAATGAACGGCCAGAGAGAGACACCGCTATTGGTCCAAAATAAAAGTAAGAGTTGGGTGGATGGAATGATTCAACCCGGGAAATATTTGAGGCATTTTCCATCCAAGTAGTGCCTCACTACGTCAACGGTCTGGATTGTAGAAATATGGACCCCGCTTGTACAAAATGCATAAGGAGCGTACAGTTCCTCTT